>CM060935.1:18983750-20302500 GCA_030765085.1 Allium cepa
AGAACAGAAAACAACAGAACAACAACAGAATCTCACAATTCGCAGCGGAACAACATATAATAAATAAATGAATAATCTTTAAACAAAGAACTATATCAGTTATTACATTACATCACATCATATCATCATTACATCAGAGCGTACAACAACAACAACATCAAACAGCGGAAAAAGAAATACTATATACTAGTAATACGCCATGCCATCTAGCTTGCCTCCAGCAACTCCTGAATATCCAGAATATCCTGATAAACCTAACTCTTGACTGCCCGTGTGGAAATTGGTGGGCACCCAGAGTTTAGGAAGGAAAACAATAAACTCCGAGTCAGTCATGTGACTGGTGTGGGAACTCAAAACAGTTTATTTATCTTTGAAAACAAAATAGAGGAATATTTTTTTTAAAGTCAATTCGCAATGCTTTTAAAAATGAGACTACCATAAGGCCTCCCGCACACACACACACAATGCAAACGCAGAATCAGAGGAGATTTCTTCTTATGATAGTCAAAGATGCTTGATACGCATTAAAAAGAAACATTTGATATTATTACTAGTGCATAGTGTAGGAAAATATTTCGAAAGTAGAATATAAATCTTAGCCAACATAGACATTCCGCACTTATGCCTACTATAGCTACCATGTTCAATAGCAGGTTACCGCCACATTCCATGGCAGGTTATACAAATAAAACCGTACAAGTCTCGTATTGTTTCTTTGGATTTCCAACGAATGATCAGGCCAAGGAACTTCCCATTGCCACATGGAAATGCCTCTGGATGGACGTCCCGAGAACTTAACCAGCTCTCTGCCAACACAAGGCCGGGTTACCTTTATCACTAGGTAACTACTACACGAGTATGCCATCCCCCGGTCCTTTGGGACCTTTAACCGAGCGCTCGCAATCAATTCACACAATCATAAAGTGTTTTCAACATGAGTAAGTATCTGGGCTCCATACCATGATACCACCCTTTTTCAGAAGGAAATGCACATACCCTAAAGGGCGCTACCCCTCATAACCATGCTGCATCTTTCCTGTTTTGACCATTCCCGAGGTGTGAGGCTCGACGAAGTCACGTCCACAAAAACATACTTTATACAAAAGACATGCTTTGGGTCAACAAATGATCATAGAAATGATCACTAAGATAGACGATCAAATAAATGATCCTATCACAAATAATCAACACAATGATCATTTCACAGCAACACTCAGCATGTCACATTACCAAATTGGGAATATATCGCTGATAACCTTCAACTACATAACCTCTGAGCTCGTACGTCTCAGAGAAGGGTGTTAAGCTAAAAGAATAAATTTCCCGCCACCAACAGAAATATATTTGAAAGAAATCTGCTTTATATCTCAATTTGTAATGTTAGACATACAATCCATACAAGTCTGTTCCGGGCTCGAACAGAGCCGAAGGCACTTACAAAGAAGTCCTTGCAATCCGGATATCCATAATCCTGATCGGATTTCCCATCACTTAGGGAGTCTCTATACCGTTGCAACTCAGTGCAGAGACAATCGATAGGTCATCCTATCGCTCTCACAAATATCCGGTCTTCAACACCAGTCATCAATGCTATCCATTACGTCGTATCACTATTCGGAATGGGTAATCCGAATAACGAGCGCAATAATTTAAAAATAAGTGTAGCATTCAAATTCAACAAATCACAACAAATACCTTTCAAAGGTAAATATTGATAGTCGGTTATTGAACTATCAATGGATATGCACACATCACCAGATTCCAAATAATTTTTCCAAATTATTTCTTTCCCAAAAATATCTTTACAAGATATATAATTTTCACACTTCAAAAATAAATCAATATTTATTTTTAAACAAATTCTCTTTCTATTCATAAATTCCATAGTGAATTTATATTCCAAAAATATTCATGCATATACGATTTCAATTATTCATTTCAATTTATCTTCAAAAAGATAAATTCTCAAAATATTCACTTCATATTGGAAAACATTTCCATACTTATTTAATAAGTAATTCACAAATCTTTTATTTTCAACCTTTGGAAAATATTCAATATACTTAAATCGAAATTAAGTATATATTTCATTCTTTAAGGAAATCATTCTCTCAAACATATTTATTTGGGCCAAAACGAATGTTACGTAAAACATCGTTACGACAACCCAAAATCACTAGTGTAGGGATTCGAAATTAAAATAGATATATAAATCCCAATACTATACAAAACATTTCCTTTCGGAAATCATTTACTATAACAACAGTGTTATAGTCCACCATTTCCTTTTATTTCTCGAAAACGTCTATTTCAACAATGAATGTTGAAATCTATGGTTTCGAATCTCAACACATTTAAAAACATCGTTAGATCGTTTTAATTCTATTTAAAACAAAACATCTAAAATAATTTCTTTAACATAATATTCACTATTCAAAAACGTGAATATACTACGTTAACCAATTTCATCCTTTCTATTCATTTTATTTTAAAGGGTTATTCACTGTCTAAAACCGTGAATATAACTCCATAAATAAGTTATAACAATTTACTTATCAAAATAAGTCGTTTGTGAATTTATAAAACAACGTTTATAAATTCTATTTCTATTTGTTTTATAACTACTTCCTTTTTATACATCTCCTTTATTAACCTATCTCAATTCATATCTCAATGATATACTAAAAGTTCATATTATAAGTGAAATACTTATAATTTATTTGCTTGCAAAAATCGTTCCTTTGAACTTCATAATTATAAATCTTATAACTTATAAGATTCAATTATTTATCCAAATCTATTCTTTTAACAATTTTTATGAATTTTATAAACCTACTGCTTATAAAATTCCATTTATAACTTCACCGTTTATAATTCTATAAATTTCATTCATTTATGAAATTCATTCACAATTCATTCTAACAGTTATAAAAACTCGTTTTTATAATTCAAATATTTTCATTTATAAATTATCAATTTATAAATCTTTTTATATAAATCAATTTATATCATTCTTTTAAAACATCTTTAATCTCCTTTATAATTTCATCATTTTGATTTATAAAAAAAAAAAAAATCAAATTTTATAAATCCTATATTTAAACCTTTTTACAATAAATTCAAAAATCTGATTTAAACTATTTTATGAAATCATAAATCCATATTTCTCAAAAATCAACTTTAACCGTATTTCTCAAAAATATAATTTTTATAACTTTTAAAAGTATAACGTTTATTTATTTATAATGGATAAATTCCAAACATATAGTATATTTTCAAAAATCACTTTAAAAATCATTTTTAAAATTCCAAAATTTGGACCAATGATGCTACACACCAAATAGTCAATCACGACAACAATGATATCATATATCGTTATGATAATCCATCAAATATCAAAATATCCATAATCAAATAAATACTGTTGAGGAATCCAGTTGGATCCCTCCAACCTGTTTTCCTTAATCCACAAACATTAGCACAATACCAATTCCGCTCCAGTACGGAATTATCGCGGTATATGGGATTTAAAATATTATCCGCTTAATAGACGGCGCAATAGGGTCTCATCCGCTATACAAATGCGGGAAATCAATAACTCCAATATATACATATGCCAATATATATATATTGCTATTATATATAATACCAATTTCACTGTTTATGAAATATTCGCGGTATATGTTTTTAATAAATAACATCCGCTTACTAACGGCGCATAATGTCTATTTTAACAATCAATAGATAACAATCATCATTCAAACATGCATTCAAATATTTTAAATCTAACTATTTAAAATAAAAATCAAAACTGATTCGATTGAGTGAGAAGTTCTCACCTTGATTTTAATTTCGTTTTAGCGATTTATTTCGAATAAAATTAAACGGACGTTTAATTTTACCCGAAATTCTCACTAACTCCAAACGACTCCAATCCAATTCCATCACGTAGTACTCGTCCATACGATTCCAACGCTTCTTGTTTCGCGCGTTTTCGACCTCGTATGAAAAAGATATGCATTTATGAAGTTCACACGATTTATATAACTAAATTACAACATTTATTTTTAAATTTTAACCTAAAATCTTGGCCGTTCGTTCGCACCCCCCCATCACAGCCGTCCCCATATTTATTCCCACGCGCAACATCTCCAGGCACGTATACGTGCGCACGAACCCATCGCCGCCCCCCTAGGGTTAAATACCACGGCAACATCGTCCATCTACACGCCGATCAGGAAGCACCATCGAGAAGCTCGTCACACGCTCCACCTTCGGCATAAAGGGCTTCGAGCTCGGCCCTCCCTAGCGCCCTCGAAAGACGTGCGAACGGCAGGCCTTTGTGGCACGATTCCCATCAATCCACTCGCCTAAATACGATCACAGCCGTATAGAATGAAAGCTCTCGTGATCCTCTACGCTTTACTAGTTGAAAGATTTCGATAATATTGTGTGGATTGAAAGAAATTAATGGAAGAACAATACAAATTTTCGGCCATTGATGAAAGCTACTGGCGGCTGATGATAGAAATTAGGGTTTCATTTTTTTTGTGAATTATGAGCCTATTTATAGGAAATTATTGAACACTATTCATCCGGGAATTCCGAACTCCGATTCACGCGCCGTAACCAGCATTTCTAGGGTTTACCCCGCGTTCCGGACACAATGGAATAGGTTTCGGAAGCTAATTCGGACATCTGTGCGAGTTATGGCTATAAACGTTCAATTTAAATTAAACCGATTTAAACAATTTTCTAGGCGTTTTACTTTGTATCGGACAAACGGTAAATCCAATTGACACGAAATTTGAAACCTTACAATAATATCACATTACGGATCCGATGAAACTAGTTTCGTCGAAATCCGAGACTGTTCAAAAATTGACTATTTTCACTAGTCGATTTAAATATTAAAATATTCAATTTTCACAAATTAACTTTTAATTCGATTTTAAAAGTTCTAAAATATCGTTCCAACTTCAACATGATAAAATAAAATTTTACAAATCATTTTTAATCATATTTAACTCAATTTTCAATTATTTCTATAATTTAACATGTTAAATTATCGATTTAATTATCCAATTAAATCCAATTATTCAATATAAAATTTATTCGACTTATAAATTCACTTCTTAATATTTAAAATTGATTAAATATTCAAATTTTAATAAATTAAAATTCTGGGTCGTTACATTCTTCAAGCAAGGGAGGGCCGAAATTTTTTCTCAGGAAGGAGGAAAGAAAGATGCGTGAATTGAAAATGAGATAGTCGGCTGAAATGTGGGGAGTTATGGAAAGAGAAATGAAGAGTTGTGAGGAAAATGAAGAGGCGGAATTCAGAAAGGCAAAAGGCAATTCAAAAGTCAAAACCCTTTCATATTTCTTTATTTTAATTATATAACTTTATATTTCTGGAAATAATAATAATCCCAGATAAAATTTCGAAAATTTATCAAAATATAAAAATATATATTATTTATTAATTATATAAAGTTAAATTAAGAAAAATAGCTAAAATAGTGAACTAGACTAAAAAATTTGAAATTAAATAGAATAATTTTTAGAAAATTCATATGAGGTTGTAAAATATTTTTAAACATAAATAATAACATAAAATAAAAATATATTCACAAAATAAATATTTAAAATTTAATTTAAATATAGTTTTTAATGAAGAAAATAGCAGAAAATAGGAAAACAACCCTTAAAAATAGGAAAAAATACAGTAAATTTTGGAAAAATTCTATGATCATTTTAAAAATATTTAGAGATGAAATTTAACAAATAAAACAAATTTAAAGTAAACTAAAGAAATTTATAGTCAAAAATCTTGGGTTGTTACAAAGAATTAGGTTGATCATAGGTTAGGTATTATGCATATCGGGTGACACAGCAGCTAAGGCTGTTGTATGACATTAATTAGTTTTGCAAATTCAATTAGTAACATGCAGAATGAGGTATATAATTCAGAGTTAAAAATGCAATTGCTGACAGTAATAAAAGCAAATCAACCATTCCTATGTACTGCACACACTCTTTCTTCTTGAAAGATATCAAAATAGACCATGCCTTACATCCTGAAACTAAATTGAGCCTTACGTTACTTGTTTACCTTTGTTGGTTGCTCATTTTATGGTTATTATCAGCAATTTTATTGAATAACAGCCTAAGTGCAAGCTTATTGAAAATATCAATAAATCGACAATTAATTCAATACTACTAAATATGACTAGTCTAAGTCATACGATTGTAGGAATTGGCTATAACTCTCAACAAATACATAGTTATCATTAAGAACGTACAAAAAAGATAGATGTATAAAGCATCTTGCAACCAGCTCCATCGGTTTTTTCTCACTTTCATTTTTACTTTTTTTTAATCATCGCAAAAGATCCATTATTTAACCTACCACCCTTTGTAAATCAAATATATAAACTTACAAATATAAAATTTTGGTCATTATATAATTATTTATAAAACAATTTGCAATCTTATATGCACACAATTTGAAATATCTAAACTAAAGTTGCGGCAAAGTATGAATATCTATACACATGTTAGGATAATATAAGTTGATGCTCATTGTTATGAATTATGCAAATAAAAAGAAATGGAATGAATAAATTATTGAAATCGTTAACAATACGGTAATAGAGCAAAGTGTAGCAAACATTGTAATATCAATTATGATAATGAAATAGGTTTACAAACGATGACTACCTCTTGCTACAAAGCAAATGAAAATTTGTAAATATAATAAAATTATCTGAACAATCAACTGATCAAATATAATAAAATCTCATGCTTAACCCACAATTGAAATCAAACAATAGTGTTACAAAAGGTAAGGTTTAACGGAACAAGTAAAATTATTTGTTGTTGTACTGTAGGTTTGGAAAATTATCATATGTTTAACACATATACTGCATGATTGTTGTGCTGTAGGTTTGGAAAATAAAACTTTAAACCATGTGATTGTAGCTAGATGGAAGTCAAATTATTTATTAAGTATTATCATAACATTTTAAACAATGTGAACTAGAAAAATTTGACATTTAAGCATACTTTAAACATTGTGAACAAACAAATTTGGCAGTTAAGCATGTACCTAAGATTTAGGTAGAAATTGTCAACTCCACATCCATATGGGACAAAGAAATATCCACATCATGCTCCTATATAGCTGACGCTGTCCCGTTTCCATATAGCCAGTCACGTGAACATAACAATGCTTCAACTGTAACTGCCTTCAAAGAACTTCAGTAATCATCAAGAACCCTACCTCCAATACTAAATGTACTTTCAGATACTACAGTAGTAATCGGAACCGTCGAAATATCTTTTGCCATTTGTGAAAGAATTGGATATTTATATTGGTGAGATTTCTAGAAAGAAATAATGTCGAACGGTGTTTTAGGATCTACAAGTTCCTCTTGAAGATATGACTTAAGTTCGGATTTACGAGAACTATCGAGTTAACATACCTTACGATGATTGTAAAATCCTTCTAACATATCCTCACATTCAGAATGTGAATACGGACCAATATCTGCATCAACGGATTCCATATATTTTGATCCACTTGCTTCACCTTCCTTTTCATTTTTTTTGCATATTCGTTGAAAAGATTTTCAAATTTACTCTCCACCTCATAAAATTCATAATAATCGACTCCATAAATTTGTTCATAACAGTATTTAACGAATTCAACTTTATGCCATGGATCAAAGATGTATGCAATGGAAAGTATCACACTAAATTTTCTCCAATATTTGTTGAATTTTTTATACATTTCATTTGCCATGGTTGACATAAAATTATTGTCTTTCATATGCTTTTGCAACGTAAAAAGAACCGTCACGAGCTTCGGAAAAAATAAGTTCGATGTTGGATAATTAGAACCTGAAAATAAACTAGTAACTTTGTAAAAAACTAGTAACTTTGTAAAAAACTTCCAAAAAATCCGCAATTTTCTTTGCATCTATCCATTCATCGGGGGTTGGACGATAAGTATAACTCCGATCAATGATTTCCAAACGGCGTAGTGCTTGGTGGAAGTAAATAGCGCTTTTAAGCATAAAAAATGTCGAGTTCCATCTTGTTGGAATATCTTGTTGCAATATTTCTTACTTTCATTCATAGAAAGATCTGCTATGCATTCCATAAACAACTTTTTTCTTGATTGGGAGCCCTTAATGTGCTTTATACTTTCTTTAATATTCGTTAAAAATAAATCAATGCATTTTAGACCATCTTGTACGATCAAATTTAATATGTGTGCAGTGCAACGAATATGCAAAAACTCGCAATCTGCAACCAATGCTGTCTTATATGTGAGATGAGATTCCAACAATTCAATAAATTTATCATTTGAAGATGCATTGTTAAGCGTAAATGCAAACGGTTTATCTTCGATATTCCACTAAACTAACAGACTAGACACCTTCCAAAATATTGCAGCTCCAGTGTGAGGAGGTGGCATCAATGAAAAACTAAGCAATTTTTTGTAAAATCTGGTCGTTATCTATGAAGTGCGCAGTCGATGATATAAAACCATTGTATTAAATGATGTCCATAGATCAGATGTTAAGCTTACTTTTCCCGAACATGATTTAAAAACAAGTTTAAGCATAATTTTTTCTTTCTCATAAAGTTTCATGACATTCGAACATATTGTATTTCTTGATATATTTTGCACTTTGTTGTTCAAATAAAAATGTAGTTCTCGAACTTCTTCATATTGGACAAACATAAAGGGTAAGTTACGCCTAATGACGGCCTTAGTCACCAATTTTCTATACTTACTTTGATCGAACTTACTTATCTCATCAAGTCCACCCATTTTTTGGTAATATGTTGACATTTTGGAATATGTTTTAGCATATTAGATGTTCCATGCTTTTCTCCCCAAAAGTATGTTTTCTTACATCCCTTGCAAAAGCATGTTGGTGTTTTTCCTAAAATCGTTTCATTTTTCCGAAAATAGTTCCAAACTTCTGAATGTGTGGTTCTACAATGTTTTTTTTACAGCCGAACTACTCAATGAATCTTCCAATATAATCAAATCTTCTGTTTCAATGTTTATATGTTCAATTTAATCCATGTTCTATAATATCAAATATTCATAAGAATTAGCACGTAGATAGTTCAAACAAATTATATATATATATATATATATATATATATATAAGTGCATAACAGGAAAAACAGTCCTGTTTGTGTGAAGAAAAAGTGTTCAAAATGCACTAAGAGCACAAAATGCTGATAACTATGCACATGCATCTATTGAACTATGTGAAGTATCCTATACTACATCCATCTATGCCTTTACTTCATATCTTTTTATGCGTTAAATTAATTTTGGCTAAGGAACGCATAACAGGAAAAAACAGAGCATATTGTGTTAAGAAAAGATGTTCATAATATATCAAAAGAGATGTATATTGAAATCTATCATGATTCTGTTCAAAGAATATGTGCAGTTAAGTATAATATACAAAAGCACCTTAAACATGTGTTTGATTTACTTGTTTGCTAAAGTGATAGGAATCTTGATATTATGCATGTTAAGAATATGTTCAGGGTTTTTTACGGGTTATAATTGACTCAAAGTTCCTACTTAACACATTTATCTTCTATTCAAGCTCAATATTCATCAAATAAACAAAAATGGACCATGTTAAAACAGAACTAAATGATTTGTTGCAGTAGAAGCGGGAGCGTTCAGTGTATCCCCTCGAGAAAAGGAGCATTTAAATTAATTCGATAACTGTTGCTCTACACACATTATTGATACAGGTCTCAATCACAAATCCCTATTGGATTTACATAATTGTTTACTTAAAATGTCTCCAACAATCATTTAGATATATTTATGAGAATTGATTTATCTTTATTGAATTGAAATGTTGGCTCATTTATATGAACTAATTTGGTATAAAATTGGAATCAATATTTCATCATGTCACCAGGTTCATGACTCCAAAAAACTAGCTCGAAGAATAGCTCAACAAGACTCGGTCATCTAATAACATATTTCTACTCAACACACGCTCATTTAACGTAACTTCCAACACTTGCATGTCAAACGTTCATTTAACTAAGAATACAAACCTTTCTTTCATGAACATTGTGTTCTTGGAAGTGATGGTGTTGTTAGCAGTGGAAAATGCAATGTGCAAAATGGTTGATAATAACTAGGTAAGTTGTTTCTTTCAAGGTTTGCTTGTAAACTGAGAAAGTGTCTTAAATTGTGCCATCAGTTAATTTTCAGCTTATGCAATTTGTATGTTTAACTTTGTTTCTTTATAGCTTAAGAGTTCTAAGTCTAACATTTTACTCGATTCTCATCTTGCCCTGGTCTTTTTACTAACTTATTTACAATCTCCACGCATTTCTATCTGAAAATAGAAAAAGTAACGTGAAGGATAATTTTGTAGATAAAGGAGACCATATTTTTCAATTCATTTGACCAAAATCTATTTATTATTTTTCTCTGGTATAAAACCTGTTTAATTCCCATAAAGTGAACAAGGTATAACCAGACACAAATGTAATTAAAACTGATATTGTAATCTATGTCCTCTGTTTGTTTTGGAAAAGCACCCGCTTACTAAAACCAGACTTTTCCAATTGCTAGAACACAGACTTTCCTATCATATAAATACAGGTTCACGTGATAACTAGGTATAAATAAATAAATGATGATGCAAACTATGAGAAAATCTAACATAGAGGCAGGGGCCACGTTAAAAACTTTTTGACACTGAAATAGTAAACAGTTGTGAAATATTAAACATGCAGGTTATCAATGGAACATCCACACATGACTTGTCAGATATATCTCATTCCCAGATGCAGCAGATAGATAAGCTACAAATGATACAAAGTAATCATTGCTGATATCTATGAGCCAGAGGTACATATGTTATATATCTTGGTGAATTATGTGCTCCATTCTAACCTCAACAATTGACAAAAATACTGGATTTTTAACCAATTGATGCAAGCATTTTGATGGAAGTAAAGTATAGTTTGAGATCCTTTCTTTTAACTTACATTTTATTTATTTATTTTTAGTGTTGATGATACAAATATAAGATGAATGTAATAAATAATAAATAAATCATTTAAAAGACCATCTTCAACGAACAGTGGATGTATTTAAAAGTCATACTTACGTGAAATCTTATTATATCATCAAATACAAATATGTCACCGAAGCTAGTCCTGTTCTTGTTCGGACCCGTAGCAAGTATTGATGTTTTGTTTTCAGTTGAGTATAACAACAAATAAGGTATTACTCCTGAACAGAATGTACAACTAAAAATAAGAATCAGAGTAACCTGGAAGGCTAGAGATGAGGAGGCACCTTTTCAGTTCAAAGTAGCAAAATAAGACATCCTTGATAATCCTGAATCGAACATTATAGTAAATCAGATCAAAACTAAAGGCTCAAAAGCTAAAAAACAAAAAAAACTAGGGTATAGCTGAAAAGACACTTAAGCAAAATAGCATGAATCTTTGCCCATATATAATAAATAAATAAGAGATTCAGATATATCATTAAAGCTCAAAATATTTTGTTCTGCCAATAGTTCATCCCTGAAACAGTACAGGAAGTATGAACCCAGAAATGATTTGCAAATCGCAATCGTGAAGCAAAAGGTAATCGTGGTAAAAATGAACCGACGAAGCTTTGCCTAAATCTAGCGATTCTTAATAACATAATCAATATTAGAAATTAACCCTGGAAATAATGGTAAAGGATTATAGCACGAAATAACACATCAGCTTGATTAGATGGAAGGCTGATTATAGCTCGATTGCTGCAACCCAGAAATTGATGAAAAGGTGGAAGGCGTCAAATCGTGCCCTATCAGGGAGAAGATGAGTGAATATGAGAAAGTGGGGAACCCTAGTTTTTTTGCGTGAGAAGTGAGAATGTCAATTTTCTTCGAGTAAACGGGTAATCAGTGTATAAATGGGTCAGACCCACCTAATCCATTTAATTAACTGGGTTAAATGGTTTAGCCCAATAAACTAATTTATTTTAATGGGTTTGACTCAACCCGCTTATTTTATGGGTAATTTGGTTGGGTAAATGGGTTGCAATCCATTTTGACAGCCCTACCTAATACTACCCGTAGACTCTTTCAGAATTCACTAGTAAACAAATCATCTTTGTCACTGACTATATTACTAGAAATTCTATGTAGTCTAACCATGTTCTTCATGAACAACTTAGCTAAAACATGTGCCGTCCTAGACTGGAATGAAATGGTCACCCTTGGTCAACCTGTCCACTATGACCCATATACTTTCATTTCCACTATTTGACCTTGGCAACCTATCTATAAAAAACATGGATATCGAATCCCATTTCCAAACTGGTACATCCAAAGGTTAAAGCAACCCACTCGGCTTTTGATGTTCTGCCTTCACTTATTGACAGATTGCACACTACCTAACCCGCAAGCGAACATCCCTCCTCATACCTACTGTAAGGTCCCATCTTTTCGCACGCTTTAAATCGGCACACGTGGCAATTCAAACCATACGGAAAGGCAGATTGTTGTGGGGTAAATAAGAAAAACAAGGAAGAAATAAAACAAAATAGAATCTCATAGCGGAAGGATAAAATATAATAGTCAAATATACAGTTTATAAAGTTGTTTTACAAATATTCGATTATACTTACAACATTTATCAGAGTTACACATACCAATAACAATGCAGCGGAACAATATGAGTGTAGTGGAATATAATAAATAATAATAATAGAAATCTCCATCTTCATCCTCTAGAGCTAAAGTCTTCGATCCTGAAACGCTCGGACTGACCCGAGCGAATCTGAAAAGACAAAAACACTCGAGTCAGAACTAAAAGATCTTATGTAAGTTAAATCAACAGAAACAAATATGAGTGCAGTAACTCAAGAGATGCTCGGGATTTACATCTCCTAAGGATCCGTTAAACTATTTACTATGTAGTATATTTCGCTATTATAATAGTGTCTATAGTAAAATAAACATACTTTTAAATAGCGTTAAGGCTTTACATTTTCCACCTTAACACGTAATAGTCCCAGTAGTCCATCCAATATCATAGTCCCTCCTGATCGGGAAGCCACCAGAGGATACCACACGGGCTATGGGAGAAATCCAAACTGGTACAAGGCGCGATAGGGTAGGTGACACGGCACAACTAGGCAATGCCAGGGTAGATATACCAATTACGCATCCGGGTTGGTGGTAACGCGTAGCTGCTACTACCGCCCACCTCGGACAAACTCCCCCTTAAAATCAAAGAAATCAAAAGTGGCCACCGAAACAATCCAAAGTCAGAGTATAATATCGAAGAGGAGTATCCGATCAGAGGAATGACCTCATTAGCCCGAGAATCGCTCCTGTTTTAGCCACTTTATGCCAACTCACGGGAGTCGGGTCCACGTAATTACCTCAAAGGAAAACGCCGCCACCATCCTACTTCATTCTGGAATCTCCACCGCGTACACGGTTGTTAAAGTGGTTTTCGAGGTTTGCAGAGAGTATGACAACTTCCGATCCCGGTCTCTTTAACAACCAAATGTTATTATAACACCGCGGTTATTTCAAAATAATTTATACTTTAAACCAGAATATAATATCTCTTTGAAACCATATAAATACGATATCATTTTTATATATTTTTTTAAACCCCAAATCAATATGATATCATCTTTATTTTATAAATATCCCTTTCCCAAAATCATAATATTTCCAAATACATACCTTGAAACCATAGCTTTGAACCATAACTTTAATACTTAATGGTTTAAATACTATTTTACTTTATATATGTAATAAAATAGCTTCTTTAAATTTCACAATAAAATCCCAATATCAATTTGAACCTCCAAATAAACCATTTTAATTCCTATATATTTTCACAGCTTAAATATTCTGTATTTCAAACTTAAATTTTTATAGTTATATTTCCCTCTTTAAATATTTTATTATTTCAAAATGGATTCTTTGAAAATTTAATACATATCAAATCCAATTCCTATTATTTAAATTTGAAATATTTACTTACTAACAAACATTATTCAGGTAAAACTCTTAAACTTCAATAACAGGATATTCTTTTAAATTAAAATATTTAATAATATCCTATAAATCAATTTGATATTCATTAAAACCTCTAATAAAAATCAGGTTATAAAATCATACCTTTTTAAATCTTACTTTATTTACATTTCAAACAAATTTTACGAGGAAAATTCTTAAATACTTTAAATTCAAATCATATTCACATTTATCTTCAACCTTACTTTTTATTAGAGTTATTATAAACTCTATATACAATAGAATTTCAAATATATTCTTAACCATATTATATAAACGAAATCAACTTCATTATTTAGCTTATTTTAAAATTCGAAACAAATTTATACATAGCTAAATTCAAGAATTTTTACTCTATATACATATCCAAATTAAATATTTATTAAACCGTATTCTTTCCAAAACCATAGAAAATCATTTCAAAAATATTTTTATATATATACCGCTGTGCCTGTATATAATTTTCTATCCTATGGTCAAGTGATACGGATATTTATCATTTCAATCCGCAATTTAAAAATAAAAATGCGGTTGTATATCATTTCAAACCGCAATCCCGAATGAAATGAAAATGCATAATAACTTGCAGTTTATATAATATAGAACACATCATCCATTCACCCAATATCAATCATCAACCAATTTATTGCAATCATCATCAAATTTAAACAAAACATCAATATAGAGCGTATAAAATATAACAGGTATCAATGAACAGTTTATATTCAAAAATAGATGAACAATTGTTTAACTAGCAGTTTATATGCAAAATATATAAATTTTTAACTGTCAATTTATATGCAAAAATAAATAAACTTTAACTGGCAATTTATATGCAATAATAAAATTAAATAACAATTAAATTTAAATAAATGCAATTAACTGAGGTGATGATTAAAAATGTGCCAAACAGTCATAAATAAATATCTAAATACATCACAAATCCATTTAACAAACAAAAGAAATTTTAGAAGTTATGAGTGGGTTAAAACACTCACCTTTTGAATTTAAATTGAATTAAAATCCAATTTAAACCCAAAAATTCAACAGCCTCAGAATCTACCCAAACTAGCGTCAAAATGTCATAAATCTCAATACGATCCTAACAAAAAAAATTGCTCGTAAATCGGACATTGTATGCGAAAGTTATTCAAGTTATAAGATGACTATTGCCATAATAAAGTGTAAATATATAGTGATATTAAAATAAATACTAAATTTCACGTTTTGGGATGAGGAGACTAGGGTACCTGCTAACAAGGTGGTGGAAAGGCTTGGGTGAGGTGGAGAGGCTTTCACGCAACTCAAAGCTTCAAGAAGGATTAGGAAAAAGTGTTGCAAGAAGGTGAGGGAGAAAATGAAACAGGGTCATGTTTGCATAATGAAGTTCAGTGAGATTGGAAAATTGAAATGAGGCTAAAGGAGGATGGAACTAATGAAATGAATGCTTCAGGTAGCAAAAATGAAAATTTATACATTGCAAACAAAGAGGTGGTAACAAATAATAAATATAAGGTAACAAATGGGCCAGTTGTACTAAAACTTTGAGATCCAATTTCAAAACGTCTACTCCGCTAAATTAATTTCTATTAACCCTAAATATACACCTTATTAATACCCAATTTAATTTTATTAACACACATTAAATAAAATGTAACACTCCAATTAATGCCACTGGGGACCGCCGCTGCACACAATAAAAGATGAGACTGGAAATTCAAATTTAAAAATGGCGTTTTTCTCAGCGCGCAATCACGATTCAAAATATTTAATTTACTTTAAAATATAAGGTTAGCATTAAAATCACTTCTATGCTGCCTCTGATTGTTATAAAATGAATGTAAAATGTTGTTTCAAAATTCAAAATTTTCCTTTTTTATAAAATTTTACTTATCTTTAAAATGAAACGTTCATTTTATTTTTCTTAAACTGTTCTTTTATTTTCATTAAAAATGCTCTTTCTATTTAACCCAAAAATGTACGTTTCTTATATTAAATGCCATAAATTTCAATTAACTTCTCTTTCCTTTTAATTTAAAGATTCCTCATATGGATTAGATACTGCTAATTCCACACTTTCAAAGCTTTAACTTCTATTTCAATTGTTTATAGATTATACATTAATCTTCCAAAAATTTCAATGAAATTAGCTTTCCATTTATTTTCAATACAATCTTCTTATGGTATAATTATTTTGTTTCATATCTTTTATTCAATTCACTATTCTTAAACGGATAAATTTTTTCATTGAATTGGCAAACTTACCATAATATTCTTACATTCCATCTAACTTTCTATTAACGTAATAATTAAATGTTAAATTTCATTTATTTGCCATAAATCCAATTATTGAATTTTTCTACACTTCAATTAAATTAAAAATCTTACTTTCCATTCTTTTAAATTCAGTCATCATTATCTTATAGGTACATTTTACATTACTGTAAATCCAATTCCCTAATATTTTCCAGTAATCAACTAAATTTATATCAACATAGTGATTAATTACGTTTATTTCAATGGATTTAGATCTAATTCACTAAATTATATACATAGGTAAACAATTAATAGTTATCACAATAAGCCAAATCTACTCCCATTCATACCCTATTATCAATTGACAAAAATAAAATTTCTTACCTAACATTGATTATGTCAAATTACATTTTACTGCGTATTATTTCATCAATTAAATTTATTTTCCAATTTGCTGATTTTAATCAATTAAACTTTACCATCTGTTTCAATAAATTGGGTATGCACAAATTTAGCTATTCAATCAAATTTCAATTTACGCTACAATTATCATGGTTTATATCATATTGCATTAATATCCCTATTTTATCTTAGATTTCCTCTACATTTCCTTTAATGCAAAATTTAACTGTTATATTTTATTTATTCACAATAAATTCAATTATTGAAAGTTTTTCTTCTCAATTAAATGAATAAATCTGGCTTTCAATTCTTTAAATTAGTCAATTGTCATATTATAAATGAAATTGACATTATTTTCAAATATTACTTTATATTAACATTAACGTCATAATTTATTTATATTTATTGCAATCGGTTACCAGTTATACTTTAATACACTAAATAAATGGTTAGCCTAAATAATTGTTACCATTTAACATTTACTTCCACTTACAAGCTATTATTAACACAAATGTTGTCATTGACTTAGCTATAATTAAGAAAATTAGATGAATGTGTAAATTTTAACAATTATCACTAAATGCCAAATTTTCTCACGTTCATACTTAAATATCAACTACAATTTATTAAAATTACTTACCTAGCCTTGATTCAATCACATTGCAATTTATTACGTACTATTTCTCAATTAACATAACCTTTGAATTTAATTCCCAATTATTTAATGCAATCAATTATGACTTTTACAACTTAAAACATTCATTGGCTCATAGTTATTTCATTAATGCATGCTTCATTCCATATTATTTAGTTATATTTGCCAAGTATGTACACTATTTACTATTTATATTCTTAATCCATTTATTTTCTTGTGTACAATTTATAGCCAGACATACATTTAGATTATTTTCTATAATTGGAATTTTATGCAAGTTCATAAATCATTAACCTTAAATTTGCATTGTTTCTATTAAATTTTCATTCACCTCAGTTACCCTTTTAATAATCATTGAGGTAACGTACAATTTCAACAATGACCATTTAAAATTACTTTTCTAACATTTATTGTAATTGGTTTTCATAATTTGGAATTCACTAATTTAGTTAGCCTTAACGTTATTACATTAAATCTACATTCAGTTTCAATTAATATAGAATTTAATTCCAATTACTTACCATTTAATTCATAAATTATTGATTACCTTCAAAATTAGATAAAATTTGATTTTATTGCCATCTTCACTATGTTCATTATTACTTAACTTCAAATTTACAATTTCACTCAAATATAACTTTACAAATTTTTTCCAATTAATAGGTATTGCACCAATATCGTTACTTATCAACTTGCATAAACCTTTTCACATACATTTTCATTCAACTACTATTCAATATATTTTATTTCAACCTCCATTTTAATATTAACTTGTAATTTTTTTTTCTTTTTTCTTTTCATCTAAATTTAATTACTAAATTTTAATTTAAAATAACCAACTTAATTATTAAAATTCACGGGTCGTTACACCTTCCCAATAGAAGCTCCTCTTCATATCTCGATACATCTTGGTCCCTCCAGGATGAATCATAAATTTGGACCGATGACATTCCCTAAGAACTTCTTTCCTTAAGTCCTCAGCATTTGAAACACACAACCGTTCCTTCTTTCTAAACCATCCTCTCTAGTCAAGACTAAAATCTCTTAGAACATTGATCTCAGTTCCAACCTCAAGCCTTCTAATCTTCCCGACTAACAAGGGATCCTCCTTCTTCTTAGAAACAATCCTTTGATCAAGACTGGTCAAAATTCTAAACATGACAACATGGCGGTGCTCTGAATAGAACTGTCAGTCGATCTTAACTGCACACCGCAAGCAGTCAAAAGCTTCCAAATCTTTCCATTCGGCCAATATAGCTAACACCACTTTTTGATATCTTTTGCTAAGAGCATCCCCTACCTTATTTCCTTTCCTAGGAGTACACTCTATACAAAAATCATAAAATGCTAAAAACTCCAGCCACTTCTATTGTCTCATATTCAGCTCCTTTTGAGAGAATAAATATCATAAGGACTTATGATCTGTACATAGCTCAAATCTCTCTCCTAAGAGATAATGTCTCCAAATCTTTAACGCGAAGATCATAGCTGCCAACTCCAAATCATGAGTAGGACATCTTACATCATGCGGTCTAAGCTGTCGTTAAGCATAGGCAATGACTTTACCCTTCTGCATCAACACAGTTCCTAATACAGTCCCACATGCACTTGTATATGCCACCAACCCTTGGTTTCCATCTGGAACTACTAACACAGATGCGTTGATCAACAAATGCTTTAACTTAAGGAATGCTTCATCACATTTGTTAGACCAGAAAAATTTCACATCCTTCCTGGTTAACTTAGTCAATAGTGCTGCTATCCACGAGAAATCCTTGATGAATCTCTAGTAATAACTAGCAAGTCCAAGAAAACTTTTAATCTTAGTCATCGTTTCTGGTCTCTTCCCATTATTTATAGCTTCGATCGTACCTAGATCGACTGTCAAGCCCTTCTCTAAAACCATATGGCCAATAAATTTAACCTCCTTCTTCCAAAAGTACACTTGGAAATCTTCGCTTTCAGCTGATGCTGCATCAGCGTCTCAAGCACTACCCTAAGACGATCTTCATGCTCTCTTTCATCCTTAGAGTATACTAAAATATCGTCTATAAATACCAACACAAAACTATCCAAGTACTCTCGAAAAACTCGGTTCATCAGATCCACGAAGAAAATATGTGGATTCGTTAACCCGAATGGCATTACTAACCACTCATATGAGCCATACCTAGTTTAAAATGTTGTCAATAGATTATTGTCCTCTGCCACTCTTAATTGATGGAAACCTGTAGCCAAACTCAACCCGAAAAACACTCTATCTCCATACAACTGATCAAATAGGTCATCAATTCTCGGAAAAGGATACTTATTCTTGATTATCTTCTTTTTCAACTCACGTTAGTCGATACACATCCTCAACGACCCATCAGGTTTCTTCACGAACAACGTGGCTGCTCCCCAAGGCAAACTGCTTGGTTTAATAAATTTCTCTCTTCTAGATCCACTAGCTGCACCTTCAATTCCTTCACCTCTTCGATGTAATCCTACTAGCTGGTCTACTTACAGGTTCGGCTCTTGGCACAAGATCTATTCGAAACTCAACAGCTCATTTCGGTGGTAGTCCTATAATAGGCTCAAAAACATCGGCAAACTCTCTTGCTACTCGAACTTGACTTAACTCTTCTCCCACTTCCATAGTAATTAACAAAGCACAAACACTTTGATCAGAATTCTCTACTAAGAATATGATTCGGTTATGGCTATCAGGTGTCTTAATGATATTTCCCTATCCTGGAAAAATATCCTAGCCTCCTATTTACCCAACCAATCCATACCCAAGATGATCACGAAATCTATGAAATCAAAAACGTATAGACTGCATGCAAACTTATGACCTAGCAAATCAAGTTCTAACTGGTCACATATTATCCCTAGAGTGCATACCCTCCTATAGGATTTGCAAACCTTAAGGAAGTAACAAGGTATGTGGGTTCTAAGCATATCCTATCAAACAAACACTGAGATATAAATGATGTGATGCACCGATATCAAATAGTACCCTAACTAGTTTACTCTAAATCAAAAATGTACCTTTCGTCACAGTCTTCCCTTAGCTATAGTTGGCCTAGCAGATGATGGTCCAATAGCAAAGACCTTTCCTTTGTCCACCCTGACTGGTTTTGGAAAATGATTCTTATAATGCCTAACTTGGTCGTAGTTAAAACACTTTACGCTCTTCTCTCCTACAGCCTTCTTTATCTTGCCTGCCCGGCATTCATGAGCATAATGACACTTCTTATCACACTTGAAACAAACCAGATCAGCCTTCGCCTTCTTGGAAGCCTCTTCCTTTTGGGTTCCATTCTTCTTAAAGATTTTCCTCTTCTTCCCCTGAGAACCCTGAGTCTCAACCGGCTTTTCCTTCCCATAAATAGCAAGCATTTACTCATGTTGGATTTCTATCTCTACAACTACATTACAAGGATCATGGAGATGTGGCAGGGTTGCCCTAGAAATCTTGGGTCTCAATCCCCGAATGAACTTCTCATTCCTCTTGTGACGGTGTCTATAGTAGCATACCCATACCGGGAAAACTCATCAAACTTAGTAGCATACTCAATTACCAACATATCTCCCTGCACCAAATCCATAAAATTTCTCAATAAGGCTGACCTAGCAACTTCAGACAAAAACCTCTGCTCGTATCTCCTTGGAAATTCTACCTAAGTTAACTCTTGTTCAGGAACTCCGACAGTAACACTATTCCACCAGTGAAGCGCTGCTCCCTACAACTGCCTAGAGGCTAGTCTCCTCTTTTGCTCACTATTCAATCCCAAGTCAGCGATGAATCTCTCACAATACAGCAACCAATTCTACACTTCTATGGCATCCTTTATTCCCACAAATGGCTTTCCACTAAGACTGGTGTAATCTCTACTCAACTTAGCATAATTATTCCCAATTGGAGCCACATGATTAGCTCCTCCAACATTCTCAGCAACTCTGGCAGCTGCTTCGGCTTGCATTAGATTGAGGAAGAACTGATACATCGTCCCCATATCTACCGATGCGTTTCCAGCACCTATATTGGCAACTGCATTTTGATTAGCACCAGCCTGTTGACTCGGGTTCCTCTTGGTGGGTTGAGCATTTTCGTTTATTGTGGTGCTTCCTCCATCGAGATTTCCTCTTCCGTTTCTTTCCTCCATAACTTCTTTCTCATAAATCTGCATACGAGCCTTAATAAGATACAGAAGAACGGTTTAAAAGAGAGGGGAATACATACTTATATATATTTACAAATATCAAATACAAGTAGGCTACTATAGCATTATCCAAAACCTCAATCTTATTTTCTAATTCATCGGATTATGTTTTGAAAAATATTTTAGGTTTAAATTTCTTTTAAGTTTTCATAAACCTATTATCTGATGCCAACTTGTAACATCCCCACTTGGAGGCCTAAAACTAACGGCTACAAATGCTGTAATCATCCATTGTTATTAATCCTCGGCGACCAAATACGGTAATATTAGATACATTGATATAACAGAAACACATGGATATGAATTTTTTTAAATCATTAAATAACTTTCACATTTTGTTTCAAATCATTTCAAATTCATTACATAATCCCAATATGAGAACCACGCTCAGAGTAAATATAATTATTTCAACATACGACAAGAGTGACATATGATGCCTCCTTGGATGATCAGAGTCCAAACATAGTCAATTAAACAACTTTGCTTTTACAACAAAACACAGTAGAATCAAACTAGGAAAGAATAGTTACTAACTAGCTTGCCTCCTACACGTTTCCAGAAGCTTATTCTTCTAAAGAGGTACCTGAAAACCTCAACTCTTAAACTACTCAAAGTTAAATGAGCACCTGAGAGTTTAAGGAGAAAACATAAACATCGAGCCAGACATAAAACCTGGTATGAATAATAACCTACCATCTCAAACCATTTTAGATATCTAGTGAGACCATGCTGCCTAGCGGAATGGGTTTTTCCCTCACTAGTATCTTATCCAAAACTTTATAATAACTATATACTGTACTCCTGCATCCATAATGGTTAAAACATAGAAATTAAAAATATTATGATGATATGGAAACAAGTAAATCAATTCTAGATTTCCCCATCTCCACTAAATTTGACTATCTATCTCAATTATAGTTTCAAGGGTGACAATTAACCTATTAGTTTTCATAGGCTAACTAATAACCTATTTAAAGCTTATGGACTCCCTGTTCGGTCTTATAGTTTTCATGAGATCACCAAGAACCTATTGGCCCCTGCCAATAACTTCATTATTCATGGATTCTCCCTGAACCTATTGGTATATCCACTAAATTTCCTCTTATCATAGTTTTCATGGGTTGACTATTAACCTATTGACTTCTGTCAATAAATTTATCTGGATAATTTTCTTGGGTCCACTACAAACTTGTTGGCCCCTGCCAATAACTCTTTCTAAACTTAGTTTTCATGGGTTTACTATGAACCCGTCTTTATGAAAACCTCTTTAATTAGTATTTAGGCATCCTATATTCTGGTCTATCTGACCTCTTGGATGCAATTCTACTCATACAAAAGTTAACTCAATTTATATTCACTACTGCATCAACCTTGCTAGTTATTCTTCCATTTCTCCCCAAAATACAGTTATTAGTGTTAGTCGCGTAGCGTCGATCAATATGGCCAATATAACACCGAAGCACAGTAATCACTGCAGTAATAATATAAATGCAAGAGCAGTGGGAATAAATGGTAAAGTAAAGCAAGAAGCTATCATATTGGAACTTTTATATTGGTTCGGACCTCTTTCCCTACGTCCAGTCCTTAAGCCACCCTTCGGTCTTAAACTAGCAAACAACCCTCGCTTCGCCCGGAGGAATCGGCTTGATATAAATAATCTTTTCTTGACAAGTATGTGTTCTTAGTAACACTGATTTCAACTGCGCAGTACAAATCTTCCTATAATCCCCTTTGAGTAGCATGTGTATGCGAAGCTTTGCTTTTAAGAAGTGATAAAAATGATGTATTGATTACTTTTAGAAATCAAAGTATGCAAAGAGCAAAGAGACGAGATTCAGAAAATTCTTGTCAATTGTTTCTCAAAATCTTTACATATTTATAGGCGTTGAAGAGTTTTCTTGAGGAGTAGCATCCTTTAGTATGTTTTATTTCAGTCTAAGGGTTGCAATCTTTGAGGAAGAAGAGATGCGTTGAAAAGATACGGATGCAACCATTAGAATGAGTAAGTTCATATTCATAGTTTTAGCCCGTTACCCAGCTCCGACATCTGCCATAGAATTCAGACGTCTGTCTAAATATATGTTTTTTAAACAGAGAATAGAGTCAGACATCTGATATATATGAACAGATGTCTGATGCCTGTTAATTTCTACAGTTAACTTGCTTGAAATAATGAAAAGCTTATAAAATTTTGTGTGCAATTTTCTGTAAAAAAACTACTAAAGGAGATTTTACAAACCATCTTTCTATGACCATATTATAATAGCTTCTCTATTACCAATGATTCTTTTCTTCTACTATTCGTCTTCAAGTCGTGATAATATGAATTCTAAAAGCATTTAAATGTAAATAGATGAAATATATTGCATGTGTATGATTGTATAGTTGTTGTCATCGAAACCATAGAACAGAGGTTCTAACAATGGGTCCATTTTACAGTGAGTATGTATATTAGAAGAAGCAAATATTATAACATAATAACACTAACATCTACGGTTTAATACCTTGAAATATTTTTATACAAAACATGGTTAATCCCTTTAACCTATTATTTTATCAAGGAAAGCTTCTTTAAAAACTCCATACTTAAAAGCCATTTTAAAACTCCTTTATTTCTACCATGGTTTTTCCTTTAAAAATGAGATTGGGTTCTTTGTTTTGGAAACTAAGGCTTTTGAAACCTTAAACCTTTACTTTCAAAACCATTGGATAACCTCTTTCGAAAGCATTTAAATCTTCTTTTCAAAACACTAAGCATATACCTTTTAAAACACTTTAAATCATCTCTTTCGAAACCATCAAAATATACCTTTCGAAAGTATTAAAGCATTACTTATTAACTCTTAGAAGCATAGCTTCAAAATTATTTGAGTACCCCTTGAAAGTACCACTTTTGAAACCTTTTGAAAGAACCCCTATCAAAACTTTGGGTTTGTCCATAAAAATGTCATATGGGTCAAAGTAAATGTTAGCTGGGTTTTTACCCCAATAGAATTCAAAGGGAACTAGAGTATCTATAATAAGTCAAAATATCTCAAGGATCGACCAAGAAGACCAGAAGGAAAAGAAAAGAAAGACCAAAGAAGAAAAATGCCAAAATAAGCTAAGACGATGGATCGCTAGCGGTCCATCGCTTATGGGTTGCTATCGATCCATAAAGCTTGCTCGTGGATCCTCCAGTCCTCTTACATCATGATCTAATATGTTTCCCATAAATGCTTGCCAAGTTTCATAGCATGCCAAAGAATCTCGCTTGAGAAGTGAAAGCTCATCGGATTCAAGCTGTTTGACCAAAAGCAGCTAACTTAAAGTGGACCTACATAACTCATATGAAGTTGGATTGACTTGAAATTTTAATAGGACATTTGAAAGACATAGAAGAAGGCTCATAAAGAAAATGGGAACATTTTAAGTTGATTTGTTAGATCGCTAGCGATCTATCTAGATGGATCGTTAGAGACCTATTTAGATTAGGCCCTACCACCTCAAATTTTTATGGTGGGTACCTAACACCTTCTAGAGTGTTCTCATAAAGTTTCATTTGATTTCGTTAAGTTTTGATTGAGCTATGGATGATTCCTCTAGACCAGATGATTCACGAAGACAAATGATCAAATTAACTTCAAATGACTTGATATTTGGACAAGGCACTTAAATAGAAAATTGGAAAACAGCCAAACAAATATCGCTCAAAAATATTATAAATGGATGGATAGTTAGCGATCCATCCTCTATTGATAGTTAGCGATCCATCCTCTGTCGATAGCTAGCGATCCATCACTTATGGATAGCTAGCGATCCATCAAGATAGGCCGGATTGCCCTCACACTTTCCAAGCTCCTTCGTAGCATTAAGTAAAGGCTTCTGGTAGAAAAATATGCTAAATAGATGGATAGATAGCGATCCATCCTCTATGGATAGCTAGCGATCCATCGCCTATGGATGACTAGCGATCCATAGAAATGACTCAGATTGATTTAAGATTTTCGACGATGACTTGGCATAACAACTCGACTCTTCTTCACTTGGACTTCTGGCCCAACACTCACTGAATTCCCCTATAAATACTCACCCACCTGAAACTAGAGATTGATCTTTTCTAGAGAAAGAGCTGCCATTACTCTATTGGAATTCTTTTACTTCTTCAACTTTCTTCTCCCTCACAATAGTCATCAAGGGGGTTACTGTGATTCTCCAGTCAACCCTTGAACTTGTGACTTATTCTAACTCACTGTAACTTAGATCTAAGGACTAACTAGTTGATATCCATAGAGATTCAACTAGTATAATCATAATAAAGATTGATTAAAGTGGGCGTAGGTCGGAGTCAGTCGAACCACTATAAAAATTTTGTTTCTTTTCTTACTTCTGCTTTTCATTTGTTGTTTATCTAGATATACGCTGTTGATATTTGCACTGGTGCTTTCAAACCTGATCCAAGGTGTTGATCCACTTCTTGGGTTAACATTGAATATAAACAAAAGTACCCTTTCGAAACCTATATCCTTTAAATAAAAATGATTGGGGAAAATCGATGGCTTTGGAACCATCCTTTCGAAAACATTAATCACTTAAGTAAAACATTTGGAAGGATAGCTTCGAAACCCCTTTCGAAGCCCTTCGAAAACCATTAAACCCCTTTCGAAAGCTTTAGGAAGTGGGTTATTACATTTGTTAAATAAAAGCTACCTTTCGAAATAGTTGATGACTTCAAACGATTCGAAAGGCATAAGGTCGACAACATGGTTTCGACTGGTTTGAAACTAACCATTCGAAACCATTGATTTAAATACAACACAACTCATTTGAAAGCTATCTTTTCGAAACAAAATTATGGCGAATTCTTTGAAAGTTATAGCAAACCCTTTTGAAAGCGTTGTTTTGAAAACAAGGCAAGCACGTTTCTTTGGATAGTAAAATGAAGGCTTTGACCCCTTCAAAAGCTAGGTTTCGACTTCATACCTTCCGCCTTTCTCCAATCCACTACATACTAACTTATTGATACCTTGTGTATTGGTTTTGACTGGGTTTGTTTTTACTTAGTTGAGGCGAAAGTATAAGGTTGAAAAGTAGCGTCTGAAAGAGGTGAAACACAATTTCTGGGTAAAGATTGTTTTAATGCTATTTTAAGTAATTGCTTTTTAACTAACTTGCATATTTGTAAACATTTAATTGGTTGCCATAAACTTTTCAAATTCTTTCCAAAATAAAACTGCCTCATTAATTTTAGAGCTAAATAAAATAATTTACCAAATAAGTCATTCCTTAGGCAAAACAAATGAAAGATTTAAGCCCTCTACTTAAAATAATAAAATTTTCCATAGTAAATTACTTAAGAAAAATCCACAAAAATACTTATACAAAATTCAGACCCAAATTCTTCATAATATAGCCGAAATTAATTCTAAACCCATATGTTCATATTTCCCTTTGAAAATTCATAATAAATTTTTCATAGCTTGGAAAATTATAAAAATTAAAACCCACCTCCAAAAAAAAGTTTTGCATAACATATAAATTACTTATGGCATTCGAAACACAATATAAACGATTTTAGCCTTAAAATCATATATACCATTTACCAAACAAAATTGTTTGAATAGAACATATCATGAAATCCAAGCATATTATCATCAAAAATCATCTTAATGGATTTAACTTAAACCCAAAATCATATGATCATTAAAAATAAAAATAGAGATTGTTTTGATTATTATTCACCTTGATTAGGATAAAGAACTTTAGATTTGATCTTTTCTTCATTCCCCTTGCTCGATTGTTTAGCTTTAATTTATTTTTCCCATTTTCTTCTCTAGGTAATGGCCGGCTTGCTCTTCTTCTTTGATTTGTGTTTTTGGTGTTTTGAAAGTGATCGTGGAAAATAAAGCAAGATATTTAAGGGTAATGGGATTATGGTGCGGCAATTATCTATTAAGCCCTTGCGTTAATTGTTTTCTTGTTAATTAACATATGAAACCTTTCATATCCCATTCTTTGTATTTAATTAAGCATGGCCATTAATTTAAATTTTCAAATCTCAATCCTCTTATCACTCTAACATTTACATTATTCCATTCAATTTATCTAATTAAATCCCCTGAATAATGTTATCAAAAATTAGGGGTGTTACATCCAATGCATGATACCTACACACTGCTGAATATATCTCTAGAAAACGTCTACTTGTCTACATGTAATACCATGTAGTATAGGAAGCCACCTCCGAAGGAATCAATAAAGAAGCAAAAACAAACTAGAAAATATTGCAGGTTCCATGAATGCTGTGGCCACAACAAGAATGAATGTAGGCATCTCCAGGATGTTATCGAGAAATTAATTCGAGAAAGAAAGTTATAACAATTTGTTAAAGCCCCGTAGGATGGCCAGTAGGGGACATACGACCCCAACCGAGGACAAGCGTTGGAAAGGGCTGAGAAATCTACGTGGAATGGTGGAAATTAGTGATCAATACAATAGTTGAAGGACCATATCCAACTGATAAGAGCTGGCATGAGATAGAGCGCTAAGCTAGCGCAATCAAGCGTGTGAATTTTAAATATTGTTCGGGTATAGAGGATGGAGCTCTAAAAGAAAGCGCCGTACAATGGTAGATGATATTGTATTCAGAAGCAAAGATGTAGAGAAGATGGAGGCACCAACGATCGATCCGATGGTCATTTCGGCCATGATCGGCCCCGCCTTAGTTAGGAGGATTTTTGTTGACTATGGAAGTTCCATAAATATAATTTTCAAAAAGGTTTATAATCAGATGAGGATGGAAGCCAAGGACTTGAAACCGTCTAAAGCCGCGTTCATAGCTTTAACGGTGCTGCGACCGAAGCTATTGGGTATGTCGAATTGCTTGTGGAGCTAGGAGAAGGTAATCGAAGGAGAGTGTATATGTTGCTATTTTTGTCTTGGATGTTGACTATCCATATAATGTTTTTCTGAGTTGACCAACCCTATCTGAATTCCTGGCAGCTCTTACCCCATGGTGTTTGACTTTTAAGTTCCCAAACAATAATAATGCTGGAGTTATGCTTGGTGATCATGCAACCGGACGTGCCTACTATGTACCTGAATTGGGAGAAGCTCAACGAAAGGAGAAAGGTAAGGGTATGGACAAGTCCCTCCGCATCCATACCGTCAAAGATTGACAACTAGCACCTGGGCCTTGGCTCAGGCACCACAGTCGGTTCTATAAAGGTATAGATCCGAGGGATGATGAGGAGCAGCCCAAAGAGACCAAAGCCGCACCGGCTGAACTGAAGATTGACATCATGGTCAGCCACAATGGCCCATCATGGGTTTTAAAGATCATAATACAAGTCAGCTCCCTGATGATGAAAGAACTTGCTGGTTTTATTCAAGTGAATCTTGAAATGCTTGCTTGGACTCATTTTGACATGTGTGGGATCTCGCCTGCCATTGCGAGCTATGCATTAAATATCGACTCGAGGCATGTCCCGGTGAAATTGAAAAGGCATGGCATAGATCCAGAGAGATCTGCTGCCCTTAAGGGGGGGTGGATTGGTTCAAAAGCAATGGATTTATTCACGACGCCCTCTACCTTGAATAGGTAACTAATCTTGTAATTGTGAAAAAGATGAATGGAAAGTGGCAGACATGTGTTGATTATTCGGACTTGAACAAGGTGTACCCAAAAGTCAGTTTTCCCTATTCTAGGATCGACCAGCTGGTAGACTCAATCGCATGGCAGGAATTGCTACCTTTCATGGATGCTTACTCTGGATATAACCAAACCCCAATGCACATTCCCGATCAAGATCACACCAGCTTTATTACTGATGTTAGATTATGTTGCTATGTGGTGTTGCCATTTGGATTAAAGAATGCTGGAGCGACCTATCAATTTCTAGTCCAAAGAATGTTTAAAGACTAGATTGGAAAGACGATGGACGTATATGTGGATGATATGCTCGTGAAGTCACGATGATCTAGTGACCACATTTGAGACTTGGAAGAAATGTCCGATGTCCTCCGATATTACAAAATGAAGATCAATCCTTTGAAATGTTCTTTTGGCCTAGCATCATGAAAGTTCTTGGGTTTCATCGTCAATGAACGTGGAATCATAGCTAATCCCGAGAAGATTCACGTAATTCGCAACATCCAAGTGCCAAAGACCATCAAACGAGCACAGAGCCTAAATGGGAAGGTTGCCGCCTTAAGTCAATTTATTTCCAGAGCTACCATAAATGCATTTCTTTCTTTGACTTGATTAGAGGAGGGAAAAGGAATTTTGAATGGACATAGGATTGTAAAGATGCATTCCAAGATTTGCTTAACCACTTAGAGAGACCTCCCATCTTGTCAAAGTCGGTGGATCACAAAGACATGTATATCTTCTTGGCTATGTTGGTATACACTATGTGTCGCACTGCTTCGCGGAGAGAATCGAATCCAAAGACCGGTCTATTATGTTCGCAAGCAATTGACAGGAGCTAAAAGGAACTATTCAAAAGTAGAAAAATTGGCGTACTTCTTGTTGATTGCTTCACAAAAGCTCCGCCCCTATTTTTAGGCTCATCCCATCAACATTTACACCAATCAGCCCTTACGGCTGGTCCTGTAGTGATCTAAGATGTTTGGAAGGTTACTCAAGTGAAATATCAAGCTAAGTCAATTTGACATTACTTACCTCCTTCGGAGAGCTATCCAGAGACAAAAACTGGCAGACTTTATAGCCAAGTTCACTGCACAGGATGTTCTCCCAGAGAGCAGTGAAGTCCCTATCGCCCGATAGAAAATGTATACCGATGGAGCCTCCAATGATCACTATTCTGGAGCTGGAGTCATACTAGTAACTCTGGAGGATAAATAAATTTGCTACGCCTTGTAGCTTGACTTCCCAGCAACAAATAATGAAGCTGAGTATGAAGGTCTGATTGCTGGATTCAAACTCGCCAGAGAACTGGGAGTAAAATCTCCTAAAGTCTTTTGCGATTCCTAGTTGGTTGCATACCAACTCAGGAGAGATTATGTGATGCCTCAGAATTTTGGGCAATAGCAATTTGATAATCTTCATTAATAATTGTTTAAATTTGACAATATTGATTTATTATCTAATTATTTAAATTAACAAAATTTATCTTTTTAAAACTAATAATATTTAATTGGTAAATTTATCTTTTAAAGCTGATAAAATTATTTTCTATTTATAATGTATATATATTGGTGTAATATATATATTGGAAATAGGAAGTCTTTGGTTTTAATTTAATAAAAGATATATTTTCAAATTGTAATATATATATGTATGTATATATTGTGATTTGAAGTTATGTTTTAAAATTCAATATAATAATTTTCAAGGCTAATATTAAATGTTTTCTATTTATAATGTATATATATTTATATATATTATAAATGGGAAAGCCTTGGTTTGAATTTAACAATTAAAAACATGTTTTCATATTTTAGTACAGATTTTGTAATTTGGAAAGTTACGTTTAATTTCAATTTAATACTTTTCAAAAGCTTTTTAAAAGTTAACCATATATTTTCAAAACGCTTAAGGTAAACGTTTATTTATTCAAAAGTATTTTAGCCTATGTTTAAAATAAGATTTAATTAAAGGATTATTTCTTCTTTCTTTAATTTTAACTTGCATAAATATAATTTGAATATATATAAATATAACATTTACATATTAATATAAAAGTGAATTTGGACATTTGTAAACATATAAAACAAGTTTAAAACACTTGTAAATATTTATAAATGGTTTTAACATTTGTAAGCTTTGAAAGATTTGTAGTTAACAAGTGGCATTCTTCTTATTAATTAAAATTAAATTATAAATAATCATGTATTAGTAGAGAAACCTGATTTTTTTTCTTTCAGTTCAAAGGTTTTACACTTTCTTTTCTCAAACTTTCAATCTTCTTTCATCCTTCTTAAACATAAAAACTGAAAAGAAAATCAACTGGAAACTTTCAATCAACAACATCAACCCCTGTTTCAACCTATGATCAAGCAAATAAAAGATCAACACAACTAGATTCAACTCAAATTCAATCACACAGCAAGCATTTCATTTCAACAATCAAAAACAAAAATTTCCACACTAAAAAGGCAAAGGACTGTTTTCTGTTTTATTTTCTGGTAAGTAAACTTTTATTAAAAAAAACAGTTTTCAAATCTGAGATTTAACTTTGATGCATGTAATGAAATATTGAAGTAATATAGCACGAAATGTTTGCATGTATTTGAATGTATGTATATATATATGTGTGATATGTCTGTGTATAGGTAGGTGTCCACTTCTCTGTTGTAGTGCAGAGATAACTTCATCAACAAAAAAATTTGTATCTTCCAAACGAATTAATTTTAGACTAAGATATTTAAAGTAAAAGGGTTTGTAACATAGTAACATTAATTTTAAAGATGGTTTCAAGATTTTACATTTAGTAAATATTAAAAAAGTAAAGAAATAAAGTGATGATCTTAATATAAGATAAAATCAAACATCTTGATTTCAGAATTGGATTATGGAATCAGATTAGTGTTAGAAGATCATGAATTTAGGTATAGAAATTGTGATTTTTAGATAAGTAATTGCTGAGATAATCAGAGTCAATTTTTAGATAAGTAATTGCTGAGATAATCAGAGTCGAACGATTTTGGGTTTATCGCCAGTTTTCGGCGATCGGCATAGTGGACGTCCTCGTGATCGTCATCGAAGGAAGCTTGTAGGTGGATGAACCCAGGATAAATGGTTGTGGATTTTTCTGGTGGTCGAGGTGGCCAGTCGGAGACGATGTAGGGTTTAGTGGTGGGCTTTGGTTGTTGGAGTTGTCGAGGCAGGTACGTCGACGGTGATGCACCAGAGTGGATCGCGCGAGGGGAATCGGAGCTGGAAGTCGAGGCGAAGCTTCGGTGTGGTCGGCGTGGGTTTCCAAGGTCGAGATCATCGGTGATTGGTGCTTTTCCCGATCAAGTTGGTTCCAGTTTTTGGGACGATGAGCTCAATTTCTGTAATGACCCGCAAATCCGTACCCCTTGAGTCAACACTATTCTACAACAATCAACTCAAGTTGCACAGAAATACGAACCATTTAGGTTAAAGAAGAAGAGGTAGAAGAAGAGAATATAAAACAACATCAGAATCTAACCATCGCAGCGGAATAAAATATAATAGATAATAAATGATCTTTACACAAAAATCAAATATCTCTGTTTATATATTACATCATCAGAGTACATCAATCACAGCTCAACAATATCATACAACTGGATACACAACTACTCAACACATCGGAATATATATGTAAACAAGTACGAAAGTACGTGTCGTCATCCAGCTCGTCTCCTAAGCTCCACAGCATCAAATCCTGTATCCTATAATACTCGGTCTGACCCGAGCATTACAGTTAAATAACACCCGAGTCAGTCTGGAATACCAGCGTGAGAAAATCACACTCAATTGATTATTAAGGTTTCAAAATCCTTTTGAAAACAAAACATCTCGTAAGACCACGCCACAAATAAACATGTCGGCTTTTTCCCTTACGATAGCTAAAATAACTTTTATAAAAATCCTCTGATATTATAGTGGGGTCTATTTACAAATACTTATAAAATAGCCAGAATTGTTACATTATTAAATTCCAGCTACTAACCACAGAGTGGGTAATACAAACAAAACTCGTACAAGGCTCGTAGGGAGAATGGATTTCCAACTAATGACTAGGCACTGGGGTACCACCTGTCACATTACATGGCCTAGATCACCGTACCGAGGAGTACGCCCGCTGCCCTGCAACACAAGACCGGAACTACCCCTTACTGGATAATCTCGAGTGAGATCACCCCGCGGTTGGGATCAACAACCTCCCACTAAGCCGAAATAAAAAGGGACATCTAGGCAGGGATGACCTCACCCTGCTTGGGTGCTACCCACCTAGCCTTGCTACATAACCCCTGATTTTCAGTCATTCCCATTTGATGAGGCTTGAGGCTAGCGTTACCTTTTTAGAACATATCCCTTAGATTGCCTATCGTCCACCCGACGATGTTCCGAAAGCATTCATCTATACAAGTCCGTCCCGGGTTCGAACGGAACCGAAGGCACTATTCCTACTACATCCATTTTGGAAATATCGTCAGGATTAGTAGCGACTAGCCCTTGCACTTCACTGCTCCATCTTCGAATCCAAACTCGTTTTCCATGAAAACGTACAAACCGGATCGAAGTGGTTTTCGAGAAAAAAATCTCGATCCCGGCCTCTTCGAAACGATCAACGTATATGTCCAATATTGATAGTCGGTGATTTAACTATCAATTTATATTCACAAACATCAATCAAACAATAAATAATTTTCCCAAATTATTTATTAACCCCAAAAATATCTTTACAAGATATATTTCAATTCCAATCCTTTGAAAACAGTTTCAAACTATCTTCCTTTTTCAAAATAAATTCCAAGTATTTCTATTTCTACTGATGTAACAACCCGCATATTTGTCGATTGTATATTTAAATATTTTATCGATCGTCGGATTTTGGTCCGAAAAGCTACTTTTTGCAAACAGTCGAATTGGGACTCAAGACCCCTTCCATTGAGTTCAAAATGTCGTTTGCGATCTTTTTGAGTATAATCTTTGATATGTTTGGAGTAAGTTGAATTTCGCTACTTTTTCTATTGGGTTTAGGGTTTGGGTTCAGCCCACTAGCTTAACTAATACCCCAACTCAGCCCTCTCCTCTCCATTCTCTCATTCCACTCTTCTAAACTCAAGTTCCAACTGAAAATGGTGGAAGGGAATGGGAAATAGAAATCCAAAACCCTAGTTTCCATTTGCAAATCAATTTCTAGCTCCAAATTCAAGAGAACCCATTGGTAAGCATCTCCTTCTTCTTCTCTAACTCTATCTCCATTCAATTTCAGAAATTTCCTAAACCTAACTTAGGGAATGTTCTTCTTTTGAGCTTAAATTCAAGCTTCTAGTGTTGAGATTGAAGTGTGGTTGATCTTCCCTTGTCTTCAAGCTTCTCATTCATTGTTTTTGGGTTCAAAGGTGAGATTTTTATCTCACATCTATGACTATAATTATCTTTGGTTGTTAGGTTTGAATTCCTAACACTTCTTCATGAGAATTTGCTCTTGATTTGGATTGGTTTTGTGAATATTCCAATTTTTGGGTTTTTAAGTCAAATTTGTGTGAAAATCCTTTTATGGATGTTTGATCATGCTTTTAGTGATGCACCGAGGAGCATATAGTGCCGGGTTGCCGATTGGCATAAACCCTTAGAGCCAATGTTCGTCCGGTTGCATTTTGGAAGAGTTTGCTCTTCATTTGGATAGGCTAAAAAACAGCCCAGGCATGATTCAGTCGACTGAATACTCTGTTCAGTCGACTGAACGTGGAACCCGAAAATTTCCAGGCATGATTCAGTCGACTGAATCCTCTGTTCAGTCGACTGAAACTGGAAACAGAAAGCTTCCTGAACCTGGAAAATTTCCAGGCACAGGGTCAGTCGACTGAAAACTCTGTTCAGTCGACTGAACCTGCTGTTTGAGTCCATTTTGCCTTTTTGGATTGAATTTCCAATTTAAATCGATTCTTGATGATCCTATTTATTGTTATCATTTATTATGACCTTGATGACTCCTTTTTAGGGATTTTTGAATATCCATTTCGATGGATTCTTTATCGGTTTCTTTGAATTTTATTCACATCTTCGTATGTGAATTTTATTGATTGATTATTCCTACAATCTTCTTTGTGATTTGTCACTTTAAAAATATAAAGGTTTTGATACTAATAGTAAAAATCAAAACTCTTTCTTCAAATGATTTCAACACTATTTTATTACAAAGCTCGTTTTCTCAAACCGATTTCCAATCGATTCTTTTTCTTTGAATATTTTGGGCTTGATGACTTCTTTGAGGATTGTGAATCCGGATGGTAGATCCGCAACACTCAATTTGCTTTTTATTGATGTCGAAATTATTTTATTAGACTTTTCTTTCCGAGCCGATATTTTTACTTAGGCTTTGGAATTGATTTTTTGAAAGGATCGGCTTAATCATTGCGAAGCCCATATCCTATTTTTCGAGTGGACTATTCATCTTCGACATTTTCAATCTGTTAAGCAGATTTCTATTTTTCCTTTATGATTTTGATTCCAACTTGATGGCATCATTTTATTCCTTAAGCCCACTTATATGGAAAGTGTTATTTCTCTCATTCATGTAGTTTGAGAAATTTTCCGGTATTTTTGAGTTTGTCTTAGGATTATTACCTAAGAAATCTTTTGTGTGGTGTTAAGGTCTTTTCAGTTTGACTTTACCACCGGTTTTCGTTTGCTACGAGTTGCGAAAATTAGCATTCCACTTACCGCATTCCGCACTCGTTATGATTCTTATGAATGACTTATTATGTCATTCAAATTGTCCAGCTTATTTCATCCATTTTATAAATCGAATATTCTATGAATATTTCGATGAGACTATTCTTGTATTTACTGATTTTGGATGAAAATAGTAATTTAAAATTTTGCAAATCTTTTTCATAAGATTTATTTATAAGTAAAACTGGATTTTGTTCTTGAAACGAACAAAGAATATTCTTAAAACTTTTTAAGAGATTTATTTATCCTATAAAAGATGATTTTGTGATTGTATTGCCCGTTGAGTGCTTTAAGAATTTTGGTCGATGCGCTTGATCAACGTTATCGATAGGAATTTCCTAAACGCTTTGATGAGACAATCAGACACAGTATATTAACTTGAAAATAGTAAATTTTTCTAGAAAGATTATTACATAAAGATAAATGTAATTTTGAAAGTTTTAACTTTTCAGGAAGGAAGATTATTTAAAAGAAATTCTTTCTTTTCGATACTCTTATTCTTGTGATTCCCGAAGGGAACCAAGACTTTATCTTTTGTACCAATGCTAACCGTATTGGTTTGGATGCCCTTCTCTTGCAAAAGATGACGTGCTATCACTTGTGCTTCTAAATCATTAAAAGCCGATTGAGACTAGGTAGGCCACTCATGACCTAGTGCTCGCGGCTGTTGTTTTCGCTTTTAGAGTTTGGCAACATCATTTTGGGGGAGAAATTTGTTCTCCATCTCGATCATAAATCTTTGGAATATTTATTTTCTCATAAGGAACTTTATGTCGACTCGAGTTCCTGGCATCTTATGATCTTGATATTCTTTTTATTCCCGGAAGGGAAATTGTGTTGCCAATGCGCTTTGTCGTAAGCAACAAGTGGTTGATTCTTTGATGATGTCGGAATGGAATTATCTTTTTATCAAGTTCATCAGACGTTTTGATGTACTTCGTTTTATTGAGTTTCATCTCGTTTCTTTTATGGACTCGCGTCTGATGTTCTTTTATGGTGTTCGGTTCATTGGATGTACCGTTATTATACTACATCGATGTTCCGTCTTATCCGAATCAATGGATGTACCATTATTATACTACATCGTTGTTCCGGTTTATCGGTTCATTGGGCGTACCATTTTTGTACTACGCTGATGTTCCAAATTATTTGAGTTTCTAGTTTCTCGGGCGTACTGTTATTATACTACCTCGTTGCACCAGCTCAGTTTTCTGCTATTCTTGACGTTCTCCACGTCTTTTATCTACGGAAATTCCTTAGGGATTCCGGTTTTTATTCTTGAGCCCGGTGATATTGTGGAAATTGAAGTTTCACCAGATTCGATTTTTGAGCAACATTCTATTCGCATCATTGCTTCGGAGGTTGAGCGCCTTCGATATAAAGATATTCTTTTTGGTAAAAGTTCAATGGTTCTCAAATCCTAAGGATTGCTCTTGAGAAATCTTGATAATTCATCGAACGAAAACTTTTGGATTAACTCTTTCGTGCTCTTTATGCTGACTTTCTTATTTCAATTTTCTTTTGTGTTGATATGCTTCTATGGTTGTTACTTCTCATTTTCTTCTTATGTATTGCGAGGACGCAATTTCTTTAAGGAGGGGAGTCTGTAACAACCCGCATATTTGTCGATTGTATATTTAAATATTTTATTTAAATATTTTATCGATCGTCGGATTTTGGTCCGAAAAGCTACTTTTTGCAAACAGTCTAATTGGGACTCAAGACCCCTTCCATTGAGTTCAAAATGGCGTTTGCGATCTTTTTGAGTATAATCTTTGATATGTTTGGAGTAAGTTGAATTTCGCTACTTTTTCTATTGGGTTTAGGGTTTGGGTTCAGCCCACTAGCTTAACTAATACCCCAACTCAGCCCTCTCCTCTCTATTCTCTCATTCCACTCTTCTAAACTCAAGTTCCAACTAAAAATGGTGGAAGGGAATGGGAAATAGAAATCCAAAACCCTAGTTTCCATTTGCAAATCAATTTCTAGCTCCAAATTCAAGAGAACCCATTGGTAAGCATCTCCTTCTTCTTCTCTAACTCTATCTCCATTCAATTTCAGAAATTTCCTAAACCTAACTTAGGGAATGTTCTTCTTTTGAGCTTAGATTCAAGCTTCTAGTGTTGAGATTGAAGTGTGGTTGATCTTCCCTTGTCTTCAAGCTTCTCATTCATTGTTTTTTGGTTCAAAGGTGAGATTTTTATCTCACATCTATGACTATAATTATCTTTGGTTGTTAGGTTTGAATTCCTAACACTTCTTCATGAGAATTTGCTCTTGATTTGGATTGGTTTTGTGAATATTCCAATTTTTGGGTTTTTAAGTCAAATTTGTGTGAAAATCCTTTTATGGATGTTTGATCATGCTTTTAGTGATGCACCGAGGAGCATATAGGGCCGGGTTGCCGATTGGCATAAACCCTTAGAGCCAATGTTCGTCCGGTTGCACTTTGGAAGAGTTTGCTCTTCATTTGGATAGGCTGAAAAGCAGCCCAGGCATGATTAAGTCGACTGAATACTCTGTTCAGTCGACTGAACCTGGAACCCGAAAGTTTCCAGGCATGATTCAGTCGACTGAATCCTCTGTTCAGTCGACTGAAACTGGAAACAGAAAGCTTCCTAAACCTGGAAAATTTCCAGGCACAGGGTCAGTCGACTGAAAACTCTGTTCAGTCGACTGAACCTGCTGTTTGAGTCCATTTTGCCTTTTTGGATTGAATTTCCAATTTAAATCGATTCTTGATGATCCTATTTGTTGTTATCATTTATTATGACCTTGATGACTCCTTTTTAGGGATTTTTGACCATTTCGATGGATTCTTTATCGGTTTCTTTGAATTTTATTCACATCTTCGTATGTGAATTTTATTGATTGATTGTTCCTACAATCTTCTTTGTGATTTGTCACTTTAAAAATATAAAGGTTTCGATACTAATAGTAAAAGTCAAAACTCTTTCTTCAAATGATTTCAACACTATTTTATTACAAAGCTCGTTTTCTCAAACCGATTTCCAATCTATTGGTATATACAAACCTTTACCTCACTCGTATGAGAAATCTAATTAAACGACTTAGTAAAACAAGTGGTATGAAACGCTTGCGTTTACTTCGTCGGTTAATTCTTGGACTTGTTCGATTGAATCTCTTATGACAATTTTCTAGTGGAGATTTACAGTTTGTTCGTAAATGTTTAAGTTAAGTAAGTGGTTATGGGACATGAAGCTAAACTTTTATATTTACTAGCTTATTGTAATTGACACTTCTCGTTGATCATGACGATCACCTTTGTGGTTTAGACTAGCAATGTGCGATGTCTCTTTGTTTATGTGGAGGACTGTTCCTCATTTTATTGAGCTTCGTCTCATTTTACACATGGGACGTACCTTTCTAGGTGCGTCGATGCTAGAGCATGGGGTGTATCTTTCTAGGTGCATCGATGTTTATTTGTGCATGGGGCGTATCTTTCTAGGTGCGTCGATGCTAGAGCATGGGGTGTATCTTTCTAGGTGCATCGATGTTTATTTGTGCATGGGACGTATCTTTCTAGGTGCATCGATGTTTATTTGTGCATGGGGCGTATCTTTCTAGGTGCATCGATGACAGAGCATGGGGTGTATCTTTCTAGGTGCATCGATGTTTATTTGTGCATGGGGCGTATCTTTCTAGGCGCGTCGATGCTAGAGCATGGGGTGTATCTTTCTAGGTGCATCGATGTTTATTTGTGCATGGGGCGTATCTTTCTAGGTGCGTCGATGCTAGAGCATGGGGTGTATCTTTCTAGGTGCATCGATGTTTATTTGTGCATGGGGTGTATCTTTCTAGGTGCATCGATGTTTATTTGTGCATGGGGCGTATCTTTCTAGGTGCGTCGATGCTAGAGCATGGGGTGTATCTTTCTAGGTGCATCAATGTTTATTTGTGCATGGGGCGTATCTTTCTAGGTGCGTCGATGCTAGAGCATGGGGTGTATCTTTCTAGGTGCATCGATGTTTATTTGTGCATGGGGCGTATCTTTCTAGGTGCGTCGATGCTAGAGCATGGGGTGTATCTTTCTAGGTGCATCGATGTTTATTTGTGCATGGGGTGTATCTTTCTAGGTGCATCGATGTTTATTTGTGCATTGGGCGTATCTTTCTATGTGCGTCGATGCCAGAGCATGGGGCGTATCTTTCTAGGTGCGTCGATGTTCGACTCTTCATGGGGCATGTCTTTTTAGGTGTGTCGGTGTCCAGTTTGTGGGATTGGCCATCCTTTTTATTGTGATTTCTGGATTTCGTGTGTTGATTTCTGGAATTTATGTTTCACCAACTTTTACGATTGGCATGGATATATATGTCATTTATTGTGGCAGGTGAATGAAATTAGGAGTATGACATTCCTTTTTATCTTTGAGAAGATCTTTGCGATATTGATTAATCTCTTATTGATTTTTTAATTAGTTATTTATCACAGCTTGGCATTGTGATTATTATACGTTTAGTCATATCTTTTATTCTATATCATTTCTTCTGATATTTATAGTTAGACTGATCTGTTTATTATTTTCTTATTAAATAATACTCGGGTCAGACCGAGATGTTACAGGTGCTTCAGCTTGACTTCTCACCTGGGATCGATTTCTTTGACTTTTGGCTAACTACTTAGATTAGTAGTTTATTTTGTTGTATACACTTGAGATATAGACTCATAGTTGTATTCTTTTGTATAGCACGTGTTGCTATTCATTTGTATTATTGTGAGTCTTTTTGACCACTACTCTGATATACACTTTCATGTGTTAATTATATATTCATATCTTCTTCCGTCTTTGTGATATGAATTATCTGTGAATGATTTGTGTTATGCTTGTTTCTATATTTGTTTCCGAAGATTACTATAGCCACAGTGTAGTAGCTTTGAGTTTGTGTCGGTATGTCGGATTTCCTCTTGTGATGAAAAGTTATATTTTTATCAGGCATATCGGTGCTCGCCCAAAGAAATTACATGGATGGTCGCTCCTCAACAGCCTTATTCTCCGTGCTAGTTGACAGCATTACTCCGTAGTGTTCTTGGCTAGCGTGGGTATAGAGGTGGGGCGTCACAGCTGAAATCACCAAGCACAAACTATAGATTTAAAAATAATTTAAAACACTTTGTTGAAAAATATGTTAAACATTTAATTTAGAAAAATTACTTTAATACTTAATTTATAATAATACTTTTAGAAATAACTAAAATAAGGTTACCTTATAACTATACATTAGATTTTCTTCTTTAAACAAAATACCAAATCATTCTTTAAATAATTACTACGATAATAGATTAAACAAAATACTTACTTTAGAATTTACTTTAAAATATTTAAATTAAAACTACTTCAATAATTGATAAAAAATATATACTATATGAATATTTGAAAATAAGGTTACTTTATAAATATAAACTAGGTTCCCACTCTTAAAATAAAAAACTAAGTTACTTTTTAAATAATTACTATGATAATAGACTTGAAAAAAATATATTTACTTTAGAATTTAAACATTTAGAAATAAAAAATTTCCAAGAACATACTTTTTTAAAACAACATTAAAACCTTTATCTTATTTTTTATAAAAACTTACTTTGAAAACGTACTTGGCTATCCAGAGAAATATACTTCTCTTCACATTCTTCTTGAAATTTCCAATTTCAAACACTTGAATCAATTTCCAAATTGATTTCCAATTTACTCCCTTTTACTTCAAAATCTATTAATTTCAGATTTTATTTCTTAATTATGATTTAAAATTTTTTTAACTGAGAATACCAATTTTTGATTTCCCAAATTACTTCTTAATCCTTTTAAATAAATTTAAACTTTGAATTTTAAAATAATTCTTTATTCCTTTAATTGATATAACTTAAGTTTACAATTCATTAATTTCGGTTTATTCAAAATTCCTTTCATACTCGAAGTTATTTATTATCATTTTCATATTACTTCTATTTCCTTTCAATTCATTCTTAATTTATTCAAAGTTCCTATAATTATTTCGCTTACAAGTTTACTTCCTTTATTTTCTTCCCAACAATCCAATTTATATATATTTTTGGTAATTCATTATACCCAAATATATCCAATCAAACCATAACATTCAATATTCCAATATAACTCATCATAGAATACCAATATTCACAGTAGAGAATATTAAATAATTTAAATAAATGTTGAGGGGTCTAGTTGGATCCCTCCAACCTGTTTTCCCTGCATCCACAGACGTTAGCACAATATAAAATACCAATTCCAAAATATACCAAACTATAGCACATCAATCAATTCATCCATTCAACCAATTATTTAACTTTGATCATTTAAATTTAAATTTAAATTCAACTGAGTGTGATTAACTCACCTTTGACTTAAAATTTGCAGACCATTCCAATCCACTTTCAATCCATCTTGTTTCTCTATTTTAGACCTTGTATAACATTACGTGATTTATTAATATCTGAACTAATTGAATAATCAATTATCATTTATTAATTTAATCTAAACTAATAATTTTATTTCAAACTAATTTCCTATAATAAACAATTCTTAGTAACTAAAAATTTAAGTAAGTTTATTAAATGAGTTAATAACCATAATACATCATTTTTATATATAAACAAACTAGTAAATTTAAAAATGGGTATTTATACACACACACACACACATTTGAAACTACTTATACTTATAGAAATGAACCATAGATTTCAAAAACCTAAATTTTATGTAAACCTTTCAACATTTAAAATTCCTATATTCAAAATCTTATCTATATATATCCTTCCTGTTTAGTTTTATATATTTATATATCTTTCTGCAGTTCAAAATCTATCAACATTTACCTTACTTTCCTGTTCACTTTTTGCAGTAAATTTACTTTGCTGTTTATATACCTATGTATTACTTTTAAACTAAACAGAAGTTTATAACTTAAATCAATACCGTGTTATATTTTCTGACCTATATATATATTTATTAAATTCTAAAATAAAATCTCTTTCAGATATATATATTAAACAGATATGGTTTTTATATCACTGCATATATTTTAACTGACATATCTATCCAGTGGTAAAAATAATGATGAAGTATTATACCTTCATCTCAGCAAGCACCACCGAGTCGACCATCGCCCACGCGCCACCGACGATTCTCACTCGAACCCCTGATCTGGTCAGAGACGTGCTCGCGACCACAGACCTTCCGAACACTTGAATCCACCACCAATCACCGCGATACCCACGAGAGTCTCCCTTTCATTGACTGAACAACCACCAAATGCCACACAATTCGAGCAGCACCATCGCTTGCCAACCCCAAAGCAACGAAGCTGAACCCATCCCTCGTGCATCCTCTCCAAAACTCGGACCCTAGTTTGAGCAGATTCGAATAAGATTCACAAAAAAACAGCCTTGTTCCCTAATGCTTTCCCAAGTTCACGAGACCACTCGCGATATCCCTCGCCGCTGCTCAAATCATTCGACTTCGAACCCTAGCTATTTGGGTGAACGGCGATTTAAAGTCGCCATTAATATTACCTTCAGAGAATCTCTTCTTTCCTCCAATTTCCAATCTGAATTAATTACAAAGAGGGAAAACGAATTTTTCTTTTATTTGTTTTTGAATGGCCAGTCGAAATAGGAAAGGAAGCAGAGGAAGATTTCATTATATCCACTCTAAACGAGATCGGTAAGGGTTGCATTATAAAAGGGATAACAAGGGAACAGGGAAAGACGTTTCGCGTGAAAAATTGTTTCTTCGTGTCGGCTACAACAGAGATAGGTTGGCTAAAGGAAATATAGGGTGACTGCTGATTTGATTTCTTTCAGAAAAGGATATTTAAATTAGATCGATAATTATCGTCTAAGCGTTTATACCTCGTGCGATTACACGTTAATTCCGAAAGCTACGAAATTTGAAATCTGGTAATAATTCAATATTATGGACCCAATGGAACTGGTTTCGTCGAATTCCGAGACTGCGCCTCGGAAGGGTATTTTTATATTCAATTAAAACAATAAAATTTTAAAACTGAACAAACCACTGTTAATTTCAATTTTACAACTCTATTATCTTCAGTGTTATCAATATAAATTTTATAAGCCTTTAAATTATTTAATTCAATAATTTAATTATCAATAATTTGTGATATTTGAATTTAAGTTAAAAATTAACTTCTAAATATTTAAAATCAATTAAATATTCCATTTTTAAATGCTCGAAAATTCCGGCTCGTCACATTCCTCCCATCTTTAAAGAATTTCATCCCCGAAATTACTAGTTAGGAAGAATGGTCCAATACCCGTTTACTTTTCCCAAAACCAATCAGTTCAACATCTAACCAACTATCTTTTATAAAGACCCATTACCATTTTTACTAACTTTCCCAACTTTCCCATAGTTTCAAATAACTTTATTTATCCAACCATTCAAATTTTAAATTCAAATCCAAATTTAAATTATCAAAATTTTCTCAAAAATTTTCTAACTCTCTAAATTTTCGAAAAATTCCGCCAGCGTCTCCTTTGCACGGCTAACTCGGTACAACTACAAAATGGCTCTACGGCCTCCCAAATCCAAAAAGAAAACAAAAAGCCAAGTGGCTAGATCCAAAAACCCAATCAAATTTCATTCAGAAATTTAAATACATACCTTTTGTCGAGCAATTCAAATTTATCTTCTGGAATCAAAACCAATTTTTCCTTTTTCCATTATAATACCTGTATATCCAATTTAACCATATCCAACTACAACATTCAAAAACATTTTATTGACTTCTTTTACACATTTTCAATATTTGTTCTACTTAAGCTTGTACGATACATCCACATCATCCGTACGCAAAACCAACTCTGATCGCTCACTCGATCTCACAATTTCACTTCCAAACTAGTATCGTCCCCCCGACTTCCTAGTGCGGACTCAGATCTGGTTTCTTGATCAGAAACCGTCATTCTCCTTGCATAGTCATAACTATGATAGAGAATTTTCAGAATCAATCAAAATTTCATATCTAGGTTCGCCGTTGAAAATCGAGTGAAAAATCCTAACCCGAATCGATATAACTATCTCGAAATTCTGTGCCCGAATCCGGATCAAATTTGCTATGCGAATAAAATAATATACGTACATCCTACGTATTTGCCCTAATTGATTATCAGCTATATCAGTTTTCTTTTTATTCTCATTTATCTAGATTGTTATTCACTTATCCACACTTTCCCTTGCCACAACTTCCAGTTTTAATCTTTTTGTATTCCAATTCCAAATAAATTCAATTTGCTTCAATTTTGCAAATTAATTTCAAACCTCAATACTTTTATCCAAATTTCGTTTTCAATTTTACTTGAGTTTAATTCACCTTCCAATTCAAAATATTGAGTTCAATTCATCTCATTTCAAACGATATTCGATTAATCATTCCTTAAATTAATTTCACTTACTAATTTGTTTTTATATCTCAAATAAAAGTTTGTTTGCAAACTTTTCTATCTTCAATTTCTTTGAAAAATTTCTTCAGTTCATCTTACTTTACATATACAAATTAAATTAGATTTCAACATTCAGTTATAATTCTATTTGCTTAACAAATTTAAATCATTTGTCGTTAGTGAAAATTTTCAAAAGATTCAAAAAAATTCTAACTCCCTAAAATTTTCGAATTTTTTTGGCAGAGTTTCCTTTGTATGGAGGAGCTTTTGCAATTTGACAAGAGATATAAATATATATACATCGACCCACACAGTCGGAAAACAGAAAAATAGTTCATATTTCCTATTTGTATTGCGTAGGCGTACCTTATTTAGCATTTTTAAGCAAGCAGCTTATTTATTTTAGCACTTAGCGCGGGCAAAACCAGTCAACGGCTTCCAAAAACCTGTACCTACTCAATTTAAACATGTAAGTGACAAATATACAAAGCTGATTAACATTCCACTTAATTTCAATAGCTAAACACATGCGTACATAAGCAATATCCACTAAACACTTACCATAAGAAAATTTATTAGGCTCCACACAATTTAAATGCTTTCAATCCATATTCAAACCATCCTATTCAATTCAAATGATTACACAACTCTCTTCCTAACTCAATTTCATTCTTAGTCCAAACAAACTCATTTAAAATGAGTTAATCCCAAAAGCAATCCAACTCCCATTTTTCGAAGTCAAATCCTCATTAATATAACTTACGTTAATTAAATCAATTACTAATTTCATTTCATTTACCAAACAAGTTTTATTCAAAATCATTTCATAAAACTCGACACAACCATTTCACAATTTTACTTAAATCAAGCTTTTATTCAAATATTACTTAAGTTATTTTATTTTTCGTCAAGTTATTTCAACTTTAAAACTCAAGTTATATATATATTTTATAAGCACTTTCCAATTTAAATCCTTAATTTGATTTCAATTACCAACCAATTTCATCTACTAACTAATTTAAATTAGTTTATTCAGCCACCCATTTTGAATTTCATACTACCAATTATATTCAATTCACCGACAATCCAAGCTGAATTCATTTACACTTCATTGCTTGCATTCAATTTATTTCTCATTAAAACAAGCCCATATTTATTACAGTTGATTCAAAAACCAATTTTATTGGCTTCTGTTAACCCATATAATTTATACAATCTCGTTTACGTCAAATGACAATTATTATTTTTGTGCAAGTTCAAAAATATTTACTTAAAAGAATATTCATTCCAGTTTATAACTAATTTGAATTGATACCAATTCAATCTATACTTAATTTGATTTCATTTTAATCGATCCGTTCAATTTATTTTGCATTCTATATTCTCATTCATTTTATTTGAATCCATTTATTTATCTTGGAACATTTCATATTGGTTACATCGAATACTCATTTCATAATTTATTTGCAAACTAAACATTTGCCTCATTAAATTGGTATTCGACTTTCATTTAACCAATTCAAGTTCCATCTCCATATTTCATTACCAATTAATTATTAATTTGTTTATTCAAGGGTTATTCCCAATATTTTATTTTTATCTCAAAACCACTTTAACTATTTTACTGGAGGTCAATTTATTTTATAATTTAAATTTTGAATTTTTCATTCACTTCCCAATATTCAAATCCATTTTATTTTGGCTTATTTATTTCACTTCTAAATTTTATAAGCCACAAACTCATTTATCTCCATACTTTTATCTATTTATAATCAATCCCATTCACATTTTACTTTTTAATCCGGGATTATACATTTTATTTAGCCAATATATTTTTATTATTCCATAAACATTTAAAATAAAATTCCAGAGTTCAAACAATTTCCCAAAATCTCAAAATCACTTTTGAAATCAACTACATCCCAAAATCCTTTGGAAAATTAAATTATCCCTTTGAGTTTTCAAAACCAAACCCAGTTCGTAAACAATTCCAATTTAAAATATTCAGGTAGCAATTCCTCCCTTGAAAACTCGAAAATGAACACCGATGATGTCGCGATCATCATCGGAATTATTTTGCAGCGATCGAAAGAGTTTAGTGCCTTTATCTATTTAACAACATTTCAAATATTTTTAATTTCCAAATCTCACAAGATTTCAAATACAACTCAAAATATTTCGAAAATATTACTATTATTCCTCCAAACTTTTTTTTGAAACCGTTTTCAAACCCAAAGGAATTTAATTTTTCCCCAAAAATTCCAAATTGCAATTCCTTTAAATCTATATTCAAACATTCTCTGGAATTTTATCTAATTTGTATATGAAGTTTATTTCAATTTATAAATTACATTTATAATCTATATTTCAAATTTCCTTTGGTTATATAAATTTATTCTTCAACTTTGGTTATAAGTTTTCAATTTCTTATTCAATTTCTACACAATAGTGCTAATAATTTAATACCATCATTCCTTAACAATCAAGCATCCAAATACTATAATACTTCACAAAAATTTATATCTTTTATATACAAAAAATAATTTGGGTAAAATTATTTCATTTACCCTACTTTAAAACAATACTGTGTCGAATTGTTCTATTCAAGTGTTTAGAGATCCCTATCAATAACGTTAATTACTCGTATTGACCAGAATCCATAAAATACTCAATAAACCAATCAACACAATATAAAATCATTTTATATTCACTAACAAATACGCGCTCATATCTATTAATACGCTCAAACTCAGTCTAGAGTACTATTGACTCTATTTCAATGAGTAATTCCCACCAGAGCCAAGGTTATCGCTAATCTATGCTCCGATACCAACTGTAACGACCCGCAAATCCGTACCCCTTGAGTCAACACTATTCTACAATAATCAACTCAAGTTGCACAGAAATACGAACCATTTGGGTTAAAGAAGAAGAGGTAGAAGAAGAGAATAGAAAACAACATCAGAATCTAACCATCGCAGCGGAATAAAATATAATAGATAATAAATGATCTTTACACAAAAATCAAATATCTCCGTTTATATATTACATCATCAGAGTACATCAGTCACAGCTCAACAATATCACACAACTGGATACACAACTACTCAACACAGCGGAATATATATGTAAACAAGTACGAAAGTACGTGTCGTCATCCAGCTCGTCTCCTGAGCTCCACAGCATCAAATCCTGTATCCTATAATACTCGGTCTGACCCGAGCATCACAGTTAAATAACACCCGAGTCAGTATGGAATACCAGCGTGAGAAAATCACACTCAATTGATTATTAAGGTTTCAAAATCCTTTTGAAAACAAAGCGTCTCGTAAGACCACGCCACAAATAAACATGTCGGGTTTTTCCCTTACGATAGCTAAAACAATTTTTATAAAAATCCTCTGATATTATAATGGGGTCTATTTACAAATACTTATAAAATAGCCAAAATTGTTACATTATTAAATTCCAGCTACTAGCCACAGAGTGGGTAATACAAACAAAATTCGTACAAGGCTCGTGGGGAGAATGGATTTCCAACTAATGACTAGGCACTGAGGTACCACCTGCCACAGCAAGTGGCCTAGATCACCGTATCGAGGAGTACGCCCGCTCCCCTGCAACACAAGACCGGGACTACCCCTTACTGGATAATCCCGAGTGAGATCACCCCGCGGTTGGGATCAGCAACCTCCCACTAAGCCGAAATAGAAAGGGACTTCTAGGCAGGGATGACCTCACCCTGCTTGGGTGCTACCCACCTAGCCTTGCTGCATAACCCCTGATTTTCAGTCATTCCAATTTGATGAGGCTTGAGGCTAGCGTTACCTTTTTAGAACATATCCCTTAGAATGCCCATTGTCCACCTGACGATGTTCCGAAAGCATTCATCCATACAAGTCCGTCCCGGGCTCGAACGGAACCGAAGGCACTATTCCTACTACATCCATTTTGGAAATATCCTCAGGATTAGTAGCGACTAGCCTTTGCGCTTCACTGCTCCATCTTCGAATCCAAACTCGTTTTCCACGAAAACGTACAAACCGGATCGAAGTGGTTTTCGAGAAATAAATCTCGATCCCGGTCTCTTCGAAACGATCAACGTATTTGTCCAATATTGATAGTCGGTGATTTAAGTATCAATTTATATTCACAAACATCCATCAAACAATAAATAATTTTCCCAAATTATTTATTAACCCCAAAAATATCTTTACAAGATATATTTCAATTCCAATCCTTTGAAAACAGTTTCAAACTATCTTCCTTTTTCAAAATAAATTCCAAGTATTTCTATTTCTACTGAAATCACCAAGCACAAACTTTAGATTTAAAAATAATTTAAAACACTTTATTGAAAAATATGTTAAACCTTTAATTTAGAAAAATTACTTTAATACTTAATTTATAATAATACTTTTAGAAATAACTAAAATAAGGTTACCTTATAACTATACATTAGATTTTCTTCTTTAAACAAAATACCAAATCAGTCTTCAAATAATTATTACGATAATAGATTAAACAAAGTACTTACTTTAGAATTTACTTTAAAATATTTAAATTAAAACTACTTCAATAATTGATTAAAAATATATACTATATGAATATTGAAAATAAGGTTACTTTATAAATATAAACTAGGTTCTCACTCTTAAAACAAAACACTAAGTTACCTTTAAAATAATTACTACGATAATAGATTTGAAGAAAAAAAATATTTACTTTAGAATTTAAACGTTTAGAAATAATAAGTTTCCAAGAACATACTTTTTTAAAACAACATTAAAACCTTTATCTTATTTTTTTAAAAACCTACTTTGAAAACGTACTTGGCTATCCAGAGAAATATACTTCTCTTCACATTCTTCTTGAAATTTCCAATTTCAAACACTTGAATCAATTTCCAAATTGATTTCCAATTTACTTCCTTTTACTTCAAAATCTATTAATTTCAGATTTTATTTCTTAATTATGATTTAAAATATTTTTAACTGAGAATACCAAATTTTGATTTCTCAAATTACTTCTTAATCCTTCTAAATAAATTTAAACTTTGAATTTTAAAATAATTCTTTATTCCTTTAATTGATATAACTTAAGTTTACAATTCATTAATTTCGGTTTATTCAAAATTCCTTTCATACTCGAAGTTATTTATTATTATTTTCACATTACTTCTATTTCCTTTCAATTCATTCTTAATTTATTCAAATTTCCTATAATTATTTCGCTTACAAGTTTACTTCCTTTATTTTCTTCCCAACAATCCAATTTATATATATTTTTGGTAATTCATTATACCCAAATATATCCAATCAAACCATAACATTCAATATTCCAACATAAGTCATCATAGAATACCAATATTCACAGCAGAGAATATTAAATAATTTAAATAATTGTTGAGGGGTCCAGTTGGATCCCTCCAACCTGTTTTCCCTGCATCCACAGACGTTAGCACAATATAAAATACCAATTCCAAAATATACCAAACTATAGCACATCAATAAATTCATCCATTCAACCAATTATTTAACTTTGATCATTTAAATTTAAATTCAACTGAGTGAGATTAACTCACCTTTGACTTAAAATTTGCAGACCATTCCAATCCACTTTCAATCCAGCTTGTTTCTCTATTTTAGACCTTGTATAACATTACGTGATTTATTAATATCTGAACTAATTGAATAATCAATTATCATTTATTAATTTAATCTAAACTAATAATTTTATTTCAAACTAATTTCCTATAATAAACAATTCTTAGTAACTAAAAATTTAATTAAGTTTATTAAATGAGTTAAAAACATAATACATCATTTTTTATAAATAAACTAGTAAATTTAAAAATGGGTATTTATACATACATATACATACATACACACACACACACACACACACATATATATATATATATATATATATATATATTTGAAACTACTTATACTTATAGAAATGAACCATCGATTTCAAAAATCTAAATTTTACATAAACCTTTCAACATTTAAAATTCCTATATTCAAAATCTTATCTATATATATCCTTCATGTTTACTTATATATATTTATATATCTTTCTGCAGTTTAAAATCTATCAACATTTACCTTACTTTCCTGTTCAATTTCTGCAGTAAATTTACTTTGCTGTTTATATACCTATGTATTACTTTTAAATTAAACATAAGTTTATAACTTAAATCAATACTGTGTTATATTTTCCAACCTATATATATATTTATTAAATTCTAAAATAAAATCACTTTCAGATATATGCGTGTATATATATATATATTAAACAGATATGGTTTTTATATTACTGCATATATTTTAACTGACATATCTATCCAGTAGTAAAAAAAATGATGAAGTATTATACCTTCATCTCAGCAAGCACCACCGAGTCGACCATCGCCCACGCGCCACCGACGATTCTCGCTCGAACCCCTGATCTGGTCAGAGACGTGCTCGCGACCACAGTCCTTCCGAGCACTCGAATCCACCACCAATCACCGTGATACCCATGAGAGTCTCCCTTTCATTGACTGAACAACCACCAAATGCCACACAATTCGAGCAGCACCATCGCCTGCCAACCCCAAAGCAACGAAGCCGAACCCATCCCTCGCGCAGCCTCTCCAAATCTTGGACCCTAGTTCGAGCAGCTTCGAATAAGATTCACAAAACAACAGCCTCGTTCCCCAATGCTTTCCCAAGTTCACGAGATCGCTCGCGATATCCCTCGCAGCTGCTCAAATCATTCGACTTCGAACCCTAGCTATTTGGGTGAACGACGATTCAAAGTGGCCATTAATATTACCATCAGAGAATCTCTTATTTCCTCCTATTTCCAATCTGAATTAATTGCAAAGAGGGAAAATGAATTTTTCTTTTATTTGTTTTTGAATGGCCAGTCGAAATAGGAAAGGAAGCAGAGGAAGATTTCATTATATCCAGTCTAAACGAGATCGATAAGGGTTGCATTATAAAAGGGATAACAAAGGAACATGGAAAGACGTTTCGCGTGAAATATTGTTTCTGCGTGTCGGCTACAATAGAGATAGGTTGGCTAAAGGAAATATAGGGTGACTGCTGATTTGATTTCTTTCAGAAAAGGATATTTAAATTAGATCGATAATTATCGTCTAAGCATTTATACCTCGTACGATTACACGTTAATTCCGAAAGCTACGAAATTTGAAATCCGGTAATAATTCAATATTACGGACCCGATGGAACTGGTTCGTCGAATTCCGAGACTGCGCCTCGGAAGGCTATTTTTATATTCAATTAAAACAATAAAATTTTAAAACTGAACAAAACACTGTTAATTTCAATTTTACAACTTCTATTATCTTCAGTGTTATCAATATAAATTTTATAAGCCTTCAAACTATTTAATTCAATAATTTAATTATCAATAATTTGTGATATTTGAATTGAAGTTAAAAATTAACTTCTAAATATTTAAAATCAATTAAATATTCCATTTTTAAATGCTCGAAAATTCTGGGTAGTCATAATTTCGGTTGGCTGTCGAAATCGTTGATCTAGGTGGACGTATGGTAGGCGAGGTCGGCGTCGATCTGTCGATGGTCAGGGAGATTGCCAGAGGTGGTCGGAAGGGTATGCACCGTGCATACGTGCACATCAGTTCTGGGGTGGATGAAGGCATCGAGAAGAACGAGTTTTTCTCGTGTCATTTGCGAGATTGACTTGAAGTAGGAATGAACGCGAGGGACTCGGGGTTTACACGGGGAAGTGATCATAGTTGGCTCGGGTAATTTAAGTTGCCAGGTTTTAATTACTAAAAGAAGTGCGAAGACCCAGAATTTTGAACATTTAAAAAAAAATATTTAATTGATTTTTTTATATTTGGAAGTTAATTTGACTTGAATTCCAGATTTAACTATGAAATTAGCAATTTAATTTTGGAATTTAATTATAGAAATTTGGGTAAAATTGTGAATCTTCAATTTTAAGCCTGCTAACAATAATTTGATGGCTTAGAAGAATCATATTTATGATACTGAAGATAATGAAAGCTTCAGAATTGAATTTGGAAGTGATTTGATCGGTGTTGAAATTTTATTGTTTAAATCGGTATTTAAAAATAGTCTTCCGAATAGTCTCGGAGTTTGACGAAACCAGTTTCATTGGATCCGTAATATTGTATTATTATCGAATTTCAATTTTTGTAGTATTCGGAGTTATCGTGTGATCGTACAATAAGCAAACACGCTGGAAATTTTATCGAAATTCAATTTAATAACTGGGTTCGAAAAGCTATCTTCTTCGTACGATCGAATTTGGGCTCAGAATCTTTTCCATTGCGTTCAGCATAGGCGTATAACATTATAAACGCCTGGCGGCACGCTCGATTGGATGTCGAGATTTTGAGTTGCGTTTATCGAGGCAATTTCAATTTGAATTTGAATATAAATTAAATGAATATACATATTCTTATGAAATCGATAGATTTTTACACGTTGCTTTCTTTTGCTTACACTTTGCAAAAATTGGTAACATGTGTTAGAAGAAAAGAGAAAAAATAAACTAAAATAAGATAAAAGAGGCGAGTTTTCTTTCTTCTTCAATTCAAAAAAAATAAAAAATAAAAGCTCCAGAAGAAAAAAACAAAAACACAATGGCCGCCCCTCGTTTTTTTCCAGTTTATACGAACAAAACCATACTTATCCTTTTCCCCTTTTCCAATTTCAAATTGAAATCAGTTTCGTATTAAAAAAAGCCACGTTCGAAATAATTAGGTAACCGCAATTCCTGCAATCGCGTATGGGGGGTGGGAAGCAAGAGCAGTGTCACGATCGTATGGGGATGCGGTGGTGAAATTGAAGGTCGTGTCGATCCACTTGTGCGCGCGCGAGGAGCACAGCGTGGGTTTTGACCGACGGGCTTCGTAGTGAAATTAGGTCGCGAGCACGATTTGGGCGAAGACACGATGTTCGAATAGGTAATGTGAGGGTGGGTCGTGGGCGATGTCATGGTGGCTTGTTGCGTGCGATAGGGGACTCGGCGACTGTTGAGGAGGCTGCGAGTTCACGGTGGTGACCGGGGTTCGTGTGGGATGCGCAGGCGGGGGAAACTCGAGTTACGGCTTCGGGTTCGTGAGGGCAGCTAGGCACACATTTCAATTTAAAATTTAACACAAATATGGATATGTGCATAAAAGTAATACAGAAGAAAATACAGTGAGATGTATATGTGTACAGATTAATTTCAATATATATATATATATATATACTGAAAACATAGAAGGAAATATTTTACAATAAAAACAATTTCATTTTTAATATATATACATACATGTTTGAAAGAATTTTTTTAAAAATTTATGTGTATATTAATTAAGAAAAATATATATATGAATAAGATTTTAGAATATGAGAGAATATATAAAAGTTAGATTTTTGAAATTTATAAATTATTTTTTTATAAATGTATAAGTAGTTTCAAATGAAAATTTTCTAGTTTAAAATTAAATCATTAATTAAATCAATAATTTGAAATTTACTATTTGTTTGTTTCAAGTATTAATAAACTATATAATGTTTATACAAGGTCAAAATTGCAAAGAAAACAAGCCGGAATGGAAATGGGTTGCATGCATAGGCAAAAAGGTTAGATCTTCTCACTCAAATTATATAAGCGAAAATTTCAGTTATTGATTAATTGTTGAATGGTGATAGTTAAATTTAAATTGTTGATCGTGTGCTTGGATGATTAGTTATTATCAGTTATATTGAATTAGACCCTATGCGCCGCATGATAGCGGATGATATTATATTAAACCCATATACCGCGATATTCCACCTCGAAGTGGAATTGGTATTATATATGTATTTGGAGTGATTGATTTCCCGCATTATATAGCGGATGAGACCCTATGCGCCGCATAATACCGGATGATATTTTATAAATCCGATATATCACGATATTTCACCTCGAAGTGGAATTGGTATTTAATTTTTGTGCTAACGTCTATGGACGCAGGGAAACAGGTTGGAGGGATCCAACTGGATTCCTCAAAACATTTGAATTTGTTTCAATGTTGTGTGTTGATTATTTATAATCTGTGTGTGACCATATTTGTGATTGAAATCGTTGAAGGCTATGGTTTAGCCGAATATATTTTTTGTATCGTAGGATACCAGAAATAAATAAAATTGGATTTTTGAAATTTAAGTAGAAAATTTATAGTAAATTAATTTTAGAAATTGAATAAATTTAAAAGGAGGAATTTGTTTTCAAAGATAATAAATTTGATGTTTGAAATAAATTTGAGAATCAATTTGAAATTTGACTTGGTGTTTTGAAAATAAATTGGAAAATCAATTTGATATGATTTGGTAAAAATAATAACTATTTGGGAAATCGATCAAAAATTGATTTAGTGTTTAAAATAAATTTTGGGAAATCAATTCTGAAAATCGATTTGGTGTTTTGAAGTAAATGTTTGGAAAAATCAATTTGGGATTTTATTTGGTATTTGGAATAAATTTGGAAATCAATTTGAAAAATTGATTTGGTGTTGAAAGCGAATATTTGGGTATCGATTTGAAAATCGTATATTTGTGGATATTTGGAAATTTAAATTCACAATGCGAATTTTATAAAAGAAAGGGAATTTTTAAAAAAAAAACAAACATTGTTTTCTTTTTAAAAGTATGGAAAGGAATTTACGGATTTGGAAAGTAAATTTGAAATAAATTCAAAAAGATTTATAAATTGATTTGAAATGATCCATTTTGAAAAGGAAGGCGTATATTCCCTGAAAAGCCGAGTATGTTTTTAAAATAGCTTTTGAAATATAAACTAAAAGTTCTAGAGTTCGTTGTAAAAGAATATTTTAGAGAAATTAGTTTCTTTAAGTTATTTTGTAAATCTTTAAAGTAAAGATTTATTTATTTAATTAATTATAGAAGGGATTATTTTAAAAATTAAAATTATATTTGATTTATAAAGTTGATATTTAAGTAGTTATACCCTATCTACTGATTATTTTAAAGATTAAAATTGGTATTTGATTTAGAAAGTGGATATTTAAGTAGTTATACCCTATATACTAATTTTGTTTAAAAATTAGTTTAGAATTGAAGTTTAATATCAGATATTTGTATAAAGTTTTCATAGCTAATATTTAAAACAAGTATTTTAAAATATTTGAACTCGGTAGATTTTCAGTGGAATTAAATAAATATTTTGAAACTTATTCCACGTGAGGGAAGTGATTTGAAATTTGTATTCAAAAGATTGAAAAGTGAAAAGTGATTTGAAATTTGTTTTTAAATGGTTGAAGTGTTAAAATTTTATCTTGCGAAGATATTTTGAAAATAATAATTAGGGGAAAAATTATTTAAATCTTGGCGATTGTTTTGAATGTTGATTGATAGTTAAATAACCGACTTTCAATACTGGCCTTTTAATGACATTTGAATTTCGATGCGACCGGGGGTCGGATTCCAAATGGATAACCGAAAACCACATTGAACCTTTGTGATTGTGATGGATCTCTTGTTTAAAAAGATCAAAGTGGAAATTTGTTGTGATTAGTTGAAATCTGAATGTAACACTTATTTCAAAAAAAATAAGCGCTCATTATTCAGATTAGCCGCGAGAGGACTTTGTGTCATAAAACCCATTCCGAATAATGATACGAGGAAATAGGATTGCATTTGCAGACGGTGTTAAAGACCGGGTATTTTCGAAAATGAAAGGATTACCTGTCGAATGTCTCTGCACCGGGTTGCTCCGGTATAGAGATTTTATCACCTTTTGTGATGGGGATTTCAGACGTGATTTTGAATATCCGGATTTGCAAGGGATTCTTTTGAAGTGCCTTCGGTTCCGTTCAATCCCGTAAAAGACTTGTATGGATGTGTGTCTGACGTTACTTGAGATGTAAAGCTGGTTTCTATCAAATACATTTCTATTGGTGGTGGAGAATTTATTCTCTTAGCTTAACACCCTTCTCTGAGACGTACGAGCTCAGAGGTTATGTAGTTGATGGTTACTAGTGATATATTACCAAATTGGTAATGTGGCATACGAGCTGATGATCATTTGTTGATCAAAGCATGGCTTTGTGAAAAAGTGTAGCTTTGTGGACGAGACTTTGTCGGATCTCACACCCCGGAAAATGGTCGAAACAGGGAAGATGCGGCAAGGTTATGAGGGTCGTGCCCTTTAGGGTATGTCATTTCCTTCTGGAAAAGGGTGGTATCATGGTATGGAGCTTAGATATTTAACCTATGTGGTTGCTACAAATTTATTATACTTTGTGATTTAGGATCCTCGGATAAAGGTCCCAAACGACCGTGGGATGGCATACTCGAGTAGTAGTTACCTAGTTACAGAGGTAACTCGGCCTTGTGTTGGCAGAGATCCGGGTAGGTCTCGAGACGTCCCTCTAGAGGCGTACCCATGTGGCAGTAGGAAGTTCCTTTGCCTTACCATTTGTTTGAAATCCAATCTCCAATACGCGCCTTGTACGGTTTTAGTTGTATAACCTGCCATTTACTTATGGTCGTCACCACTGTTTAGATGGTAGCTATAGTAGGCATAGTTCGAAATGTCTATGCTGGCTAAGATTAATATTATACTTTCGAAAGGTTTTCTGCACTATGCACTAATAATAATATCGAAAAGATGTTGCGTATCAAGGATGTTTGACTATCATAAGGAGAAATATCCTCCAATTCCGCGTTTGCATTGTGTGTATGGCGAGAGGCCTTATGGTAGTTTCATTTTCTAAAAGCATAGCGGGTTTCTTTTTATTTTCTTTGTGAAAATAACTGCCTTTAAGATCTCACATCAGTCCCACGACTGACCTGGAGTTTATTGTTCCCTTTCTAAACTCTGGGTGCCATAATTTTTCACACAGGAAGCCTAGAGTCAGGTTATCAGTTATTCTGGAGCGAAGTCAGAAAAGAGATGCTATAGAGATTTGGAGTTCAAGATGGATGGCGAAGCGTATCATTTATATTATGTAGTGTCCGCTGTGTATGGTTAGTGCAAAGTAAATTCTTCATGTGAGTCAAGTTATACCAACTGCTAGTGTTGTATTATGTTGTTGTAAACTCTGATAATGTGATGTATAAAATGATATAGTGCTTTTGTTTTAAAGATTATTCATTTACCTTTATATTTGTTCCACTGCGAAATGTGAGATTCTGTTGTTTTTTTTCTGTTTCTTCCTCTATCTTCTCTCTTAAACCCCAACGGTTCGGTTTTCCGGCATTCGACTGTGCGGCATTGGTTACAGTGGACGTATCGATGTCGACTTTCGAAAGTCGTAAAATCGGATCGTTACAAGAAGTGTACCAGGTTATAAAAGAAAGAACTCATGTTTTTTCAAAGGTTTCAAAGTTTAAAATCAAAATAAAAAAAGTTTTCCAAGTTAAAATATTAGATAAAATTCCAAAACAAAGTGTTTAAACAAGTTTTAAAGTTATTAGAATAATTAGTTTTTTAAAAGGAAAATGTTTGACCAAGTTTTAAAATATATTTAAGAAATAAGTTTTAAAGAGATATGATAACTAAGTTTTCAAACATAACTATTTATTTAATTTATTAAACAAGTTTGGAAAGGTTTTTAAAGATTTTAAATGTTAAAATTAAATGTTTAAATTATTTTGTTTAAAGTAATTTTTTTTAATCATGTAATTGATCCATAAATGTTTTTCTAATGATGTAATTAAGCAATTAATTTATCTTTAATTAAAAAGGTTGTGATTAATTGAAAATAATTAATTAGTGAAATTTATTAAAAGTTAATCACTTAATGAAATTAATAAAGGTTAATTAATTAATGTTAATAATATAAGGATAATTACTTAATGAAAGTAATTAATGGATAATCAATGAATGAAATTAATTTAAGGATCATTAACTAGTGAATAAGAGATTAATTAATTAATGTGATTAATTTAAGATAATTGGTTTGGTTAATTTAGGATAGTTAATTACTTGATTAATTAAGGGTTAAGTAATCTAAGTAATTAAAGGTAATTATTTAAAGAGTGATTAATTAATGGAAGTAATTAAAGAGATAATTTAATCAATGTAATTAATTAAATTAATGTTATTTTTTTAAGTTAGTTAATTAGTGTAATTAATCACTTGATGATTGTTTAAGTATAATTACTTAATGTAATTAATAAAGTGTAATTACACAGTGTAGGTAATTAATGGATAATTGCTGAATGTAATTAGTAAAAAGGGAAATTACTCAATAGAAGTAATTAAGGATTAATTACTCAGTGTAATTAATTAAAAGATTAATTAAATTAATTAAGGAGATAATTAATTAATCTAAGTTATTACAGGATAGTCAAATACTGTATGCGATTAATTAAGGTTGATTAATGGAAGTGATTAATTAAGTATTATTAATTAATGTAACTAATTAAGGATCAATGTAATTAATTATAGTTAATTAATTAATGAAAGTAATTAATTAAGGATCGTTAATTAATGTAATTAATTAATAATTAATGAGAGTAATTAAAGGTTGATTAATGTGAAATAGTTAAAGGATAATTAATTTGAGGTTAATTACTTAATGTAATTAATCAAGGATGATTAATTAAGATGAAATTAAAGGATGATTAATTAATTGGGTTATAATTAATTAATATTAAGTAAGCAGGATTTAAAAGTAATTAAAGTAATTAATTTAATTCATTGGTGGATAATTTAATTAATTAGAGATGGTGTGACAATTAATCTTGCTTATGGATGATTGAATGTGTTGAATGCCTTGGATTATGTGATATCTCTGATATGTGATATGTGCTGCTTTGTGATATGAGATGTTTGGTTGAATTGTGATAATATGTGGATTATCTATCGGTGATAATGTGAATTATCTATCTGTGTGAATATATTATCCTAAATGATAGATTATATTGTTTAAACCCTTAAACAACTTGGACATTAAAACGACGTTTTGGATTTCGATGAGACCGGGATCGGATTTGCAAATTGGAATATCCGAAAACCACATCGATCCAAATTAAATATTAGGTCGTGAATTCAAGTGAAGATCAAGATGAAGACTCGAAGTGTAAGAACTATTGTCGTCAACTCTGAGGGTGATTCCAAAAACGAGTTTAACGGAAATAGTGCTTTCAGATTTGAGATGAAGATCCAGAGTGCAAGGGCTATTGTCGTTAACTCTGAGGGTGATTCCAAAATGAGTGTAACGAGATAGTGCCTTTGGTTTCATTTGAACCCGAAACGAACATGTATGGATTGAATGCTTTCAGAACATCGTCATCAGAGGACGATGAGCATTCCAAGAGATGTTTTCTTAAAAGGGTAACCGCAGCCTCAAGCCACATCAACCGGGAATGGCTAAAACATAGGAGGTGCAACAATGCTAAGTGGGTAGCACCCAAGTAGGACAAGATTTTCCCCGTCTAGTGGTCCCTTTTTTATTCGGCTTAGTGAGCGGTTGGTCGTGCCAACCGCAGGGTTGTCTTGTTCAAGGTTATCCAGTAAGGGATAGTTCTGGCCTTATGTTGCTGGGGATTAGGATGGATCCTCGGTACGGTGATCTAGGCCACATACTGTGACGGGCGGTACCCCAGTTCCCCTGCCATTGTATGGAATCCAAACTCCAATAAGTGCCGTATGTTTTGATTGTGCCCAACTATGTTGGAACGTGAGATGTAAGCATTCCAGCTATTTCTGTATTTTACTTGAAAACCCTAGACACTATTATAATATCACTGGATTTCCTATTAAATGTTTTGGTTATCGTAAGGTAAAAACTTTTCCATGTTTATGTGCGGGAAGTCTTACGAGACACCTTTCTTTTCAAATGATTTTCAAAGTTAAGCAACTTTAACCCGTTTACTAACACCAGACCCATGGCTGACCCTGAGTTTATTTTCTGTTTTATTAAACTCTTGGGTCCTCAAATTTTTACGAGTAGCCAAGGGATTCAGGTTAGCTTTGACGAATTCTGGAGGAGTTATGGAGCAGAAGGCTTCAGCATATGTAGATATTGTGGTTTCGCTGTGTTTATCGCTATGTTGTATCTTGAGTTGTATGATAGACAGGTTTTTATGACTATCTAATGTGTTGTGATGTATTAAGCTGTGTAACTCTGATAGATGATGTATATTATGTAATAACTATGTGATAAATATATTTTATTCGTTCCGCCGTGAAATTATAATATTGTGTAGTTCCTTCTTTCCTTTCTTTTCTCTTTTCCATCCCTTTCTTTCTTAATCATGATGCGTCTTTCCGTGGAACGAAAGTCGGATCGTGACAGTTGGTATCAGAGCACTAGGTTGAGAGAACACATGGCTTTGGAGTGATATCTTTCTTGAGAGAGCGTACTTGTATTTTCATATATATATATATATATATATATATTCCTACTATTTTGTTGGGTTACCTGTTCAGGTTTTCCAACATGAGTTCTTTGGTTGAGGGTTGTGGTGTGTTACACAACTACCAATGGAAGAAGTCTGAGTGTTGAGGTTGGAAGAGTATCTACCGAGGCTGTAGACCTAATACCGCCTCGAGTGAGCTTTGAGACATGGTATAGGGTTTCATTAATCTCGGAGGATGGTCTTTTTTAAAGGTTCGGAGTCCATCATTGAAGTGTAAGCTTGGGACAGCTCGTGTGAATGGATTTTCAAGAGTTTGGATCTGTTGGATGAGCAGAAGCGAGTAATGGTATCTTGGCAACTTCAGGAAGAAGCAACTGCATGGTGGGACGCAACGACCATGGATGTTCTCGAAGGTTTTTTTTATGGAGCGAGCTATTGGAGAAGCAGTTTTACCTATCGCAGGGAAGACTCGACTGTGTATGAGGTTTCTGGATCTCAAGCAAGGGAGTTGTCCGAATTGGAGGATGAGACTAGGGTCAATGAGTTGCCTCGCTACGAATATGGTCTCATTTGTCACCCTTTTATGTTGAGAGAAATGTTTTTTCTTGATTTAAGGCCCGAGTTCCTTGGGAAGATGGCTGCTCATCTCAAATGCTCATTTGTGGAGTTGATTTATATGGTTTTGGGATTCAAGAGCTTTTGGATTGGAAGTCTTTGGCATCTGTAGTAGCAATGCAGCTCGGAAGTGTTTATGTGCCAGTAGGAAGGTCATCTGGCTTAGTAGTTCCTAAAAATGGGGTTTAGAAGCAGTAGAGTGGATACGTTCCTTTGATGGTTCAGAAGTCTTTGTGGTTCGACTATCAGCAGCTTAGGCATTTGGTGAAAGCTTTCTCACTTCTTCAGGAAGTTCAGCAGAACAGGTGTTCGCTTTTGAAGGTGGATTGTCAGTTTCTTCTTCTGGTAGAAAAGGTTAAGCCGTTCCGATTTGTGAAGAGAGAACAATATCTTTTAAAGTTGAACTTCGTAGGATCGCAAAAGTAACTTGCGATAGTTGAGTGTTCTCTAGAGTAATCTTTTGCATGGGATGAGGCATCTCAAGAGGGAGTGGGAGCTATCGAAGTGGTTAGAGATTTTTGTTGGATGTCTTCAAAGAAGTCAAGGTTTGCCTTAGCATCGGAGATTGAGTTCCGTATCGACTTGGTTCCTGAAGCAATACCGGTGGTTCAACCAAGTAGAAGAATGGTTTCTAGAGAGAGGATTTGGGTGAAGCGGCTCAGGATTTTATGGAATTTTATGTTGTCTCTTTGTGGATCCGATGAACCATATTTCCAGGATGTGTTGATCAAGTTTCTGCTTGTGTTCATCGATGACATTCTCATCTACTCCATATCAGAGTTGTGCAGCGGAAGCGAGGTAGCAGCTGTTCAAGAGTGGAAGCAACCGCGGATTCCTATAGAAGTTCACATTTGTTTTAGTTTAGAGGGTTTCTACAGGAAGTTCAAGTGGAACTCTGAATGTGAAGAAGTTTTTCAGAATCTGAAGGTGAGATTGGATAGTGCACCTATTCTGGCTATACCGGATGCGAGAAGTTAGTTCAAAGTCTACCAATGCTGATGGAGTAGAGCTTGAGTTCTGATTTCGAGGGTCTTGGGAGGACCATCTGGTTAAGCAAGATCCGGAGTTGTCTTGTTCGTGGTCCAGATATAATTCGAGTGGAATCTGCGAAGGTTGAGCCGATCAGATAAGGATGTGGGCGGCCCAGGATCGTCAGGAGAGTTTTGGGGATAAGAGACGAAGAAATTTGGAATTTGAAGTTGGAGACTTTGTTTTTGGTTGAGAGTTTCTCCGATCAAAGGAACAATAAGATTTGGTAAGATTGGAAAGCTAGCTTCGAAGTACATTGGACATTTCTGTGTTCTCGAAGGATTAATACTTTGGTCTACAGGATTGAATTGCCAGTTTGGATGGATGGGTTACACAAGGTATGTCACGTGTCTCATTTGAGGGAGTACGTGTATGATCCATCACTGGTTATGGAACTAGCAGTTCAAGAAGATTTGGAAGTTGAGCCGGACTTGAGTGTGTTTTGATATTCTGTTCAGATTTGTAGATCATGATGAGTAGGAGCTCAGGATCAGAGTGGTGTAGCTAGTCTTGATTCAGTAGAGTGAGTATCCCAGTGTTTATACCTGGGAAACTCTTGATAGTATTAGGAAGGCCTATCCTAACTTTATGTAAGGATAGGTAGATTTGTTTTTTAGAATAAATTGGTTGCTATGGCTTATTAGTATAGCTAATATGTATGCTTTGCTGATTAAAAATAAAAGTTTTGCTGGGTTATTAAATTATCTTTGCTTTTGAATTTCGGGGAGGAAATTCTTTTAAGGGGGGAGGAATGTGATGTCCCGAAATTTTGGGCAATAACACTTTGATAATCTTCATTAATAATTGTTTAAATTTGACAATATTGATTTATAATCTAATTATTTAAATTAACAAAATTTATCCTTTTAAAACTAATAATATTTAATTGGTAAATTTATCTTTTAAAGCTAATAAAATTGTTTTCTATTTATAATGTATATATATTGGTATATATATATATATACATTGGAAATAGGAAGTCTTTGGTTTTAATTTAATAAAAGATATATTTTCAAATTGTAATATATATGTATGTATATATTGTGATTTGAAGTTATGTTTTAAAACTCAATATAATAATTTTCAAGGCTAATATTAAATGTTTTCAATTATGATGTATATATATTTATATATATTACAAATGGGAAAGCCTTGGTTTGAATTTAAAAAATAAAAACATGTTTTCAAATTTTAGTACATATTTTGTAATTTGGAAAGTTATGTTTAACTTCAATTTAATACTTTTCAAAAGCTATTTAAGAGTTAACCATATATCTTCAAAACACTTAAGGTAAATTTTTATTTATTCAAAAGTATTTTAGTCTATGTTTAAAATAAGATTTAATTAAAGGATTATTTCTTTTTTCTTTAATTTTAACTTGCATAAATATAATTTGAATATATAAATATAACATTTACATATTAGTATAAAAGTGGATTTGGACATTTGTAAACATATAAAACATGTTTAAAACACTTGTAAATATTTATACATGGTTTTAACATTTGTAAGCTTTGAAGGATTTGTAGTTAACAAGTGGCATTCTTCTTTCTAATTAAAATTAAATTATAAATAATCATGTATTAGTAGATAAACCTGATTTTTTTCTTTCAGTTCAAATGTTTAACACTATCTTTTCTCAAACTCTCAATCTTGTTTCTTTCTTCTTAAACATAAAACCCGAAAAGAAAATCAACTGAAAACTTTCAATCAACAACATCAACTCCTGTTTCAACCTGTGATCAAGCAAGTAAAAGATCAATACAACTAGATTCAACTCAAATTCAATCAAACAGCAAGCATTTCATTTCACCAATCAAAAACAAAATTTCCAAACTAAAAAGGGAAAGGCCTGTTCTCTGTTTTATTTTCTGGTGAGCAAACTTTTATTAAAAAAAAACAGTTTTCAAATCTGAGATTTAACTTTAATGCATGTAATGAAATCTTGAAGTAATATAGCATGAAATATTTGCATGTATTTGAATGTATGTATACATGCATATGTGATATGTCTGTGTATAGGTAGATGTTCACTTCTCTGTTGTCGTACGGAGATAACTTCATCAATAAATTTTTTTATATCTTCCAAACATATGAATTTTAGACTAAGATCTTTAAAGTAAAAAGGTTTGTAACATAGTAACATTAATTTTAAAAATGGTTTCAAGATTTTACAGTAGTAAATATTGGAAAAGTAAAGAAATACAGTGATGATCTTAATAAAAGATAAAATCAAACATCTTTATTTCAGATTGGATTATGGAATCAGATTAGTGTTAGAAAATCATGAATTTAGCTATAGAAATTGTGATTTTTAGTTAAGTAATTGCTGAGATAATCAAAGTCGAATGATTTTGGGTTTATCGCCAGTTTCCGGCGATCGACATGGTGGATGTCGTCATGATTGTTGTCGAAGGAAGCTTGTAGGTGGATGAACCTAGGAAAAATGGTTGTGGATTTGTTTGGTGGTCGAGGCGGCCAGTTGGAGACGATGTAGGGTTTAGTGGTGGGTTTTGGTTGTTGGAGTTGTCGACGCTGGTACGGCGACGGTGATGCACCGGAGTGGATCGCGAGGAGGGAATCAGAGCTGGAATTCGAAGCGAAGCTTCGGTGTGGTCGGCGTGGGTTTCCGAGGTCGAGATCGTCGGTGATTGGTGCTTTTCCCGATCAAGTTGGTTCCAGTTTTTGGGACGAAGAGCTTGATTTCGGTTGGCTATCGAAATCGTTGATCTGGGTGGACGTATGGGAAGGCGAGGTCGGCGTCGATCTTGAAAGTGTGCTATGGATCATGTAATATGGATATATGATAATGTAGAGTATAATGATGATAATAATGCTATAAATAGTGCAGAATAAAAAGCAGTGTAGTAAAATGACACCAGAGATTTTTATACTGGTTCGAAGCACCGTCCTACGTCCAGTCCCAGACTCCTTTTGGAATTTCACTAAAACAACAACCCTCACTTAACCTGGAGGAACAGGTCTATACAACCCCTGAGCAGCCGAACAGGGACCTGAGTAACAAAACAGGATTTCGCCTCAACAGCCGAAGAGGACTTCACTTGCCTGAGCAGCAGAACAGGACTTCAACTAATACAAAAAATAGTTTTGACTTATGTGTTCCGATAACACGGGTTTTTCACTTGTAGTACACCCTTCCTATAATCTTCTCCTCGAGTATAAATGTTTATATTTGAAGTATATGAAGAATAGAAAGGTATAGTACTGCTTTTATGCAGAATAATTGAGAGTATGATAGCAAATAGATTTCAGAAAGTTAGATCAGAGAATAAGAAAAATCGATTGTAATTCGGTGATTTGAAATGAAGTTAGAGTTTGTATTTATAATAGTTAGAAAGCTATGACTGTTGATGAAGAGTTTCGATCGAAGTTTTGCATCCGAATCTTTTCGTTAAAGGTTTGCAACTCTTTACAAAAGTCGTGTCCTTTCAAAAATATGGCTGTTATAGAAATTCAGTCGACTGGGCATTAGGGTCATTCGACTGAATATTCAAACGAATTTAAATATTTAAATTCATATTTTTGTGCACTGTGCATGTTGCACATTTCTCCAGTGTCAGTCGACTGGCAAACAGGGTCAGTCGACTGACTTGGTGAATTTTGTGCAATAAGCACAGTTCACATATATATAAATATAAATATTTAACTTTCCAACTTTTATAATCCAATTATATGCTTATATATATAAAATATTTGTAAATAGAGTGATAGAAAATATATGCTAATATGTACTTAGCCGAGGAGAGATTTTAACAATTTTGACCTAAGACTCAAAAATCAAATAATAATAAAATTGATGCATCGGTTTTGAAGTCTTGTCTTCTTGTAGTATATATTCTCGTTTTGTCGTAGCAGTCGTCAGATCTGCATATTGTAGATGATAGCTTTGTGTCAGGAATCAAAACTAAGTCACAACATTCTCCCCTTTTTTGGTTGATGACAACTTGTAAATAAATCTAGATTTCGACCGTATATAAAACGACAAAAATACTTACTCCCGCTGAATCTCTGACGCTCTATATCCTGTATTTTTATTGGTAACAACAATATTTTCAATATTTCTCCCCCTTTGTCATCGAAAAAAAGGAATAAGTAATATGACATTATAATGTGAGAGATAATATGAAATAAAACGAAGAAAAAACATCCACACATCTAATATCCATAGACAATAAAAGCAAATAGACTAGAATGGCCATTTAAGTACAAGCCATATTAATTAAAACAAATGTCTTGAATCGAAAGAAAAATAAACATCTTACACCATCGGATCCTTACCCCTACTACCATCTACTTCATTACCATCATCTCCTTCATCTCCTTCATCACTACTAGCTTGATCGTCCCCAGAAGAGGAAGAAGACCATGTAAATACGGGTTGCTTACCCAGATCGCCCATAGTAGATGTATATGTACCGGAAGAGCACGATATAGCTTGCCATAATTTTGTGAAAAATCCTTTGACTTTATCAAGAAAATCCTTTGATTTTATCGAGCTTCTTATCAACTTTTTGAATGTTTGATTGAAGGATTTGTTGAGTACGACACATGATATTGATGGCCGCACGTGGTCGAAGACCTTCATTTGGAATTGTAATTTCTTCTTGTTGATATCTAGTTGATGTTTGACGAGATGGTCGGTGAGAAGACTCACCTTGTTGTGATTGGACTTGAGAAGTTTGCCTTTGTGTCCATTCTTCAAGGAAATTATAGGAGGGGGTCGGGCAACCGGTAAAGTCATTAAAGCTAATGTCCGAGCATTTAAGCATCCAACTGTAGAAACTGGTGAATCTGGTTTCGAAACTTCACAAGCTTTGAGAAGATGCATAATATATTCTCCATGATAAATTATATCCGTCTTGCCTTTGTTAAAGCTTAAAAAGTCGTTAAGAATTAAACGAAGACAATTGATTTTGTTGTTTTCAAAAATTGCATACAAGGCTCTAAAATTTTGCTCATAGACAAGTTCATAACTCTGGTTCTAGGGTTTACGGTTTTCATTAAGGCGCGATGAATTATTTGTTCCTTTGGTCGTAAAGACATTGACTTTAATTGACGCAAATTGTCTTCAAGAAATAAATGGCTTATGCGGTCTCTAACAACCAAATCAACATCAATAGTTGATAACTCAACTCCATTATTTTCTGTTTTAGTACATGAGCCATACGATCTAGAGAAAAGAAGACGGGTTTACCACAGACGAGGCTCCATAACCACTCTTCTTGATTCGGAACATCTTGATGACCCACGTTGAGATTAGCGTAGAACAATTTAACCATAATTTGGTTAATTTCGTGTTTATTGTCGTTGATATCAATTAAAAACTCTAAATTGCTAGGTCGGGCTAATTCTTGAATATGATAAGATGAAAAATCAGGAAAGTTGATGAAGGAACCATCGAATATTCGTGAATCTTGCATCCATCTCTATCTCTTCATTGTGGTGTCATCAAATAGCCACCGCTGAATTTGTTCATTAGAAGGGGGTTGAGAGGAGGAGGCTTGACCTTTATGTTTTGGTGCCATTTAATTTTCATTTGTAGGAGAAAATTTTGATTTTTGGAGAGGTTAGGGTTTGGAGAAATTTGAAAAAATGAATTGTGAAGGAGGAGAGAAGGTAAAGTGATAAATTAAGAGGGATAAAAGGGTAGGTGGAAAGGTTAAAATCCTTTCAGATCTACGGCTCAGTCGACTGGTGTAGGCCTTCAGTCGACTGAAGCAAAAGGTTGTGAATTTTCAACCTTCTGGACCAGTCGACCGAGGGTCTGCATCAGTCGACTGGCCGTGTGTAATTTTTGGCTACGTTACAGTGTCAGTCGACTGATGTAGAGCTTTAGTCGACTGGAGCTGAAGGTTGATTATTTTCAACCTTCTGGACCAGTCGACTTAGGGCCTGCATCAGTTGACTGGCCATGTTTTTATTTTCAAAATTATACAGTGTCAGTCGACTGATCTACGAGTCCAGTCTACTGACCCGTATCATTTTGCATAGTGAATTGTTTTATTATATGAAATGTTTAAATTTTATTCATTCTACAAATCTAACATTATTTTGTAGTTAATTGTGAATAGTTTTTATATCTAAATTGTTGTTTATTGGATGGGAAATAATTTTATTTCAGATATATAAACGTACACATTGATAAATTTTTTTATTATGCATACAATGAAAAATTATTAAATATTATGATTATTTCTTAGGACTCGGTGTCTTGAATTCTTTCAGCTGTTTACGACGAAGGTTCGAAGCTTCATTGCGATCCCATGAATTTGGTGAATATGGATGTCGTAGAGGAGACGAAGTCGAAGGGCGTTGGATCGGTGAAACAACATTTTCATCTATCGGGTGTGACGAAGCCCCGCAGAATTTCATTTCTCTATGCTCGATTATACCTATACATCTGGAGTTAATTTTCTGCTCATAATACATCTCCCATTGAAGCATTTGAGACTCCTATTGATAATGATGGAGAACGTCAATCTTTTGTTTTGTGTTTGGTGAGATATCAACGGTCTTTTTTCCCTTTTTCTTTTCCGACGTGTAACCGGTATGGTAAATCATTGATGGTGAACCTTTTTGGTCTGCGTTTTTTGGGGAGTTGGGTGTGCAAGTATTTCGATAGAGTTGGTAGAAGATGATGTTGACATTGTTGTAAAGGCTTCTATTGGTTGATTATTTATATTTCAAAGAAACGAGTAATGTATTATTTTTTGGGTGCATAGGAATAAGTAAATGTACCTATTTATAGTTGTAATTTTAGAAAAAATGGGATTTGAATTGATGGATTATATTAATTCTAGGCTAAATGTATGTACAATCGGTGGATTTCTATTGGCTGAGGTCATTTAATCAGTTATAATGTGTATAAAATTAATAAACTCAAATACAGTAGTATAAAGATAATTGTGACATATACAATAGTATAAAATACATGTAACTATATAATAATATGGCCATAAGTGACTAGAACAGAAAACATTAATAGTTCAGGTGGTTAAGACACTTGAGCTATTCACAACAGGTCATGAGTTTGAGTCACAGTATGGTCAAAATTTTGAATTTTTGAAATTTTGAATTTTTGACTTTTTTAATTTAAAAATTTTAAATTCTTATTTATACATCCTTATTTGAAATTATCTCGAGCTCGCGTTGCAATTTTATAAATGTATTCTCTAATAATGGTTTAGTAAAAATATCAGCTAACTGATTTTCAAATGGTACGTAGTCTAGATTTATTATATCTTTTCTATATTATCACGTAAAAAGTGATGTCTAATATCAATATGTTTAGTTCTCGATTGATTTACTGGATTTTTAGATAAATTTATTGCACTAGAATTATCGTAGTAAATTGTTGATTTTGATAAGTTGATTCCAAAATCTTTAAGTGTCTGTTGCATATAAATTACTTGTGTGCAAGCTAGTGCTGCAAAAATATATTCTGCTTCACAAGTTGATAGAGAGACATAGTTTTGTTTCTTACTAAACCATGATATTAACGATTTACCAATGAAGTGACACGTACCACTTGTACCTTTTCTATCTATTCGTGATCCTTCGAAATCAGCATCACTGTATGATACTAATTCGAACGAACACACTTTTGGATAGAAAAGTCCGAAATTTGTAGTTTTACTAAGATAACATAATATTCGTTTTACAGCACGTAGATGTGATTCCTTCGGATCTGCTTGAAATCGAGCACATAAGCTTACACTCATCATAATATCTGGTCTACTTGTTTTTAAATATAGTAGTGATCCTATCATACTATGATATAAATTCTGGTCTACACTTTTTCCGTTTTCATCTTTATCAAGATGTGCTGTTGTACTCATAGGAGTTGGTTTGGTAGAAGTGTTTTCCATTCCAAAACGTTTAATAAGATTATTATAGTATTTTTATTGATTAATAAATATTCCATTTAAAACTTGTTTAATTTGTAGTCCTAGAAAATATGATAATTCTCCCACATGGGATATTTCAAATTCTCTAGTCATTATTTAAGAAAATTCTTCACACAATTCATTATTAGTTGAGCCAAATATAATGTCATCGACATATATTTGAACTATTAATATATCATTTTTAGATCATTTTAAAAATAATGTTTGATCTACTTTTCCTATTTCAAATCCAGAGTAAATTAAATAGCTTTTAAGACGTTCATACCAAGCACGTGGTGCTTGTTTTAATCCATATAAAGCTTTCTTAAGTTTATATACATGATCTGGATATTTTTCGTGAATAAATAAAGGAGGTTGTTCAACATAAACATTTTCTATAATATAACCATTTAAGAAAGCGCTTTAACATCCATTTGATAATGTTTAAAATTATTAAAAACACCAATAAGATCCGTATTGCTTCTAGTCTAGCAACTGGAGCAAACGTTTCTTCATAGTCTACTCCTTCTTCCTAGTTATATCCTTGTGCTACTAGTCTTGCTTTATTTCTAGTTATATTTCCTAATTCGTCTGCTTTATTTTTATGAACCCATTTAGTTCCTATAACTGTTTGATCGGTCGGTCTGGGTACTAATTCCCAAACTACATTTCATTCAAATTGATTTAATTCTTCTTGCATAGCAATAATCCAATTTTCATCAGATGATGCTTCTTTAGTATTTTTAGGTTCTATAGAAGGTATAAAAGCTGCATTACTCACTAAAATTTAATTGACTTCTTGTTCGAACATTTGAATTTATTTCTCCAATTATATTTTCTCTAGGACGATTTCCTAAAACTCTTCGAGGAGATCTTATTGTATTAGTAGTATTTCTATTTTCTACATCATAAACAATGTTTTCATCTTCTCTAGATAAAATGATATCGTCGTCTTCTGTCGTATTATTTATTATTGTTTTTGTTTTATTAAGTAAATCATTGTCATTAAATGTAGTAGAAACAGTTTCAGCGTTTTTATCAAAAGATACATGAAGTGATTCTTCGATAGTATTTGTTCGTTTATTAAAAATTCAATAAGGTTTACCTCGATTCAAATATCCAAGAAATATTCCTTCGTCACATTTCGAATCGAATTTGCCAAGCTGATCTTTAGTATTTAGTATAAAGCATTTTGATTTAAATATTTTAAAATAAGATAAATTTGGTTTCCCACCGTTAAAAAGTTCGTAAGGAGAATTTTTGGTGAGAGTCTAATAGAAACACAATTCAAAACATAACAAGCAGTTGCAACAGCTTCTGCCCAAATTTTTTTGGTAACGTGCTTTCATTTAGTAATGTTCTTGCACATTCTTGAAGAGTTCGATTCTTTCATTCTACAACTCCATTTTGTTGTGGAGTTCTAGGAAATGAAAAATTATGAAATATTCCTTTCTTTTTACAATAGTTTTCAAATTGTATATTTTCAAATTCTCCTCCATGATAACTTCTAATATTTTTAATTTTAATACCTTTTAAAATTTGAATTTGTTTAACAAAAGTTTTGAAAATTTCAAAGGTATCACTTTTATTTTTCATAAAAATATTCCATGTATATCTAGAAGAATCATCAACTATTACAAATACGTATTTATTATGATTTATGGATTGGATTTGGGTAGGGCCAAATAAATCCATATGAAGTAATTCAAGCGGTTGTAATGTCGAGATAACTTTCTTAGATTTATACGAGCATGTAGTTAGTTTTCCTAATTGACATGAGTCACATATATTGTTGACTTTAAAATTCATATTTGGTAATCCTTTCACAAGATTATTTTTAGGAATCTTGTTTATATTTTTGAAATTGATATGACAAAATTGTTTATGCCATATCCATGGATCATTTTCTTTAGCCATTACGTATAAATCTGAGTTATGATTAAATTTCATATTTAAAACGTAAATATTTTTATCTCTATTTCCTTCGAAAATAAGATTTTGATTCTGATCAAGAATACTACGCTTATTTTCAGAAAATGATATTTTAAATCCTTTGTCGCGTAACTGACTTATACTTAATAAGTTATTTTTTAAATTCTTAACTAATAAAAGATTTGTAATAAGAGGTAAATTAGATGTACCGTAGTTGCTCACATCGCCTTTGCCGATGATATATCCCTTGGAATTGTCTCCAAATGTGATAGAACCTCCATCTGAATATGTAATATTTATCAGCATGTCCTTATCTCCTATCATATGTTTTGAGCAACCACTGTCGAGTATCCATTTTCCTCTTTTCTTGAGTGGGACCTGCAAAAAGTATGAGATATAGGGTCCTAAGAGTTAGGTCTTAGGAAACCAAACCCAAGAGGGTTTAGTATCCCTTTTATAAATATAATTTTTATTATTATGAACATCTTCTATGAACGAACTAATATATTTCTTTCTTATTAGTTTGTTATTGGTTTAGATATTAATATACTTATGGTCTTAGAAACTGGTCTATTTAAAGGCATGGATGTTTTATTAGATTTAACTTTGTTCAATTTACTAGTTTATGACTTTTCAATTTTCTTCTTATATCCTAAACCACGTTTATTATTAGTAGATTGTGAATTCTCAATAATTCTAGATAATTTTTCTCTGCCTTTATTAAAATTCGAAACATTTTTAGTGATTCCATCTAGTTTAGTCTTTAGACTTGAATTCTCTAGTTCTACCATTTTAATATTAATTTTTAAAACATGATTCTCAGAAACAAGACTATCATTTTTTTCTTTTTGGGTTTCAATTTCTTGACTTAATAATATAAGTTGAGAATTAACATTAGAGAGAGTTTCCCGAGTTTTTTCAAGTTCTTCTTCTAATATTTTCTTCTCATCTTTAAGCATATCTCTTTCAAATTCTGCCTTTTTATGATTTTTTACACCTTCTTTATATTTTCTTTTAAGACTTTTTAAAGTATCTAATAATCCAGATTTTATTTCTATCATATCATCAAAAGTAAAATCACTAACCTCATTAGCTTTAGCCATAAAACATACGTTAGCTCGTTCATTATCGCTTTCACTTTCACTTCCCGAAGAAGATGATGAGGAATCTGAATCATCCCATGTGACTGAAAAGGCTTTTCTTTTGATATTGTCCTTCCTTTTATTTCGATGTTCTTTCTTTTGATCTGTTAACCCGTCTTTTGACAAGGCCATGGATATGCGGATTTGACTTAATTGACTACGCGTGCGTCAAGGCTGATGTACGATGGATTTAGTCGACTGGATGGATGGATGACGCATCGCGCTTGGAAGATGGAAATATGTTCGGATAAAAATGAACCGACTATAATTTTGGTCTAGGAAACATGGTTCGGCATTAAACATGGTTCAGCATGGTGGAGGTTCGACATAAATCTCGCTCGGCATTGGATGGGTCATTCGGCATACCTCCATACCTCGGTAGACCCATACCTCGGTAGATCCATCCCTCGGTAGATCCATACCTCGGTAGATCCATACCTCGGTAGATCCATACCTCCATGTAGGATCGATTTCACCCTAGAGGGGGGGGGGGGGCGGTGAATAGGGTGATGGTATAAATTATAAAAATTAATTGCGGAAGCTTATAAAATAATTTTAATACAGATCACAGAACAATAGCAGCACAAATAATAGCAAAATAGTAAATGCAGAAATAGAACGACACAGAATTTACCCAGCTTCGGCAAAACCCTGCCTACGTGCTGCCCCAAGGTTTCTACTAGAAATTAGATAGTCCCTCGCTTACACACGTAAACTCGCGACACCCGCTATCGTCTAAATCTAACTCTAGGCTCAAAACCCTACCACAACTCAGCCACTGAGTTGCGAATTCTCAAGCTACGCCACGTAGCTTGTCCCCTAGTCACACGACTAGAAAAATAAACGGTTTAAAAAAGAAAATAAAAATTAAAAAACAATTTAAATATAAAATAGCCCTAATTTTAAATAAACTAAAGCCCAATCCTTTTCTTTGTTTAGCCGGCCCAAACTAGATTATCTCGGAGAAAAATTTGCCGGCCCTTTCTTCTTTGCGCTGCTTTTCTATGAAAAATAATGGCTTCGTTATTTTTTTCCTTTGCTCCAAAATTAGGGCTTCTCGTCCTTGATCCAAATTAGGGCTTTCGAAGATCCGACTTTATGTTGATCGATTCGGTGATTATTTGCGTGTAGCCTTGATCGATTGTTTTCCTTGTTGCTCACTTCGGCTGCTTCGTTGATCGAATTCCTTCCTTGCTTCGGTATGTAATTATATGCTTTTTCTTTACTGATTTTATGCTTGTTTGAATTCGATGCACTAATTGCCGATGATGATTGTGGGTTTTATATGCGTTCGATCTCCTTTATTTTCGTTCCTATAAACATGTTTGAATTTGTCAATTGATTTCTCTGGCCGCTTGATTTTGTATTGATGATTGAGATGATTTTGACTTGTTCAAAAACGTATATTTTTTGTTACTTGATGGTCACGGCGTTGAGTTGATATCGTGATGACCACGGCTTGATTTTTAACTTGGTCAATTACCTTTGCTACCTCGATGTGACTGCGGCTTCTGATTTTGAACTGGTCGTTGATCATCTTGACTTGGCTTGACACCTTGATTACCACGGCATTGATTTTGATCCTCTAGCCCCTGTGAGCTTTGTCTCTGGCCATCTTTACTGCGCATGTAGTTGCACTGCTTTATGTTGTTATTGATGTTGTGTTGCACTTGTGAACTTTTGCTCTGGCCATCTTTGTTTAAGTGCTTGTGTACTTCATTCTGGTTTGCACTTGCATGCATTGCTGCTACTTACTTAGTGCATTGTGTATCCTGTTCATTGTTTCATTTGGTATGTTCATTTGAGTCAGTGATATTCTCTGATCAGGTGCATGGTTCATGTCATGTAGTTCATTGTGTAGCCTTGGTCTTTGTTGTTTGTATGTGTGATACTCTGGAGTTAGTCTTGACATTTGCATATTAATTGAGTTGTACTTGAATTTGAACTACTTCACGTTGGCTTCATGTTCTGTTGACATGTGAGTTGCATTTCATTTGCGGCCTTGACTTTTGTGTCATTGTTTGTGCTGTACATATGCCTGTTGAGTTTGTTTTGTTCTCACTAACCATGTGGTCTGGAATAGTTTGAACTGACTCTTTTGATGCATCTTCTTTTGGCTTGTATTTATAAGCTGGTCTTTGCATGGTTTCAAACATGTGAGTTGTCGCTGTGTTGCATTGAGCTCTGTTCATTTTGTATTTCACTGGATACTTGTAGTTCAATTGTTTCAATGTCAATTTGGGTCTTCTTTCTTTGGTTGGCTGCACTGGTCTGGTTCTCGGCCTATTGCATTGGACATTGCTCTTGGTTATGTTGGTCTTGTTGCTTGGTCTGACCTGAACTTTGATATTGTAGTATGTGTGTCTGGTCGTTGCATTTGTCGATTGCACTGTTGCAGTTTCCATATCTTGTGCTCGAGCTTGCATGCTTCATTGAAGTGTTGCATTGTTGATGCGCTTTGAGTTACAGTGTTTCATTTCTGGTTGAGGCTTGTTTTAGTTGACTTGACCATTTGCACCCGTGTTGAATCCAGTTTTAAAACTCGGGTTTGACCTTGTGCTGATGTCGTGACTCTATTTGTGTTGCACTTGAGTTGAACCCGGCTTTTCATTTAGGTTGGACCTGTGCTCACTTGTCCCTGTAGCATTATCAAGTGTATATCGGTGTGCACGGCCTTGTGGCATGTACAGTGATACACTGTGCATGTCACATTGTTCGTGTGTGATGAATTCAAATATAAATCATGACGAACAACCCAAATAACCGAGGCAAATAATATTTTCAAAAACCATATTTTATTTTATATTGTAAAAATATTTCTTTTTCAATTTTACTGCGTTAGTGAATATTTTTGCAGATTGCTCAGATGTTGGATTCTAACTGGAATGAAGTTGAAGATAAAATACGAATTGAGTGAATGAGTGATGTGTAGTGAGGTTAAATGTAAATATGAAATTGTGATGTATTTGTAATCAAAATTGTATAAGTATAGTGAGAGCTTGAATTTGTACTATTCAAAATTGTAAGAAATATTTGTTTGAATAAAATTTCTGTTTGAATTCCAATTTTGTGTTATTTAATTCTATTTAGCAAATATTTATTTAATCTATGAAAAATAAAATGGTACATTGACTAATACATTTAAACGAATGTATATATGTTTATTATCATCAAACAAAAATCATGTAAGCGCATATTCAACAATCTCCCCCTTTTGATGATAACAAACATATATTTAAGATTTTGAATATGTTAAATGTATTTGATCATTCATATGCTCTAATTTCTCCCCCTATTTAAATGCTTCCTGTCTACACAAAGCTCCCCCTACATATATGCATACAAATAGAAATATGCAAATGAACCTAGATGCAAATAGAAATTTATTTGACCTTTGCTTGATTTTATTTGACAAAATCTTAACTTTTCTCTCCCCCTTTTGTTATCAGGAAAAGAATAATAGTGTTAGAGAAAATAGAGATAAGGTGATCGATATTAATTCAACATTAAAACTCAATTGAATATAAATATTAAATTTCAATAAAAAATCAAACAAAAATCATAAATATTTTGTTAGGCGCATATTCCACTTTTAGAATGATGGAAATGATGTCATCATATAAAACCATACAGTTGTGTCTATTTGTGGTATATTTATATCAGGAATTTGAATATCTACTAACCATGCATAACCGTTAGGACTTTTAAATGAGATTAGTAGTATTCCAATTTTTTTTAAAAAAAAAATGAATTCAAGTATCTTCTAACCACGCATAACCATGAGAACTTTTAAATGGGATTAGAATCAACTTGTTTATTTTAAAAAATCAACTTTTGATATGCGTTCCATACATGCATAACCGTGAGGACTTTTAAATGGAAGCACATAACAAATTCCAAGTAATTCACCCATGCATAACCGTGAGGACTTTTAAATGAGAGTGAATACTTTGGTATTTATTTATTTATTTATTTATTTTGAAAAAAAAATGAAAAAATAAAAAACGAACGATTCTTGTTTAAAGTACCACATATCGACAAACTATATAGAATTTTGATGAGTGATGGTCGTTAGAAATATGATAGATATAGAAATGGTCATGGAATTTTTACCAACAAAAAGTTTTATAACTCTTGTTTAAATTTCTAAAGAAATTTACTAATTATACCGTCTCGAGTCATAATAAATATCAACACTCATCACTTTTTCAATCACTATTCATCTTTTCGATAATCATTAGGGAGTTAGATTAGTCAATGTAATCATTTAAAATCAAATTCAGAAATAATTATAAATCAAATTTTCTAAATGACTAATCTGAAAATATGGTCAAAAATGATTTTCTCGAGGGGGTTATATAAGAAAATTTTCTGCTACTTGAAAATTATTTGAAATGAAAAATATGCAGATATTTTCTTTGAAAAACGATGCAGTTACTAAATGTCTAAAAAAAATCACGTTCCACTAGTAATTTTTCTATCAACTAGATTGCCAGTGTAATCTGCATCTGAATTTCTTTTTCACTCAAAATTATCATTATATGAATTCGATTGACCAAACCATGAAGTGTGCACCAAAAATTTCAAACTCAATTTTAACAGCAATTTAAATGACATTCTCTTGAATTTGAAATGAAGCCATGTAAATACTCAAAAACCGTGAATATAGAGTTAGCTGAATTATAACCAAATGTATTATTATCCAACAAAACACTATTTTTAATCCAAAATGATATATATGAAGTAATTCAAAGAATCTAGAGATTATTATAGTGTTTTTGGAATAATAATATAATTGGCCAACTATGTTGAATAAGTCAGAGTCAAAATCATCATCTTTTCATCATCTCAATATTGGCTGATTTTAATTCAGAATATGGTGCAGATTATCACATTTAATATATCGCTCAAATTAATATACCCTTACCTGTTTTACCTTTACGATATTTTTCATGGTTGTCTATTGTGATTCTGTCACCTTTGAACTAGGCTAAGTAACTTTGCTTTGTCGTCCGTTGTGTTTCTGGAACAGCCAAAAATCCAAAGAACGCTATTGTTGTTCCTTAGCCTGCCACCACACCTACACGATGAAAGATTTGTGTGACCTATTTGTTCTTATAGGTCCATGGTTGTTAGTGGCAGAAAATTTTGAAAAACAATTTTGTAAAGACCCAAAACTTTTTATAATTGTTCCCTTCGGCACCCAAATTTGTTTAACTTTGAGAGATTTTATATTTGTGCCTTTAGGAACCAAAATCGGTATAATTTTCACATGTTTGGGTCTATACCAACAATTATTGTGATTGTGTCCATATTTTCTACAAATTGTGCACATAGAATTAACTTGATTAATATTGCTTTCAACAATTTTCGAATTATTATATCGAAGTCCTTGTCCAATCGTATTAACAGTTTGCTTTCCTAATAGCATATTCAACGATTTTTCACTTTTTGAAAATTTATCTAAAGTCGTTGACAATTGTTGGACTTGTGTTTTGAGAGATTCATTTTCGTTTAACAACTGTGTGCACTTTTTAATAGAATTCTCTCTCCTTGTATTTTCATTTTCTTTTAAAATCAGAATTTCATTTTCAAGTGATTTTACATTGGTTTCTGATTTTTTAATTTCTTCTTCGAATGTTGTACACTTATCACACTTAGGGATCCTACTTTGATAGGTTTTAACTAATTGGTCAAGTTGTTTATTTAAATCTATCAAAGTGTCTTTTTGTGATTCAAGTTTAGCATATTTCTCCCTAAGTCGTTCAAAACAGCCATTTACTTCGTGGAAATAAATAAGTAATTCAGAGTGAGTAAGTTTTGATACCTCGCTTGGTTCGTCATCGTCGCTATCAGTTATATTTCCTTGAAGGCACATATCTGCTTTCTCACTCTCACTGCTAGTACTTTTATCATTCTCATCCATTTCATCCCAAGTGGCTGCAAAACTTTTCTTTTTCTGTTTCTTTCCAAAGTCGCGTCAATTTCGAGGACAATTGGGCTTGATGTGTCCGGGTTGGTTGCACTTATGACAGATGATCTCCTGTTCTTCTGAGTAGTCAAGTGCTTTGCCTATTCTGCTTTTCAATTCCTGATTTCGAGCTGGATTTCCGTATTTGCGATTCCACCTTTTGAATTTCTTTATTAGTAGTGCCAGCTCTGCTGCTCCATCATCATCATCGTTATCATCATCACTTTCGATTGTTCCTTTGAGCGCTATTGATTTCTTTCGAGTATCTCCTCCTTCACGCTCTTCCTTGAATTTCATTTCTAGCTCATAAGTGGTGAGATTTCCGATGAGTTCTTCAACTTTCATTTGTTATAAGCCTTTCGATTCTTGAATGGCAGTCACCTTTGCTTCAAATTTTTGTGGAAGGACTCTGAGGATTTTTCGGACTATCTCCAACTCCGTGTATGATTTTCCAAGAGCTTTTGATTTATATACGATATTGGAAAGTCGTCCATGCATCTCTTTAACATTTTCTTCCTTCGCCATTGTGAAGTTCTCGTATTCGCTGCTTAGCATGGCAAGGCGAGATTCTTTAACTTGAGATGTTCCTTCGTGAGTCACTTCTAGTGTGTGCCATATTTCCTGCGCAGTTAGACAATGTGAGACATGATTAAATTCAAATTGATCCAATGAACAGATAATAGAATTCATAGCTTTAGCAATAGTATTTTGTAATTTATTTTCTAGTTCTGTCCATTGTTCCTTTGGTTTCTCTATTTCCTGATTATCTACAGTTATAGTTGGTATTCTATAACCTGTCTCAACAATATTCCATGCGTCAATGGTTTTCAGAAAAATTTCCATCCTATTTTTCCAGTAAGCATATTCACCATTGAACATTAGTGGTCTAACTATGGATTGACCCTCGGCAAAAGCAGTATTAAAAGAAGCCATTTTAAAAATTCAACTTTTTAAAATAAAAATAACAAAAACGGCTTTTGTTCCTAGCTCTGATACCACTTGTAGGATCGATTTCACCCTAGAGGGGGGGGGGTGAATAGGGTGATGGTATAAATTATAAAAATTAATTACGGAAGCTTATAAAATAATTTTAATACAGATCACAGAACAATAGCAGCACAGATAATAACAGAATAGTAAATGCTAAAATAGAACGACACAGAATTTACCCAGCTTTGGAAAAACCCTGCCTACGTGCTGCCCCAAAGGTTTCTACTAGAAATTAGATAGTCCCTCGCTTACACACGTAAACTCGCGACACCCGCTATCAACTAAATCTAACTCTACGCTCAAAACCCTGCCACAACTCAGCCACTGAGTTGCGAATTCTCAAGCTACGCCACGTAGCTTGTCCCTTAGTCACACGACTAGAAAAATAAACGGTTTAAAAAAGAAAATACAAATTAAAAAACAATTTAAATATAAAATAGCCCTAATTTTAAATAAACTAAAGCCCAATCCTTTTCTTTGTTTAGCCGGCCCAAACTAGATTATCTCGGAGAAAAATTTGCCGGCCCTTTCTTCTTTGCGCTGCTTTTCTATGAAAAATAATGGCTTCGTTATTTTATTCCTTTGCTCCAAAATTAGGGCTTCTCGTCCTTGATCCAAATTAGGGCTTTCGAAGAGCCGACTTTATGTTGATCGATTCAGTGATTATTTGCGTGTAGCCTTGATCGATTATTTTCCTTATTGTTCACTTCGGCTGCTTCGTTGATCGAATTCCTTCCTTGCTTCGGTATGTAATTATATGCTTTTGCTTTACTGATTTTATGCTTGTTTGAATTCGATGCACTAATTGCCGATGATGATTGTGGGTTTTATATGCGTTCGATCTCCTTATTTTCGTTCGTATAAACATGTTTGAATTTGTGAATTGATTTCTCCGGCCGCTTGATTTTGTATTGATGATTGAGATGATTTTGACTTGTTCAAAAACGTATATTTTTTGTTACTTAATGGTCACGGTGTTGATTTGATATCATGATGACCACGGCTTGATTTTTAACTTGGTCAATTACCTTTGCTACCTCGATTTTGACTACGGCTTTTGATTTTGAACTGGTCGTTGATCATCTTGACTTGGCTTGACACCTTGATTACCACGACATTGATTTTGATCCTCTAGCCCCTATGAGCTTTGTCTCTGGCCATCTTTACTGCGCATGTAGTTGCACTGCTTTATGATGTTACTGATGTTGTGTTGCACTTGTGAACTTTTGCTCTGGCCATCTTTGTTTAAGTGCTTGTGTACTTCATTCTGGTTTGCACTTGCATGCATTGCGGCTACTTACTTGGTGCATTGTGTATCCTGTTCATTGTTTCATTGGTAATGTTCATTCGAGTCAGTGATATTCTCTGATCAGTTGCATGGTTCATGTCATGTAGTTCATTGTGTAGCCTTGGTCTTTGTTGTTTGTATGTGTGATACTCTGGAGTTAGTCTTGACATTTGCATATTAATCGAGTTGTACTTGAATTTAAACTACTTCATGTTGGCTTCATGTTCTGTTGACATGTGAGTTGCATTTCATTTGCGGCCTTGACTTTTGTGTCATTGTTTATGCTGTACATATGCTTGTTGAGTTTGTTTTGTTCTCACTAACCATGTGGTCTGGAATAGTTTGAACTGACTCTTTTGATGCATCTTCTTCTGGCTTGTATTTATAAGCTGGTCTTTGCATGGTTTCAAAAATGTGAGTTGTCGCTGTGTTGCATTGAGCTCTGTTCATTTTGTATTTCACTGGATACTTGTAGTTCAATTGTTTCAATGTCAATTTGGGTCTTCTTTCTTTGGTTGGCTGCACTGGTCTGGTTCTCGGCCTATTGCATTTGACATTGCTCTTGGTTATGTTGGTCTTGTTGCTTGGTCTGACCTGAACTATGATATTGTAGTATGTGTGTCTGATCGTTGCATTTGTAGATTGCACTGTTGCAGTTTCCATATCTTGTGCTCGAGCTTGCATGCTTCATTGAAGTGTTGCATTGTTGATGCGCTTTGAGTTACAGTGTTTCATTTCTGGTTGAGGCTTGTTTTAGTTGACTTGACCATTTGCACCTATGTTGAGTCCAGTTTTAAAACTCATGTTTGACCTTGTGCTGATGTCGTGACTCTATTTGTGTTGCACTTGAGTTGAACCCGGATTTTCATTTGGGTTTGACCTGTGCTCACTTGTCCCTGTAGCATTATCAAGTGTATATCGGTGTGCACGGCCTTGTGGCATGTACAGTGATACACTGTGCTTGTCACATTGTTCGTGTGTGATGAATTCAAATATAAATCATGATGAACAACCCAAATAACCGAGGCAAATAATATTTTCAAAAACCATATTTTATTTTATATTGCAAAAATATTTCTTTTTCAATTTTACTGTCTTAGTGAATATTTTTGCAGATTGCTCAGATGCTGGATTCTAACTGGAATGAAGTTGAAGATAAAATACGAATTGAGTGAATGAGTGATGTGTAGTGAGGTTAAATGTAAATATGAAATTGTGATGTATTTGTAATCAAAATTGCATAAGTATAGTAAGAGCTTGAATTTGTACTATTCAAAATTGTAATAAATATTTGTTTGAATAAAATTTCTGTTTGAATTCCAATTCTGTGTTATTTAATTCTATTCGGCAAATATTTATTTAATCTATGAAAAATAAAATGGTACATTAACAAATACATTTAAACAAATGTATATATGTTTATTATCATCAAACAAAAATCATGTAAGCGCATATTCAACACTCCATACCTCGGTAGATTCATACCTCGGTAGATCCATAACCTCGGTAGATCCATACCTCGGTAGATCCATACCTCCATACCTCGGTAGATCCATACCTCCATACCTCAGTAGATCCATACCTCGGTTGATCCATACCTCGGTAGATCCATAACCTCGGTAGATCCATACCTCGGTAGATCCATACCTCGGTAGATTCATACCTCGGTAGATCCATACCTCCATACCTCGGTAAATCCATACCTCGGTAGATCCATACCTCCATACCTCGGTAGATCCATGCCTTCATACCTCGGTAGATCCATACCTCCATACCTCGGTAGATCCATCCCTCGGTAGATCCATACCTCTACACCTCGATACCTCGGTACCTTTGGTGGGCCCAAACTACTCAAGAGGCCCAATGACCTGGTTTTGCCTATAAATACAGCATGTGGGTCTCCAGATGAGTGGATGACTGCTTCTTCTTCTTTTCGCTCTCTTGCCTTTTACTTTCTAAGACTAAGACAAGTATACCGCATTGTAACTGTAATGGATTATTACATTAATAAAAAGAAAACTTCTAGAGTGGACGTAGGCCGGAGTTAGCCGCACCACTATAAAATCTGTTGTTCTTTACTGCTTTCATTTTAATTTTAACTGTTCTTCATATTATTACTCTCTACATACACCCTATCTGTGAGCTGTGATTGGGATTTGGTGCTTTCATCTGGATTTGGGTGTTAGTGACCAATTTTAGCGCTAACATTTTGGTGCTTTCACTGAAAATTGAAGTGCTCATGAATTTTGGAGTTAGAAACTTGGATTTGAAGGAGTAATGGCTAGACCATCAGCAAGGAAGCAAGTGATAGAGAGGAGCAATCAGGAGGGAAGTCAAGAGGCTTCATTTGGAAATGGAGCAGGTGGAGCATCCATTTACATCACCAGAAAGGAAATGGAAGCCATGGTGAAAAGACAAGAAGATATGATGCAGGCTCTTTTCAGACAATGTGCGCGAGCAGGAAAGGCAGGGGCTTAGATCCATGGAGCTGGATGTGAAACGCTCAACCAGCAAGCAGAGGGAATGGCTCAACAGGGGGCAACCCCCAATCAGCAGACGACTATCAATCCGGATGGATGTAGACTCGGTGGTATACCAGCAGGAAATGCTGGACCAATCCATAGAAAGACTACCACCTACGTTGAATGGAGATGGCACTGGATCTGGGCAACGACAGCTCATTATCAACTAAGCAGGTTTATGGTTTTGAATAAGTAATAGAACTCAAAGTAATGCGGCTAGGTCACCTACACTCGTACAGGATCGAGGACGGTCCCTAGGCGTGCTCTGAGATGACAAAAAACCGTGCTACTTGAGTCTATGAATTCCTATTTTCTTTCTATTTTTCTGCAAACTTTGGTTCCCTCTTTCATATTTTTGACGTTTACTTTTCTTTGGTATGGTTTTGGAGTTTGGATTGAACTCCCGGTTTGGTTGGTTTTATGGTTTGCCATTTTGGCTTGGACATTTGCTTTTTCTGATTCTGTTTTGGAGTTTGGATTGAACTCCTGGTTTTGTTTGTTTCCTGATTTGGATTCCTTATTTTCTAATTTGATTTTGGAGTTTGGTTCGAACTCCTGATTCTGTTTGTTTCTTGGTTTGAATTTTGGTTTGGATATTGGTTTGGATTTTCGATATGGATTTTTTGTTTTCTAATTTGATCTGGATTTTGGATTGGCTTTCGATTGGATTTTTATCTGGCTTTTGGTAAACGGTCGTCGGGTATGTATTATGCCCACAAAGGGGTAAGTCTTTTCGCCCAAACGCGGTGAATTGACTTATTCAGGTCGTCGAGTATGGACTATGCTCGGCAAGGGTTCGGAGAGACCAGGATTCATCCTAGGACTTAGGCCCCATATCTTCGGTTACTACTTCAGGTCGTCGAGTATGGACTATGCTCGGCAAGGGTCCGGAGAGACCAGTATTCGGCCTAGGACTTAGGCCCCATATTATCGGTTACTATTTCAGGTCGTCGAGTATGGACTATGCTCGGCAAGGGTCCGGAGAGACCAGGATTCGGCATAGGACTTAGGCCCCATATCATCGGTTACTACTTCAGGTCGTCGAGTATGGACTATGCTCGGCAAGGGTCCGGAAAGACCAGGATTCGGCCTAGGACTTAGGCCCCATATTATCAGTTACTATTTCAGGTCGTCGAGTATGGACAATGCTCGGCAAGGGTCCGGAGCGCCCAGGATTCGGCTTAGGACTTAAGCCACGGCAGTACTCAACATCCAGGGACACATGATCACGGTCGTCAGGTGTGGATTGCGCTTGACAAGAACCCGGAGAGGTTACGGATATGGATATCGGCTATGAACGGCAGAGGATTTGGATATTGACCCGGAGAGGTCCTAAGGTCGATTATTGGTTATTGGATATGGATGAAACATGGACTTAGGATATTGGATTTGAGGCTATTCAAAACACACCTTCTAACAACAAGGTATGTTTTGGGGGGAAAGTGTTAACCCGCCTTTTGGCAAGGCCATGAATATACGGATTTAACTTAATTGACTACACGTGCGTCAAGGCTGATGTACGATGGATTCAGTCGACTGGATGGATGGATGACCCAGCGTGCTTGGAAGATGGAAATATGTTCGGATAAAAATGAACCGACTATAATTTGGGTCTAGGAAACATGATTCGACATTAAACATGGCTCAGCATGGTGGAGGTTCGGCATAAATCTCGTTCGGCATTGGATGGATCATTCGGCATACCTCCATACCTTGGTAGACCCATACCTCGGTAGACCCATACCTCGGTAGATCCATACCTCGGTAGATCCATAACATCGGTAGATCCATACCTCCATACCTCGGTAGACCCATACCTCGGTAGATCCATACCTCCATACCTCGGTAGATCCATACCTCGGTAGATCGATAACCTCGGTAGATCCATACCTCGATAGATCCATACCTCGGTAGATTCATACCTAGGTAGATCCATACCTCCATACCTCGGTAGATTCATACCTCGATAGATCCATACCTCCATACCTCGGAAGATCCATACCTCGGTAGATCCATACCTCCATACCTCCGTAGATCCATACCTCCATACCACGGTAGATCCATACCTCGGTAGATCCATACCTTGGTAACTCCATACCTCGACACCTCGATACCTCGGTACCCTTGGTGGGCCTAAACTACTTAGGAGGCCCAACAACCTGGTTTTGCCTATAAATACAACATGTGGGTCTCCAGATGAGTGGACGACTGCTTCTTCTTCTTTCCGCTCTCTTACTTTTTACTTTCTAAGACTAAGACAAGTCTACCACATTGTAACTGTAATGGATTATTACATCAATAAAAAGAAAACTTCTAGAGTGGACGTAGGCCGCAGTTAGCCGAACCACTATAAAATCAGTTGTTCTTTACTGCTTTCATTTTAATTTTAACTGTTCTTCATATTATTACTCTCTAAATACACCCTATTTGTGAGCTGTGATTGGGATTTGGTGCTTTTATCTGGATTTGGGTGTTAGTAACCAATTTTGGCACTAACCGGATAGTATTTCTGCATGTGCCCTTTTTTTTGACAGTTATAACATTCCGTAACTGATAAAGACGGTGGTTCATTTCTAGTTGAGCTTCTCTTGCTATTATTTCTGTTTCCTTTTCTATATTTCATGAATTTCTTGAAGTTCTTTGCAATAAAAGCTAGGTCGTCTTTGTCTGAATCTGATTCTTCTTGTTCTACATGAAATGCTGTATTCTTTTTATCTTGATCCTCAACTCTTTTTGCCTGCAAATTTACTTCATAAGACATTTGATTTTCTATTAATTCTTCTAGAGTTATTTTGGAAATATCGTTCGCTTCTTCAATAGAGAGAACTTTTCTTTCCCATTCATCCGTTAAAGTATTAAGGATTTTGGATACGATATCAAAATCTAAATATTTTTCTCCTAATTCTACTAATGAATGATAGATATCCTGAAATCTTGAATACATGTCATTTATGGATTCATTTTCTTTCATTCTAAAGTTTTGAAACTAACTCTTGAGCATGGATATTTTGCTTTGTTTAACCTTGTTAGTTTCTTCATGTGTGATTTTGAGTGTACGCCATATTTCATATGCAGTATTACACATGTTAACACGATTAAACTCATTTTTATCTAAAGCACAAAACAACATATTCATGGCTTTTGCATTAGCTGTGGCATCTAATTTTTGTGTATTTGACCAAGTGGAATATTCTTCAGTAGGAATAGTATATTCCGTCTGAGTTATATTTCATGATTCAAAACTATTTTCTTGCATATATATTCTCATTCATGTGGACCAATAGTTATAATTCATGCCATTAAACAGTGGTGGACGTGCAGTGGATTGTCCTTCAACAAAGCTAGTGTTAATGATAGTGTTGGTGTTAGTGTTCATATTAATAGAATATCAGATAACTGTGTTATGGTTATATGATGACCTTGCTCTGATACGAAATGAAAGTGTGCTATGGATCGTGTAATATGGATATATGATAATACAGAGTATATTGGTGATAATAATGCTATAAATAGTGCAGAATAAAAAGTAGTATAATAAAATGACACCAGAGATTTTTATACTGGTTCGGAGCACCGTCCTACGTCAAGTCCCAGACTCCTTCTGGAATTTCACTAAAACAACAACCCTCACTTAACCAGAGGAACAGGTCTATACAACTCCTGAGTAGCAGAATAGGATTTCGCCTCATCAGCCGAAGAGGACTTCACTTGCTTGAGCAGCAGAACAGGACTTCAACTAATACAGAAAATAGTTTTGACTTATGTGTTCCGATAACACGGGTTTTTCACTTGTAGTACACCCTTCCTATAATCTTCTCCTCGAGTATAAATGTTTATATTTGAAGTATATGAAGAATAGAAAGGTAATGCAGAATAATTGAGAGTATGATAGCAATAGATTTTAGGAAGTTAGATCAGAGAATAATAAAAATCGATTGTAATTCGGTGATTTGAAACGAAGTTGGAGTTTGTATTTATAATAGTTAGAAAGCTACGACTGTTGGTGAAGAGTTTTGATCGAAGTGTTTCATCCGAATCTTTTCGTTAAAGGTTCGCAACTCTTCACAAAAGTCGTGTCCTTTCAAAAATATGGATGTTATAGAAATTCAGTCGACTGGGCTTTAGGGTCAGTCGACTGAATATTCAAACGAATTTAAATATTTAAATTCATATATTCATGCACTATGCATGTTGCACTTTTTCTCCAGTGTTAGTCCACTGGCAAACAGGGTCAGTCGACCGACCTGGTGAATTTTGTACAATAAGCACAGTTCAGATATATATAAATATAAATATTTATATATCCAACTTTTATACCAATTATATGCTTATATATATAAAATATTTTTAAATAGAGTGATAGAAAATATAAGCTAATATACACTTAACCGAGGAAAGATTTTAAAAATATTGACCTAAGACTCAAAAATCAAATAATAATAAAATTGATGCACCGATTTTGAAGTCTTGTCTCCTTGTAGTATATATTCTCTTTTTGTCATAGCAGTCGTCAGATCTGTATGTTGTAGATGATAGCTTTTTGTCATGAATCAAAATCAAGTCTCAACAGACCTTTTGATGGTCGGGGAGATGGCCAGAGGTGGTCGGAAGGGTGTGTACCGTGCACACATGCACATCAGTTCTGGGGTGGATGAAGGCTTCGGGAAGAACGAGTTTTTCTCGTGTCATTTGCGAGATTGACTCGAAATAGGAATTAACACGAGGGACTCGGGGTTTACATGGGGAGTTATCGTAGTTGGCTCGGGTAATGTACGTTGCCAGGTTTTAATTACTAAAAGAAATGTACGAGGTTATAAAAGAGAAAACTCGAGTTTTTTCAAAGGTTTCAAAGTTTAAAAGCAAAATAAAAACAAGTTTTCCAAGTTAAAATATTACATAAAATTGCAAAACAAAGTGTTTAAACAAGTTTTAAAGTTATTAAAATAATTAGTTTTCAAAAGGAAAATGTTTGACCAAGTTTTAAAATATATTTAAGAAATAAGTTTTAAAGAGATATGAGAATTAAGTTTTCAAGAATAACTATTTATTTAATTTATTAAACCAGTTTGGAAAGGTTTTCAAAGATTTAAAATGTTAAAATTAAATGTTTGAATTATTTTGTTTAAAGTAAATTTTTTTTAATCATGTAATTGATCCCTAAATGTTTTTCTAATGATGTAATTAAGTAATTAATTTATCTTTAATTAAAAAGGTTGTGATTAATTAAAAAGGTTGTGACTAATTAAAAATAATTAATTAGTGAAATTTATTAAAAGTTAACCACTTAATGAAATTAATAAAGGTTAATTAATTAATGTTAATAATCTAAGGATAATTACTTAATGAAAGTAATTAATGGATAGTCAATGAATGAAATTAATTTAAGGATCATTAAGTAGTGAATAAGAGATTAATTAATTAATGTGATTAATTTAAGATATTTGGTTTGGTTAATTTAGGATAGTCAATTACTTACGGGTTAATTAATCTACGTAATTAAAGGTAATTAATTAAAGAGTGATTAATTAATGGAAGTAATTAAAGGGGTAAATTAATCAATGTAATTAATTAAATTAATGTGATTAATTTAAGTTAATTAATTAGTGTAATTAATCACTTGATGATTGTTTAAGTATAATTACTTAATGTAATTAATAAAGTGTAATTACTTAGTGTAAGTAATTAATGGATAATTACTGAATGTAATTAGTAAAAAGGGAAATTGCTTAATGGAAGTAATTAAGGATTAATTACTCAATGTAATTAATTAAAAGATTAATTAATATAAATTAATTAAGGAGATAATTAATTAATGTAAGTAATTACAGGATAGTTAATTACTGTATGTGATTAATTAATGTTGATTAATGGAAGTGATTAATTAAGTATTTTTAATTAATGTAATTAATTAAGGATCAATGTAATTATTTATAGTTAATTACTTAATGAAAGTAATTAATTAAGGATCATTAATTAATATAATTATTTAATAATTAATGAGAGTAATTAAAGGTTGATTAATGTGAAATAGTTAAAGGATAATTAATTTGAGGTTAATTACTTAATGTAATTAATCAAGGATGATTAATTAAGATGAAATTAAAGGATGATTAATTAATTAGGTTGTAATTAATTAATATTAAGTAAGTAGGATTTAAAAGTAATTAAAGTAATTAATTTAATTCATTAGTGGATAATTAAATTAATTAGAGATGGTGTGACAATTAATCTTGCTTATGGATGATTGAATGATGTTGAATGCCTTGGATTATGTGATATCTCTGATATGTGATATGTGTTGTTTTGTGATATGAGATGTTTTGTTGAATTATGACAATATATGGATTATCAATCGATGATAATGTGAATTATCTATCTGTGTGAATATATTATCCTAAATGATAGATTATATTCTTGAAACCCTGAAACAACTTGGAAATTAAAATGGCGTTTTGGATTTCGGTGAGACCGAGATCGGATTTCCAAATTGGAATATCCAAAAACCACATCGATCCAAAGTAAACGTTAGATCGTGAATTCAAGTGAAGATTAAGATGAAGACTCGAAGTGTAAGAACTATTGTCGTTAACTTTGAGGGTGATTCCAAAAACGAGTTTAACAGAAATAGTGCTTTTAGATTCAAGATGAAGATTCAGAGTGCAAAGGCTATTATCATTAACTCTGAGGGTGATTCCAAAATGAGTGTAACGAGATTGTGCCTTCAGTTTCGTTCGAACCCGGAACGAACTTGTATGGATTGAATGCTTTCAGAACATCATCATCGGAGGACGATGAGCATTCCAAGAGATGTGTTATTAGAAAGGTAATCATAGCCTCAAGCCTTATCAATCGGAAATGGCTAAAACATAGGAGGTGCAGCAAGGCTAAGTGGGTAGCACCCAAGTAGGACAAGATTTTTCCCTGTCTAGAGGTCCCTTTTTATTCGGCTTAGTGGGCGGTTGGTAGCGCCAACCGCAGGGTTGTCTTATTCGAGATTACCCAATAAGGGATGGTTTCGGCCTTATGTTGCAGGTGATCAGGTTGGATCCTCGGTACGGCGGTCCAGGCCACGTACTGTGATGGGCGGTACTTCAGTAGCCCTGCTATTGTATGAATCCAAACTCCAATAAGTGCCGTACGTTTTGATTGTATCCAACTATGTTGGAATGTGAGATGTAAGCATTCCAGCTATTTCTGTATTTTACTTGAAAACCCTAGACACTATTATAATATCACTGGATTTGCTATCAATATTTTGGTTATCGTAAGGTAAGAACTTTTCCATGTTTATGTGTGGGAAGTATTACGAGATAACTTCTTTTCAAATGATTTTCAAAGTTAAGCAACTTTAACTCGTTTACTCACACCAGACCCATGTCTGACCCAGAGTTTATTTTCTATTTTATTAAAATCTTAGGTACTCAAATTTTTATGATTAGCCAAGGGATTCATGTTAGCTTTGACAAATTCTGGAGGAGATATGGAGTAGGAGACTTCAGCGTATATAGATATTGTGGTTCCGTTGTGTTTATCTCTGTGTTGTATCTTGAATTGTATGACAGACCATTTTTATAACTCTCTAATGTGTTGTGATGTATTAAGCTATGTAACTCTGATAGATGATGTATATTATGTAATAACTATGTGATTAATATATTTTATTCGTTCCGTTGTGAGATTCTGATATTGTGTAGTTCCTTCTTTCCTTTCTTTTCTCTTTTCTATCCCTTTCTTTCTTAATCATGATGCGTCTTTTTGTGGAATGAAAGTCGGGTCATGACAAATTACCAAGCTAAGGGACAACGACTTTCTCCGTACCTTATCTAAGTCCTAGAGCTATTAGCTGATTTCAAGTATTATGACATCACGCACGTTCCCTGAGATCAAAACAAAAAGGCCGACTCATTGGCAAAATTTTCTTGCACTGGAGGTGCACAATAGATGGGATTGGTTCCAATCTAAGTATTAGATGCTCTGAGTATAAACCGAATAGAAACCTACTGGGTACTAAAGATGGAGCCTAAGAAGGAGTCATGAATGACTCCGATTAAAGACTATTTGATACAGGGAGTCCTTCTTGAACGAAGGAATGAAAGGCCACAAGACCTTCATGATATATCAATTAGGAAGGAGTCATATATAGAAAGGGTTTTCTATCCCCCTGCTCCACTGTATAGCTCATGATGAAATAAAATGAGTCCTAAAGGAAGTTCATGAAGGAGAATGTAGCGATCACACTGGAGGGCGAACTCTAGCAAAGAAAATAGTCCTTTACATATATTATTGGCCAACTTTCAACCGAGATGCTGCTGATTATGCTAAGCGGTGCGACATGTGCCAAATATTTGCAAAAGTTTCTAGTGCTCCATCGACAGAAATCACACAAATGGTCAGTCCATGGTTGTTTTCCATACGGGGCATATATATTATTAGTTCCTTATAGATCTCTAAAGGTGGTGCAATGTACGCCATCGTCGTAGTTGATTACTTCACCAAATGGGCTGAAGAAGAACTTTTAGCCACGATCAAAACAAAAAAAGTAATCAACTTCATCATTTGGAACATCATATGTCATTTTGGCCTTCCGCGATCTATATTAATTGATAATGGAACTCAATTCGACAACGCTGAATTTAAAGAATTCTACCATCGACATCATGTTGAAAAGAGATTTGTAGTAGTTTCTCACCTTCAAGCAAATGGATAGGTTGAAGTTGTGAATGAAATTGTAAAGTCTATTCTGAAGAAGCGTTCGGAAAAGGCTAGAGGCAAGTGGGTGGATGAATTCCCAACAGCAATATGGGCCTACAGAACCACCCACAAGTCCATGGCTGGCCATACTCCATTATCTCTTGCTTATGACTCCAAAGCCATCATTCCTTTTGAACTTAAAGTCCCTCCTCATTGAGTGGCCTACTACGATCCCATAACGAATAAGCTGATTTGAGGGTAGTTACACATCGATATTGAGTTTGCCCGAGACTACAACATTAAAGTCCGACCTACAACCTTTGAAATCGGCGATCTTTTGCTCATTGAATTTTTCCAGTCCCTTCACATATGAAACTGACATGGGGAGGACTATGTTAACCCGCCTTTTGTTAAGGCCATAAACAGGCGGATTCAACCTAAATAACTTCACAATTATCGAGGCTGGAATATGATGGATTCGGTTTAAATGGATGGAGAATTAATATGAAATTAGGATTTAGCATGGTCGATGGGTAAGCAATGCAGCGTGCTTGGAAGATGGATCAACATAGGCTGGATTAGCATAAGCGTGGATAGGGGGTCTGCATGATGTGGGTCGACCACGTCATTTGGTAATGGTGTGAAGGTAGGAGGGTGGTTCGGCCATATTGGAGTGGCTCGGTTAAAGGTGGTTCGGCACCACCTTGGGTTGGCAGTTGGGTGAAGTACACTTGGATAAGAGGTCATTCGGTCAGAATGATGTGGATCAGTCGAGGAGAGGTGGACAAGCGTGGTTCGGTATATTTGGAGTTCAGCCATGTAGCACGGCAGTTCGGTCATGCATGGCTCGGTCGAGGAAAGATGGTCGAGCATGGCTCGGTTATTGGTGGTTCGTCATTGTGGTTCGGTCAGGATCACTCGGCATTGTGGTGAGGCCAGGGTCGCTCGACATTGTGGCGAGGTCAGGGTCGCTCGGCATTGTGGTAAGGTCAGGGTCGCTCGGCATTATGGTGAGGCCTGGGTCCCTCGGCATTATTATTCAGTCAGGGCATCTCGGCAAAGGTGGTTCGGCACTGTGGCTCGTCGAGGTGGCCTGGTCGTGGATAAGGAAACAAGGTGGCTCAGTCATTGGTGGAGTGGTTCGACATAGGCCGATTGGCACGGCAGTGTGGGTCAGTCATGATGAAGGATATTGGCTTGGCTATGGTCCTGATGGGCCCGGACAACTCAGGAAGCCCAGTAACTTGGGATTTGCCTATAAATACAGCATATGGGTTTCCAGATAGGTGATCTTCTCTTTGGCCCTCTTGCTTTCTATTTTCTAAGGCTAAGCCTACTCTACCATTTTGTAACTGTAATTGATTATAACATCAATAAAAAGGAAGTTTCTGGAGTGGACGTAGGCCGGAGTCAGCCGAACCACCATAAATTCCGTGACTTGCTGCTTTCTTTTTAATTTTGACCATTCTCTATATCTATATGCCCTACATATATTCTATCTGTGAGCTGTGACTAATATTTGGTGCTTTCACTTGGATTTGGGTGTTAGTGAACAATTTTGGCGTTAACATTTTGGTGCTTTCATTGAGAAGGCACACACTCAGGGATTTTGGAGCTAGGAACTTGGATTCTAGGAAGCAATGGCTAGGCCACCAACAAGGAAGCAAGTGATAAAAAGAAGCAATTAAGAGGGAAATCAAGAGGCTTCCTCTAGAGCTGGAGCAGGTTAAGCATCCATCTACATCACCAGAGATGAGATGGAAGCGATGCTAAAAAGGCAAGACGAGATGATGCAGACTCTTCTTAGAAAATTTGGACAAGTAGGAGCTACAGGAGTTCAGATCCATGGAGCTAGATCAGAAGCACTCAACCAGTAAGCAAATGGAGTGGTTCAGCAGGGGGCAGCCCCTAATCAAAAAACAATCTGGATGGACCTAAACTCGGGGGCACGCCACCAGGAAATGCTGGACCAATCCATAGTGGGATACCAGATGATGCTGTGTAGCCCGACAGTAACATGAATACCAGAGTACATGATGAGGAGTATGTCCTAGGATTCCCTCGTGAACTCGAGGGATAGATCAGAGGTAGCGGACAAGGATTACACCTTGGCGACAATGATAGATTATCGGAGATGGCCATATGAGCTATGAGAAGTGGTATGGTAAATAAAGATTTGGAGGATGTGAATAGGGGTCCCTTTACTTCTATTATCAGGCAAGCTAGTAACCAATCCAATTTTAGGCTACCAACGTTGGAGATGCATGATGGGAGAATAGATCCTGTCATTCTCTTGACGAGGTACATGAGGCATATGGAGGTACTGGGTGCATCGGATGAGGTCATGGCTTGGTGCTTCCCTTTGTATTTGATGGATATCGCAGCTATGTGATTCAGACGGCTGGAGGGTGGTTTTATTAACACTTGGACGGAGCTGATTGAAAGGTTTATGAGGCAGTTTTAGGTGCATATAGTCAGATCCAAGAACGTAATAACCTTGGCATCGATGAAACAATGGAAGGGAGAGTCGCTCAAAGATTTCTTAACCAGATTCAAGCGGCGGTGGCTTCAGTGGATCGCCCGATCCATCGATGGTTTTGATGGCGGTAGTTTTAGGAATTGTAGATAATTCTGATTTCAAGATATCGTTGGAACGAGGCCCGTCAAGGGATCTCGGGGAGTTCTACCATGAGGCCGAAAGGTTCCTAAGATAGAAAGATGCGCAAGTTGAGAGAGTAGGGAGAGAGGCTGAAGCTTATGCAATAAGGGGTGGACGTCCACCCAAGGAGGATCCAAATAAAGATGATAAAGGAAAAAGGAAAATGGATGGGAACGGTAGCACTTCGAAGAGGCAACGGAGGGAGTCAAAGTTTTCTTCTTACACAGATTTAATTGAGATTCTTGAAACGATTTACTTGGATACTCGAGGGCGCCTCCAGTATCAAAGGCTGGCGAGGAAGGAACCTTCTAAATACGAGCAGGCATCGGGAAAGCATTGCCTAATCCATGAGCTAGATAGGCACAACACAAACTATTGTAGGAATTTGAAAGATATCGTGCATGAGCATGTAAGGAATAGTCACCTACAACAGTACATAAAGAATCGAGTTGTAACAGTGGCACGGAAGCGACCACCACCTACCCTGAATGAAGGCGGCCCTGGATCCGATCACCACCGGCTTGTTATCAACTGAATGGTTTTATGGTTCTGAATAAGTAATAGAACTCAGAGTAATATGGATATGTCACTTACATACGTACGGGATCGAGGACGGTCCCTAGGCGTGCTCTGAGATGACAAAAGAACGTACTGCTTGGGTCTATGAAATCCTGTTTTCTTTCTATTTTTCTGCAAACTCTAGTTTCTGTTGAGTCAAGATTTTTATAGAGTTTTGATTTCTGACAAAGGGATAAGCCGTGATCGACAAAAAGAAGTTATTCAGACACAAAGAGCTCCATATGATTAGAGGTTGATTATTTTGTATGTTAGTAATGATTATTTATGTTAAAAGCTATCCTCAAATAATCTTATGCCTTTAATCTTCGAATATATATATATAAATATATATGAGTGCACATTAACTGTGCAGTCTGGACAAAACCGGTCGACCGGTCAAAACCAGGTGGTCGACCGTTTTTGCCCAGAATGCACAGATAATGTGCACAAGTGAACATAACGTATATATATATTCAAATTCCTGTCTACTGGTCATTTTTTGACCTGTCGACCGTTTTTAAACAGAGAGCAACCTTTTCCAAAAGACACTTCTTTCTCCAATGGTTGCATCTCTTACCTTTCATCAAATAATCATATCTATTAATGGCAACTGTTCACAAAGAGTTACAACTATTTTTCTCTATATATACTCATCTAAATCATTGATTCAAGATACATGAAAACATGATTATATATGCTTTTTAATCTAATCTCTGAACTTACTACATACTCCTGCATTCTAAAAGCTCTCGATTATTTATTGAATCATTGAAACTATTTCATATCTTTTGATTCAATAAGTAATATACTTTCCTTAATCTTTTCGAAACATCATTCGCATACTTTGAGGATAAGTATAGGAAGGGTGTACTACTAGTGACAAATCCGTGTTTTCAAGAACACAAGTTGTTAACAACAATTCTATTTGTTCTTGTGTTGAAGTCCTCTGTGTTGTAAGAGGCAAGTGTTGAAGTCCTCAGTGTATTAGAGGCGTGAAATCCCGTTCGGTTGTTCGGGTGTTGTAAACCTGTTCCTCCGGGTGAAGCGAGGTAGTTAATAGTGAAAATCCAGATAGAAGTCTGGGACTGGACGTAGGACGGTGCTCCGAACCAGTATAAAAATCTCTGGTGTGATTTTTTTATTTTTTTATTTACTATGCTATTATCATCTATTTCCACATTTATATTGTAGTCCATATTACACGATCCGTGTGTACTATATTAGCACATATAATTGTATACACACCGTACTTTCATTTGGTATCAGAGCCTGGTTTTCTAGAGATCGTAACAACATCCTAGAATAAATGGCTACAAAGAGATCTAGTCAAGGCAATGAGAAGAGGAAGAGCAATAAAGAACAATCAAAGGAGCAAACAAACAAATGCTTCATGGCAATAGTTAACGAGGTTAGTGATCTAACTTTTGATGATATGATAGAAATAAATTAAGAACTTCTAGACACTTTAAAAAGTCTCAAAAGAAAATATAAGGAAGCTCTGGAAAATCAGAAGAAAGCAGAATTTGAAAGAGACATGCTTAAAGACGAGAAGAGAATATTAGAAGAAGAACTTGAGAAAATTCAAGATTCAAACAATTCTCAACTCGCTCTATTAAGTCAAGAAATAGAAGCTCAAAAAGAAAAGAATAATGCTCTAGCTTTTGAAAATCATGAGTTAAAAACAAAAATTAAAATTGTTGAGTTAGATAACACTAGTCTCAAAACTAAGCTTGATGACATTACTAAAAATATTTCCAATTTTAATAAAGGGAGAGAAAATTTATGCAGGATTATTGAAAATTCTCAACCTGCTTCAAATAAGAAGGGATTAGGTTATGTTAAGAATTCAAAAGCTCACAATGATAGAAGTGGTGTAGGCTATAAACAAGCTAAAAGTAAAAATAGTACTAGATATGCATTCATGTATACTAACTTTAGTGCTAGTACTAGTAATCAAGATAGTTTTAAAACCAGTTATAGTCATAATAGTACTTTGTTTAGAAATGATAGAAATTATTCTTCAAGTACTAAGCTAATGACTAATAGTATTAAGATATGGATTCCAGCTAATATGATTGATCATGATAAACAACTTTATATTAGCAACTATTATAAGAATGTAATTTGTAATGAAAATTATATTTATAAAGGTTCAACCACACCCAAATGGGTATGGTTTCCAAAGACCTAACCCCCCGGACCCTAACATAGTAAGTGGGTACCGAAAATTATTATTATTTTTTGCAGGTACTCAGAGAAACAAAAGGAAAATGATAGATTTTGGAATTTCAAAGAATGTTCCATATGTTTAATAGAATTACGTGCTTACAATAAAATATGGACTTCGGTAAATATGGTAAAATTTATTTTTGCTTTTCCTTCATAATTAATAATGAGTTTATCTCGTTATATACAAGATATTTTATATACTTTTATATATTTCCCCATTCTTTTTGATAATGACAAAGGGGGAGAAATTCATATGCATATAAATAAAGGGAGATATTATACTTAGGGGGAGATGTTATACTTAGGTGGAGCTTTAAAGATATTATCTGGCACTTGTATAAATAGTGTCGTGTTTTAATTCGTACTAGACTTGTGTGTATTATTATCTTGTGTGAATGTTACTCTTGATCTATGGTAGTAGTTTTATGTTGCTTATAATCTCTTTTACATCCTCCATTTAAACAACTCCTTTTTGTCGATGACAAAGGGGGAGAAAATTGTGCTAACAGTATATACGTAGGACACAATCTCAGGGGGATATCTTATACAGGGGGAGATTCATAAATATGTTGTCATCAATCAAAAAGGGGGAGAATGTTGAGTCAAGATTTTTTATAGAGTTTTGATTTCTGACAAAGGGATAAGCCTTGATCGACAAAAAGAAGTTATTCAGACACAAAGAGCTCCATATGATTAGAGGTTGATTATTTTGTATGTTAGTAATGATTATTTATGTTAAAATCTATCCTCAAATAATCTTATGCCTTTAATCTTCGAATATATATATAAATATATATGAGTGCACATTAACTGTGCAGTCTGGACAAAACCGGTCGACCGGTCAAAACCAGGTGGTCGACCGTTTTTGCCCAGAATGCACAGATAATGTGCACAAGTGAACATAACGTATATATATATTCAAATTCCTGTCTACTGGTCATTTTTTGACCTGTCGACCGTTTTTAAACAGAGAGCAACCTTTTCCAAAAGACACTTCTTTCTCCAATGGTTGCATCTCTTACCTTTCATCAAATAATCATATCTATTAATGGCAACTGTTCACAAAGAGTTACAACTATTTTTCTCTATATATACTCATCTAAATCATTGATTCAAGATACATGAAAACATGATTATATATGCTTTTTAATCTAATCTCTGAACTTACTACATACTCCTGCATTCTAAAAGCTCTCGATTATTTATTGAATCATTGAAACTATTTCATATCTTTTGATTCAATAAGTAATATACTTTCCTTAATCTTTTCAAAACATCATTCGCATACTTTGAGGATAAGATTATAGGAAGGGTGTACTACTAGTGACAAATCCGTGTTTTCAAGAACACAAGTTGTCAACAACAATTGTATTTGTTCTTGTGTTGAAGTCCTCTGTGTTGTAAGAGGCAAGTGTTGAAGTCCTCAGTGTATTAGAGGCGTGAAATCCCATTCGGTTGTTCGGGTGTTGTAAACCTGTTCCTCCGGGTGAAGCGAGGTAGTTAATAGTGAAAATCCAGATAGAAGTCTGGGACTGGACATAGGACGGTGCTACGAACCAGTATAAAAATCTCTGGTGTGATTTTTCTATTTTTTTATTTACTATGCTATTATCATCTATTTCCACATTTATATTGTAGTCCATATTACACGATCCGTGTGTACTATATTAGCACATATAATTGTATACACACCGTACTTTCAGTTTCTTCTTGGGTACTTTGGTCATTTAATTGCCTTTGCTATATGAACTTTTTCTTTGATAACTGAATTCTGTAATGATCGGATTTGGATCTATGTAATAAATAATACAGGTCTCGCGATCACGGTTCTGACCAAAGAGACGAGGCAATAATCGCAAGTTACGAGTCCCTTTGTCGGAGAGAGACGGAATGTACTCGAACACATTATAAAAAGTCCTTGGCCGGAAAGCCAAGGCTGAAGAATATAAAAAGTCCTTGGTCGGAGAGCCAAGGCCAGAGAATATAAAAAGTCCTTGGCCGGAGAGCCGAGGCCGGAGAATATAAGAAGTCCTTGGCCGGAGAGCCAACGCCAGAGAATATAAGAAGTCCTTGGTCGGAGAGCCGAGGCCGGAGAATATAGAAAGTCCTTGGCCGGAGAGCTGAGGCCGGAGAATATAGAAAGTCCTTGGCCAGAGAGCCGAGGCCGGAGAATATAAAAGTCCTTGATCGGAGAGTCGAGACTGGAGAATATAAGAAGTCCTTGATTAGAGAGTGGAGGCCAAAGAATATAAGAAGTCCTTGGACAGCGAGCCGATGCCGAAGAACATAAGAAGTCCTTGAATGGAGAGTCGAGGCCAGAGAATAAGAAATGTCCTCGGTCAGAAAGCCGAGGCAGGAGAACATACAAGCCCTTGACCGGAGAGTCGTGGCTGGAACAGGATAATGCGACTCGGTGAGGTCTACAAATTCAAAGTTAAACTCGGAGAGGCAAGTGATTCAGATTTTGGCTTAGGATAAATGGACCCGATGAGGTTCTGGATTTGGCAAAGGGACGGAAGCAGTCTCGAATTTGGATATCGACCCAGAAAGGTCATAGAATTGGCTATTGGCTATTGATGGATTAAAACTTGGTTGACGGATAGGATGGCTTGGTATTGGATTGGATTATGGGTCGAAGGTATGCTTATGAATGAAACATAGACTTCGGATATCGGATTTGAGGCTATTTAAAAGAAATCTTCGAATAGCAAGGCATGTTTTGGGGGGCAAACGTTAACCCGCCTTTTGTTAAGGCTATAAACGGGAGGATTCAACCTCACTAACTTCACAATTATCGAGGCTGGAATACGATGGATTCGGTTTAAATGAATGGAGAATTAATATGAAGTCAGGATTTATCATGGTCGATAGGTAAGCGATGCAGCGTGCTTGGAAGATGGATCAGCATAGGCTAGATTAGCATAAGCGTGGATAGAGGGTCTGCATGATGTGGGTTGGCCATGTCGTTCGGTAATGGTGTGAAGGTAGGAAGGTGGTTCGGCCATATTGGAGCGGCTCGGTTAAAGGTGGTTCGGCACCACCTTGGGTCGGCACTTGGTTGAAGTACACTTGGATAAGAGGCCGTTCAGTCAGAATGATGTGGATCGGTCGAGGAGAGGTGGACAAGCATGGTTCGGTATGTTTGGAGTTCGGCCATGTAGCTTGGCAGTTCGGTCGCGCATGGCTCGGTCGAGGAAAGGTGGTCGAGCATCGCTCGGTTATTGGTGGTTCGGCATTATGGTTTGGTCAGGATCGCTCGGCATTATGGTTCGGTCAAGGTCACTTGGCATTGTGATGAGGTTAGGGTGGTTCGGCATTGTGGTTCGATCAGGGTCGCTTGGCATTGTGGTGAGGCCAGGGTGGCTCGACATTAAGGTTCAGTTAGGGCATCTAGGCAAAGGTGGTTCGGCACTATGGCTCGTCGAGGTGGCCCAATCGTGGATAAGGAAACAAGGTGGCTCGATCATTGGTGGAGTGGTTTGGCATAGGCCGATCGGCATGATATTGTGGGTTGGTCATGATGAAGGATTTTGGCTTGGCTATGGTCCTGATGGGCCCGGACAACTTAGGAATCCCAGTAACTCGGGATTTGCCTAGAAATATAGCATGTGGGTCTCCTGATGGGGGATCTTTTCTTCAGCCCTCTTGCTTTCCATTTTCTAAGGCTAAGGCTACTCTACCATTTTGTAACTGTAATTGATTCTGACATCAATATAAAGGAAATTTATGGAGAGGACGTAGGTCGGAATCAGCTGAACCACTATAAATTCGATGTCTTTCTTGTTTCTTTTAATTTTGACTGTTCTTCATATTTATACACTCCACATATATTCTATCTGTGAGCCATGACTAATATTTCGTGCTTTCACTTAGATTTGGGTGTTAGTGACAAATTTGGCGCTAACAGACCGTATGTCAATGCACAGAAGCTTGGAGATGCAGCTTTTAAGCTAGAGACTATCGATGGTGTTACTCTTCCGAGAGCTTGGAATAGCGAACATCTAGAATGCTATTTTACTTAGTTTGTTTTTTTATTCCGTTCTTCTTTGTTTTTAAAATTTTCTTTCGCTTTTGAGTTTATAGATATGTAATAAGACAGCATACTCTGTCATTTCTTTCTTCATTTAGCAATAGAGATTTGAGTTTTGTTTAATATCTGTAATTTGCCATTGCTTTGCATATTAGTTGCAACATACGACTAACTAAATCCATACAATGAATTCAACATGACTTGATAGTGATCTTGGTTCGACCGATCACTTGTTGAATAGAACCCGTACTTAGTGGCAAGATAATTGACTAAGGGAAACTGAATTCGACATATTCCCAACAACTCCAAATTCCTAGAGTGAGAAGTGGATTACAAACAGCTCTTGTCCACAAAGCATGGATATGAGTATAAACAAATAAATAAGTGCTATTCGACCACTTACTACTTAACCAACTCGGACCTGAATTCAATAGGATGAGAACGAAGTTAGTGGAGATGGAACTTGACCATCCACTAATTAATTCTGCTAACCCAAGAAAGAGGGCAGAAACATATTGCTTAACTGCTGTGTTCGACAGCGTAACATTAAAGCTTAAGCCTAACATTTGAATACGACTTGATGCCACAACCTTAGGAAGGCCACGAGATTGATGAATCGAATAAATATCCAAGCCAACGAGCAATGAATTACAAGTAGATTAAATGGAAAATGTAATAGCTCTATTACTTAAGCAAATAAACATAAGAGTTCTATGGAAGCAAGAGAATTTTTATTCACATTAAACTTGTAAGTTGTAGTACAAGTTTATCCAAAAAATAAGAATTATAAGCGGGGGTTGTACCCGCACAAACACGACCAACAAAAGAGAAAGAGTAGCAACATAAGCTATCTACACATCAAGCTGATCCGACTGCTACTTCTTGGACTTCTTGTCCTTCCTTGGTTTCTTAGGGGTGGATCCACTCGAACTATCACCCGACCCTCTCTTCGATCCTTTACCCCCTTTATCTCTTTTTGGATTGACATCGCTAGATACAGGGATCGAAGTGGCGTCAACCTTAGAAAAAGGAGGGATCTCATCCTCGAGAATCAACCCCCTTAGGGGAATGACTTGAAGTGGGATAAGATTTGGTTCATTGGGGTCCACGTCATTTGGCTCAGCCTTAGCCTTTTTCTTCAACAACTCTTCCTTCTCAATGCGCTCCTTTAGGCTGAGCTTGTTAGTGGGATCAGAGGTGCCCATGATCATTACGTCATCATCAATCGGGATTTCATGGCATGAATCACTACCTTCCCTAATTAATGTATCCACCATGTGCTCATCAAATATATAAGCCTCCTTTTCTGCAACGTCTTGAATCATAGCTGAGGTTATAACTGTAACAGACTCCATTGGGGGCACTTAAAGCCCTGGATGGGATTCTTGAGGAGGAGGAATTGCAGTTGAAAGATCTAAAGCTGAGGAAACATAGTTAAAATATAAGAAAAATCTACCGGCGACACCCTTAATTTTTAAAAGACGGGATATTTCAATGAGATACCTTCTTCGGTCTGGCTCCCGAGATGAGCTGGAGTACCTTCGGAATTTCATTTCTTGAATTGGAAAAAGCTCGCCGTGAATTTAGTATTGAGGCTTGTCCGGGTTATATCCTAGAATAGTGGAAGAACCCATGGCAGTTCTAAGATTACCTTGAGACACTAGGGGAAGGCTAGTTGCAACATCGGGTGGCGCAGACCCAGAACCATCACTCGCTTCATGTTGAGAGGCATTAGCTGGCTCTTGCTGAAATACAAGTTGGGCATCCTGTAAAATTTTGGGTTCATTGCTCAGTAAGTGTGACGACCCAAAATTTTCAACATTTGAAAATTAAAATATTTAATTGATTTTAAATGTTTGAAAGTTACTTTAACTTGAATTTCAAATTTTAACTATGAATTTAGCAATTTAATTATTGAATTTAATTATAGAAATTTGGTAAAATTGTAAATCTTCAATTTTGAGCCTGTTAAAAATAATTTGATGGCTTAAAAAATTTATATGAATAATACCGAAGATAATGCAAGCTTCGGAATTTGGGTTTGAAAACGTTTTGTTTAGTTTTGAATTTTTATCGTTTAAATCGATATTTAAAAATAGCCTTCCGAGGCAAAGTCTCGGAATTCGACGAAACTAGTTCCATTTGATCCGTAATATTGTATTATTATCGAATTTCAATTTTCGTAGTGTTTGGAGTGACCGTTTGGCCGTACGATAGTCAAACGTGTTGAAAGTTATATTGAAATTTAATTTAATAGCTGAGTCCAAAAAGCTATCTTCTCCATATGATCGAATTTGGACTCGAAACCTTTTCTATTGCGTTCGGAATAAGCGTACAACATTAAAAATGTCTAGCGGCACGCCTCAATTGGAGATCGAGTTCTAAGTTGTGTAAATTGAGACGATTTGAAATTTAATTTGAATTAAATATATATTTTCAATTTTGATACATTTATTACCTTAGAACACGTGGTTCCTTTGGTATAGCACGTGTCTTATCTATTAACACGCGTCTAAAAATAAAAAAAAATAAGACTATCTCGTTTCAAAATTTTAGAAGAAACAAATATAATAATAGAAGCTGGTTCAAAACAAATCCCTTTCTCCCTCAATACTCAATTTTTTTCAATCAATCTGAGATTTCTCGTTCCTTCCTGAATTCGAGTAGGTCGTTTGGGCTGCAATTGCTTTCACCAATCCCTACCGTTCTTTTCTTTTCAATCTCCCTTTCTTAATAACAATTTCAGTCTGTGGAATTAAATCAAATCGCAAATTGAAATAATGGAATCGAAATCAAACTTCGCAATGATTGGCACAACATTGAAGGACATTGAATTGAATCACGTTCGATTCGATTTGGGGAGCGGCGCCGTTACATGAGCATGAGGCAGTGATGCTCGCGAGTTAGAGGGAGACGAAGTCGTGGATATCGCGATGGAGCGGAGCTCCAGAAGGCGAGGCCTCCGCTATGGGTTCGTCCAGCATTACTGGAGCGGTCGTAGTGGCGAGTGCGGCAGGTGAAAGGAGGCCAAGCTAGGGCATCAGCATCGCGATAGTGGTAGATCGCAAGGTCGAGGTGATGGCTTCGCATTGGCAGGGTCGATGATGAGTGATGACGTCGGGCGGCGTGGCGTTCGAAGCAGCAATTGCAGTTGGTAAGGGGGTCAGGGAGGTTGCTTCGCGGGTTCCAGTAAGGTATTTTTTTTTCTTTCAGTTTTATCTTAATTTTAGTTTTATTTTAATGTTAAGCAGAAACTTTAATTTAATTTGCTGTTGAAAATTTAAGTTATCAGAAATTAAACAGGAAACTAAACAGCTAAAGCAGAAAATTTTACGGTAAAGAAATTTGCTACTTACAGCAATTTTTATATAAATAAGATTTTGAAAGAAAAGAAAATTTTAGGAATTTTTAGGTGTTTGGAAGTTTGATAAAAAAATTTGACTTATAAAATCTGTATGGACCATTTTTTTTAATATATATACATGATTTCAAAATAAGAAGAAAAATAAGGAAAAAAATAATAATAACTCATTTAAAATTTATTTTAGTTACAAAGATTTTTTAAAAAGGAAAGTTTGTTTAAAATAAAAATTAATCTATTTAATTATCTTAAGATACTAAAAGGGGATTTTGGTTTAGAATTAAATTAATAAAATCATTGGATAATTAAACTACCAAATTGAAAAATTGATTGATCAATTTATTTCGAATATTAATAAAATCATATAATTGTTTATACAAGGTCTATAAATCGAGAAAACGAGTCAGAATGGAAAATAGATTGCATGCATAGGCAAATGTGAGATCTTCTCACTCAATCGAATTTTCTAGTTGAATTTTAAATAGTTAAATTTTAAATTGATTGATTGTGTGCTTGAATAATTAATTTATTATTAGTTATATTAGTTTAGACCCTATGCGCTGCATAATAGCAGAGGTTATTATATTAAACCCATATACCGCGATATTCCATCTCGAAGTGGAATTGGTATTATATATGTATTTGGAGTTGTTGATTTCCTGCATTATATAGCGGATGAGACCCTATTGCACCGCATAATAGCGGATAATATTTTATAAATCCCATATACCGCGATATTCCACCTTGAAGTGGAATGGGTATTTAAGTGTTGCGCTAACGTCTGTGGATGCAGGGAAACAGGTTGGAGGGATCCAACTGGATTCCTCAAATATTTAATTTGTTTCATATGTTGTGTGTTGATTATTTTTAATTCGTGTGACTATTTGTGATTGAAACCGTTGAAGGCTGTAATTTAACCGAATATATTTTTGGTATCGTAGGATACCAGAAATAATTAAAAATTTGATTTTGAAATTTAGGTATAAAATTTATAATAAATTCACTCAAAGAAATCGGGTGAATTTTTAAAGAAGGAAATTTAAATAGATAAAGTATTATCTTTGAAAACTTACTGAATTAATTCCAAAAATATGAGAAAATATATTTCATAAAGGAATTTCGAGTAATTTTTTTTAATAGTTGAAGGATTTATTTAAGATACGTATTTTAAATATTCGAAAGAGATAAAGAAATTATTTCAAAAGGAAATAAATTTAGAAATTAAATTTGGAATTTAGTTTGGAGTTGAAATTATTTTTAGAAATCGATTTGGGAATTAATTTAGAGTTAAAATAAATCTTAGGAATCGATTTGGAAATTTTGTTAGGTGTTTTAGAAATAACTTGGAAAATCAATTTGAAATTGATTTGATATTGGAAAATTAATTTAGGAAATCAAATTGGAATTTGATTTTGTGTTTGAAATAAACTAGAAATCAATTTGGGATTTGATTGGGTTTGAAGATAATATTTGGGAATCGATTTAATATTTGGAAATGTAAATTTACAACGTGAATTTGTAAAGAAAAGGGAAATTGTTTAAAAATAAATATTGGTTTATTTTTAAAGTGTGGAAAAAAGTTCACAAATTTGGAATGTAAATTAAAATAAATCAAGAAGATTTATTAATTTATTGGAATGGACCATTTTGTAATGGAAAAAGAATACTTCCCTGGAAAGCCGAGTATATTTTTAAAATAGCTTTTGAAATAAAATTAAAAGTTTTAGATTTAGTTTTAAAATAATATTGTTGGAGAAATTAGTTTTGGAAATGGTTTTAACATAAAATTTTATTTAATTAATTATATAAGGATTATTTAAAAGATTAAATTGATTTTTGATTTAGAAAATAGTTATTTAAATATTTATACTCTATCTACTAATTTTATTTTAAAATTAGTTTTTGGACTTGAATTTTATATGAGATATTAGAATAATATTTTTCATAACTAATATTTAAGCAAATATTCTAACATAGTTTATTTTAAATGTTTCCAAGTATATTTTGAATAAGTATTTTATATTATTTTAAAATATTTGAAATCGGCAGATTTTCAGTGGAAATGAATAAATGTTTGGAAATGTATTCCGCGTGAGAAGAGTGTTTTGAATTTGTTTTCAAAAAAAAGATTGAAATGCGGAAATTTATTTGAAATTTATTTTCAAAGGATTGAAGTGTGAAAAAAATTGATTTGAATTTATTTTCAAAGGGTTGAAAAGAGAAATTTTATCCTGCGAAGGTATATTGAAAATAATAATAATAGGTGGAAAATTATTTGAAATCCAGTTATTATTGTGAATGATGATTGATAATTAAATAACCGACTATCAACATTGGCCTTAATGGCATTTGAATTTCGATGCGACCGGGAGTCGAATTCCAAATGGATATTCGAAACCCACATCGAACCTTTGTGATTGTGATGGATCTTTATTTAAAAGATCGAAGTGGAATTTGTTGTGATTTGTTTGAAACTGAATGAACACTTATTTTTAAAAATAAGCGCTCGTTATTCGGATTAGACGGGAGAGGACCTTGTGTCATAAAACCCATTCCGAATAACGTTACGACGAAATGGGATTGCATTTGAAGATGGTGTCGAAGACTGGGTATTTTCGAAAGCGAAAGGATACCTGTCGAATGTCTTTGCACCGGGTTGCTCCGGTATAGAGATTTTATCACCCTATGTGATGGGGATTCCAGACGTGATTAGTGAATATCCGGATTTGCAAGGGCTTCTTTGGAAGTGCCTTCGGTTCCGTTCGATCCCGGAACGGACTTGATGTGTGTCTGACGTTACACTTTGAGATGTAAAGCTGGTTTCTATCAAATACATTTCTGTTGGTGGCGGAGAATTTATTCTCTTAGCTTAACACCCTTCTCTAAGACGTACGAGCTCAGAGGTTATGCAGTTGATGGTTACTAGTGATACATTCCCAATTTGGTAATGTGGCATACGAAGTGCTGCTGATCATTTGTCGATCGAAGCATGGCTTTTGTGAAAAGCGTAGCTTTGTGGACGAGACTTCGTCGGACCTCACACCTCGGAATGGTCAAAACAGGAAGGATGCGGCAAGGTTATATGGGTTAGCGCCCCTTAGGGTAAGTACATTTCCTTCTGGATAGAAGTGGTATCATGGTATGGAGCCCAGATACTTAACTTATGTGAATATCGCAAATATATATTACTTTGTGATTGTTGTTGTTGAGGATCCTCGGATAAAGGTTGTTTACAACTGGGGGATGTCATACTCGTGTAGTAGTTACCTATTTTTGCAGAGGTAACCCGACCTTGTGTTGGCAGAGATCCGGTTAGGTTCTCGGGGCGTCCATCCAGAGGCGTACCCATGTGGCCCAGGAAGTTCCTTAGCCTGACCATTTGTTGGAAATCTAATTACCAATACGCACCTTGTACGGTTTTAGTTGTACAACCTTCCATTTAATATGGTAGCTATAGTAGGCATACTATAATGGTACGTATGCTGGCTAAGATTAATATTATACTTGCAAATGTTTCTGCACTATGCACTAATGATAATATTAATTTTTTTTTGCGTATTAAGCATGTTTGACTATCATAAGGATAAATCTCCCCAAGTGTGCGTTTGCATTGTGTGTGTGGCGAGAGGCCTTATGGTAGTTTTATTTTCCTAAAAGCATTATGGATTTCTTTTAAAATTCCTTTGTTTTCCTTTTGTTAAAGAATAATTGTTTTAAGATCTCACACCAGTCTCATGACTGACCTGGAGTTTATTGTTCCCTTTTTGAACTATGGGGGCCCATAATTTTCCACACGGGCTGCCTAGAGTCAGGTTATCAGTTATTCGGGAGCGAAGTCAGAAAAGAGTTACTGTGGAGATCAGGAGTTGAAGCTGGATGGCGAGGCATATCACTTATATATGTAATATTTCTTTTCGGCTATTTGTTGTTATAAACTATGATAATGTGATGTACAAACTGATATAGTGTTTTTTTATAAAGTTTATTCTTTATCTATTATATATTTGTTCCGCTGCGAAATGTGAGATTCTGCTATTGTTTCTGTTCTTCTTCTATCTTCTTCTTCTTAAACCCTAACGGTTCGGTTTTTCGGCATTCGATTGTGCAGCATCGATACAGTGGACGTACAAATGTCGACTTTCGGGCGTTGAAAAATCGGGTCGTTACATTTCCCCATAATTTTCCACACGGGCAGCCTAGAGTCAGGTTATCAGTTATTCAGGAGCGAAGTCAGAAAAGAATTGCTGTGGAGATCAGGAGTTGAAGCTGGATGGCGAGGCGTATCACTTATATATGTAATATTTCATTTCCGCTGTTTGTTATTGTAAACTCTGATAATGTGATGTATAAACTGATATAGTGTTTTTTTAAAGGTTATTCTTTATCTATTATATATTTGTTCCACTACAAAATGTGAGATTCTGTTATTGTTTCTGTTCTTCTTCTTAAAACCTAACGGTTCGGTTTTCCGACATTCGATTGTGCGGCATTGATACAGTGGACGTATAAATGTCGACTTTCGGGCGTCAAAAAATCGGGTCGTTACATTTTTTGTATCAGAGCATTTGGTTAAGCGACAACCTTGGCTCTTTTGGGTGTTACTCACTAGAGATAGAGTCAGTAGTACTCTAGAATGAGTTTGAGTGTAATAATAGATATGGGCGCATATTTGTTAGTGAATATAAAATTGTTTTATATTGTGATGATTGATTTGTTGAGTGGTATATGGATTCTGGTCGGTATAGTCCGTACAACTCTATCGATAGGGATCTCTAAACACTCGTACAGAACAATTCGCCACGATATTGTTTTAAAATAGGGTAAATGGAATAATTTTACCCAAAACTATTTTGTATATAAAAATAATAATTTTGCATAAATTATATAGTATATGGTTGCTTGGTTGTTAGGAAGCGATAATATTAAATTATTATCATTGAAGTTGAATAAGAAATTGAAATCATAATCAAAAGTTGAGAAATAAAATCCATATACAAATGAAATTTGAGAATGTAAATTATAGATGTGACTTATAATTTGAAATGGAATTCTAATGAAATATTTGAAAATGTTTTTGAAAATGTTTTGAGATTTGGGAAAGATTAAATTCCTTTTAAGTTTGAAAATGAATTTCAAAGTTTTGAAAAAAAAATGTTCTAAAGGGATAAAAGCTCTAAACTCTTTTCGATCGTTGGAAAATAATTCCGATGATGATCGCGACATCATCAGTGTTCATTTTCGGGTTTCCAAAAGAGGAATTGCTGCCAAATTATTTAAAATTTGAGGTTGTTTGGAAAACTGGGTTTGGTTTTGGAAATTCAAAGGATAATTTGAATTGATTTCAAAAAAATGAATTTTGAAAGGTTGAAAAGACTCTGGAATGTTATATAAAATAGTTATGGAATATCATTAGGTTGATAATCTGTAAAGTTTAAAATTATTAAAACTAAAATAATTTATTAAGATAACTTATGTGGTAAATAAACTTATTTCAATTAATTAGTTACCAAATTATTTATAAAAAGGTAGATGTGGAAGTAAAAGAAGTTGGAAGGAAAAATTTAAATCAAGTGGAATTAAAAATGAAAATTTAATAAAAGAACTGGGATTGAAAAATTAAGTCAAATAAAATGATGATATGGATTCAAAATGAAATTGAAATTATAGATTTGAGTTAATTTGAATAAATGTGAATTTGAGATGAAATGAATTAGAACTTGTATTGAATTATAAAAGAAACTAATTAAAAATAGTACGATGAATCAATTGTGAATGAAAGATAATTGGTAAAATTCAACATTCAGAAGGTAAATTGAATCCAAATATAATTGAAATTGTAAATTGAATTCAAATGAAAATGAAAATGTAAGATTGAAATAGAATGGATATATAACTTCAATAGTAAAGTAAAAATGGTATAAGAAGTATATATAATTTTTTTTAATGAAATGTGCAAAATGATATTTGAATGTTGTAATTGGATATTATGGATATCAGGATATACAAGTGTGTTAAAGATAAAGGATAAATTGGGATTTTGATTTCAAAGATAAAAAATTGAATTGCTCGACAAAAAGGTATGTATTTGAATTTCACTATGAAATTTGATGATCTTCTTGTCTAGCCGCTTGGCTTTTTATTTTCTTTTTGAAATCTGGGGGCCGTGGTGCCATTTTTGTAGTCGTACCGAACTAGCCGCGCAAAGGAGACGCTGGGGAAATTTTTCGAAAATTTAGGGAGTTAGAAAATTTTTGACAAAATTTTGGAAATTTAAAATTTGAATTGTTAAGAAAACAATGCTGTTGGAACTTATAATTGAATTTGGAAAGTTAGTCGAATTAATGATGGGTCTCTAATAAAAAGTTTTGTTTTGGCAAGTTATTGAAAAAAACTATTCGAATTGGAAAAGTGATAAACGGGTTAAGGTCCATTCTTCTTAACTAGTAATTTCGGGATGAAATTCTTTTAAGGGGGAAGGATGTGACGACCTAACATTTTCAACACTTGAAAATTAAAATATTTAATTGATTTTAAATGTTTGAAAGTTATTTTAACTTGAATTTCAAATTTTAACTATGAATTTAGCAATTTAATTAATGAATTTAATTATCGAAATTTGGGTAAAATTGTAAATCTTCAATTTTGAGCCTGTTAAAAATAATTTGATGGCTTAAATAATTTATATGAATAATAACGAAGATAATGGAAGCTTTAGAATTTGGGTTTGAAAACATTTTGTTTAGTTTTGAATTTTTATTGTTTAAATCGATATTTAAAAATAGCCTTTCGAGGCACAATCTTGGAATTCGACGAAACCAGTTCCATTGGATCCGTAATATTGTATTATTATAGGATTTCAATTTTCGTAGTGTTTGGAGTGACCGTTTGGCCGTACGATAATCAAACGTGCTGAAAATTATATCGAAATTTAATTTAATAGTAGAGTCCAAAAAGCTATCTTCTCCATATGATCGAATTTGGACTCGAAACCTTTTCCATTGCGTTCGGAATAGGCGTACTACATTATAAACGCCTGGCGTCATGCCTCAATTGGAGATCGAGTTCTGAGTTGTGTAAATTGAGATGATTTGAAATTTAATTTGAATTAAATATATATTTCCAATTTGATACATTTATAACCTTAGAACACGTGGTTCCTTTGGTATAGCACGGTCTTATCTATTAACATGCGTCTAAAAATAAAAAAATAAGACTATCTCGTTTCAAAATTTCAGAAGAAAAAATATATAATAATAGAAGCTGGTTCAAAACAAATCCCTTTCTCCCTCAATACTCAATTGTTTTCAAATCAATTCTGAGATTTCTCGTTCCTTCCTGAATTCGAGTAGGTGATTAGGGCTGTAATTGCTTTCACCAATCCCTGTCGTTCTTTTCTTTTCAATCTCTCTTTCTTAATAACAATTTCAATCAGTGGAATTAAATCAAATCGCAAATTGAAATAATGGAATCGAAATCAAACTTCGCAATGATTGGCACGGCATTGAAGGACATTGAATTGAATCATGTTCGATTTGATTTGGGGAGCGACGCCGTTACTCGAGCACGAGGCAGTGATGCTCACGAGTTAGAGGGAGACGAAGTCGTGGATATCGCGATGGAGCGGAGCTCTAGGAGGCGAGGCCGCCGCTGTGGGTTCGTCGAGCATTACTAGGGCAGTCGTAGTGGCGAGCGTGGCAGGGGAAAGGAGGGCAACCTAGGGCATCGGCATCGCGATAGTGGTAGCTCGCAAGGTCAAGGCGATGGCTTCGCGTTGGCAGGGTCGATGATGAGTGATGATGTCGGGCGGCGTGGCGTTCGAAGCGGCAATTGCATTGGTAAGGCGGTGAGGGAGGTTGCTTCGTGGGTTCCAGTAAGGTATTTTTTTTCTTTCAGTTTTGTCTTAATTTTAGTTTTAAGTTAATGTTAAGTAGAAACTTTAATTTAATTTGCTGTTGAAAATTTAAGTTATCAAAAATTAAACAGTTAAAGCAGAAAATTTTTACGGTAAAGAAATTTGCTACTTACAGCAATTTTTATATAAATAAGATTTTGAAAGAAAAGAAAAATTTGGGAATTTTGAGGTGTTTGGAAGTTTGATGAAAAAATTTGATTTATAAAATCTGTATGGACCATTTTTTTAATATATATAGATGATTTCAAAATAAGAAGAAAAATAAGGAAAAAAATAATAATAATAACTCATTTAAAATTTATTTTAGTTACAAAGATTTTTTAAAAAGGAAAATTTGTTTAAAATTTAATGGTTTGTTTAAAATAAAAATTGATCTATTTAATTATCTTGAGATACTAAAAGGGGATTTTGGTTTAGAATTAAATTAATAAAATCATTGGATAATTAAACTACCAAATTGAAAAATTGATTGATCGATTTATTTCGAATATTAATAAAATCATATAATTGTATATACAAGGTCTATAAATCGAGGAAACAAGTCAGAATGGAAAATGGATTGCATGCATAGTCAAAGGTGAGATCTTCTCACTCAATCAAATTTTCTAGTTTAATTTTAAATAGTTAAATTTTAAATTGATTGATTGTGTGCTTGAATAATAAATTATTATTAGTTATATTAGTTTAGACCCTATGCGTCGCATAATAGCGGAGGTTATTATATTAAACCCATATACCGCGATATTCCACTCGAAGTGGAATTGGTATTATATATGTATTTGGGGTTGTTGATTTCCTGCATTATATAGCGGATGTGACCCTATTGCGCCGCATAATAGCGTATAATATTTAATAAATCCCATATACCGCGATATTCCACCTTGAAGTGGAATGGGTACTTAATTGTTGCGCTAACGTCTGTGGATGCAGGGAAACAGGTTGGAGGGATCCAACTGGATTCCTAAAATATTTAATTTGTTTCGTATGTTGTGTGTTGATTGTTTTTAATTTGTGTGACTATTTGTGATTGAAACCGTTGAAGGCTGTAATTTAACCGAATATATTTTTGGTATCGTAGGATACCAGAAATAAATAAAAAATTGATTTTGAAATTTGGGTAGAAAATTTATAATAAATTCACTCAAAGGAATCGGGTGAATTTTAAAAGAAGGAAATTTAAATAAATAAACTTTTATCTTTGAAAACTTATTGAATTAATTCCAAAAATATGAGAAAATATATTTCATAAAGGAATTTCGAGTAATATTGTTTAATAGTTGAAGGATTTATTTAAGATACGTATTTAAATATTTGAAAGAGATAAAGAAATTATTTCAAAAGGAAATAAATTTAGAAATTAAATTTGGAATTAAATTTGGAGTTGAAATTAATTTTAGAAATCGATTTGGGAATTAATTTGGAGTTAAAATAAATCTTAGGAATCGATTTGGAAATTTGGTTAGGTGTTTTGGAAATAACTTGGAAAATCAATTTGAAATTGATTTGATATTGGAAAATTAATTTGGGAAATAAAATTGGAATTTGATTTTGTGTTCGAAATAAACTGGAAATCAATTTGAGATTTGATTGGGTTTGAAGATAATATTTGGGAATCGATTTAAAATTCGTATATCAGTTGATATTTGGAAATGTAAATTCACAACGGGAATTTGTAAAGAAAAGGGAAATTGTTTAAAAATAAATATTGGTTTATTTTTAAAGTGTGGAAGAAATTCACAAATTTGGAATGTAAATTAAAATAAATCAAGAAGATTTATTAATTTATTGGAATGGACCATTTTGTAATGGAAAAAGTATTCTTCCCTGGAAAGCCGAGTATATTTTTAAAATAGCTTTTGAAAGAAAATTAAAAGTTTTAGATTTGGTTTTAAAATAATATTGTTGGAGAAATTAGTTTTGAAAATGGTTTTAAAGTAAAATTTTATTTAATTAATTATATAAGGATTATTTAAAAGATTAAATTGATTTTTGATTTAGAAAATAGTTATTTAAATATTTATACTCTATCTACTAATTTTATTTTAAAATTAGTTTTTGGACTTGAATTTTATATGAGATATTAGTATAATATTTTTCATAACTAATATTTAAGCAAATATTCTAAAATAATTTATTTTAAATATTTTCCAAGTATATTTTGAATAAGTATTTTATATTATTTTAAAATATTTGAAATCAGCAGATTTTCAGTGGAAATGAATAAATGTTTGGATATGTATTCGCGTGAGAAGAGTGTTTTGAATTTGTTTTCAAAAAAAAAAGAATGAAATGTAGAAATGATTTGAAATTTATTTTCAAAGGATTGAAGTGTGAAAAAAATTGATTTGTATTTATTTTCAAAGGGTTGAAAAGTGAAATTTTATCTTGCGAAGATATATTGAAAATAATAATAATTGGGGGAAAATTATTTGAAATCCAGTGACTGTTGTGAATGATGATTGATAGTTAAATAGCCGACTATCAATATTGGCCTTAATGGCATTTGAATTTCGATGCGACCGGGAGTCGATATCCAAATGGATATTCGAAACCCACATCGAACCTTTGTGATTGTGATGGATCATTATTTAAAAGATCGAAGTGGAATTTGTTGTGATTTGTTTGAAACTGAATGAACACTTATTTTTAAAAATAAGCGCTCGTTATTCGGATTAGCCGGGAGAGGACCTTGTGTCATAAAACCCATTCCGAATAATGTTACGACGAAATGGGATCGCATTTGAAGATGGTGTTGAAGACCGGGTATTTTCGAAAGCGAAAGGATACCTGTCGAATGTCTCTGCACCGGGTTGCTCCGGTATAGAAATTTTATCACCCTTTGTGATAGGGATTCCGGATGTGATTAGTGAATATCCATATTTGCAAGGGCTTCTTTGAAAGTGCCTTCGGTTCCGTTCGATCCCGGAACGGACTTGTATGGATGTGTGTCTGACGTTACATTTTGAGATGTAAAGCTGGTTTCTATCAAATACATTTCTGTTGGTGGCGGAGAATTTATTCTCTTAGCTTAACACCCTTCTCTGAGACGTACGAGCTCAGAGGTTATGTAGTTGATGGTTACTAGTGATACATTCCCAATTTGGTAATGTGGCATACGAAGTGCTGCTGATCATTTTTCGATCGAAGCATGGCTTTTGTGAAAAGCGTAGCTTTGTGGACGAGACTTCGTCGGACCTCACACCCCGGAATGGTCAAAACAGGAAGGATGCGGCAAGGTTATATGGGTTAGCGCCCCTTAGGGTATGTACATTTCCTTCTGGATAGAAGTGGTATCATGGTATGGAGCCCAGATACTTAACTTATGTGAATATCGCAAATATATATTACTTTGTGATTGTTGTTGTTGAGGATCCTCGGATAAAGGTTGTTTACAACTGGGGGATGTCATACTCGTGTAGTAGTTACCTATTTTTGCAGAGGTAACCCGACCTTGTGTTGGCAGAGATTCGGTTAGGTTCTCGGGGCGTCCATCCAGAGGCGTACCCATGTGGCCCAGGAAGTTCCTTAGCCTGACCATTTGTTGGAAATCTAATTACCAATACACACCTTGTACGGTTTTAGTTGTACAACCTTCCATTTAATATGGTAGCTATAGTAGGCATACTATAATGGTACGTATGCTGGCTAAGATTAATATTATACTTGCAAATGTTTCTGCACTATGCACTAATGATAATATTAATTTTTTTTTGCGTATTAAGCATGTTTGACTATCATAAGGATAAATCTCCCCTAAGTGTGCGTTTGCATTGTGTGTGTGGCGGGAGGCCTTATGGTAGTTTCATTTTCCTAAAAGCATTACAGATTTCTTTTAAATTCCATTATTTTCCTTTTGTTAAAGAATAACTGTTTTAAGATCTCACACCAGTCCCATGACTGACCTGGAGTTTATTGTTTCCTTTCTAAACTCTGGATGCCCATAATTTTCCACACGGGCAGCCTAGAGTCAGGTTATCAGTTATTCGGGAGCGAAGTCAGAAAAGAGTTGCTGTGGAGATCAGGAGTTGAAGCTGGATGGCGAGGCATATCACTTATATATGTAATATTTCTTTTCCGCTATTTGTTGTTGTAAACTCTGATAATGTGATGTATAAACTGATATAGTGTTTTTTCAAAGGTTATTCTTCATCTATTATTTATTTGTTCCGCTGTGATATGTGAGATTCTGTTATTGTTTCTGTTCTTCTTCTGTCTTCTTCTTCTTAAACCCTAACGGTTCGGTTTTCTGGCATTCGATTGTGCGGCGTTGATACAGTGGACGTATAAATGTCGACTTTCAGGCGTCGAAAAATCAGGTCGTTACAGTAAGATCTCGCCTACAAACCTCATCGGATTGATCTCCTCTACATTGGATGCCCTCTTCTCTTCAACAACAGGAAATTCACAGGCACACAAAAGCTGATAGGGATAATCATCTCTCGAAGCCATTCTAGGTTTCAATGCTTAAGAACATTTGCTTTGTAGGTAACAAGTAGTGGGTCAAGCTCTTTCATTACTTCCTCTCTAGTTTTCTCCTTAGTCGTATCCACTTCACGTTGAACGAGGGAATAATATCTTTATCCTTCTCAACAACCGCATTCCTTTCGAGCCTCACATCCACTAACTCCTTGGAGGCATCTTGACCAATCTTTTGCACCTCATCTTTCTCCTTAGTTTCACATTCAAGTTTAGCTTTAAATTTAGCTATCCTCTTTTCGGCTGTGTCTCTTTCGAGTGCAAGTTGATGGTTTTGATGATGCAGCACTTGTGCCTCATCTATATGTCGATTCTTATCATCCTCTAAAGCCTTGATGGAGGTTTCGGTTTTTCTCTCGGCCTCTACCTTAGAGCTCCTTGACACGTGTAGGATCTACGAGGATCCGACCATGACCCCAAGACTAGACCCTTTGTTATCACGACCGGGCTCTTCACTATTATCTTTTTCAACCTCTATATCGATGGCCTATTGAGCTTCTACGACTAGGGACATGACAAGATTAACCCGGTTGCACCTTCGACCAACTGCGTCCCGCTCTCTTGCCACTGTAACTTGAGCAGTATTCACTAACCCTATGCTTCGCCCTTATTCCATCATACAAAAGGCGATGAGACATTCATCAGTAAAGAGGCACTCAATATCTCTATCTTTCGGTGGCATATCCTTAAGAGTCGAGACCGCTTCCTCAAATGTTTACCTTTAGGCCGTGGGATAATGCCTGTAAAAAATCAGAAAAACTACTTAGTCCAGGATACGACCCGGATATAAGCATATGAATTAGAGTAAAGAATGACACTCATGCCTTTCCAAATACCGTTGAGTGAAGCCTGGTGGACAACGCACGAAGAACCATTCGCTTTTGAAAGCGCTTAATTTATTTTAAGTACCAGTTAAGATTGGGAACTTCTTAACTAACTCCAGAAATATGAACAAGAGACCCTCTGTCCGTCGCTTGAAGGTGAATATGAATCGAATGTCTTCGGTAGTTGGAAGACGATATAAGAACTCTATAAGCACCATGTAAATACAGTTGAGCAGGACATAACCATTTGAATGCAGCTGTATCGGGGCTATCCTCAAGTAATGTAGAACCTCATGGATATATGAGTTAAACGGTGGAATGCATCCAACCCAGCACACAAATTTGTTGCACGCTGTATACCCCTTTGGGGGCCTGTGAGCCCTATTGTCCTATAACGGGACCATCACATCATCAAATTAAATTCAACGTCTTTCACATATTCAGCGAAGAGCGGCTTCATTAATTTTCTAGGCCATGGAATCCAAAGGATCTTCCAAAATGACTGCATCCTACAAAGTGTCAGGAGCAGGATCAACAATTTCTACTGGAAGAATAATAATGGTGGAGAATAGTCAAATGATGGACCGAAGCTTTCCGGCTACTCTGATTGATGAGTAGGAGAAGGATTGTCTGATTCAGTGGCAAAACTAGACTCGGCACTGGGATTGCTATGCTAAGAAGATGGTCCAGAGGACATAGTTGCATGACATTCTGAACGTCTGGAACCCACTGCTATTTAACTTAGTAAAAAATCATTATTAGAAAAAATAACCTGTGCCCCCCGATGCAGAACGAGTGCTAGTGTTGTATGGTGAAGTGCCACACAATATAGTGATAAGTTATACAGAATTAAAGGTGGAAAAGATGATGAGAGTTTGATGTTTGGTCGGAGTGACCATCATTACTGACCGTTTCAACTGGTTCTCCGCATCGTTAGGGAATGATTCATCCTGAGCCTCAAGATCGATTGTCAATAGGTTAAAGATTGATTTTTACGTTCATAGGATGGTAAGCTTCAAAAGATTTGTCCATGGCATTTGTCCATGTCATAGTTCCATATATGTCACAACATGCAGTTCAAGTCACATGAAAGTTGTATGTGTTCATTCAAGTGTTCAAGGCCGAAGCTCATCTCAAAGTCCAAGTTCATATGATTGAATTTAGTTTTAAATTTCATTGCTGACAACCGATTGTTTCATCAAAGAATAGCCTATCATTCCAGAATGATTGTTCATATATGATCGTTCCATAACGATCTTCCATAGTCAAGTTAGGTGCCATACCATTCTTTCAATCAATCATTCACTCCATTCCATCATCCGATCATTCACTCCTTTCGAAAACACTGTAGCCAACCATTACTGTTCGTATCTTCTCTAACACGCTTTTTTTTACAGCCGAAGTCTTCATTTTCCTCTTCCATCTTTTTTATTTCCCAGCAGTTCGATTCTCTAAAACAAATAAACAAAAAAAGGTAATGGCCGAAGAAACAAAGTATACAATAACAAAGAAAGCTCGGAAAAATTGAATCCTTATTTTTTCCTTCGTTCTTATCAACTCAACCGAAATTCTTTCCCCTCATTTCTTTTTAGCGCCGATCTCTTTTCCCTCTTTTCAGTTAAATCAAAATCATTCGATCTAAAAAAAAGAGAAGCAAGGAGGCTTGCGAGCGCCTGAAATCGTGACCGAGAGGGTTCGCGTTTGAATCGGGGCATGAGCCATGGTAGTCTCAAAATCGGCGAAACATGGATTGAATGCAGAAGCGCGCGAGAGGGTTAGGGCTTTGTGAAGCATGGAGGCTCAGTTCGATTTAGAGGCGTTGATGGTCACGATGTTTGATGAAGGCGGGTTGGCCGAAGCGTGGCCGTGATGCGATTATGGAAGGCGATGTGGATTCGTCACATTATTGTTGGAATCGAAGGGACGAAGGGGGACTCGTCATCATTCTAGGGAAGTGTTTGCTGGTTGAAGGGTTGCTCATGGGTTTGGTCTCGTGTTGGGTGTTGCGTCGTTCGAGCAGTAAGGTAAAATTTCCGTTTTAATAATATAGAATTCTGTTCAAATATATATATGAAGATAAATTAGGAAATGTTTAAACAGTAATTTTATATATGTGTATATGATTCAAAAATATATATATATATATGGGAATTTATATCAAGGTTATGAACAGAAACTATAATTGTGGACAAAGTCTTGTAAAGGAAATCAGAATGTTGAAGGTTGGAAAATTTAGATAAACTAAAATTTTAAGTGTATGTAGTAAAAAGGGAATTAGTTTAAAAACTAAAATTTTATAGTTTAAAATAAAAATCACTGGTTAACTAAATCTATTAAATGGGATTTAAATTGTTCAATTATTTCGAATATTAATAAAATCATAATATGTTTATTCAAGGTCTGAAATCGTGATGGAAACAAGCCATTTGGAAGTGTATTGCAAATTAAAAGCAAAGGTGAGTAATCTCACTCAGCTGAATTATAATTTAAATTTAATTGGTTAAATTTAAATAATTGATTGATTGATTGGCTTTGGTGTGTTATATTAAATATAGTAGTATATACTGCACCTTGGAATGATTGATCTCCCGCATTATATAGCGGAGATATTTATTGTATGCTAACATTTGTGGATGCAGGGAAAAACAGGTTGGAGGGATCCAACTGGGTCCCTCAACATTTATTTAAATCATTTAATATTCTCTGTTGTGATTGTTGATATTCTATCATGAATTATGTTGGAATATTAAATGCTTTGGTTTGATTGAATATATTTGGGTATAATGAGCTACCAAAAATATATAAATTTGATTTTGCAAGAGAATAAAGAAGTAAATTTGTAAGCGAAATAACTATAGAAAGTTTGAATAAATTAAGAATGAATTGAAAGAAATGGAAGTGATATTAAAATACTGATAAATAACTTCTAGTATGAAAAGATTTTGAATAAATAGAAAATTAATGAACTGTAAAATCAAGTGATATTATTTTAAAGGAACGAAGAATTATTTTAAAATTCAAAGTTTAAATATATTAAAAAGGATTAAGAAGTAATTGGAGAAATCAAAATTCGTATTCTCAGTTAAAATATTTTAAATCATAATTAAGAAATAAAAATCTGAAATTAATGGATTTTGAAATAAAAGGGAGTAAATTGGAAATCAATTTGAAAATTGATTCAAGTGTTTGAAATTGGTAATTTAAAGAAGAATGCAAAGAGAAGTATATTTCTCTGGATAGCCAAGTACGTTCAAAGTAAATTTTTAAATATAAGATAAAAAGTTTTAATTTCGTTTTAAAAAGCATATTTTAGGAATTTATTATTTCTAAATATAAAAATTCTAAAGTAAATATTTTTCAAATCTATTATCGTAGTAGTTATTTATAAAAAGTGACTTAGTATTTTGTTTTTAAAGTGAAAACTTAGTTATATATTTTATAAAGTAACCATATTTTCAAATATTTATATAGTATGTATTTTTAACCCAATTATTGAAGTATTTTTAACTTAAATGTTTGAAAGTATATTTCAAAGTAAGCGTTTTAAATTATTTAAAACAAAAATCTAAAGTTTTGTGCTTGGTGATTCCAGTGGAAATAGAAAAGACTTGGAATTTATTCTGAGAAAGGAAGATAGTTTGAAAACTATTTTCAAAGGGGTTTGAAAAGTGGAAATATATCTTGCAAAGATATTTTGAGGTTAATAAATAATTTGGGAAATTATTTATTTTTTGATGGATGTGGTGAATATTAATTGATAGTTAAATAACCGACCATCAATATTGGACAAATGCGTTGATCGTTTCGAAGAGACCGGGATCGGGATTTATTTCTCGAAAACCACTCCGATCCGGTTTGTACGTTTTTATGGAAAACGAGTTTGGATTCGAAGATGGAGCAGTGAAGTGCAAGGGCTAGTCGCTACTAATCCTGAGGAAATTTCCAAAATGGATGTAGTAGGAATAGTGCCTTCGGTTCCGTTCGAACCCGGGACGGACTTGTATGGATGAATGCTTTCGTAACATCATCAGGTGGACGATGGGCATTCTAAGGGATATGTTCTAAAAGGTAACGCTTAGCCTCAAGCCTCATCAACCGGGAGACTGAAAATCAGGGGTTATGGAGCAAGGCTAGGTGGGTAGCACCCAAGCAGGGTGAGGTCATCCCTGTCTAGATGTCCCTTTTATTTCGGCTTAGTGGGCGGTTGCTGATCCCAACCACGGGGTGATCTCACTCGGGATTATCCAGTGAGGGGTAGTCCCGGTCTTGTGTTGCAGGGGAGCAGGCGTAATCCTCGGTACTGTGATCTAGGCCACGTACCGTGACAGGTGGTACCCCAGTGCCTAGTCATTAGTTGGAAATCCAATCTCCCTACGAGCCTTGTACGAGTTTTGTTTGTATTACCACTCTGTGGCTAGTAGTTGGAATTTAATCATGTAACAATTTCAGCTATTTTAATAAGTATTTGCATATAGACCCTATTATAATATCAGAGGATTTCTATAAAAAGTGTTTTTGCTATCGTAAGGTAAAAACCCGACATGTTTATTTGTGGCGTGGTCTTACGAGATGCTTTTGTTTTCAAAGGATTTTGAAACTTTAATAATCAATTGAGTTTGATTTTCTCACGCTGGTATTCCAGACTGACTCGGGTGTTATTTAACTGTAATGCTCGGGTCAGACCGAGTATTATAGGATACAGGATATGATGCTGTGGAGCTCAGGAGACGAGCTGGATGACGATACGTACTTTCGTACTTGTTTATATATATTCCGTTGTGTTGATTAGCTGTATATCCAGTTGTATGTTATTGACGTTGAACTGTGATTGATGTACTCTGATGATGTAATATATATAAACAAATATATTTGATTTTGTGTAAAGATCTGTTAGTATCTATTATATTTTATTCCGCTGCGATGGTTAGATTCTGATGTTGTTTTCTATTTTCTTCTTCTTCCTCTTCTTCTTTAACCCAAATGGTTCGTACTTTTGTGCAACTTGAGTTGATTGATGTAGAATAGTGTTGACTCAAGGGGTACAGATTTACGGGTCGTTACACCCAGCCTTCCCTTCTCTTCTTATATTTTTGCGGAGGCAGTAGTGAAGCTCCGCCATTTCTTCTTCTCCATTTTCTCTCTAAATTATGAAGATAAGATATTTGTACAAATCAAAGAAAAGTGGAAATATAATAAAAAGAAGAAGAGAAGAGAATCAACCATATGCATATTTGAGGTTATATATATATATGTATGTGTGTGTGTGTGTGTGTGTGTGTGTGTATATCTATGTATGTATGTATGTATCCATTTTCTCTCCCAATCTCTAATCTCTTCTCAGATCTATAATTCTAATTTATGTATATACTCTTTTATACATATCTCTTATATTAAAAGGATTTGGAGATGAATTAAAGGTTCTACTTCAGATCTGGTGATTTGGATCGCTTTTAAAAGGCCAGTGGGAAATTTTATAGATTGTTACAATATGAAAATTATCCCATTTGTGTTTATTTGATTTTATGCCTAATTGATAATTGTATATGAGTTGTAAGCAACAAATTGAATATGATCTGAATATAATAAATATCAACTACATATTCTTGTTTATAAATTGATCAAACATTGTATACAAAATGATCTAGAAATTAGTACCAAACGTATGAATTTCGAATATTGATTTGGAACAAATTTATTACAGATCTGAAATAGGTTGTATAATAATTCTACAAATTTAGATTATTACTCTAATCTTATTGGAATGCAAACTTTTCTACATTTGAAATGATTGGAATTTAGATTCATTTAATATTTTTAAATTAGTTTAATTTCTTTCCCTTTTGAAAAAATACAGCATTTGATCTAATAGGAAATAGATGCAAATAGAAAGAGAAAAGGAAGTGTAAAGTATGAAATCATTGTAGTTTACACTGTCTATTTTAGTAATAAAAAGAAATGAATATTCCCTGTAATTTCAAAAGATGTAATCTTTTATATTTTTAAAGTTAAATATTTTGTTTTGGTCTAATTTATGTAAATTATAGCGGATAATCTTTTTAGATATAGTTCCAACAATTTAACATGGAAAAGAATATTCTAGTGAAGATATATATAACTTGGGGCATTTCACTAGAAGGACAAACTTTGTAGTCCAATTAGTTTCTAGGACACACATCTGCAGAAATTAATTTCAAGGCCAAAGTCACCAAAATAATTACTTTTAAGGACAAAGTCAGCAGGCCAATTATTTTCAAGGACATAATTTCATAGGTTTTTGGGCCTTAAAAACTAATTATTTTGCATTTTGTCCTTAAAAGTAATTATTTCAGTTGTGTGTCCTAGAAACTAATTGCACTTGCTAAAGAGGCCCTTGTAGCTAATTTCCACTAACTGGAACGTATTTGAAAAAAGTTAATATTTATACGTAATTTACTACACTTACAATAATTAAATAAAAATCTAATAACAATGCTTGCAATTAAGATTCACATTTAGGATAATTAAATAATAGGAAAAGAATTTAAAAGGTTGTAACTCCAATATATGTTAATAAATATGGGAGTTGTAATAATTTGATAAGGTAAATGGATTAATGGAACTAATGAAACTTGAATAGATATAAAAGGTTACTAATTTGAAATTAGTAATCATACATAAATGTCTTAGGAAATGTACGTTAGTTTTTTATGGACAAATTGACATTTATGAGCATTAAACGGGGATTTATAGGTAGATAAATATTTAAGGTAAATCTTATTGTCTTAAATAAAAGGGGAATTAGTAAGCTAAGTACAATGTCTACCTAAGATAATATAAATAAAGACTTGGGATGGCTAATTGGACTTAGTGGGTTAGTGATGCGAGGTCAGTAGAGTCACTCGACAGAAGACTGCCCTTCACTTTGAGGCTACCAGCAGTAATTACTACTGATGTGAGATATCATTAATTCTAGGACCGTGACAACATGACAAATTTAGGCCTGCTTTCTTAATTGGAAAGTATTAAATGGTCCAACTTTGGAATTAGGAGCGGTGAGGGATATCTCCATAGTGGGCTGCTTCTGGCTTGAGGTCTTAAGTGGCTGAAGGGTCCGCTTCTCTCCTAAATGGAAGTATTAAGTAACCTAGTGAGATTCCAAATAAATAAATAAGGATGTCTCTAAAAAGGGTTTACTTCAGTGTTGAGGTCTTAAGTGGTCGAAGGGTCCGCCTTCCAACTGAAAGAAGTAACCTAATAAGATGCCATATATATAACTAAAGTGTGAAAGTGGATATTTCCGGAAGGGTTCGCTTTAGGTTTAGATCTTAAGTGACTGTAAGGTCCTGATTTTTCCTATAAAGAAGTATTAAGTAGCCCAATGAGATTTCCAAGCAATGACAGCTAGATAGTACCACTGAGTAATATGCTTCTGGAAATAGGTCTTAAATGATATGATCTACATCAATTAAGATCTTAAGTGACCAGAGTCTGCCTATACTCCATTTAGAAGTATTAAGTGGCTTGGGTACAGTCTCTTACATTGTTAAGTCCGTAATAATAATAGTACCATTTATGAGCATGCCTTGGGAATAAGTTTTAAATAATGGGGTCTGCCTTAGTTAATGTATTAAATCACTAGAGTCTGGCGATTTCCACTTGGAGGTATTAAGTGGCTTGGGTATTGTTTATTACATGGCTATAATTTTATGGACGATAGATGCGGTAATAGTTGGATAGAAAGTATCGGAAGCCTTAAATAGTGTTAGAGGTCTTGTAGTTAGGACTCACCGACCATTGACAACATTGTTAGGAAATCACCTTGGGAATATATATTAAATGACGAAGCCTACCTTGATTAAGGTCTTAAATGACAGAGCCTGCCTATTTCTCTTTTTAAAAGTGTTATAGAAGCCCATTCCATATTTAGAAGTATTAAGTGGCCAATGGGTTTAGAAGTAGTAGGTGGTTGACAAGGCTTCGTTAGTATTTCGTACCTTAGGAAGGGATATGTAAGTAAGCGTGTGTGCAATGCAAGGTTTGATTATAATTGCTAACCTTAATGGACATAATAATTAAATGGAAACCAATCGGTATAAGTTTATGTTAAGGATAGTTTATATTTTCAATAACCAGAAAGTTGTTCGGACCCCCCTCCTCATTACAACCAACAAGATAGAATTTAGATGAAAAATCGGTTAAGCTGGATGTGTTTTGTTGTTGGAGCAGTCTTCATTCTCTCATGCTCGATGCTGATTGACAATCTACTATCCAAGAAATACCATTAATTCCAAGGTAGTAGTCATAGTTAGTATTCTTATTCTGTTATTGTTTCCAGTTTGATTTTAGATTCCATCAGTCTTTGATAATGGTCATGCTTATTTGGAGGTACCAAATCTAATGATCTATGCTTTTATGGACTTGGTTTCAATTGCCCATTAAGGTGCGGGTTGTTACATGGGCGGCTGGGTTTGGATGTGACTATATGTCGCGTTCGAGGTTCGAAGCATGCTCGAAACCCGCTAACCGGTCGACTACTAGATTTGGGTTGTTCAACCTCTATCAATCATCTGTAGAACCCAAGTGGTCGACCGCACTTGGCATATTTGGTCCAAATTAAAACCTAGACCGTATCTGGACCAAATTAAATACAAACTATTTATTATATAACTAAATATTATTTCATTCCTCTTTCACCTTTTTCGTCTTCGTTCTGACTATTCTGAAAAATTTCTATCTGTCATAGCGATGCACTCACCTACCGCTTTGTTTTTGGATTCTTGTCTTCTTTCCCATTCTTTTTACCCTATTTCAAACTAGTACCACCTCCTATTGTCCACCCTTTTAAAAGAATTTTAAAAATTAAAATTTTTATAATAAAAAATCGACAATCTATATGTATGCTCTTTTCTTTTTTCAAAAGAAATATCTCAATTTCTACTCAAAATTTTTAGTCAAATAAAATATACTTACTTTTCAGAAAATTTAATATTTACTTACCTTTCAAAAATAGAGTTTTCTACTTTTAAATAAATCCTTTAAAAATTATTTCAAACATATTATATTTTCTTTCAAACCTTTTGTTAAATTCTTTCATATGGGGTTGGACTTAGAGTGGGTATTATATGTCCCTTCTTTTGGACTTACCTCCTTTTCTACTTATTTTTGAATTATCTCCTTTCAGAATATATTAAAGATTTGGCTATCGTCTTAGAGTGATTTTTACATATCTTCTTTTGGGAACTAGCTTAATTCTTACTTATGGATATCTGAAACATATAAATTCTTTACTTTCCATTAATCTGGATCCAATGTACATCATCAATCGAAAATCCTACATGATCCACAACCATAGAGCAATCTATGCCTAATAATGGAATCAAGTACCATCTAGCTTCAGGGACCGTTTTATATGTTGCGTCCATGCTCTTCTTAAATCAACAACTTTCAATACGACCTGTCTTTCATGGGTGATCGAGATAGATGTATATCATTGTCTCTACCAATTATTCCAACTCATAGTGGACTTATTCATCTTTCGGAATATGGTTACAACTTCATTTATGACAAATATATGAGATTCGATTTCTATAAACGATCTTTATAGTTTATGGTGGTATGGAAAGTATTATTTTCATACTTAGCACCAAATTTCGAGGTAGGGAAACTCGTCTCTATCCATGAGAGTTTAAGAGTATACGTCGAGGCAAGGATAGTATGCTAAATTGTCTGACTTCATTGTTAATCGAGTGATAATACAAGTCTGAAATCGGAAAGTGGTTATTAGTATATTTGGTCTAATCTCTATGCGATCCATTTACTCACCAGAAAAGAAAAGTGGTTTTAAGTAATGAAAGGATTAATTAAAGAGACTTAGCAGTTGATTATGTGCTTAATCATGCTTGGTTTCCATATGAAATTAAATTCATGATTTGATTGCTTGCTTATTTGATAGTTAAACAACCGACTATCAAATCTTGGCCACTTTTGACTTCGGAAGTATATGAAAGCTTCACGTGTTCATACGATTTGAGATTTCCTTGGGTGAATTCATTCCGGTGAAACATCTCTCGCTTTAAGGGTATATATTGAAGATTCCATTGGGACTCTTATATAGTCTTCTTACTTTTGAAAGAATCAGGATTGAGTCAACCGAAGACTATCGGTTGTTGTTTTGGAGAGACTGGGATCAGATAATTTATCTGATAACCAATTTGAACAAGCATAAGCATTCGAATTGAAGACATCTTGAAGATGATGGAAATGGAAGATGGAGTTCTCTGAAGTGCAAGGGCTGCTTGCTACTAATCCGGAGGGTGATTCCAAAAAGTGATGTAGTAGAAGCAGTGCTGCGACGACCCGAACTCGATGTCTGACAATCGACATCGAAATTCGTATCGTCGGAGCTTATAACACATTAAGTACAACAACACAACCAAAGAAAATGAGTAATATCATTGACACAACAATAGATACAACAATTAATTACAAAAATGATACAATGAATATCACATATCAAAGATACATAATAGCAGAAAGAATAGCACAATTGGATGGTCTAGACTTTGCGAACATCGACAGCGGAAAGATAACTCTAATAGAATATCCAAAAGAATCCAACACCATCCTCCAACTCCATCTCCAAATCTCCAAAGCCAAAGCTCTGAACTTCAAGCTCGAACCATCATCAAGCTGAACTTGTAGCTAATGCGATCCCAAACGCGATTGCCAAACCAAAAACTTCAAAGATCCAAAGACTGAAGAAGATTTACAAATGCTATCAAAAAAAGACTTCGAAGGCTATCGAATCTACACCTACTATTTGATTATCTGAAAAACCCAACTCTAGACTGCCCGTGTGGAAATTTGTGGGCACCCAAAGTTTAGGAAGGGAACAATAAACTCCATGTCAGTCATCGGACTGGTATGAGCAAACAAAAATAGTTTTTATCTTTAAACAAATAACAAAAGATTTTAAAGTTGAAATCCGCAATGCTTTTTGAAAAATGAAACTGCAATAAGGCCTCCCACCACACACACAATGCAAGCGCACACTTGGAGGAGATTTCTCCTTATGACAGTCAAAAATGCTTGATACGCGAAAATCATTTGATATTATTATTAGGGCATACTGTAGAAAACCTTTCGAAAGTATAATATTAATCTTAGCCAGCATACAACCATTATTGTATGCCTACTATAGCTATCATCTAAACAGTGGTGACCGCCATAAGTAAATGGCAGGTTGTACGACTAAAATCGTACAAGGCGCGTAATGGAGATTGGATTTCTAACAAATAGTCAGGCAAAGGAACTTCCTCATTAAATGGAACGCCTTTGGAGGGACACCCCCAAGAACCAAAACGTTTCCCTACAAATACAAGGCCGGGTTACCCCTGCCCGCAAGTAAAACCAACAAGTAAGCCATCCCTGGTCGTTACCGTCTTTATCTGAGGGCCCTCAACCAACAACCACAGAGTAATAAGCTTGCATCCACCACATAGTTAAATATCTGGGCTCCATACCATGATATCATCTTTTATCCAGAAGGAAAAGGACATACCCAAGGGGAGCGACCCTTGAAAACCTTGCCGCAACATTCCTGTTTCGACCATTTCCAGGTTGTGAGGCTCGACGAAGTCTCGTCCACAAAGATACGCTTTTAACAAAAGCCATGCTTCGATCAACAAAAGATCAGCAGCACTTCGTATGCCACATTACCAAATTGGGAATGTATCACTAGTAACCATCAACTACATAACCTCTGAGCTCGTACGTCTCAGAGAAAGGTGTTAAGCTAAGAGAATAAATCTCTGCCACCAAACAGAAATGTATTTGATAAAAACCAGCTTTACATCTTAAAGTGTAACATCAGACACACATCCATACAAGTCTGTTCCAGGTTCAAACAGAACTAAAGGCACTTCAAAAGACGCCCTTGCAAATCGGGTATTCGTAATCCCGATCAGACTCCCCATCACATATGGAGATCTCTATACCGTAGCTACTCAGTGCAGAGTCATTCGACGGGTAATCCTTTCACTCTCGAAAATACCCGGTCTTCACCACCGGTCTTCAAATGCAATCTACAACGTCGTATCATTATTCGAAATGGGTTATATGACACAAGATCCTCTCCCGGCTAAACTGAATAATGAGCACAATATTTAAAAACATATGGATATTGGGATTTCAGTTAAGTCACAATTTAAAACCCAAAACTTTCCTTTCAAATGGTTTAAACAAATTACCATTTTCAAATCTTTAAACAAAAAGATTCATTTTACAAAGTTCACCCATCTTTCACAAAGATTATTCACAATTCAAATCTTTTATACAAAAGATATACCTTTAAGATCCTCTTTGATTTTCAAAAGAAAGTTCAACAATCTTTCACAAAGATTTATTCATAGCTTTCAAAACAATTCCCTTTTCAAATCTTTTATAGATAGGATGCACATTTAAGATCCCTTTTCAATTTGAAAACAAAGTATACCAATCTTCAACAAAGATTCATTTATATTATTTCAAAACAATTTACCTTTCAAATTGGATTAACTCATCCAATCTTTAAATCAAAGATAAATTCATAGCTTTTAAAACCATTTTCATTTCAAACTTGAAATCCTTTCAACACAAATTGGAAATTCTTTCCTTATTGAAAGCTATTATTATTTGAAAACAAATAGTTTTCGTTTCGAAAAAGTTCGATTTTATTTGCACAAGTTAAAGCCTTTTAAGTATAAAACTTGGGTTAAATTCAAATTCTCAAACAATACTTTTTAAAATGGTTTAAACTCATATAAACACATTTATAACTTGTATAACCTTTTAAACCATAATTTCCAAACATAGAATTCAATTTCAAATCATGAATTCAAATTCATATCAAATTACTGAAATTTCAAAACATTATCAAGTTATTCAAAATAACTTTTTATCTTTAAAACTCCTTTTCAAAAGCTTTTCGCGTTTAACCCAATTCCATTTCCAAACTATTTGAATTCAAAATTCAATTTTAAAACCATTTCAAAAATCTTTGACTTAACCAATTTCCTCGTGCAATCCATATTTGTTTGTGTATAGTGTAGTCCAGGGGTTCTACATAATAGTGCAACATCATCAGTCATCACAGATTCATGCACATCAATATCGATAAGCGGTATAATCTATAACGCTTATACAGATTCACAAATAAATAGTATAAATTTATCACAGATAAATAAATTACATTCATCACAGATCACACCAAAATAATTCATAGCACAAAGCATAACATATCAGGAATATCAAACAATTCAACAATAGATAGAATTCAAATATCCATAAGTAAGATCAAATAATTATCTGATTAGTTTAAATCAGATTAATCACTTATGATTAAATTGTTAATTCTTGTTAATTAGCATTAATTAATTACTAATTATTTGATTAATTATTCTTCAATCATTTATTAATTAACCATTAATAATAAATTAATTAAACTTTAATTATTAATTAAACAACCTTTAATCATTAAATGATTATCCTTTAATTAATTTATTATCCTTTAATTTATTATTCTTAATTAATTTCATTAATTAATTACTCCTCAATTAATTATCATTTCTTAATCACTTATATTAATTAACCTTTAGTAAATTATCCTTAATTAATCACATTAATTAATTAATCACATTAATTAATTAATCACATTAATTAATTATTCTTTGATCACTTGGTTAATCAACCTTTAATCATAAATTAATTACTTTTAATTAATTAATTATCTCTAAGCAATTAATTACACTTAATTACTTAATTAATAAATTACCTTTATTAATAAATCATTCCTTAAATACTTTCATTAAATAATTAATCTTTAAATCTTTATTCAATTAACCATAATCATGTAATTATTTTGCCTTAATTCTAAATTGATTAACAAAATTAAATCAATCACCTTGATTGAAGCAAATAACCCTTTAATTAATCACATTGATTAATTAATCGCCTACCTTAATAATTAATTACCAAATTCCATTTGAAAGCTTTTAAAAATAAAATACATAGTTATTATTTTAAAAACAAATCAATTTTAAATATTTAACTTAAAAATTAAATTTTGAAACTTTGTTAAAAGCTTATTAAATTTTCATTTTAACTTCTAAAACATGATTAATAAATTTGAAAACTTGATTAAATTCATCATTACCTTTTTAAACTTTGTTTACCATCCTATATTTGTTAAAACTTGATTTAAACATTTATATAGTTTAAACTTTGTTAAAAAATTTCCTAAAATTCTAAATCCCTACTGTATTATCAACGACCCGAGCAAAACACTCGTTTACCCAAGCTCGTCTTTGGGTAATCTGCTTCTATCCATTGCTTCGAGTCATCCCTGATGTTTTCACGCGCGTTACCCCGAGCCAACCCTTCTTCCCAAATGCCTTTCATTCATCTGAGACCAATGAACATTCGTGCACATGTACAAGTGATCGGATCGTCTCCGACCATCATCGCGATCACCCCCACGTCGCTGATGACCCATACGAACATCACAACCGCCCAGTTTCCTTTGAAATCGCCTGAAATCGAATTTGAACCATCGACCTTCACCGGGAAACAAATCCGAACCATGAATCCACCTTGCCAACGACGATCTCGACTACTTGGAACCACGTCGTCCCACCCCATAGTTACACCACAGCCTGCCGAGTCGGTTTTCCCCATACCGATCACCTCTAGTCCTCCCACGTCAATGCAACAACCACGAGAACCCAGCCATCACAAACCTGTCCTTAAACCCTATATTGACTTCGCATGGTCACCATGTCGAGTTAGAATTTTTCTGATGATCATCGATGCTTGAGCTATCTTCACCAAGAATCCCGACCTTCGAATCACAACAGTTCGTTGGAATTTGATAAAATTTCCGGTTCTGATCAACTCAGAATTACTCACTTGATTCTAAACTAAAAATTATCATTTTATTTCAAAAATTCATCATTTTTGATGATGATTCTAATTATATGATCATTCGTGAAAATCTGATGATTGAATTCTTGACTTTGTTTTATTTTACTGTAATTCGTAGATTTTGGAATAATTACTCAATAAATCCTTTTGAATCTATTTTTAAAAATGATATTAACATATTAAAAACATTTTCCTTTTTGAAATCAAAGTCTAAATTCGATTGTCCAATGAGTAATTAAATCTATTTTGATGGGTTAGAGCCTGTATATTAACAGAGTGATGTTACTTACGTTTATACAGACATGCACCCACTTTTTCTTCATATATATAAACACATGCAGGCAAATTAACACAATCATACAAGCGATATTTAACTCATCACTTCAAATATAATTCCAAACATCAAGAGATCAAAACAGGGTCAAGTGGTTTGCTCACCAATTTCCTGAAAGAACAGAGAAGGATTTTGATCCTGGAATCTGAAATCTTGATCCAGATGAATTTGCTTTTGATTTGCTTTGCAGGCTTTTGATTTTTATGCTTTGATTCTGATCTTGTTGATTCTGTAATACTTTGTTTTCAACTCTGGAATGTTAGATCAATACTTGCTTGCTTCAGAATTGTTTTAGGCTTTTAATCTTTCCTTTATTTTTGTTCTGGTTGAAATTGAACACTTGATGTTGTTTGATTTTGAACTGCCTTGTTTTGATTTTCTGGTTTTGTGCATATTTTCTTTGATTATCTTTTGACTAATTTTGCATTATATTGATTTCTAGGCTTTAAATTTGGAAGATGGAAAAAGGTTAAATTTAGCTGAAAATCACTAGCCAAACTTTTCTAATTCTTATTTACATAAAATTTTAAAAAAAACTTTTTGACACTTGTTAACTTATATTTATCTCAAGCTCACACTTGTTAATACCAAGTATATTTAAGCAACACATGCTAATGCATGTAATCTCCAACTTACATTTGTTAAAATGAAAGTAATTTATGTTTAAAACCCTCACTTTAAATAATTTAAAAATTATGTTTTAAACCCTTATATTTTATGTTTTACATGTTTATGTAGCATGTTTACATATGTGTTATGATAGAGAGAAGAATATCTTTTTTCCTTTATTATCATTTATATAACCTTAAAAATGATTTTAAAACTAATTATTCATAATAAATAAACACACTTATTATATGTAAGTTTCTTTTAAAATATCGATCCTTAATTTTAAACAACTTTTGAAAATTTATATATTATTTACTAACTATATCTATTTTAAAATATATAAGAAAAGCATTTTAAATCTTTAATTAAATCTTACTTATATATTTACAAACCAATTTTATTCATATATATGTTTTCTTATTAATTTCCAAAAATACGTATATTTTAATAATTTTGCTAAACCTTGTTTTAATCTTATATTATATTTACAATTCTAGTTATATGAATATATAATATTTTTCAAAATATTACTTTTAAATCCAATAAATTTATAATATATTTTATTCTCAAATTCCCAATCCAAATTTACTTTCGCAATTTACATATACATTTATTCCAAATATTCAAATTAATTCTCAATTAATTCACAAATAAATCCAAATCCAATATATTATTCAAAATATTTGTTTCAGAATTTTAAATTAGAAATTCTATATAAAATCATATTTATATTCATTTATATTAATAAACAAACAAATATCTATTTAATTTGGAAAATATCAAATTAATTCACAATGTAATTTCAAAAATTAAATTAATTTCCAATTTGAATTTGATTTAAAAATGGTAATGTTACAAATTCCCTCCCCTTAAGAAATTTTGTCCGCGAAACGTGCTAGGGAGACAACAGAGAACAGACAGGGATTGTTTTTCCAGATCAAACTGAATATCTATTCTGCATTTGGCTTATCAAATCAAAATATCAGCAATAGATACGAGATCGAACTTATTCGATACTTCATAAGATACTCGGGTCACCAGATCTACGAAATAAGCAGGGACCTCGGTTAGTTCGAAGGATAACTAACCATTCGTAGAACATATCGAGACCCGATAAAATAGATTAATGGACTCAATCTTCCACAATTCTCAAACATTAGATATGGATCCCAAACTCAAGTCGGAATACCCCAAATATATATAACTTGTCCCTCTTCGGACTTTGATTCTCACAAGAGATTACAATAGAATTTCAAATTTGGTTTTAATCGAAATCGATACAATCCAATTCAGTTTTATATTCTTGTTTACCAATTTATTTTAATTTAAAATTTCAAATTCATTAAAGTTTAAAACGAAAAGCTGATAACGAGAATACAACTAGGAATTTATCAACAACGATTCGCAGGGACATCATCACACCAAAGCTTCTTCCCGGAGCTGCCACGCAGACACCAAAGAATTTGAAATCGAATGATGATCAACAGAGATTGATAGAGAAAAGATTGTTTCCGTTATTGCAGGGCATTGACCATTTGTAGTGGTACTTCTCTGTCCCCTATCTCGTCCTCTCTCGCACTCATACTTGCTATCGGTGGATAACAAGAGAATTTCCTGAGGCATACAGATGGATATCTTAGGGATATACTCATTCTAGGTTATACTTTACCCTATCTCTAATAAGTGGCCTAATGTGTTATACTCCTGAGCTAAAGTTCAGCCTTCAGCTCTAATTCCACTTGTGACGACCCGAACTCGATGCTCGACAATCAACATCGAAATCCGTATCGCCGGAGCTTATAACACATTAAGTACAACAACACAGTGGAAGAAAATGAATAATATCATTGACACAACAACATATACAACAGTTGATTACAAAAATGATACAATGAATATCACATATCAGAGATACACAATAGCAGAAAGAATAGCACAAGTGGATGGTCTAGACTTTGCGACCATCGACAGCAGAAAGATAACTCCAATAGAATCTCCGAAAGAATCCAACACCTCCTGCAACTCCATCTTCAAATGTCCAAAGACAAAGTTCTAAACTTCAAGCTCAAACCACCATCAAGCTGAACTTGTAGCAAATGCGATCCCAAACGCGATTGCCAAACCAAAAATTTCAAAGATCCAAAGACTGAAGAAGATTTTGAAATGCTACCAAACAAAAGACTTCGAAGGCTATCGAATCTACACGTACTATTTGATTATCTGAAAAGCCCAACTCTAGACTGCCCGTGTGGAAAATTGTGGGCACCCGGAGTTTAGGAAGGGAACAATAAAATCCAGATCGGTCATGGGACTGGTATGAGCAAACAATTTTTTTTATCTTTAAAACAAACAACAAAAGATTTTAAAGTTGAAATCCGCAATGCTTTTGGAAAATGAAACCGCCATAAGGCCTCCCGCCACACGCATAATGCAAGCGCACACTTAGAGGAGATTTCTCCTTATGACAGTCAAAAATGATTGATATGCGAAAATCATTTGATATTATTATTAGTGTATAGTACAGAAAACCTTTCGAAAGTATAATATTAATCTTAGCCAGCATACAACCATTATTGTATGCCTACTATAGCTACCATCTAAACAGTGGTGACCACCATAAGTAAATGGCAGGTTATACAACTAAAACCGTACATGGCGTGTATTGGAGATTGGATTCCAACAAATGGTCAGGAAAAGGAACTTCCTCATTAAATGGAACGCCTCTGGAGGGACGCTACCAAGAACCAAAACGGTTCCCTACCAACACGAGGCCGAGTTCCCCCTGCCCGGAAGTAACACCTATAAGTAAGCCATCCTCGGTCGTTACCGACCTTTATGTGAGGGCCCTTAACCAACAGCCACACAGAAATAAGATTGCAGCAACCACAGAGGCAAATATCTGGGCTCCATACCATGATACCACCGTTTATCAAGAAGGAAATGGACATACACTAGGGACACGACCCTGAAAACCTTACTGAACGTTCCTGTTTCAACCATTTCTGGATCGTGGGGCTCGACGAAGTCTCGTTCATAAAGCTACGCTTTTCACAAAAGCCATGCTTCGATCAACAAATGATCAGCAGCACTTCGTATGTCACATTACCAAATTTGGAATGCATCACTAGTAACCATCAACTACATAACCTCTGAGCTCGTACGTCTCAGAGAAGGGTGTTAAGCTAAGAGAATAAATCTCCGCCACCAAATAGAAATGTATTTGATAGAAACCATCTTTACATCTCAAAGTGTAACGTCAGACACACATTCATACAAGTCTGTTTCGGGTTCGAACAGAACCGAAGGCACTTCTAAAGAAGCCCTTACAATTTGGGTATTCACAATCCCAATCGGAATCCCCATCACATATGGAGATCTCTATACCGTAGCTATTTAGTGCAGGGTCATTCCACGGGTAATACTTTCGCTCTCGAAAATACCCGGTCTTCACTACCGGTCTTCAAATGTAATCCACAACGTCATATCATTATCCGAAATGGGTTATATGACACAAGGTCCTCTCCCGGCTAAACCGAATAATGAGCGCAATATTTAAAAACTTATGGATATTGGGGTTTCCAAGCGTATTCCCGAGCGTAAAGCACAACGTCATATCATTATCCGGAATGGGTTATATGACACAAGGTCCTCTCCCGGCTAAACCAAAGTGCTGAAAGCTAAGCGATAGTTGGATCACCAAGCGAAGCTCCAAACTCCAAAGGTGAGTCTCAATGCTGTATCACTCAGTCTGACCCGAGCGTAAAGCAAAACACAAAAACACTCGAGTCAGGATTAACATTCTTATATCAATAAATCCAACTCAAGTGAAATATCAACTGAAATAAAATTAACTTAGAGGATGCTTGGGATAACCATCCTCTAAGGATCCCTGGAACTATCTATAGGGTAGAAATATACACCATGTCACCGTGGTCATCTCAATTTTATTTATTATTCAAAAACAAAATATCATTTCACTTCAAATACAATTGTTTTCAAATTTGATCACTTTCACAGTTACGATTCAAATCTACTCCAATCAAAAATTCAAATCTAGTCAAATCTCAATTTATCAATTTGAAATTCAACTCAATTTCTAAATAACCACTTCAATTTTATCAATCGCAGAATTCGGATTTGTAATCACAAAATACCCCTTTATATTTCAAACTTTAAGTATTCAACGTTTCAAACTAAATTTTATTCAATTTAGTTTTCTAAATAATAATTTCAAATTTTAGTTCAACCCAAATTATCATTTTTATTCAGTTTAGTTTCTAAATAACAATTCAACTATATTGATTTCAAGTACAGATCTGAATCTCAAAATAACCCATTTAAATTCCAAAATAATTCAAAGCTTTAATATTTAAATGTTCAATTTAACAGTTTCATAAAGATCTCGATTAACCTCATTATTATTTAGTCTTGAAATGCTCCCTCATTTGATTCAATATCATTTAAGTAATGTTAAATTACATTTTACTCAATATTTTATTTTAATTTATTTAAACGTGAAATATTCATTAAATCACTTAAATCAAAAATCCAGTTATAAAAATCATACCTTTAGATTTCCCGTTTAATAATTTCAAATCGATTTAATTAAATAAATCCTTATTTAAATACCATTTTTAATAAATCCAAATTTATCTCCCAATCTTAATTATTCAATTTATTACAAGAAAATCTTTTTGAAGTATAGATTTACATAAATACTTAACCATATTATGTGTATTAAATCAATTCTAATTTAAATCAAATATTACTACTAAATCTATATAAAAATTTTCCATCTTAAGAATCAATATTTATTTAACCATATATTTCTCTCCAAAATCATAGAAATTATTTCAAAATATTTATATATGGACCAACGGTGTCTGTATATATTTTCTATCATATGGTCAAGCGCTATGGATATTTATCATTCCAATCCGTCCACTAAATATATACGGGTGGATATCATTTCAACCCGAAATCCCATATTCAATTAAATGAAAATCGCTTGGGTTTATTATTTCAACCCATAACGATTTTCTCCTATCCTAAAGTCCGTTCGAATATGTATAATTTCAACCCATAGTGAATACTATACTAACAAGGCACTTGCAGAGTGATAACAGATATGATAATAATATAACAACATGCATATATCATCAATAACAATATAATATAAACAATAGGATATGGTGTCATATCCCACAAGTGAACAGTTATAGATAATAGCATAAATATAACAATTTAAATAACTACAGTAGCATACTTCAATTGTTGTTTCAATTGAAATCAAATTTAATAAATATAAGAACGTTAATTGTGAGTGATTGCTCACCTTTCGAGGCTAAAGAGAATAGACAATAAAATTTAGTTACGAATTCCAAAGCAAGGCTAGATAGACACGATTCGACAAAGAAAACAGGCACGACGAACAAAGCTGTTAAATGGAAGAGAAAAAAAATCGAATTCAAATTAGAACTAGATCGATGAAGATGAATGATATAAATGAACTTACAATTATATATATAATTATATATAACTATTTACATATATAAAACATATTCTAAATTTAATATACATACATTTCAAATCATTGTTTTTAAACCAAACACATATACAATAAAAAAATCAAACATATATGCAATATATATGTTGAAATAATACTTATTAAAATAAAAACTTATATATAATGTATGTTCATTGCAACATATCAACTGCCGCTTATATAACTTTTAAACTTTATCTTATAAAATATAAACTGTATAAACTTTTATAACTTAATAAACTTTATATTATAAATATACTATATACACTTAAAACCTGCGCATGTGATACTTATATTTAAATAATAATATAATCATTACGACATAAACCGCTTAGACATACCTAAAATTTACTTTCAAAACCGTTATAAATACCATATACTTACCGACCAAATGTATAAACTCGAATGCTTAGATATATATATGGTTTCCGTTCTTTTTCTCACTCACCTATTTTGTTGTTTCCAGTACATTACATTAAGAAAGAGTAATATATAACAAAACCAACAAAACCCTAAAAAGATTAAAAAAAAACAAAATACTAAGCTTAAAAAAATTAGAACAAAAAGCATCTTTACATACAACAGCCGAAAAAGGAAAATTTTATTTTATAGACTAATATAACAGCATATATACATATATACACAAATACATTTATATATATAAAAGAATAACTTGGACATATATATATAAACCATATAATAGACGCTGCAAAATTTGTATAATATATTATTAAACTGGAAATAGGGAAACCCAAGATAATATGACCCATGTAACAAATTCACCGATATATATATATATGCTGACAGACAGAAGTACTATACCTAATATATGCGAACGTATGCAAGCTAGTGGTGACGAGTGTCTAACGGGTGATGGCGATAGGGGTATGCGGTTATGGCCTTGAAGAGGCGCTGTAACAACTTGGGAAAGAAAGAAAATAGGCTTCATGGAGGAAGAGGAAGCAACAGTAGGTATAAACCCAAAGTTATAAAGACAGAGGAAAAACGCTTTGCACAATTTAAGGCGAGCTTTAAATTTTTAATAAATACAAAACGTATCTAAGTTTATACGTTTATAACTTTCCAGCTGTAGTGTGTATATATAATGAACGGTCATAATGAAAGAAGTGGAAACAGGGAGCGTAGGAAAGGAAAGGTTAGAAAAATAAAATTTTCACCCTTAAATTCCGGAGATTAATAAGATAACGTACCTGTTTAATGAAATGTACAACAACGATCACAAGCTAAAATTTAGCTGAAAGTTTAAAGAAATGAGGAGAAGATGGGTTTTTAAATTAATCACTTCCCAAAATTAATATGTCAATGAAAAAAGGAAAGAAGATGAATCAGGGAAACGTATTATAACTTATATATAACTATTAAACGGATAGATGGAAGAAAAGGTGAGCAGGTGAGTAAAAGTGGAAACTGATTTATAAGCGAAATGGAATGTAAGCTGTTGCCTGGGAAGAAAATGGAACAGTTTAAAAGTTAAAGGCAATGGACTGCTGAAATTAAATGAGTATAAAACGTGTAAAAGTTATATACTGAAACAGCTATAAATTTCAATTATTATTATAAAACGGGGAATAACGAAAGGCAAGGACAATGATTTCAAAGTTTATTAATGGCTAGGAATGGGGAAGTCTATCCGTGAATTGGAAAAATTATTAAGCAATTGAAATGTTAACGGTAGAAAAAGTAACAGCTACACACTGTTTTAGAAACAATCAAAGCAATTAATAGCTTGATTGGACAACAAGAATAAATATGGAAGGACACGTTATAAAGGCAAAATGAACTGTTTGAAAATAAATAAAAGAAACGATGGCAAATGAAACAGCTGTGCCTTGAATTTCCCAAAATAAATTATTTTATGAACATCAATTATTACTGACTTAAATTGAACAGAATCACATCCTAAAATATACTTCCTTAATTTTTGATGAAAATTTATCATTTGCCACATTTAACTATACGTAATCCAAATGTAAAATTTTATTTCAAAATATTATTATTTAAAATTTCTCAAAAATCAAATTATATACGCTAAATAAAATCATTAAAAATTAACAAAATTTTACGGGTCGTCACACTCTCCCCCACTCAAAACTTTTCGTCCCCGAAAAGGAAGAAAGTAGGAGAATAGAAACAACCAGAAAGATAAATAGATTGAAAGACAAGGATAAACAATTAATTTAAGACCATATAAATTTTTCTAGAAATATTCATTTGAAAACTTCGTTTGTAGTTCAATTATCTTTAATACTTTAAAACTTTTCAAAACCCATTTGTAAAATTTCCTGCTTCCCTTAGAAATAACATTTATATGTTTAAATAACACCTTTATAAATATATATGAAAATTATTTGGAACAGTTATTCACATCCTTGGTTATATTTTCAAGGAAGTTATTTGACAACATTAAATCCATAGTTTATAAATTTACTAATTTATCTTAAGACACTTTCAACATTATAGATAAATTAATACTCATTTCTTAAATATGTCATATTAAATTAATAACTTCTGAAATATTAATGACACTAATGATTTAATACTAAACCATGTAGTATATAAGTAAACAATATTTTAAAGATTATATTCAAAAAGGAAAGGAGGGTAGACTCGGAAAAATGGAATATAGATGAATAAATAAGGCTGAGCAGATAAGGTAGGTTCAAAGGGATAGTATCGGGCTCGAATAATTAAATCAACCATAAAATTTTAATCTCAAATATTAATACAAAATTTCTTTGTTGGAAATACCTTTATAATAAAATACTTTTATATCGAAATGAAATTTTCCTTTAAAAAATACTTTTATAACTCGATATTTCAACAAGTTTATCCTCGTTCTTGTAGACTCTGGCCATGCGTTGTTCAGGCGCAAAGCTAGAATTCTTCAAGTACTTAGTAGACCTGTTTCAACACCCAGTGAAAATACTTGAAAAACCTTAAAAAATATATGGAAAGTACAATCCAAAAAAAAATAAATCAAACCAAAACCTTTGTCCAACCGTGGATCACAGATACACAATGGTTACGCCTGGGTCACCCAGGAAGCAATCCGTACTCGTAAGCTTTCTCAGCCCTGCGAGTTACGCCATGATGACTAGTAGGGTGCAGGATACACAATGGTTACGCCTGGGTCCCCCAGGAAACAATCTATACTCCTAGGCTGTCTCAGCCAGGCAGTTTCGCTACTAATGTGACCTACACAGATTGCAGGATACACAATGGTTGCGCCTGGGTCCCCCAGGAAACAATCTGTACCCCTAGGCCAGTCTCAGCCAGGTAGTTGCGCAATGTAGTCACAAGAAAAAAAACCATGGGTTACGCCACGGTGGGACACTCGAGTATCACATCCGGAAAACCAAAAATCAGAGAGAATAATATCGATAGAATGAATCCACAATGTGGCCACAAAGCAGATATCAAGCAGAAGGCACTTTCCATATCTTTACTTCGAAAAAATATATATCATATAGTACCTTTCCAAATACTTTCAAATATCATACTTATATAAAGTCCATTATATATAGGATTCCTTTTCCAAATTGAATACTTTCCAAATCAATAGTATATCAAATCATACTTATATAGACTTCGATTAAAAAAAATTCTCTTTCCAAATTGAGTATCTTTCAAATCAATAGATTTCAAATCAACTTCATACTTATACAAATCCATTTTATATAAGTTCGACCACTCCCAAATCAAGTACTTAATAATATAAGGTTCTCAATTTCAAATCATTTCAACATCAATTTAGTTTCAAAGTTTCTTAAACAATTGGTTTAGAAAATAATCCAAATTTCCAAATCAACAAAATTTAGGTCAAACAAATTCATTTCCAAAATCACCATATAAGTACTGGTTTTAATTCCAATCTAATTTCAAAACCAAATATTCTTCTCAAAATGAATTATACTCAAAATGGTTTCTAAATTTATATTTATCCCTTTAAAACCTTTAACTATTTATTTCTATATAAAAAATCCACTTTTCCTTTATCGAATTATTTATTTAACAAAAGTTTCAAATTTACTTAAGTCATACTCTTCATACTTTAAACATACAAAACTAAACTCATATTCTTTATCAAATATTTTATACTCTTCGAAATTTCTTAGTTTTAAAATTTTAAACCTTGATTTGGAAGTGCTCGAACCTTCAAAATAGTCGGTGAAATCAAATTTCAAATCCAAGAGTTGGAAATCAACAACAAATCAGTAAATCATTTTTTTTTATAAATAAAGTTATACTAAATCAAATTGAAAACTCGAGGATTGAACACCGGCTTACTTTAAATTATTTCAAATGTATATACCTATGTCTTTCGAATATCAAATCATATTTCAGAATTTGAAATCAAAATTGGTTTCATAAAGTCACTCGCATAGCAAAGCTATTAAAGTGGCCACTCCCCACTCTGAAACTCGAAAATCAATGTCGATGATGCGTGCACTCATCACCGAAATTATTTTCTAGTGACATAAGTGAGTTCTGGACTTCTATTTTCTTGAAAACTTCTTTAAATTTTTTTTTCGAAATCCTTGGAACTCATTTGAAGTCATTTGAAACATTTCTTATTCCGAAAATACTTTCAAATCTTATTAGTATATATTTCAAAATCTTAAACCAATTTTCAAAAATACCGAAGTCCAATCTCTCGAATTTCAAATTCAAAACCTTCCAGTTATAAATCATTTTTATATAAATCAATTTTCGTATAATATTTTCAAAATTTCAAATCCTTTCGAAACTTCAAATTCTCGTTTTTTTAAAGGTATATAATCCTTATCGAAAACATTTTCTCTTTTGATATATAAAATAAAATCATAGTTACCCAAATAAAAATTTCGGTATATAAAACAATTTTAAAATACAAACAAAACCCGATTTTCAAAGGATGATTCAAGAATGGATTTCAAAACAAAGATAGAGATTTAATTTAGAGGAACTCCAATCAATAGAACCCTGATTCGAAGATAGACTCGATCGAAGATGAGATAATTGAATTACAAAATAGATTATGGACATAAATCGTGGGCGACCTTAATCGGGTCAACCGTGACTTCATGAATATGATCGATGCGGAATTCCAAGGCAAATCGACATTCGATCGCCAGATATATAATTCGGCATAACCAGAGATAGCAACATCTAAACCGAGGATATATAAATCTTTGGTGAATTAATGCCGATTGTAAAGGAGTTTTCACCCCCTTTACAAAACATTCAGTGGAGTTATGGAATACTCTAGAATCAAACGAATATAAATAGAAGAGACAATAATGAATTTCGGAACTGAGGGACATTCCAAAATTCAAAGGAAATCGAGTCAAAAAGGAAGAGATTCAACTCGAACAAAAGTGACTCTGTAAATAAATTTACCATATATGCTAATTTTTGCCTAGAGCCTCGCTCTGATACCAAATGTAACGACTCGCTATTTTGGACCATTCAAATCGACAATAATACTATACATGTCCGACTTGAATAATTCAAAATACCGAATTGTTAATTTAAATTTGGCAAAACATATACAGTAAATAAATCAATCACAGAATCACAGATACAGAGTAGAACAATAATACGCAGCGGAATAAATGAATAGTAGTTCATGAAGCTACTATATAACAAAGTTAGAAATAAAATACATCAGAATATCCTAGATACAGTGAAGTCTCCAATGCAACAGATGACTTCCCTTAACGAATCAACTGGAAGTGCTGAAAGCTAAGCGATAGTTGGATCTCCAAGCGAAGCTCCAAACTCCAAAGGTGAGTCTCAATGCTGTATCACCCAGTCTGACCCGAGCGTAAAGCAAAACAAAAAACACTCGAGTCAGGATTAACATTCTTATATCAATAAATCCAACTCAAGTGAAATATCAACTGAAATAAAATTAACTTAGAAGATGTTTGGGATAACCATCCTCTAAGGATCCCTGGAACTATCTATAGGGTAGAAATATTTACTATGTCACCGTGGTCAACTCAATTTTATTTATTATTCAAAAACAAAATATCATTTCACTTCAAATATATTTGTTTTCAAATTTGATCACTTTCACAGTTACGATTTAAATCTACTACAATCAAAAATTCAAATCTAGTCAAATCTCAATTTATCAATTTAAAATTCAACTCAATTCCTAAATAACCACTTCAATTTTATCGATCTCAAAATTCGGATTTGTAATCACAAAATACCCCTTTATATTTCAATATATTTCAAACTTTAAGTATTCAACGTTTCGAACTAAATTTTATTCAATTTAGTTTTCTAAATAATAATTTCAAATTTGAGTTCAACCTAAATTCTCATTTTTATTCAATTTAGTTTCTAAATAACAATTCAACTATATTGATTTCAAGTAGAGATCTGAATCTCAAAATAACCCATTTAAATTCCAATATAGTTCAAAGCTTTAATATTTAAATGTTAAATTTAACAGTTTCATAAAGATCTCGATTAACCTCATTATTATTTAGTCTTGAAATGCTCCCTCATTTGATTCAATATCATTTAAGTAATCTTAAATTACATTTTACTCAATATTTTATTTTAATATATTTAAACGTGAAATATTCATTAAATCACTTAAATCAAAAATCCAGTTATAAAAATCATACCTTTAGATTTCCCGTTTAATAATTTCAAATCGATTTAATTAAATAAATCCTTATTTGAATACCATTTTTAATAAATCCAAATTTATCTCCCAATCTTAATTATTCAATTTATTACTAGAAAATCTTTTTGAAATATAGATTTACATAAATACTTAACCATATTATGTGTATTAAATCAATTCTAATTTAAATCAAATATTACTACTACATCTATATATAAAATTTCCATCTTAAGAATCAATATTTATTTAACCATATATTTCTTTCCAAAATCATAGAAATTATTTCAAAATATTTATATATGGACCAACGGTGTCTGTATATATTTTCTATCATATGGTCAAGCGCTACAGATATTTATCATTTCAATCCGTAACTAAATATATACGGGTGGATATCATTTCAACCCGAAATGCCATATTCAATTAAATGAAAATCGCTTGGTTTTATCATTTCAACCCATAATGATTTTCTCCTATCCTAAAGTCCGTTCGGGTATGTGTCATTTCAACCCATAGTGAATACTATACTAACAGGGCACTTGCAGAGTGATAACAGATATGATAATAATATAACAACATGCATATATCATCAATAACAGTATAATATAAACAATAGGATATGGTGTCATATCCCACAATTGAACAGTTATAGATAATAGCATAAATATAACAATTTAAATAACTACAGCACCATACTTCAATTGTTGTTTCAATTGAAATCAAATTTAATAAATATAAGAACGTTAATTGTGAGTGATTGCTCACATTTCGAGGCATAGAGAATAGACAATGAAGTTTAGTTACGAATTCCAAAGCAAGGCTAGATAGACACGATTCGATGAAGAAAATAGGCACGACGAACAAAGCTGATAAATGGAAGAGAAAAAAAATCGAATTCAAATTAGAACTAGATCGATGAAGATGAATGATATAAGTGAACTTACAATTATATATATAATTATATATAACTATTTACATATATAAAACATATTCTAAATTTAATATACATACATTTCAAATCATTGTTTTTAAACCAAACACATATACAATAAAAAAATCAAACATATATGCAATATATATGTTGAAATAATACTTATTAAAATAAAAACTTATATATAATGTATGTTCATTGCAACATATCAACTGCCGCGGATATAACTTTTAAACTTTATCTTATAAAATATAAACTGCATAAACTTTTATAACTTAATAAACTTTATATTATAAATATACTATATACACTTAAAACCGGCGCATGTGATACTGATATTTAAACAATAATATAACCATTACGACATAAACCGCTTAGACATGCTTAAAATTTACTTTCAAAACCGTTATAAATACCATATACTTACCGACCAAATGTATAAACTCGAATGCTTAAATATATACATGGTTTTTGTTCTTTTTCTCACTCACCTATTTTGTTGTTTCCAGTATATTGCATTAAGAAAGAGTAATATATAACAAAACCAACAAAACCCCAAAAAGATAAAAAAGCAAAATACTAAGCTCAAACAAATTAGAACAAAAAGCATCTTTACATACAACAGCCAAAAAAGGAAAATTTTATTTTATAAACTAATATAACAGCATATATACATATATACACAAATACATTTATATATATAAAAGAATAACTTGGATATATATATATATATAAACCATATAATAGACGCTGCAAAATTTGTATAATATATTATTAAACTGGAAACAAGGAAACCCGAGATAATATAACCCACGTAACAAATTCACTGATATATATATATATATATATGCTAAGAGACAGAAGTACTATAGCTAATATATGCGAACGCACGCAAGCTAGTGGTGACGAGTGTCTGATGGGTGATGGCGATAGGGGTATGCAGTTATGGCCTTGAAGAGGCGCTGTAACAACTTGGGAAAGAAAGAAAATAGGCTTCGGGGAGGAAGAGGAAGCAACAGTAGGTATAAACCCAAAGTTATAAAGGCAGAGGAAAAACGCTTTGCACAATTTAAGGTGACCTTTAAATTTTTAATAAATACAAAACGTATCTAAGTTTATACGTTTATAACTTTCCATCTGTAGTGTATATATATAATGAACGGTTATAATGAAAGAAGTGGAAACAGGGAGCCTAGGAAAGGAAAGGTTAGAAAAATAAAATTTTCACCCTTAAATGCCGGAGATTAATAAGGTAACGTACCTCTTTAATGAAATGTACAACAACGGTCACAAGCTAAAATTTAACTGAAAGTTTAAAGAAATGAGGGGAAGATGATTTTTTTAAATTAATCACTTCCCAGAATTAATATGTCAATGAAAAAGGGAAAGAAGATGAATCAGGGAAACGTATTATAACTTATATATAACTATTAAATGGATAAATGGAAGAAAAGGTAAGCAGGTGAGTAAAAGTGGAAACTGATTTATAAGCGAAATGGAATGTGAGCTGTTGCCTGGGAAGAAAATGGAACAATTTAAAAATTAAAGGTAATGGACTGCTGAAATTAAATGAGTATAAAACGTGTAAAAGTTATATACTGAAACGGCTATAAATTTCAATAATTATTATAAAACGGGGAATAACGAAAGGCAAGGATGATGATTTCAAAGTTTATTAATGGCTAGGAATGGGGAAGTCTATCTGTGAATTGGAAAAATTATTAAGCAATTGAAATTTTAACGGTAGAAAAAGTAACAGCTACACACTGTTTTAGAAACAATCAAAGCAATTAATAGCTTGATTGGACAGCAAGAATAAATATGGAAGGACATGTTATAAAGGCAAAATTAACCGTTTGAAAATAAATAAAAGAAATGATGGCAAATAAAACAGTCGTGCCTTGAATTTCCCAAAATAAATTATTTTATGAACATCAATTATTACTGACTTAAATTGAACAGAATCACACCCTAGACTATACTTCCTTAATTATTGATGAAAATTTATCATTTTCCACATTTAACTATACGTAATCAAAATGTAAAATTTTATTTCAAAATTTTATTATTTAAAATTTCTCAAAAATCAAATTAAATACGCTAAATAAAATCATTAAAAATTAACAAAATTTTACGGGTCGTTACAAAACTCTAGACTGCCCGTATGGAAAATTATGGGCACCCAGAGTTTAGGAGGGGAAAAATAAACTCCGGGTCAGTCATGGGACCGGTACGAGCAAACAAAAAATAGTTTTATCTTTAAAACAAACAACAAAAGAACTTAAAAGTTGAAATGCGCAATGCTTTTTGGAAAATGAAACTACCATAAGCCCTCCTGCCACACACACCATGCAAACGCAAAATTGGAGGAGATTTCTCCTTATGATAGTCAAATATGCTTGATACGCGAAAACCATTTTGATATTATTATTAGTGCATAGTGGAAAACATTTCAAAAGTATAATATTAATCTAAGCCAGCATACAACCATTATTGTATGCCTACTATAGCTACCATGTTCAATATAAGGTTACTGCCATATTCCATGGAAGGTTATACAACTAAAACCGTACAGGGCACGTATTATTTCTTTGAATTTTCCAACAAATGGTTAGGCCAAGGAACTTCCTATCGCCACATGGGAACGCCTCTAGAGGGACGCCCCGAGAACCTACCCGGCTCTCTGCCAACACAAGGCCGATGTACTCCCTTCCCGGGAGTAACACCTAAGACATGTAACCCCCGGTCGTTTGCGACCTTTATCCGAGTATCCTCAACCACAATGCAACATCACACAGTAATAAATATACAGTGTCCACATGACTAAGTATCTGGGCTCCATACCATGATACCACTCTTTTCCAGAAGGAATGGACGTACCCTAGGGGTGCGAACCCTGAAAACTTGCCGCATCTTTCCTGTTTCGACCATTACCAGGTTGTGAGGCTCGATGTGGTCTCGTCCACAAAGCTACACTTTTTCACAAAGTCATGCTTTGATCAACAAATGATCAGCAGCACTTCGTATGCCACATTACCAAATTGGAAATGTATCACTAGTAACCATCAACTACATAACCTCTGAGCTCGTATGTCTCAGAGAAGGGTCTTAAGCTAAGAGAATAAATCTCTGCCACCAACCAGAAATATATTTGATAGAAATCGGTTTTACATCTCAAAGTGTAATGTCAGACACACATCCATACAAGTCTGTTCCGGGTTCGAACAGAACCGAAGGCACTTCTAAAGAAGCCCTTGTAATTCGAGCATTCACAATCCCGATCGGACTTCCCATCACTTAGGGAATCTCTATACCGGCGTGACTCAGTGCAAATACAATCGACGGGTTATCCTTTCATTCTTGAAAATACCCGATCTTCACCATCGGTCTTCAAATGCTATCCATAACGTCGTATCATTATTCGGAATGGGTTATATGACACATGGTCCTCTCCCGGCTAAACCAAATAATGAGCGCAATATTTAAAAACATATGGATAATGGGATCTCAGTTAAGTCACAACTTATTATCCAAAAACATTCTTTAAATGGTTTAAAACAGATTACCATTTTAAATCTTTTTAAATAAAAAGATTTATTTCACAAACTTCACCCACCATTCACAAAGATTCAATTATAGCTTTCAAAACAATTTCAAATTGGATTAACTCATCCAATCATTTAAATAAAAGACTCAATTCATATTTTCCAAAACCATTTCCAAAAATTCATAGCTTTTCATAAACAATTTTCATTTCAAATCTTTTATTCAAAAGATACACCTTTTAAATCTTCTTCAATTTCCAAACGAGATTCAATTATCTTTCACAAAGATTAATTCATAGCTTTCAAAACAATTCGCACTTTCATTTAAAACTTGAAATCTTTGGATACAAATTGGAAATCCTTTCCTTATATGAAAGCTTTTATTATTTGAAAACAAATAGTTTTCGTTTTGGGAAAAACTGATTACATTTACATAAGTTAAAGTCATTCAAGTATAAAACTTGGGTTTAAATTTAAATTCCCAAAACAATACTTTTTAAATGGTTAAAAACCCATATAAACACCTTTATAACTTGTATAATCTTTTTAAACCATAATTTCCAAATCATTGAATTCAATTTTAAATATGGAATTCTAATTCAAATCAAATTATTTAAATTTCAAAACTTTATTAAGTTATTCAAAATAACTTTTATTTTTGAAATCCCTTTTCAAAAAGCTTTCAATTCCAATTCCAAAACTATTTTGGATTCAAAAATTCAATCTCTAAAATCATTAAAATCTATGACTAAACCGATTTCCTCGTGCAATCCATATTTGTTGTGTGTAAGTTGTAGTCTAGGGGTTTCACACAATAGTGCAACAACATCAATCATCAGAGATTCAATCATATCAATATCGATAAGCGGTATATTCCAATAACGCTTATATATATATACACAGATTCACAGATAAATAAGTTACATCACGAATGAATAAATTACATCACAGATGAATAAATTACATCACAGTTTACAGCACAAATCAGAATAATTCGTATCACAAAGCATCACATATGAGGAATATCAAACCATTCAAATATTCAAAAGAATCCAAACATTCATACGTAAGATTTATTAGTCATCTGATTAAATTAAATTAGATTAATTGCTTATGGATAATTAAATAATCCTGGTTAATTAATATAAATTAATTACAACTTTTTTTAATTAATTAACCTTTAACCATTTATTATTAATTAATCATCCTTAATTAATCAATAAATCAACCTTTAATCATTAAATAATTAACTATTTATTATTTAATTATCATTTAATTAATTATCTTTAACTAATTACATTAAGTAATTAACCCTTAGTTAATTGTCCTTTAATTAATTATTCTTAAATTAATTACCTTAATTAATTAACCACATTAATTAATTTCTCTTTAAATTAATTAACCATTAACATTTGATTAATAACCTTTTTCCGTTCATCCAGTCCATACGACCCCAAATCGTATCTAAAAAATCTGATTTTCGTTTTAAAAATCATCATTTTCGAAGTAGTTTTAGATGATGTAATGTAATGTGGAATTCATGCAATTCAAAAATGGGATAAATCTTGAAATTTTCACAGTATTTTCTATTACCAGACAAAACCATTATATGTTCTATCAAAATTTTATTTTTAAAATTAAATTCTGATGCCTTTGAATATATTTTGTTTTTGCATTACTGATTAAAGGATCGGAGAAATTAGATTTGGATTTTGAACTTTAATTAATCCTTGTAAATTTTCAACAGAACATCATCTTCCTGATTCCAGATACATGCACACCATTTCACACACATACAGTCATGAATAGATATATATATTTCAGCACATTTAATTCATAACTTTCCACAACATCGCATGCAAACCAGTGATTCAACAAATTCAGGCTAAAATAATGGGTCTGCTCACCGTGACTGGAAGAACAGAGGAGACTCAGGCTTGAATACTGGAAATGAAAATTTGGGCTTAAGCTTTGAATTTTTTCGTGATGTTTGATCCAGTTTGCTTTGCTCTTTTGCTTTAGAATTTGTATCAGATACTTTGCATTAGGCCTTTGAAATTTGAACAGATCTACAGGCTTAAATTTCCACGCTTTTGACACTTGCTCACAGTCTCTTTTTTTTCTTTTGGTTTTAAACTTTGTTTTCAGGAATTTAGATTGGAAGAAAACTTTGAATTTTTGTTGAGGAGGGATTTCAATTTTTTAAGTTGAAGATGATTTTTGTTTTCTTCTTTTCAAGTTTGAGAAGTTTGAGAAGAATGAAAACAACTTGACTATTTTTTTCTCTTCTATGCATATTTACAAAATTTAATTCCAAAGAAAATAATCATCTTGCCACTTGTTCAAATCTATTACACTTGTAATTTACATATCCTCTTTAATATAAAATGTCACTAAAGATCATTTTTGTGTTTATAATCTTGGTTCAAATTATTTTATTTTGTAAATTTTGCATTATCCCTTCATGTAAATATATTTTCATATATAACCCATGTTTTAATTTAAAATGTTTATATTTTTTTAATATTCATATTTACACAAATAAAATTTTATCCCAATTATTTTTCACATTACAATCTTTAATTTAGCTCAATATTTTTATATACATATTTATTTTTATACATTTACATTCATACATTTCTTATCATTTATTTTTGTACAACTTTTTTAACAAAAAGAATGGTTTAAAATCTTGATCATATATTAACAAATGATCACTTTTATTCATATATGTATATATATAAGAGAATTAAATCTTAAAAATAAATCTTTTGAAAATTAATACATCTTCCAAATATTAATATATTTAAAAATTTAGAAAACAAACTAACATTAAATTTTTATTAATCCCAAAACTTTTAATTTCTATTTATCTTTAAATCCAATATTTATTTATAAAATACTTATCCTCAAATTTCAAATTAAATTGCTACTAATAATCTAAAATTTTAAGTTTATTCTGGAAATGTCTAATTAATTCATAAATAATCCCATAATTTAATTTCAAAATTAAATTAATTATCAAATTAAACTTGGCTATATTTCAGCGATGTTACAGATTCCCCCCTTAAGAAAATTTCATCCCTGAAATTTGCCAGGGAGACGACAAAGAGTAGATGATAGATAGAGAAATATCTTTTCAGAACAAATTGGATGTCTATTCTGCATTTGGCTTACAAAAGCAGAATATCAACAATAGATGTGAGAACAAACTCAATCAACTACGAAACAACTAGTTTATCTGGTCTACGAAATATGCAGGGGCACTGGTTAGTTCGAAGAGATAACAAACCATTCGTAGAATATATATGGACCCAAGAGAACAACTAATGGATTTAATCTTCCACAACTCTCAATCACTAGATATGGATTCCAAACTTAAGTCTGGACACCCCAAAGTATATATAACTTGTCCCTCTTCGGACTTTAATATACACAAGAAATCACAATAGAATTCCAAATTTGGTTTCAATCGAAATCGATGCAACACAATTCAGCTTTATATTTTATTAATCAATTGTTTCAATTTCAATTTGAAATTTCAAGTTTATTAACGTCAAAATGGAAAGCTGATAGAGAACTGATAAGAAGAATACGAAATAAGAACTTATCTATACGATTCGTAGGGCCACCACCACACCGAAGCTTCTCCTTGTAGCTGCCACGAAGCAATCAAAAAATTTGAAATTAGATCAAAGGAGATTGATAAGAAAGTTGTTTCCACTGTCGTAGGGTATTGACCATTTGTAGTGGTACTCCCCAGTCCCCTATCTCGTCCTTTTCTTGTACTCATACTTACTATTAATGGATAGCAAGAGAATTTACTAAGGCACTCGGACAGATATCTTAGGGACATGCTCATTCTAGGGTATACTTCACCCTATCTCTAATGAGTTACCTAACGTGTTATACTCCTGAGCTAAAGTTTCAACCTTCAGCTCTGATACCAAATGTAGCGACCCTGACTCGACCTTCGAAAATCGGCACTGAATACATCACTCGTATTCGAATGCTGCAGATCCAAACGTCGAATCTGGTTCGCTGGAGCTTATAACACATTAAGTACAACAATATAGTGGAAGAAAATGAATAATATCATTGATACAACCATGAATACAATATCTGATACAACTGAATATCAAATAGAAATGACTATCAATATATCAAAGATAGATACAAGATAATAGCAGAGACAACAGCAGCGGAAAGACAATGTCTTCAATGCCAAACTTCAAAAAAAAACTCCATCTCCAATCCAAAGATAGCTCGAACCCCCATCAAGTTGTACTAAGCAAGGTCAGTCATCCAAAGACTGAAGAAGATTCCCAAAGACTGAAAGCTACCAAATCAAAGACTTCGAAGGCTATCGAATCTACTCCTACTACTCGACTATCTGAAAAACCAAACTCTAGACTGTCCGTGTGGAAAATTATGGCCACCTAGAGTTTAGGAAGGAAACAATAAACTCCGGGTCAGTCATGTGACTAGCATGAGCAAACAAAAAACAGTTTTATCTTTAAAAAACAACAAAAGAACTTAAAAATTGAAATCCGCAATGCTTTTTGGAAAATGAAACTACCACAAGGCCTCCCGCCACACACACCATGCAAACGTAGAATTGGAGAAGATTTCTCCTTATGATAGTAAAAAATGCTTGATACGCGAAAACCAGTGCATAGTGGAAAACATTTCGAAAGTATAATATTAATCTTAGCCAGCATACAACCATTATTGTATGCCTACTATAGCTATCATGTTCAATAGCAGGTTACCGCCACAGTCCATGGCAGGTTATACAAATAAAACCATACAGGGCGCGTATTGTTTCTTTGGATTTTCCAACAAATGGTCAGGCCAAGGAACTTCCTATTTCCATATGGGAACGCCTCTAGAGGGACGCCCCGAGAACCTACTCGGCTCTCTGCCAACACAAGGCCGGTGTACTCCCTTCCCAGGAGTAACACCTAAGATATGACACCCCGGTCGTTTGCGACCTTTATCCGTGGATCCTCAACCACAAAGCAACATTACACAGTAAGAAATATACAGTGTCCACATGAGTAAGTATCTGGGCTCCATACCATGATACCACCCATTTCCAGAAGGAATGGACATACCCTAGGGGTGCGACCCCTGAAACCTTGCCGCATCTTTCCTGTTTCGACTATTACTGGGTTGTGAGGCTCGATGAGGTCTCGTCCACAAATGTAACGATCCCGGATTTTAACTAAGTTTAATTAGATAATTTATTTAATTTTTGAATAATTTTTTTGAAATAACTGGTAATTAATATAAAATTTTAGTTAAATTAATTCTAAATTAATTTGGATTTTGGATATGATTAAAATTAGACATACATAAGATAAATTGTATAGTTTTATACAATATAAAGTAAATATATTAGAATAAATTCTAACATCGAACTAAATATGGAATCTCATTTATATTACAAAGAAATATGACTAAAGAAAGAAAATAATAACAACTTTATATCTATATGCATAAAGTAAAGACAAACCAGGCAAAGTAAGAACATGTAGCCTGTAAAAAGTTTAGAAAGGCAAGAAAAAGTGAAAAAGTAAAATATCTATAAACATAAAAAATAAAAGAGGATAAGTATAAAAAACATAAAGGACTTAAACAATTAATGTTAGCCACCAAAGTAATATCATCAGCCTATACCTTTAAGTTTTTTTGGTTAACTAAGTTTAGTATTAAATAAATAATATTGACAAGTTTCAGCTAAGACTTGATTTAAAAATTTTAAGCAAGGTTTGTAAATGTAAGAAAATAAGTAAATTTAAAGTGTAAGTTACTTTAAATATAAATTATATTATACTTGAAATTAAATAAGATTTAATAAATTTGTAATTGAAGATTGACATTAATAATTTATGGTTAAGTCAGTTTAAACTTAAGATTTTAATTAGTTACTTAAAGTTGTTCAATAAATGAATAGTAGTTAACTTAAGTAATCAATTGAGGATTAAATGATTAACAAATTGATAATTAATGATTAATTAAATAATTAGTGATAATTAAATGGGCAATTAACTTTTATAAATTAATAATTAACAATTTAAATTAATAATTAAGAATTAATTAATCAAGTAAGTAATTTAGTAATAATTAATAAATTTAATAAGTTGATTAATTAGTGATTAATCAAGCTAGATAGAATGATTAATTAAGTTAAGTAAATTAAAACAATTTGATATGAATTGATGATTCTGTTTGATTGATTATGATATCTGTTTGGTGATAGTCTGTGATATTTTGTGATATATTCTGGATATATCTGTGATGATTGTATATGATTTATCTATGATGGTTGTTATGTGAATTCTAAGTATTGAATTACACTGTTAAAACTAAGTGTTTAACTTGATTTTTTTTAAGAAAATTCTTTTGTGAAAGGTTTTTGAATGGAAAGTATATGAATTGTTTGAAACTTGAATTTACAAGTTAAATAATTAATGTATTTTAAAGTCTGATTTTACATAGTTAAGTAAGTAAGTTTAAAGCTTTTTCTTATATAAGTTTCATATATAAGTAATAAATGTTTTTACATTTATTTTAAAAGTTTATAAATTGATATTTGAATTTGGTTAATGTTTAAAGGGTAAATCATTTTGAATCTTAATTCAAAATGGAATTCAAATTTAAATTCAAAAAAGGTAATGTTTTAAAATACACTTTAATATTAATTAAATCATTAATAAAGAAATTAATTATCTTAGAGATAATTAAGTGGTGAAAATGATTTAATTTATAAGATAATTAAGGGATAATAATTTATTTAATTTATAAATTAATGTTTTAGATTAATTTATAATTAGAGATTAATTAAAAGTATTTAAGAAATGTTATTAGTTAATGAAGATAATTAACTAAGGATTATTAAGTATTAATTAATGTGATTAATTTTGATAATTAATTAGATTAATCAATTTAGATACTCAATTATAAATTGTTTAAATGTAATTACTTAATGAAAGTAATTAAGGATTAATCACTTATTGTAATTAATTTTGGGTATTTTGATTAATTAAAAAGTTAATTAATTTAGTTTAATTAATTTAAGAAAATCATTTGATAATTGGTAATTAATGATTAATTTTCATGAGATGATTGCTTAATGGTAAGCAATTAAAGGGTATATTTCTTAAAATAATTAATTAAGGAGTTAATTAATTATGTAATTGGTTTAGAGGTTAATTTAATTAATATGATTAATTGAGAATAATTGAATTAATTAAGGTAATTGATTAATTAATTTATATCAAATGATTTGTAATTAATTAATTGATCAGGATTGAATTAATTCATAAGTAATTAATTTAATTGGAAATAAATTGAGTTAATTAGGATTAAATAATTAATTAATCCTACTTATAAATATTTATTGAATGCTTGACCTTACTTATGAATGATTGTATTGTATGAGATGCCTTGTATTGATTGTCCTATCTGATCTGTGATATTTTGTTTTGTGGATTGAGCTGTGTATTTTATTCATTTAATTATGATACATTTGTATATTATCTGTGAATGAATAATAAGCGTTATAGTTTATACCGCTTATCAACTATATTTCTGTGTTTTGATCTGTGATGACTGAACGATGTTGCACTATTGTGTTAAACCCCTGGACCACACCATACACACACAAATATGGATTTCACGAGGAAATCGATTAAGTCACAGATTTTTGAAATGATTTTTAAATAGACAATTTGAATTCAAACGGTTTCGAAATGGAATTGGGTTAAATATGAAAAGCTTTTGAAATGAAATTTCAAGATAAAATTTATTTTTGAATAACTTGATAAAGTTTTGAAATTTAAATGATTTGATTCAAATTTGAATTCAAAATTTGAAACTGAATCCTATGATTTGGACTAGGGATTAAAGATGTTATACTAGTTATATATGAATTAAACCATTTCAAATGTATTGATTTGGGAATTTGTTTAAATTCAAAGGCTTTAGCTCATGCAAATATAATTGGATTCTTCCGAAATGATAACTATTTGTTTTTCGAATAATAAAGCTTTCACATAAGAAATGAACGTCCAAATTATGTTAAAAGGATTTCAAGTCTAAAATGAAAATGATTTCCAAGTTATGGAAACGATTTGAAACCTATAAGTTAAATTTTTAAAGATTTAACGAGTTAATCCAATCGAAATGGGAATTATTTTGAAATCCGTAAATGGATCTTTGTGAAACTGGGTGAACTTTATGAAATAAATCTTTTTATTTTAGAAGATTTGAAATGGTAGTTTGTTTAACCATTCAAAAGAAAAGTTTTGGATTTTGTAAGTTGTGACTTAACTGAAATCCCATATCCATATGTTTTTAAATATTGTGCTCATTATTCGGTTTAGCCGGGAGAGAACCTTGTGTCATATAACCCATTCCGAATAATGATACGTCGATATGGATAGCATTTGAAGACCGGTGGTGAAGACCGGGTATTTGTGAGAACGATAGGATAACCTATCGATTGTCTCTGCACCGAGTCGCGCCGGTATAGAGATTTCCTAAGTGATGGGGAGTCCGATCGGGATTGTAAATACCCGGATTTGCAAGGGCTTCTTCGAAAGTGCCTTCGGTTCTGTTCGAACCCGGAATAGACTTGTATGGTTGTATGTCTGACACTACACTTTGAGAGATAAAGAAGATTTCTTTCAAATACATATCTGTTGGTGGTGGAGAATTTATTCTCTTAGCTTAACACCCTTCTCTGAGACGTACAAGCTCAGAGGTTATGTAGTTGAAGGTTATCAGCGATATATTCCCAATTTGGTAGCGTGACATATTGAGTGCTGCTGTGTGTTGATGATCATTTGTTGATCATTTGTGATCAGATCATGGCTTCTGTATGAAGCGTAGCTTTGTGGATGAGAGAATGCATCAGGACCTCACAACCCGGAAATGGTCAAAACAGGAAAGATGCGGCAAGGTTATAAGGGTCGCGCCCTTTAGGGTGTGTCATTCCCTTCGGGTAAAGGGTGGTATCATGGTATGGAGCCCAGATATTTACCTATGTGGTGGGCTTCAATCTCATTTTCTGTGTGTTTGTTTCTTTGGGGTTTAGCGGCGCCTCGGATAAAGGTCCCAAAGGAACGGGGGGTGGCATGCTCGAGAAGTAGTTACCTAGTTACAAAGGTAACCCGACCTTGTGTTGGCAGAGATCCGGTTAGGTTCTCGGGACGTCCCGCCAGAGGCGTACCCATGGACAGTGGGAAGTTCCTTAGCCCGACCATTTGTTGGAAAATCCAAACGAAACAATACATGCCCTGTACGGTTTTAGTTGTAGAACCTGCCATTTACTTATGGTGGCACCCCACTGTTTAGATGGTAGTTATAGTAGGCATACGATAATGGTCGTATGCTGGATAAGATTTATATTATAATTTCGAAATGTTTTCAACACTGTGCACTTATAATAATAATATCAAAGAAATTTTCTCATATCAAGCATGTTTGACTATCATAAGGAGAAATCTACTCCAATTCTGCGTTTGCATGGTGTGTGCGGTGGGAGGCCTTATGGTAGTTTCATTTTCTAAAAGCATTACGAATTTATTTTAAATTCCTTTGTTGTCTGTTTAAAGATAAACTGTTTTCGTTACTCACACCAGTCCCTTGACTGACTCGGATTTTATTGTTCCTTTCCTAAACTCTGGGTGCCCACAATTTTCCACACGGGCAGTCTAGAGTTAGGTTTTTCAGATAGTCAGGTTTAGTAGATTATCTAGGATTAGTTCAGTCTATGGATCAGGATGGACTTGCTTGTCTTGGTGAAACGTGATGCTGGTTCGAGCTAGCTTTGGATTGGTGCTTTGGAGATGGAGATTATCCGCTGCTGGTGTTATCTGTTTCTTTTCCGCTGCGTCTTGTATCTCTGATAGTATTGATATCTATTGTATCATTCTGTTGTATCATATTATATCAGATATTGTATCTGTCATTGTTTTAATGTTATATATATTGATATATTCTTTTCTTCCGCTGTGTTGTACTTAATGGTGTTATAAGCTCCGGGGCACCAGATTCGACGTTTGGATCTACGGCATTTGAATATGAGTGTCGTATCCGGTGCCGATTTTCGAAGGTCGAGTCAGGATCGCTACAACAAAGCTACACTTTTTCACAAAGTCATTCTTTGATCAACAAATGATCAGCGACACTTCGTATGCCACATTACCAAATGTGGAATGTATCACTAGTAACCATCAACTACATAACCTCTGAGCTCGTACATCTCAGAGAAGGGTGTTAAGCCAAGAGAATAATCTCCGCCACCAAACAGAAATGTATTTGAGAGAAACCAGTTTTATATCTCAAAGTGTAATGTCAGACACACATCCATACAAGTTTATTTCGGGTTTAAACAGAACCGAAGGCACTTTTAAAGAAGCCCTTGTAATGCGGGTATTCACAATCCCGTTCGGACTTTCCATCACTTAGGGAATCTCTATACCGGCGCAATTCAGTGCAGAGAAAATCGACGGGTTATCCTTTCGTTCTTGAAAATACTCAGTCTTCACCATCGGCCTTCAAATGCTATCCATAACGTCGTATCATTATAAAAAATGGGTTATATGACACATGGTCCTCTCCCGGCTAAACCGAATAATGAGCGCAATATTTAAAAACATATGGATAATGGGATCTCAGTTAAGTCACAACTTATTATCCAAAACCTTTCTTTAAATGGTTTAAAACAAATTACCATTTCAAATCTTTTTAAATGAAAAGATTCATTTCACAAAGTTAACCCACCTTTCACAAAGATTCAATTATAGCTTTCAAAACAATTTCAAATTGGATTAACTCATCCAATCATTTAAATAAAAGACTCAATTCATATTTTCCAAAACCATTTCCAAAAATTCATAGCTTTTCAGAAACAATTTTCATTTCAAATCTTTTATTCAAAAGATACATATTTTAAATCTTCTTCAATTTCAAAACAAGATTCAATTATCTTTCACAAAGATTAATTCATAGCTTTCAAAACAATTCACACTTTCATTTAAAACTTGAAATCTTTGGATACAAATTGGAAATCCTTTCCTTATATGAAAGCTTTTATTATTTGAAAAAAAATAATTTTCATTTTGGGAAAAACTGATTACATTTACATAAGTTAAAGCCATTCAAGTATAAAACTTGGGTTTAAATTTAAATTCCCATAACAATACTTTTTAAATCATTAAAAACCCATATAAACACCTTTATAACTTGTATAATCTTTTTAAACCATAATTTCCAAATCATTGAATTCAATTTTAAATATTGAATTCAAATTCAAACAAAATTATTTAAATTTCAAAACGTTATTAAGTTATTCAAAATAACTTTTATTTTTGAAATCCCTTTTCAAAAAGCTTTCAATTCCATTTCCAAAACTATTTTGGATTAAAAAATTCAATCTTTAGAATCATTAAAAACCAGTGATTTAACCAATTTCATCGTGCAATCCATATTTGTGTGTGTAAGGTGCAGTCCAGGGGTTTCACACAATAATGCAACAACATCAATCATCACAGATTCAATCATATCAATATCGATAAGCGGTATATTCTAGTAACGTTTATCTATATACACAGATTCATAGATAAATAAGTTACATCACGAATGAATAAATTACATCACAGATGAATAAATTACATCACAGATGAATAAATAACACCACAGTTTACAACACAAATCAGAATAATTTGTATCACAAAGCATCACATTTGAGGAATATCAAACCATTCAAACATTCAAAAGAATCCAAACATTCATAAGTAAGATTTCTTAGTCATTTGATTAAATTAAATCAGATTGATTACTTGTGAATAATTTATTAATCCTAGTTAATTAATATAAATTAATTACATATTCTTTTAATTAATTAACCTTTAACCATTTATTATTAATTAATCATCCTTAATTAATCAATAAATCAACCTTTAATCATTAAATAATTAAGTACTAAATATTTAATTATCGTTTAATTAATTATCCTTAATTAATTACATCAATTAATTAACCCTTAATTAATTGTCCTTTAATTAATTATTCTTAAATTAATTACCTTAATTAATTAACCACATTAATTAATTTTTCTTTAAATTAATTAACCTTTAACATTTGATTAATCAATCTTTAATCATTAATTATCCATTCTAAATTACTTTCATTAAGTAATTATTTTTAATTAATCATTCATTAACTACTTGGTTAATTAAATTTGAATTATTAATTAATTCTACATTAATTACTTTCATTAAGTAATTTACTTCAAGTAAATAAATTTTCTTTAGCAAGTACGTTAATTTAAACTTTGAAAGTTAGTTAACATTTTAAAACATCCTTTATAATAATTAACTTCTTTAAATATTATTAAGAAATTAACTCTCAAATTAAAGTTGAATTTATTTTAAACCATCTAAAACTAGGTTAATTAAAACAATTTATCTTAAACCCTTCTTAACTTATTTTAAAACTTAAATAACATTTAATATTGAGGAAAATTATTTAACAAAATTCAATCTTTAAAAACTTGAATTTTCTTTTAAACATTAAAACTGCTTTTGGCCAACATTAATAGACCCGAGGAAATCTCTTATCTACTTTGAGTTTGGACCTGAGCAAAGCCTCACTTCCAACTACTTCGAGAAAAAACTAGCTTGAACGAGCCAGGACCCGAGCTTCCACTTTCTTCCCCAAACACTGATACGCGAACGTTGCACGTTTACGTGCACAAGCAAGTTGAAAATCGACGATCGACGCCGAGGCCACTGGAGCATCACCCATGATCATCAGAGTCGAATCGAACATCCACAAACACGAAATTGTTACGAAATCAAAATCGAGAAAAACTTCAACTAACTGACATTTCCTGGAACCACATGCTCCTTTGAAACCCTCTCCACCTCATCGCTACACGCCACCGGAACCCACGCTACTCTGATCGAAGGTGCCCGGCCCATCACGATCCCATCGGCCCCGGTGCGATCACCTGAATCATAGTGTCGACGTCGAAATTCCCCCACGACTACCACTTACAAAACGCAGGGTTTAAACCCTACTTTGAATCAAATCTAAAACAATAATGAATATAAAAATTTGCTTGCATTTTTCCTACCATATACAATTATTCCAGCACCCATCACCTTGATCCCGAAGTCCAACACTTGATCGATCACTAGGAATTGCTAAATAACCTTTTTTCATTCATCCAATCCATACGACCCCAAATCGTATCTAAAGAATCTGATTTTCGTTTTAAAAATCATCATTTTCGAAGTAGTTTTAGAAGATGTAATCCAATGTGGAATTCATGAAATTCGAAATTTGGATAAATCTTGAAATTTTCACGGTATTTTCTATTCCCAGACAAAACCATTATATGTTCTATCAAAATTTTATTTTTAAAATTAAATTCTGATGTTTTTGAACATATTTGGTTTTTGCATTACTGATTAAAAAGGATCGGAGCAATTAGAATTGGATTTTGAACTTTAATTAGTCCCTGTAAATTTTTAACAGAACATCATCTTCCAGATTCTAGATACATGCACACCATTTCACACACATACAGACATGAATAGATATATATTTCAGCACATTTAATTCATAACTTTCCACAACATCGCATGTAAACCAGTGATTCAACAAATTCAGGCTCAAAAAATGGGTTTACTCACCGTGAATGGAAGAACAAAGAGGAACGGAGGGGAATCAGGCTTGAGTACTGAAAATGAAAATTTAGGCTTAAGCATTGAATTTTTTCATGATGTTTGATCCTGTTTGCTTTAGAATTTGTATCAGATACTTTGCATCAGGCCTTTGAAATTTGAACAGATCTACAGGCTTAAATTTCCAGGCTTTTAAAACTTGCTCACAGTCTCTTTTTTATCTTCTGGTTTTAAACTTTGTTTTCAGGAATTTAGATTGGAAGAAAACTTTGAATTTTTGTTTCAGATTTTTGAAGAGGAGGGATTTCGAATTTTTAAGTTGAAGATGATTTTTGTTTTCTTCTTTTTAGGTTTGAGAAGTTTGAGAAGAATGAACACAACCTGACTAATTTTTCTCTCTTCTATGCATGTTTACAAAATTAATTCAAAAGAAAATAATCATCTTGCCACTTGTTCATTTCTATTACACTTGTAATTTACATATCCTCTTTAATCTACAAATTTCACTAAAGATCATTTTTGTGTTTATAACCTTGGTTCAAATTATTATTTTTTTGTAAATTTTGCTTTAACCCTTCATGTAAATATATTTTCATATATAACCTTTGTTTTAATTTAAAATGTTTATATTTTTTTTATATTCATATCTACATAAATAAAATTTTATCCTAATTTTTTTTCACATTACAATCTTTAATTTAGCTCAGTATATTTATATATATATATATTTATTTTTATACATTTACATTCATACATTTCTTATCATTTATTTTTGTACAACTTTTTAAAAGAAAAGAATGGTTTAAAATCTTGAACATATATTAACAAATGATCACTTTTATTCATATATGTATATATATAAGAGAATTAATATTAAAAATAAATCTTTTGAAAATTAATACATCTTCCAAATATTAATATACTTAAAAATTTAGAAACTAAACTATCACTAACTTTTTTATTAATCTCAAAACTTTTAATTTCTATTTATCTTTAAATCCCATATTTATTTATAAAATACTTATCCTCAAATTTAAAATTGAATTGCTACTTATAATCTAAAATTTTAAGTTTATTCTGGAAATCTCTAATTAATTCACAAATAATCCCATAATTTAATTTCAAAATTAAATTAATTATCAAATTTAACTTGGCAAAATTTCAGGGATGTTACAAATTATCATTTTCAAATCTTTAAACAAAAAGATTCACTTCACAAAGATCACCTATATTTCACAAAGATTTTTCACAATTCAAATCATTTATTAAATGATATACCTTTAAGATCCTCTTTGATTTTCAAAACAAAGTTCAACAATCTTTCACAAAGATTTAGTCATAGCTTTCAAAATGATTCCCTTTTCAAATCTTTTATAGAAAGGATACACTTTTAAGATCCCTTTTCAATCTGAAAACAAAGTATACTAATTTTAACAAAGATTCATTCATATTCTTTCAGAACAATTTCCCTTTCAAATTGGATTTACTCATCAAATCTTTAAATCAAAGATTTAATTCATAGCTTTCAAAACCATTTCTAAAGATTCATTCATAACTTGGAAACCATTTTCATTTCAAACTTGAAATCCTTTCAACACAAATTAGAAATTCCTTCCTTATATGAAAGCTATTATTATTTGAAAACTAATAGTTTTCGTTTCGAAAAAATCCGATTTTATTTGCACAAGTTAAAGCCTTTCAAGTATAAAACTTGGGTTAAATTCAAATTCCCAAACAATACTTTTTAAAATGGTTTAAGCTCATATAAACCCATTTATTACTTGTATAACTTTTTTAAACCATAATTTCCAAACATAGAATTCAATTTCAAATCCTGAATTCAAATTCAAATCGAATTATTTAAATTTCAAAACTTTATCAAGTTAGTCAAAATAACTTTTATCTTTAATACTCCTTCTCAAAACCTTTTCACGTTTAACCCAATTCCATTTCCAAACTATTTGAATTCAAAATTCAATTTTAAAACCATTTCAAAAATCGGCGACTTAACCAATTTCCTCGTGCAATCTATATTTGTGTGTGTATAGTGTAGTCCAGGGATTCTGCACAATAGTGCAACATCATCAGTCATCACAGATTCAAGCACTTCAATATCGATAAGCGGTATAATCTATAACACTTATCTCCATTCATAGATTCACAAATAAATAGTATAAATTTATCATAGATAAATAAATTACATTCATCACAGATCACGCCAATTCATAGCACAAAGCATAACATATTAGGAATATCAAACAATTAAACAATCAATAGAATTCAAATATCCATAAGTAAGATCAATTAATTATCTGATTAATTTAAATCAGATTAATCGCTTATGATTAAATTACTAATTCCGGTTAATTAACATTAATTAATTACAAATCATTTGATTAATTATTCTTTAATCATTTATTAATTAACCATTAATAATAAATTAATTAAACTTTAATTATTAATTAAAAAACCTTTAATCATTGAATTATTATCCTTTAATTAATATATTATCCTTTAATTAATTATTCTTAATTAATTCCATTAATTAATTACTCCTCAATTAATTATCACTTCTTAATCACCTTTATTAATTAATTAACCTTTAATTAATTATCCTTAGTTAATCACATTAATTAATTAATCACATTAATTAATTATCCTTAAATTAATTATTCTTTGATCACTTGGTTAATCAACCTTTAATCATAAATTAATTACTTTTAATTAAGTAATTATCTCTAAGCAATTAATTACCCTTAATTAATTAATTATCTTTATTAATAAATCATTCCTTAAATACTTCCATTAAATAATTAATATTTTAATTATTATTTAATTAACCTTAATCATGTAATTACTTTACTTTAATTCTTAATTGATTAACAAAATTAAATTAATTACCTTGATTAAAACAAATAACCCTTTAATTAATCTCATTGATTAATTAATCACCTACCTTAATAATTAATTATTAAATTCCATTTGAAAACCTTTAAAAATAAAATACATAATATATTATTTTAAAAATAAATCAATCTAAATATTTAACTTAAAAATTAAAATTTGAAACTTTGTTAAAAGCTTATTAAATTTTCATTTTAACTTCTAAAACATGATTAATAAATTTGAAAACTTGATTAAAATCATCATTACCTTTTTAAACTTTGTTCACCCTCCTATATTTGTTAAAACTTGATTTAAACATTTATATAGTTTGAAATATGTTAAAAAATTTCCTAAAATTCTAAAACCCTACTGTATTATCAACGACCCGAGCAAAACACTCGTTTACCCGAGCTCGTCTTCGGGTAATCTGCTTCTATCCATTGCTTCGAGTCATCCCTGATGTTTTCACGCGCGTTACCCAAAGCCAACCCTTCTTCCCAAATACCTTTCATTCATCTGACACCAGTGAACATTCGTGCACATGTACAAGCGATCGGATCGTCTCCGGCCATCATCGCAATCACCCCCATGTCGCCGATGACCTATTCAAACATCACAACCACCCAGTTTCCTTTGAAATCGCATGAAATCGAATTTGAACCATCGACCTTCACCGGGAAACAAACCCAAACCATGAATCCACCTTGCCAACGACGATCTCTGATGAACGTATTTCTCTGCAATTTAAACCGTTTATTTCATATATTTTTATTTTAATAAAGCGGTATTATACGGGTATTTTGTTGTGGTTTTGCAGATTATTGATTCCAAAGTGCAACGTTGAAATTAATCGGTTATGTCGTCCGTTGGTTCAAAAATCACGCAGCAAAGAGTGAAACATTTTGAGCATTGAAATAAATCAAACAAAATAGGACACATTCAAAAGTAGCTCATGTGGGAATTTGGACCAATTCACATATAAAAGCATGATCACCTTTTTAAGCAACAGAGGACTTGGTCAAAGGAGCAGCTAACAGGGATGCCAAACACTCAGCATATATGTTTCAAGCATTGATATAGCAACTGACTCTTCACTAATTCAACAAATGGACCCAGTCAATACATATATCTGGTCAGCTACTATGAAGAGGACCAGTTCTATTGCTAAAATTATGGACTGATTTTAGGGGTTGAAAGCCTATATATACAGCATTATACAACACCTTGAAATCATCTCTTACCTCATCACTTTTCTTCAAGTTTAGATTTAAATTCAGCACTGTTTTTATTTTCGAACAGAATACGTAGGATTGTTGATTAGATTTAGCAATTTATTTATTCTTGTTCTTAGTTATTTTCTGCACTCTTTTCAGTTAGTTAATAATTATTTCAGTTGTTTGCTCCGTTATCTTCTTTTCCGCAATTTCAATTTCTGTTCTGATTTTATATTTCGGTTGCAATTTCGATTAGTTTCGAAATCGATTCGGAGTATATTATTGTTTTTTTTTTATTTTCTGTTCAAAATTCACCGTCGAATTCGTTTAACACGCCTAAGATTTAACTATGGATTTTAATTGTTTTAAAATACAATTCCATGTGTTCGACCTGCATACTACACGCCTGTGCGCTTGCAGAATTTATTAAAATTTGTGCTTTTCTAATCAATAGAAAAGTCGCAACAAGTTTTTGGCGCCGTTGCTGGGGAGTTGCTATTTTGATATTTTCGATTTTTCGTTTTTAAGTCTATTCGTGTTAATTTTTTTTGCATTAGTTTTAAAAAAAAATCGTTTTTCTTTTCGTTTTTCAGTTCCTTTCGCCAAAGTAGCGTTTTACTTAAAAAAAAACATTTTTTTCCCCTGCATTGTTTTCACGTACATTAGTTTGGTTACTTGCAGTTCCACTTTCATATTCTTGCATGCATTAGTTAGTTTGGTTACCATATTCACGTAGTTGTATTTTGTTTTGTTTCTGTTTATACATGCATTATTTCTGTTTCATTTACACGTAACCACTTAGTTGTTGTTTAGTTCAGTTATGTTTTGCCCTCTGTTTTCACGTTTTTGCATGTGCATACATTCATGTTCGTTCTGCATTCATACCACTTGTTGCATTCACGTGACCTCTAGTTCCAGTATTACGTATTACGTGTTCTGCATATTACGTACCTTTCATACCAGTATCATTTCATCTCATTACAGTACCATTTTAGTATTACGTGTTCTGCATATTACGTGCCCCTTAGCACGTTACACTCTGATTTATTTTGCTACTCACAACAAGTAACATATTCACGTTTTGTTTTAAAGGCGCAGGGAGTAGACCAAGTCAGTGAATTTAAAAGCTAAGAAAAGTTAGTCAAATAGCTCCAACTCAGTAAATCTCAACCATTCACTAGCACTGCTCGGTTGCACTGGACGGACAACCATACCTCTCTGTAAGTAATTTTCTACTCTACAGGTGCCCAACTGAAAACTGTTTAAATTTACTTTTTGTTATTACATCTTGAGTTGTTTATGCGCGTTTGGGCAAGAAATAATTTTAATCGTTTAGAAAGCCAAAATATCTCATTAAACAAATCGACGGAAAATTAAAATCAAACAAATATGAGCAATCACGGTTCACAACACGGTTCACAACACAGTTCACCGAAATTATCACCTAAATCACATGTTGGAAATAATGAATTTCATGAGAACCGACCATTATCCCTTAGAGACCGATGCTATCCAACACGGACTGTTCAACCTTCAGCTATTTCATTTCCACCCGCCGAAGGAAATAATTTTGAGCTAAAACATTCTTTTATCCAAGGGGTACCAAAATTCACTGGGTCTGAAAATGCATATGAATTTCTTAGTGAATTTGAGTTATATGCTTCTACAACTAAAATGCAACAACTTTCTAATGAATCCATCAGGCTAAGACTTATTCCATTCGTGCTTCTAGAAAGCGCGAAAAGATGGCTTAATTCTCTTCCTAAAAATTCAATTAAAAGTTGAGACAATTTCGTTACTATATTTTTGAAAAAGTTTTTTCCTTTCCACAAAACTCTTAAAATTCGAACCGAAATCAATCAATTCTCTCAGAATAAAGGAGAAACTTTTTCGAAATACTTTGAAAGGTTCAATCAACTGTTATATAGTTGCCCACATCGTGCAATCCCTAAGCACGTTTTGTGCCAAATCGTTTATGAAGGGCTTAACTATCAAACAAGATCCCAACTTGAATCAATGTGCGGAGGATAATTCATGGCAAAAACAGACGAGGAAGCTTGGGAATTTTTAGAAGAGTATTCAGAAAAGGATATGCAATGGGAAATAATTCGTGTTCCAATTCGTACTCCAAACAAAGGAGTACATGCCATTGACCCATCACATCTTCCTATAGATGCCCAAATTCCTCAAGAAGGAGAAGGGCTACCTCATTACTACACACAAGACCAAATCAATGCTATAGGTCAAAACAGTCCTTATTCGTCCACATATAATCCTAACTGGAAGCATCATCCCAATTTTTCATGGTCAAATCCTAACAACGTGGCTAATCCATCACATATGTATCCAATGATACCAAATCCGAATTATCGAGCCCCAACCTCTAACGCTCAAAATTCTCAACCCGCTCCTCAAACGAAACCTTCGAATCAACCATACAGGCATCCTAATTTCAATCCATCAACCCAACCTTCTCAGCCTTCACAAGAAATTGCTCGACTGGAAAAACAACTCTCTAAACAAAATGAACAAATCACTAACCAAGATGCAAGAATTGAGCAAATTACCAAACAAAATGAACAAATGTTGATAATGATGAAGGATCTCATGAAAATCAATGAGAAAGGTAAATTGCATAGTCAAACCAAAGTGAATCCAAAGTATAACTCTCGAGGAGTAAATATTTGTGAGGACGAAAATGTAAATCCGGTTAATGCTGTCACCACATTAAGGTCTGGAAAGAAGGTAGACAACAACGTTGGCAACCCCGACATCCTTCTTAAATCTTCCCATGTTCCAAATTCTGAAACTCAGTCGACAACCACGGTTGTCAATCAAAACGATTCTAATTCTTCATCTAAGGTTGGCAATCCCGACCACTCTTCACCTTCTGATGTTGGCAACCCCAACATTCCAGCTCCCTTATCTTCACCCTCTAATATAACCCCTTCTTCTTCGAATGAAAAAACTTCCGAACGAGTCTATAAACCCATAGCTCCATTTCCTCATAGACTCAACAAAAAGAAGAATCCCGCTAATTTTGACCAAATTATTGAAATATTCAAACAAGTTCGAGTCAATATTCCACTTCTTGATACCATCGAGCAAATTCCTCAATATGCCAAATGTCTGAAAGAGCTATGTACTCAAAAACGTGCCACTAACATTCCTAAGACTGCATTTCTAACTGCAAACACTAGCTCTGTTCTTTCAAATCCCTCCCCAATCAGGTATAAGGACCCCGGTTGTCCTACGATCGGTTGTAAAATCGGTAACACTCACATTAGTCATGCCTTACTCGATCTTGGAGCGAGTGTGAATCTTTTGCCTTATACTGTGTACTGTCAACTTGGACTAGGGGAATTAAAACCTACAAACATCACAATTCAACTAGCTGATCGATCTGTCAAAAAACCATTGGGCACAGTTGAAGATGTTTTGAAACAAATCGATCAATTCTATTTCCCAGTCGATTTCATAGTCCTAGAGACTGCACCTGTCTCAAATCCCAATAGTCAGATTCCTTTGATATTAGGTCGTCCGTTTTTAGCAATATCAAATGCTATCATAAACTGTAGGAATGGTCAACTCCGACTTTCCTTTGGGCACCTAACCATTGAACTAAATATCTTCAATCTTAACAGACAACCAAGGGATTTTGAAACAGAAGAAGTTGACATGATCCAAACAATTGTAGAAAATGATTTTAGTGATATTACGGAGTCTCTTAACATGTGCCTAGATCATTTTAATTCCAATTTAAATGAAGATGAATACATTTATGAATTAAATGATATGCTATGCTCTTTTCATAATTCACTAGAATTCAATCAGTTGATGTCTACTGAAGCCTCAAAAGAAGTACGCCCTAAATTAGACCTCAAACCTCTTCCAAACGATCTTAAGTACGCATACTTAGATTCTTCGGAAAATTTCCCTGTAATCTTGGCATCCGATCTCATTAAGGACCAAGAAGAACAACTTTTGAAAATTTTAAGGGAAAATAAAGAGGCAATAGGATGGGTAATCGCTGACATTAAGGGAATTAGTCCATCAATTATTGAACATCGAATACATTTAGTCGACGAGGCTAAACCCACTCGCGAAGCTCAAAGGCGATTAAACCCTAATATGAGAGAAGTGATAAAGGAAGAAATTATCAAATGTTTAGACAATAACATTATCTACCCTATCTCTGACAGTACTTGGGTAAGTCCGGTACAAGTTGTACCAAAGAAGTCTGGAATCACTGTGACAACAAATGAGAATAACGAACTTGTTCCGACAAAGGTCAAAACAAAATGGCGCGTTTGCATCGACTATCGAAAACTCAATGCAGCAACAAGAAAAGATCATTTTCCCCTCCCTTTCATTGATCAAATGCTCGAACGCTTAGCCGGTCATGAATATTATTGTTTCCTTGATGGTTACTCTGGCTATAATCAAATTCCCATTGCGTTAGAGGACCAACATAAAACAACGTTCACATGTCCCTTCAGAACTTTCGCTTATCGTCACATGCCCTTCGGTCTTTGTAATGCTTCTGCTACCTTTCAAAGATGTATGATGAGTATATTTTCTGATATGGTGGAGGATTTCTTAGAAATATTCATGGACGATTTTTCAATCTATGGGTCATCTTTTGATCAATGCCTCCTTCGTTTAGAATGTGTCTTAAAGCGATGTAAGGAGAAATCACTTGTTCTTAATTGGGAAAAATGTCATTTTATGGTTAAGCGAGGAATAGTCTTAGGTCATGTTGTCTCTAAAAATGGCCCAGAAGTTGACAAATCTAAAGTTGATCTTATTGTTGACCTTCCTCCTCCAAGGTCCATAAAGGACATTCGCTCGTTTCTTGGCCACGCAGGATTTTATAGGAGGTTCATTAAAGATTTTTCAAAAATTTCAAAACCTCTTTCAAATCTTCTGGCTAAAGACGTCAAATTTGAATTTTCCAATGAATGTAAAACGTCTTTTGAAACCCTCAAATCGATCTTGACCACTGCACCTATCATCCAACCTCCAAATTGGACCTTGCCTTTCGAATTAATGTGTGACGCTTCTGATTATGCCATCGGAGCCATCTTAGGTCAATGAATCGATAAACTTCCTCGAGTCATCTATTATGCTAGAAAAACTCTTAATGAAGCTCAATTGAATTACTCGACCACAGAAAAAGAGTTTTTAGCAGTTATCTTTGCCCTCGATAAATTTAGATCATATCTCGTAGGTTCTAAGGTCATAGTTTACACCGATCATGCCGCCTTGCGGTATTTACTCACGAAAAAGGATACCAAACCCCGCTTAATCTGTTGGATTCTCCTTCTTCAAGAGTTTGACCTAGAAATACGAGATAAAAATGGTTCTGAAAATGTCGTAGCTGACCATCTTTCTCGTATAGTGCATGAAAACTATGATAACTCTCAAATCAACGATCATTTTCCCGATGAACAAATTCTTTCACTCTCTAGTGCACCATGGTACGCGGACATCGTAAATTATCTTATCACAAATGAAACACCTTCCCATTGGTCAAAACAAGATAAACAAAAATTTCTCTCCAACGTTCGAAACTTTTACTGGGACGATCCTTATCTTTTCAAATATTGCACCGATCAAATCATTCGCAGATGTGTCCCAGAACATGAATTCCATAGCATCCTCTCTTTTTCACATAATCAAGCATGTGGAGGACATTTTGGAGCAAAGAAAACTGCTGCCAAGGTGTTACAATGCGGTTTTTATTGGCCTTCTCTTTTTATTGATGCCCACGAATTTTGCTCCAAATGCGCTAGATGTCAACAAACAGGTCGTATTTCCAAACGTGACATGATGCCTCTAAATCCGATCCTTGTCATCGAAATTTTTGATGTTTGGGGCATCAATTTCATGGGTCCTTTTCCTAATTCTTTTGGAAATCTCTACATTTTACTCGCAGTAGATTACGTGTCTAAATGGGTTGAGGCCATTCCCACCAGAACGAATGACAATAAAGTTGTTGTCAAATTTTTGAAAGAAAACATATTTTGCCGTTTTGGGACACCTCGAGCCATTATAAGTGATAACGGTTCTCATTTTTGTAATCGTGCTTTTGAATCTCTTCTTAAGAAATATTCTATCACTCATAAACTATCTACTCCATATCATCCACAGACCAACGGTCAAGTCGAGATTTCCAATAGACAAATTAAAAAAATTCTTGAAAAGACGGTTAACTCCAACAGAAAAGATTGGTCATCTAAATTGATAGACGCCCTTTGGGCATTTCGCACAGCTTATAAAACCAATCTAGGAATGTCACCATACTGATTGGTCTTTGGAAAAGCATGCCATTTACCTGTTGAGCTCGAGCACCGCGCACTTTGGGAAATCAAATACCTTAATTTTGACATAGGAAAAGCCGGATCGCATCGTAAATTACAATTGTCAGAATTAGAAGAACTAAAAAATGAAGCGTATGAAAATGCAAAGATTTATAAAGAGAAAACTAAAATCTATCATGATAAATCCATACTTCGTAAGACATTCGAAGTAGGTCAGAAAGTTCTCTTATATAATTCCAGACTTCATTTATTTCCGGGCAAATTGAGATGTCGATGGACAGGTCCATATATTGTGAAAACAGTATACCCTTATGGTGCAGTTGAAATTGAAAATCCTAGGGACAGTTCCATTTCAAAGGACAATGGACAACGCTTGAAGCCATTTCTAGAGTTTGAACAGCACGAGGACGATGAGTTCGTGGATCTTCACGAACCTAGCTATTCGGCATGAGCCGCTCACTATCTTGCACATATCAGGTTGTATTTTTTTAGTTTATTTTTTATTTTTCATTTGCATTCTATTTGACAGTTGGGACACTTTCTCATTCCAGTGTGGGGGAGACGCATATCTTATTCTGTTTGTTCATATTTCATAGTATAACATCGTTTTTTTTAAAAAAAAAATCATCTCATTATTTGTTTTCAAATTCCCTTTCAATTTTTTTTTCATTTCCCAATATTTTTAGGACTTCGATTTATTTTTAATTAGTCAAGACAAAGGTAAGCAGTTGTAGTCAATTGATCAAATTTTTTGTGAATCACTAATTTCAAATGTAAAATATAATGAAAAGTTGAATTACAAGCGATAATAGTGAGGTTAGTATATAGGGGAATTCGTAGGTGATGGTTATGAAATCCTTTCTAAACTATAGTCTTTGTTTTTTTTTAAAATGGCAGATTTAAAGTACATGCGTTGACATTTCAAATCATTGAAGTTAAGTGGTGCTAAGTTGATTTGCATAACTCTCTTTAGTTAATTTCAAAAAAAAATAAGAATAATAATAAGATACACCTAGAGTCGATAGGTGTGCACACTTGTGAAAGTGTGTGCACTCGCACGCTCTGTACTCTTCTCACGTAAGCCCGAAAGGCAGTGCATGGATGGTATATCTAGCCTCAGCATTCTGAGTTAGGGGTATAAATAATTAAATAAATAATCACCTAAGGATTACCGACCTTTTCTGAAATAGTCAGCGTCGGTTTGCACAATCTGCCAAGCTCTGTCCCAACTCTCACGTAAGCCCGTGAGGCAGTGCATGGGTGGTATACCTTGGTCCAAAAGTTAGGTGTAAAAAAAAAAGACTAAGCTTTGAAACCGAAACACTTCTTGATTTTTTTGATTTGGCTTGTCATACAAATGGAAATGGAAAATGCCATTTTGAAAAAAAAAACCGTGATTAACAGTGAAGAATTTATTTCATGGCTGCACTATGTTATCAACTGAAACAACTGGCCAAACTAGAATCTAATGTATGAAAATTTGAGTTATATTGAAATTTGTGTTTAGTGAGGAACGAAAAATTTCTAGAAGTTGACTAAAACTGATATACATTATTTTCTTGCAATTATTCTAAAGTAAATCGAGTCTCCGTTTGTTTAAAATTTTGCATTCATGTAGTACACTAGAATCATCACATACTGCATTTGGATTTTGTGCGTAGTATCCGCTGAAAACCCTCACGAGACACCACTCGTCCTACTAGGGACACCTAGAGGTTTAACAGCTTGTTGCATACGATCAATGCAATCGTGTTTCCTACGAAAAAGGATTTAGTTAGTTTTATTTTCTTGCTTATTCGAGGACGAATAAAGTTCTAGTATGGGGGTATTTGATGAACGTATTTCTCTGCAATTTAAACCGTTTATTTCATATATTTTTATTTTAATAAAGCAGTATTATACGCGTATTTTGTTGTGGTTTTGTAGATTATTGATTCCAAAGTGCAACGTTGAAATTAATCGGTTATGCCGTCCGTTGGTTCAAAAATCACGCAGCAAAGAGTGCAACATTTTGAGCATTGAAATAAATCAAACAAAATAGGACACATTCAAAAGTAGCTCATGTGGGAATTTGGACCAATTCACATATAAAAGCATGATCACCTTTTTAAGCAACAGAGGACTTGGTCAAAGGAGCAGCTAACAGGGATGCCAAACACTCAGCATATATGTTTCAAGCATTGATATAGCAACTGACTCTTCACTAATTCAACGAATGGACCAGTCAATACATATATCTGGTCAGCTACTATGAAGAGGACCAGTTCTATTGCTAAAATTATGGACTGATTTTAGGGGTTGAAAGCCTATATATACAGCATTATAAAACACCTTGAAATCATCTCTTATCTCATCACTTTTCTTCAAGTTTAGATTTAAATTCAGCACTGTTTTTATTTTCGAACAGAATACGCAGGATTGTTGATTAGATTTAGCAATTTATTTATTCTTGTTCTTAGTTATTTTCTGCACTCTTTTCAGTTAGTTAATAATTATTTCAGTTATTTGCTCCGTTATCTTCTTTTCCGCAATTTCAATTTCTGTTCTGATTTTTTTACAATTCTATATTTCGGTTGCAATTTCGATTAGTTTCGAAATCGATTCGGAGTATATTATTGTTTTTTTTATTTTCTGTTCAAAATTCACCGTCGAATTCGTTTAACACGCCTAAGATTTAACTATGGATTTTAATTGTTTTAAAATACAATTCCCTGTGTTCGACCTGCATACTACACGCCTGTGCGCTTGCAGAATTTATTAAAATTTGTGCTTTTCTAATTAATAGAAAAGTCGCAACAATCTCGACTACCTGGAACCACGCCGTCCCACCCTATAGCTGCACCACTGCCTGCCGAGTCCCCATACCGATCACCTTTAGTCCTCCCACGACAATGCAGTAACCACGAGAACCCAATGTTAAAAACCTGTCCTTAAACCCTATATTGACTTCGCATGGACACCACGGCGAGTTAGAATTTTTCTGATCATTTTTCTGATGATCACTGATGCTTGAGCTATCTTCACCAAGAATCCCGACCTTCGAATCACAACAGTTCGTCGAAATTTGATAAAATTTCCAGTTCTGATCAACTCAGAATTACTCACTCGATTCTAAACTAAAAATTATCATTTTATTTCTAAAATTCATCATTTTTGATGACGATTCTAATCATATGATCAATTCGTGAAAATCCGATGATCGAATTCTTGACTATGTTTTATTTTACTATAGTTCATAGATTTTGGAATAATTACTCAATAAATCCTTCTAAATTTATTTTTAAAAATGATATTAACATATTGAAAACATTTTCCTTTTTGAAATCAAAGTCTAAATTTGATTGTCCAATGAGTAATTAAATTTATTTTGATGGGTTAGAGCTTGTATATTAACAGAGTGATGTTACTTATGTTTATACAGACATGCACCCACTTTTTCTAGGCAAATTAACACAATCATACAAGCAATATTTAACTCATCACTTCAAATATAATTCCAAACATCAATAGATCAAAGCAGGGTCGAGTGGTCTGCTCACCAATTTCCTGAAAGAACAGAGAAGGATTTTAAGCCTGGAATCTGAAATCTTAATCCAGATGAATTTGCATTTAACTTGCTTTGTAGGATTTTGATTTTTGTGTTTTGATTCTGATCTTGTTGATTTTGTAATACTTTGTTTTGAACTCTAGAATGTTAGATCAATACTTGCTTGCTTCAGAATTGTTTCAGGCTTTTAATCTTGCCTTTATTTTTGATCTAGTTGAAATTGAACACTTGATGTTGTTTGATTTTGAGCTGCCTTGTTTTGATTTTCTAGTTTTGTGCATATTTTATTTGATTATCTTTTGATTGATTTTGCATTATATTGATTTTCAGGCTTTAAAATTTGAAGATGAGAAAAAGGTTAAATTTTGAGCTAAAAATCACTAGCCAAACATTTCTAATTCTTATTTACATAAAATTTTAAATAAAAACATTTTGACACTTGTTAACTTATATTTATCTCAAGCTTACACTTGTTAATACCAAGTATATTTAAGTAACACATGCTAATGCATGTAATCTCCGCCTTACATTTGTTAAAATGAAAGTAATTTATGTTTAAAACCCTCACTTTAAATAATTTAAAAATTATGTTTTAAACCCTTATATTTTATGTTTTACATGTTTATATAGTATGTTTACGTATATGTTATGTTAAAGAGAAGAATATCTTTTTTTTCTTTATTATCATTTATATAACCTTGAAAATGATTTTAAAACTAATTATTCATAATAAATAAACACACTTATTATATGTAAGTTTCTTTTAAGATATAGATCCTTAACTTAAAACAACTTTTGAAAATTTATATATTATTTACTAACTATATCTACTTTCAAATATATAACAAAAGCATTTTAAATCTCTATTTAAATCTTACGTATATATTTAAAAACCAATTTTATTCATATATATGTTTTCTTATTAATTTCCTAAAATATGTATATTTTAAAACTTTTGCTAAACCTTGTTTTAATATCATATTATATTTACAATTCTAGTTATATACATATATAATATTTTTCAAGATGTAACTTTTAAATCTAATAAATTTTATAATATATTTTATTCTCAAATTCCTAATCCAAATTTACTTGTACATTTATTCCAAATATTCAAATTAATTCTCAATTAATTCATAAATAAATCCTAATCCAATATATTATTCAAAATATTTGTTTCAGAATTTCAAATTAGAAATTCTATTTAAAATCATATTTATATACATTTATATTAATAAACAAACAAATTTCTATTTAATTTGGAAAATACCAAATTAATTCACAATTTAATTTCAAAAAGAAAATTAATTTTCAATTTGAATTTGATTTAAAAACGGGAATGTTACAAGTGCCTTCGGTTTATTCATATCCTAAACAACTTGTAGGGATGAATGTTGGCAATACATTGTTGTCTGGGGGGCAATGTTAACATTCCAAGTGGAATTGCTAAAAAGTAAAATGTAACCTCAAGCCTCACAACCAATAACGACTAAAATAGAGGATATGCTTTATGGCTATGTGGTTCGCTACCATTATATGGTCATCACTTATATCTGGAGTGATATTTTTGGATTATTAATGCTTCTGGTCGTGGAAACGGTTTGTCGGGACAACCGGGGTTATTACATATTCGGTACTACTCAGGAAGGGGTAGGTCGGTCCTGATTGCAGGAAGTCACCTAAGGCTCTCGGTATATTTTTCTACAGGTGTACCGTGATAGACGGTACCTTAATAGCCTTATCATTGATGGAATCCATTCTCCAATACGTGCTTTTAGAGATTTAATTGTATACCAAATAGGTCAGAATGTGATACGCAAGCATATCACCTATGTTATATATTTATTTGAAACCCTAGACATTATCATAATATCATAAGGTTTCTTAGAAAATGGTTCAGTTATTGTAAGGTAAAATACCCGTTCGTTTTTATATATAGCGTGGTCTACGAGATACCATTATTTTTGAAAGGTTTTATAATGACCCGTAAATTTCGATTGTGACGACCCGACGTTTTCTCCACAGAAAGTCGCATCATCTTTAAGAAAGAAATGGATAGAAAAGAGAAAAGAAAGAGAAGAAAGAAAGAACAACATCAGAATCTCAACAACGGAACGAATAAATTGTAATAATAACATAATTATTACATAGTATACAACAATTATCAGAGTTACACGGACAATACATCACATACTAGACAGTTATAAACACCCGTCTAGTTATTACAACTTAATACAATACAAAGAAACCACTCAGAGATACCAACACAGCGGAACACTATATATATCTACAACGCAGAAGCCTCCTGGTCCATTGTTCCCCTACAATTCGTCAAAGCTAACCTGAATCCCTTGGCTACTCGTAAAAATTTGAGTACCCAAGAATTTAAGAAAACAGAAATAAACTCCGAGTCAAACATGGGTCTGGTGTGAGTAACAGGTTAAGGTTGCTTAACTTTCAAAAACCTTTTTGAAAAGAAAGGTATCACGTAAGACTTCCCACACATAAACATGAAAAAGTTTTTACCCTACGCTAACCAAAACATTTGATAGGAAATCCAGTGATATTATAATAGGGTCTAGGATTTTCACGTAAATAGAAAATAGCCGAAATTGTTACATCTATTAGTTCCAGCTACTAGCCACAAAAGTGGGTAATACAATCAAAACCGTAAGGGCACGTAGGAAGAATGGGTTTCCATCGATGGCAGGGCTACTGGGGTACCGCCCGTCACAGTATGGGGCCTAGATCACCGTACCGATGATTACTCCCAATCCCCTGCAACACAAGGCCGGAACCATTCCTTGCTGAATAGTTTCGAACAAGACTACCCTGTAGTTGTGATCAGCAACCGCAACACACAGCCGAAATAAAAGGGACATCTAGATAGGGATAAATCTCGTCCTACTTGGGCATGACCCACTTAGCCTCGCTTCACCTCCCCTATTTTAGCCATTCCCGGTTGATGAGGCATGAGGCTATGATTACCTTATCAGAACACATTACTTAGAATGCTCATCGTCCAATCGACAATGTTCTGAAAGCATTCAATCCATACAAGTTCATTCCGGGTTCGAACGAAACCGAAGGCATTATCTCATTACACTCATTTTGGAATCACCCTCAGAGTTAACGAAAATAACCCTTGCACTCTGAATCTTCATCTTCACTTGAGATTCACGACCTATCATTAATTTGGATCGATGTGGTTTTCAGATATCCAAATCTGGAAACCCGATCCCGGTTGTGATGCCCCACCTCTATACCCACGCTAGCCAAGAACACTACGGAGTAATGCCGTCAACTAGCATGGAGAATAAGGCTGTTGAGGAGCGACCATCCGTGTAATTGCTTTGTGCGAGCACCGATATGCCAGATAAAATATAACATGCATTTCATCTCAAGAGGAAGTCCGACATACCGACGCAAACTCAAAGCTACTACACAATGGCTATTATGTCTTCGGAAAAAAATATAGAAATAAACATAACATAAATTAGTCACGAATAATTCATATCACAAAGGCGGAAATAGATATGAATATATATAACACATAAAAGTGTTCATCAGAGTAGTGGTCTAACAAGATCCACAATATCACAAAAGAATAGATACAAGTGCAAGACAAAAGAATATGTATACATCAAGGAGTCTATATCTCAAATGTATACAACAAAAACTACTAATCTAAGTAGTTAACCAAAAGTCAGGATGATAACCCCAGAAGAGAAGTCAAGCAGAAACACCTGTAACATCTCGGTCTGACCCGAGTATTATTTAAGAAGAAAATAATAAACGGATCAGTCTAGCTATAAATATCATATGAAATGATATAGAATAAGAGATATGACTAAACGTATAATAATTACAATGCCAAGCTGTGATAAATAAGTAATTGAAAAATCAACAAGAGATTAATCAATATCGCAAAAAACTTCTCAAAGATCAAAAGGAATGTCATACTCCTAATTTCATTCACCAAGCCACAAAAATTGACATACATATCAGTGCCAATCGAAAAAGGTGGTGAAACATAAATTCCAGAATTCAACACACGAAATCCAGAAATCACAAGAAAAGAATGGCCAAGACATTGATGTAGTGCAAACGGTACATCCAATGAATCAAAAAGCAAAGACATTGATGTAGTGCAAACGGTACATCCAATGAATCAAAAGCAAAGACATTGATGTAGTGCAAACGGTACATCCAATGTATCAAAAGCAAAGACATTGATGTAGTGCAAACGGTACATCCAATGCATCAAAAGCAAAGACATTGATGTAGTGCAAACGGTACATCCAATGAATCAAAAGCAAAGACATTGATGTAGTGCAAACGGAACATCCAATGTATCAAAAGCAAAGACATTGATGTAGTGCAAACGGTACATCCAATGTATCAAAAGCAAAGACATTGATGTAGTGCAAACGGTACATCCAATGTATCAAAAGCAAAGACATTGATGTAGTGCAAACGGTGCATCCAATGTATCAAAAGCAAAGCCATTAATGTAGTGCAAACGGTACATCCAATGTATCAAAAGCAAAGCCATTAATGTAGTGCAAACGGTACATCCAATGTATCAAATAATTCGGAGCATCGACGTCGTACAGCATGACATCCGATGAACCAAATCAAAAAGACATCGCACAATGCTAGTCTAAAACATAAAAATGATCGTCATGATCACAGAGAAGTGTCAATTACAGTAAGCTAGTAAATATATGAGCTTAGCTTCATGTCCCATAACCACTAGCTTAACTTAAATATTTACGAACAAATTGTAGATTTCCACTAGAAAATTGTCACAAGAGATTCAATCGAACAAGTCCAAGAATTAACCGACGAAGTAAACGCAAGCGTTTCATACCACTTGTTTTACTAAGCCGTTTAATTAGATTTCTCATTCGAGTGAGGTAAATGCTTGTATATACTAATAGATTGGAAATCGGTTTGAGAAAACGAGCTTTGTAATAAAATAGTGTTGAAATCATTTGAAGAAAGAGTTTTGATATTTACTACTAGTATAGAAAACATAGAAGTGATTGTAGAAACAATCAATCATAAAAATTCACATTCGAAGACGTGAATAAAATCCAAAGAAACCGATAAAGAATCCATCGAAACAGATGTTAAAAAATCCATAAAATTGACCGAAAAGCTAAAGATAGTTTGTTTCCAAGAATGGCCAACTCAGCATCTCAACAAAGCAAGTTCTGTTGAATGTTTTTCAGATAAGATCCCCTACGGTGGGGGGATCCAGGGGGTGGCAACCCCCCAAGGTAGGGGTGCGAGGGCAACGCCCCCGCTACGGGGTTCGACCTGCCCGGTCAGGTCGCGGGGGTCCAGGGGGCAGCGCCCCATCCAAAACGGTACGACTTAGCGAAGACCTAAGGGAGGATAGGATCGAGCGACCTCGATAATAAATGATAACAACAAATAGGATCAACACGAATCGATTAAAATTGGAAATTCAAACTAAATAGGCAAATAGGCAAAAGACTACAGATTCAGACGTATGAAATCAAGGATTTAGACGTCTGAATCTGGAAAACCAAAAGTTTTCCATAGTATATTTCAGACGTCTGAACCCTATATTTCAGACGTCTGAAATAGGCAATTTTTAGCCTATTTCCATTCTGGTCCAAAATAAACTAATTCAGACGTCTGGTAATATGATTTAGACGTCTGAATACTGGGGAATAAAAATTCCCAGTATAATATTCAGACGTCTGAATACTATGTTTCAGACGTCTGAAACTGGGGTTCAGGGCATTCCCTGAACCTAGGCTAAAAATGGCCGAAATCAATACCGGAAACGATCGGACGAGCAACAACGACTAAGGAATTACGTCGAGCGACAACCCAGCCTAAACGGCTCTTTGATACGCCTCAAATATCAATGTCCAAATATCCATAAAAGGATTTTCATAGATTTTGATTTCAAAACACCAAAATTGGAATATACACCAAATCAATCCAAACCAAAATCAATTGCACAAGAATAAGTGTTAGGAATTCATACCTAACAATCGAAGATAATTATAGACTAAGATGTGAGATAATAATCTCACCTTTGAACCCAAACAAACGAAGAAGAAGCTTGAAAGCAAAGGTAGAACCAACCACTCTTCAACACAACCCAAACGAGCTTAAATCTATGCTAAAAAAGAAGAACATTCCCAAAGTTAGGTTTAGGAATTTCTGAAATTGGAAGGAGAATGAGTTGGAGAAGATGAAGGAGATGCTTACCAATGGGTTCTTTTGAATTTGGAGCTAGAAGTTGGATTTGCTAATGAAGACTAGGGCTTGGAGTTTTAATTTCCTCTTCTTTCCCCCATTATTGCTTTAGCTTGAAGTGTTAGGAATATGAAATGAATTAATGAAGAGTTGAAGTGGAGTTGGGTTCATATGTTAGGTTAATGGGCTGAAACCCAAACCAAAGCCCTAAGTGAAAAAGTAGCAAAAATGAACTTACTCCAAACATATCGAAGTTTATACTCAAAAAGGTTGCGAACGACATTTTGAACTCAATGGAAGTGGTCTCGAGTCCCAATTCGACTGTTTGCTAAAAGTAGGTTTTCGGACAAAAATCCGACGAACGTTGAAATATTTAAATAAAATATTTAAATATACAATCGATAAATATGAGGGTTGTTACAGACTCCCCTCCTTAAAGAAATTGCGTCCTCGCAATACTTAAGAAGAAAATAAGAAGTAACAACCATAGAAGCATATCAACACAAAAGAAAATTTGAAATTTCTTTAAGGACAATCCATAGGATTTGAGAACCATTGAACTCTCACAAAAAGAACATCTTTATTTCGAAGGCACTCAACCTCCGAAGCAATGATGCGAATAGAATGTTGCTCAAAAGTCAAATCTGGTGAAACTTAAATTTCCTCAATATCACCGGGCTCAAGAATAAAATTGGAAACCTAAAAGCATTTCCATAGTTAAAAGACGCAGAAAACGTAAAGAATAGCAGAAAATTAAGCCAGTGCAACGGCGTAGTATAGAAATGGTACGCCCGAGAAACTAAAAACTCGAATAATTTGGAACACCGACGTAGTACAAAAACGGTACGTCCAATGAACCGATAAACCGGAACAACGATGTAGTATAATAATGGTACATCCATTGATCCAGATAAGACGGATCATCGATGTAGTATAATAACAGTACATCCGATGAACCGAACACCATAAAAGAACATCGGACGCTAGTCCATAAAAAAATGAGATAAAGCTCAATAAAATGAAGTATATCAAAACGTCCGATGAACTTGATAAAAAGATAATTCCATTCAGACAACATCAAAGAATCAACCACTTGTTGCCTACGACAAAGCACATTTGGCAACACGATTTCCCTTCCGGGAGTATACAAAGAATATTAGGATCATATGATATAAGGAACCCAAGCCAATATGAAGTTCCTTATGAGAAAATAAATATTCCAAAGATTTACGATCGTGGTGGAGAACAAATTTCCCCCCCAAAAATGATGGTGCCATACTCTAAAAGCGAAAACAACAGCCGCGAGCACTAGATCATGAGTGGCACACCTAGTCTTGATCGGCTTTAATGATTTAGAAGCACAAGTGGTAGAACGTTCTCTTTCGCAAGAGGGCGGCACCCAAACTAATATGACTAGCATTGGTACAAAATATAAAATCTTGGTTCCTTTCGGGAAACACAACAATAAGAGTATCGGAAAAGAATTCTTTCAAATAATCTTCTTTCTCGAAAAGCTAAAACTTTCAAAATTACATTTATCTTTATGTAATAATCTTTCTAGAAAAATTTACATTTTCACAAGTCAATATATCGTGTCTGATTGTCTCATCAAAGCGTTTAGGAAATTCTTATCGATAACGTTGATCATGCGCATCGACCAGAATTCTTAAAGAACTCGAAGGGCAATACAATCAAAAAATCATCTTCTATATGATAAAAATATCTCTTAAAAAGTTTTAAGAATATTCTTTGCTCGTTTAAGAACAAAATCCAACTATACTTATAAATAAATCTTATGAAAAAGATTTGCAAAGATTTTAAATTGCTAATTTCATCCAAATTCAATAAACACAAAAATGAAGTCATCGAGATATTCATAGAATACTCGATTTATAAAATGGATGAAACAAGATGGGAAAACTGAATGAAATAATAAGTCATTCATAAGAATCGTAACGAGTGCGAAATGCGGTAAGTGGAATGCTAACTCCCGCAACTCGCAACAAATGAAAATCGATGTCAAGGTCGAGCTAAAAAGACCTTAACACCACTCAAAAGATTTCTTAGGTGATAATCCTAAGACAAACTCAAAAATACCGAAAAAGTTTCACAAATTATTTAGATAAGAGAAATAACACTTTTCTCATCTTGAGGGCTTAAAGAATAAAATGATGCCTTCAAAAATTCGAAATCGGAATCTCAAGAAAAAATAGAAATCTGCTTAACAGATAGAAAATGTCGAAGATGAATAGTTCACACGGAAAATAGGATATGGGCTTCACAACGATTGAGCCAATCCTTACAAAAATCAATTCCGAAGCCTAAGTAAAAAAATCGGCTCGGAAAGAAAAACCACATAAAATAATTTCGACATCAATAAAAAGCAAATTGAGTGTTGCGGATCTACTATCAGGATTCGCAATCCTCAAAGAAGTCAATCAAGCCTAAAAATGTTTAAAGGAAAAGAATCAACAAGTTCTTTTGATATAAAAATAATGAGATGAAACCCATATCAAAAAGAGCTCGAATAAGAAGATCACGAAATAAAATAATGCCATCAAGGATTGAATGTAAAATACCTTGACTAAGAGAAGAGTTGCTAGGGGTTTGCAGCTTTCCTTCTCTCTTGCTTTGACGCTTGGGACACGAAGATATATAATGATCCGCACTTTTGCAATAGCGGCAAGAAATAGGCCTTGGACACCTATTTATATAGTGGTCCCTAGAGCCACAATTGTAGCATTCTCCGCGATTAGGGATAGGAGTATTTGCTATAGAAGTCTCTTGCTTCGCCCTTTTGTTAGGATTAGGACTTTCGAACCTAATAAAGGGATGCCTCTTCTTGTTGTTGTTGGAGTTCGGTTTGGCACTCCCAACCTCGACATCACTTTCTCTATCGGCCTCTTCAAGACGAAGAGCGATATCAATAAGCTGATCAAATGAAACCTCAAGTTTCAGGAGTAATGGCTTCTTAAGATTCTTATTCAAGCCATAGACAAATCTCTGATTTTTCTTCAATGGGGTGTTAATGTATTCAACCCCGTATTTGGAAAGAGATTCAAAAGATGCGACATAATCTGTCACAGAAGATTTACCTTGAACAAGGTCAATAAAACGTCATGCTAAAGTTACCTTTTCAGCCTCCGGCACAAACTTTAGTTCGAATCGTTCCCGGAATTGCTCCCAAGTGATCCACTTCAACGATTTCAGAAATTACAAGCTCATACCAATCTAATACTCTTTCTTGGAGCATGCTAGAAGCCACTTGGACTCGATGTAGATCAATAAGGTTCATGCGAGAAAAGATGCGGTCGCATGATTTGAGCCAAGCCTGAATTTCAATAACACTCTCGGATCCCTTGAGTGACCTTCCACCCAAATCGGTTTAGTCTCTGCACAAGCGTGTAAAACCGGATCTAGGATGAGTAGGCTCTAGAATGGGTCCTGCAGCTTGAGCATTCTTCACGAGATCTAAAAGCTGCTGAGCAGACATGAATACTCCATCTTGGGGAGTAGCACTAGATTGACCGGCGCTGGGACGACCTGGTCTAACAATTTCTCTTCCTTTAGAAAGAAAGTAAGAAGAAAAAGATTATTCACCAAATGAGTATCAAGCAATCTTGATAGATAAAACAAGGAATCATAAAGAAAATAGGATGAATCGGTACGAAGACTCGATTTAAACCCTAAAGCACGACTCCTAAGATAGACTTAGGACGATGATCCTTGTTACCATATTTCGTATTGTTTCGAAGTTTGGCTCTGATACCAAGATGTGATGCCCCACCTCTATACCCACGCTAGCCAAGAACACTACGGAGTAATGCCGTCAACTAGCACGGAGAATAAGGCTGTTGAGGAGTGACCATCCGTGTAATTGCTTTGTGCGAGCACCGATACGCCAGATAAAATATAACATGCATTTCATCTCAAGAGGAAGTCTGACATACCGACGCAAACTCAAAGCTACTACACAGTGGCTATTATGTCTTCGGAAAAAAATATAGAAATAAACATAACATAAATCAGTCACGGATAATTCATATCACAAAGGCGGAAATAGATATGAATATATATAACACATAAAAGTGTTCATCAGAGTAGTGGTCTAACAAGATCCACAATATCACAAAAGAATAGATACAAGTGCAATACAAAAGAATATGTATACATCAAGGAGTCTATATCTCAAATGTATACAACAAAAACTACTAATCTAAGTAGTTAACCAAAAGTCAGGATGATAACCCAGAAGAGAAGTCAAGCAGAAACACTTGTAACATCTCGGTCTGACCCGAGTATTATTTAAGAAGAAAATAATAAACGGATCAGTCTAGCTATAAATATCAGATGAAATGATATAGAATAAGAGATATGACTAAATGTATAATAATCACAATGCCAAGCTGTGATAAATAAGTAATTGAAAAATCAATAAGAGATTAATCAATATCGCAAAAATCTTCTCAAAGATCAAAAGGAATGTCATACTCCTAATTTCACTCCCCAATCCACAAAAATTGACACACATATCAATGCCAACCGAAAAAGGTGGTGAAACATAAATTCCAGAATTCAACACACGAAATCCAGAAATCACAAGAAAAGAATGGCCAAGACATTGATGTAGTGCAAACGGTGCATCCAATGAATCAAAAAGAAAAGACATTGATGTAGTGAAAACGGTACATCCAATGAATCAAAAGCAAAGACATTGATGTAGTGCAAACGGTACATCCCATGTATCAAAAGCAAAGACATTGATGTAGTGAAAACGGTACATCCAATGAATCAAAAGCAAAGACATTGATGTAGTGCAAACGGTACATCCAATGTATCAAAAGCAAAGACATTGATGTAGTGCAAACGGTACATCCAATGTATCAAAAGCAAAGACATTGATGTAATGCAAACGGTACATCCAATGTATCAAAAGAAAAGACATTGAGGTAGTGCAAACGGTACATCCAATGTATCAAAAGCAAAGACATTGATGTAGTGCAAACGGTACATCCAATGTATCAAAAGATAAGACATTGATGTAGTGCAAACGGTACATCCAGTGTATCAAAAGCAAAGACATTGATGCAGTGCGAACGGTACATCCAATGTGTCAAAAGCAAAGACATTGATGTAGTGCAAACGGTACATACAATGTATCAAATAATTCAGAGCATCGACGTCGTGCAGCGTGACATCCGATGAACCAAATCAAAAAGACATCGCACAATGCTACTCTAAAACATAAAAATGATCGTCATGATCACAGAGAAGTGTCAATTACAGTAAGCTAGTAAATATATGAGCTTAGCTTCATGTCCCATAACCACTAGCTTAACTTAAATATTTACGAACAAATTGTAGATCTCCACTAGAAAATTGTCACAAGAGATTCAATCGAACAAGTCCAAGAATTAACCGACGAAGTAAACGCAAGCGTTTCATACCACTTGTTTTACTAACCCGTTTAATTAGATTTCTCATCCGAGTGAGGTAAAGGCTTGTATATACTAATAGATTGGAAATCGGTTTGAGAAAACGAGCTTTGTAATAAAATAGTGGTAAAATCATTTGAAGAAAGAGTTTTGATATTTACTACTAGTATAGAAAACCTTTATATTTTAAAGTGAAAAATCATAGAAGTGATTGTAGAAACAATCAATCATAAAAATTCACATTCGAAGACGTGAATAAAATCCAAAGAAACCGATAAAGAATCCATCGAAACAGGTATTCAAAAATCCATAAAATCGACTGAAAAGCCAAAGATAGTTTGTTTCGAAGAATGGCCACTCAGCATCTCAACAAAGCAAGTTCTGTTGAATGTTTTTTAGATAAGATCCCTTACGGAGGGGGGTCCGGGGGGTGGCAACCCCCCAATGTGGGGGTGCGGGGGCAACACCCCCGCTACAAGGTTCGACCTGCCCGGTCAGGTCGCGAGGGTCCTGGGGGCAGCGCCCCGTCCAAAACGGTACGACTTAGCGAAGACCTAAGGGAGGATAAGATCGAGCGACCTCGATAATAAATGATAACAACAAATAGGATAAACACGAATCGATTAAAATTGGAAATTCAAACTAAATAGGCAAATAGGAAAAAGACTACAGATTCAGACGTCTGAAATCAAGGATTCAGACGTCTGAATCTGGAAAACCAAAAGTTTTCCAGAGTATATTTCAGACGTCTGAACCCTATATTTCAGACGTCTGAAATAGGCAATTTTTAGCCTATTTCCTTTCTGGTCCAAAACAAACTAATTCAGACATCTGGTAATATGATTCAGACGTCTGAATACTGGGGAATAAAAATTCCCAGTATAATATTCATACGTCTGAATACTATGTTTCAGACATCTGAAACTGGGGTTCAGGGCATTCCCTGAACCTAGGCCAAAAATGGCCGAAATAAATATCGAAAACGATCGGACGAGCAACAACGACTAAGGAATTACGTCAAGCGACAACCCAGCCTAAACGGCTCTTCGATACGCCTCAAATATCAATGTCCAAATATCCATAAAAGGATTTTCATAGATTTTGATTTCAAAACACCAAAATTGGAATATACACCAAATCAATCCGAACCAAAATCAATTGCACAAGAATAAGTGTTAGGAATTCATACCTAACAATTGAAGATAATTATAGACTAAGATGTGAGATAAAAATCTCACCTTTGAACCCAAATAAACAAAGAAGAAGCTTGAAAGCAAAGGGAGAATCAACCACTCTTCAACACAACCCAAACGAGCTTAAATCTATGCTCAAAAAGAAGAACATTCCCAAAGTTAGGTTTAGGAATTTCTGAAATTGGAAGGAGAATGAGTTGGAGAAGAAGAAGGAGATGCTTTCCAATGGGTTCTCTTGAATTTGGACGAGATAACGTCGTGCTAAAGTTACCTTTTCAGCCTCCGGCACAAACTTTAGTTCGAATCGTTCCCGGAATTGCTCCCAAGTGAGATCCGCTTCAACGATTTCATAAATTAAAAGCTCATACCAATCTAATACTCTTTCTTGGAGCATGCTAGAAGCCACTTGGACTCGATGTAGATCAATAAGGTTCATGCGAGAAAAGATGCGGTCGCATGATTTGAGCCAAGCCTGAATTTCAATAACACTCTCGGATCCCTTGAGTGACCTTCCACCCAAATCGGTTTAGTCTCTGCACAAGCGTGCAAAACCGAATCTAGGATGCGTAGGCTCTAGAATGGGTCCTGCAGCTTGAGCATTCTTCACAAAATCTAAAAGCTGCTGAGCAGACATGAATACTCCATCTTGGGGAGTAGCACTAGATTGACCGGCGCTGGGACGACCTCGTCTAACAATTTCTCTTCCTTTAGAAAGAAAGTAAGAAGAAAAAGGTTATTCACCAAATGAGTATCAAGCAATCTTGATAGATAAAACAAGGAATCATAAAGAAAATAGGATGAATCAGTACGAATACTCGAATTAAACCCTAAAGCACGACTCCTAAGATAGACTTAGGACGATGATCCTTGTTACAATATTTCGTATTGTTTCGAAGTTTGGCTCTGATACCAAGATGTGATGCCCCACCTCTATACCCACGCTAGCCAAGAACACGACGGAGTAATGCCGTCAACTAGCACGGAAAATAAGGCTGTTGAGGAGCGACCATCCGTGTAATTGCTTTGTGCGAGCACCGATACGCCAGATAAAATATAACATGCATTTCATCTCAAGAGGAAGTCCGACATACCAACGCAAACTCAAAGCTACTACACAGTGGCTATTATGTCTTCGGAAAAAAATATATAAATAAACATAACATAAATCAGTCACGGATAATTCATATCACAAAGGCGGAAATAGATATGAATATATATAACACATAAAAGTGTTCATCAGAGTAGTGGTCTAACAAGATCCACAATATCACAAAAGAATAGATACAAGTGCAATACAAAAGAATATGTATACATCAAGGAGTCTACATCTCAAATGTATACAACAAAAACTACTAATCTAAGTAGTTAACCAAAAGTCAGGATGATAACCCAGAAGAGAAGTCAAGCAGAAACACTTGTAACATCTCGGTCTGACCCGAGTATTATTTAAGAAGAAAATAATAAACGGATCAGTCTAGCTATAAATATCAGATGAAATGATATAGAATAAGAGATATGACTAAATGTATAATAATCACAATGCCAAGCTGTGATAAATAAGTAATTGAAAAATCAATAAGAGATTAATCAATATCGCAAAAATCTTCACAAAGATCAAAAGGAATGTCATACTCCTAATTTCATTCCCCAATCCACAAAAATTGACACACATATCAATGCCAACCGAAAAAGATGGTGAAACATAAATTCCAGAATTCAACACAAGAAATCCAGAAATCACAGGAAAAGAATGGCCAAGACATTGATGTAGTGCAAACGGTACATCCAATGAATCAAAAAGAAAAGACATTGATGTAGTGAAAACGGTACATCCAATGAATCAAAAGCAAAGACATTGATGTAGTGCAAACGGTACATCCAATGTATCAAAAGCAAAGACATTTATGTAGTGCAAACGGTACATCCAATGTATCAAAAGCAAAGACATTGATGTAGTGCAAACGGTACATCCAATGAATCAAAAGCAAAGACATTGTTGTAGTGCAAAAGGTACATCCAATGTATCAAAAGCAAAGACATTGATGTAGTGCAAACGGTACATCCAATGTATCAAAAGCAAAGACATTGATGTACTGCAAACGGTACGTCCAATGTATCAAAAGCAAAGACATGGATGTAGTGCAAACGGTACATCCAATGTATCAAAAGCAAAGACATCGATGTAGTGCAAACGGTACATCCAATGTATCAAAAGCAAAGACATCGATGTAGTGCAAACGGTACATCCAATGTATCAAAAGCAAAGACATTGATGTAGTGCAAACGGTACATCCAGTGTATCAAAAGCAAAGACATTGATGTAGTGCGAACGGTACATCCAATGTATCAAAAGCAAAGACATTGATGTAGTGCAAACGGTACATCCAATGTATCAAATAATTCAGAGCATCGACGTCGTACAGCGTGACATCCGATGAACCAAATCAAAAAGACATCGCACAATGCTACTCTAAAACATAAAAATGATCGTCATGATCACAGAGAAGTGTCAGTTACAGTAATCTAGTAAATATATGAGCTTAGCTTCATGTCCCATAACCACTAGCTTAACTTAAATATTTACGAACAAATTGTAGATATCCACTAGAAAATTGTCACAAGAGATTCAATCGAACAAGTCCAAGATTTAACCGACGAAGTAAACGCAAGCGTTTCATACCACTTGTTTTACTAAGCCGTTTAATTAGATTTCTCATCCGAGTGAGGTAAAGGCTTGTATATACTAATAGATTGGAAATCGGTTTGAGAAAACGAGCTTTGTAATAAAATAGTGTTAAAATCATTTGAAGAAAGAGTTTTTATATTTACTACTAGTATAGAAAACCTTTATATTTTAAAGTGAAAAATCATAGAAGTGATTGTAGAAACAATCAATCATAAAAATTCACATTCGAAGACGTGAATAAAATCCAAAGAAACCGATAAAGAATCCATCGAAACAGATATTCAAAAATCCATAAAATCGACCGAAAAGCCAAAGATAGTTTGTTTCGAAGAATGGCCAACTCAGCATCTCAACAAAGTAAGTTCTGTTGAATGTTTTTTAGATAAGATCCCCTACGGAGGGGGGGTCCGGGGGGTGGCAACCCCCCAATGTGGGGGTGCGGGGGCAACTCCCCCGCTACGAGGTTTGACCTGCCCGGTCAGGTCGCGGGGGTCCTGGGGGCAGCGCCCCGTCCAAAACGGTACGACTTAGCGAAGACCTAAGGGAGGATAGGATCGAGCGACCTCGATAATAAATGATAACAACAAATAGGATAAACACGAATCGATTAAAATTGAAAATTCAAACTAAATAGGCAAATAGGAAAAAGACTACAGATTCAGACGTCTGAAATCAAGGATTCAGACGTCTGAATCTGGAAAACCAAAAGTTTTCCAGAGTATATTTCAGACGTCTGAACCCTATATTTCAGACGTCTGAAATAGGCAATTTTTAGCCTATTTCCTTTCTGGTCCAAAACAAACTAATTCAGACATCTGGTAATATGATTCAGACGTTTGAATACTGGGGAATAAAAATTCCCAGTATAATATTCAGACGTCTGAATACTATGTTTCAGACGTCTGAAACAGGGGTTCAGGGAATTCCCTGAACCTAGGCCAAAAATGACCAAAATAAATATCGGAAACGATCGGACGAGCAACAACGACTAAGGAATTACGTCGAGCGACAACCCAGCCGAAACGGCTCTTCGATACGCCTCAAATATCAATGTCCAAATATCCATAAAAGGATTTTCATAGATTTTGATTTCAAAACACCAAAATTGGAATATACACCAAATCAATCCGAACCAAAATCAATTGCACAAGAATAAGTGTTAGGAATTCATACCTAACAATCGAAGATAATTATAGACTAAGATGTGAGATAAAAATCTCACCTTTGAACCCAAACAAACAAAGAAGAAGCTTGAAAGCAAAGGGAGAATCAACCACTCTTCAACACAACCCAAACGAGCTTAAATCTATGCTCAAAAAGAAGAACATTCCCAAAGTTAGGTTTAGGAATTTCTGAAATTGGAAGGAGAATGAGTTGGAGAAGAAGAAGGAGATGCTTTCCAATGGGTTCTCTTGAATTTGGAGCTAGAAGTTGGATTTGCTAATGAAGACTAAGGCTTGGAGTTTTAGTTTCCTCTTCTTTCCCCCCTTACTGCTTTAGCTTGAAGTGTTAGGAATATGAAATGAAGTAATGAAGAGTTGAAGTGGAGTTGGGTTCATATGTTAGGTTAATGGGCTGAAACCCAAACCAAAGCCCTAAGTGAAAAAGTAGCAAAAATCAACTTACTCCAAACATATCGAAGCTTATACTCAAAAAGGTTGCGAACGACATTTTGAACTCAATGGAAGTGGTCTCGAGTCCCAATTCGACTGTTTGCTAAAAGTAGGTTTTCGGAAAAAAATCTGACGAACGATGAAATATTTAAATATACAATCGATAAATATGCGGGTTGTTACACCGGTCTCATCGAAATCCAAAACTTATTTTTTAAGGCCAAGTTGTTTTAAAGTTTAAAACAATTCAATTCTATTATCTATGTACACACAGATAGATAATTCACAACATCACAATAGATAATCTACATTATCATCATAAACAGATAATCTATATTATCATTATAAACAGATAATTCATATTATCATCATAAATAGATAATTCATATTATCATCTCAATGCAACCAAAGCATCCATATCACACAGCATTACTTATCTCATAGCTGAGATTTCAAACCATTCAGGGCAATCAATATTATTCATCCATACATAAGCAATGATTTACTTAATCGCATCATCTGTAATTAATTTAAAATGAATTAAATTAATTACTTCATCCCTAATTAATTTAAAGTAAATTTAATTACTACATCTCTAATTAATTTAAAGTAAATTAAATTATTACTTCATTATCATAAATCTTGCTAACTTAACCATTAATTAATTACAAATCAATTAATTAATTATTATCTAATTATCCATCTTGATTAATCACCCTTGATAAATTATCTTTTAATTACATTCAAGTAATTATCTTTTAATTAATTTCACAAATTAATTATTCTTAACCAAATACAGTAATTAACCTTTAATTACTTCATTAATTAATTAATTATAATTAATTACATTAATTAATTATCTTTAATCACTTATTATTGATTAATTAATCTTAATTAATCAACCCTTAATTACATCATTAATTATATTAATTAATGATTCCTAATAAAATCTTAATTAATTACTTTATTTAAATTAATTACATTAAGTTATTAATCTTTAATTAAACCACAATTATTAATCACTCGGGATTAATCACATTCAGTAATTAAGTACCATTAATTACTCCATTAAATAAATAAATAAATCACTCATTAATTAAATATCTTAATTAATCCCTTGATTAATTATACAAAGTAATTTAATCCAAATTACTTCCATTATTAAATCATCTTCCACTAATTACTTCCAGTAATTATCAATTAATTACTTCACTAAGCAATTACACTCCATTGATTACATAAAGTAATTATTATCAAATCATCCAGTGTTTAAATTAATTAAACTTAATTAATTAACCTAAACTAATCACATTAAACTCGATTAATTACATTAAGTAATTAATTCCTTAATTACTTCTATTAAGTAATTAAACTTAAACAATTTCACAAATTATTATTATTAATTAATTAATCTAATTAATTATTAAAATTAATCACATTAATTAATTATTAAATAATCTTAAGTTAACGACCTTCATTAACCATTAACAATTCTTTAATTACTTTCCTTAGATTAATCATTATTAATTACAAATTAATTAACCTTTAATTATCAACTAATTAATCTTTAATTATTTAATTAAGTTTAAGTTTTAACTATAACTAAATTAATCCTTAATTACTTGATTAATTAATCTTTAATCATTATTAAAATATAATTAATAATCCTTAATTACAAATTAATTATTCTTAATTAATTAACTTAAACCTTAATTAATTAATTTTAAACCTTTTATTACTTATTTAATTGGTCCAAATCATTAATTAAATAAATTAATTATCCATTTCAATTATCTTAATAATTACAAATCATTAAATCTTTATTTACTTAAAGATAAAACATTTCTTACTTAATCAAAGCATTTAAAAATAATTTGCTTTCAAATTTACTTTAAATTTCATTTTAAATTTAAGATTTTAAAATGAATACAAATTTAACTTAAACAAAGTTTAAAAACAATTCAAAAACCTTTTTATCTCACAAGTTAAAGGAATATTCATTTTATAAAAGAAGTTTAAAAGAAGTTAAAACCAAATTCATTTTTAAATTCAAATCAATTTAAAAATACACTTTAACAAACAAAATTGTTTAAATCATTTTAAATTTAAAAACTTCCATTTATTTCAAAACAAGAATACATATTAAATTTTAGTTCCAGGTTACTTAGATTCAAAAACTTACTTACATTTAAACTTCATTTTAAATTTCAAATCATTTAACCATTTTTTTAAAGTAGTTAAACAATTTAAATTTAAAATTTTTATTTTATTTTAAAAACGAGTATTCACACTCAAATTCCAGATTTTAAAACTTAGATTTAAACTTATTTTAAATCTCTATTTTACAGTTTAAACTTTTCAGTTTAAATTCAAACCAAATTCACTTAAACACTTAAAAGTTGTTAAAACCAATTTAAATTCAAAAATGCTTAAATCACTTCAAAACTAGGATTCAAACTAACTTGAATTCAGATTCAAACATAGGTTTAAAACTTAGTTTAAAGTTTTGATTTACAAATTTAAACTTTATTTTTAAATTTACAAACAAAACAGGTTTTTGTTATTAAAAACCTGTAACCAAATCTTATACTCTAGCCAAAGCCTAAATGACTTCGAATTCAAACCCAAACTACTTCGAGTTAAAACTCGAATCACTCGAGAACAACCCGAGACAACTAAATCCACAACCCATAGCACACCAGAAAATCCACAGTGCACCATGCACATGCACGGTGCCTCCAGCCACCTTCTGGCCATCACTAAAACACTTAGCAAACCGGCGATCAACTACTAACTCAATCCCGACCATCACATTGATGTCGCAAACTCGAAATGAAATCCGAGTTTAAAAACCCAAAACTGGAACAAGAACATGAACATCACAACCAAACCTGGAAACGCCTCGTTCCCACGACTCCGGCCACCAGAATATCAGCGATTCTGGCCACACATTCGCCAACCAACTAACTATCATCCCCCAAAAACTCGTAACACTCGATCACTCCTACAATCCGTGGTGATCAAATCACTCCACTTAGTTAAAACTAGGGTTCCAGCCATCAAACCACAACCACCACCTCCACAATTCTCTGATCATCTTCCAGTTATTTTTCCCCACTTCAATGATCACTCCTCCACCTCCAGGAGGAAATTCAACCCATCCGATCACAGAGATCATCAAAGATAACCCCAAAAGAAAAATACAGTCAATATAGAACTGCTCCCAAAATCTAACGCTGGGAATTGTGATTTTGTTTTTAAAAATCATGATTTTGTATAATGTTTCAGATCTTAACTTAGAAACAACAGACTGTGATATTTAAATTTTTACTTATTTTAACTTGATCACTAGATTTGGTTTCCAGAGTCAAATAAATATTATTTTGACTTAAATACAAATTAAAACTAAAGCTTATAATTAAGCAAACAAGTTTCATTTGAAACTTAAATTTGTACAGAGACAAGATCACTAGATTTGAATTCTTAAATCCAAACTTGCATACTGGAAGGTGAAAGCAGAGAACACTCTAATGAAAGCAACACACATACCATACATGCATATATTCACAGCAGATATCATAAGATACACATGCAATTCAAATTAACTAACATGCAACCAAATTTACCTACTTAAATTTTTAAAAAGTGAAGTTACTCACCTTTTAACAGAAGACAGAGCACCATTGTTTTGATTTGAAAACACCTTTTTGAAGATCTTTTGAAAACTTGAATGCTTTTGTTTTTAAAATTGAGTTGCTGTGATGCTTTGAAACTTTAAACTTGAATGGTTGCTCCTTGATTTACAAACTGCATGCATGCTTCCAGCTTAAAAGAAAACGCAACCTAATCATCTCAGATTGAAGGCAATGAATGTAGACTTCAGATTTTTGATTTGCATGTGAACTGGTTTGCTTTAGATTTTCTTTGCATGTGAAAAGGTGTTGCATGTTTGAAAATGTTACAGGGAAACGATTACAGGCTTTGCATATTTAAACATGAGTGATGAATTACAGGGATATGATCTTTTGATTTGGATTTTGGTCTTTGAAATGGTGTTAGGGATTACAGAGATTTTGATTTGTATTTTGAAATGAGGATTTATGTTTACAGATTTGTTTTATGAGGAGTGATTCAGATTTGTATAGAAAATGGTTTTGATTCTCAGATTTTCTTTTTTATTTGAGGATTGTTTTAGAGTAGTAAGTTTCAACTGAACATTTTCTTAGTTTTGAATTGAAAATGAGAAAAAGAAAAAGAATGGAAGATGTATATGTTTATATAACTAAATTTATGATTTATTAAAAATCAAAGAAAAATAAAAATAATATGACACTTGTCATGGTCCTTAATTATTTAGCTAACACATGTGCTTTGATGATTTATAATCTTACATTTGTAATTAAACATGCAAACGAATTTATAAATGAATAAAGCTTTTTATTAATTAATTTCCTAATAATTATATACTTATTCAAATTTTATATAAATAAGAATTTTTTTTAAAAGAAATAGAATAAACAAACTATATTTATAAAAAATCATTTTTGTAATACTTTTAAAATCCAAAATATATATTCGGATATATATCATCTCCTTTGAAATCCAAATAAAAAATTAATTCAATTTAAAAATTAATTTGAAAATAATATCCTACTTAAAGTCTTGATTTACATATAACATTATTATTATTTAAAAATTACTCATTTACCAAATTAAAATAATTTATAAAAGAAATTATCTCTTTATTAATAAATTACTTATATTATCAACCTATATTTAAAACAAACTATTTTGTTAATTAATTTAAATTTAAACTTAAGCTAAAATCAATTTAAACAATTTAAACTTAGCAAATTTAAACCATATAATTATTTGTTAAATAACTTTAAAAAGCTAAATATTAAATAACTCAAAATTTCAAATTACCAAAAATATTATAATTAGAAAATATGTTTTTATTTATTAAATTTAAAACAAAGCTTATCTATTTACAATATATACCAAATATTTACATTATAAATAGAAACCAATTTATTAGTTTTAAAAGATAAAATCTACTAGTTAAATATTTATTTAATTTGGATTATTAAATCAATTCAAATCTTATTAACAATAATTATCAAATCAATTTAATTTTTAACACAGATTATTAAATTTATATTGCCAATAATTCCGGGATATCACATTCCTCCCCCCTTAAAAGAATTTCGTCCCCGAAATTTAAAACAAATGTAATTTAATAATCTCATTAAAGGTTTAATTTTAAAACACAAGCATATATCAATCATATGCTAACAATCATAGTAACCAATTTACACAATCAAACAAATCTAACTATCCAGAAAATTTTTTGAATAGAATTTCCTCGAGTTTCCTAAGTATAAATGCCGGGATACTCGCTCTATAGAATCCAGACAATCAAAACCACTAAGCTATAGAGCTCCTACTCATCTAAATTTACAAAACTAAACAGGATATCAGACTACAGACGAGTCTGACTCAACAACCAAACCTCCTGAACTGCTGGTTCTATAACCAGAAACATATCATACACGTACTCCCTCAGAGATACGTGAAACATACTGAATCCCAGTTATCCAAACTGGAAATTCAATCCTGTAGACCAAACACTTATCCAAAATCAAATTTTCGATTTCGTAATCAAAATTCCTTCGTCTCTTGTCCTCAAAACTCTTCGAACGATCCTGGTCCGCCTACATCCTTCCTAATCAGCTCAACCTACGCTGATGCCTCTATAAAAAAAACTGGACCAAAAACAGCCCAACACAATAATCTCATTAAGATCAACCAAAAACCAAGAACACAACCTCTACTCCTAAAACAACAGAAGACTGAACTTACTTCTCCTTATCCGAAAAAGATAAAACAGATGCATTCCCAAACTGCTTCCGCTGCACAACTCTGATCTGAAATAAAAGAAAATGCTGATGAAGAACACGAGCACAGACTAGACAACACATTCCAGAAAAATAATATGGCTCCACAGACCCATATAAAAAAAACTCAGAAGTTCCACCAAATCCTAAGCTGCTTCACCAAAGCCTATCTCTAGGTACCATCCTTTTATTAAGATGAACCATCCGTTCCACTCCTGAAATCCTAGTCGATAAGAAAACTCAATCTCTAGATGCTAAGGCAAACCTCTGACAACTTCTAAACCCTGGAGATGCCTCGATCCGAAGAAAAAGATAACCCAAGAGAAAACTCAACTATCGCAAGTCACTTTTGCGATCAACCCAGCCTAATTCCAAAGAAACTGTTCCCTCTTTACAAATCTGATCAGCTAATGCTGGTCTAGCCAATCCATCGAAGAAATGGATCCACTCTGCTGCTTTTGAACTCCACCTCTATAAAAATAACTCAGCCAGAAAACTTCCTTGCCGGTATATAGAACACTTCGAGCTGCACTGCTGACACCAATGCCAAAGACTTCCTAATCCAAAGTACTTCGGGAAACACGGACCTCAACCCAAACAGAAACATCCTGCTGAATTCAGCCACAACACCGAAGCAGACACAATTCCTAAAACTTGTTCCAAAGAAAACATCTTCGGAAACAATCCATAATCACTGCATCTCATCACGCAGCTACTACTTCCTGAGGTACCAAGATACCATCACTAGCTTCTGGCCAACCGACAGATCCAAATTCTACTCATCCAACTTGCACTTCAAAGATGAACTCTGAACCTTTAGAAGGTTTCCTTCAGAGATCGTTGAAATCCTTACACCATAGCAAAACTCATTCGAGATGGTATTAGGTCTATAGTCTTGACAGATACTTCCAGCCTCAAACATTCAAACTCCAACCAATGGTAGTAGTCGTGTTATACACACCTCTACCCCATCTATCTTTATAACTTATATTGGAAAACCTATACAGGTAACCCAACAGATAGGTGGAAATAAATTTTTATTTATATATCAAAATTACAAATACGCTCCCTTAAGAAGAAAACACTCCAAAGCCTAGGTATTCACTCAACCTAGCGCTCTGATACCAACTGTGACGACCCGACTTTTTCTCCACAGAAAGTCGCATCATCTTTAAGAAAGAAAGGGATAGAAAAGAGAAAAGAAAGAGAAGAAAGAAAGAACAACATCAGAATCTCAACAACGGAACGAATAAATTGTATTAATAACATAAGTATTACGTAGTATACAATAATTATCAGAGTTACACGGACAATACATCACATACTAGATAGTTATATACACCAGTCTAGTTATTACAACTCAATACAATACGAAGAAACCACTCAGAGATACCAACACAGCGGAACACTATATATATCTACGACGCAGAAGCCTCCTGCTCCATTGCTCCCCCATAATTCGTCAAAGATAACCTGAATCCCTTGGCTACTCGTAAAAATTTGAGTACCCAAGAGTTTAAGAAAACAGAAATAAACTCCGGGTCAGACATGGGTCTGGTGTGAGTAACAGGTTAAGGCTGCTTAAATTTCAAAAACCTTTTTGAAAAGAAAGGTATCACGTAAGACTTCCTACACATAAACATGGAAAAGTTTTTATCTTATGCTAACCAAAACATTTGATAGGAAATCCAGTGATATTATAATACGGTCTAGGGTTTTCAAGTAAATAGAAAATAGCCGAAATTGTTACATCTATTAAATTCCAGCTACTAGGCACAAAAGTGGGTAATACAATCAAAACCGTAAGGGCACGTAGGAAGAATGGGTTTCCATCAATGGCAGGGCTACTGGGGTACTGCCGTCGCAGTACGGAGCCTAGATCACCATACCGAGGATTACTCCCAATCCCCTGCAACACAAGGTTGGAACCATTCCTTACTGAACAGTTCCGAACAAGACTACCCCGCAGTTGTGATCAACAATCGCACCATACAGCCGAAATAAAAGGGACATCTAGACAAGGGTAAATCTCGTCCTACTTAGGCATGACCCACTTAGCCTTGCTGCACCTCCCCTGTTTTAGCCATTCCCGGTTGATGAGGCTTGAGGCTACGATTACCTTATCAGAACACATCACTTAGAATGCTCATCGTCCACCTGACGATGTTCTGAAAGCATTCAATCCATACAAGTTCGTTTCGGGTTCGAACGAAACCGAAGGCATTGTCTCGTTACACTCATTTTGGAATCACCCTCAGAGTTAACGACAATAATCCTTGCACTCTGAATCTTCATCTTCACTTGAGATTCACGACCTATCGTTAATTTGGATTGATATGGTTTTCGGATATCCAAATCTGGAAACCCGATCCCGGTCTCATCGAAATCCAAAATGTATTTTTTATGGCCAAGTTGTTTTAAAGTTTAAAACAATTCAATTCTATTATCTATATACACACAGATAGATAATTCACAACATCACAATAGATAATCAACATTATCATCACAAACAGATAATCCATATTATCATTATAAATAGATAATTCATATTATCATCACAAATAGATAATTCATATTATCATCTCAATGCAACCAAAGCATCTATATCACACAGTATTACTTATCTCATAGCTGAGATTTCAAACCATTCAGGGCAATCAATATTATTCATCCATACATAAGCAATGATTTACTTAATTGCATCATCTGTAATTAATTTAAAATGAATTAAAGTAATTACTTCATCCCTAATTAATTTAAAGTAAATTTAATTACTTCATCTCTAATTAATTTAAAGTAAATTAAATTAATTAATTCATTATCATAAATCTTGCTTACTTAACCATTAATTAATTACAAATCGATTAATTAATTATTCTCTAATTATTCATCTTAATTAATCACCCTTGATTAATTATCTTTTAATTACATTCAAGTAATTATCTTTTAATTAATTTCACAAATTAATTATTCTTAACCAAATACAATAATTAACCTTTAATTACTTCATTAATTAATTAATTATAATTAACTACATTAATCCTTAATTAATTACATTAATTAATTATCTTTAATCACTTATTATTGATTAATTAATCTTAATTAATCAACCCTTAATTACATCATTAATTATATTAATTAACGATTCCTAATAACATTTTAATTAATTACTTTATTTAAATTAATTACATTAAGTAATTAATCTTTAATTAAACCACAATTATTAATCACCCGGGATTAACCAGATTCAGTAATTAACTACCCTTAATTACTCCATTAAATAAATAAATTAATTACTCCTTAATTAAATATCTTAATTAATCCCTTGATTAATTATACAAAGCAATTTAATCCAAATTACTTCCATTATTAAATCATCTTCCGCTAATTACATCCAGTAATTATCAATTAATTACTTCATTAAGTAATTGCACTCCATTAATTACATAAAGTAATTATTATCAAATCATCCGGTGTTTAAATTAATTAAACTTAATTAATTAATCTAAACTAGTCACATTAAACTCAATTAATTACATTAAGTAATTAATTCCTTAATTACTTCTATTAAGTAATTGAACTTAAAAAATTTCACAAATGATTATTATTAATTAATTAATCTAATTAATTATTAAAATTAATCACATTAATTAATTATTAAATAATCTTAATTTAATGACCTTCATTAACCATTAGCAATTCTTTAATTACTTTCCTTAGATTAATCATTATTAATTACAAATTAATTAACCTTTACTTATCAACTAATTAATCTTTAATTATTTAATTAAGTTTAAGTTTTAACTATAACTTAATTAATCCTTAATTACTTGATTAATTAATCTTTAATCATTAATTAAAATCTAATTAATAATCCTTAATTACAAATTAATTATTCCTAATTAATTAACTTAAACCTTAATTAATTAATTTAAACCTTTAATTGCTTATTTAATTAATCCAAATCATTAATTAATTAAATAAATTAATTATCCATTTCAATTATCTTAATAATTACAAATCATTAAATCTTTATTTACTTAAAGATAAAACATTTCTTACTTAATCAAAGCATTTAAAAACAATTTGCTTTCAAATTCACTTTAAATTTCATTTTAAATTTAAGATTTTAAAATGAATACAAATTTAACTTAAACAAAGTTTAAAAACAATTCAAAAACCTTTTTATCTCACAAGTTAAAGGAATATTCATTTTATAAAAGAAGTTTAAAAGAATTTAAAACCAAATTCATTTTTAAATTTAAATCAATTTAAAAATACACTTTAACAAACAAAATTGTTTAAATCATTTTAAATTTAAAAGCTTCCATTATTTCAAAACTGGAATACATATTAAATTTTGATTCCAAATTACTTAGATGCAAAAACTTACTTACATTTAAACTTTATTTTAAATTTCAAATCATTTAACCATTTTTTTAAAGTAGTTAAACAATTTAAATTTAACTGGAATTCAAACTCAAATTCTAGATTTTAAAACATAGATTTAAGCTTATTTTAAATCTCTATTTTACAATTTAAACTTTTCAGTTTAAATTCAAATCAAATTCACTTAAACACTTAAAAGTTGTTAAAACCAATTTAAATTTCAAAAAAACTTCAATCATTTCAAAACTAGGATTCAAACTAACTTGAATTCAGATTCAAACTCAGGATTAAAACTTACTTTAAAGTTTTGATTTACAAATTTAAACTTTATTTTTAGATTTACAAAGAGAACAGGTTTTTGTCATTAAAAACCTATGACCAAATCTTATACTCGAGCCAAAGCCTAAATGACTTCGAGTTCAAACCCAAACTACTTCGAGTTAAAACTCGAATCACTCGAGAACAACTCGAGACAACTAAATCCACAACCCAAAACTCACCAGAAAATAAACAGTGCACCATGCACATGCACGGTACCTCCGGCCACCTTCTGGCTATCACCAAAACACTTAGCACACCGGTGATCAACTACAAACTCAATCCCGACCATCACATTGATGCTGCAAACTCGTAATCAAATTCAAGTTTAAAAACCCAAACCTGGAACAAGAACAAGACCATCACAACCAAACCTGGAAACGTGACGCAGCGGATTATTAACAAAACGATATGGATCGATGAAAGTAGCAATCGGTGGATTGAAGATACTGAAATGCCCAAATTCGTTGATCACAAGGATACCGAATTCTAGCTATCTCAAACACGTTGATAGCGCACTATACCGTGTTCAAAAATCTACGATTCTTCGTACGTTGATCTAGCGCACTAGATACCGTGAATCGGCTTCTACGATCGTTGAATCGAGCGCACTCGATTAACCGAAAGAGGAGATAGGAGATTACACTCAACTATCAATTTAAGATGAAAGCACACAGCAATCAACAAGAAATTTTATTCAAAAATCAACCACCAAAAAGTTACAACTCACTCCCTATTTATAGTATTTCACCAACTGGCCCTTAAGTCGTATGCGACTTACGACTCAATCATAAGTCGGCGGCGACTCAACGCATACGGTTTACCACTTACACACAATACCGACTCAATGAATCCACGACTCAACAGACTCACGCCTCACGACTTAGGAGCATTACAACACATACATGCATCAGAACATAGTACACGACATACGACTCAAGGCAATTACGACTTAACAGTTTACAACGACTCATGACTTAGTACAAACAGATTGACCTGCGACTTACGACTTAGCTTAAGTCGGCGGCGACTTAAGGAATGCCTTCAGAAACTCCATACGACTTATCATGAGTCGTAGCTCGTGACATATCAATATCTTCCCACAACTTATCCCCGAACGACTCAACCCCAAACGACTTAACTAGGTCGTTCCCTTCCTCCGACTCAAGGCCTTTAATAGCTGGAACTTTCCCCTGCTTCGTGTTAAGTCGTAGACGACTTATGGATGAGTCGTTGTGTCGTGTACGACTCATCACACTCGAACACCTCAAACTCCTGTTAAGTCGTAACTCCTTCTCTTCATTCTTGTTAAGCCGTAGCTCTTTCCTCCAAGCTTTGTTAAGTCGTAGACGACTTAAAACTTCCTCATTAACTCTGTTAAGTCGTGGACGACTTAAAACTTCCTTATTAACTCGCAGTTTTCCCTTAGGTCGTAGACGACTCATGCCACTAACTTGCAATTCGTTGACCCAGGTATGAGCTGCATCATCCTCTCCTGGTTGAGAAAAATTCGTTCTCGAATTTGTAAATTCTTCCCCATCAGATTGTCCATCTCCATAATATGGCACAAGATGCTTAACATTGAATACGTCAGAAGTGTATACATCCTCCGGCAACTTCAACTTATAAGCATTCTCATTGATCCGTTTCACAACTTCTACTGGACCAATTTTTCTGGCTTTCAACTTGTTATAAGCGCCTACTGGAAAACGATCCTTTGTTAACACTGCATACACCAAATCACCCTCATTAAATTCAACATTTCGTCGCTTCAAATCTGCAAATTTCTTATATTTCTCATTTGACTTTTCCAATCGTTCCTGAACGATTCTATGACATTCCGTCAAACTTTCAACAAAGTCAGCAGCCCATTTAACCGTCCCCTTCGGTTGTGGTATTACTGCCAAATCCAACGGTCCCCTTGGCAAACTTGAATATACAATTTGAAATGGACTGTAACCCGTGCTCCTATTAACCGCATGATTATGTGCAAACTCTGCTTGGCATAACTTCATGTCCCAACTTTTCAGATTATCTTTCACCAAACGTCGTAACAAATTTCCCAATGATCTGTTAACAACTTCGGTCTGTCCATCTGTTTGCGGATGATAAGCGCTGCTAAAGTTGAACTTTGTTCCCACCGTCTTCCACAAACTAAGCCAAAAATGACTCAAAAATCTAGTATCCCGATCAGAAAAAATAGATCCTGGTAAACCATGTAATCGATACACCTCCTTAAAGAATAATTGTGCCACTCGAACTGCATCCGCTGTCTTCTTACAGGCAATAAAATGTGCCATCTTCGAAAATCTGTCCACCACAACAAATATAGAATCATTCCCCCTTTGAGTTCTAGGCAAACCCAAAACGAAATCCATGCTGATATCAACCCATGGTTTAATAGGTACAGGTAACGGCATATATAACCCTGCTTTGGTCGCAGTTCCCTTCGAAACCTGACATATATGACATCTCTCCACAAACCTTTCAACCTCTTTCCTCATCGACGGCCAAAAGTAAGATTGAGAAATCAACTGCAATGTACGATCACGGCCCACATGTCCTTCCTCGTGCAACTCTTTGATAATCTTCAATCTCAAACTGCTCTCTGGAATGCATAATCGATTTCCTTTAAACAAGAATCCATCAACCAACATAAATTCATCAGTATCTCCATCCTTAACTTTCTCAACGAACTTTGCAAAGTAAGGATCTTCGTCAATCAACTCTGGCAATAATTCAAACCCTATCACCTCAACTTTCATTGTAGTCAACAAATGACTCCTCCTACTCAAAGCATCAGCTACACGATTTGTTACCCCAGATTTGTGCTTAACAACAAAGGTAAATTGCTGTAAATATGCAATCCACGATGCATGTCTCGCTGAAATCTTATCCTGCCCTTGTAAATGCTTCAAAGCTTCATGATCAGTGTAAAGAACAAACTCTTTCTGAAATAGATAGTGCCTTCAGTGTTTAACAGCTTGTACAACAGCATAAAACTCAACATCGTATGTACTATATCTCAGCTTTGCCCCTGATAACTTCTCACTGAAATATGCAATAGGTCTTCCACACTGACTCAACACACCTCCAATCCCAACCTTTGATGCATCAGTGTGTAGCTCAAACAACAACTGAAAATCTGGTAATACAAGAATTGGCGCTGTCGTCAAAAGTTTTTTGATTCGTTCGAAAGCAACTCCTGCTTCCTCCGACCAAGAAAACTGTTTCCCTTTCATACAATCAGTAACTGGTGCCATCACACTACTGAAGTGTGGAATGAACCTTCGGTAGAATGTTGCCAATCCATGAAAACTTCTAACTTCAGTGATAGTTCTCGGCTGTGGCCAATTTCTAATAGCTTCAACCTTACTTTGGTCCACCTGGATTCCCTTCTCAGATACAACATATCCCAAAAATAATACACTTCGAGTCATGAACACACATTTCTTCGTAGCTGCATAAAATTATTCCTCACGAAGAATAATTAACACCTTTCTCAAATGCTCTACATGCTCCTCCGTGCTCGCACTATAGATTAGAATATCATCAAAGTAAACTACAACAAACTTTCCAATGTACGGTCTGAAAATTTGATTCATCACTCTCATAAATGTACTCGGTGCATTTGATAGACCAAACGGCATAACCAGCCATTCATATAAACCTTCCCTCGTTTTGAACGCGATCTTCCATTCGTCTCCCGGTCTAATTCGAATCTGATGATAACCACTCTTCAAATCAATCTTCGAAAAGATAGTAGCCCCACTCAACTGATCTAGCAAGTCATCCAACCTTGGCATAGGAAATCTGTAGCGAACAGTAATCTTGTTCAAAGCTCTACTATCGGTACACATTCTCCATGTTCCATCCTTCTTCGGCACCAACAATGCTGGTACTGCACAAGGACTCAAGCTTTCCTGAACGCGTCCCTGTTCTAACAACTCTTCCACTTGCCTTCGTAACTCCTCATGTTCCTTCGGACTCATTCGATAATGTGGTCGATGTGGTAAAACTGCTCCTGGAACAAGATCAATTTGATGTTGAATGTCCCTCAGTGGCGGTAACTCCTTCGGCAACTCTTCTGGAAATACATCTTTAAATTCTTTCAAAACTGACTTTGCTTCTTCTGGAATTTCAACCCCTTCACTACACTCTCATCCAATCAACAAAAAGACTTCAGACTCTTCTTCTACATCTTTCACAAACTCCTTCAAAGATAGCAAAGTTTTCATTTCTTCGATCTCCTCCAACTTGTTCTCCTTCTGTTGTTGCTTCTTGGGAACCAAAGTGATTTTAGTACCCTCGAACATGAAATTATAGCTATTAGCACGACCATCATGTTGCACTGCTCTATCAAACTGCCATGGTCTGCCCAACAACAGATGACACACATCCATGTCTACAACATCACACTAAATTTCGTCTTTGTACTTCTTCCCAATAGAAAAATTAACACAAGCTCTTCGACACACCTTCACTTCACCACCCTTCCTTAACCATGCTAACTTGTACGGTTTAGGATGTTTCTCAGTCTTCAAGTTCAACTTCCTTACTGCTTCTGTAGAAATAATATTGTCACAGCTTCCAGCATCAATAATGAACTTGCAAACTTTCCCTAGAATAGTGCATGTCGACTGAAAAATATTGCTTCTCAACCAACTAGAATCCTCTTCTTGCTTTGGTGTAAGACATGACCTCCTCATCATAAGATTACAACCTTCATCTCTAGATAATTCTTCTTCCTCCTCAACATAAGGTGCATTTAAACATTCTGCCTCCTCACCATCATCCTCAATTTAGCAACCATTGCTCTCTTCTTCGGCTTCGGACATTCATTGCTTTTGTGACCCAACTCTTGACAGTTATAACATTTGAAACCACTGCTAACCTTCGCCTTCTCAGCCTCCTTTTCCATTGGTTTTGTAACAGGTTTAGGAACATTAGAGCTTCCACTAACACCCTTCGCTTGATTATTGGAATTAGTAAACACACCACCTCCACGCCTTCCTTGCTTCTCCCAAGCCAACGCTTTCTGATGTGCTTCTGCAACAGATCTCGGATCGAACATATTAACCATATCCTGGATCTGCATTCTCAATCCCCCAATGAATCTAGCAGTTAGTTGTTCTTCCGTTTCCATAATATCATTCCTAGCAATGAGTTGGGAAAATTCATCTGCATAACCATTAACATACTTCGTCCCTTGCCTCAGATTCTGCAACCTCTGGTACATAAGTGATTGATAGTTGTAAGGTAAAAATGTAGCTCTCATCAACTTCTTCATCTTCTCCCATGATTCAATCTTTGACTTTCCCATTTTCTCCCTTGTAAGTTTAGTTTGCTGCCACCATTCCAAAGCTCTCCCCCTCAACCTCGTAGCAACCAACTTCACTCTTCTATGCTCAGGAACCTCCTTGAAATCAAAGATCTCTTCAACATTTGACAACCAATCTAAGAATTCTTCAGCTACCATTCCACCTTTTAATTCAGGAATTTCCATCTTCATACCCGATTCCCATCGACGATCATCCTCTACATCCCGATAAGAATTTCGAACTTGGTCTCGATCTCGATAATGAATGCTAGTTCTATCACCCTCTTCATCAAAATCAAAAGTACGCCTACATCGATCTCGACCATTATCATCCCTTCGTTCATGCATGCTTCTTCGACTATGTCTCTCTTCATCTCTATACGCCTCATTGTCAAATTCACGTTGACTTCTTCTCTCTTCATGTCCATAGTCATGATGATCTCTCCGTGATGAAATTGATGTTTCTCTTCTATCTCTAAAAGAATGCGGTGATACCCTCCTCGCTTCCGTAACCGATGGCGAAACTCGGTTTCCTCCATGGTTCGAGTTTGGTGATCTCCTTCTTTGAGTTTGATTCAAATCATTCATCAATTTCTCTAACTTTCCAATGCCTTCATCAAATTTCTCATTAATACGTTGTTCCATAAGCTCGGCTTCTTCAATTCTATACAATGCTTCAACATTTTGATGACGATTAGCTCTCCTTGGTGGCATGGTTAAATTTCACAACACTTCAACAAATACTTCAAAATTCTTCAACAAAGCTTCAACACAACAACAAGTCACGGCTCTACACTAGCTCGCACAACTCCTTAGCTCGGCCTCCACTTCAAATTAATGTACTTCAATACAAACTATGCTCGGCTCAAGGTCTCTAAGCAACTTCAAATTCAAACACTTCTCCAATTCTAGATCCAAAATGAAATGGATTAAAATCTTCAATCTCGTTGCAACTTCAAGATGAACACGATAACTCCAACTTCAAACTTCAACTTCAAAAATTGGCTCCAAGTCTCGGCTTAGCTATGATTGGCTAAGTCTAGCTTTGATACCAAACTGACGCAGCGGATTATTAACAAAATGATATGGATCGATGAAAGTAGCAATCGGTGGATTGAAGATACTGAAACGCCCAAATTCGTTGATCACAAGGATACCGAATTCTAGCTATCTCAAACACGTTGATAGCGCACTATACCGTGTTCAAAGATCTACGATTCTTCGTACGTTGATCTAGCGCACTAGATACCGTGAATCGGCTTCTACGATCGTTGAATCGAGCGCACTCGATTAACCGAAAGAGGAGATAGGAGATTACACTCAACTATCAATTTAAGATGAAAGCACACAGCAATCAACAAGAAATTTTATTCAAAAATCAACCACCAAAAAGTTACAACTCACTCCCTATTTATAGTATTTCACCAACTGGCCCTTAAGTCGTATGCGACTTACGACTCAATCATAAGTCGGCGGCGACTCAACGCATACGGTTTATCACTTACACACAATACCGACTCAATGAATCCACGACTCAACAGACTCACGCCTCACGACATAGGAGCATTACAACACATACATGCATCAGAACATAGTACACGACATACGACTCAAGGCAATTACGACTTAACAGTTTACAACGACTCATGACTTAGTACAAACAGATTGACCTGCGACTTACGACTTAGCTTAAGTCGGCGGCGACTTAAGGAATGCCTTCAGAAACTCCATACGACTTATCTTGAGTCGTAGCACGTGACATATCAATATCTTCCCACAACTTATCCCCGAACAACTCAACCCTAAACGACTTAACTAGGTCGTGCCCTTCCTCCGACTCAAGGCCTTTAATAGCTGGAACTTTCCCCTGCTTCATGTTAAGTCGTAGACGACTTATGGATGAGTCGTTGTGTCGTGTACGACTCATCACACTCGAACACCTCAAACTCCTGTTAAGTCGTAACTCCTTCTCTTCATTCTTGTTAAGCCGTTGCTCTTTCCTCCAAGTTTTGTTAAGTCGTAGACGACTTAAAACTTCCTCATTAACTCTGTTAAGTCGTAGATGACTTAAAACTTCCTTATTAACTCGCAGTTTTCCCTTAGGTCGTAGACGACTCATGCCACTAACTTGCAATTTGTTGACCCAGGTCTGAGCTGCATCAAACCGCCTCGTTCCCATGACTTCGGCCACCAGAATATCAGCGACTCCAGCTACACATTCGCCAACCTCCCAACTATCATCCCCCAAAAACTCGTAACACTCGATCACTCCTACAATCCGTGGTGATCAAATCACTCCACTTAGTTAAAACTAGGGTTCCAGCCTTCAAACCACAACCACCACCTCCACAATTCTCTGATCATCTTCCAGTTATTTTTCCCCACTTCACTGATCACTCCTCCACCTCCAGGAGGAAATTCAACCCATCCGATCATAGAGATCATCAGAGATAACCCCAAAAGCAAAATACAGTCAATATAGAACTGCTCCCAAAATCTAACGCTAGGAATTGTGATTTTGTTTCTAAAAATCATGATTTTGTATAATGTTTCAGATCTTAACTTAGAAACAACAGATTGTGATATTTAAATTTTTACTTATTTTAACTTAATCAGTAGATTTGGTTTCCAGAGTCAAATAAATATTATTTTGACTTAAATACAAATTAAGACTAAAGCATATAATTAAGCAAACAAGTTTCATTTGAAACTTAAATTTGAACAGTGACAAGATCACTAGATTTGAATTCTTAAATCAAAACTTGCATACTGGAAGGTGAAAGCAGAGAATACTCTGATGAAAGCAACATACATACCATACATGCATATACTCACAGCAGATATCATAAGATACACATTCAATTCAAATTAACTAACACGCAACCAAATTTACCTACTTAAATTTTTAAAAAGTGAAGTTACTCACCTTTTAACAGAAGACAGAGCACCATTGTTTTGATTTGAAAACAGCTTTTTGAAGATCTTTTGAAAACTTGAATGCTTGAATGCTTTTGTTTTTAAAATTGAGTTGCTGTGATGCTTTGAAACTTTAAACTTGAATGTTTGCTCCTTGATTTACAAACTACATGCATGCTTCCAGCTTAAAAGTAAACGCAACCTAATCATCTCAGATTGAAGATAATGAATGTAGGCTTTAGATTTTTGATTTTCATGTGAACTGGTTTGCTTTAGATTTGCTTTGCATGTGAACATGTGTTGCATGTATGAAAATGTTACAGGGAAATGATTACAGGCTTTGCATATTTAAACATGAGTGATGAATTACAGGGATATGATCTTTTGATTTGGATTTTGGTCTTTGAAACGGTTTTACGGATTACAGAGATTTTGATTTGTATTTTGAAATGAGGATTTATGTTTACAGATTTGTTTTATGAGGAGTGATTCAGATTTGTATAGAAAATGGTTTTGATTCTTAGATTTTCTTTTTGATTTGAGGATTGTTTTATAGTAATAAGTTTTAGCTGAACATTTTCTTAGTTTAGTATTGAAATTGTGAAAAAGGAAAAGAATGGAAGATGTATATGTTTATATAACTAAATTTATGATTTATTAAAAATCAAAGAAAAATAAAAATAATATGACACTTGTCATGCTCCTTAATTATTTAGCTAACACATGTGCTTTGATGATTTATGATCTTACATTTGTAATTAAACATGCAAACGAATTTATAAATGAATAAAGATTTTTATTAATTATTTTCCTAATAACTATATACTTATTCAAATTTTATATAAATAAGAATTCTTTTTTAAAAGAAATAGAATAAACAAACTATATTTATACAAAATAATTTTTGTCATACTTTTAAAATCCAAAATATATATTAGGATATATATCATCTCCTTTGAAATCCAAATAAAAAATTAATTCAATTTAAAAATTAATTTGAAAATAATATCCTACTTAAAGTCTAGATTTACATATAACACTATTATTATTTAAAAATAACTCATTTACCAAATTAAAATAATTTATAAAAGAAATTATCTCTTTATTAATAAATTACTTATATTATCAACCTATATTTAAAATAAACTATTTTGTTAATTAATTTAAATTTAAACTTAAGCTAAAATCAATTTAAACAATTTAAACTTAACAAATTAAAACCATATAATTATTTATTAAATAACTTTAAAAATATTAATATTAAATAAATCAAATTTCCAAATTACCAAAAATATTAGAATTAGAAAATATAATTTTATTTATTAAATTTAAAACAAAGCCTATCTATTTAAATATATACCAAATATTTGCATTATAAATAGAAACCAATTTATTAGCTTTAAAAGATAAAATCTACTAATTAAATACTTATTTAATTTGGATTATTAAATCAATTCAAATCTTATTAACAATAATTATCAAATCAATTTAATTTTTAACACAGATTATTAAATTTATATTGCCAAAAATTCTGGGATATCACATCGATATTAGTATGGTTAATTTATTAAGATTCTGCGATTAATAATGAAATAACAACTAAAAATAAAAGGTAACAATGTTAATAAAAGTAAATTGTTAACAACTTGAATGGAATTCCAATCAATTGAAATAATGTAAAGGTTATACTTTGTTATACAGTGAATATAGGAAAATAAATGTAAATATTCAACTCAATAATGAAATAGTATATAATAAATGGTAATTGAATAAAAATCCGTGTTATGCAAGTAATTGTAACATTTGTTTATAAATAATGAAATTATAAGTGTGATTGAAGGTAAGTGGTAACAATTATTATAAGTTACCTATGTAATTAGTTATAACAAGTAAAATCAAATGTAAATAAATGTTGCATTACTGCGAGTTAAGGCAATTACTGTAAATTGTGGATGTAATGAAATGAATATAAATGTAGATTATATTCATAATGTAATAATTGATTTAATAAAAGAATGAAATAAAGATAAATAAATAAATTAGGATTTTAAAATTTAATTAATGTGTAAAACTGAAAAATTTCAATATAATTGAAATATAGTAATTAAGAAAAATAAAAGATGGAAGTTGGAGGATATTAATGTAATGAATTAAAGAAATGTAAACCATGTCTATAGAATAATAATTGAATTGATTATAAAGATTGAAACCAAATAAAAACAATTTATTTGAACTAAATTAAAATTAATAGGATTAATGACAGTTGAAATTGAACAATGTAATTTCTGAAATAATTAACACTGAAATTGATATTTAAATTTACTTTAAGTTACTGTAAATGTCCAAGCAATCAAAAATGATGGAAATGGTTATTTATTAACTTTGAAGAGAAAGGTGATTCAATTAAGTTAATTATTAATTTATTTAATTAATGTCAAAATAGCCATTTTGACCACTGAATCGGATTTCGACGAAATCAGTTTCATCGGATCCTTAACGGTGAATTATTGTAGGATTTTCGTTTCGTATCGATCGGATCTGTCGTATGATTGTACGGGATCGAAATGCCTAGAAATTAATTTAATTGAAATTAATTAGAAATAAGCTGATTTTAACGTAACTTCTTTATACGATGGAATTAGGACTTGAAATCTGTTCCATTGAGTTTGAAATCATCAAAAACATCTGTTTTGATATATGGGATGACCTATTCCTGTTTCAGAAACGAAACGGGCTTTGTGGGTCGTTATCGTCCAACCTTCAAATTGAACTTGTCCATCCATTTCCTATTTCTGATCTGCCTATAAATAGCTCCTTATAAAGCCTAATTATTTCTCATTCCTATCATCTGTATATACAATTTTATCTACTCCTCTCTTGTCGATGGCAGAAACCTATTCAAACTCCAAACCCTAATTCAATTGCAACTTCAATTTCAAATTCAATTTCAAAAACAAACTCCTCAGAACCCTATCATATTTTATATCATTTCGAAACTCTCGACGAGCGTAATATTCCGCAACCATTTGTTTTTCGATAGGATTCATCATTTGCCTAGAATTCGTGAATCAATTCTGGCCGTTCATATGGAATTCAGGACGATCCAACGGTGGATCTGCAGCTGATTGACGATCGGCTGGTGCCGTTGTAGAAGTGGTGTGTTGCAGGTGTCGAGGTGGTCGTCGCTCGTCGTAGATTGGTCGAAGATCGCCAGAATTGGCATACGAAGGCGGCGACAGCGGATTGGCAACGGAAGGCCGATAGGCGTGCGCGTCTACATGGGGAGGTCAGAGGTGGCTAGGTCGGTGGCGAGGTCAGGTCAATGGTCGGGTTCGTGATTGAGGCGGCGCTAGAGGATGTTTGTGGCGGCTAGGGCTTCGGACGGATTTGAAGCTGAAGGAGGATGGTGCATGCATGTGATGACGTGGCGATAACGTGACTTATTTTATTTATTTTCAATTTCTTAATGTTCTAATCGCAATAACTTTTGCATACGAGCTCGGATTTGGACGCGGTTTGTTTTGCTGGGATCATATCGAAATCCCAAACATTTTGATACCAATTCGGATGAATTCTAAGATCGTTTGAATTTGGCCCTAATTTGGATTTAAATTCGATTTAAATTCAAAGGTGAGTGTTTTAACCCACTCACAACTTCTAAATTTCTTATGTTCATTAAATTAAATTTATAACGTGATTGGAAATTTATGTATGGCAGTTTGGTAATTTTAAAGTGTTATTCCATTTAATTTGAATTTATGGTGAACTAAATTTCCATTTAATTAATCATTGAATTTAAATTGCCAATTAATTACCTGTTTTTTATAACTAGTTAATTGTAGAAATTTATTAATTTTAATGTATGATGATTGTGATGGATGTATGATTTTGATGTAGGATGTTTGGATGTTATGTAAATTTATATACTGTTGTCACTCTGCAAGTTCCCTTAATTATTATTATATGAAATCACTATGGGATGAAATGATATATACCCAATGATATATAGATTAGGGAAAAATCGTTATGGACTGAAATGATAGACTCGAGTGATTTTATGGATTTTAATATTAAATTCGAGATTGCGGTTTGAAATGATATATAACGGTAAAATTTTAAATTACGGATTGAAATGATAAATATCCATATCACTTGACCCTAGGGTAGAGAATTATATACGGATGCCGGATTGGTTAAATTAAATGATTTTTAAATCCTTAATTTTTGAATTTAATTGAATGATATTTTGAAACAAACTTGGTTTATATAAATTGTATTATTATTAATATCAAGTTATGTTGAAATTTGAATTGGTTAAAGGAATGGGTTAAAGAAATTATATTTACAAAATTTAAGTTGAATTTTGGAAGTATAAATGGAATTAAACGGAACCGACTTATTGAAATTGTTTGAAAACATAACTTTGAAATATATTGGAATGTAAGTGATTTAAATTGATATTTAAACATGGTTTGGAAGTGATATAAAGTTTAAATTTTATTGTGAGTTGAATTGAAAGATTGAAATTAGGTTTGTTGATTTAGATGGGTTGAATAAAATAAATATTTCTATTCATTAAGATTTTCAAATTATTAAACTATTTTAACCTACATCAACTATATTAAATCATTTTAACCTATTTAAAACCATTTAATTTATTTTAAAACTAAATTAACCTATTTTAACTTATTTTAAATCTAATTTATCAATTTTAAATCTAATTAATCTATTTTAAAGCTATTTAATCAATTTTAATTATATTTAATCTATGTTAAGTCTATTCGACTATTATAAATCAAGTTAAACTATTTTAGTCTATTTTAAATTATCTTAGAGTATTTTAACTATTTCTAACTATTTAAAACTATTTATAACTATCGAAACTTTCTTTCTAAATTTAAAACTAAACAAAATAAATGTGATTATCCATTAAAATCCACGATTTTAAAGCGAATATGGTTACATGATATTATAACCTAAGTTGGGAGTTAACTATATATATATTTGATTTGAATACGAAGTTGAAATGACGGTTTTAAGCTAATTTGAAGATATGATTTCAATGTGATTATGATTTCGAAAGTGATATGGTTTTGGGAACATGATATTTTGATATAAATTGTGAATTGACTTTTGAAATGTAAAAGAACCATCCGGTGTATAATAAGTGATTGGTTGTTAAAGAGAACAAGATCGGATATTGTCATACTGTAACGACCCAACTTCCTATCTCCAGGAAGTCGCATCGCTAATAAGAAAGAAAGGGATAGAGAAAAGAAAGAAAGAGTAGAAGAAGAAAACAACACATCAGAATCTAACAGCGGAACGAATAAATTTTATTAATAACATAAAATATTACATAGTATACAACAACTATCAGAGTTACACAGATAATACAACACATACTAGACAGTTATAAACACCTGTCTAGTTATTACAACTCAAATCAGTACAAGAAACAACTCAAAGAAAACACACAGCGGAAAACTATATATATCTACACGCAGAAGCCTCCTGCTCCATTTGCTCCCCAAATTCATCAAAGCTAACCCGAATCCTAACCTGAATCCCTTGGCTACTCGTAAAAATTTGAGTACCCAAGAGTTTATGAAATACAAAAATAAACTTCGGGTCAGACATGGGTCTGGTGTGAGTAACAGGTTAAAGTTGCTTAACTTTCAAAAACCTTTAAAAGAAAGGTATCACGTAAGACTTCCCACACAGAAACATGGAAATTTTTTTACCTTACGCTAACCAAAACATTTGATAGGAAATCCGATGATATTATAATAGTGTCTAGGGTTTTCAAATAAATATGAAATAGCCGAAATTGTTACAATATTAAATTCTAGCTACTAGCCACAAAAGTGGGTAATACAATCAAAACCGTTGGCACTTATTGGATTTTGGATTCCACACAATAGCAGGGCTACTGGGGTACCGCCCATCACAGTACGTGGCCTAGATCACCGTACCGAGGAGCCACCCTAACTCCCCTGCAACACAAGGCCGGACCTATTCCTTACTGAACAGTTCCGAACAAGACAACCCCGACAGTTGTCGCGAACCAACCGCCCACACAGCCGAATATAAAGGGACCTCTAGACAGGGATCAATCTTGCTCTCCAGTGGGAGCTACCCATGAAGCCTTGCTGCACCTCCCCTGTTTTAGCCATTCCCGGTTGATGAGGCTTGAGGTTACGATTACCCTTATAGGATACATCACTTAGAATGCTCATCGTCCGCCTGACGATGTTCTGAAAGCATTCAATTCATACAAGTTCGTTACGGGTTCGAACGAAACAGAAGGCACTATCTCGTTGCACTCATTATTGGAATCACCCTCAGAGTCAACGACCATAGTCCTTGCACTCTGATTCACATCTCGAATCTATAAGCACTATTCCGTCAAACTCATTACGGAATCACCCACAGAGTTATACTGACATATAGCCCTTACATATCGAGTCTTCACTTGCTCCACTTGGATTAACGACCTAACGTTTAATTGGAATCGATGTGGTTTTCGGATTCCAAATATGGAAACCGGATCCCGGTCTCATCGAAATCCAAAGCGTGTCTTTTAGGTCCAAGTTGTTTTAAGTTTAAAACAATTCGATTCTAATTATCCATATACGCATAGATAGATGATTCATATCATCATAATAGACAATCAATATTAACATAAACAGGTAATCATCACACATTGATAATCCATATTATTATTACCAATAGATACTAATATCATCATCACAATGCAACCAATGCATCCATATCACACAACACTACTTATCTTATGTCTGAGATTCAAACCATTCAGGGCAAACCATATCATCATTCATAAGCATAGATCTATAATCACACAATCTATAATTAATTTAAAATGAATTAAACTAATTACTTCTATATCTAATTAATTTAAAGTGAATTAAATTAATTACCTATCTTAAATTAATTTAAAGTGAATTAATTACTTCATCCTATAAATCTTGCTTACTTAACTATTAATTGATTATCAATCAATTAAATAATTATCCTTAAATTAATTACCTTAATTAATAACTCCTGATTAATTATCCTTTAATTACATTCAAGTAATTATCTTTAATTAATTTTACAAATTAATTATCCTTAACCAAAATCAGTAATTAACCTTTAATTACTTCATTAATTAATTAATTATAATTAATTACTTCCTTAATCACTTATCATTGATTAATCAATCCTAATTAATTAATCTTAATTACATCATTAATCATATTAATTAATGATCCTAATTTAATTTAAATTAATTACTTATTCAAATTAATTACATTAAGTAATTAACCACATTTATTAATCATTCTTGATTAATCACATTTAGTAATTAACTAACCTTAATTACTTTCCTAATCACTCCTAAATTAATTATATTTAATAATAAATTTTATTTGTTAATCATCCTTGATTAATCTCATTTGTAATTAATTACTTTAATTAATTACATCACTTAATTATTTCAAAAGACTTAATCAATGCTTAAATCAATTACATTAAGTAATTAATTATTAATTACTTCACAAAGAAATTACCTTTCATATTAATTACACAAGTAATTAATCTCAAAACTCTTTCATACTTCAGTTAATTACCTCCAGTAAATTCTTTACCTTAATTACTTCTTTAAGTAATTATTCATCTTTGATTACTTACCAAACCATTCAATGATTATTCTAAATTAATTAAAGTTAATTAATTAATTTAAACTAATCCAATTAATAAATTAATTACAAAGAGTAATTAATATCTTTGATTATTTCCATAAAGTAATCATACTTAATTAAGTTTCATAATTGATTATTTAAATTAATTAATCCAATTAATTATCAAAATTAATTACATTAATTAATTAATAAATAATCACAAGTTAATGACCTTCATTAACTTATTAACAAATTCTTAATTATCTTTCTTAAATAATTAACTTAAATTAATTAATATTAATTAAAAATTTAATTAAACTTAATTAATTTCAAATCTTTAATTAATAAACAAATTAAATTATTTAAATTATTAATTTTAATAAACCAAAGATCATTAAATCTTAAATTTACTTTAAAAAATAAAACATTTCTTATTCATGATTACTTTATCATAAATAAAGTAACTTAAAAACAATTTAACTCAAAATTGTTTCAAATTACATTTTAAATTTAATTTTTTTAAAGAAATCAAACTTAACTTAAATAAAATTTTGAAAACATTTCAAAAACCCTTTTAAAAACTTATGCTAAAGATTTTCTTATTTTATAAAGAAGTTTAAAAACACAAATTCATTTTAAAATACAAGCCATAATTTAAGTTAACTTTAACATTCAAAGTTGTTTTTAAACAATTTAAATTTAACAACTTCTTTCATTTCAAAACATTTTTTTCAAATTGAAGTTTGATTCCAGATTTAAACTTATGTTTAAATCTCTAATTAAATCTTAAGGATTTATCTTTTAATTTTAGATTTATTTAAACCCTTTTTAAAGTTGTTAAATATTTTGTTTAAAAGTTTAAATTAAATTTCAAACCTGGGTTCAAATCTCACTTGAAATTCATACCTTAAAATTTGATTTAAATTCTGTTTCAAAACCCTGCATTTAGATTTTGAAACAAACTTAAATTAAAACTACAAGTTTCAAAAACCTGTAATTATAGAAAGCAAACCCGAGTCCCCCTTTATTTGCTTCGAGTCGCAAACCTAACTACTTCGAGCAAAATTCGAATTCACTCGAGTATAACTCGAGTACAATACTACTGCAAATCCCAAACCATCCCTGATACTTTCCTCTGCTCCGTGCATATGCACGGTGGCTGTAGCCACCTCCGGCCACCACCCAAACCATGAACAAATCGCCGACCATCCATACATCACCTCGCAACCGTCAAACCACTCCATTTCACTCTAAAACGAATTCGAGTTTCTCCCAATTCAACCTGGCAGCAACAACAGGCTCACCTTCAACCAAACCTGGAAAACATCACGTCCTCGCTCCACCGGTCACCTACGGCCTAGCAACTCCGTCCAACCCCTCTTCGACACCAAAGCCACCACCTCCACAAAAATCACCGCACTCGGTCACCTGAAACCCCCATACAAATGAAATCACTGCAGTACCTAAAAAACTAGGTTTACAGGACAAAACCCATCATCCCTGCCTCCTTGGTGATTTATCACCTTCTCCACTATTATTCTCATCAACAATGATTACTCTACTAACTCCAGAAGCAATCCCGATCCCCCCAGATTACAAGGTTCATCAGAAATTTCCCAAATTCCAATTTCTGGTTAAACCAGAAATACTCTTTAGTCCCATGACTAAAAATAATGATTTCTGTTTTAAAAATCGAATTATAGTTTAAGCTTTTGATTTATATTTCCAAATCAAGGAATCTTGCAACTTACCATGACTCATTTTTAAACTTACTGATGCTTATTTATTTCCAGAGGGAACACAATTTTTTTTCTTTAACTTAAACAAATTTCTAAACTAAAATCTATGATATAACAAATATATTTTGTTCAAAACTTATGCTTTAACCAGGATTAGATCAAGTGCCAGTGAATTTGGTTAGAATTTTAACTTAGAAACTAGAATCAGAAACAAGAAATCCAAATACAGAGCATACACATACCAACATATCCATATATATGCACGGAGATTTAAAAATATATTCACAAGCATATTATATTTCAGAGATAAACGTGCAACCATTTTTATAAACTTATACATTTAAAATAGTGATGTTACTCACCTGGAAATGGAGATGAAACAGAGCTTTGATTTTGAAAAACTTGAAAATACAGGCTTGAACAATCCAGACTTTTTCTCTTTATTTTTGAATTTAACTTGCAAGTTTGTTGTTGCTTGATTTAACTTGCATGCAGACAACACTTGATTTTGCTCAAACTTGCGTGCAGGTTAAAGAAATTTGAATGTTGCTGTTAAAACTTGCATGCAAAGTTTACTTGCTTACTGATTTGGACTTGCATTACAGATTCTAGTTTTTAAAGAATGCAGAGGCTTGACATTTTCTTTTTAAATGGAATTGCAGGTTGCGGGCTTTCATTTTTTGAAAAGATTTCAGGTGCAGCTTTTAGAAATGAATTTTGTTGATGAGAAAAATTTGTATAGAGGATTGCAGGCTTAACATGCAGGCAGATTTTTTTGCATTTGGAAATGGAAGTTACAGTTGCATGTTTGAAAAAAATAATTACAGGTTGAATTGAGTATTGAAAAAGAGCATCAAATTTTGAGTAAGATTTTGTTTTGAGGAATATAGTTACAGTTTTTTTTTAGCTGAGAAATTTTTCTTAACTTTTGAAAAAAAAATGAGCATTAGAAAAAAAAAATGAGTGTGAAGAAACATGCTTATATAAGATAAAATGATTTATTAAAAATATAAAAGAAAAATAAAAATAAAAGACACTTGTCAAAGTAAGAAGATTAATTGTTTACCCTTGTCTCATTAATTGCTTAAGATGCTAACACTTGTTTTATGCATATGTTACTTATAATTTTTAATTTAAAGATAAATAAAAATCCTCTTTTCTTTATTAAATACATATATAGCAGTTTCATTAATAAATGTATATGTATTTCTTTTTAATGAAATAAAACAATTTATAAAACATGAAAGCTCACTTACAAAATTTAAATAAGGTTATTCATATATGTTTATTCATTTGAATTTCAAAATGAATTCAAATTCAAATGCTATTTATACATTTAAAATCCAATTTTAAAACTAATTTATATTAACATATTTAATTTGACAATAATAGTTTTGTCTTTTAAAACATATCTATATTTATACATTTGTCATTATTATTTGAAAATAACATATTTATCAATTTAAATTATTTATAAAGAAATTATAAATTTCTTATCTTATTTATCTTAATTAAAAGAATTAATGTTTAATATATAAAAAGTATCTTAAATTTTCATATAATTCCAAATTATAATTACTAAGCTATATTTCAAAAAGAAATAAAATAAACTTTTGTTTATCTTATAAAATTTTAAACTATGTTTAAAATACAATTATACAATTTAAAACAATTTCTTTAAGTATTTTTAACCAATTAGTTATTTATTAAATAAAATAAAAATCTTCAAATTATCTAAATGAATATTAGAATTTTAAAAACCATATTTTATTTGTTCATTTAACTTCAAATTAAACTTATCTATTCACAATATATATATATATATATACACACACACACACATATACATATACATACATTGTAAATAGGAAAACAATTATTAGCTATTAAAAGATGAAATTCATCAATTAAACATTTATTTAATTGGATTATTAAATCAAGTAAATTTTTATTAAAATTTCATCAAATCAATTTAATTTTAAATACAGATTATTAAATTGGTATTGCTAAAATTTCCGGGATATCACATTCCTCCCCCCTTAAAAGAATTTCATCCCCGAAATTTAAAAGCAAAAGTAATTTAATAACCCATTTAAATTTAAAATTTTAAATCACAAACATACATCAATCATATACTAACAACCATAGCAACCAATTTATCTAATCAAACAAATTTAATTATCCAGATAAAATTCTGGATAAAATTTCCTCGAGTTTCCCCAAGTATATATATATACCGGAATACTCGCCCTACAAAATCCAAACAATCTAAACTACAAAGCTACAGAGCTTCTACTCATCTAGATCTATAGAACTAGACAAGATATCAGACTACAGACGAGTCTGACTCAACCACTAAACCTTCCTGAACAGCTGGTTCCATTTCCAGAGATAACTCATACACGTACTCCCTCAGAGATACGTGAAACTCATAAATCCAATTATCCAAGCTGGCAATTCAACTCTTGAAAACCAAAACCAATCCAACCAAAACACAGAAGAGATCCAAAACAAAACTCCGACTCTGGAATCCAAATTCTTCGTCTCTTATCTCCAAAACTCTTCTGACGATCCCAGGCTGCCTATATCCAAACTGATCAGCTCAACTCTTGCTGATTCCTCAAGAAACAATCTAGATCAAAAACATCCCAACACAACGATCTCCTCAAGATCAACCAAAACTATGATCACCAACTCTACTCTTCAAACATTAGAAGAACAAACTCACTTCTTCTATCCAGAAAAGACAAAACAGAAATACTCCCAAACTGCTTCCGCTGCACAACTCTGAACTGGCACAGAAGACACCGCTGATGAAGAATATGAGCACAAACTGGACATCACTTCCCAGAAATATGGCTCAACATATCCAAAGAAACTCAGATGTTTCACCAATCCTGAGTTGTCTCACCAAACCTATCTCGAGAAATCCTCCTTCTACTAGCTGATCCACCGGTAGCACTCCTGGAATCCGGTCGATAAGAAAACTCAATCTCCAGATGTAGAAAAACCTCTGTCTTCTTAGAAGACAACCAAAAATTCTTCAATACCTCAAAAGAAAACTCAAACTATCGCAAGTCACTTTTGCGATCAATAGAGACCAATTCCCAAAGAAAACCGTTCTCTCTTTACCAAACATAACAGCTTACACTTAATTAGCCAATCCAATAAAGTATTGGGTCCACTCTGCCGCTTCTAAACTCCACCTTCAGAAATTACTCAGCCAGAAAACTTCTGCCAACAAAGACACTCCGAGTTGCACTGCTGACACCAATGCCAAAACTTCCTAATCAAAGCTCTTTGAGAAACTCAGACCTCAAAGCCAAACTCCAACAACTAGCTGAACCCAGCCACAACACCGAAGCAGACAGACTTCCTAACTCATTCCAAAGAAAACATCTTCGGAAATATCCATATTTACTGCATCTCATCACGCAGCTACTACTTCCTGAGGTATCAAAATACCATCACACACTTCTGCCACCCAACAGATCCAAACTCTACTCATCCATCTTCAAAGATGAACTTTGAACCTTTACAGGTTACCTTCAGAGATCGATTAAATCTCTACACCACTGCACAACTTACTCGAGACGGTATTAGGTCTACAGTCTCGACAAATACACCTCCAACCTCAAACATTCAAACTCCAACCAATGGTAGTTGTGTTATACACACCACTGCCCTATATACCTTTATAACTTATGTTGGAAAACCTGAACGGGTAACCCAATAGATAGGTAGAAATAATAAATATATATAGATATATATCAAAACAACAAATACGCTCTCTCAAGATAGACACCACTCCAGAGCCTAGGTATTCACTCAACCTAATGCTCTGATACCACTGTAACGACCCAACTTCCTATCTCCAGGAAGTCGCATCGCTAATAAGAAAGAAAGGGATAGAGAATAGAAAGAAAGAGAAGAAGAAGAAAACAACACATCAGAATCTAATAGCGGAACGAATAAATTTTATTAATAACATAAAATATTACATAGTATACAACAACTATCAGAGTTACACAGATAATACAACACATACTAGACAGTTATAAACACCTGTCTAGTTATTACAACTCAAATCAGTATAAGAAACAACTCATAGAAAACACACAGCGGAAAACTATATATATCTACACGTAGAAGCCTCCTGCTCCATTTGCTCCTCCAAATTCGTCAAAGCTAACCCGAATCCTAACCCGAATCCCTTGGCTACTCGTAAAAATTTGAGTACCCAAGAGTTTATGAAAGACAAAAATAAACTCCGGGTCAGACATGGGTCTGGTGTGAGTAACAGGTTAAAGTTGCTTAACTTTCAAAAACCTTTAAAAGAAAGGTATCACGTAAGACTTCCCACATATAAACATGGAAATTTTTTTACCTTACGCTAACCAAAACAATTGATAGGAAATCCGATGATATTATAATAGTGTCTAGGGTTTTCAAATAAATATGAAATAGCCGAAATTGTTACATTATTAAATTCCAGCTACTAGCCACAAAAGTGGGTAATACAATCAAAACCGTTGGCACTTATTGGATTTTGGATTCCATACAATGGCAGGGCTACTGGGGTACCGCCCGTCACAGTACGTGGCCTAGATCAACGTACCGAGGAGCCACCCTAACTCCCCTGCAACACAAGGCCGGACCCATTCCTTACTGAACAGTTCCGAATAAGACAACCCCGACAGTTGTCGCGAACCAACCGCCCACACAGCCGAATATAAAGGGATCTCTAGACAGGGATCAATCTTGCTCTCCAGTGGGAGCTACCAACGAAGTCTTGCTGCACCTCCCCTGTTTTAGCCATTCCCGGTTGATGAGGCTTGAGGTTACGATTACCCTTATAGGATACATCACTTAGAATGCTCATCGTCCGCCTGACGATGTTCTGAAAGCATTCAATCCATACAAGTTCGTTTCGGGTTCGAACGAAACTGAAGGCACTATCTCGTTGCACTCATTATTGGAATCACCCTCAGATTCAACGACCATAGTCCTTGCACTCTGATTCACCATCTCGAATCTATAAGCACTATTCCGTCAAACTCATTACGGAATCACCCACAGAGTTATACTGACGTATAGCCCTTACATCTCGAGTCTTCACTTGCTCCACTTGGATTAACGACCTAACATTTAATTGGAATCGATGTGGTTTTCGGATTCCAAATATGAAAACCGGATCCCGGTCTCATCGAAATCCAAAGCGTGTCTTTTAGGTCCAAGTTGTTTTAAGTTTAAAACAATTCAATTCTAATTATCCATATACACATAGATAGATAATTCATATCATCATAATAGATAATCAATATTACCATAAACAGGTAATCATCACACATTGATAATCCATATTATTATTACCAATAGATACTAATATCATCATCACAATGCAACCAATGCATCCATATCACATGTAACAACCCGCATATTTGTCGATTTTATATTTAAATATTTTATTTAAATATCTTATTGTTAATCGGATTTTGGTCCGAAAAGCTACCTTTTGCAAACGGTTAAATTAGGACTCGAGACCACTTCCATTGAGTTCGAAATGCCGTTTACAACTTTTTAAGTATAAACATTGATAGGTTTGGAGTTAGTGGAATTTCACTAACTTTTCCCGCTTTGGACTTTGGGTTAGCTTAGCCATTATAACTCAAGCCCAACCCCCTCCTTCTCTTCACTCTTCATAAATTCCTACCAACTCAAGCTTTTGCATTAATGGTGAGTGGAAAGAGAAATTAAAACTCCAAAAGCTAAGTCTTCATTTGCTAATCCAACATCAACTCCAAAACTCAAGTGAAGACATTGGATTCAAGCTTCTTGCATTTGGATTGAAGAGGGAATTGATTCTTGCTTGCTTTGTTCTTCATTTTCATTGGTTTTTGGTGCAAAGGTGAGATTTTTATCTCGCAATTCTAGCCTATAACTATATTGGACTATTGGGAATGATTCCCTATCATTTTTGCATGCATATTAGCATTTGGTTTGGATTGGATTGGCCAAAAACTCCAATTTTTAGCGCTTTGGTGAATTTTCTGCACTTAGGTCGTTCTGGCCATTTTTGTATGTTCGGTGTTAGGTCGCTCGCGACCTAACCCTTAGGTCGCTCGTGTGTTATCACGCTAGGTCGCACTGCCTCGTATTGTCACTTCGGAGTTAGGTCGCTAGGTCGTGGGTCGTTAGGGCTTAGGTCGTAGGTCGCTCGCCACTACATCGTTAGGTCACGAGATACTAGGTCGTTCCCCTTTTGCCTCACGCCCACTCCCTTAGGTCGCATGGCCTTTAAATCCTTAGGTCTCTTGACCATTTTAACTCGCAACCAATTTGGGTCGTCTTTGGCTTTAGGTCGCCGGTCCCTAGGTCGCAACCTCGTTAGGTCGTTTCCCCTACTGCTTATCACGACCATGTGTTAGGTCGTTAACCCCTAACTCGCTCGGCCTTTAAACCATTAGGTCGCGCACACCTTTAGGTCGCGCACACCTTTAGGTCGCGTACCCACCAAGGTCACTTGACCTTGTTTTCCTCTAGGTCGCATGACCTTATAAACCGATAGGTCGCATGACATTATAACCCTATAGGTCGTTGGACCTTTGACTCATAGGTCGTTGGACCTTATCCCGATAGGTCGCTTGACCCCTTGGACCCTAGGTCGCAACCCTTAGGTCGCTCGACCCTATTCCCCTTAGGTCGAACCCCGTAGCAGGGGCGTTGCCCCCGCACCCCCACCTTGGGGGGTTGCCACCCCCCCTAGACCCCCCCTCCGTAGGGGATCTTATCTGAAAAACATTCAACAAAACTTGCTGAGCTGATTTCCTTGGATTTTTATCACATCTTCGAATGTGATCTTTGTGATTGATTATTTCTACAATCGCTTCTGTGATTTGTCACTTTAAATTATAAAGGTTTCAAAACCAGTAGTAAATATCAAAACTCTTTCAATAAAACGATTTTAACTCTATTTTCAATACCAAAGCTCTTTTCTTAACCCGTTTTCCAATCTACTAGTATATATACAAATCTTTACCTCACTCGGATGAGAAATCTAATTAAACAGCTTAGTAAAACTAGTGGTATGAAACGCTTGAGTTTGCTTCGTCGGTTAATTCTTGGACTTGTTCGATTGAACCTCTTGTGACAATTTTCTAGTGAAGATTTACAGTTTGTTCGTAAATATTTAAGTTAAGCAAGTGGTTATGGGACATGAAGCTAAACTTTTATATTTACTAGCTTAGTGTAATTGACACTTCTCGTTGATCATGACGATCATTCTTATGATTTAGACTAGCAATTGTGCGATGCCTCTTGTTTGCTTGGTTAGACTAGACACCACTTGTGTGATTTCATTCACACATACCTTTTTACCTTCTTGGTTAGTCTAGACACCACTTGTGTGATTTCACTCACACATACGTTTTTGTTTGCGAGGTTAGACTAGACACCACTTGTGCGATTTCACTCACACATACCTTTTTGATTTTTGGTTAGTCTAGACCTCATCTGTGTGATTTCGACTCACACATATGGGGTAGCTCCCCATGGTCTTCGGACCGTCATGTGATAGGCCTCTTTCCCTTTTTCTGTGATTTTTGGATTTCTTGTGCTGATTTCTGGAATTTATGTCATTGACTTGTTATGAGTACAAGTTTAGGGTATGATGCCCTCTTTGGATCTTTGAAAAGATTCTTGTGATTTCGATTTATCTCTTATTGATTGATCTTCTGTTGATCATCATTTGCATACTTATAGTAGTATGTCAGTATGGATATTTTATGTTATGCCATATCTTTTATTTTATACCATGTCATCTGATATTTATAGCTAGACTGATCCGTTTATTATTTTATTAAATAATACTCGGGTCAGACCGAGATGTTACAGGTGCTTCTGCTTGACTTCTTCTTGGGATTTGCTACTCTGACTTTTGGCTAACTATTTAGATTAGCAGTTTTTGTTGTATACACTTGAGACATAGACTCATAGCTGTATTCTTTTGTATAGCACGTGTTGCTATTCTTTTGTATTATCGTGGATCTCTTTGACCACTACTCTGATGTACACTTTCATGTGTTAGTTATATATTCATATCTTCTTATGCCTCTGTGATATGGATGCTGTGACTGATGTGTGTTATGCTTATTTCTATGTTTGTTTCCAAAGATTATTTATAGCCACCGTGTGATAAGCAATTACATGGATGGTCGCTCCTCAACAACCTTATTCTCCGTGCTAGTTGACAGCACTACTCCGTTGTGTTCTTGGCTAGCGCGGGTATAGAGGTGGGGCGTCACATCACACAACACTACTTATCTCATGTCTGAGATTCAAACCATTCAAGGTAAACCACATCATCATTTATAAGCATAGATCTATAATCACACAATCTATAATTAATTTAAAATGAATTAAATTAATTACTTCTATCTCTAATTAATTTAAAGTGAATTAAATTAATTACCTATCTTAAATTAATTTAAAATGAATTAATTACTTCATCCTATAAATCTTGCTTACTTAACTATTAATTGATTATCAATCAATTAAATAATTATCCTTAAATTTATCACCTTAATTAATCACTCCTGATTAATTATCCTTTAATTACATTCAAGTAATTATCTTTAATTAATTTTACAAATTAATTATCCTTAACCAAAATCAGTAATTAACCTTTAATTACTTCATTAATTAATTAATTATAATTAATTACTTCCTTAATCACTTATCACTGATTAATTAATCCTAATTAATTAATCCTTAATTACATCATTAATCATATTAATTAACGATCCTAATTTAAATTTAAATTAGTTACTTATTCAAATTAATTACATTAAGTAATTAACCATAATTATTAATCATTCTTGATTAATCACATTTAGTAATTAACTAACCTTAATTACTTTCTTAATCACTCCTAAATTAATTATATTTAATAATAAATTTTATTTATTAATCATCCTTGATTAATCTCATTTGTAATTAATTACCTTTAATTAATTACATCACTTAGTTATTTCAGAAGACTTAATCAATGCTTAAATCAATTACACTAAGTAATTAATTATTAATTACTTCACAAAGAAATTACCTTTCATATTAATTACACAAGTAATTAATCTCAAAACTCTTTCATACTTCAGTTAATTAACTCCAGTAAATTCTTTACCTTAATTACTTCTCTAAGTAATTATTCATCTTTGATTACTTACCAAACCATTCAATGATTATTCTAAATTAATTGAAGTTAATTAATTAATTTAAACTAATCCAATTAATAAATTAATTACAAAGAGTAATTAATATCTTTGATTATTTCCATAAAGTATCATACTTAAGTAAGTTTCATAATTGATTATTTAAATTAATTAATCCAATTAATTATCAAAATTAATTACATTAATTAATTAATTAATAATCACAAGTTAATGACCTTCATTAACTTATTAACAAATTCTTAATTATCTTTTTTAAATAATTAACTTAAATTAATTAATATTAATTACAAATTTAATTAAACTTAAATAATTTCAAATCTTTAATTAATTAAACAAATTAATTAATTAAATTATTTAAATTATTAATTTTAATAAAACAAAGATCATTAAATCTTAAATTGACTTTAAAAAATAAAACATTCCTTATTCATGATTACTTTATCATAAATAAAGTAACTTAAAAACAATTTAACTCAAAATTGTTTCAATTACATTTTAAATTTAATTTTTTTAAAGAAATCAAACTTAACTTAAATAAAATTTTAAAAACATTTCAAAAACCCTTTTAAAAACTTATGCTAAAGATTTTCTTATTTTATCATAAAGTTTAAAAACCCAAATTCATTTTAAAATACAAACCATAATTTAAATTAACTTTAACATTCAAAGTTGTTTTTAAACAATTTAAATTTAACAACTTCTTTCATTTCAAAACATTGTTTTTCAAATTGAAGTTTGATTCCAGATTTAAACTTATGTTTAAATCTCTAATTAAATCTTAAGGATTTATCTTTTAATTTCAGATTTATTTAAACCCTTTTTAAAGTTGTTAAATATTTTGTTTAAAAGTTTAAATTAAATTTCAAACCTGGGTTCAAATCTCACTTGAAATTCATAGCTTAAATTTTGATTTAAATTCTGTTTCAAAACCCTGCATTTAGATTTTGAAACAAACTTAAATTAAAACTACAAGTTTCAAAAACCTGTAATTACAGAAAGTAAACCCGAGTCCCCCTTTATTTGCTTCGAGTCGCAAACCTAACTACTTCGAGCAAAATTCGAATTCACTCGAGTATAACTCGAGTACAATACTACTGAAAATCCCAAACCCTCCCTGATACTCTCCTCTGCTCCATGCATATGCACGGTGGCTGTAGCCACCTCTGGCCACCACCCAGACCATAAACAAATCGCCGACCATCCATACATCACCTCGCGACCGTCAAACCACTCCATTTCACTCTAAAACGAATTCGAGTTTCTCCCAATTCAACCTGGCAGCAACAACAGGATCACCTTCAACCAAACCTGGAAAACATCACGTCCTCGCTCCACCGGTCACCTACGGCCGAGCAACTCCGTCCAACCCCTCTTCGACACCAAAGCCACCACCTCCACAAAAATCACCGCACCCGGTCACCTGAAACCCCCATACAAATGAAATCACCGCAGTACCTAAAAAACTAGGTTTACAGGACAAAACCCATCATCCCTGCCTCCTTGGTGATTTATCACCTTCTCCACTATTATTCTCATCAACAATGATTACTCTACTAACTCCAGAAGTAATCCCGATCCCCCCAGATTACAAGGTTCATCAGAAATTTCCCAAATTCCAATTTCTAGTTAAACCAGAAATACTCTTTAGTCCCATGACTAAAAATAATGATTTCTGTTTTAAAAATCGAATTATAGTTTAAGCTTTTGATTTATATTTCCAAATCAAGGAATCTTGGCAACTTACCATGACTCATTTTTAAACTTACTGATTCTTATTTATTTCCAGAGGGAACACAATTTTTTTTTCTTTAACTTAAACAAATTTCTAAACTAAAATCTATGATATAACAAATATATTTTGTTCAAAACTTATGCTCTAACCAGGATTAGATCAAGTGCCAGTGAATTCGGTTAGAATTTTAACATAGAAACTAGAATCAGAAACAAGAAATCCAAATACAGAGCATACACATACCAACATATCCATATATATGCACAGAGATTTAAAAATATATTCACAAGCATACTATATTTCAGAGATAAACATGCAACCAATTTTATAAACTTATACATTTAAAATAGTGATGTTACTCACCTGGAAATGGAGATGAAACCAGAGCTTTGATTTTGAAAAACTTGAAAATGCAGGCTTGAACAATCCAGACTTTTTCTCTTTATTTTTGACTTTAACTTGCAAGTTTGCTGTTGCTTGATTTAACTTGCATGCAGACAACACTTGATTTTGCTCAAACTTGCATGCAGGTTAAAGAAATTTGAATGTTGCTGTTAAAACTTGCATGCAGAGTTTACTTGCTTACTGATTTGGACTTGCATTACAGATTCTAGTTTTTAAAGAATGCAGAGGCTTGACATTTTCTTTTTAAATGGAATTGCAGGTTGCAGGCTTTCATTTTTTTTTGAAAAGATTTCAGGTGCAGCTTTTAGAAATGAATTTTGTTGATGAGAAAAATTTGTATAGAGGATTGCAGGCTTAACATGCGGGCAGATTGTTTTGCATTTGGAAATGGAAGTTACAGTTGCATGTTTGAAAAAAAGAATTACAGGTTGAATTGAGTATTGAAAAAGAGCAACAAATTTTGAGTAAGATTTTGTTTTGAGGAATATAGTTACAATTTTTTTTTAGCTGAGAAATTTTTCTTAACTTTTGAAAAAAAATGAGCATTAGAAAAAAAAACGAGTGTGAAGAAACATGCTTATATAAGATAAAATGATTTATTAAAAATGTAAAAGAAAAATGAAAATAAAAGACACTTGTCAAAGTAAGAAGATTAATTGTTTACACTTGTCTCATTAATTGCTTAAGATGCTAACACTTGTTTTATGCATATGTTACTTATAATTTTTAATTTAAAGATAAATAAAAATCCTCTTTTCTTTATTAAATATATATATAGTAGTTTCATTAATAAATGTATATGTATTTCTTTTTAATGAAATAAAACAATTTATAAAACATGAAAGCTCACTTACAAAATTTAAATATGGTTATTCATATATGTTTATTCATTTGAATTTCAAAATGAATTCAAATTCAAATGCAATTTATACATTTAAAATCCAATTTTAAAACTAATTTATATTAACATATTTAATTTGACAATAATAGTTTTGTCTTTTAAAACATATCTATATTTATACATTTATCATTATTAGTTGAAAATAACATATTTATCAATTTAAATTATTTATAAAGAAATTATAAATTTATTATCTTATTTATCTTAATTAAAAGAATTAATGTTTAATATATAAAAAGTATCTTAAATTTTCATATAATTCCAAATTATAATTACTACGCTATATTTCAAAAAGAAATAAAATAAACTTTTGTTTATCTTATAAAATTTTAAACTATGTTTAAAATACAATTATACAATTTAAAACAATTTCTTTAAGTATTTTAAACCAATTAGTTATTTATTAAATAAAATAAAAATCTTCAAATTATCTAAATGAATATTAGAATTTTAAAAACCATATTTTATTTGTTCATTTAACTTCAAATTAAACTTATCTATTCACAATATATATATATATATATATATATATATACATACATACATACATCATAAATAGGAAAATAATTATTAGCTTTTAAAAGATAAAATTCATCAATTAAACATTTTTTAATTGGATCATTAAATCAAGTAAATTTTTATTCAAACTTTATCAAATCAATTTAATTTTAAATACAGATTATTAAATTGATATTGCTAAAACTTCCGGGATATCACAGTCATACTCTCTGCCAACACCGAGAACCACTTTAACAACTGTATACGTGGTGGAGATTCCAGAAATGAAGTAAGATGATTTGATGAACGATTTCTGTATAAGGTATGTGATGACCCACGTTTCGGAAGGTTTAAATCGACAAAAATCCATACATATCTGACTTAAACAATCCGGAACGTAGATAATCAATGGGTTAAATAAGAAAAATATGAAGAGAAAAAGAAAACAAAACACAGAATCTCACAGCGGAACGATAAAATATAATAATCAAATAAAATTCAAAAGCTGTTTACTACACATCTGATCATAATCTTTCCATATTTATCAGAGTTATATTTATACATCAGGGATAAATAATCAATGCAGCAGAATAGCGTGATACAGGAGATAATAATTATAACGACCCGATATTTTTATCCATTCGCATCCACACATGTCGGACTTGAATTGCTCAAAATACCGCATTGTAAATAAATTTGGAGCAAATGAAATATAATTACAAAATCACAGACACAGAAATATCAGAATAACTCACAGCGGAAATTAAATACCATAGTAGTTCATGAAGCTACTATAACAAACTCTCCCAAAACATTATACAATACATCAGTCTGAAAAATCTATACAATAGAAATCTCAAATACATAGCAGTTCATAAATACCAGAGCTGAAATAGAACAACTGAAACTGAAAGGGAACAGATAACTAGACAAGCAGAATCTCCAGCGATTCCTAGCTCCAGAAAAGAAATCCAAAGCTAAGCTGTAAATACTCAGGCTGACCCGAGTGTAAAGTAAAACGTAAAACACTCGAGTCAGGACATATATACTTGTATAATGTAAACTAACTCAAGTGAAATGTAGTAGTAATGCACAATCTTAAAGGATGCTTTGGATGCCCATCCTTTAAGGATCAGTTAAACTATAAATTAAATACATCCCGTGGTTAATATTTCAGAATGGTATTTTATACTTCGAAATCAAATATCATTTCAAAAATTCAATATCATTCAAAAATCCATTTCAAAATATCAAAATATCATATCTTCCAAACCACATTCATTTAATTTAAAATACCATTTCAAAACACATTTCAAATTAGTTTATATTTCAAAACAAATTACTTCATTTTAAATCATTAAAATAAAGTTATTATATTTAATAGTTAAATTATTAAATTTTCAAAATTTAAATCTTTCAAAGTTCATTTATTCACTAAAATTTATTAAAACAATTAAAATTCAGCTTTCATAGCATTTAGAAAATGCTACGGAAAGTTACTTTTAAAATAATTCAATTTAACAAAAGACAGCATTTAAAAATGCTGTAATACAGTTACATTAATTCAAATAACCTTAGTTAAATTCAATAATTATAGCACTTACAAAGTGCTATAATAGCCTTTTAATTCAATTTAACCGTTTAGTTCATTTCTATCAACTACAACATTTACCAATGTGGTAATATACTTTACATTAGAAATAATAACATTTCAAAAATGCTATTAATTAAATTCCAAATATTCAATAATAATACACTAATTAAATTCCAAGATTCAATTTCAATTCATATAATTAAAATTTTAACTTAACACGTAAGTTCAAATTTCAAAATATAACTTATTTTACATTTTATTTACTTAACTTCAAAAATTTAATTTTAAACAAAATTCACAATTTTCCAATTTAAGTTATATTTCAAAACTCAACTCAATATTCATTTATTTCACATTTAACTTATTCAAAATCCATTAATATATTATAAAAATAATTTAAATTCATTTAAATTCAAAATAACATAAATTTATCATATTTTCATATTTAATTTAAATTCCATTTATCACCAATTTAAAATTTCCAAAATAACTTACATTTCAAATTTTCTAACTTTACCATTAATTTATTTCAATTATAAATTCCAGAAAATCAATGAAACTTTATAAAAATCATTTTTAATTAAGTTTTAAATCAAAATATTATAATAATTAAATTTCAAACATATTTTAAAATTTTTTGAAAAATATAATTTAACTACGGGTCTGTATATAATTTTCTAGCCTAGGTAAAGTGATACGGGTAATATATCATTTCAACCCGTAATTTACAAAGAAAACCCGGGTTTTATCATTTCAAACCCACAATCCCAAGTAAATGAAATAATTTGAAAATTGTTCAGGCCTATCATTTAAGCCCATAACGATTTTCCCCTATTCTAAAGTCCGGTCGGGTATGTATCATTTCAACCCATAGTGATTCTAATCTAAAGGTAACTTACAGTGTGATAAACTGATATAAATAACAGAACAGCATAATATAATAGTAATATATGATATAACAGGTGTTTAAGCATGGGTGAATATCATATAATTATAGCATAGCAGACATAATATGGTTATGCATTATACAGATTCATAAGTGGTCAATTTACTAGTTATATAGGTATACATTGTCTGGTGAGAATAACTCACTGGTTTAAGCTGGAGACACAATGATGAATGCACGAATGAGATCCAGAAAAGCATGATAACATGACACAGAGATGAGTGGAAGAGCCAAAGTATCAATTCCCTTGAATACAAGTCACAAAAAATAATATACATAAGCTTTCAAATTCAAATACGATAAACTAAGATAGAGTTGACTGCACAAATCAAAGCAGAATTTCTTTGCACTTGCTTCCAACTTCCATTGGGCTCATCCATAGGTGAAATGCAAGGCTAAGGAAAGGTTTTTGGGTCAGGTTTTGGTTGCTAAGGTTCGGCCTAACATGCTAGAAGGTGGTGCAAAAGTGGTGGAGATGGAAACAACAACAACAATCAACATACACATGGTTTCAAGCCAAAGTTTGGATCAGCCAAGGCCACTAGGGTCACGGCCTTCACTGTGGGGTCCAAGATGATGATGTGGCCAAGTTTCCAGGTGGTGCTGGAGGTGGTGGAGGTGGCGGCCATGGGGTGTGGAAGGTGGTGGATGTGGATGTAGTTCTGCTAAAACATGTAGATGGAGTTTTGTTGCAATTTAGGTGATGGATCATCAACAAGGAGGCACGGATTGGGGTTTGGCCAGAGAGGAGGTGGTGATAGTGATGTTCTCAGGTGATGGTGGAGGCGGCAGGGCATGGAGAGGATCATGGCCGAACATATGATGAAGAAGAACAAGTGCAAAACAATTAAAACAATAGAAAAAAAATAAAGAAAGAAAGGAAGATTTACCAAAAAAATTTTCAAGAAAGGGGCCAATTTTTTTTCCAGGAAATGAGAAAAAGATGATGTACGTGAATGAGGATTGGCTGAAAGAAGTGGATAGTTATGGCTAATTGATGAAAAGTTAGGTTAAAATGTGAAAAGGTGGAAGATAAAAGGCCATTGGAAATCAAAAGTCATAACCCTTTCAAATTCTTTTATTTTCTTTATATAAGTTTAAATATGTGAAAATAATAATAATTCATTTTAAATTTCGAAAACATAACAAAATATAAAGTATAAATAAGTAATTATTAATTATGTACAGTAAAAATAAGAAAATAGCACAAAAATGAAGACTAGTCTAGAAAAATTGAAAATAAACAGAATAAACTTTAGAAGATTTATATGGGCTTGAAAAATATTTATAAATAAAGATAAGAACATAAAATAAAAATGAATTCACAAAATAAATAAATATAATTTAATTAAATATAATTTAAATGAAGAAAATAGCAGAAAAATAGAAACTAGCCTTTACAAATAGGATATAAATGCAATAAATCTTGGAAAAATTCTAACATCACTTTAAAAATGTTTTAAAATAAAATATATACCTAACATGTCATATAAAACATATTAGAACATTATTTGACAAATAAAAATATTATTTATATAAATTGAAATAGATAATTTTATTAAATAAATCAATATACACCCAATATTGTAAAAAACATAACTTTCACAATATAAATCGGATTTCAACGAAACGAAAAGTGGTATTCTTAAAATTTAATCTATTTTCATAATAAAAGATAAAACTAAAAAAATTCAAATATTTAAATTTTAAATTTAAAAGTCAAAGTTTGACCAAATTGACCAAAATCCACATTTTCAAGATATATTCTATTTATTCATGTTTGAAATTAGAATTCACATAAAAATCAAAATTTATATTTAAAATTAAAAAATTTATTCATTTTAATAAATATAATAAAGTTTTTAAATCAGTAGTTTCAATTTTAAATAATTAAAATAAACAATTAAAATAAATTAAAAAATTCAGGGTTGTTACAGTCTCCCCCACTCAAATCTTTTCGTCCTCGAGAAGAACGAACAAGGAAATAAGGAAAAGCAAGATAGACAAAACAAATAGTACCTGGAAAAATAACTCCGGATTCGAAGCATGAATGCTCTCCTCTGTTTCCCCTGGTACAATCTCAATCATCAGTACTTCACAGTACTTTGAGCAGACTAACAGATCTCCCTCTTAGCTGCTTTATACCTCTATCGATAATACGAAGTGGCTTCCTCTCGACAGTCAGATTAGGCTAAATATCCAACTATCAAGAGCAGAAGGATAAACAAAAAGAGATGGGTCAAGAAGATACTAGAGAAGATGTGAGACATGAAATACATCATGCACTCCAGACAGCTTCTTGGCAAATCCAGATGATAAGCCAAAGAACCAACTCTTTCCACAATGCGGAAAGGACCCTCGAAGAGGAAGAAGCTAGAAATAACTAGGAGGAAATAGATTGAAAGACAAGGATCAACCATTATTTTAAAACCATCTAAATTTCAATTTAAAATTTTATATTTCACATTTTTAACATTTTATAATATGATGAATAGTCATTTGATTCAATTTTAATAGTTCGAAGTAAACAATATTTAAAACAATTTAAATCACGATTCAAATATCCTTTATATAATACTTTACCAAAATACTTTTATAACTCGATGTCTTAACAAGTTTACTTTCGTTCCTCCAGACTATGGCCATGCGTTGATCAGGCGCAAAGCTAGAATTCTCTAGGTACTTAGTACAATTATTTCAACACCCAGTGAAAATACTTGAAAAACCTTTTAAAAACAACAGATATGGAAAGTACAATCCAAACAAATCAACAAAACCAACCATTTGTCTAGCCACGGATCGCAAATACACAATGGTTATGCCTAGATCCTCCAGGAAACAATCCATATCCATAAGCTTTCTCAGCCCTACGAGTTACGCCATGATGACTAGTAGAGTGCAGGATACACAATGGTTACGCCTGGATCCTCCAGGAAACAATACGTACCCCTAGGCCGTCTCAGCCAGGCAGTTTCGCTACTAGTGCGACCTATATAGATTGTAGGATACACAGTGGTTACGCCTGGATCCCCCAGGAAACAATCGGTACCCCTGGGCCAACTCAGCCAGGCAGTTGCGCTATGCAGTCGCGCTTGTAAGACCATGGAGATCGCCATGGAATTCGATGGACGCTCGAGTATCATATCCGAAAAACCCAAATCAGGGAGAATAATATCGATAGAATGAATCCACAGTGTGGCCACAAAGCGGATATCAAGCAGTAGGCACTTTCCATATCTTTATTTTGAAAATATGTATCATATAGTACCTTTCAAAATCACTTTAAAATATCATACTTATATAAAGTCCATTATATATAAGATTTCATTTCAAATCGAATACTTTCCAAAATCAATATTATATCAAATCATACTTATATAGACTTCGATTATACAAGATTTCTCTTTCCAAATTGAGTACCTTTTCCAATTTCAAATCAATAGTTTCAAATCACTTCATACTTATACAAATCAATTTTTATATAAGTTCGATAACTCCTAAATCAAAGTATTTAATAAAACAAGGTTTTCAATTTCAAACCATTTCAATATCAATTCAGTTTCAAAATCATATATGATTTCGCCAAATCATTTCTTCCAAATTACATATATTCAGTTTCAAAGTTTCTTAAAACAATAGATTTATAAAATAATCCAAATTTCCAAATCAACAAAAATTTAGGTCAAACAAATTCACTTCCATTTCAAACATATATTCACTTCAAAAATTATAATACTTTCAAAGTTATAAATCTTTCGAAACCAAAGTACTTGAAATCGTTGCACTTTGAAAATTATAACCTTTCGAAATCAAATTTGAAATCATAAAACATTCCTTTAATTCTTTACATTCCACAGATTTATTCAATTAAACCAAAATCTAAAATTTCCAATTTTTATTCAATTCAAACCATCAGTTTCAATTCAATTTAGTTTTTCAACAAAACCATTTCAGATATTATCAAATTTCAAATAAAGATTTGATCCATAAAGTATACTATTCAATCTCTAATATATTTCAAAGCTAAAATATACCATATTCCAAAACTAAACTTTATAATTTCATATATCTCAAATTTTACTTCATTATAACTTAGTTTTGAAATATTTATTTCATAAATCCATCATTTTTAAATAAACTCAAATTACAAGTAAACCAAATATCCTTTCATACAACTATAAACTTCAAATGTTCATTTATCCAAATCAATTATCATTTCAAATTCACATTCTTTATCAAAATTAAAGATTAAATCATTTCCAAATCATTTCAATCATCAAAATATCTAAAATGGCTACAAAGTTTAAAACCATCACTTTTTAAAACCTTCAAACAGTTTATTTCCATATGAAAAATCCAATTTACCATTGAAAAGATTATTATTCTATATACACACACACACACACACACACACTTTATTCAAAATATTTCAAATCTATATTTCATACCAGTATAAATCAAAGTAGTCTTATTTGTTTCACTCAACAAACAGTTCCAAAGTATATTACTTTATACTTTAATCATACCAAAATAAACTTATATTCTTTATCAAATACTTTATACGCATCAAAATTTCTTAGCTTTGAAAAGTTAATCTTGATTTGGAAGTGCTCGAACCTTCAAAATAGTCGAAGAAATCATATTTTTAAATCCAAGAGTTGGAAATCACCAACAAATCAGTAAACTAATTTCCAAAAGGTAGGGTTATACCAAACAAATCTAAATTTCGAGGACTGAACACCGGCTTACATTAAATCATTATATATATATATATATATATATATATATATATATATCTTTCAAATATTAAACCATACTTCAAAATCTGAAGTCAAAATTTGGTTTCACAAAATCACTCGCATAGCAAAGCTACTAGAATGGCCTCAAACCCACTCAGAAACTCGAAAATCAATGTCGATGATGCATGCATTCATTACCGAAATTATTTTCCAACGACATAAGTGGGTTCCGGACTTTTATTTTCTTGAAACTTCTTTGAAATCTCTTTTGAAATCATCGGAATTCATTCGAATACATTTGACACATTTCTTATTCAGAAAATATCTTTAAATCATAATATTATTATATATTTTTCAAAATCTTAAAACCAATTTCAAAACACTAGAGTTCGATTCCTCGAAATTCAAAATTTCAAAACCCTTCATTTATAAATCATTTTGTATAGGTCAAATTCTTATAAATTTTCAAATTTTCAAATCCTTTCAAAACTTCAAATTTCCATTTTTTTTAAAAGATATAAAATCTTTATCTAAAACATTTTACTTTTACATACAAAATATGGTCATCCTTATCAAAATAATAATTTTGATGTATGCACAAATTCAAAATACAATGAAACACAAATTTCCAAAAAATGATTCAAGGATGGATTTCAAACAAACATAGATTTTAATTTAAAGAAACTCTAATCAAATAGAATATTGGTTCGAAGATAAACTGGAACGAAGATAAGATAATTTTATTACCAAATAGAAGATGGATAAGCATATATAAATCGTGGGCGACCATGACCGGTCCACCGAGACTTCAAGAATATAATCAATTCGAAAATCTAAGGGAAATCGACATTCCATCGCTAGAGATAGAATCCGGGTAGAGCAGGAGATAGATAGCATTGTAAACCGAGGATATAGAAATCTCTGGTGAATCAATGCCAATTATAAATAAGTTTCACCCCTTTACAAATCATTCAAAGATTTGTGGAATTACCAATCTTTAGAGAGGTCATTCCAAAGTGGAATTATGGAATGCTCCAAAAATCAAAGGAACACAAATAGGGAAGACAAGACTGGATTTCAGAACAATTTGAAAGCGTTCCAAAGTTCAAGGAATCCAAAACGATAATAATTCTAACCAAAAGATTTCTAACAAGGCAGATACGGAAAGAATGAAGTTCTAAAAATCGTGATTCCAAAATAAGAAAATTTTTATACTGAAATAATCTTTGGAAATCCTTTAAAAATCATTTGGAAATTATTTATACTTTGAAAATACGTTCGCTCACAAAGAAAGGATTCTGAAATTGATTTCACTCATTCTAGGGTATTTCTACCCTATCTCTAATGAGCTTTTGCTCCGCAGGCTATGGTTTGCCCAAAACCAAACTTCTGATACCAACTATAACGACCCGATATTTTCAGCCATTCGCATACACACATGTTGGACTTGAATTGCTCAAAATACCGCATTGTAAATAAATTTGGAGCAAATGAAATACAATTACAAAATCACAGACACAGAAATATCAGAATAACTCGCAGCGGAAATTAAATACCGTAGTAGTTCATGAAGCTACTATTACAAACTCTCTCAAAACATTATACATTACATCAGTCTGAAAAACATATACAATAGAAATCTCAAATACATAGCAGTTTATAAATACCATAGCTGAAATAGAACAACTGAAACTGAAAGGGAACAGATAACTAGACAAGCAGAATCTCCAGCGATTCCAAGCTCCAGAAAAGAAATCCAAAGCTAAGCTGTAAATACTCAGGCTGACCCGAGTGTAAAGTAAAACACAAAACACTCGAGTTAAGACATATATACTTTTATAATGTAAACTAACTCAAGTGAACTGTAGTAGTAATGCACAATCTTAAAGGATGCTTTGGATCGCCCATCCTATAAGGATCAGTTAAACTATAAACCGTGGTTAAAATTACAAAATGGTATTTTATACTTCGAAATCAAATATCATTTCAAAAATTCAATATCATTCAAAAATCCATTTCAAAATATCAAAATATCATATCTTCCAAACCACATTCATTTAATTTAAAATACCGTTTCAAGACACATTTCAAAATAGTTTATATTTCAAAACAAATTACTTCATTTTAAATCATTAAAATGAAGTTATTATATTTAATAATTAAATTATTAAATTTTCGAAATATAAATCTTTCAAAGTTCATTTATTCACTTAAATTTATTAAAACAATGAAAATTCAACTTTCGTAATATTTAGAAAATGCTAAGGAAAGTTACTTTTAAAATAATTCAATTTAACAAAAGACAACATTTAAAAATGTTGTAATAGTGTTACATTAATTCAAATAACCTTAGTTAAATTCAACAATTATAGCACTTACAAAGTGATATAATAGCCTTTTAATTCAATTTAACCATTTAGGTCATTTCTATCAACTACAGCATTTACCAATGCGGTAATATACTTTACTTTAGAAATAATAACATTTCAAAAATGCTGTTAATTAAATTCCAAATATTCAATAATAATACACTGATTAAATTCCAACATTCAATTTCAATTCATATAATTAAAATTTTAACTTAACCCTTAAGTTCAAATTTCAAAATATAACTTATTTTACATTTTATTTAATTAACTTCAAAAATTTAATTTTAAACAAAATTCACAATTTTCCAATTTAAGTTATATTTCAAAACTCAACTCAATATTCATTTATTTCACATTTAACTTATTCATAATCCATTAATATATTATAAAAATCATTTAAATTCATTTAAATTCAAAATAACATAAATTAATCATATTTTCATATTTAATTTAAATTCCATTTATCACCAATTTAAAATTTTCGAAATAACTTACATTTCAAATTTTCTAACTTTACCATTAATTTATTTCACTTATAAATTTCAGAAAATCAATAATACTTTATAAAAATCATTTTTAATTAAGTTTTAAATCAAAATATTATAATAATTACATTTCAAACATATTTTAAAATTTTTAGAAAAATATAATTTAACTACGGGTCTGTATATAATTCTCTAGCCTAGGTAAAGTGATACGGGTAATATATCATTTCAACCCGTAATTTACAAAGAAAATCCGGGTTTTATCATTTCAAACCCACAATCCCAAGTAAATGAAATAATTGAAAATCATTCAGGCCTATCATTTCAGCCCATAATGATTTTCCCCTATTCTAAAGTCTGTTCGGGTATGTATCATTTCAACCCATAGTGATTCTAATCTAAAGGGAACTTGCAGTGTGATAAACTGATATAAATAACAGAACAACATAATATAAAAGTAATATATGATATAACAGGTGTTTAAGCATGGGTGAATATCATATAATCATAGCATAGCAGATATAATATGGTTATGCATTATACAGATTCATAAGTGGTCAGTTTACTAGTTATATATAGGTATACAATGTCTGGAGAGAATAGCTCACTGGTTTGAGCTGGAGACACAATGACGAATGTGCCAACGAGATCCAGACAAGCACGATAATATGACACAGAGATGAGTGGAAGAGCCAAAGTATCAATTCCCTTGATTACAAGTCACACAAAACATTATAGTATACATAAGCTTTCAAATTCAAATACGATAAACTAAGATAGAGTTGACTGCACAAATCAAAGCAGAATTACTTTGCACTTGCTTCCAACTTCCATTGGGCTCAGCCATGGTGAAATGCAAGGCTAAGATAAGGTTTTTGGGTCAGGTTTTGGTTGCTAAGTGTCGGCCTAACATGCTAGAAGGTGGTGCAAAAGTGGTGGAGATGGAAACAACAACAACAATCAACATACACATGGTTTCAAGCCAAAGTATGGTTCGGCCAAGGCCACTAGGGTCACAGCCTTCACTGTAGGGTCCAAGATAATGATGTGGCCGAGATTCCAGGTGGTGCTGGAGGTGGTGGAGGTGGTTTTGGTGGCAGCCATGGGGGGTGGAACGTGGTGGATGTGGATGTAGTTCGGTTAAAACATGTAGATGGAGTTTTGTTGCAATTTTGGTGATGAATCATCAACAAGGAGGCACAGCTTGGGGTTTTGCCGGAGAGGAGGTGGTGATAGTGATATTATCAGGTGATGGTGGAGGCGGCAGGGCATGGATAGGAGCATGGCCGAACCTATGATGAAGAAGAACAAGTGCAAAACAATTAAAACAATAGAAAAAAAATAAAGAAAGAAAGGAAGATTTATCAAAAAAAAATTCAAGCAAGGGGCCGAATTTTTTTCTTCAGGAAATGAGAAAAAGATGATGTACGTGAAGGAGAAAATGAGTGTCGGCTGAAAGAAGTGGATAGTTATGGCTAATTGATGAAAATAGGTTAAAATGTGAAAAGGTGGAAGATAAAAGGCCATTGGAAATCAAAAGTCATAACCCTTTTAAATTTCTTTTATTTTCTTTATATAAGTTCAAACATTTGAAAGTAACAATAATTTCAGTTTAAATTTCGAAAATATAGCAAAATATAAAATATAAATAAGTAATTATTAATTATACATGGAAAAAAAAGAAAATAGCACAAAATATGAAGACTAGTCTAGAAAAATTGAAAATAAACAGAATGAACTTTGGAAAATTTATATGGACTTGAAATATATTTATAAATAAAGATAAGAACATAAAATAAAAATGCATTCACAAAATAAATAAATATAATTTAATTAAATATAATTTAAATGAAGAAAACCGCAGAAAAATAGAAACTAGCCTTTAAAAATAGGAAATAAATGCAATAAATTTTGAAAAAATTCTAACATCACTTTAAAAATGTTTTAAAACAAAATATATACCTAACATGTTATATAACACATATTAGAACATGATTTGAAAAATAAAAATGTTATTTGTATATATTAAAATAGATAATTTTATTAAATAAATCAATATACACCCAATATTGAAAAAAACATAACTTTCACAATATAAATTGGATTTCAACGAAAGAAAAAGTGGTATTCTTAAAATTTAATCTATTTTCATAATAAAAGATAAAATTAAAAAATTCAAATATTTAAATTTTAAATTTAAAAGTCAAAGTTTGACCAAATTGACCAAAATCCACATTTTCAGGAAATATTCTATTTATTCATGTTTGAAATTATAATTCACATAAAAATAAAAATTTATATTTAAAATAAAAACTTAGTCATTTTAATAAATATAATAAAGTTTTTTAATCAGGAGTTTCAATTTTAAATAATTAAAATAAATAATTAAAATAAATTAAAAAATTCAGGGTTATTATAGTAGTAATAGTAATATACCAAAACTCCGTCTTCGTCCTCCAGAGAATAGTCTTCAATATACTGAAAAAAACTCAGGACTGACCCGAGCATAATGAAAAACAAAACACCCGAGTTAGGACTAAAATACTCTTATGTAAGTCATATCAATATCGCAAATATGGGTGCATATCAAAATAGCATTAAGGCTTTACATTGATCCACCTTAATACATTTACTATTTAAACCAAAATCGTAATGGCTCGTATAGGGATAAATATGACAAGGCATGTGAGGCAATGCCCAAGGTAGGATTCTACCAGTTTACCCTTTCTGGCTGGTCGTAACCCATCCGTGGCCGACCGCGACAATCAATCCAAACGACAAATAAGGTGCACCCATCGAACCCGAAACCACAATAATAATAAGAGGGATCAACGTCGCTAGAGGTAGCTAACCTCAATGGCCAGACATAGGCTCCTGTTTTAGTCATTTTAATTATGACACGAATGTCAAGGCTATCTATCATCGTTCTCTTACTTCATTCCAGTAAATGTCGCCAATTCAACCATTACATTCTGGATATCATCCATCGCGTACATGGTTGTTAAAGTGGTTCCAATATTGACAGAGAGTATGCCAATAAGAGGCCCCGGTCTCTTTAACAACCAATCGTCAATTTACACATCGGTTGGTTCTTTTACCTTTCGAAAACAATTAGCACTTGGTATCAAAATATCATATTCGTTTCAAAATTAAATCCATTCGAAATCATCGTATATTCGCTTTAAAATCAAATCCATTTCGAAATTATCATATATTCAAAATTATCATATATTCATAATTATCAATTTTGTCCGATAAATCAATTTCACTTCCAGAATTTGATTCGAATTCAATTTAGGTTATAATCTTTACTTTAACCTAATTCGTATTTAAATCCAAGATTGAAATATAAACAATTTACCTTTTAACCGGTTTGAATTTTAGAAAATAGCTTAAATAGTTTTAAATAGTTAAAAATAGTTTAATAGAAATAATTTGAATATACAAATGGTTTATATAATAAAATAGTTTGCAAAAATCAAAATAGTTTGAATATTTGAAGAATATAGATTTTTAAATCATTTATACTAAAATACTCATTTTTAAAATAATTTCAAAATCAAACCGGTCAACTTTCCAATTTCCTACCCAAATCAATTCCAAATTCCATTTCAATTTAATCGATTCAATTCCAATTTCAACTCGAATAAATTTCGATTCCATACAAATTTCTTTCAATTCGCAAATTTCTTTCAATTTCAATTTCCATTTCCAATTTAATTTAAACCTCAATTCCGAATTGATTTCCAATTGTAATTCCAAATTAATTAAAATTTCAATTTCAAATTAATTTCCAATACCAGATTAATTTAACTTCCAATTTCAAATTAATTTAAATTCCAATTTCAAATGTATCTCCCATTTCCAATTCATGATTAAATTTCAAAATATCGATTTAAACACTTAAATCAAATTTACTTCCACTACCAAATTTTAAATCCAAATTTTCAATTTATAATTTGATTCCAAACTCAAATTTTGAAATATCATTTCATCGCATTTTTCCTCATAAATATTCAAAGTTCGAATCAAAGGCAATCTTTTAAACAAAACCATTTCTGAAATTTACGATGTATTTAATTTATAACTTAAAATTTTAAACTTTGCTTAATTAAACAATCTCGTTTATTAAGTTTAAATTCCAACATTTCGAGCTCCAATTCAAAATAATTCAATTTTCATATATTTGATTTTATTCTAAAAATCAATTCATTTAAGAATTTCAAAACAACTTTTAAAATCATTTAATTTAACCAACCCGGTGTCCGTATATAATTCTCTAACCTATGGCCAAGTGGGTACTTATTTCAATTTAATTTCAAAGATGGATATATATCATTTCAATCCAAATAGATGTCAAAGGTATATATCATTTCAACCTATTTCTTAATTTATTTGAAATAATTTAATTTACAGTTTTATATACTATAAATTATATACAGGATGATAACATGAAATATCAAAATAATTGAACATCCAAATTAACAACCAATATCATCCATCACAACCGATCATCCATGCATTCAATAAAATTCACAACAATTTTATAATTATAAATATAGATTATAATATTGCCAATTAAATTTAAATTTATTTTAACGGTTAATTTAAATTCTATCAATTAATTTATATATCAATATAAATGAAAATTAAACCTACCAAACAACAGCCAATAAATTTCATATCACTTCAGAATATAAATTTTACAAACAAAATTTTTATTTTAGTCAATTGTGAGCGTAAAACACTCACAGTTGTTTTATTTGAAATTGAAAATATTTCAGCTTCAAATAAATGTCAATCCAATTCCATCTCGTAGGTGATGCGAATACGACTCCAATGTACAAACCGTCTCGAATCCGATCTATCATCTATGCACAGCTCCTCATCACTGCCTTCTCTTCCTCTAGCACTCACGACTTCAATCCTTTCTTCTTTTCCTCTTTCTCTTTTTTTTCGCATGTCGATCACTCCCTCTAGATCTGAAATCGTGTCGCCTACCACCATAGCCTACCGCCTCTACCTAGCTCGCGACCCACGCCCTAGCCGCCTCCACTAGCTCGCGACAGAAGTCGACGTCGAACCCTAAATCGTGGCGCATAAAACCCTAGAGCCGCGGTTGTCACCACGCCATCGAGCTCCAAGCAACTGCCGATCTCCTACAATTCGCCTCCAGGTGAAATCGGCAACCTTCGATCGTCATTATATTTTTTTATTTCGCGAGCGTCTGCTGTTTTTCGATCTGCTTATTTTTTTTTGTGCGTGCGATTAAAGTAGAGATAAGAGAGATACGGCTAAAATAGTATGAAGGGTTGAAAAGGTAATAACTAATACAAAATATTAATATTTACATAAATATCTTGTTCGAATATCCCTGGAAATCCAAACTCCAAATGAAGCTTGCCGTTTGACGTTTCTAACATTTTACCCCCTTTCCGAATGCAATGGAACAAGTTTCAAAGTCTAATTCGATCGTATGCGGAAAATAGCTTTTCGAATCGAATTATTTATTTAAATTTCGAATTTAAATCCTATACGTTTCAAGCTCGCATGGCTAAACGATAAATCCAATCACTACGAAATTTGAAATCGTGCAATAATTCACCATTACGGATCTGATGAAACTGGTTTCGTCAAAATCTGAGATAAGCGTAAAAATGGCTATTTTAACTCGTTAATTTAAAACATAAAATTTTAAATTTTAAATTATTCACATTTAAACCCAATTTTAATTATTTTATCTTCATTCATATTTTGATTAAAATTTAAATCAATTACCGATATATAGTACAAGCATCTTAAATCTAAAATGAAATTAGTTAAATAATTCGCAATATTAAATTTTAAACAATTTAATTATCCAATAAATCAGTATAAACCAAACATTAAATTTAATTTCTACCCCTACTTAATCAATAATTTTATTAAATTTAATAATTTAAAATAGCCAAAAATACAGGTCGTTACATACTCCCCCACTCAAAACTTTTCGTTCTCGAAAAGGCGTTAAATAAAGAATTCAACATACAAAGGATTTTATTTAAAATAATAACTTATAAAACATAACAATCTTATTAGGAAATTTTTACTATGCTTTTACTACGCCATTTTGATATCGATTTTACGGAAAATATAATTTATATATAAACAAGTTATAAATCCTCCCTTTTTTTAAACTTCAAAAAAAAAAAATCTCCCGAATTTACGGAAAATTTCGGCAGAGTCTCCTTTGCGCGTCTCGATCGAAATTTTTTTACAATTCAATACATAACAAAAATATAACCAATATATATCAAATATACATCTCATCTCAACGATGAGGCATCCCGATGGGCAAAAATATAAAATCGCGGTATTTAATCCGAGATACGTACCTTATTATTAATAATACGAGCGAGTTCGCTCGTATTAAACAGGCAAAAGCATATAAATCCGCGTATACGCCCCCAAACGGTCTTCATATGTACCTATCTCAACTCAATTCGGAATGTTAGTCACTTATAATGATACAGAAACATGTATAAGTCTAACATAAGCATTTAACATGGATTTTGAATCTAAACAACACAAACAAATCACAAATACATAGCATACAACAATCATATGCAATCAAAACGGTAATAATAATGGTTTGCAACAAAAGGAACCATCCAACTATCAATATCCGTCCAATTAATCCAATGTAATTTATAACCATGTGAATAGTATTATCCAACGTCAACTTTTAATTTATTCCAATCATTCCATTAACATTTCAATCGATTCATTTCAATTTATTTGCATTCAATCAACTTTTGTTCAATTAGATTCACCTTCAATTGATTTTTCATTCAATTTATTTACTGCTAATTTGATTTGCATGCACTTATCAACATTAATTAATTTGCATTCTATTAATTTACACTCGATTATAGTCACATTAATTTTTTTTCTTTCTTCACCTATATTATTCTATTTCAAAAATTCACATAATTAATTACATTTAAGTAAATTATTTCCATACCACATTCTATATATTTGAAATTGATTCACATTCACTTATTAATACTCATTTGTTAATCATACAATGAATTTATAATCAATTCATTTTCTTTTAATTGATTAACATTCAACTAATCTGGTTTCAATTCATTTTTTCTTCTTCTTATTTTTCATCAATATTTATTGCATTCACATTTATATTCCATTGATTGTTTTTTTTAAAATGCTTAATCACATTCATAATTTGGTTTTCTTTCAATTTATTCAAATTTATTTCATTTACATTTGATTCATTAGATTTAATTTGTTAAATTCTAATCGTTTCACTTTAATTTGACAATGTTTGATACAAATTCAATTATGGACCATCTTATAAATTTATTTCATTTAACTTTGTTAATTTATTTTTACTTAGTATATTTAACATCATTTTAAACCGTCTAAATGTATTATAAACAATTTATACAACACAATCACGGTTATTTTTATTACTTCATATTTTAAATTATTATTAATTCATCGATTTACTTTATTTATTCAACTTCATATTATTAATTTACCGAAGTAAATTTTATCTAATAACTCAATCCATATTGATAATTTTTTCTTTCTTTCACAATTAATTCATTCAGCTTCTCTTAAGTCCACTTGAACTTATAATTAATTTTTTTCAATAACTTATTCCATGTTACGTTAGTTAGCATTCAAATTTTGATTTAAACTACTCCGCTTGCCATTTATTTATTTATATCCAATTTAACTTAAATTCAATTAACCATATTAATTTTACTTACATTCATTTATTTTTATTCAATTTCATACATACTTAAATTTTATTTCATTTTATAATAGGTCGTATTCATTTGATTAAATCATTTTATAGCTTAAATGAAATTAATCCACTTTGCTAATTTAACTAGTTTCATTTAATAACCAATTCCATTTATTTAATCTTAATCTAAACTTCATTTCATTTTAATCCCTGACTCATTTTATTTAATCTTCTTCAAGTTTTCTTAGCATTCACATTCAACAAATTTTAAAATTTGTTTTTAGCTTAATATTCTCAAATCTATAAGTTATACAATTTTTCTTTCATTCAAAAATTCCACTTAATTTAACAACGCTAAGCCAATTAATTTTATCGGCTTATTAAATATTTAACCATTTTAAAATTTTACCTTTACTTCCCTGTTCAAATCTACAAGTTATAACTTTTTTTTTCAATTTATAAGTTACAACTTATTTCTTATACGCTATTTTATTATAAGTACAAAACTATTTTCGCACTCATATTAAATCATACTTAGAACATTTCTCCACAACAAAACTTGTTTTAATCGAAAATAAATTTCTTTTGGTAGCAATTTGCACTCAGAAGCTCGAAAATGAACATTGGCGATGCTGCATCATCCCCAGAATTGTTTTCCAATGACCAAGTGAGTTTAATGCTTTTATTTATTCAAAAATCTTTTCAAAATATATTTCTAGTTAAAACACTTTCAAATAATACTATTATTAATTTTTAAGGCTTTGGAAAACAATTTTGAAAATAAAAGGTTTTAAATTCTAAAATCTCAATTTTTAAAATCATTTCTATATATGAGCTATATTATAATATGCTTATACAAATTGCCTTAATTATTTACCAAATAATCTATTAATTTACAACTTGGTCATTTTAATCAATTCTCATTTTAATTTTATTTCAATTTTATTATCAATTCTTCATAAAGTAAAATTCACTAAGTATTCATTTTATTTTAAATTCAATCAATAATCGATGATAATTAAATATTATCATTTCCTAACAACAAGTTCATAAAAATCAGTTTATATATATATAATATAGTTTAGCCAAAATTATTTCATTTACTCGATTTTAAAACAACATTATGTCGACTTGGCTCGTTGAAGTGTTTAGAAAGCCCTATCGATAACATGGTGTCCCGCAAATCAATCGAAATTTATAAACAACTCAAGGGATAAGTAAACACAATATAAAACATTTTATAACACTAACAAGTACGTTCTCTCGTATGTATACACTCAAACAAACTAATTCTAGGGTATTACTACCCTATCTCTAATGAGTCAAACTCCACAAAGCCAAGGTTATCGCTAAACCTGGCTCTGATACCAACCGTGACGACCCACGTTACGAAAGGTTTAAATCGACAAAAATCCACACATGTCCGACTTGAACAATCTGGAACGTAGATAATCAATGGGTTAAATAAGAAAAATAAGCAGAGAAAAGGAAAAGAAAATACAGAATCTCACAGCGGATCGATAAAATATAATAATCAAATAAAATTCAAAAGGTGTTTACTATACATCTGACCATAATCTATCCACATTTATCAGAGTTATATTTATACATCAGGGATAAATAATCAATATAGCAGAATAGCGTGATACAGGAGATAATAATAACAGTAATATACCGAAACTCCGTCTTCGTCCTCCAGAGAATAGTCTTCAATATATTGAAAAAAACTCAGGACTGACCCGAGCGTAATGAAAAAAAACACTCGAGTCAGGACTAAAATACTCTTAGATAAGTCAAATCAACATCGCAAATATGAGTGCAATAACTTAAGAGATGTTACGGGATTTTCCATCTCCTAAGGTTCCGTTAAACTATTTATATATATAATAGTATACACTATAATAGATAATGTCTACCAGTAAATTAAATATCAAAATAGCGTTAAGGCTTTACATTGATCCACCTTAACACATTTACTATTTAAACCAAAATCGTAATGGCTCGTATAGGGAAAAATATGACAAGGCACGTGAGGCAATGCCCAAGGTAGGATTCTACCATTTTACCCTTTCTGGCTGGTCGTAACCCATCCATGGCCGACCACGACAATCAATCCAAACGACAAATAAGGTGCACCCATCGAACCCAAAACCACAATAATAATACGAGGGATCAACGTCGCTAGAGGTAGCTAACCTCAATGGCCAGACATAGTGTAACGACCCGCATGTTTAACGATTTTATATTTAAATGTTTTATTTAAATATAGCGTCGTTAGTCGGATTTAGGTCCGAAATGTTATTTTTTGCAAACGGCCGAATTGGGACTCGAAACTACCTCCATTGGTTCCAAAATGGCATTTGCGATCTTTTTGAGTATAAGCTTTGATATATTTGGAGTAAGTCGAATTTTGCTATTTGTTAAGTGGGCTTTTGGGTTTGGGTTTCACCCAAACTGTTCTATAAACCAACTCAGCCCTTCTCTCCTTCCATTCACTTATTCATTTCATTAAACTTAAGCTAAAAACTGATAATGGTGGAAGGGAAGAGGAAATAGATATTGCATGCCCTAGTTTCTCCTTTGTAACTTGATTCTTGCTCCAAAATCAAAGGGAATCCATTGGTAAGTTCATCTCCATCTTCTCCATCTCTTCTCCTCTTCAATTTCAGTAATTTCCTAACCCTAACTTAGGAAATACTTGCTTTGATTCTAGATTGAAGCTTGTAGTGTTGAAGTGGAGTGTAGTTGGTTGATTCCTTGCATTTGTGCTTCTTCATCTTCTTTGTTTTGTGTAAAAAGGTGAGTTTTTAACTCACATCTACCTCTCTTGCTATCATTGATGTTGGGTATGATTTCCTAACAAATATTCATGTGCAATTGCTTTGATTTGAAAAAGATTGGGAATTCATTTGATAAGGGCAGGAAGTGCTGGAAAACAGCCTTCGGCCGACCGGGCGCAGGCTTCGGTCGACCGACCTGCTGCCCCGAGCCATATTTGGTTTCCTGCATCTGGCCGGCCGACCGAGCCCTGTAGTCCGGTCGACCGACCTGCTCTGTTCTGCCTGTTTTGCCTATTTTGCATATTTGTTTGATTTTTCCGTATCTTATCGATTCAAGTTGGTTTTTGATGGTTGTTATTGCATCTTTGGCTTTGATAACTTGCTTTTGACTTCATTCACGATTTTAATAAAATAATCTCTCGAATCGTTTTTAAAAGCTCGTTTCTCCTATTTATAAATTCTATTTAAAACACACACTTTCACACGTCGAGCGAAGTGGAAGGGTGATTAAATGGTTGGGCAAAACACGGACCATTAATCTGTGCGTTTATCTTTCCGATTAGTCCCCGACCAATTCGATTGATTGTTTTGACCTTTGGGTTTAGTTTACCGATGATATGAGGTAAATTTGTATTGCTTTGAGTGTGAAAGTGACTGACGGATAGTAAACCGTTTAGTGCGAACGAGTGGTTATGGGACGCACGTTAACACTATTCGGATTCCTTTTCGAGAGTTGTGACACATTCCGCCAGTTAGTGGTGTCCAGTACTGGGTCTTCGACCTTCACCACTACGGTTTGTTGCCTCTGGGATGGTGTCTTCGGACTTTCTCCCTAGGTTTGTTGCCTTCGGGTATGTTGCCTTCGGGTGTGTGCCTTCGGGTTTGTTGCCCTATATAGTTTCACTCTGATGTTGGCCTTATGTGCCGCATGGGTGATACTTGGGTTTGGAGCCTTTGGGCTTATGGATCCTTGTTGTACAGTACTGAGCTCGAGAAATCATATGTTTCATTGATATTATATTCCCTTGGCATCGCCCATCGTGTTGGTCTGTTTGAGCCGCATGATGTATAACGATTACCTTGTGGAACTTGTATACCTTATTGGTATTTTTTATTTGCCTTTTGGCTTGTTTTGGGATATTTGTATCCTTTGTTTCTATATGTTGCCGATGATATGAGGCTTGTTCTATATGATTCATCTCTTGTTGATGATTGTGTTATCTCCCCTAGAGATATTTGTTATACTGTATGACCTTGCAGGTTTATTATTGTTCAGTTTATCTAACTGATTTGTTATCTAGACTGACCCGTGTATTTTATACTCGGGTCAGACCGAGATGTTTCAGGTTAGGTGCTTTTGGACTTAGCCTATTTTGCTTCCGCATGGACTATTCGCTAGCTTCATTTTATTATAGCGTCTTTAGTGGTCCTTATCTGTTGTAACTCTGATATTTATACTTTTTCTCGTCTCGTCTGTATATTGTGGTCGGCTGTACCACTTGACATGTATTATTTTGTATACTCTGTTGTGTATCTGTTTATGTGTATATTATGATCGACTGTTCTGTGATGTGAATTACATTTGAGTTGTTATATTTTCTTCTGATAGATCCTATAGCCATTGTAGTTTTGCTTTAAATATTTATTGAATAGGTCGAATTTTAATGTGATTCTACTTTTCGACGTATTTAGTGAATAGTTAAGGTAAGATTACACATGGTCGCTTCCATTATACTCTATTGTCCGCGTTAGCCGACAGTATTATCTATGTAATACTCTTTGTTAACGAGGCTCTCGGAGTGGGGCGTCACAGCGTGGTATCAGAGCTGAGTTCAGAACAAAATATGATAAACACAGAATAGATGCACATATTATGGTACATCAAAGTGTACAAGTGATACAAATCTTTGAATCATCGTGTCTCTTTATCCCATCAAGGCTAGATAGTATTTGGGAATACGTCTAGGATTATTCCGTAGTATCCCATATTGAAATATCTACCTTGTGAATAATCTTTTCCTTATCTTGACTTTCAGCTTATGTCTGGAAGAGGCAGAGGTCGACGTTCGGATGCTGGGCAATTTAGTGGCTCACATCCGGATGGCGTTTATATGTCTGCCGATCAGTTTATGGAGTTGTTTAGGAGCACTCAGCCTCCCGTTCCTCCTCGAGTGTCTCCCCCTCGCAAGTCTGCTTTTGCACGTCAGTGCGGTGATTTTGCTCATCTTGGAGGAAAACCGTTTAAGGGCTCCGAGTCTGTTCTTGGAGTCCAAGCTTGGTTTCGCACATGCGAGCATATCTTCTCTCGTATGGATCTTTCTGACCATGATAGAGTTCTTGTAACTTCTAGTTTGTTCCAAGAGCGTGCTCTGATTGGTATGATCTTCTAGTAGCTGAGATTGATGTGTCTACTCTTTCTTGGACTCTGTTTCGGGAGCGATTTGAACTCAAGTTCGTTCCTGAATCTGAAAAAGTTTTATTGACCCGTCGCTTCCTTGAGTTGAAGCAAGGGAAATCTTCTGTTTCTGAGTATGTTGCATCTTTTGAGGCTTTATCTCAGTATGGTCTTGAATTTATCAGTACTTCTTACAAGAAGAATTTGAAGTTTGTCTCTGGTCTTAAGAAATATCTTAAGAAATCCTTGTTGCTCCAACTTAAACATTCTTTTGAGGAATTGGTTGATTCGGCACTTCATCTCGAGACCGTCGAGAAGGAGTGTGATAGTGATGTTGATGTTGAGATTTCCAAGAACCCCAACAAGAGGCCGTTTCCAATTCAGAAGAATCCTTTTCCTTCTAAGAAGAAGAAGACTGGCGGTCCTAGCTCTCAGCCTCAGTCTTCCGGAACACCTTTCGTTCGAAAGTGTTTCAATTGTGGTTCTCCGGATCATATTATTCGAGCTTGTCCTAAGCCTCTCTTCTGCCGTCATTGCAAGAAGGAAGGTCACCATGTTTCAGCTTGTCCTACTGCTCCTGCTAAGGCAAAATCTGGCAAGCTCAATGTGGCCAATGCTTCTGGAGGTTCATCTCAATCCAAAGGTATGTCTCCATCTATTTTGGAGCGTTCAATTTTATTTCATGATCATAGTATATGAGTTCTTTTCGATACGGTTGCTTCACATTCTTTCGTATCGAAGAAGCTTGTAGATGATTTATCTTTGGATGTTTCTTGTATGGTTACTTCTTTAAGGATTGCGAATCCTATTGGTGGATCCGTGACCCTTAGCTTGTTTTGTGATGATACTGAGATTGTTTTATGTGGTTTTTCTTTTCGTGCGAATCTGCACGTTATTCTTGTCTGGGATTTGATATGATTTTGGGTATGGACTGGCTAGTGAGATATGATGCCAGGATTATTTGTTCGGAGAGAATTTTGTATCTTCGACATCCGGATTTGCCCTCTCAGTTATCTCTTGTTCTTCGGGATGTGGATAATTCCGAAATGGCTTTATATTCTCTTGATTCGCGAGATGGTGATGATATATCTCGTATTCCTATTGCTTGTGACTTTTCTGATGATTTTGAGCCTGTATCGGGTTTGCCACCCAAACGGGCAATTGAGTTCCGCATTGATCTCATTCCAGGCACGCAGCCAGTTAGTCGTCCTCCCATGAGGATGTCTACAAAGGAAAATGAGGAACTCAAGAAGCAGCTTTTAGAGCTTGAATCCAAGCAATTGATTCGATCTAGTTTTCTCCGTGGGGATCCGCGGTCGTCTTTGTGAAGAAGTCTGATGGAACTCTTAGGCTTTGCATTGACTATCGCAAGCTTAATGAGTTGACCATTAGAAATAGGTATCCATTGCCTAGGATCGATGACATGTTCGATCTATTGAGTGGTGCTAAGGTCTTTTCTCAGCTTGACCTTGCCACAGGTTTTCATCAATTACGAGTCGCGGAGGATAGCATACCTCTTACAGCTTTCCGCACTCGATATGGTTCTTTTGAGTGGCTCGTTATGCCGTTCGGTTTGACGAACGCTCCTGCTTTCTTTGTCGATCTCATGAATCGGGTATTCCGGGAATATCTCGATAAGTTCGTCCTTGTCTTCATAGATGATATCCTTATTTATTCTAAGTCTAAAGCTGAGCATGCTAATCACTTGAGAATTGTCTTGAGTACTCTCCGTCGTCATCAGCTTAAAGCCAAATTCTCCAAGTGCCATTTTTAGGAGAATAAGGTTAAGTTCTTAGGGCATGTGGTATCTTCCGATGGCGTTTCTGTCGATCCATCGAAGATAGAAGCCATCCAGAATTGGGAAAGGCCTGAGAATGTTCATGAGATCCGTAGTTTTCTTGGATTGGCGGGTTATTACCGTCGGTTCATCAAGGATTTTTCCCGTGTTGTGCTTCCTCTCACAAGCCTTACCCGGAAAGGCATTCGTTTTATTTGGTCCGACAAGTGTGAAGCTTCCTTTCAGGCATTGAAAGAACTTCTCACTAATGCTCCTATTCTTGTGGTTCCCGAAGGGAATCATGATCTTGTTGTCTACACCGATGCTTGTGGTAGTGGTCTCGGTGCTGTTCTTATGCAGAAGGATCGGATAGTTGCTTATGCTTCTAGGCAACTACGTCCGAATGAAGTTCGCTATGCAACTCATGATCTTGAGCTTGCCGCCATTATCTTCGCCCTGAAGATTTGGCGACATTATTTATTAGGCGAGCGCTTCATTCTTTATACCGGTCATAAATCTTTGAAGTATTTGTTCACTCAGAAGGAACTCAATATGAGACAACAACGTTGGCTCGAGTTTCTTGCCTCTTATGACTTTGATATCCAATATACCCCTGGTAAGGGTAATCGTGTTGCAGATGCGCTTAGTCGCAAACATTCGGCTGTTATTTCTATGATGCTTGCCAAATGGAATGTTCTTGAGACTCTATATTTTTGTGAAATTCGTGATCGAGGTTCATCTTTTGATTCTCCTATTCTATTATTTAGTTTGGGAGCTCGACCTGTTTTATTGGATCGTATTGCCGATGGTCAGCGGTGTGATTCTGAGTTGTTGCATCTTATTCGGCTTTGTGAGTCTGGATCTTGTGATGAGGCGTTGCAAGATTTTAGCATTGATTCTCATGGGTGTCTTCGTAAGAAGAACCGTCTTTTTGTGCCTTCTGACTTTGCACTTAGGCATGACATTCTTGATGATTGTCACCGTTCTAGGTATACCATTCATCCCGGTAGTAGCAAGATGTATGCCGATATGCGTCGTCTTTATTATTGGGAAGGCATGAAGCGTGATGTGGCGAGTTATGTGAGAAATTGCATAACTTGTCAGCGTTTTAAGGCCGAGCATCTGTGTCCTTCGGGTCTTCTTCAGCCTCTTGAGATTCCATTGTGGAAATGGGATCAGATTTCTATGGATTTTATTGACGGCCTACCTCGTTTGAGATCTGGCCATTCTAGCATTTGGGTTATTGTTGATCGCCTTTCTAAGTCTGCTCATTTCGTCCCTATTAAGTCTAATAGGATTGTTTCTCATTTGGCTAAGTTATATGTCAAGGAAATCGTGAGACTTCACGGTGTTCCTAGTTCTATTGTGAGTGACCGTGATCCTTTATTCACGAGTCATTTTTGGAAGAGTCTTCAGCAAGCTTTGGGAACAAAGCTTAATTTTTCTACAGCTTATCATCCGCAGTCTGACGGACAGACTGAACGGGTAAATCGTATCTTGGAAGATCTTCTCCGTATTTGTATCTTTGATTTCGGTGGTAGTTGGGAGGATCACCTACCTCTTGTAGAATTCTCCTACAACAATAGTTTTCAGTCTAGTATCGGTATGGCTCCTTTCGAAGCCTTATACGGAAGGCCATGTCGATCACCTTCTTGTTGGTTGGAATCTGGGGAGAAGCTTATTCTTGGCCCGGACATTATTCGTGATTCTTCCGAGAAGATTGATCTTATCCGGTTGAGAATGAAAGAGGCACAGAGTTGCCAGAAATCCTACGCGGACAACCATAGGAAGCCTCTCGAGTTCTCGATTGGTGATCTTGTTTTTATTCGTGTTTCTCCTTTGAAAGGGGTTATGCGTTTCAGTGCGACTGGGAAATTGGCTCCTCGTTATATAGGACCGTTTTCTATTACTGAACGTGTTGGCCCTGTGGCTTATAGAGTTTCACTTCCAGCTCATTTATCTGGCATTCATGACGTGTTTCACGTCTCGCAACTTCGGAAGTGTCTTCGGGAGTCGGATTCTGTCATTACTTCTCCTGATTTGCAAGAGCTTGAGATCTCACCAGACTTATCTATTGTACAGCAACCTATTCGCGTGGTTGACACGGAGGTGCGACACCTTTGGAACAAGGACGTGCCGCTCGTTAAAATTCAATGGTCCGCTAATCCCAATGACTGTACTTGGGAAACCAGAGAGTATATCGAGCGATCTTATCTGGGTTTTCTATCTTTGCTTGTCGATGGTGCGATTATCTTTTCGTTTCTAACTTGTTTCCTTCTCTTTTGAATGTTGTATGTATGTAGTTGTTACAAATATCGTCTCTGGGAATTGCGGGGACGCAATTTTGTAAGGAGGGGAGATCTGTAACAACCCGCATGTTTAACGATTTTATATTTAAATGTTTTATTTAAATATAGCGTCATTAGTCGGATTTAGGCCCGAAATGTTACTTTTTGCAAACGGCCGAATTGGGACTCGAAACTACCTCCATTGGTTCCAAAATGGCGTTTGCGATCTTTTTGAGTATGAGCTTTGATATATTTGGAGTAAGTCGAATTTTGCTATTTGTTAAGTGGGCTTTTGGGTTTGGGTTTCACCCAAACTGTTCTATAAACCAACTCAGCCATTCTCTCCTTCCATTCACTTATTCATTTAATTAAACATAAGTTAAAAACTGATAATGGTGGAAGGGAAGAGGAAATAGATATTGCATGCCCTAGTTTCTCCTTTGTAACTTGATTCTTGCTCCAAAATCAAAGGAAATCCATTGGTACGTTCATCTCCATCTTCTCCATCTCTTCTCCTCTTCAATTTCAGTAATTTCCTAACCCTAACTTAGGAAATACTTGCTTTGATTCTAGATGGAAGCTTGTAGTGTTGAAGTGGAGTGTAGTTGGTTGATTCCTTGCATTTGTGCTTCTTCATCTTCTTTGTTTTGTGTAAAAAGGTGAGTTTTTAACTCACATCTACCTCTCTTGCTATCATTGATGTTGGGTATGATTTCCTAACAAATATACATGTGCTATTGCTTTGATTTGAAAAAGATTGGGAATTCATTTGATAAGGGCAGGAAGTGCTGGAAAACAGCCTTCGACCTACCGAACGTAGGCTTCGGTCGACCGACCTGCTGCCCCGAGCCATATTTGGTTTCCTGCATCTGGCCGGCCGACCGAGCCCTGTAGTCCGGTCGACCGACCTGCTCTGTTATGCCTGTTTTGCCTATTTTGCATATTTGTTTGATTTTTCCGTATCTTATCGATTCAAGTTGGTTTTTGATGGTTGTTATTGCATCTTTGGCTTTGATAACTTGCTTTTGACTTCATTCACGATTTTAATAAAATAATCTCTCGAATCGTATTTAAAAGCTCATTTCTCCTATTTATAAATTCTATTTAAAACACACACTTTCGCACGTCGAGCGAAGTGGAAGGGTGATTAAATGGTTGGGCAAAACACGGACCATGAATCTGTGCGTTTATCTTTCCGATTAGTCCCCGACCTATTCGATTGATTGTTTTGACCTTTGGGTTTAGTTTACCGATGATATGAGGTAAATTTGTATTGCTTTGAGTGTGAAAGTGACTGACGGATAGTAAACCGTTTAGTGCGAACGAGTGGTTATGGGACGCACGTTAACACTGTTCGGATTCCTTTTCGAGAGTTGTGACACATTTAGCCAGTTAGTGGTGTCCAGTACTGGGTCTTCGACCTTCACCGCTACGGTTTGTTGCCTCTGGGATGGTGTCTTCGGACTTTCTCCCTAGGTTTGTTGCCTTCGGGTATGTTGCCTTCGGGTGTGTGCCTTCGGGTTTGTTGCCCTATATAGTTTCACTCTGATGTTGGCCTTATGTGCCGCATGGGTGATACTTGGGTTTGGAGCCTTCGAGCTTATGGATCCTTGTTGTACATACTGAGCTCGAGCAATCATATGTTTCATTGATATTATATTCCCTTGGTATCGCCCATCGTGTTGGTCTGTTTGAGCCGCATGATGTATAACGATTACCTTGTGGAACTTGTATACCTTATCGGTATTTGTTATTTGCCTTTTGGCTTGTTTTGGGATATTTGTATCCTTTGTTTCTATATGTTGCCGATGATATGAGGCTTGTTCTATATGATTCATCTCTTGTTGATGATTGTGTTATCTCCTCTAGAGATATTTGTTATACTGTATGACCTTGCAGGTTTATTATTGTTCAGTTTATCTAACTGATTTGTTATCTAGACTGACCCGTGTATTTTATACTCGGGTCAGACCGAGATGTTTCAGGTTAGGTGCTTTTGGACTTAGCCTATTTTGCTTCCGCATGGACTATTCGCTAGCTTCATTTTGTTATAGCGTCTTTAGTGGTCCTTATCTGTTGTAACTATGATATTTATACTTTTTCTCGTCTCGTCTGTATATTGTGGTCTCCTGTACCACTTGACATGTATTATTTTGTATACTCTGTTGTGTATCTGTTTATGTGTATATTATGATCGACTGTTCTGTGATGTGAATTACATTTGAGTTGTTATATTTTCTTCTGATAGATCCTATAGCCATTGTAATTTTTCTTTAAATATTTATTGAATAGGTCGAATTTTAATGTGATTCTACTTTTCGACGTATTTAGTGAATAGTTAAGGTAAGATTACACATGGTCGCTTCCATTATACTCTATTGTCCGCGTTAGCCGATAGTATTATCTATGTAATACTCTTTGTTAACGAGGCTCTCGGAGTGGGGCGTCACACATAGGCTCCTTTTTTAGTCATTTTAATTATGACACAAATGTCAAGGCTATCCATCATCGTTCTCTTACTTCGTTCCAGTAAACGTCGCCAATTCAACCACTACATTCTGGATATCATCCGTCATGTACATGGTTGTTAAAGTGGTTCCAATATTGACAAAGAGTATGCCAATAAGAGGCCCCAGTCTCTTTAACAATCAATCGTCAATTTACACACCGGTTGGTTCTTTTACCTTTCGAAAACAATTAGCACTTGATATCAAAATATCATATTCGTTTCAAAATTAAATCCATTCGAAACCATCATATATTCGCTTTAAAATCAAATCCATTTCGAAATTATCATATATTCAAAATTATCACATATTCAAAATTATCAATTTTGTCCGATAAATCAATTTCATTTCCAGAATTTGATTCGAATTCAATTTAGGTTATAATCTTTACTTTAACCTAATTCGTATTTAAATCCAAGATTTAAATATAAACAATTTACCTTTTAACCAGTTTGATTTTTAGAAAATAGTTTAAATAGTTTAAAATAGTTAAATAGTTAAAAATAGTTTAATAGAAATAATTTGAAATACAAATGGTTTATATAATAAAATAGTTTGCAAAAATCAAAATAGTTTGAATATTTGAAGAATATAGATTTTTAAATCATGTATACTAAAATACTCATTTTTAAAATAATTCAAATGTCAAACCAGTCAACTTCCCAATTTCCTACCCAAGTCAATTCCAAATTCCATTTCGATTTAATCGATTCAATTCCGATTTTAACTCGAATAAATTTCGATTCCATACAAATTTCTTTCAATTCGCAAATTTCTTTCAATTTCAATTTCCATTTCCAATTTAATTTAAACCTTAATTCCGAATTGATTTCTAATTCCAATTCCAAATTAATTAATTTCAATTTCAAATTAATTTCCAATACTAGATTAATTTAACTTCCAATTTAAAATTAATTTAAATTTAAATTTCGAATTTATCTCCCATTTCCAATTCCAAATTTAATTTTAAAATATAGATTTAAACACTTAAATCAAATTTACTTCCAATACCAAATTTTAAATCCAAATTTTCAATTTATAATTCGATTCCAAGCTCAAATTTTGAAATATCATTTCATAGCATTTTTGCTCATAAATATTCAAAGTTCGAATCAAAGGCAATCTTTTAAACAAAACCATTTCTGAAATTTACGATGTATTTAATTTATGACTTAAAATTTTAAACTTTGCTTAATTAAACAATCTCGTTTATTAATTTTAAATTCTGACATTTCGAGCTCCAATTCAAAATAATTCAATTTTCATATATTTGATTTTATTCTAAAAATCAATTCATTTAAGAATTTCAAAACAACTTTTAAAATCATTTAATTTAACCAACCCGGTGTCCGTGTATAATTCTCTAACCTATAGCCAAGTGGGTAACTATTTCAATTTAATTTCAAAGATGGAAATATATCATTTCAATCCAAATAGATGTCAAAGGTATATATCATTTGAACCTATTTCTTAATTTATTCGAAATAATTAAATTTACAGTTTTATATACTATAAATTATATACATGATGATAACATGAAATATCAAAATAAATGAACATCCAAATTAACAACCAATATCATCCATCACAGCCAATCATCCATACATTCAATAAAATTCACAACAATTTTATAATTATCAATATCGAGTATAATATTACCAATTAAATTTAAATTTATTTTAATGAATTTAAATTATATCAATTAATTTATATATCAATATAAATGAAAAATAAACCTACCAAACAACAACTAATAAATTTCATATCACTTCAGAATATAAATTTAACTAACAATTTTTTTAAGTCAATTGTGAGCGTAAAACACTCACCTTTGTTTTATTTGAAACTGAAAATATTTCAGCTTCAAATAAATGTCAATCCAATTCCATCTCGTAGGTGATGCGAATACGACTCCAATGTACAAACCGTCTCGAATCCGATCTACCATCCATGCACAGCTCCTCACGCCTGTCCTCTCTTCCTCTAGCACTCACGACTTCAATCCTTTCTTCTTTTCCTCTTTGTCTTTTTTTTCGCTTGCCGATCACTGCCACTAGATCTGAAATCGCGTCGCCCACCACCATAGTCTACCGCCTCTACCTAGCTCGCGACCCACGCCCTAGCCGCCTCCACCTAGCTCGCGACAGAAGTCGACGTCGAACCCTAAATCGTGGCGCACAAAACCCTAGAGCCGCGGCTGTCACCACGCCATCGAGCTCCAAGCAACCGTCGATCTCCTACAATTCTCCTCCAGGTGAAATCGGCAACCTTCAATCGTCATTATATTTTTTCTGTATTTCGCGAGTGTCTGCTATTTTTCGATCTGCTTATTTTTTTTGTGCGTGCGATTAAAATAGAGATGAGAGAGAGAGATGCGGCTAAAAGAGTATGAAGGGTTGAAAAGGTAATAACTAATATAAAATATTAATATTTACATAAATATCTCGTTCGAATAGCCCGTGGAAATCCAAACTCCAAATGAAGCTTGCCGTTTGACGTTTTTAACATTTTACCCCTATTCCGAACGCAATGGAACAAGTTCCAAAGTCTAATTCGATCGTATGCGGAAAATAGCCTTTCGAATCGAATTATTTATTTAAATTTCGAATTTAAATCCTATGCGTTTCAAGCTCGCATGGCCAAACGACAAATCCAATCACTACGAAATTTGAAATCGTGCAATAATTCACCATTACGGATCCGATGAAACTGGTTTCGTCAAAATCCGAGATAAGGGTAAAAATGGCTATTTTAACTCGTTAATTTAAAATACAAAATTTTAAATTATTCACATTTAAACCCAATTTTAATTATTTTTTCTTCATTCATATTTTGATTAAAATTTAAATCAATTACCGATATATATTACAAACATCTTAAATCCAAAACGAAATTAGTTAAATAATTTCCAATATTAAATTTTAAACAATTTAATTATCCAATAAATCAATATAAACCAAACATTAAATTTAATTTCTACCCCTACTTAATCAATAATTTCATTAAATTTAATAATTTAAAATAGGCAAAAATACAGGTCGTTACAAGGTATGATATTACCCTGACTCCCATGAGTCAGCGTAGATGTGACTAAAACAGGAGCAGTTGACGGGCCAAGTGAGGTCATTCCTCCGATCGGGCAATTCCTTCGATACTATATTTTGACTTTGTGATTTATTTGGTGGCCACCCTTGATTTTGATTTGGGAGTGTGTTTCGAGGTGGGCGGTAGTCACGCTATGCGTTACCACCAACCCGGAAGTGTAATTGGTATATCTACCCTGGCATTGCCGAGTTGTGCCGTGCTTACATGCCCTAGCACGCCTTCACGAATTTTTTTTGTGTTGTACCTATGGAGTATCCTCTAGTAGCCTCCCGATCAGGAATTATTATGGTACTATATAGACCATGGCACTATAAAATGTGTTAAGGGGCATATGAGTAACACCTTAACACTATTTTAATAGTTTATCTTACTATAGACATATTATAATAGCGTATTGTACTACATAGTAGATAGTTGAATGGATCCTTAAGAGATGTGAATCCCAAACGTCTCTTGAGTTACTGCACTCACGTTAAACACTGGATAGGAGGTGGCAAACCCCGTAAACATCTCTGATGTAACAACCCTGTATTTTGTGATTTTTTTAAATTTTAAATTTTAATTATTTTAATTGAAATTCCCGATTTAAAAACTTTATTTTATTTATTAAAATGGAATAATTTTGTTATTTTAAATATTAATTTTGATTTTTATGCGAATTAGAATTACAAACATGAATAAATAGAATATTTTCCAGAAATGCAAATTTTGGTCAATATGGTTAAACTTTGACTTTTACATTTAAAATTTAAATATTTGAAAACTTGAATTTTATCTTTTATTATGAAAATAAATTAAATTTTACGAATACTGCTTTTTGTTTTGTTGAAATTCGATTTATATTGAGAAAGTTATGCTTTTTTCAATATTATGTATAAATTGATTTATTTAACAATATTGTTTATTTTAGTTTATATAAATAATATTTTTGGTTGTCAAATCATGTTCTAATTTGTGTAAGATGACATGTTATGCATATATTTTATTTTAAAACAATTTTATAAGTGTTGTTATAAATTTTTAAATGTTTACTGTATATTGTTTTCAATTTTTAATTTCTAGTTTCAACTAAATTAAGTATTTACTTTATTTATTTTTTTATCTTCCAAGATATTATTTTATTTTCATTTCTACTTCATTTTTATTCGGCTTTTTATTTTATTTACTGAAATTTTAATTAGTTTATTCGAATAAAAGAAAATAAGAAAATCAAAGAGACAAAAGCTTTTCATATTCCTTGTCTTTTCATTACCTTGCCTTTTCAAATTTAATTACCTTTTCATTCCTAGCTTTTGGCCGTTCACTCCTTAATTTTAAGCGGTGAATTTCATTTAGCATTCACGTGAGAAATATTCTTCTCATCTCAAAAACATGGCCATGTCAATTGCAGGAAAAAAATTGCTAACTTCATGGCATCTTTTCCTTATTTCTTTTCATATTGTCTATTGATTTTTGCCCTTATTTCTTCTAGTTTGCTCGGGCTAGCCGCTACCCCCATTAGCTCCACCATCACCTCCACCATTTATAGCAGAAACTTCCCCTCCTCTTCTGATCATAGTCAGGCCATGCCTTCATGTTGAAGCATCACTACAAAAATTTGCACAAAACCCCTCCAAAACAATGCTAGTCAAGCCTATACTCCATCTACCCTTCACTTACCACTTCGGCCATCCCTTAGCCACCACCTCCAGCCATCACATCACCTTTGACATCAGCTGCAAACCTGTACCTGTCATGACCAGACCTATACTTTCCTTTGGTCGAGCCCAATTGACAAGGTCGAGCCATATTGTGACCAAACTCCACTTATTTGCCTTGATTCCTTTGTATTCTACCTATATTGCACCTACCATCTTCATCTCCTTACATAGCCATGAGATTTGATGCTTAACCCGAGCCAAAGCATGATCATGGCTGAGTACAAGAACACCTAGGCCGAGCTTAGTGTGCATGTGACAAGCCATGCTGCCATGGTCAAGCTAAGTTGATGAAAAAGCTAGGTGATGTTCTTTATTCAAAATTTCAATTATTTCAATATATTTTGTATTGAATTCATATGTTTATATTTTCTTGTTTATTTATTGTATACAAGATCATCATCTAGGCTCCCATTCATTCAAATCAAAAGTCGTGCTGTCTCGTGCTATCGTGCTTTCCGGAATCTTTTCCGTGTAGTTTGATTTGCTAACTTCAGCTTGAAAAGGTGAGTCTTTCTCACTCTGACATTTCTACTTATGAAATGGTGAGTTGATAACAAGTGTTTAGTAAATAAAAATGTTTATGCAAGTAAATGATGATTATATGATATGCTATGTCATGTTATTACCATGTTAACTTTGTTAATTACCACCTGACATCTGATATCTGACATTATATTGTGAAATTGACATTGTTTATATTGTTTATGCATATATTCACACTGCAAGTTCCCTGTTAGAATAGAATCACTATAGGTTGAAATGATACATAACCAAGCGGACATTAGAATAAGAAAAAAATCTTTATGGGCTGAAATGATAGGCCAGAGCGATTTTTATTTATTTTTATTTACATGGGATTGCGGGTTTAAAAAGATAGAACCCGAAATTTCTTTTTAAACTGCGGATTGAAATGATATATATCCGTATCACTAGACCTAGTTTGGAAAATTATATACAGACCCCGTGTTATATTTTTATACGATTTTTCTTAAGATACGTATTTTTAAAAGTATAAATTTTGATTTAAAAATACATATTTTATGGTTTTAAGAAGGCTAAATATTAAGTTTTGAATTTGTGAATTTAAGTATATAAATTTGAGGTGAATGTGATTTTTGACTTTAAATTTTATTTTTAAAATGTAAGTAAATAATGGATATTAAATTTAAGTTTTGAAATGATATTTGAAGTAAAATGTTAAGTCTTTGTTCAATTTATAAATTAAGAAAACAGTGCAATTTTGACTTAACAAATAAATTGAATTTTAAATTGGATATTTGATTTTAAAATTTTGCTGTGATAAATCATATGTTAACTTAATTTAAATTTGAAATTTTGAAGTCTAAAAATATGATTTATAAGTTTAAATTTTTCTAAAATTGAAGTTTTATTGTTTCTGAAAAGTTGTAATAAAATCTGGAATTTTATTAACAGCATTTCCCAAAATGCTGTGATCTTATGACAGCTTTTTTAAATTCTGTTGTTTTTGAACTTAATTATGGTTGAAATAACTAAATATCTATTACGGCATTTTATAAATTCCGTTGTTCCTAAACTAACTATTTTGGAAACTATAAGCAATGATAGCACTTTATAAATGTTGTTGTTACTATAATTGTCAATGTTTTGAAATGTTATAGATTTTAACACTGTTTGAATTATATTTTAAAGTATTAAATGGTTTAACTTTTGGAATTGATTATCTGTGAAATTTACCGATTTTTGAATATATTTTAATATTTAAATTTGAATTTTAAGGAATTTAAATTGAATTTTAATTTAAATAAGGTTTACTTGGATATGTGTTAATGGAATAAAATGTAATGAAATTAATGAATTTTTGCATGGAATTTTGTAATGATATTTGAAATAATAAACGAATGACATATTTTATTTTTAAATGATATTTAAATTTGAATATTTGAAATTGTATTCAAATAATGATTTGATAATGAGGTTTTGAAGGATATGATATTTTAATGATTTTGAAATGGTTTTGAATGATATAATCTTTATTTGATAAAGAATGTGAATTTGGAATGATACTGATTTTGATAAATGAATATTTGAAGTTTATATTTGTATGAAAGGATATTTGTATAAAAGATGTTGGATTTATGAAATGAACTTTTCAAACCTAAGTAATAATGAAGTTAAATTTGAGATATATGAAATTACAAAATTTAGTTTTGAAATATGGTATATTTAAAGCTTTGGATTGATGGTTTGAATTGAGTTAAATTGGAAATTTGTCTTTGAAATGTTATGATTTTCAAAGTGTAATGATTTCAAGTATTTTGGTTTTGAAAGAGTTATAACTTTGAAAGTATTATGATTTTTGAAAGGTGAATATATGTTTGAAATGGAATGATATCGTATTGATTTGAATATAGTTTTGAAATAAAATGGTTTTGGTTTCGAACTATAAACTATTTTGATAGGGATATGGTTTCGAAATGAAATGATTTGATTTTTTGAAGTATAAACTATTTTGAAATGACCACGGCGTTACAATAACATTTGGTTGTTAAAGAGACTGGGATCGGAAGTTGTCATACTCTCTGCCAACTCCGAAAACCACTTTAACAATCATGTATGCGGTGGAGATTCCAGAATGAAGTAGGATGGTGGCGACGATCCTATTGAGGCATGAACATGGACCCGACTCTCGTGATTTGCCATAAGATGGCTAAAACAGGAGCGATCGATGGGCCAAGTGAGGTCATTCCTCTGAACGAACACATTCCTTCGATACTATACTCTTACTTGTGATTGATTAGATGGTCATCCTCCGATTTTGATTTGGAAGTGTGTTTTGAGGTGGGCGTTAGTGGCTTCTATGCGTTACCACCAGCTCGGAAGCGTAATTGGTATATCTACCCTGGCATTGCCTAGTTGTGTCGTGTCACCTACCATAGCGAGCCTTACTATGAGTTTTTTCCCTCCCATAGCCCATGGAGTATTTAGGGTAGCCTTCTGATATGGAGGTATGCTGATACTTGATGGACCACTGGGACTATTACGTGTTGGGGGTTATGTGGGTAACCCTTCAACGCTATTTTAAAGCAAGTTTATTTTACTGTAGACATTATTATAATAGCGCAATATTACTACATAGTAAATATTTTAACAGATCCTTAAAGGATGGACGATCCCAAGCATCCTTTAAGTTACTGATGCATTTTTTTTACTGTTCACTTGAGTTGATTTACAGTTCATAAGTATTTATGTCCTGACTCGAGTGTTTTGTGTTTTGCTTTAGATCGAGTCAGACTGAGTGATTCAGCATTCAAGACTCACCTTCGGAGTTGCAGCTTTGCTTGAAGATCCAGCCATCTGTTTTGCTTTCAGTATGCAGTAATTTTAGTGATGTATTCTGATTTGTATCTGATGTATCTTGCTACTCTTGTGTTGTATCTTGTTTAAATCTGATGTACTTATTTTATATAGTAGCTTCATGAACTACTATCTCTTTTAATTCCGCTGCATTATTTTTACTCTGTGTCTGTGATCTGTTATTATTTATTTACTGTATATTTTGAGATTTTACAAATTTTATTTACAACGCAGTATTTTGACCAATTCAAGTCCAACATGTCCGGATGCGAATGGCTGAAAATATCGGGTCATTACATTTGGTATCAGAGCTTTGGTAGCTCTAAGCAAAACTTGGCATATATGGTAAATGTATTTACAGAATCACTTTCATTCGAGTTTGAATCTCTTCCTTTTTGACTCGATTCCTTTGAATTTTGGAACATTCCCTGCGGTTGCAAATTTCATTCGTGTCCCTCACTATTCTTCTTCTTTTGATTCTGGAATATCCCATAACTCCACTTCGAATGATCTTTATAGTGAGTCGACCGTCTCGCCAATCTCAGATTGATTTATAAAGGGGGAAACTCCTTTACAACAGCATCGATTCACCAGATATTTTTATATTCTCGGTTTAGATGCTAGTACCTCTTATTGTCCCAAACTCTATCTCTTGAGATCGAATGTTGATTTACCCCAGAAATCCACATTGATCTTATCCTTTAAGTCACGGCTGACCCGGTTAAGGTTGGCCGCGATTTATATAAGCTTATCCATCTTCCTATTCTGTTATTTAATCATCTCATCTTTGTTTCCAACTTATCTTCAAAACATTTTGAATTGTAGTTGTAAATTTATATTAAATGTTTTATATATTGTGTTGTTTGAGTTGTTGATGTTGATTTGGGTTTCCGATCGATTTATCTGATCAACGCTATCAATAAGATTTCCAAAACACTTGAACAGATCAAACTGACACAATATGTTTTTTTTTCAAATTTAGCAATGAAATAAATTTGTAATTATATTATAAAATCTTTTTCTGGATTTTTTTATTGAATTGGTTGTTAAGAAATAATATTTGATTTTATATATCATTATCTCTTATTTCATATATAAATAATTGAACTATAAACCTGGTTATAAATTTATTTGGAAATTTAAAATGAATTTAAAACAAGAATTTGAGAATTTAATTTTCGATGGATTTCAAACCTTGTATTTAAAGTTTTAAAAGGATATATTATTTAAAGTATTTTCGTATAGAAATTTGTTTCCAAAGAATTCTAAAGATTTAAAAATTAATGCTCTTCTCTTTGTCGCTGGAAAATAATTTCGGTGATGACTGCAGCATCGTCGACATTCATTTTCGAGTTTCAAAGTGAAGAGACCGTTCTATAGTCTTGCTATAGTTTTTTTTTGGGGAATTTAATTGATTTGAATTTCTAAAATAAGGCTGGATTTATAACATATGTTGATATATGATTTAATTGATATATATATATATATAATATGTGTATTTATTTATCTCTAAATAGTTTGGAATTTATCGGAAATTTAATTCCTAAATTTTATCTTGAAAGATAATTTCAAGTATAATTTCAAGATTTGGATAAATATTCAAGCTTGAAATGATTAAATTGGAAAGTATTATTTGTATAATACACAATTTCATTCCAATATAACTTACCCTAATTATTCAGAAGTTGAGTAGGTAAGTGGATAATATACAATACAAAAAGGATTTTATAAATAAAATTTGAGTGGTTATAATAAATGTTATACACTTAAATTTTAGTTATAAAAAGATTAACAGTGGTAAATAGAAAAAAAGGTAATGGAATAAGTTATAATATAAAATGATGTTAAAGGAACTAAGAATAAATTAAAGTTGTTGTAATAAGTAAGTATACTTAACATAGGTGATAAAGTGTATTAAAAGGAATAAATTTAATTTTTAATTAGGAACAAAGAAGAATTATATTTATTGAGTACATTATGAGTATATTAAATGTGTTTTTTTCAAATCCATGATTTTTGTGATTGTATATTTAAGATAATTTGATGATAAGGTAATGAAATTAGAGATGCTTAAGATTTATTTAACTTATGTAAGATTAATTATCAATTTAAGTTCAATTTTTCATGGTTTTAAATTTATTATCTTATTTTGTTTTCAAACTATTTTTTGTTGTTGTCCTTATTTCCCTTATCTTGCTATAGAATAGCAGGTTGTTGCTTATACCAATATATTTAGAAATCTTTCTATAATCTTTAATAATCTTTGGTACTTATTCTTAATCTGAGCACTGCTTACCATCCACAGACCGACGGTCAAACGGAAAGAGTGAATTAGATTTCTCCAGATCTTCTTCGTGTTTGAGATCATCTCCACCTTGTTAAACTTACCTATAACAACAGTTATCAGGTAAAATTTCAATCTTCTTGTCATCTTGTCTTAATCCTTTTTCATTCTATCTTTTCTGTGCTGTCCCGTACCTTATTCCTTTTTGGGGATGAAAAGTTTTGAGTGGGGGAGAGTGTAACAACCCTGTATTTTGTGATTTTTTTTTAATTTTATATTTTAATTATTGTAATTGAAATTCCTGATTTAAAAACTTTATTTTATTTATTAAAATGGAATATTTTTGTTATTTTAAATATAAATTTTGATTTTTATGAATTAGAATTTCAAACATGAATAAATAGAATATTTTTCAAAAATGGGAATTTTGGTCAATATGGTCAAACTTTGACTTTTAAATTTAAAATTTAAATATTTTAAAACTTGAATTTTATCTTTTATTATGAAAATAAATTAAATTTTAAGAATACTGCTTTTCGTTTTGTTGAAATCCGATTTATATTGTGAAAGTTATGCTTTTTACAATATTGTGTATAAATTGATTAATTTAACAATATTGTTTATTTTAATTTATATAAATAATATTTTTGGTTGTCAAATCATGTTCTAATTTGTGTAACATGACATGTTATGCATATATTTTATTTTAAAACATTTTTATAAGTGTTGTTATAAATTTTAAAATGTTTACTGTATATTGTTTTCAATTTTTAATTTCTAGTTTCAATTAAATTAATTATTTTCTTTATTTATTTTTTATTTTCCAAGATATTTTTTTTTTCATTTCTAATTCATTTTTGTTCAGCCTTTTCTTTTATTTACTGAAATTTTAATTAGTTTATTTGAATAAAAGAAAATAAGAAAATCAAAGAGAGAAAAGCTTTTCATATTCCTTGTCTTTTCATTACCTTGCCTTTTCAAATTCAATTGCCTTTTCATTCCTAGCTTTTGGCCGTTCACTCCTTAACTTCTAGCCATGAATTTCATTATGCATTCACGTGAGAAATATTCTTCTCATCTCAAATGTAACGATCCCGGTTTAAAGACGAATTTAAATTTGTAATTAAATTTAATTTTTGGGTTAAATTATGGATTTATTTGAATTTTTCAAATTTAATAAGATGTATATACTTTGGGTTATAAATAAAATTTTGTTTTGGAAATTCAAAATGAATTGGATTTAAAAGTTATACTTTGGAAAAAAAAAATAAAATATAATATGTATGATTATTTATTAAAGGTATAAATTGTGTTTTAATCCATTTTCTTTAAAAAGGTTATAAAAAGTATAAAATAAAATTTTATCCTATCAATATTGAATATAAGTGTAAAATATAAAATACATATATGTTATAAATTTAATGTTTCATAGTTAAACTATAAAAAGAAATAAAATTCAAGAATTTATGTTAATAATAAAATTTATATGGTCGTATGGCAACATAGGATAAATACATACTATAACAATTTTGTATGAAGCACAAAGACAAGAAGATAGATAAAAACATCTATGTGCAAAGCAAACAGAAGAAACAAAAAAATAAAATACATACAAATTTGCATGTGAATAATAAAACACAAAGGCTTGCAAAAGAAGATAATGAAACAAACAAAAATATCTACAAAAAAAAAACTGCATATACAATTCAAATAGGATTCATAAGTAAACAAAAATGGGGACATTGCATTAAATGCTTCCTTCTCAAGCACACCAAATATATCATCTCAACTGAAATAAAATTACTTCATTTCAGTAACAAAAAAAAAATCTTTAGTCAATTAAGAGAAAAAGTCTCTTCAAAACAAAAGAGGCTTGACTGGACAATACCTTCCCCTTATATACAAACTGTTTTTCTATATATATGTGTTCATCAGCTCAAATATAAAATATAACATGGATGATTATTTATTAAAGGTATAAATTGTGTTTTAATCCATTTTCTTTAAAAAGGTTATAAAAAGTATAACTTTTAAATCCATTCATTTTGAATACATTTTGAATTTCCAAATCAAAATTTTATTTATAACCCAATTCAATTGGAAATAAGTATATACATCTTATTAAATTTGAAAAATTCAAATAAATCCACAATTTAACCCAAAAATTAAATTTAACTACAAATTTAAATTTGTCTTTAAACCGGGATTGTTACATCAAAAACACGACCATGTTAATTTGTGGAATTTTTTTGGGTAAGTTCATGGCATCTTTTCTTTATTTCTTTTCACATTTTCTATTGATTTTTGCCCTTGTTTCTTCTAGTTTTCCCGGGCTAGCCTCTAGTCCATCAGCTCCATTATCACCTCCACCATCTACAGTACCAACTTCCCCTCCTCTTCTGATCATAATCAGGCCGTGCCTTCATGTTGAAGCATCACCACAAAAATTTTCACAAAACCCCTCCAAAACAATGCTAGCCAAGCCTATACTCCACCTACCCTTCACTTACCACTTCGGCCACCCTTTAGCCACCACCTCTGTAACAACCCTAGATTTTTGAATATAAATTTAAATTTAAATTTATTTAATTTTGAAATTATTTTAAATTTGTTTTATTTATGAGATTTCATTTCTATATATTTTTAAAACGATAATAGATTTTTCCAAAATTTATTGCATTTACTTCCTATTTTTAAAGGTTAGTTTCTATTTTTCTGCTATTTTCTTCATTTAAATTATATTTAACTAAAATTTATTTATTTATTTTTATGAATGCATGTTTATTTTATGTTCTTATCTTTATTTATAAATATTTTCCAAGTCCATATAAATTTTCCAAATTTTATTCTGTTTATTTTCAAATTTTCTAGACTAGTTTTCATTTTCTATGCTATTTTCTTATTTTAACCATATATTATTAATATTTATTTACTTATATTTTATATATTTGTTAAATTTTAGAATTTTAACTGTATGTATTTTCGGTTATTTAAATTTATAAAAAGAAAACAAGGAAATTTGAAAGGTTTTGGTGACTTTTGATTTCCTAAGGCCTCTTATATTCCTTCCTTTTCACATTTCACCATATCTTTTCATCAATTGGCCATAACTCCTCATTTCTTTCATCCTCCTATACCATTTACATTCATGTATATCATTTTCCTCACATCTGAAAGAAAATTTCGGCCTCCATTGTTTTAGAAAAAAATTGGTAATCTTTTTCTCTTTTGTTTTCACATTTATTATTTTTTTTGATTTGATTTTGCTCTTGTGTCTTCTCCCTTTAGGTTCGGCCATCCTCCACCACCACCTGAGCATATCACCATCACCTCCTCCTCTCTGGCCAACCCCAAGCCGAGCCACCAAGGTGGTTGATCCTTCACCAAAATTCACCAAAAACTCCATCAACTTGTCATAGTTGAGCACTACCATGTTTCCACCAACTTCACCACCTATTAGCCGCCACCATCTCCACCTCCACCACCTCCAGCTCCACATGAACCCTCTGCCACATTATCCTCTTGACCACTCCAGTGATGGCCGTGACCCATGTGTCTTGGCCGAGCCTTGAATGGCTTTGAAATCATGTGTTGTTCCTTGCTTTGTTGTTGTGTAGTGTTGTTCATGCATGTCCACCTTTGCACCACCTCCCAACATGTTAGGTCGACCCATATCCATCCATAACCTGATCCAAAACCTTGCTTTAGCCTTGTGTTTTACCTATGGCCGAGCCTAATGAAAGTTGGAAGCAAGTGAAAAGCAATTCTGCTTTGATTTGTGTAGTTGATTCTAGCTTAATTTAGTCATTTTTGAATTTGAAAGCTTATAATTGTTGTATTGTTTTGTTTGATTTGTTTTCAAGGTAATTGATATTTGGCTCTCCTACTCATATCTTCTCGTTCTATCGTGCTTGTGTGGATCTCTTTTGTGCATTCGTTGTTGTGTCTCCAGCTTAAACCTGTGAGTTATTCTCACCAGACAATCTGTACCTATATAACTAGTAAATTGACCACTTGTGAATCTGTATAATGCATCACCATATTATATCTGCTATGCTATGATTATATGATGTTCACCCATGCTTAAAAACCTGTTATATCATATGTTACTGTTATATTATGCTGTTCTGTTATTTTTATCAGTTTATCACACTGCAAGTTCCCTTTAGATTAGAATCACTATGGGTTGAAATGATACATACCCGAACGGACTTTAGAATAAGGGAAAATTGTTAAGGGCTGAAATGATAGGCTTGATTGATTTTCAAATTATTTCGTTTACTTGGGACTGCGGGTTTGAAATGATGAAACCCGGGTTTTCTTTGTAAATTACGGGTTGAAATGATATATTACCCGTATCACTTTACCTAGCGTAGAAATTTTTATACAGACCTGTAATTAAAATATGTTTTTCTAAAATTTTTAAAATATTTTCAGAAATATAAATATTATAATATTTTGATTTAAACTTAATTAAAAATGATTTTTGTAAAATATTATTGATTTTCTAGAAATTTATAAGTGAAATAAATTATGGAAAAGTTAGAAAATTTGAACGTAGGTTATTTTTGGAAATTTTGATTTACTTATAATTGGAAATTAAATTAAATATGAAATATGATAAATTTATGATATTTTGAATTTAAATGAATTTGTAATGATTTTATAATAAATTAATGATTTTTGAATAAAGTCAAAATGTGAAATGAATGAATATTTAAGTTGAAATTTGGAAATATAACTTAAATTGGAATTTATGAATTTTGTTTTAAAAGTGAATTTTAAGCTAAATAAATAAAAATGAAATTAAGTTATATTTGAAAATTTAAACTTAAGTGTTAGGTTAAAATTTAATTTAATGAATTTAAAATTGAATGTTGAAATTTAATAAGTGGATTATTGTTAAATCTTGATTTTTTGAATGGAAATTTAACTTTATAAAGTCATGAATTTAAGGAAAATTAAATGATGATTATAAAAGTGAAATTATACGATTTTATAAGTTAAAAATAATTCAAATAAAATATAATTGTTTGTGAAATTATATTGAATATTTGAAGTTCATTAACTTCATTTCTGAAATGCTATTAATTCTAATGTAAATGACAATACAGCATTTGTAAATGCTGTAGTTATTAATAATGAACCAAATGGCTAAATAAGATTAAAGGCTATTATAGCATTTTGTAAAGTGCTATAATTTTTTAATTAAACCAAGTTTTATTTGAAACTAATGTAACCTATTACAGCATTTTAAATGGTGTCTTTTGTTAAATTGAACTATTTTAAATATGACTTTCCGTAGCATTTCTAAATGCTGCAAAAGGTGGATTTTCACTATTTTGATAAAATTAAGTGAATGAATGAACTTTGAAAAGTTTAAAATTTTTGGAAATTTAATAATATAATTATTAAATGTGATAAATTCATTTTAATGATTTAAATGAAGTAATTCGATTTGAAATATAAACTATTTTTGGAATGTGAATTAAAATGGTATTTTAAATTGAATAAAATGAATATGGCTTTGAAATGAAATGATATGTTTGATATTTTGAAATGATTTGAAAGAATTTGAATTGTTAAATAATATTTGATTTTTGAAATATAAATACCATTTTTAAAAATTATAACTACGGTTATAATAACGATTGGTTGTTAAAAAGGCCGGGATCGGATATGGACATACTCTCTGTCGATACCGAAAACCACTTTAACAGCCGTGTATGCGGTGGAGATTCTAGAATGAAGTAGGATGGTGACGACGTTCCTAAGTTACTTTACGTGGACCTAACTTCCATGAGTTAGCTTAAGGTGGCTAAAACAGGAGCGATCTCAGGCCAAAGGAGGTAGCACCTCTGGCTGGACACACTTCTTCGATACCTTTCTTTTACTGTTGTGATCGATTGGGTGCACCCCTTGATTTGGAGTGTTGTTCAGGGTGGGCGTATGTGGCTGCTGCGTTAACACCGGCTCGTGTGCGTAGTTGGTATATCTACCCTAGCATTGCCTTGTGTGTCATGTCACCTATCATACCGAGCCTTTACTACGAGTTTGTTTTTCTCCGTAGCCCGTGTGGTATCCTCTGACAGTTTCCCGATTTGGAGATGTCATGATATTAGATGGACTACTTGGACTATTATGTGTGAAGGGTGATATGGGTAGCCCAGAATGCTATTTAAAAGTATGTTTATTTTACTGTAGACACTATTATAATAGCGCAATATTACTATATAGTAAATAGTTTGACGGATCCTTAGAGGATGGGCGGTCCCAGGCATCCTTTAAGTTACTTGTTCTTTATTACAGTTCACTTGATTTAGTTTACACTATATAAGTATATATTGTCCTGACTCGAGTGTTTTGTGTTTTGCTTTATGCTCGGGTAAGCCTGAGTATTCATAGCTTTGGATTCTCTTTCTGGAGCTGGTCTTTGCTGGAGTTTCTGCTTATCTACATATATATCTACTTCTGTTTCAGCTATAATAGTTTATCTCATGTATTAGTGAACTTCTATATATTTGGGATTTCTATTATTTTGTTTTCAGACTGTATTATGTATTTGGTATGAGACTCTGTTGTAGTAGCTTCATGAACTACTATGTATTTTTATATTCCGTTACGAGTTATTCTGTTTGTTCTGGGTCTGTGATTCTGTGTATTTGATTTTATTTGCTCCAAATTTATTTACAATCTGTTATTTCGCATCATTCAAGTCCGACATGTGTGTCTGCCATTGCACTTGGAGGGTGCAGCATGATAGGGGGTTCTCGCTTCCTGGTTTGGTAGCGAACGGTTGACTCTTACTCCTACATGTCCCCACGGGGGTTGGTGGTGCAGTCGGGAGGCTGGCCGTAAAGGCGGAACACAGGTGCCAATGTATGCTACGTTGGGCATTACTCCACTGGCGCGGCCCATGACAGTTGGTATCAGAGCTTTGGATTTGGCAAACCATTGCCTCTGTGGAGCAAAAACTTATTAGAGATAGGGTATTTCTACCCTAAAATGAGTGAAATTAGTCTCAGAATCACATCTTTGTGAGAGACGTATTTTCAAACTATAAAATGATTTGTCAAAATGTTTTCAAAAGATTTTCAAAGATTATTTTGATATATAAATTTTCTTGTTTTAAAGGATTTCATGTTTCTAACTTCCTTTCTTTCGTATCTACCTTGTTAGATTTTTCTTTCTTTAGGATATTCATCCCAATGTATTCTCTTGTCTTACCTTAAATTTATCTTTGGCTTTTCTTTATTCTTGTCCTAAATTCATTCTTGATATTTTTCAGAATGAATCGAGGAAATGCCAGAGGTAGGGGTCGTGGTATTGCCACAGCTCCACAACCTGTTGCTCCAGTCAGGTTCACTGTTCTTTGTAAGGAATTCTCTCAGCTTGGTGGTACCCTATTCAACGGTTCAGAGAGCATCATTGAGGCTCAGCTGTGGTTGCGGAGTCTTGAGAGGATATTTACTGGTCTTGATATTACCGATGCCCAGAAGCGTTAGTTAGCAGCTTGGCAGTTGCGTGATTCTGCTTTAGATTGGTGGGAGTCCGTTACGGCTAGCACTGTCGAAGCTGATATCACTTGGGAGCAGTTTAGGTATCCTTTGTGTTATCTTGAATTGTTGTTCTTATTTGTTCCTTTCTTTTGAATCTATCTTAAGCTTATTTTCTGTATGTCGTTTCCAAGGAGGCTTTTGTGGCAAAATGTATGCTAGAAGCCGGGAAATCTCAGCTTTATTGTGAGTTTATGGATCTTAAGCAGGGTAGCGTGTCTTTTGCTGAGTATGAGAGGAAGTTCAATGAACTTTCCAAGTTCGTTCCTAGCTTGATTGACACTCCTCTTAAGAAAAATGAGAAATTTATTGCTGGTGCTCGTCCTGAGTATTATAGTCGCCTCATTTCTCATGTTCATGGCTCTTTCACCCAGCTTATGGATATGGCGATTCGCTATGAGAATTCCACATCCAAAGGTCCTGCTGTTTCTGGTGCTCAGTCTTCATCTGCTAATTCCAAAAAGCGTAAGCCTAACTTCCAGCAGCAGAAGAAGAATTGGCAGAAGCGTTTTGGTTTGGGATCTTCATCATCAGCTCCTGCTGTAACAACCCGCATATTTAACGATTATATATTTAAATGTTTTATTTAAATATAGCGTTGTTAGTCGGATTTTTGGGTCCGAAATGTTAATTTTTGCAAACGGCCGAATTGGGACTCGATACCACTTCCATTGAGTCCAAAACGGCGTTCGCGATCTTTTTGAGTATAAGCTTTGATATGTTTGGAGTAAGTCGAGTTTTGCTACCTTTTCTAATTAGGTTTTGGGTTTGGCTTCAGCCCACTAGCTAACTAAGTAACCTAACTCAGCCCCTCTCCTTCCATTCATTCATTTTCACCTCTAAACTCAACCTAAAACTGAAAATGGGGGAAGAGAATGGGAATTAGAAATTCCAAGCCCTAGATCTTCTTTGCAAACTTGAATTCTTGCTCCAAAATCAAGGTGAAGCTATAGGTAAGCCTCCTCTTCATCTTCTCCAACTCTTTCTTCTTCAATTTCAGAAAGTTTCCTAAACCTAACTTAGGAAAATACTTGTTTTGATCTTAGATTGAAGCTAGTAGAGTTGAAGTGGAGAGTGGCTGGTCTTTTCTTTGCATTTGAGCTTTCCGTCCTTGTTTTTGAGTTAAAAGGTGAGATTTTCATCTCACATCTATGTTTACAACTATGTTGGATTGTTAGGTATGAGTTCCTAACACTTATTCATGTGCAATTGCCTTTGGTTTGAATTGAATTGGTGAACATTTCAATTTTTGGTGTTTCGGAGTCAAAAACCTTTGAAAATCATAACATTGATGTTTGATCATGTTTTTGGTGGTGAATCAGAGTGTCAATGGTGCTGGGTTATCGATTGTCAAAAGCCCCTTAAGTCCATTGCTCGACCGGTTGCAAATGGTGAGAGTTTGCTCCTCCATTTGCTAGGCTGGAAAACATTTCCAGCTACAGCAAGTCGACTGAGCCCCTGCAGTCAGTCGACTGACTGCAGAGTTTAAAAACTCTCGTGTTATGGTTCAGTCGACTGACTGCAGAAGGCCAGTCGACTGACCTGCTTCATTTTGCCTAGTGTGCCCATTTGTTTGTGATTCCCACTTTTATCGATTTAAATTGATTCCAATTAGTTGTTTATGCATATTTGACCTTGATGATTCCTTTTTGACTTCATCCACGGGTTTTTATAAAATAATCTTCTAAATTGCGTTAAAAGCTCATTTCTCCAATTTATAAATTCTATTTAAAACGCACACACACAATTTCGCACTTCAAGCGGAGTAGAAATGAGATTAAATGGTTAAGTAAAACACAGACCATGAATCCATGCGTTTATCTTTCTGATTAATCCCCGCCCTATTCGATTGATCGTTTTGACCATTTGGTCTGGTTTACTGATGAGATGAGTTAAACTTTGTACTGCTTTGAGTGTGAAATTGACTAACGGATAGTAAACTGTTTAGTGCGAACGAGTAGTTATGAGACTCACGTTACCACTTTTTTGATTCCTTTTCGGGAGTTGTAACACATTCTACCAGTTAGTGGTGTCCAGTACTGGGCCTCCGGACCTTCACCGCTACGGTTTGTTGCCTTTGGGATAGTGTCTTCGGACTGTCTCCTTCAGGTTTGTTGCCTTCGGGTATGTTGCCTTTGGGTATGTTGCCTTCGGGTTTGTACCTTCGGGTTTGTGCCTTCAGGTTTGTTGCCTTACTATATCGCTTTCGGAGTTGGTCATTCGTCACTGCTCGAGTGATATTGGGTTTGGAGTCTTCGGGCTCATGGATCCTTGTTTATACAGTACTGAGCACGTGCAAATTTTCTGATGTTTCATTGATATGTATATTCCCTAGCTATCACCCTTCGGTGTTGGTCTTTTTGAGCCGCACGATATGTAGCGATTACCTTGTGGAACTTGTGTTACCTTCATTGGTATTTGTTATTGCCTTTTGGCTTGTTTTGGGATATTCATATCCTTTATTTATTTGTGTTGCCGATGATATGAGGCTTGCCTTGTTATGATATGATTCATCTTTTGTTAGATGATTGTGTTATCTCTTTTAGAGATATTTGTTATACTTTGCGACCTTGCAGGTTATTGTTGTTTAGTTTATCTAACTGATTTTTTTAGCTAGGCTGGCCCGTGTATTTGTACTCGGGTCAGACCGAGATGTTTCAGGTTAGGTGCTTTTGGACTTAGCCTATTTGCTTCTGCATGGACTATTCAGCTTGCTCCTTTTTGTTATAGTTTTTTTAGTGTAGTCCTTTTTGTTGTAATTCTGATATGTATTCTTTTGGATTCGTCTGTATATTGTGGTTTGCTACACCACTTGACATGTATCAGTCTGTATACTCTGTTATGTACCAGTATATGTATATATATATGATGATCTACTGTTCTATGATGTATATTACATTTGAGTTGTTATATTCTGTTCTGATAGATCCTCCAACCACCTATGGTTTTGTTTTAAGTATTCATTGGAGATGTCGACCTGCTTGGTATGGCTATTGTCGATGTATTCAATAGATAGTTAGAGCAAGGCTATAGATGGTCGCTCCTAACCAGCCTTATTCTCCGTGTTAGAGCTTGAGTCCAAGTAGTTGATTCAGTCCAGTTTTTCTCCATGGCGATCCGCGGTCGTCTTCGTGAAGAAGTCCGATGGAACTCTTAGGCTTTGCATTGACTATCGCAAGCTTAACGAGTTAAACATCAGGAATAGGTATTCGTTGCCTAGGATCGATGATATGATCGATTTATTGAGTGGTGCTAAGGCCTTTTCTCAGCTTGACCTTACCGCGGGTTTTCATCAGTTACGAGTCGCAAAGGATAGCATACCTCTTACCGCTTTTCGCACTCGTTATGGTTCTTTTGAGTGGCTCGTTATGCCGTTCGGTTTGACGAACGCTCCTGCTTTCTTTGTTGATCTCATGAATCGAGTATTCCGGGAATATCTCGATAAGTTCGTCATTGTGTTTATTGATGATATCCTTATTTATTCTAAGTCTGAAGATGAGCATGCCAATCACCTGAGAATTGTGTTGAGTACTCTCCGTCATCATCATCTTAGAGCCAAATTCTCCAAGTGCCATTTTTGGGAGAATAAGGTTAAGTTCATAGGCCATGTTATATCTTCCGACGGCATTTCAGTCGATCCTTCAAAGATCGAAGCCATCTAGAATTGGAAGAAGCCTGAGAATGTTCATGAGATTCGTAGTTTTCTTGGATTGGCGGGTTATTACCGTCGGTTCATTAAGGATTTTTCCCGTGTTGTGCTTCCTCTCACCAGCCTTACTCGGAAAGGTATTCGTTTTATTTGGTCCGACAAGTGTGAAGCTTCCTTTCATACATTAAAGGAACTTCTCACTAATGCTCCTATTTTAGTGGTTCCCGAAGGGAATCATGATCTTGTCGTCTACACCGATGCTTGTGGTAGTGGTCTCGGTGCTGTTCTTATGCAGAAGGATCGAGTAGTTGCTTATGCTTCTAGGCAACTGCGTCCGAATGAAGTTCGCTATGCCACTCATGATCTTGAGTTAGCCGCCATTATCTTTCCCTTGAAGATTTGGCGACACTATTTATTGGGCGAGCGCTTCATTCTCTATACCGATCATAAATCTTTGAAGTATTTATTCACTCAGAAGGAACTCAATATGAGACAACAACGTTGGCTCGAGTTTCTTGCCTCCTATGACTTTGATATCCAGTATACCCCTGGAAAGGGTAATCGTGTTGCTGATGCGCTTAGTCGCAAACATTCAGGTATTGTTTCTATGATGCTTGCCGAATGGGATATTCTTGAGACTCTATCTTTTTTTGAAATTCGTGATCAAGGTTCATCTTCTAATTCTCCTATTCTATTACTTAGTTTTGGAGCTCGACCCATTTTATTTGATCGTATTGCCGATGCCCAACGGCGTGATCCTGATTTGTTGCATCTTATTTAGCTTTGTGAGTCTGCATCCTGTAATGAGGCGTTATGGGATTTCAGCATTGATTCTTATGGGTGTCTTCGCAAGAAGAACCATCTTTTTGTGCCTTCTGATTTTTCGCTTAGGCATGACATTCTTGATGATTGTCACCTTTCTATGTATACCATTTATCCTTGTAGTAGTAAGATGTATGCCGATATGCATCGTCTTTATTATTGTGAAGGAATGAAACGCGATGTGGCGAGTTATGTGAGTAATTGCATAACTTGTCAGCGTATTAAGGCCGAACATCAGCGTCCTTCGGGTCTTCTTCAACCTCTAGAGATTCCATTGTGGAAATGGGATCAGATTTCTATGGATTTCATTGACGGCCTACCTCGTTCAAGATCGGGCCATTCTGGCATCTGGGTTATTGTTGATCGCCTCACTAAATCTGCTCATTTTGTTCCTATTAAGTCTAATAGGACTGCTTCGCATTTGGCTAAGTTATATATCAAGGAAATCGTGAGACTTCATGGTGTTCCTAGTTCTATTGTGAGTGACCATGATCCATTATTCACGAGTCATTTTTGGCAGAGTCTTCAGCAAGCTTTGGGAACAAAGCTTAATTTTAGCACAGCTTATCATCCGCAGTCTGACGGACAGACTGAACGGGTGAATCGTATCTTGGAAGATCTTCTCCATATTTGAATTTTTGATTTCGGTGGTAGTTGGGAAGATCACCTACCTCTTGTAGAGTTCTCCTACAGTAATAGTTTTCAGTCCAGTATCGGTATGGCTCCTTTTGAAGCCTTATACGGAAGGCCATGTCGATCACCGTCTTTTTGGTTAGAATCTGGGGAGAAGCTTATTCTTGGCCCAGATTTTGGTCATGATTCTTCCGAGAAGATTAATCTTATTTGGTTGAGAATGAAAGAGGCACAGAGCCGCTAGAAATCCTACGCGGACAACTGTAGGAAGCCTCTCGAATTCTCGATTGGTGATCTCGTCTTTATTCGTGTTTCTCCTCTGAAAGTGGTGATGCGCTTCAGTACGACTGGGAAATTGGCTCCTCGCTTTATAGGACCATTTTCTATTACTGAACGTATTGGCCATGTGGCTTATAGAGTTTCAATTCCTGCTCATTTATCTGGCATTAACGACGTGTTTCACGTCTCTCAACTTCGGAAGTGTCTTCGGGAGTTGGATTCTATTATCGCTTCTCCTGATTTGCAAGAGCTTGAGATTTCACCGGACTTATCTATTGTACAGCAGCCTATTCGAGTTCTTGACACGAAGGTGCGACACCTTCAGAACAAGGACGTGCCGCTCGATAAAGTTCAATGGTCCGCTAATCCTAATGACTGTACTTGGAAAACCAGAGAGTTTATCGAGCAATCCTATCCAGGTTTTCTATCTTGGCTTGGCAACGGTGAGAATATCTTTTCATCTCAAGCTCATTTCCTTTTCTTTTTGGGAAGATGTATGTATGTAGTTGTTACAAGTATCGTCTCTAGGAATTGCGTGGACGCAATTTTGTAAGGAGGGGAGATCTGTAACAACCCGCATATTTAACGATTATATATTTAAATGTTTTATTTAAATATAGCGTTATTAGTCGGATTTTTGGGTCCGAAATGTTACTTTTTGCAAACGGCCGAATTGGGACTCGATACCACTTCCATTGAGTCCAAAATGACGTTTTCGATCTTTTTGAGTATAAGCTTTGATATGTTTGAAGTAAGTCGAGTTTTGCTATCTTTTCTAATTGGGTTTTGGGTTTGGCTTCAGCCCACTAGCTAACTAAGTAACCTAACTCAGCCCCTCTCCTTCCATTCACTCATTTTCACCTCTAAACTCAACTTAAAACTGAAAATGGGGGAAGAGAATAGGATTTAGAAATTCCAAGCCCTAGATCTTCTTTGCAAACTTGAATTCTTGCTCCAAAATCAAGGTGAAGCTATAGGTAAGCCTCCTCTTCATCTTCTCTAACTCTTTCTTCTTCAATTTTAGAAAGTTTCCTAAACCTAACTTAGGAAAATACTTGTTTTGATCTTAGATTGAAGCTAGTAGAGTTGAAGTGGAGAGTGGTTGGTCTTTTCTTTGAGCTTTCCATCCTTGTTTTTGAGTTAAAAGGTGAGATTTTTATCTCACATCTATGTTTACAACTATGTTGGATTGTTAGATATGAGTTCCTAACACTTATTCATGTGCAATTGCCTTTGGTTTGAATTGAATTGGTGAACATTTCAATTTTTGGTGTTTTGGAGTCAAAAACCTTTGAAAATCATAACTTTGATGTTTGATCATGTTTTTGGTGGTGAATCAGAGTGTCAATGGTGCTGGGTCATCGATTGTCAAAAGCCCCTTAAGTCCATTGCTCGACCGGTTGCAAATGGCGAGAGTTTGCTCCTCCATTTGCTAGGCTGGAAAACATTTCCAGCTACAGCAAGTCGACTGACCTCCTGCAGTCAGCCGACTGACTGCAGAGTTTAAAAACTCTCGGCTTATGGTTCAGTCGACTGACTGCAGAAGGCCAGTCGACTGACCTGCTTCATTTTTCCTAGTGTGCCTATTTGTTTGTGATTCCCACTTTTATCGATTTAAATTGATTCCAATTAGTTGTTTATGCATATTTGACCTTGATGATTCCTTTTTGACTTCGTCCATGGGTTTTTATAAAATAATCTTCTAAATTGTGTTAAAAGCCCATTTCTCCAATTTATAAATTCTATTTAAAACGCACACACACAATTTCGCACTTCGAGCGGAGTGGAAAGGAGATTAAACGGTTAAGTAAAACACAGACCATGAGTCCGTGCGTTTATCTTTTCGATTAATCCCCGCCCTATTCGATTGATCGTTTTGACCATTTGGTCTGGGTTACCGATGAGATGAGGTAAACTTTGTACTGCTTTGAGTGTGAAATTGACTAACGGATAGTAAATTGTTTAGTGCGAACGAGTAGTTATGGGACTCACGTTACCACTTTTCAGATTCCTTTTCGAGAGTTGTAACACATTCTGCCAGTTAGTGGTGTCCAGTACTGGGCCTCCGGACCTTCACCACTATGGTTTGTTGCCTTTGGGATAGTGTCTTTGGACTGTATCCTTCAGGTTTGTTGCCTTCGGGTATGTTGCCTTCAGGTATGTTGCCTTCAGGTTTGTACCTTCGGGTTTGTGCCTTCGGGTTTGTTGCCCTATTGTATCGCTTCTGGAGTTGGTCATTCGTCACCGCTCGAGTGATATTGGGTTTGGAGTCTTCGGGCTCATGGATCCTTGTTTATACAGTACTGTGCACGTGCAAATTTTCTGATGTTTCATTGATATGTATATTCCCTAGCTATTGCCCTTCGGTGTTGGTCTTTTTGAGCCGCACGATATGTGGCGATTACCTTGTGGAACTTGTGTTACCTTCATTGGTATTTGTTATTGCCTTTTGGCTTGTTTAGGGATATTCATATCCTTTGTTTATTTGTGTTGCCGATGATATGAGGCTTGTCTTGTTATGATATGATTCATCTTTTGTTAGATGATTGTGTTATCTCTTTTAGAGATATTTGTTATACTTTGTGACCTTGCAGGTTATTGTTGTTCAGTTTATCTAACTGATTTGTTTAGCTAGGCTGACCCGTGTATTTGTACTCGGGTCAGACCGAGATGTTTCAGGTTAGGTGCTTTTGAACTTAGCCTATTTTGCTTCCGCATGGACTATTCAGCTTGCTCCTTTTTGTTATAGTTTTTTTTGTGTAGTCCTTTTTGTTGTAACTCTGATATGTATTCTTTTGGATTCGTCTGTATATTGTGGTTTGCTACACCACTTGACATGTATCAGTCTGTATACTCTATTATGTACCAGTATATGTATATATATATATGATGAACTACTGTTCTGTGATGTATATTACATTTGAGTTGTTATATTCTGTTCTGATAGATCCTCCAATCACCTATGGTTTTGTTTTAAGTATTCATTGGAGATGTCGACCTGCTTGGTATGGCTATTGTCGATGTATTCAATAGATAGTTAGAGCAAGGCTATAGATGGTCGCTCCTAACCAGCCTTATTCTCTGTGTTAGTTGACGGCAATACCCTGTAGTTTCCTTGGCTAGCGTGGGTATAGAGGTGGGGCGTCACACCTGCTCAGAGGCAAGCAGTTGATCTCTCCTCCATCACTTGCTTTAGGTGTGATCAGAAGGGGCACCATGCCAATAGCTGTCCTACTCTATCTGGTGCTGCTATTCCTCCACCTGCTCAGTTGGCTAGGCATGATCTTTGCCATATCTGTCTCCAGCCTGGTCATTTTAAGAAGGACTGTCCTACCCAACAGAGGGGTACTCCTTCTAGTATATTTGTTGTCACTTCTGCATCATCTCCTGTTCCTCCACTTGCTCCAGCTCCCAGTGATGACCAAGGTACTCTCCAGGGTTCATTTACTTTATTCCATCATCCTGTTCGTGTGTTGTTTGATACTGGTGCTTCACACACGTTTTTATTTCTGTCGCTTTGTGTGATAAGTTTGAGCATCTCCTATCTCCTGAGTATGCTTCTGTCCCATTATGTGTTTCAAATCCTATTGGGGGTCCTGCTAACCTTTATCGAATTTGTCGAGAAGTGAAACTTCTCCATTCCGATCATCGCTTTTGTGGTGATATTTATGTTTTGGGCTTCGATGCTTTTGATTTACTGCTTGGTCGGGATTGGTTAGTGCATCATGATGCACGTATCTCCTGTAAAGCCCGAACTGTTCGTCTTGGTGATGATCAAGGGAATTCCTTGATTATTCAGTGCCGCTTGCCTTAGGATTTTGCTGGCAATTTTATTTATACTCTGGATTCTTCTCCCAGTGATCTTGATTTGACTCATGTAGTTAGATTATATCCCGATGTATTTGGTGAAGTCACTTCTTTGCCTCCGAAGCGGGAAATTGATTTTCCGATTGATCTTATTCCTGGTGCTCGACCTGTTGTTCTTCCTTCTAGAAGAATGGCACCCCGCGAGAAGGTCGAGTTGGGAAAGCAAATTAAAGACTTGTCTTCCAAAGGTCTGATTAGGCCTAGTTTTTCTGAATGGGGAGCTGCGGTGGTTTTTGTCACCAAGTCTGATGGTTCTCTTTGGATGTGTGTTGATTATAAGGAGCTGAACAAGCTCACTATGAAAAGCAGATATCCAATGCCTCGTGTCAATGACATGTTTAATCAGCTTTATGGTACCACAGTTTTCCCTCAATTTGATCTTGCCACTGGTTTTCATCAGCTTAGGGTTGCCGAGGATAGCATTCCCAAGACTGCTTTCCGCACTGAGAATGGTTTCTATGAATGGTTAGTCATGCCTTTCGGTTTGACAAATGCTCTTGCTTTCTTTGTTGATTTGATGAATCGTGTTTTCCATGCCGTGCTTAATAAATTTGTGCTAGTCTTTGTTGATGATATCCTTGTCTTCTCTAAGACTATGGATGAGCATAAGTGGCATTTGAAATATGTTCTTGGGACTCTCAAAAATCATCAGTTGAAGGCTAAATTTTCTAAATGCCATTTCTGGAAGGATGAAGTCTGATATCTTGGGCATATTGTTTCTAGTAATGGAGTTTTTGTTGATCCAATCAAGGTCACTGCGATCAATATAAGCCTTTCTTTCTTCCTTATCTTATCTCAATCTTTGTTAGTCGGTGTGTGGCTTGTCAGCAAGTCAAAGCCGATCACCAGAAGACCTATGGTTTGTTACAGTCCCTTGAGATTCCCAATTGGAAGTGGGAACATGTTTCCATGGATTTCATCGATGGTTTACGAGGACTCGGAGGGATAATGAGAGTATCTTGGTTATTGTGGATAGACTGACCAAGTCCGCTCATTTTATTCCGGTCAAGTCTACTCGTTTTGCTTCTAGCTTATCTGAGATCTACATGAGAGAGATTGTTCGTCTCCATGGTGTTCCTCTCAGTATTGTTTGTGATCGTGACCCTATCTTTACCATTCAATTTTGGAAGGCTTTTCAGTAATCTTTAGGTACTCGTTTGAATCTGAGAATTGCTTACTATCCACAGACCGACGGTAAGACGAAAAGAGTGAATCAGGTTTTCGAGGATCTTCTTCATGCTTGTGTGCTTGATTATGGAGGATCTTGGGAAGATTATCTCCATCTTGCCGAATTTACCTACAATAATAGCTATCAGGTATAATATTATCTTATGTTTTTCAGTCTATTCTTGATCTTTTTATCTATCTCATTCCATATTTGCATTTAGGCTAGTCTCAAAATGTCTCCGTTTGTTGCTCTATACGGACGACCTTGTAGATCCCCATCTTGCTGGATTGAATCTGGTAATCGTTTGGTTATTTTTCCTGATGTGATTTTGGAAGCTTCTGAGAAAGTTGAGGAGATTAAGAAGAGATTGAGAGCCACTCAGGATAGGCAGAAGAAGTATGCTGATAGGCGTAGGCGGAATTTGAAATTTTCTGTTGGTGATCAGGTGTTCCTTAAGGTTTCTCCCTTGAGGAATGTCATTCGCTTTGGTCGTAGAGGGAAGCTTTCTCCTAGGTTCATTGGTCCTTTCCGCATCGTGGAAAGAGTTGGTTCTTTGGCTTATCGTCTAGATTTGCCCGAGAAGCTTTTTGGAGTGCATGATGTATTCCATGTCTCGCATCTTCGTCGTCATCTTCATGATCCATCTCTTATTGTCCAGCCTTCTGTTCTTGATAGTTTGGATATTGAGCCTAATCTTACTGTTGAGAGGAAGCCAATTCGTATTATCGATAAAGGTACGAAGCAGCTCAGAAGGAAATCTGTTAATCCGGTCAAAGTACAGTGGAGTACCGATGATCGAGATTGTACCTGGGAAATGAAGGAGAGCATTCGTGCATCGAATCCGGAATTGTTCGTTTCAGGTACTATTTTGTCTTCTATGGTGATTCTCTTATTTTTCCTTTCCGTTCTTTTAGAGGACGAAAAGATTTGAGTGGGGGAGACTGTAACAATCCTAGATTTTTGAATATAAATTTAAGTTTGACTTTATTTCATTTCGAAATTATTTTAAATTTTTTTATTTATGAGATTTCATTTCTAAATATTTTTAAAATGATAATAGAATTTTTCCAAAATTTATTGCATTTATTTCCTATTTTTAAAGGCTAGTTTCTATTTTTTTGCTATTTTCTTCATTTTAATTATATTTAATTAAAATTATTTATTTATTTTTGTGAATGCATGTTTATTTTATGTTCTTATCTTTATTTATAAATATTTTCCAAGTCCAGATAAATTTTTCAAAGTTTATTCTGTTTATTTTCAAATTTTCTAGACTAGTTTTCATTTTTTGTGCTATTTTCTTATTTTAACCATATATTATTAACATTTATTTATTTATATTTTATATATTGTCATATTTTTGAATTTTAACTGAAATTATATGTATTTTCAGTTATTTAAATTTATAAAAAGAAATAAAGAAATTTGAAAGGTTTTGGTGACTTTTGATTTCCTAAGGCCTTTTATATTCCTACCTTTTCACATTTTACCATATCTTTTCATCAATTGGCCATAACTTCTCATTTCTTTCAGCAGCCTATACCATTTCACATTCACGTAAATCATTTTCCTCGCTTTTGAAAGAAATTTTCGGCCTCCATTGTTTTAGAAAAAAAAATTGGTAATCTTTTTCTCTTTTGTTTTCACTTTTATTGTTTTTTTTATTTGATTTTGTTCTTGTGTCTTCTCCCTTTAGGTTCGGCCATCCTCCACCACCTGCCCCGCCGCCTCCACCACTATCTGAGCACATCACCTCATCCTCTCTAGACAACCCCAATCCAAGCCACCAAGGTGGTTGATCCTTCACCAAAATTCACCAAAAATTCCATCAACTTGTCATAGACGAGCACTACCATGTTTCCACCAACTTCATCACCTCTTCGCCACCACCATCTCCACCTCCACCACCTCCAGCTCTACCTGAACCTTCTACCATGTTATCCTTTTGACCACTCCAGTGATGGCCGTGACCCATATGTCTTGGTCGAGCCTTGAATGGCTTTGAAATCATGTGTTGTTCCTTACTTTGTTGTTGTGTGGTGTTGTTCATGCATGTCCACCTTTGCACCACCTCCAAACATGTTTGGCCGACCCATATCTACCCATAACCTGATCCAAATCCTTTCTTTAGCCTTGTATTTCACCTGTAGTCAAGCCTAATGAAAGTTGGAAGCAAGTGCAAAGCAATTATGCTTTGATTTATGCATTTGATTCTAGCTTAATTTAGTCGTTTTTGAATTTGAAAGCTTATAATTGTTGTATTGTTTTGTTTTCAAGGGAACTGATCTTTGGCTCTCCCACTCGTATCTTGTCATGTTATCGTGCTTGTGTGGATCTCTTTTGTGCATTCGTTGTTGTGTCTCCAGCTTAAACCTGTGAGTTATTCGTACTAGACAATCTGTACCTATATAACTAGTAAATTGACCACTTGTGAATCTGTATAATGCATCACCATATTGTATCTGCTATGCTATGATTATATGATGTTCACCCATGCTTAAAAATCTGTTATATCATATGTTACTGTTATATTATGCTATTCTGTTATTTTTATCGGTTTATCACACTTCAAGTTCCCTTTAGATTAGAATCACTATGGGTTGAAATGATACATACCCGAACGGACTTTTGAATAAGGGAAAATCGTTATGGGCTGAAATGATAGGCCTGATCGATTTTCAAATTATTTCATTTACTTGGGACTGCGGGTTTGAAATGATAAAACCCAGGTTTTCTTTGTAAATTATGGGTTGAAATGATACATTACCCGTATCACTTTACCTAGCATAGAAAATTTTATACAGACCCGTAGTTAAAATATGTTTTTCTGAAATTTTTAAAATATTTTCAGAAATATAAATATTATAATATTTTGATTTAAACATAATTAAAAATGATTTTTGTAAAATATTATTGATTTTCTGGAAATTTATAAGTGAAATAAATTATGGAAAAGTTAGAAAATTTATATGTAAGTTATTTTTGGAAATTTTGATTTACTTATAATTGGAAATTAAATTAAATATGATATATGATAAATTTATGATACTTTGAATTTAAATGAATTTAAAATAATTTTATAATAAATTAATGATTTTTGAATAAAGTCAAAATGTGAAATGAATGAATATTTAAGTTGAAATTTGGAAATATAACTTAAATTGGAATTTATGAATTTTGGTTTAAAAGTGAATTTTAAGATAAATAAATAAAAATGAAATTAAGTTATATTTGAATATTTAAACTTAATCGTAAGATTAAAATTTAATTTAATGAATTTAAAATTGAATGTTGAAATTTAATAAGTGAATTATTATTAAATCTTGATTTTTTGAATGGAAATTTAACTTTATAAAATCATGAATTTAAGGAAAATTAAATGATGATTATAAAAGTGAAATTATATGATTTTATAAGTTAAAAATGATTTAAATAAAATATAATTGTTTGTGAAATTATATTGAATATTTGAAGTTCATTAACTACATTTCTTAAATGCTATTAATTCTAATGTAAATGATAATACATCATTTGTAAATGCTGTAGTTGATAATAATGAACCAAATGGCTAAATAAGATTAAAGGCTATTATAGCATTTTGTAAAGTGCTATAATTGTTGAATTAAACCAAGTTTTATTTGAAACTAATGTAACCTATTACATCATTTTAAATGCTGTCTTTTGTTAAATTGAACTGTTTTAAATGTGACTTTCCGTAGCATTTTCTAAATGCTGCGAAATGTGAATTTTCACTGTTTTGATAAAATTAAGTGAATGAATGAACTTTGAAAAGTTTAATAATTTTGGAAATTTAATAATATAATTATTAAATATAATAAATTCATTTTAATGATTTAAATGAAGTAATTCGATTTGAAATATAAACTATTTTTGGAATGTGAATTAAAATGGTATTTTAAATTAAATAAAATGAATATGGCTTTGAAATGAAATGATATGTTTCATATTTTGAAATGATTTGAAAGAATTTGAATTGTTAAATGATATTTGATTTTTGAAATATAAATACCATTTTTAAAAGTTATAACTACGGGTTATAATAACGATTGGTCGTTAAAGAGACCGAGATCGGATATGGACATACTCTCTGTCGTTACCAAAAACCACTTTAACAACTGTATATGCGGTGGAGATTCCAGAATGAAGTAGGATGGTGACGACGTACCTAAGGTACTTTACGTGGACCTAACTCCCGTGAGTTAGCTTAAGGTGGCTAAAATAGAAGCGATCTCGGGCCAAAGGAGGTAGCACCTCTGGCTGGACACACTTCTTCGATACTATTCTATTACTGTTGTGATCGATCAGGTGCACCCCTTGATTTGGAGTGTCGTTCTTGGTGGGCGTATGTGGCTGCTGCGTTACCACGAGCCCGTGTGCGTAATTGGTATATCTACCCTGACATTGCCTTGTGTGCCGTGTCACCTACCATACCGAGCCTTTACTACGAGTTTGTTTTTCTCGCATAGCCCGTGTGGTATCCTATGACAGTTTCCCGATCTGGAGATGTCATGATATTGGATGGACTACTAGGACTATTATGTGTGAAGGGTGATATGGGTAGCCCGGAACGCTATTTAAAAGTATGTTTATTTTACTGTGGACACTATTATAATAGTGCAATATTACTATATAGTAAATAGTTTGACGGATCCTTAGAGGATGGGCGGTCTGAGGCATCCTTTAGGTAACTTGTTCTTTATTACAGTTCAGTTGAGTTAGTTTACATTATATAAGTATATATTGTCCTGACTCGAGTGTTTTGTGTTTTGCTTTACGCTCGGGTCAGCCTGAGTATTCACAACTTTAGATTCTCTTTTTGGAGCTGGTCTTTGCTAGAGTTTCTGCTTATCTACGTATATATCTACTTCTGTTTCAGCTATTCTAGTTTATCTCATGTATTAGTGAACTTCTATGTATTTGGGATTTCTATTATGTTGTTTTCAGACTGTATTACATATTAGGTTTGAGACTCTATTGTAGTAGCTTCATGAGCTACTATATATTTTTATATTCCGTTGCGAGTTATTCTGTTTGTTCTGTGTCTGTGATTCTGTGTATTTGATTTTATTTTCTCCAAATTTATTTACAATCTGTTATTTTGCATCATTCAAGTGCGACATGTGTGGATTATTGTCGATTTAAGTGGTACGAAATGGTGGGTCGTGACAACCTCTAGCCATCACATCATCTCTGACATCAGCTCCAGACCTGTACCTGTCATGACCAGACCTGTACTTGCCTTTGGCCGAGCCCAATTGACAAGGCCGAGCCTTGTTGTGACCAAACTCCACTTATTTGCCTCGATTCCTTTGTAGTCTACCTATGTTGCACCTACCATCTTCATCTCCTTGCATAGCCATGAGGTTTGATGCTTAACCCGAGCCAAAGCATGATCATGGCTGAGTATAAGAACACCTAGGCCGAGCTTAGTGTGCATGTGACCAGCCATGTTGCCATAGTCAAGCAAAGTTGATGAAAAAGCTAGGTGATGTTCTTTATTCAAAATTCCAATTGTTTCAATATATTTTGTATTGAATTCATATGTTTATATTATCTTGTTTATTTATTGTATATAAGATCATCATCTAGGCTCCCATTCATTCAAATCAAAAGTCATGCTGTGTCGTGCTATCGTGCTTTCTGGAATCTATTCTGTGAGTTTGATTTGCTAACTTCAGCTTGAAAAGGTGAATCTTTCTCACTTTGACATTTCTACTTATGAAATGGTGAATCGATAACAAGTGTTTAGTAAATAAAAATGTTTATGCAAGTAAATGATGATCATATGATATGCTATGCCATGTTATTACCATGTTAACTCTGTTAACTATCACCTGACTTCTGATATCTGACATTATACTGTGAAATTGACATTGTTTATATTGTTTATGCATATATTCACACTGCAAGTTCCCTATTAGAATAGAATCACTATGGATTCCGAACCGACATTGGAATAAGGAAAAATCGCTATGGGCTGAAATGATAGGCCTGAGTGATTTTTATTTATTTTTATTTACTTGGGGTTGCGGGTTTGAAATGATAGAACCCGGGTTTTCTTTTTAAACTGCGGATTGAAATGATATATATCCGTATCACTTGACCTAGGTTAGAAAATTATATGCAGACCGGTGGTATATTTTTAAATGATTTTTCTTAAGATATGTATTTTTAAAAGTATAAATTTTGATTTAAAAAAATATATTTTATGGTTTTAAGAAAGCTAAATATTAAGTTTTGAATTTGTGAATTTAAGTATATAAATTTGAGGTGAATGTGATGTTTGACTTTAAATTTTATTTTTAAAATGTAAGTAAATAATGGGTATTAAATTTAAGTTTTGAAATGATATTTGAAGTAAAATGTTAAATTTTTGTTAAATTTATAAGTTAAGAAAACAATGAAATTTTGACTTAACAAATAAATTGAATTTTAAATTGGATATTTGATTTTAAAATTTTGTTGTGTTAAATCATATGTTAAGTTGATTTAAATATGAAATTTTGAAGTCTAAAAATATGATTTATAAGTTTAAATTTTGCTAAAATTGAAGTTTTGTTGTTTCTAAAAAGTTATAAAAAAATCTGGAATTTTATTAATAGCATTACCCAAAATGCTATGATCTTATGACAACATTTTTAAATGTTGTTGTTTTTGAACTTAACTATGGTTGAAATAACTAAATATCTATTACGACATTTTATAACTGTCGTTGTTCCTAAACTAACTATTTTGGAAACTATAAGCTACGGTAGCACTTTGTAAATGTTGTTGTTGCTATAATTTGTCAATGTTTTGAAATGTTATAGATTTTAACATTGTTTGAGTTATATTTTAGAGTGTTAAATGACTTAACTTTTGGAATTGATTATTTGTGAAATTTAAGGAGTTTTGAATATATTTTAATATTTAAATTTGAATTTTAAGGAATTTAAATTGAATTTGTATTTAAATAAGGTTTACTTGGATATGTGTTAATAGAATAAAATCTAATGAGATAAATGAATTTTTGAATGGAATTTTGAAATGTATTTTGTAATGATATTTGAAATAATAAATGAATGACATATTTGATTTTTAAATGATATTTAAACTTGAATATTTGAAATTGAATTCAAATCATGATTTGATAATGAGGTTTGAAGGATATGATATTTTAATGATTATGAAATGGTTTTGAATGATATAATCTTTATTTGATAAAGAATGTGAATTTGGAATGATACTGATTTTGATAAATGAATATTTGAAGTTTATATTTGTATGAAAGGATATTTGTATAAAAGGTATTGGATTTATGAAATGAACATTTCAAAACTAATTAATAATGAAGTTAAATTTGAGATATATGAAATTACAAAATTTAGTTTTGAAATATGGAATATTTAAAGCTTTGGATTGATGGTTTGAATTCAGTTAAATTGGAAATTTGTCTATAAAATGTGATGATTTTCAAAGTGTAATGATTTCAAGTATTTTGGTTTTGAAAGAGTTATAACTTTGAAAGTATTATGATTTTTGAAAGTTGAATGTATGTGTAACAACCCGCATATTTTACGATTGAGCATTTAAATATTTTATTTAAATATTTCATCGTTAGTCGGATTTTTGTGCGAAAAAGCTACTTTTTGCAAACAGTCAAATTAGGACTCGAGACCACTCCCATTGAGTTCAAAATGATGTTTGCGATCTTTTCAAGTATAAACTTTGATATGTTTGGAGTTAGTGGAATTCTGCCACTTTTTCACTTAGGGATTTGGTTTTGTTTCAGCCCATTAGACCCAAGCTTCGCCCCTCTCCTCTTCATTACTTAATTTTTAATTCCTAATACTCAAGCTTTAACAACAATGGAGAGAGGAATGGAAAATTAAAACTCCAAGCCCTAGTTTTCTTTTGCAAATCAAGTTCTAGCTCCAAATTTATAGAAGAAGCTTTGGTAAGCCTCATCTTCTTATTCTCCAACTCATTCTCTTACCAATTTCAGAAATTCCTAATTTAGAAAATGTTTCTCTTTTAACCTTAGATTCAAGCTCTTTGGGTTGGAATTGAAGAGTGATTGTTCTCGCCATTGCTCTATAGCTTCTTCTTCATTTGTTTTGGGTTTAAAGGTGAGATTTTTATCTCACATCTAGTCTATGATTATCTTTGATTGTTAGGTAAAAATTCCTAACACTTATTCACGTGCATTTGATTTTGATTTGGATTGGTTTTGTGAATATTCCAATTTTTTTAGTGTTTTGGGTTCAAATCTTTTAAAATCATAGCTTGGTTGTTTGATCATGCTTTTGGTGATGCACCGAGGAGCATATAGGGCCGGGTAGTCGATTGGCATAAACCCTTAGCGTCGTTGCTCGACCGGTTGCGAATTGGGAGAGTTTGCACTTCAATTATTAAGGCAGAAAAATGCAAGGCATCAGGTTCGGCCGACCAAACCCCCTGGGCCGGTCGACCGAAGCTGTAGCCGAAACTTTCTGTTTCTGGTTCGGTCGGCCGACTTAGGGAGTCCAGTCAACCGACCTGCTCCTATTCTCCTATTTCCCTGTTTTGCCTATTATGCTCATTTTGCTTTGCTTTTCCAATTGTTAATCGATTCTTCTTCTCCGATTAGTTGTTATCACCTTTGTCGACTTTGATAACTTTTATTTTTGGAGTTTTTGGGTATTTCCACTTTGATGGATTCAGTATCAATTTCTCTCGATTTTTATTCAAGTCTTCGAATGTGAATTTTAGTGATTGATTGTTTCTACAATCATTTTTGTTATTTGTCACTTCAAAATATAAAGGTTTTCAATGCTAGTAGTAAATATCAAAACCCTTTCTTCAAAAACGATCTCAATACTATTTTATTACAAAGCTCGTTTCTTAAACCGTTTTCCAATATACTAGTATATACAAACCTTTACCTCACTCGTATGAGAAATCTAATTAAATGACTTAGTAAAACAAGTTCTATGAAATGTTTGCATTTACTTCATCGGTTAATTCTTGGACTTGTTCGATTGAATTTCTTGTGACAATTTTCGAGTGGAGACTTACAGTTTGTTCGTAAATATTTAAGTTAAGCTAGTGGTTATGGGACATGAAGCTAAGGTCATATATTTACTAGCATAGTGTAATTGACACTTCTTGATGATCAATGATGATCATTTTTGTGATTATGACTAGCAATATGCCATGTTTCTTTGTCCACGTAGGGGATGGTACCTCGTTTTATTGAGTTTCATCTCAATTTTATTATAGGCTAACGACCTATTTATTTCTTGGGGTTTCGACCCAATTTTTATGGGCTAGCGACCCACGTTTTTATGGAGTTCGGATCTTCGAGCGTATCGTTGTACTACGTCGTTGTTTCGAATTTTACGAGTTTCTGGTTCTTCGGGCGTACCACTGTACTACGTTGTTGTTCCGAACTATTCGAGTTTCTGGTTCCTCGGGCGTACCGTTGTACTATTCGTTGCACCGGCTCTATGGTTAGCGACCATGGGATAGCGTCCCGTTTGTGATACACGTGTTGGTGAGCTTTCATGCTCCCGTTTTGTGATAGGCCTCCCCCTTTTTGTGATTTCTGGATTTCCATTGATGATTTTTAGAATTTGTGTTTCACCAATTTTCTTGATTTTCATTGATATGTGTTATCAATATTTGTGCATTGGTGAATTTGTGTGTCATTAACTTTTTGTGAATGAAGATATTGAGTATGACATTCCTTTTGATCTTTGAGAAGATTCTGGTGATATTGATTAATCTCTTGTTGATTTTCAATTTCATATTTATCACAGTATGGCTTTATGGTTATCATATGTTATGTCATATCTCTTATTTTATATTATTTTATCTGATATTTATAGCTAGACTGATCCGTTTATTATTTTCTTATAAATAATACTCGAGTCAGACCGAGATGTTACAGGTGCTTCTGCTTGACTTCACTTCTAGGATTATCATCCTGACTTTTGGCTAACTACTTAGACTAGTAGTTTTTGTTGTATACCTTTGATATATAGACTCCTAGATGTATACATATTCTTTTTTCTTGCGCTTGTAACCATTCTTTTGTGATATTGTGGATCTTGTTAGACCACTACTCTGATGTACACTTTCGTGTGTTATATTCATGTCTTTTTCCACCTTTGTGATATGGATGTCTGTGACTGACTTATGTTATGCTTATTTTTATATTTGTTTCCGAAGACAATATAGCCACCGTGTAGTAGCTTTGGGTTTGTATCGGTATGTCGGACTTATGTTTGTAGTACTACTGACCATAAGTCTGGATTTGCACGCTTGTGCAACGAATATACCAACTTGGGTGGGAAGCCATTTAAAGGCTCTGAAGCCATTATTGAAGTCCAGGCTGGGCTAAGAACATGCGATCGAATCTTTTCACGCATGAATCTTATTGATCTTCACCGTGTTCAGGTGGCCTCTAGTATGCTCCGAGAAAGAGCATTAGACTGGTATGAGCTTCTTGTTTCTGAAATAGTTGAAGCGGATCTTACTTGGGAGTAATTCCGGGAACGATTCGAGTTAAGATTTGTGCCAGAAGCTGAGAAGGTGACTTTGGCCCGCCGTTTCATTGACCTTGTTCAAGGTGAATCCTCTGTGACAGATTATGTCGCGTCTTTTGGATCTCTTTCTAAATTCGGGGTTGAATATATAAACACCCCATTGAAGAAGAACCAAAGATTTGTCTATGGCTTGAACAAAAATCTCAATAAGCCATTACATCTAAAGTTAGAAGTTTCTTTTGATCAACTTGGCTAGCGTGGGTATAGAGGTGGGGCGTCACGGTATGTTTGAAATGGAACGATATCATTTTGATTTGAATATAGTTTTGAAATAAAATGGTTTTGGTTTCAAACTATAAACTATTTTGAAAGGGATATGAATTTGAAATGAAATGTTTTGATTTTTTGAAGTATAAACTATTTTGAAATGACCACGACATTATAATAACGTTTGGTTGTTAAAGAGACCGGGATCGGAAGTTGTCATACTCTCTGCCAACTCCGAAAACCACTTTAACAATCGTGTACGCGGTGGAGATTCTGGAATGAACTAGGATGGTGGCGACGATCCTATTTAGGTATGAACGTGGACCCGACTCCCGTGAGTTGGCATAAGGTGGCTAAAAAAGGAGAGATCGACGTGCCAAGTGAGGTCATTCCTCCAATCAGACACATTACTTCGATACTATACTCTTACTTGTGATTGATTAGTTGGCCATCCTCCGATTTTGATTTGGGAGTGTGTTTCGAGGTGGGCGGTAGTGTCTGCTATGCGTTACCACCAGCCCGGAAGCGTAAATGATATATCTACCCTAGCATTGCCTAGCCGTCCCGTGTCACCTACCATAGCGAGCCTTACTACGAGTTTGTTTTTCTCTCATAGCCCATGGAGTATTTAGGGTAGCCTCCTGATCTGGAGGTATGTTGATACTGGATGGACTACTGGGACTATTACGTGTTGGGGGCTATATGGGTAACCCTTCAACGCTATTTTAAAGTAAGTATATTTTACTGCAGACATCATTATAGTAACGCAATTTTACTACATAGTAAATAGTTTAACTGATCCTTAAAGGATGGGCGATCCCAAGCATCCTTTAATTTACTGATGCATTTTTGTTACTGTTCACTTGAGTTGATTTACCGTTCATAAGTATTTATGTCCTGACTCGAGTGTTTTGTGTTTTGCTTTACGCTCGAGTCGGACTGAGTGATTCAGCATTCAAGACTCATCTTCGGAGTTTGAGTGTAACGAACCATTATTTTCCACTATTCAAATCGACAATAATCCACACATGCCGGACTTGAATAGTACAAAATAACAGATTGTAATAAAAATTCGGAGCAAATAAAATCAAATCACAGAATCACAGACAAAGAACATTAGAATATCTCACAGCGGAAAATAAAATACCATAGTAGTTCATAAAGCTACTATCACAAAGTCTCAAAACCAAATACATAATATCAGTTTGAAAACAGATACAACATAAAATCCCAAATACAAAGAAGTCCACTAATACAAAGATGACAACAGAACAACAGAACATAAATATAGATAACTAGATAAGATGATAATCTCCAGCGTTTCCAGACCTCCAGAGAGTGGAAATCCAAATTTGTGAATAACTCAGGCTGACCCGAGCGTAAATAAAAGACAAACACTCGATACAGGACATACATACTTATCCAATGTAAAACAACTCAAGTGAACTGTAGTAAAGATTCAAGTAACTTAGAAGATGCTTGGGACCGCCCATCCTCTAAGGATCCGCTAAACTATTTATTATGTAGTAATATTGCGCTATTATAATAATGTCTAGTAGTAAAATAAATATACTTTAAAATAGCGTTAAGAAGTGACCCAATATTCCTCTTAACACAAATAATGCCAATAGTCTATACGGTACCTGTGTATCTCCTGATCGGGAGACTATGAGAAGATACTGCATAGGTACGACACAAATAGAAACTCGTAGTAAAGGCTCGATATGGTAGGTGACACGACACATAAGGCGATGCCAGGGTAGATATACCAACTACGATACCCGGTCTAGTGGTAATGCAGTAGCCACATACGCCCACCTCGGAACACATTCCCAAATCAGAGGGTGGCCACCAAACCATCACAAGTAATAGAATGGTACCGAAGAAATGCGTCCGACCAGAGGAGCCACCCCTATTCGCCCAAGACCGCTCATGTTTCTGCCACCTTATGCCAACTCACGGGAGTTAGGTCCACGTAATATACCTCAAGATTGTCGCCACCATCCTACTTCATTCTGGAATCTCCACCGCGTACACAGTTGTCAAAGTGGTTTCGGTATCGACAGAGAGTATGTCCATATCCAGTCCCGGTATCTTTGACAACCAATCGTTATTATAACCCGTGGTTGTAACTTTGAAATAATACTTTAAACTTCAAAATAAAATATCATTTCAAAACCCAATCTTTATCAAAATAAAGGTTAAATCATTTCCAAACCATTTCAGTATTTCAAAATATCATATCCTTTCAAAACTTCCCTTTTAAATCATTATTTGAATTCAAATACATATATCAAATTTAAGGCCCTTTTAAAATTCAAAAATAACATTCATTTATTTTAGTTCAAATCATCTTTTAAAATGATTCATTTTCCAATTAAATTCATTCATTTAAATCATTTAAAAGTGAAGTTATTGTTCTTTTAAGTCAAGTATTCAAATTTCAAAGTTTCAAGTCATTCTGAGCTCATTTACTAAGTCAAAACCTATAAGCATTTAAAATTTCAGCCTTTCGCAGCATTTAGAAAAGGCAGTTATAAGTTTTACTTGAAAACATTCTAATTCAGCAAAGACAGCACTTAAAAACTGCTGTTAAAACTCAGTTTTAGTTAAATTTTAGTTCAAAATAGCAAAGACAACATTTCCAGAAATGCTGCAATAGCTCAGGTTTCAAAACAAAGGTTTTAATTCATTTCAGCAAAGACGACAGACCACTACAGCATTTACAGAACCGCTGTAATAGGCCTTTATCAAGTTTTAGCCTTGTCAATTTACTACAGCAACTACATCATTCCAGAACTACTGTAATAGCTCTTTTATTAGCCTCTTAGTTCATTTCTAGAAACCATAGCATTTCTGAATGCTATTAAAAGTGATTTCCAGATTTTAGTGTATTTCCAACAATTAATAAACTTCATTTAAAACCCTTTAAACACTGTCAAAAATCATATTTTAACATTAAAAATGTTCATTAACATATTATTTTTATAAAATATATTTCTTATAATTAAATCCAATTTCAACAAATTACATAATAAATTCAAGTGTAAAAGTTTCCAATTCTTCACATTTTTAAATAAACAACTTAACACTTAAATTTTCTCTATTTTTTCTTAAATAAAATTTAATTTCCATTTTTATTTATATAACTAAATTTTTTATTTAACCAAAATCCAATTTTCCACTTAAGTTATATTTTCAAAATTCAATGTAACTATTTATTTTTCCAACATTTTGAACTTATAGAAAATTCCAAATTTCTATATTTAATATTTAGAAATCCAATTTAAATCAAATTTTCATATATATACACTTTTATATTTACTTAAAAATTCTAGTAAATTTTATAAAAATAACCACAGGCCTGTATATAGTTTTCTAACCTAGGTTATGTGATACAGATATATATCATTTCAATCCGCAGTTTACAAATAAAAATCTGGGTTCTATCATTTCAAACCCGCAGTCCCAAGTCAAAATAAATAATTAAAAACCGTTCAGGCCTATCAGTTCAGCCCATAACGATTTTTTCCTATTCTAAAGTCCGTTTGGGTATGTATCGTTTCAACCCATAGTGATTTCTAATCTAACAGGGAACTTACAGTGTGAACAAATATAAATGAACAGTTTAACAATATATAATAGTAATAGGTGATATGACATGTAATTTAACAAGTTTAACATCATATATAATTAATCACAGGCAGTTATAACATCATATTTAATTCTACACATTCAAATGTTATCGCTTCACAATTGCATAAGTATATGGTGCTGTGTGAGATTTACTCACCTCTAAATGCTGGAGTTTGCAATACAACGGACACAACGGAATCAAGCACAATGACAAGACTACGGATTTGAGTGGAGAGCGATATCCAATGCTACAGATCTTGTGTTACAACACAAAACAAAATCAAAACAATTTATAAATACAATACCATTTTAAAATTGACATAATTTTAAATGAAAAGAGATTTGAATGCAAATCTTTTGCCTTGCTTCCTTTATTATTTTTTTCATGGCCAAGGGTTTTGTTTGGCTCTGGTTTGAACAGGGAATGGCTTGGGTTTGGTCATGTAAATGCATGGCCAAGGTAGTGGGAACATGGAGAGGAGGTTTATACATGAGAATGTGAAGAGTTTAAAGGTAAGTAGTGATTTTATTCACCCAAATGGGCTCAGTCGTAGGAGGTGTGGTCTCGGCCAGAGGAGCATGGGTCCGATCAGTGGGAGGAAAGGTGTGTGGTGGTCTGTTCAGAGGTGGTGGAGGCAGCCTAGGTGGTGGTTAGGGTGGTGGTTGAAGTAGATGAGGTCAAAGTGGTCAAACTAGCATGGTTTTTGGCTTTAGGTTGCATTTTTGAGTGGTTTGATCACCATGGTGGGCTCGACCATGGTCAAGACCAAAGGAGTAGCTGGTGATGTTGGCAGGGAAGAGGTGTAGGAGGTGGTGGCCGTGGATATGAGAGAGAGGCGATCCAAATACATGAGAAACCAAGGTAAAATGACATAGAAATAAGAAGAAAAAAAGGAAAAAATGATGTAGTCATTACCCAATTCTTTGCAATCCGTGAAGAAGAATGAAATGAGAATTTTTTTTACATGAAAACTAAATGAAATACATGGCTTACCAAAGAAAATTACATGGCCAAAAGAAGTAAACGAGGAATTAAAGAAAAATGAAAAGCCTAGAAATTGAAAAGCCATACGAAAAGGAAGAGTCTTGTCTCTTCAATTTTCCATTTCTTAAATTCAAATAAAACAAAATATAATTTTAGTAAATACATTTAACAACTGAAAAAATGCGAAATAATGTAAATAAATAATAAAATTTAAATAAAATAGAAAAAGAATAAAAGAAATTGCTTAAAAATTAAAAACAGTGTTCAAAAATTACAAATAAATCATCACTAGCCTTGGAAAAATATCCACTTCATTTTAAAAATATTATAAAGAAAAATTTTGAAATAAAATAATTTATTCATCATTTCTAAAATGAAATAAATAATTAAATTGGATAAAAATAAAAAAAGAACTAAAGAAATTATTTAAAAAGGGCAAACAGGGCATGAAAATTACAAAAAATTACCATTAACTCTAAAAAAATTCCTACTTTACTTTAAAATATTTTAAAACAAATTTTTAAGAAAAATAATTTCTAAAACATTTTCAAGGTGAAATAAATTCAATTAAAATTAATTTCAAAAATATTGGGTTGTTACACTCTCCACCGCTCAAACCTTTTCGTCCTCGAAAAGAACAGAAACAAGGAAATAAGGAAAACAAGATAGAAAAATAGAATAGCACCTGGAATAAACAATTCTGGATTCGAAGCACGAATGCTCTCCTCCATTTCCCAAGTACAATCACCATCATCAATACTCCACTGTACTTTGACCAGACTAACAGATTTCCTTCTTAGCTGCTTCGTACCTCTGTCGATAATACGAAGTGGCTTCCTCTCGACAATCAAATTAGGCTCAATATCCAAGCTGTCAAGAGCAGAAGGCTGAACAAACAAAGATGGGTCATGGATGACGCAGCGGATTAATCAAACAAAACTTCAATCGATGGATTGTAGCAATCGGTGAGTTGAAGATACCAAAAATGCCCAAGTTCGTTGATCCAAAGATACCGAACTCTAGCTATCTCAAACACGTTGATAGCGCACTATACCGTGTTCAAAGATCTACGATTCTTCGCACGTTGATCTAGCGCACTAGATTCCGTGAATCGGCTTCAACAAACGTGGATTCGAGCGCACTCGAACGACGTAAGTGGAGATAGGAGATTACACTCAACTACCAATTGGTATGAAAGCACAAAGCTAACAAAAGAGAAATTTTATTCAAAATCAACAACTCAAAAATTTACAACACACCCGCTATTTATAGGCATTACAACTCAACACAACATACAACACTCAACTCCTAGGTCGGCACCGGCTCAACAAATACGACTCATCTCGGCCGACTCAACATAAGTCGCTGCCGACTCAACAAGGCACGACTTAAAGACACAGCGGGTCACACGACTCAACACATGTACAGCCCCAACAATACACGACTCAAAAAATGCAACCGACTCATCAAACCCAGCAACCCACGACTCAATTATATACCGACTTGAAAACTCGCGACATACGACTCATACAAGACCGACTCATATAGTATATACATGACTCGTCTCAACACGACCGACTCAAGATACACAGCTTATCTCCTTGCCGACTCATCTTAGGTCGTAGCCCCTTAGCTCGGTCCCGACTCATCCTTTCTGCATTAACTCGCACCTTTCCTTCCTGTGTTCCATTGAATCGGGAACGACTCATACTAAGTCGTAAACGACACATCTCCGAAGCCCACTTTGCTCGACCTATGTTATCTCCCCCTTGTAAACTCTTAAACCGGAAACGACTCATCACTTTAAATTGTGGACGACTCATCAAGCAGGAACTCCTCCAAGCTTTGTTAAATCGGCACCGTCTCATGCTCCCCCTATCTCGTGACCGACTCATCAAGCATGCATGTTTTAAACTTGTGTACGCCTTACGAGTTAAATCCGAAGCTCCTTGACTCGTGCATGATTTAATATGGTTTAACTTCTGAATTCCTATATGCCTTGCTGCATCATCCTTCCCAGGTTGAGAAAAATTCGACCTCGAATTTGCAAATTCTTTCTCATCAAAATGTTCATCCCCATGATACGGAATTAAATGTTTAACGTTAAAAATATCAGAAGTATAAACATCATCTGGTAGCTTTAATCGATAAGCATTCTCATTAATTTTCTTCAAAACTTCCACTGGACCAATTTTTCTGGCTTTCAACTTGTTGTAAGCACCCACTGGAAAACGATCCTTTGTCAATATAGCATAAACCAAATCACCTTCGTTAAATTCAACATTTCGACGTTTCAAATCTGCAGACTTCTTATACTTCTCATTCGACTTCTCCAATCGTTCCTGAACGATTTTATGACATTCATTCAGCTCTTCAACAAAATCAGTAGCTCGTTTAACTGTTCTCTTTGACTGTGGTACAACTGCTAAATCCAACGGCCCCCTGGGTAAATTTGAATAAACAATCTGAAACGGACTGAATCCTGTGCTTCGATTTACTGCATGATTATGAGCAAATTCTGCCTGGCATAGCTTCATGTCCCAACTTCTCAAATTATCCTGTACAAGACAACGCAACAAATTCCCCAATGACCTATTAACAACTTCTGTCTGCCCATCAGTTTGCGGATGATAAGCACTACTAAATTTCAGTTTCGTTCCTACCATCTTCCACAAACTCAACCAAAAGTGACTCAGAAAACGAGTATCTCTATCAGAAACAATAGATTCTGGTAAACCATGAAGTCTATAAATCTCCTTGAAAAATAACTGTGCTACTCGAACTGCATCTGCTGTCTTCTTGCAAGCAACAAAATGTGCCATCTTCGAAAATCTGTCCACCACAACAAATATCGAATCATTTCCCCTTTGAGTTCTCGGCAAACCCAAAACGAAATCCATGCTGATATCAACCCATGGCTTAGATGGTACTGGTAATGGCATATACAACCCTGCATTCGTTGCTGTCCCTTTTGAAACTTGGCAAATATGACATCGCTCCACAAATCTCTCAACTTCTTTTCTCATCGATGGCCAAAAGTAAGATTGCGAAATCAACTGTAAAGTACGATCACGGCCCACATGCCCTTCTTCATGTAATTCCTTCACAATCTTCATCCTCAAACTACAATCCGGAATACATAAACGATTTCCTTTAAACAGAAAACCATCAACCAACATGAATTCATCGGCAATCCCATCCTTCACTTTTTCAACATATTTCACAAAGTAAGGATCTTCTTCAAGCATCTCTGGCAACATTTCAAACCCCGTCACTTCAATCTTCATTGTCGTTAGTAAATGACTCCTCCTACTCAAAGCATCTGCTACTCGATTCGTCACCCCTGATTTGTGTTTAACGACAAAAGTAAACTGCTGCAAATAAGCAATCCATGACGCATGTCTCGCAGAAATCTTATCTTGCCCCTGTAAATGTTTCAAAGCTTCGTGATCAGTGTACAGAACAAATTCCTTCTGAAATAAGTAATGTCTCCAATGCTTAACCGTCTGAACAACAGCATAAAACTCAACATCGTATGTACTGTATCTCATCTTTGCCCCTGACAACTTTTCGCTGAAATAAGCAACTGGCTTCCCATTCTGGCTCAGAACTCCTCCAATACCAACCTTCGAAGCATCAGTATGCAATTCAAACAACAACTGAAAATTAGGTAGAACAAGAATTGGTGCAGACGTCAACAATTCCTTGATCCTTTCAAAGGCAACCCCCGCTTCCTCTGACCACACAAACTGTTTACCCTTCATGCAATCAGTCACTGGAGCCATCACGCTACTGAAGTGTGGTATGAACCTTCGGTAGAATGACGTTAGCCCATGAAAACTTCTCACTTCTGTAATTGTCTTTGGCTGTGGCCAATTCTTGACTGCTTCAACTTTGCTCTGGTCAACTTGAATACCTTTCCCTGAAACAACATAACCCAGGAATAAAACAGTAGGTGTCATAAACACACATTTCTTTGTAGCAGCATAAAATTGTTCTTCACGAAGAATAAGCAACACCTCCCTCAGATGTAGAACATGCTCCTCCGTACTCCTGCTATAAATCAAAATATCATCGAAATACACCACGACGAACTTTCCAATGAATGGTCTAAAAATTTGATTCATCACCCGCATGAATGTACTAGGTGCATTAGACAAACCAAATGGCATAACCAACCATTCGTACAACCCCTCTCTAGTTTTGAAAGCTGTCTTCCATTCGTCTCCAGGTCTGATACGAATTTGATGATAACCACTCTTCAAATCAATTTTCGAGAATATAGTTGCCCCACTCAACTGATCCAACAAATCATCCAACCTCGGCATAGGAAATCTGTAACGAACAGTGATCTTATTCAAAGCTCTACTATCAGTGCACATTCTCCAAGTTCCGTCCTTCTTTGGTACTAACAATGCAGGTACAGCACACGGACTCAAACTTTCCTGAATACGACCCTGTTCAAGTAATTCTTCCACCTGCCTTCGTAACTCCTCATGTTCCTTCGGACTCATTCTGTAATGTGGTCGGTGTGGTAACACTGCTCCGGGAACAAGATCAATCTGATGTTGAATGTCTCTAAGTGGTGGTAACTCCTTTGGCAACTCCTCTGGAAAGACATCTTCAAACTCTTCCAAAACTGGCTTTGCTTCTTCGGGAATCTCAACTTCTTCACTACTCTCTCTCCCAATCAACAAAAACACTTCCGGTTCTTCCTCCACTTCTTTAACAAACTCCTTCAAAGTCAACAGAGTTTTCAATTCTTCAATCTCTTCTAGCTTGCTCTCCTTCTGCTGCTGTCTCTTAGGAACTAAAGTGATTTTAGTACCCTCGAACATGAAACTGTAACTGTTGGCACGACCGTCATGCTGAACTGCTCTATCAAACTGCCATGGTCTGCCCAACAATAAGTGACAAACATCCATATCTACGACATCACACCAGATTTCATCTTTGTACTTCTTTCCGATTGAAAAATTCACACAAGCTCTTCGACACACTTTCACTTCACCTCCTTTCCTTAACCATGCTAGCTTGTATGGTTTAGGATGCTTCTCGGTCTTCAAATTCAACTTCCTAACTGCCTCTGTAGAAATAATATTATCACAACTCCCCGCATCAATAACGAACTTGCAAACTTTCCCCAGAATAGTACATGTCGATTGAAAAATATTGCTTCTCAGCCAACTACAATCCTCCTCTTGCTTAGGTGTCAAACAACTTCTCCTCATCATAAGATTACAACCTTCATCACCCGACACTTTTTCTTCCTCCTCAACATAAGGTACATTTGAATACTCTGCCTCCTCACCATCATCTGCTTCAACCTCTGCAACCATGGTTCTCTTCTTCGGCTTCGGACATTCGTTGCTTTTGTGACCCAACTCCTGACAATTATAACATTTGAAAATACTGCTAGCCCTTGCCTTCTCAGCCTCCTTCACCACTGGCTTGGTAACTGGTTTAGGAGTATTAGAACTTCCGCCAACACCCCTTGCTTGGTTATTGGAATTAGTAAACACACCACCTCCACGCCTTCCTTGTTTCTCCCAAGCTAACGCTTTCTGATGTGCCTCTACAACGGATCTAGGATCAAACATATTAACCATATCCTGGATCTGCATTCTCAAACCCCCAACGAATCTAGCAGTTAACTGCTCTTCTGTCTCCATGATATCATTCCTGGCAATGAGTTGGTAAAATTCATCAGCATAATCACTAACAGACTTTGTCCCCTGCCTCAGATTCTGCAACCTCTGATACATAAGTGACTGGTAATTATAAGGTAAGAAAGTAGATCTCATCAACTTTTTCATCTTCTCCCAAGATTCTATCTTTGACTTCCCCATTCGTTCTCGAGTAAGTTTAGTTTGCTGCCACCATGCCAATGCTCTCCCCCTCAGCCTTGTAGCAACTAACTTCACCCTTCGATTCTCCGGCACCTCCTTGAAATCAAAGATTTCCTCCACATTAGACAACCAATCTAAGAATTCCTCAGCAACCATCCCGCCTTTAAACTCCGGAATCTCCATTTTCATACCCGACTCCCAACGACGGTCATCCTCCACATCACGGTAAGAATTTCGAACTTGGTCTCGATCTCGATAATGAATACTTGCTCTATCACCCTCTTCAACAAAATCAAAAGTACGCCTACATCGATCTCGACCAATGTCATCCCTTTGTTCATGCATGCTTCTTTGACTATGTCTCTCCTCATCTCTATATGCTTCATGGTCAAATTCACGTTGACTTCTTCTCTCTTCATGTGCATAGTCATGATGATCTCTTCGTGATGAAATTGATGTTTCTCTTCTATCTCTACAAGAATGTGGCGATACCCTCCTCGCTTCCGTAACCGATGGCGAAACTCGGTTTCCTCCATGGTTCGAGTTTGGTGATCTCCTCCTTTGATTCAAATCATTCATCAATCTCTCCAATTTACCAATGCCTTCATCAAACTTTTCATTAATACGTTGTTCCATAAGTTCAGCTTCTTCTCTACGATACAAAGCTTCAATGTTTTGATGACGATTGGCTCTCCTTGGTGGCATGGTTAAAACTTCACAACACTTCAACAATTCAATCACAAGACTTCAAAACTTTCAATACAATACAACAATCAACAAGTCACGGCTCAACAATGTCTCGGCCATGACACTTCACGGCTTATCACCACTAAGTCGGCAAAGACTTAGCTCGGCAAGGTTCTACACTTCAACCCTTGGCGCGCAAAACTTCCACAAGTCTAAATTCAAACTTCTTTGCTCCTTTTGATCCAAAATGGAATAGATCAAACACTCCAAACTTGATGCAACTTCAATATGAACACAATGAACAACTTCAAACTTCAAAAACTTGGCTCCAAGAATCAACTTAGCTATGATTGGCTAAGTATGGCTCTGATACCAAAACTGACGCAGCGGATTAATCAAACAAAACTTCAATCGATGGATTGTAGCAATCGGTGAGTTGAAGATACCAAAAATGCCCAAGTTCGTTGATCCAAAGATACCGAACTCTAGCTATCTCAAACACGTTGATAGCGCACTATACCGTGTTCAAAGATCTACGATTCTTCGCACGTTGATCTAGCGCACTAGATTCCGTGAATCGGCTTCAACAAACGTGGATTCGAGCGCACTCGAACGACGTAAGTGGAGATAGGAGATTACACTCAACTACCAATTGGTATGAAAGCACAAAGCTAACAAAAGAGAAATTTTATTCAAAATCAACAACTCAAAAATTTACAACACACCCGCTATTTATAGGCATTACAACTCAACACAACATACAACACTCAACTCCTAGGTCGGCACCGGCTCAACAAATACGACTCATCTCGGCCGACTCAACATAAGTCGCTGCCGACTCAACAAGGCACGACTTAAAGACACAGCGGGTCACACGACTCAACACATGTACAGCCCCAACAATACACGACTCAAAAAATGCAACCGACTCATCAAACCCAGCAACCCACGACTCAATTATATACCGACTTGAAAACTCGCGACATACGACTCATACAAGACCGACTCATATAGTATATACATGACTCGTCTCAACACGACCGACTCAAGATACACAGCTTATCTCCTTGCCGACTCATCTTAGGTCGTAGCCCCTTAGCTCGGTCCCGACTCATCCTTTCTGCATTAACTCGCACCTTTCCTTCCTGTGTTCCATTGAATCGGGAACGACTCATACTAAGTCGTAAACGACACATCTCCGAAGCCCACTTTGCTCGACCTATGTTATCTCCCCCTTGTAAACTCTTAAACCGGAAACGACTCATCACTTTAAATTGTGGACGACTCATCAAGCAGGAACTCCTCCAAGCTTTGTTAAATCGGCACCGTCTCATGCTCCCCCTATCTCGTGACCGACTCATCAAGCATGCATGTTTTAAACTTGTGTACGCCTTACGAGTTAAATCCGAAGCTCCTTGACTCGTGCATGATTTAATATGGTTTAACTTCTGAATTCCTATATGCCTTGCTGCATCAATGGAGATACCGACGATGATGTGAGACGTGGAATACATCATGCACTCCAAAAAGCTTCTCGGGTAACTCCAGACGATAAGCAAGGAACCAACTCTTTTCACAATGCGGAAAGGACCAATGAATCTGGGAGAAAGCTTCCTTCTACGACCAAAGCGAATGACATTCCTTTAGGGAGAGACCTTAAGGAAAACCATATCGCCAACAGCAAACTCAAGCTTCCACCTACGCCTATCATCATACTTCTTCTGCCTATTCTGAGCAACCCTCAACCTTCTCTTAATCTCCTCAACTCTCTCCGAAGCTTCCAAAATCATATCAGGACCAAGAACTTGACGATTATCGGATTCAATCCAGCAAGATGGAGATCGACAAGGTCGTCCATACAAAGCAGCAAATGGAGACTTCTTGATACTGGCCCGAATTCAAAGATAGAAAGAGATAGATAAAAGATTAAGATAAGCTTAAAACAGAAGATAAGATTTATACCTGATAACTGTTATTGTAGGTAAATTCGATAAGATGCAAATGATCTTCCCAAGATCCACCATAATCAAGCACACAAGTACGAAGAAGATCTTCGAGTATGTGATTCACTCTTTCTTTTTGACCGTCGGTCTGTGGATGATAAGCAATGCTCAGATTCAGATGAGTACCCAAAGATTTCTAAAAAGCTTTCCAGAACTGGCTGGTAAAGATAGGATCACAATCACAAACAGTACTGAGAGGAACACCATGGAGACGAACAATCTCCCTCGTTTAGATCTCAGACAAGCTAGAATCAAAACGGGTAGACTTGACCGGAATGAAATGAGCAGATTTGGTCAGCCTATCCACAATAACCCAGATACTCTCATTGCCTTTCCTAGACCTCAGCAATCCATCAATGAAATCCATAGAAACCTGTTCCCACTTCCTGTTGGGAATCTCAAGAGGCTGCAACATACTAGGAGTCTTGTGATGATCGGCCTTAACTTGCTGACAAGTCGCTCACCAACTAACAAAGATAGAGACATCCCTCTTCATCCCCCTCCACCAATAAAGCCTCTTCATATCCTGATACATCATCGACACACCAGGATGAATAGAAAGTTTGGGTCGATGATTCTCCCGAAGCAATTCCTGCCTCAAACCATCAACAGTGGGGACACAAATCCTGCCATTAATCCTCAAAATACCACTGTCATCAATCTAAGCTCCGTCACTACCACTACTACCACTACTACTACCAACCCTGCTACGAACACTCTCCTTCATCAATCTAAGCATCTTAACCTCATCCTGCTTAGCCTTGATACGATCCAGAAGAGGAGAAGAAACAATAAGCTGACACAACAAAGCCTTCTTTCGACTAAGAGCATCGGCCACAACATTAGCTTTATAGGGAGTATAGCTAATATCGAGGTCGTAAGAAGCCAGAAACTCAAGCAACGAACTTGCCTCTGATTCAAATCCTTTTGGGTGAAGATATATCTCAGAGACTGATGATCAGTGAAAAGCTCAAACTTAGCTCCAAGAAGATGATGCCTCCAAACTTCAAAGCAAAGACAACAGCAAGCAACTCTAAATCATGGACAGCATAATTAGTTTCATGGGTTTTCAACTGACGGCTGGCATAGGGTATGACCTTACCCTCCTACAAGAGAACAACACCCAATCCCTCACGAATAGCATCAGTATATACCGTCAGTCCCTCACTTCCTTTCGGAACGATAAGAACTAGTGCGGAAGTTAGCTTGCTCTTTAACTCATTAAATGCAGCTTTATACTTCTCATCCCAGATGAACTTAATGTAGGATCGATTTTGCCCTAGAGGGGGGTGAATAGGGTGATGCTATTAATTATAAAAAATATTGCGGAAGCTTATAAAGTTATTTCAACACAGATATATCAAAATAATAGCAGCATAGATAATAGCAGAATAATAAATGCAGAAATAGAACGACATAGAATTTACCCAGCTTCGACAAAACCCTGCCTACGTGCTGCCCCCAGGTTTCTACTAGAAATCAAGTAGTCAGACGCTTACACGCGTAAATTCGCGACACCCGCTATCGACTAGCCTTAACTCTACGCTCAAAACCCTGCCACAACTCAGCCACTGAGTTGCGAATTCTCAATTTACGCCATGTAGTTTGACCCCTAGTCACACGACTAGAATTTACAACGGTTTAATAGAAGAATTTAAATTAAAAAACAAATTTAAAACCCTAATTTAAAAATTAAGCCCAAATTATAAACAAATAAAATTATTATAATGGCCGGCCCGCTTTTCTTCTATCTTTAATCGGCCTGTCCTTATTTGGTGAAAATGGCGACTCTTGTTTCGTTCGTTCGTTCGTTCCTCAATTTGGAATTAGGGCTTTGAAATGCCGACTTTAAATTGATCAATCGAATTGGTATTTCGCTCTCTTGCTCTGTTGATCGATCGTCTCTTTACTTGGCACACGGCACCTTCGATGATCGAGTTCGATCTTGTTCCGGTATGTGATTTTTGCTTTTGCTTCTTCTGATTTTGCGTACTTGAACTCGATGATCTTTTTACCAATGATATTGATTGCTTATATAGGGTTCGAATCCCTATTTTTTTGTTCGTCTGGAGTTATTTGAATTTGTCAATTGATATAGATCAGCCATTGATTTTTGTATGGATGATGGTATTTTTTCTGACTTGTTCGTCTAATTTACTTGATACTCACAACTTTGAATTGCCTTGCTCATTACGGTTTGATTTTGCTAGTTCGACTTTGGCACTGACTTGTTCAATATCGGCTTTGACACTTTTGTTAACATTATTCGAAACTGCTACCTGATGCCTTGTTCAAAACCGCTGTTACATTTGAATCTCTGTCATTTGTTGATTTCGGCCACTTGATGCTGCTATGTGAATTTCTGACATCTTCATTGACTTTGTATATTGGCTTCGACCATTATGTCTCTGACTTTGGTCACTTCAATTTGAACTGCAGGTGACTTTCAAACTTGATATTGATTTTTGTTAACTCGTGTTTCTCATATTACCTACTGTGAGAAAACAATGACTTTGACTTTGCATTTTCTTTGTGTATTGTCACTGCATACATGTTCATCATGTAGTTCACCATATCATGAGTTTGTGGTTGACTTCATTCTTTGTGCTTGGCTTTAGCCATTGAATTTTTCTCTGCAGCTTGTCTGGTTCATTATTTCATGTATGCATATATGTGCTATCATCTTGTACATCTCCGTCAAGAGAAGTTCTGCATTGTTGTGTCTATACATTTGTTGTCACTGCATGTTTGAACTTGTATGGTGCAGTTGGACTATGTAGTTTTACTTTGTTGATGACTCTTTGACTGTTGAACTTGGTTTCGATTTGTGGTCTTGCTAACATGTCTGCATTGCACTATCCTTTGTTCTATATACTTGCTCCTTCGAGTCAGTGAAACTTGTATATGAATGTTTTGTAGTCTCAAGTTTATATACTACTGTCACCATGTGGTTATATACACTTGTTTTGTCAATTTGGGCAGTTTGCATACAGTTTTGGTGTTGTTTTTGTATCACTTGCTGTTCCTTAGCTTTGGCTTCTCTCTGGTCATGGCTGATCTCTGGTTTACTTTGACCTGATCTGATGCATGTTGTATATCCATTCACCACTGTTTGTACACTTTCATTCTGCTGTGTCTTCATGTAGTTTGTACCACTACCTTTGTGCACTATTTGGTTCATATTGCATTTGTACATTTGGATTTTGGTCGAGGCTGGTTTGAATTTTGTCTTGGGTCATTGTTGTATTGTGTTTACTTGATCACTGAACTGCCTTTGTACTTGTAGACTTGTCTCACTTGCATTACTTGGCCATATGTATGCATCGAGGCAGTTTGCATTTATGTTTGGCTGTCTTGACCATTTGAACTAAGCATGTTGATTTAGGTTGTACTATCCACTTCATTTCACTTGTAGTTGTATATGCATATTGATTTGGTTTCATTATGGTCTACTGCACCACTGTTGTCATCTTCTCTTGATATTTTTGAACTTGATGTTGTCTCGGCTTATGCTACTTGCTTTGCATATTTTCTTCAATGTGCAGCCTGGTCGACATGTATGTTGTCACTGCACATTATGGCCTGTTTCACTATCACGTGTATATATGTGCACTTTTTCCATGTTATACTGCTCTTTGATCAAAACTGCCACTTGGTTTGAACTTTTTGCTATGATATTGAACTTGATCATTCCATGAACTTGCACCTGTGTTGAATCCAGCTTGGAGCTCGGGTTTGACATTGTGCTGATATTGTGACATTATTTTTATTGCACTTGAGTTGAACCCGATGTTTTGGGTTTGACCTGTGCTCACCTGTCCCTGCAATTTTATCAAGTGTATATATCGGTGTGCACGGCCTTGTGGCATGTAAAGTGATACACTGTGCATGTCACAAGCTGTTCGTGTATGATGAATTCAAATTTAATTGACGACGAACAACCAAAATAACTGAGGCAAATATTATTTTCAAAATTACATTTTATTTTGTACTGCAAAAATATTTCCTTTTCGATGCAGTATATATTTTTGCAGATTGCTCAGATGCTGGATTCAATTTGGAATAAAGTTGAACATAAAATACGAGTTGAATGAGCGATATGTAGCGAGGACAATTATGTAAATTGAAATGCAATGTGATTGAAATTGTAATGTTATTGAAATTTATATATATATATATATATATATATAGTGAGAGCTTGAATTTGTATTATTTAAAATTGTAATAAATATTTGTTTGAATAAAATAACTGTTTGAATTCAAATTCTGTCTTATTTATTTTATTCAGCAAATATTTATTTAATCTGTGAAAATAAAATAGTACATTAACAAATACATTTAAATGAATATATAGATATATATATGTTTATTATCATTAAACAAAAAACATATACTCGCATATTCAACAATCTCCCCCTTTTGATGATAACAAACATATATTTAGGATTTTGAATATATTAAATGTATTTATTAGTGAATTTGCTCCCCCTATTTGAATGCTTTCTCTCTACATAAAGCTCCCCCTTCATATATGCATACAATTAAAAATATGCAAATGAGCCTAGATGCAAATAGAAAATATTTGACCTTTATTTGTCAAAATCTTAACTTTTCTTTCCCCCCTTTGTTATCAGCAAAAGAGTAATAGTGTTAGAAAAATGGAGATAATGTGATAGATATTAGTACAACATGAAAACTCAATTGAATATAAATATTAAATTTCAATAAAAAATCAAACAAAAATCATAAATACTCTATTAGGCGCATATTCCACTTTTAGAATGTTGTGAATGATGTCATCATATAAAACCATACAGTTGTGTCAATTTGTGGTGTATTTATATCAGGAATTTGAATATCTACCAACCATGCATAACCGTTAGGACTTTTAAATGAGATTAGTAGTATTCTAATCTATTTAAAAAAATGAATTCAAGTATCTTCTAACCACGCATGACCGTGAGGACTTTTAAATGGGATTAGAATCAACTTGTTTATTTAAAAAATCAATTTTGATATGCGTTCCATACATGCATAACCGTGAGGACTTTTAAATGAGCATGGAAGCACATAACAAATTCCAAGTAATTCACCCATGCATAACTGTGAGGACTTTTAAATGAGAGTGAATACTTTGGATTTTATTTTATTTTATTATTATTATCATTATTTTTTTATTAAAAAAATATAAAATGAAAAATGAATGATTCCTGTTTAAAGTACCACATATCGACAAACTATATTGAATTTTGATGAGTGATGGTCGTTAGAAATATGATAGAAAAAGAGATGGTCATGGTATTTTTACCAACAAAAAGTTTTATAACTCCTGTTTAAATTTTTAAAGAAATTTACTAATTATATCGTCTCGAGTCATAACATATGATAAATATCAGCACTCATCACTTTTTCAATCACTATTTATCTTTTTGATAATTACTAGGGAGTCAGATTAGTCAATGTTATAATTTAAAAATTAAATTCAAAAATAATTATAAAATCAATTTTTCTAAAAATGACCAATCTGAAAACAAGGTCAAAAATGATTTTCTAGAAGGGGTTTTATGAGAAAAATTTCTTCTATTTGAAAATTATTTGAAGTGAAAAATATGCAGATATTTTCTTTGAAAAACGATGCAGTTACTAAATGTCTCATCATAAATCACGTTCCACTAGTAATTTTTCTATCAACTAGATCACCAGTGTAATCTGCATCTGAATTTCTTTTCACTCAAACTTATTATTAGTTGAATGTTTCAAACCAGATCATGAGTTGTGCAATAAAATATCTCAAAAACATTTTTAACAACTTTTTAAACGAAATTCTCTTAAATTTTAATTGAAGCCGTGTAAATAATCAAAAACTGTGAATATAGAGTCAGCCGTAAAATAACCAAATGTATTATTATCCAATAAAACACTATTATTAATCCAAACTAATATATATAAAGTAATTCAAAGACTCTAGAGATTTTTATAGTGTTATTGGCATAAGAATATAATTGACCAATAATTTTGAATAAGTCAGAATCAAAATCATCATTTATTTCATCATCACATTATTAGCTGATTTAATTCAGAATACGGTGCAGATTATCCCATTTAATATATCGTTCAAAATATATCATTACCTATTTTACCTTTACGGTAATTTTTCGTTGTTGTCCATTGTGATTCTGCCACCTTTGTGCTAGGCTAAGGAACTTTGGTTTGACGCTCATTGTGTCCTTGGAACAGCCAGAATCCAAGTAACACTATTGTTGTTCCTTTGCCTGCCACCACACATACACGATGAAAGATTTTTGTGACCTATTTGTTTTTATAGGTCCATGATTGTTAGTGGCAGAATATTTTAAAAAATAATTTTGTGGAGACCCAAAACTATTCGTATATGTTCCTTTTGGCACCCATATTTTTTTAACTTTGAGAGATTTTATATTTGTGCCTTTTGGATCCCAAATTGGAATGGATTTTACGTGTTTGGGTCTATATCAACAATTATTTTCATTGTGTCCAAATTTTCTACAAATTGTGCACATTGAATCGACTTGATTAATTTCATTTCTAACATTTTTAGATTGATAATATCCAAGTCCTTGTCTAACTGTATTAACAGTTTGTTTTCCTAATAGCATATTCAACGATTTTTCACTTTTTCAAAATTTATCTAAAGTTGTTGATAATTGTTGGACTTGTGTTTTGAGAGATACATTTTCGTTCAATAATTATGTGCACTTTTTAATAGAGCTCTCTCTCCTAGTATTTTCACTCTCTTTCAAAATCATAATTTCATTTTCAAGTGATTTTATGTTAATTTCTGATTTTTTAATTTCTTCTTCAAACAATGGACACTTGTCACACTTAGGGATCCTACTTTGATAGGTTTTAACTAATTGTTCAAGCTGTTCATTTACTTCTATCAAACTATCTCTTTGTGATTCAATTTTAGCATATTTCTCCCTAAGTTGTTCAAAACAGTCATTTACTTCGTGGAAATATATAAGTAGTTGTGAGTGAGTTTTGATACCTCGCTTGGCTCGTCATCGTCGCTATCAGTTATATTACCTCGAAGGCACATATCTGCTTTCTCACTCTCACTGCTAGTACTTTGGTTATCTTCATCACTTGTATTCCACGTGGCTGTAAAATTTCTCCGTTTTGATTTCTTTCCAAAGTCATGTCAGTTTTGAGGACAATTGCGCTTGATGTGTCCGGGTTGGTTGCACTTATGATAGATGATCTCCCGTTCTTCTGGATTGTCTAGTACTTTGCCTATTCTGCTTTTCAATTTCTGATTTAGAGCCGGATTTCTACATTTGCAGTTCCACCTTTTGAACTTCTTCATTATTAACGCCAGCTCAGCTGCTCCATCATCATTGTCATCATCATCACTTTCAGTTATTCCTTTGAGAGCTATTGATTTCTTTCGAGTATCTTCTCCTTCGCGCTCTTGCTTGAATTTCATTTCTAGCTCATAAGTGGTGAGATTTCCGATGAGTTCTTCAACTTTGATTTGTTTTAAAATTTTCGACTCTTGAATGGCAGTCACTTTGCTTCAAAACTTCGTGGAAGGACTCTGAGGATTTTTCGGACTATCTCCAACTCTGTATATGATTTTCCGAGAGCTTTTGATTTGTATACGATAATGGAAAGTCGTCCTTACATTTCTTTGACATTTTCTTCCTTCTCCATTGTGAAATTCTCGTATTTGCTACTCAGCATGGAAAGACGAGACTCTTTGGCTTGAGATGTTCCTTCATGAGTCACTTCGAGTGCATGCCATATTTCTTGCGCAGTTAGATAATGTGAGACACGATTAAATTCAAATTGATCCACTGAACATATAATAGAATTCATAGCTTTAGCGTTAGAATTTTGTAATTTATTTTCTAGTTCTGTCCATTAATCCTTTGGTTTATTTACTTCCCGATTATTAACAATTATAGTTGGTGCTTTATACCCTGTCTCAACAATATCCCAAGCGTCAATGGTTTCTAGAAAAATTTCCATCCTATTTTTCCAATAAGCATATTCACCATTGAACATTGGTGGTCTAACTATGGACTGACCCTCTGCAAAAGCATTATTAAAAGAAGCCATTTTAAAAATTCAAATTTTTAAAACAAAAATTGGATTTTGAAAAAAATCGAATTTTTAAAAACAAAAGTCGACTTCTATTCCTAGCTCTGATACCACTTGTAGGATCAATTTCACCCTAGAGGAGGGGTGAATAGGGTAATGCTATTAATTATAAAAATTATTGCGGAAGCTTATAAAATTATTTCAATACAGATATATCAAAATAATAGCAGCATAGATAATAGCAGAATAATAAATGCAGAAATAAAACGACACAGAATTCACCAGCTTCGACAAAACCCTGCCTACGTGCTGCCCCTAAGGTTTCTGCTAGAAATTAAGCAGTCAGACGCTTACACACGTAAACTCGCGACACCCGCTACCGACTAGCCTTAACTCTACGCTCAAAACCCTGCCACAACTCAGCAACCGAGTTTCGAATTCTAAAACTACGCCACGTAGTTTGTCCCCTAGTCACACGACTAGAATTTACAATGGTTTAACAGAAGAATTTAAATATAAAAACAAATTTAAAAACCTTATTTGAAAATTAAGCCCAAATATAAACAAATAAAATTATTATAATGGCCAGCCCGCTTTTCTTCTATCTTTAATCGGCATGTCCTTGTTTGGTGAAAATGGCGGCTCTTGTTCCGCTCGTTCGTTCGTTCCTCAATCTGGAATTAGGGCTTTGAAATGCCGACTTTAAATTGATCGATGAAATTGGGATTTCTCTCTCTTGGTCTGTCGATCGATCGTCTCTTCACTTGGCTCATGGCTTCTTCAATGATCGAGTTCGATCTTGCTCCGGTATGTGATTTTTGCTTTTGCTTCTTCTGATTTTGCGTACTTGAACTCGATGATCTTTTTGCCGATGATGTTGATTGCTTATATAGGGTTCGAATCCCTATTTTTTTCGTTCGTCTGGAGTTATTTGAATTTGTTAATTGATATAGCTTGGCCATTGATTTTTGTATGCATGATGGTGATGTTTCCGACTTGTTCATCTGATTTACTTGATACTCATGGCTTTGAATTGCCTTGCTCATTACGGTTTTGATTTTGCTGGTTCGACTTTGGCACTGACTTGTTCAATATCGGCTTTGACACTTTTCTTGACATTATTGGAAACTGCTACCTGATGCTTTGTTCAAAATCGCTGTTACATTTGAATCTCTGTCATTTGTTGATTTCGGCCACTTGATGCTGCTATGTGAATTTCTGACATCTTCATTGACTTTGTATATTGGCTTCGGCCATTATGTCTCTGACTTTGGTCACTTCAATTTGAACTGCATGTGACTTTCAAACTTGATATTAATTTTTGTTAACTCGTGTTTCTCATATTACCTACTGTGAGAAAACAATGGCTTTGACTTTGCATTTTCTTTGTGTATTGTCATTGCATACATGTTCATCATGTAGTTCACTGTATCATGAGTTTGTGGTTGACTTCATTCTTTGTGCTCGACTTTGCCCATTGAATTTTTCTCAACAGCTTGTATGGTTCATTGTTTCATGTATGCATATACGTGCTATCATCTTGTACATCTCCGTCAGGAGTAGTTCTGCATTGTTGTGTCTATACGTTTGTTATCACTGCATGTTTGAACTGATATGTTGCAGTTTGACTATGTAGTTTCACTTTGTTGATGATGCTGTGACTGTTGAACATGGTTTGGATTTCTGTTCTTGCTAACATGTCTGCATTGCACTATCCTTTGTTCTATATATTTTCTCCTTCGAGTCAGTGAAACTTGTATATGAATGTTTTATAGTCTCGAGTTTGTATTCTAATGTCACCATGTGGTTGTATACACTTGTTTTATCAATTTGGGCAGTTTGCATACAGTTTTGGTGTTGTTTTTGTATCACTTGTTGTTCATTTGCTTTGGCTTCTCTCTGGTCATGGTTGATCTCTGGTTAACTTTGACCTGATTTGATGCATGTTGTTTCTGCATTCACCACTGTTTGTACACTTTCATTCTGTTGTGTCTTCATGTAGTTTGTACCACTGCCTTTGTGTACTGTTTGGTTCATATTGCATTTGTACATTTGGATTTTGGTCGAGGCTGGTTTGAATTGGTCTTGGTTCATTGATGTATTGTGTTCACTTGATTACTGAACTGCCTTTGTACCTGTAGTCCTGTCTCACTTGCATTGCTTGGCCATATGTACGCATCGAGGAAGTTTGCATTTGTGTTTGGCTGTCTTGACCATTTGAACTAAGCATGTTGAATTGGGTTGTGCTATCCACTTCATTTCACTTGTAGTTGTATATGTATATTGGCTTGGTTTCATTGTGGTCTACTGCACCACTGTTGTCATCTTCTCTTGATATTTTTGAACTTGATTTTGTCTCAGCTTATGCTACTTGCTTTGCATATTTTCTTCAATGTGCAGCCTGGTCGACATGTATGTTGTCACTGCACACTCTGGCCCATTTCACTGTCATGTGTATATATATGCACTTTGTCCATGTTATACTGCTCTTTGATCAAAATTGCCACTTGGTTTGAACTTTTTGCTATGATATTGAACTTGACCATTTCATGAACTTGCACCTGCATTGAATCCAGCTTGGAGCACGGGTTTGACCTTGTGCTGATATTGTGACATTATTTTTATTGCACTTGAGTTGAAACCGGCATTTTGGGTTTGACCTGTGCTCACCTGTCCCTACAATTTTATCAAGTGTATATATCGGTGTGCACGGCCTTATGGCATGTACAGTGATACACTATGCATGTCACAAGCTGTTCGTGTATGATGAATTCATATTTAAATGATGACGGACAACCCAAATAACTGAGGCAAATATTATTTTTAAAATTACATTTTATTTTGTACTGCAAAAATATTTCCTTTTCAATTTTACCGCGTCAATATATATTTTTATAGATTGCTCAGATGCTGGATTCAATTTGGAATGAAGTTGAAGATAAAATACGAGTTGAATGGGCGATATGTAGTGAGGATAATTATGTAAATTGAAATATGATGTTATTGAAATTGTAATGTTATTGAAATTTATATATATATATATATGTATATATATATATATATATAGTGAGAGCTTGAATTTGTATTATTAAAAATTGTATTAAATATATGTTTGAATAAAATATCCGTTTGAATTCAAATTCTGTGTTATTTATTTTATTCAGCAAATATTTATTTAATCTGTGAAAATAAAATAGTATATTAACAAATACATTTAAATGAATATATATATATATATATGTTTATTATCATCAGACAAAAATAATATACTCTCATATTCAACACTTTACATTCTTACGAGTCAAAGTAGTGAGAGGTGCAGCAATCTGAGCAAAATTCTCAATAAATCTCCGGCAGTAACAGGCAAGGCCCAGAAAACTACGGATCTCGGAAGGAGTCTTAGGAGTTTCCCAATCCTGTAACAGAATAGGGAAAATAAGAACCACATAAGAGATAGGATAATTGAATGATAAAGGAAAAGAGAAAGAAGGAAAGACTTACATTGATCGCAGCGATCTTGGTTGGATCAATAGAAACTCCATTACCCGAAACAATATTTCCAAGGTATCGGACTTCATCTTTCCAGAAATGGCATTTAGAAAATTTAGCCTTCAATTGATGACTTCTAAGAATCTCCAGAACAGATTTCAAGTGCGACTCATGCTCTGTCTTGGTCTTAGAAAAGACAAGGATATTATCGACAAAGACTAGAACAAATTTATTAAGCACGTCATGAAAAATACGATTCATAAGCTCCACAAAGAAAGCAAGAGCATTAGTCAAACCAAAAGACATGACTAACCATTCATAAAACCCATTCTCAGTCCGGAAAGCTGTCTTGGGAATACTTTCCTCAGCAACTCTGAGCTTGTGGAAACCTATGGCAAGATCAAGCTGAGAGAAACAAGTGGCACCATAAATCTGGTCAAACATATCATTGATGCGAGGCATTGGATATCTGTTTTTCATAGTGAGCTTGTTCAGCTCCCTATAATCAACATACATCCTCAAAGATCCATCTGACTTGGTGACGAAAACCACCGCTGCTCCCCATTCTGAATGGTTAGGTCTGATCCGACCTTTGGAGAACATGTCCTCAATTTGCTTTGCTTACTCAACCTTCTCGCGGCGTGCCATTCTTTTAGGAGGAAGAACAACAGGTCGAGCTCCATGAATAAGATCAATGCGGAAATCTATTTCCCACTTAGGAGGCAAAGCAGCGACTTCACCAAAAACATCTGGAAAGAGTTTGACCACACGGGTTGAATGAAAATCACCAGGAGGAGAATCCAGAGAATATATAAAACTGCCAGCAAAATCCTAAGGCATGCGGCATTGAATAACAAAGGAAGTACCCAGATCATCCTCAAGATAAACAGAACGGGCTTTATAAGAGATATGGGCATTATGCCTACCAAGCCAATCACTTCCAAGCAACAAATCAAAAGCATCGAAGCCCAAAACATAAAAATCACCGCTGAAGAAATGATTAGAATAAAGAAGCTTCACTTGTTTACAAATCCTATTAAGCTTTGCAGGGCCCCCAATTGGATTTGAAACACATAAAGGCACAGAACCATACTTAGAAAAAGGAGATGCTCAAACTTATCACACAAATCAACTGATATAAAACTGTGGGATGCACCAGTATCAAACAGAACACGAACAAGATGCTGGAATAAAGAAAAACAACACTGGAGAGTACCTTGATCATCACTAGGAGCTGGAGGACCTGGAGAAGAGGCAGAGGTGACAGAAAATATACCACAAGGCTTACCCCTCTGCTGGGTAGGGCAATCCTTCCTGAAATGGCCAGGCTGAAGATAGATGTGGCAAAGATCACGCCTAGCTGGCTGAGCAGGGGAGGAATTGCAGTACCAACAATAGTAGGACAACTATTCGCATAGTTTCCCTTTTAGCCACACTTAAAGCAGGTGATGGAAGAAAGGTCAACATGCTACCTCTGAGATGGAGCAGATTATGAAGATCCCAAAACCGGATTCTTAAGCCAATCCTTCTTCTGCTGCTGGAAGCTGATCTTTCTCTTCTTAGAATTTGCAAAAGAAGTCTGAGATAAAGGAGCACCAACTAAAGTAGGACCCTTAGAAGTAGGGTTCTCATAACGAAGAGCCATATCCTTAAGCTGGGTTTAAGTGCCACGAACATGAGAAATGAGACGACTATAGTACTCGGGACGAGCACCAGCAATAAACTTCTCATTCTTCTTCAAAGGAGTGTCTATCAGACCAGTTCCGAACTTAGAAAGTTCGTTAAACTTCCTCTCGTACTCTGAAAAAGACATGCTTCCCTGCTTGAGGTCCATGAACTCCCTATGAAGCTGGGATTTCCCGGCTTCAGGCATCCACTTAGCAACGAAAGCCTCCCTGGGAAGAATGATAGATAAGCTTAGAAAAGGCACGAAAAGATAGAAAAACAGAATTCAAAGAGACACTAGAAGATACCTGATGTAACAACCGTAGATTTTTGCATTTTATTTGAAATTATTTGAAATTTGTTTTTATTTTAATATTTCATTTTAAAACATTTTTAAAGTGATAATAATTTTTTTCCAAAGTTCATTGAATTTGTTTTAAATTTTTGAAGACTAGTTTGCATTTTATAGCTATTTTCTTAGTTTAATTGTATTTAATTAAAATTTACTTACTAATTTTCATATATTTATTTTTATTTTTGATTTTTTATCTTTTTTTATGATCTTTTTATATGTATTTAAAATTTCAAAAGAAATAAGAGAAATTTGAAAGGTTTTGTGACTCTTTATTTGCTTAAGCCTCTTTGTATTCTCACCTTTTTATTTCCTAACCTTGCATTCATTTCTTTGGCCATTCCTTATCATTACTTCAGCCGCATCTTTTTTTTGAGTCACAAGTTCTATCAAGGTTTTGATTTCTGACAAAGAAATAAAGGCGATCGACAAAACAAGGTCATTATGGCTATAAAGAGCTACATATGGTACTCTAGATTATAGGTTGATTATTTGATATTGTAATAGTGATAAACTTGTTAAAATCTATCCTCAAATAATCATGCATTTCAAGGAAATCAATATATATACGACTAAATTGCAGTTGCACATTTAGTGTGCAACTTTACAGGGACCCGTCGACCGGTCATAAAATAGGCGGTCGACCGTTCCTGTATAATTTGCACACTGAACGTGCACACATGCACATAACGACTATATATTTGAATTCCTGTCTACTGGTCATTTTTTGAACTGTTGACCGTTTTTAAACAGAGAGCAACTTTTCCAAAAGACACTTCTTTCTCCAAAGGTTGCATCTCTTACCTTTCATCAAAGATCATATCTCTTAATGGCAACTGCTCACAAAGAGTTACAACCATTCTTCTCTATATAAACTCATCTAAATCATTGATCAAAAGAACATGATTGTATATGCTTTTTACTCTAATCTCTGATCTTACTTTCTACATACTCCTGCATTCTAAAAGCTCTCAATTATTTATTGAATCATTGAAACTATTTCATATCTTTTGATTCAATAAGTAATATACTTTCTTTAATCTTTTCAAAACATCATTCGCATACTTTAAGGATAAGATTATAGGAAGGGTGTACTACCAGTGACAAATCCGTGTTTTCAAGAGCACAAGTTGTCAACAACAATTGTATTTGTTCTTTTGTTGAAGTCCTCTGTGTTGTAAGAGGCAAGTGTTGAAGTCCTCAGTGTATTAGAGGCGTGAAATCCCGTTCGTTTGCTCGGGTGTTGTAAACTTGTTCCTCCGGGTGAAGCGAGGTAGTTAATAGTGAAAATCCAGATAGAAGTCTGGGACTGGACGTAGGACGGTGCTCCGAACCAGTATAAAAATCTCTGGTGTGATTTTTCTATTTTTATTTACTATGCTATTATCATCTATTTCCGCATTTATATTATAGTCCATATTACACGATCCGTGTGTACTATACTAGCACGTGCACGATCAAACACTTTTCATTTGGTATCAGAGCAAGGTTATCACATAACCGTAACACAGTTATTTGATATATTCTTGTAGTATGGCAAATAACGCAAGTACTAGCACTCAGAACACCACGTACATGGAAGGTCAATCGACACAAAGACCTCCATTTTTCAATGGTCTTAACTATAGTTATTGGGCAACACGTATGTCATTCTTTATGCAATCAAATAGCTATGATGCTTGGAATGCCACTCAAAGAGAAATAGTGAATCCAACAACTGATTATTCAGAATGGACTGCGGCTGAGAAAACGGCAGCAGCTGTAAATGCAAGAGCAATAAATATGTTGTTCTGTGCATTAGACCAAAATGAATATAACCGTGTTAGTATCTGCACTACTACATATCAAATTTGGCAAACGCTAAAAACCACTCATGAAGGTACTAACAAGGTTAAACAAGCCAAAATAGCCATGCTGAAAAGTCAATTTCAAAATTTCAAAATGAAACCAAATGAGACAATCAATGATATGTATTCACGATTTCAAACTATCCACCATGCACTTATTGGCTTAGGACAAAAATATTCTGATTTTGATGTTGTTTCAACAGTCCTACATTCTCTGACTAGTGAATGGGAAGGAAAAGTATTAGCAATTGAAGAAGCTAATGACCTTTCCGTCATGAAGCCAGATGAATTGATAGGAAATTTAATGTCCTATGAAGCAAATTTGCAGGCTAGAAAAGAACAGAAAGAAGAAAAGAAAAATGTAGCATTTCATGTTGAGAAAGATGAAAATGAATCAAATTCTGAAGACGAAGATTTGGCATTTATTGCGAAAGGATTCAAAAAATTCCTAAAATATCGAAAAGCCAGTCGTTACAATAAAAGGAAACCTGGATCAAATAAACCATCTTCATCTGCTATAGAATGTTTTAACTGCCACAAAAAGGGACACATGCAGAAGGATTGTCCAGAACAAAAGAAGAAGTCAGAAAATGACAAATTCAAATATAAGAAGGACAAATCAAAGAAATGAGCCTTCTCAGTAACATGGGATGATTTAGAGTCATCTTCATCAGAAAGTGAAAGTGATTCGGAAAATGAACAAGCTAATGTTTGTTTTATGGCAACAGAAGATGAGGTACAAATTTCTACATTTGATGAATTACTTGATATTAATGCTGAATTGATAGTCAAATATAAAGACATAAAACGTCAATTAAAAGTAGTCAAAGCAGATTTAAGTAGAGTAGAGTTTGAACAAGATATGTTAACAAATGAGAAGAAAATATTAGAAGAGGAACTTGAAAAAAATTCAAGAATCATCATCTAATGTTGACTCTCAACTATCTCTTTTGAGTCAAGAAATAAAAGCTCAAAAAGAGAAAAATAATGCTCTCGCTACTGAAAATCATGAGCTTAAGGCAAAAGTCAAAATTCTAGACCTAGAAAAAGCTAGTTTACAAACGAAGTTTGATGACATTACTCAAAATGTTTCTAACTTTAACAAAGGTCGAGAAAATTTGACAAAAATCGTTGAATACTCACAATCTGCATCAAATAAACAAGGTCTGGGATATAAGAAACAAGAGATCAAGGGTAATAAAAGAAAGAAGAAGGTACAAAAGATTGAAGTTAAGAAAAATCTTAGTTTATTATATTCCAAACCAAAGCCAGTTGTGAAATTTCAAAAGAAAAATACAAAGACTATCAAAATATGGGTTCCTAAAACAAATAACAATTTGATTAGGAACAAATACATTCAGCAATTCATGAATACTGTGCATCTTAATAATAATTATATATATAAAGGGGATATCGGACCCATATGGGTTTGGACTCCTAAGACCTAACTCTTAGGACCCTATAAAAAGTGGGTACCATGGACTTAATCCTATTTTTGCAGGTCCCACTTAAGAAAAGAGGAAAGTGGATATTGGACAGTGGTTGCTCGAAGCACATGACGGGAGACAAGAGCTTATTAACAAATATTACATACTCAGATGGTGGCTCCGTCACTTTTGGAGACAATTCGAAAGGCTATATCATCGGCAAAGGCGATGTGAGCAATTGCGGTACATCTAACTTACCTCTTATTACAAATGTCATGCTAGTTAAAAATTTAAAACACAATTTACTTAGTATTAGTCAGTTATGTGACAAAGGTTTTATAATCTCTTTTTCGAATAATAAGTGTAGTATCTTAGATAAAGACCACAATTTAGTTTTCGAAGGTTATAGAGACAAGAAATATATATATTCTGAATATGAATATTAATCATAATTCAGATATGTGTCTTGTGGCTAATGATAATGATACATGGCTATGGCACAAACGCTTCTGTCATATAAACTTCAGAACTATTGACAAGCTGGCCAAAAACAATCTAGTTAGAGGTCTACCCAAAATTAGTTATAAAAATGATAGTTTTTGTGATGCCTGTCAGTTAGGAAAATTGACAAAATCGTCATTCAAGTCAAAAAGGGTCATATCAACATTACAACCACTTGAACTACTACATATGGATTTATTCGGACCAACACAGGTACAGTCAATAAACCATAATAGATATGTATTTGTAATAGTTGATGACTATTCTCGTTATACATGGACTATTTTTTTGAAGAACAAGAGTGACACTTTTGACCATTTCAAATCTTTCGTCAAAAGAATTCAAAAATCATAAGGGCTAAAAGTTAAAAACATAAGAAGTGATCATGGTGGTGAATTTGAAAATAACGAATTTGAACATTTTTGTACAAAAAAAAGTATTAACCATAATTTTTCGTTTCCTAGAACTCCACAACAAAACGGAGTTGTAGAACGGAAAAATCGAACATTACAAGAATGTGCAAGAACGTTATTAAATGGATCCACTTTACCAAAACATTTCTAGGCAGAAGCCGTCGCTACTGCGTGTTATGTTTTAAATCGTGTGTCTATTCGACCACTCACCAAAAACACGTCTTATGAATTATTTAATGAAAGGAAGCCAAATATATCTTACTTCAAAGTATTTGGTTCAAAATGTTTTATTTTAAATACAAAATACCATCTCGGAAAGTTCGATCCGAAAGCTGATGAAGGTATATTTGTCGGTTATTCGGAAAGAAGCAAAGCGTATCGTATTTTCAATAAACGAACCAAAACTATTGAAGAATCTCTTCATGTTTCTTTCGATGAATTCTTTAAACCTTCTCAGTCAAAACCAGATAATGTCGAAACTATATTTACCGACACTCCTCTCTCCACAAATTATGACTCTGACTCTGAAAATCTTATTGACAATATTTCCCAACAACAACCAGTTTGTGAGATACGTTCCCCTCCAAGATTATTGAGACACCATCCAGTTCAAAATGTAATTGGCGAAGTTAACTCACAAGTAAGAACTAGGAATCAATTACATCAAATGGGTCATGTTGCGTTTCTATCAAATATCGAACCTAAGAATCCAAAAGAAGCTGCTACAGACGATTATTGGATCATTGCCATGCAGGAAGAACTAAATCAGTTCGAGCGCAATGACGTTTGGGAACTTGTTCCAAGGCCAACTGATCAGTCAGTTATCGGTACTAAATGGGTTTATAAAAATAAGGCCGACGAACAAGGAAATATCACCAAAAACAAAGCAAGATTAGTAGCACAAGGATATAATCAGGAAGAAGGTATCGATTATGAAGAAACTTTTGCACCAGTTGCTCGACTAGAAGCTATTAGAATTCTATTATCTTTTGCTTGTCACCATAATTTCAAACTTTATCAGATGGATGTCAAAAGTGCTTTTCTCAATGGATTTATCAAAGAGAATGTCTATGTCGAACAACCTCCTTTGTTCCTACATGAAAAATATCCTGACCATGTGTTCAAACTTAAGAAAGCTCTGTATGCTTAAAACAAGCACCTCGTGCTTGGTATGAACGATTACGTAGCTATCTTATTAACTCAGGATTTCAAATAGGCAAAGTCGATCAAACTTTGTTTATTAAACATTCTCAAAAGGATATTCTAGTTATCCAGATATATGTAGACGACATCATCTTTGGTTCAACAAACGATAAACTCTGCAAAGAATTTGCAAGTATTATGACCAAAGAGTTCGAAATGTCTCATATGGGAGAACTATCATATTTTCTTGGACTTCAAATCAAGCAACTTCCAAATGGTATCTTTATCAATCAAGAAAAATATTGCAGAAATCTTATCAAACGCTTCGGACTATAAAATACATCTAGTAAACCAACTCCTATAAGTACAACTACACATCTTGAAAAAGATGAAAATGGTAAGAGTGTTGACCAGAAATTATATCGAAGCATGATTGGTTCTCTTCTTTATCTTACAGCTAGTCGTCCAGATATAATGATGAGTGTTTGTCTATGTGCACGCTTTCAAGCAGATCCAAAAGAATCACATCTACGAGCAGTGAAACGTATAATTCGTTATCTTAATAATACCAAAGATTTCGGTCTTTTTTATCCAAAGGAATGTCCATTTGAATTAGTATCATATAGTGATGCTGATTTTGGCGGATCACGAACGGATAGAAAAAGTACAAGTGGTACGTGCCATTTTATTGGAAAATCACTTGTCTCTTGGTTTAGTAAGAAACAGAATTGTGTTTCACTATCAACATGTGAAGCCGTATATATATCAGCGGCTCTTGCTTGTACTCAAGTGCTATACATGCAACAAACTCTTCAAGATTTTGATATTCATTTATCAAATTCAATTATATACTGTGATAACACAAGTGCTATAAATCTCTCTAAGAATCCGGTGAATCATTCTAGAACCAAACACATTGATATCCGTCATCATTTCCTTCGAGATAATATTGAAAAAGGAAATATATGTCTTGAATATGTCCAAACTGACAATCAATTAGCCGACATCTTTACTAAGCCTCTGCTCGAATCTAACTTTATTAGATTACGAAGGGAGCTTGGTTTAATCTCAAGAAATGATCTAAACTAATAAATACTAACGATCATCCTTTCTTTTAATGATCGTCTTTTCCTTTACTATTTTATAACTTCAGAGAGCTATTTTTAGAGTTAACATAAGCCTCTGCTTGTTTTCATGGTCAAAATTTTCTGTTCACTCACATCCATACGTTTATACATAAGAAACTTGTATATAAGCTTGTCCAAATTTCTTACTTTATTCATCTTTTCTTATCCGACCATAAGATTCTATACAAAATTCTCTATGGCTCACATTTGTGATAAATGTGCTCAAGAATCACACATTTCCATTACGAGTTCTGAGTCGGAGGAATATTATTCTCCCAAAACACCAAAACAAAAACCATGTTATCATCATCAATGCTCTTGTATTTCTGGTAATACACCAAACTCAAAACGGGTTAAAAAGACGCTGTTTTGTTCTCCTCGTACCAAAGCACAGATCGACGAGATTCATCACTATCAGAAACATCAGATAGATCTTCAGAGAAAGCTCCATTATGGGCAAAGCCAACTTTATCACGAGCAACAACGGACATCAGCACGATTATCTGTTTTAGAAAAGGTAGCATCATTCTTCTGTAGTTCCAACAAGCATGACGTACATGAACCAATGCTGTCTAGGCCATCAACATCTAAAAGTCCTAACTCTTGGGATCGGAATTATGAGATGAATGAAGGTGCTCATAAAAACTGGAGTCCATGGTCAAAACGTATTGAAGATAATAAAAATTCTAATGACCAACCTACCACTTCTCTTTAGCTTTATATATATACTCATTGTATCGTTTTCCATCTATCACTCTTGTAATAACGTTTATATTTTATAATAAGAGTGAAATATAATTTATATAACTTGATATATTCTAAAAAAACTTGCAAAACAAACTGCTTTTCTTCAGCAAGCAAAACCGGTCGACCATCCAAAATATGACCGGTCGACCGTTTGCTCTCTGGTTGAAAACGGTCGACCGAACATAATCCATAGGTCGACCGGTTGACGTATTTGCAGTTTTTTACATATATCCTATGCGTCATTTTCTTCCTATCCTTCTTCTCATTTTACTCAACCAGTTATTTTTTCCCCAAATTCTACAAACCCTAGTTTCTCAATTTCAATTTCCAAATCTCCAAATCTTCTAACAATGGCTCCTCCGCAAAAGAAATCCAAGAAAGCATCATCCTCCGGAACTTCATCTCTTAATTTCTCCGCTAAGAAATGGCTCGAAAGTCCGGTAGCTATAACAAGATGGAATCAAATGACTAACTACAAGTTCCATCCGGGCTCTTTCATTAAGTTTGATGATTTCACGTCTTATGGAATTCGTAGGTTAGCCAATAACTCCAACATTTCTCCATTAATAGATTTTTCAGAAAATAATGTGGAAATAAATCATTTGATGATAAAATTGTTCTACGCCAACATGAACCTCGACGAGTATCAACCTGATAATCCAAACGGAGTCATTTGGTCTGTCGTCTGTGGCAAACAAATTTTTATTACTCGTGATAGGATTGCCTCTATACTTGGTATACCAAATCGAGGCGATGAGTTTTCATCTACTTTCTGTGAAGTCTTCACTCGCGATAGCATCAGTCATCAATTCATAGAGGACAATAGTGATGGCACAAAATCTATTGGACTTCGACCCACCGCCAGACTACTACATCGCGTCTTGATGCATTCTCTGTTTCCTAGACTCGGAAATTATGATGTTGTATATAAAGAAAACTTCAAGGCTCTCTATGCTATTTATGGGGAAATCCAAATCAATTGGGTTCATATGCTTTTTGACGAAATTATCAAGGTAAATAACTCTACACGACCTCATTTATTCTACAATGAATATATCATGCGTCTTTTGTTAGCTTGTGGGGTAAAGCCTCCTAACTCCGCCACCTCGAAACCAAAATGTATTGATTCCATAACCATCAAACGCATGAAGCTCCCTCCACCTTATCTTGAGATTATGCCTTTTGAAGAATGGCAACAAAGAGGTCCAAGAAAACAAAAAGCAACTTCCTCTCGACCTCGTTCCGATGAAGTGAAACTGTTAAAATCAAAATCATCCACAAAAGAATCACTTGAAACTATTGCGCGTAACCAATTTTTGCTTGAATCACGTCTCAAGCGCATGGACTCTAAAATTGATAAACGCTTCAATAAGGTCAAGTCATTCTTTGGTATGCTATGGGATGCTATATCATGTACCACATCCACCTCTGTTCAAGCACAAGACCCAGGAAAACGCCCTGCTCCTCCTGTTTTCAACTGGACATCATCTGAGGAGTCTACTGGTATGAGTGGACATGGACATGGCGAATCATCTAGAGGGAACAATGATGAAGAAGAAGAAGATGATGACGACGACGATGATGATGATGATGAAGAGGAGATAGGATCTGCCTCGTCTTAGATTTTATTGTCTTTTATGATTTAGTACTCTAAAAACATCAATTGACACTTGTACTAAATAGTGTCGTTATTTTTATTTTTCATTTGACATTATGGTCTGTATTATACTCTGCTATGGTTTGGATGTGTTATGGTCTGTATTATACTCTGCTATGGTTTGGATGTGTTAAAGTTTTATTTTGCTATGCATATTATGGTAATTACACTCCTCTATTATTCTAGTATCTGTTACTCCTTTTTGTCGATGACAAAGGGGGAGAAAGGGCTAACAATTGCTTGCAGAAACATACATATATATATAAAAATTCAAAGAGGGAGATCACATACTCAGGGGGAGATTCAGATTTTCAGATATATATATTGTCATTAATCAAAAATGGGGAGAATGTTGAGTCACAAGTTCTATGAAGTTTTTGATTTCTGACAAAGAAATAAAGGCGATCGACAAAACAAGGTCATTATGGCTATAAAGAGCTACATATGGTACTCTAGATTATAGGTTGATTATTTGATATTGTAATAGTGATAAACTTGTTAAAATCAATCCTCAAATAATCATGCATTTCAAGGAAATCAATATATATACGACTAAATTGCAGTTGCACATTTAGTGTGCAACTTTACAGGGACCGGTCGACCGGTCATAAAATAGGCGGTCGACCGTTCCTGTATAATTTGCACACTGAACGTGCACACATGCACATAACGACTATATATTTGAATTCCTGTCTACTGGTCATTTTTTGACCTGTCGACCGTTTTTAAACAGAGAGCAACTTTTCCAAAAGACACTTCTTTCTCCAAAGGTTGCATCTCTTACCTTTCATCAAAGATCATATCTCTTAATGGCAACTGCTCACAAAGAGTTACAACCATTCTTCTCTATATAAACTCATCTAAATCATTGATTAAAAGAACATGATTGTATATGCTTTTTACTCTAATCTCTGATCTTACTTTCTACATACTCCTGCATTCTAAAAGCTCTCAATTATTTATTGAATCATTGAAACTATTTCATATCTTTTGATTCAATAAGTAATATACTTTCCTTAATCTTTTCAAAACATCATTCGCATACTTTGAGGATAAGATTATAGGAAGGGTGTACTACCAGTGACAAATCCGTGTTTTCAAGAGCACAAGTTGTCAACAACAATTGTATTTGTTCTTTTGTTGAAGTCCTCTGTGTTGTAAGAGGCAAGTGTTGAAGTCCTCAGTGTATTAGAGGCGTGAAATCCCGTTCGTTTGCTCGGGTGTTGTAAACCTGTTCCTCCGGGTGAAGCGAGGTAGTTAATAGTGAAAATCCAGATAGAAGTCTGGGACTGGACGTAGGACGGTGCTCCGAACCAGTATAAAAATCTCTGGTGTGATTTTTCTATTTTTATTTACTATGCTATTATCATCTATTTCCGCATTTATATTATAGTCCATATTACACGATCCGTGTGTACTATACTAGCACGTGCACGATCACACACTTTTCACTTTTCTTCAGTTTTCACGCATTAAAAAGTTTCTCATCTCCAAAATATTCGGCCTCCGTTCCTGAAACAAAATGCTTTGGTAAATTTTCAATTCTTTTTCTCTTTTTCTTCTTGTTTCTTATGATTTTGTGCACTTGCCTTCACCTATTTTGCTCAGCCCTTGCTCCTCCATCACCTTGCCTGGCTCCACAACCACCTGAACCAACCACCACCTCCTCTAGTCTAGCCCCAAAGCCTAGCCGTGCACCCATGTGATCAGATCCATCACTTATTTGCACAAACTCCACTTGAATTTTCATAGCCAATCATCATGATCTTCCATTACCTTCAACCTTCCCTTGGCCGCCACCCACTCCACCTTCACCACCCATAGATGACCTAAAACCCACTGCCATGTCATCCCCGACCCCATTACTAACCTAGCCATGCCTGTCCTTCCTTAGGCCGTGACCTTAGTTGCATTGAATTCATGTTATATTGCCTTGTAGTTGTAGTCTATGCACTTATCTCTTTGCATCACTTTGCACCATCATCAAACCCTTGTAGGCCGACCCATATCAACCCAAACTGGATCCAAACTCTCACCATAGCCATGTGTTTCTGACCCTAGGCTGAAGCACAAGTTGTTGGAAGAAAGCGCAAAGATTTTGGCTTTGTTTATGTTGTTAATTCTGACATTGTTTAATCGTATTTTGAGTTGAAAACTTATGTTTGTTATATTGTTTTGTTTGAATTGTATTAAAGGAAATTAGTCTTTGGCTCTCCCACTCGAATATTTGTCGTGCTATCGTGCTTTGGTGGATCTTAGTTGTGCATTCGTTTGTTGTCATTTCCAACTTATACCAGTGAGTTATTCTCACCAGACAGTTTTGTACTTATATAACTAGTAAATCGATCACATGTGAATTTGTAAAATGCATCACCATATTATATTTGCTATGTTATGATCATATGAAGTTCACCCATGCTTAAACACCTGTTATAACATCTGTTACTGTTATATTATGCTGTTCTATTATTTATATCCGTTTATCACACTATAAGTTCTCTTTAGATTAGAATCATTATGGGTTGAAATGATACATACCCGAATGGACTTTAGAATAGGAAAAAATCGTTACGGGCTGAAATGATAGGCCAGAATAATTTTCAAATTATTTCATTTACTTGGGACTGCGGGTTTGAAATGATAAAACTCGGGTTTTCTTTGTAAATTATAGGTTGAAATGATATATTTTCCGTATCACTTTACCTAGGTTAGAAAATGAAATACAGACCCGTAGCTAAAATATGTTTTTCTAAAATTTCTAAAATATTTTAGAAATGTAAATATTATAATATTTTGATTTCAACTTAATTAAAATGATTTTTGTAAAGTATTATTGATTTTCTGAAAATTTATAAGTGAAATAAATTATGAAAAAGTTAGAAAGTTTGAAATGTAAGTTATTTTAGAAATTTTAATTTGGTGATAATTGGAATTTAAATTAAATATGAAAATATGATAAATTTATGATAATTTTGATCAAAATGAATTTAAAATGATTTTATAATATATTAATGATTTTTGAATAAAGTTAAATGTGAAATGAATGAATATTTAAGTTGAAATTTGGAAATATAACTTAAATTGGAATTTATGAATTTTGTTTAAAAGTGAATTTTGAAGTAAGTAAATAAAACAAAACTAAGTTATATTTGAAAATTTAAACTTAATTGTTAAGTTAAAAGTTTAATCTAATGAATTTAAAATTGAATGTTGGAATTTAATAAGTGAATTATTATTAAATATTGGTTTTTAAATGGAAATTTAACTTTTCAAAATCATGAATTTAAGGAAAATTACATGATGGTTATAAAAGTGAAAATATATGATTTTATAAGTTTGAAATGGTTTAAATAAAAATTTAACGGTTTATGAAATTATATTGGATATTTGAAGTTAATTAACTGCATTTTTGAAATGCTATTATTTCTAATGTAAATGATAATACAGCATTTGTAAATGCTGTAGTTGATATAAATGAACCAAATGGCTAAATTTAATTAAAGGCTATTATAGCATTTTGTAAGTGCTGTAATTGTTGAATTTAACTAAGTTTTATTTGAAACTAATGTAACCCTATTACAGCATTTTTAAATGTTGTCTTTTGTTAAATTGAGCTGTTTTGAATATGACTTGCCGTAGCATTTTCTAAATGCTGCGAAAGGTGAATTTTCACTATTTTGATATACTTAAGTGAATGAATGAACTTTGAAAAGTTTAAAATTTTTGAAATTTAATAATTTAATTATTAAATGTAATAACTTCATTTTTAATGATTTAAAGGAAGTAATTCGATTTTAAATATAAACTATTTTAAAATGTGAGTTGAAATGGTATTTTAAATTTGAATAAAATGAATGTAGTTTTGAAATGATATGATAAGTTGGATATTTTGAAATGGATTTGAAATGATATTGAATTGTTAAATGATATTTGATTTTTTAAAATACCATTTTTAAATTATAACTACGGGTTGTGTAATAGCGATTGGTTGTTAAAGAGACCGGGATCGGATATGGACATACTCTCCGTCGATACCGAAAACCACTTTAACAACTGTGTACGCGGTGGAGATTCCAAAATGAAGTAGGATGGTAGCGATGTTCCCGACGTTCTTTACGTGGACACGACTCCCGTGAGTTGGCTTAAGGTGGCTAAAACAGGAGCAATCTCGGGCCAAAGGAGGTAGCACCTTTGGCCGGACAAACTTCTGCGATACCATTCTTTTACTGTTATGATCGATTAGGTGCACTCCTTGATTTTGGAGTGTTGTTCGAGGTGGGCATATGTGGTTGCTGCGTTACCACCAGCCTGTGTGCGTAATTGGTATATCTACCCCGGCATTGCCTTTTATGCCGTGTCACCTACCACACCGAGCCTTTACTACGAGTTTGTTTTTCTCCCGTAGTTCATGGAGTATTTAGGGTAGTCTCCCGATCTAGAGATATGCTGGATGGACTACTGGGACAATTATGTGTGAAGAGTGATATGGGCCCGGAACGCTATTTTAAAGTAAATTTATTTTACTGTAGACATTATTATAATAGCGCAGTATTACTATATAGTAAATAGTTTGACGGATCCTTAGAGGATGGGCGGTCCCAGGCATCCTTTAAGTTACTTTTTCTTTATTACAGTTCACTTGAGTTGGTTTACATTATATAAGTATATATTGTCCTGACTCGAGTGTTTTGTGTTTTGCTTTATGCTCGGGTCAGCCTGAGTATTCACAGCTTTGGATTCTCTTTCTAGAGCTGGTCTTTGCTGGAGTTTCTGCTTATGTACATTTACATCTATTTCTGTTTCACCTGTTCTAGTTTATATCATATATTAGTGAACTTCTATGTATTTGGAATTCCTATTATGTTGTTTTTAGACTGTTATCATGTATTTGGTTTGAGACTCTGTTATAGTAGCTTCATGAACTACTATGTTATTTTTATATTCCGCTATGAGTTATTCTGATTGTTCTGTGTTTGTGATTCTGTGTATTTGATTTCATTTGCTCCAAATTTATTTACAATCTGTTATTTTACATCATTCAAGTCTGACATGTGTCGATTATTGTAGATTTGAATGGTACGAAATGCTGGTCGTGACAGTTGGTATCAGAGCTTTGGTTTTTGGCAAACCATTGCTTCTGCGGAGCAAAAACTCATTAGAGATAGGGTGTTTCTACCCTAGAATGAGTGAAATCAATCTCAGAATCAAATCTTTGTGAGAGACGATTTTTCAAAGTATAAAACGATTTTTTTCAAAATGTTTTTGAAAGATTTTAAAAGATTATTTTGATATATAAATTTTTTCTTGTTTTAAAGGATTTTCAAATGTTTTCCAACTTCCTTTCTTTCGTATCTACCTTGTTAGATTTTTCTTTCTTTAGAATTTTCATCCAAGTGTATTCTCTTGTCTTATCTTAATTTTTCTTTGGCTTGTCTTTTTCTTGTCCTAAATTCATTCTTGATGTAATATCCCGGAAATTTGGACAATATAAATTTAATAATCTGTGTTTTAAATTTATATTGAATTGATAATTTTTGTTAATAAATTGGATTTGATTTAAATAATCTTCTTTATTAAAATATTTAATTTGTGAAATTATTTTTTATGAGTTAATAAATCTATTTTCTATTTAATAATGTATATGTATTTGTATATATTTTAAATAGATAAGTTGTTCTTAATTAAATTAGTATAGCATAATTTTAATGTTTTAAAAATGGAAATTTTGATTTGTTTTTAATTTAAACTTTTCAAAAATATTTAATTAAATAACTATATGACTTTAAATATGTAAGATAAATATTTTATTGGTTTAAAATTTCATTTTAACTTAAGTTTGTATATTAAAATATGTTACATAAATGTTTGTGTAATTCTTTTTAAATTATTAATTGATAATTTTGATTTGTAAATTTAATTTGAAGTTTAAAATATAATCTAATATATGAAACATGTATTCATTAAGTTACAAACTCTTGTGTAAATTTATTTTAATTGTTTAAAAGTTTCTTTTTCAAATAGTAATTTGTATATTGTTTTCATAATACTTTGTCTTGTTCTATAAAAATATTTACTAAGTTTAAACATTTATTAACATTTAATTTAAATAACAAAACTTTTTAAAGACACATGTATGCATAGTTAAACATGTGTTAAATATTTAAAAGAGTAAGTTAACAAGTGTTAGTAATTTTGTACAAGTGTCATGTTTCAATATTTATTTATCTTTAATTTTAATTCATCATAAATAAGCTATATAACTTGCATTTACTCATTTCTTTTCTCTTTTTCATTCTTCACTCTAAAAAGAAATCTGAAATCTGAAACTCCTCTTCATGATCAAGCAAACACTTGCATTTTTTTTCAAACCCGTAAATGCATTGAATCCAAACTCCTCTTTTCAAAATAAAGGTCTGCATCTTCCAAAATACAAAACCTGCAGTTCTTCTGAAATATGCAAGACTACTGCAATTTCAAGTTTAAACCTGCATGCAACAATTTGAAGCCTGCATGTAAAAACTGAAAGAATGTATTAATCAAGATTAAAAGCAAGCATAGGTCTGCATTTCTTTGCATCTGGAAGCAAAGGAAGCCTGCATGCTAAAAATATGGGAATGTGCTCTGTCTGCATCATTAAACATGTGAGTAACACCTAATTTAAAATAAATTAAGTAGGATTGCATGCTTGTTTTTCTGTTGAGTTAAATTTTTGTATATGTTTTTTTTTAAAAACTGCCTGTGTATATAAATGAAATGCGATGCATGTCTGATTTCCAAGGTTCTGATTGTTATAGTTTAAGTTCAAATTTGGTAAATAGATTTTTCTTTCTTGATCTGGTTGCTATTATGGATTAGCATTTGAATGGAATTTGTTTATTACATGATAAAATAAATTTTAAAGGCTTTTATAAGTTATATAGATTATGTGTTGTCTGGAACATAAAAACAAAACTAAATTCTGTAAAATTGGAAAAAATGTAGGTATCATGAATTAATGTTTCAGGTTTACTAATAGAATCATTAAGTGAATTCATGAACTTTAAAATTAAAATTAAAATTTATAGTGTTAAAAATAAAATGCAGTTTTGGAACTAACTGTATTTACATTTTGGTCTAGTTCAGTTGATCTTTGCAATTGAATTAGTTAAATTTGTTTCTGGTGATAGTTTATCTATCATAGATTATAGGAAAATTTCTAAAATAGATTAAAATTAAAATTTGAGATTTTAATTTGGAAATTGCTGTTATGAACCCTAGTTTCACTGGGTTACTGTGTTTGCTCGAGTATGATCTCCTGGGTTGATCGAGTGTATGGATATTTGGGGTTTGGATAGATGATGTGTTGATGAAGTTATTGCCGGAGTTTGGACGATGATGGTGACCGGAGATGGGAGAAATTGGTGATGACAGGTTTTAGGTGATGGGGGTTTGGTCTGTTCCAGGTTTGGGGTTGATTGTTGGTTGCAGATTTTTGTCTCGGGATGGTCTCGGGATTATTGAGAGGAAACTCGAAGTAGGAGGGGTTTTGACCCGAAGTCAAGTAGGGAGGTTCAAGTGTAGTGTGCTTCAGGATTTAACAAAACAGAACCTGTTCTGTTTTCAGAAATTTAAAGAGTAAAGTTTAAACTTAATCTCGAAATTTAACTTAGGATTTAAACCTGAATCTAAAGATGAATTCAAATAGTTTTAATTCTGATTTTGAAATAATTTGAATTAAGAAATTCAAATTTGGTTTAAAATAAGAAAAGAGAGGGGGAAACAGGAAACCTGTTTCAAGTTTTATAAAATTTGAAATAAATTAAAAACTACAATTTTAACTTAGGATTTTAAAAACTGAAATTAACTATGAATTTAAATAAGTTTAAATTCTGGTCTTTTGAAATCATTTAAATTCAGAAAATTTCAAAGTTTGGTTTTTTAAATAAAAACAGAAACTGTTTTCTGTTTTTAAAATGTAAAGGTCAAGTTTAAATTGCAGGTGGAGATTTAAACTGAGTTTTTATTCTGAAATTTGGATATGAATTCAAATTTGTTTGTCAGAGATTTAAATTTATTTATGTTTTTAAATTTAAATTTGATTTTCAAACTCACTAGTGTAAATGCATATGTGATTTGCATTTGAATTGAAAGGTTAAATATTTAAATTAGAAATTCAAAATGAATTCAAATCTGGGTTTTTAAATCTGGAATAAAATGTAAACTTCAGAATTTTTTTAAAATAAAAGTTTCAATTTAAATTGCTTTTAAATGATTAAAATGATATGTATTTGAATTGAAGTTGTAGATTGTAGGAAGAGTTTTAAAGAGTTAAAACTAAAATGAGTTTGGAAGTTGTATTTCAATTTTGAAGTAATTTTTAAATTGATTTGAATTTAAATTGAATTTAAATTTAAATCCTTTTAAACTTAGTAATAAAGTAGACGTTCCCTTCTAGCATATAAGATTAAGTTTTGAATTGTTTAAACTAAATTGAGTCTTAAGTTTAAAATGAAGTTAATTAGAATTTAAAGTAAATTTACAAAAAATTTGTTCTTTAATGTATAATTAAATAAGAAATGTTTATCTAAAAGATAAATAAAATTTAATGATTGGATTCATTTAATTATTAAGGTAATTAGATGAATATTATTTATTTAATAAATTAATTATGTGGTGGTTTGATTAAGTAATTAATGATTTTTTTAAGATAATTAATTAGATTTGAGATTAATTAATTAAGGTTAATTAATCTATAATTAAGGATGATTAATTAAATTTTAATTTATGATTAAGATTTATTTAATCAAGTGATTAGAGATAATTTAGATTTTAATTAACACTTAATTAATTAATAATTAAAGATTAATTAAATGGTAATTAAATATTATTTAATTGGTAATTAATAATGATTAATTTAAGTTAATTCTTAATTAAGTAATTAAGAAATGTTGATGAAGTCATTAACTTAAGATTATTTAACAATTAATTAATGTGATTAATTTTGATAATTAATTAGATTAATTAATTAATAATAGTCAATTGCTTAAGTTTAATTACTTATGAAAGTAATTAATGAATTAATTACTTAGTGTAATTAATTTAATGAATGTGATTAGTTTAGATTAATTAAGTTAAATTAATTTAAACATTTGTTGATTGTTTGATAATTACTTTATGTAATTTATGAATTTGTAATTACTTAAGGAAGTAATTAATTAATAATTACAGGATGTAATTAAAGATATTTGATATAGAAGTAAATTGGATTTAAATTACTTTGAAATTAATCAAGGGGATTAATTTAGATAATTAATCAAGAATAATTAATTATGGGATGAGTAATTAAAGTAGTTAATTACTGAGTAGTTATTAATCATGGGTGATTAATATATATGTGGATTAATTTCAGATTATTTACTTATGTAATTAATTTATAATTTATTAAATGTAATTAGAATCATTAATTAATTAGTTAATGATGTAATTTGAAATTGATTAATTAAGGTATAATTAATAATGAATAAATATTTAATGTAATTAATTTTAGTTAATCAATTAATTTAGTAATTACAAGTTAATTGTTTGCAAGGGTTTAAGTAATTAATTCGTGTGATTAACTTATAAGCTAATTACTTATTGAAATTAGAGATAGTTAATCAATATTAATTGAAATATTGAGATGGTGATTTATAAATTGATTTGAAATCAATGGATGGTTAAGTTAAGCAGAATTTTAATAATGAAGTAATTAATTTAATTCATTTTAAATTAATTAGAGATTGAGTAATTAATTTAATTCATTTTAAATTAATTATAGAAAGTGTGATCATTAGATCATTGCTTATGTTAGATGAATGGTATTGGTTGCCTAGTATGGTTTGTAATCTCAGTAATGAGATGAGTAATGTATGTGATATGGATGCATTGGTTGTTTTTGGATGTTAGTATGGATTATCTGATTATGATATGAATTATCTGTTGATAATGATAAGGTTGATTATCTATTATGTTGTGAATTATCTACCTGTGTATATTTAGATAATGAATTGAATTGTTTTAAACTTAAAACAACTTGGACCTAAAAGACACGCTTTGGATTTCGATGAGACCGGGATCGGGTTTCCATATTTGGACATCCGAAAACCACATTGATTCCAATTAAACGTTAGGTCGTTAATCCAAGTGGAGCGAGTGAAGACTCGAGGTGTAAGGGCTATACGTCAGTATAACTCTGTGGGTGATTCCGTAATGAGTTTGACGGAATAGTACTTATAGATTCGAGATGGTGATTCAGAGTGCAAGGGTTATTGTCGTTAACGCTGAGGGTGATTCCAAAATGAGTGTAACGAGATAATGCCTTCGGTTTCGTTCGAACCCAGAACGAACTTGTATGGATTGAATGCTTTCAGAACATCGTCAGGTGGACGATGAGCATTCTAAGATTGATATGTCCTATAAAGGTAATCGTAGCCTCAAGCCTCATCAACCGGGAATGGCTAAAACAGGGGAGGTGCAGCAAAGCTTCGTGGGTAGCCCCCACTTGAGAGTAAGATTTACCCTTGTCTAGAGATCCTTTTATATTTCGGCTGTGTGGACGGTTGATCATGACAACCGTCGGGGTTGTCTTATTTGGAACTGTTCAGTAAGGAACGGGTCTGGCTTTGTGTTGCAGGGGATTGGGAGTAATCCTCGGTATGGTGATCTAGGCCACGTACTGTGACGGGCGGTACCCCAGTAGCCCTGCCATTGTATGGAATCCAAAATCCAATAAGTGCCAACGGTTTTGATTGTATTACCCACTTTTGTGGCTAGTAGCTGGAATTTAATAGATGTAACAATTTCAGCTATTTCTTATTTACTTGAAAACCCTAGACACTATTATAATATCATCAGATTTCCTATCAAATGTTTTGGTTAGCGTAAGGTAAAAACTTTTCCATGTTTATGTGTGGGAAGTCTTAGTGATACCTTTCTTTCAAAAGGTTTTGAAAATTAAGCAACTTTAACCTGTTACTCACACCAGACCCACGTCTGACCCGGAGTTATTTCTGTTTTCTTTAACTCTTGGGTACTCAAATTTTTATGAGTAGTCAAGGGAATTTAGGTTAGGATTCAGGTTAGCTTTGACGAATTGTGGAGGAGCATATGGAGCAGGAGGCTTCTGCGTATAGTTATATAGTTCCGCTGTGTTGGTATCTCTGAGTGTTTCTGTATTATGTATTGAGTTGTAATAACTAGACAGGTGTTTATAACTGTCTAGTATGTGTTGTATATTTCTGTGTAACTCTGATATTTGATGTATGCTCTGTTATACTTATGTTACTAATATAATTTATTCGTTCCGCTGTTGAGATTCTTGTGTTGTTTCTTCTTTCTCTTCTTTCTTTTCTCTTTTCTATCCCTTTCTTTCTTTAGGATGATACGACTTTTTGTGGAGAAAAAGTCGGGACGTCTCAGTTGGTATCAGAGCATTAGGTTGAGTGAATACCTAGGCTCTGTAGTGGTGTCTATCTTGAGAGAGCGTATTTGTATTTTTAATATATATATATATATATATATAATTGGTTCTACCTATTTGTTGGATTACCGTTCAGGTTTTTCCAATATAAGTTATAAAGGTAGATGAGGTAGAAGTGTGTGTAACACGACTACCATTGGTTGGAGTTCGATGGATGAGGTTGGAAGTGTATTTGTCGAGACTGTAGACCTAATGCCGTCTCGAGTGAGTTTTGTTGTGATGAAGGACTTCATCGATCTCTGAAGGTAACCTGTAAAGGTTGGAGTTCATCTTTGAAGTGCAGAATTGAGTTTGGATCTGTCGGTGGGACAGAAGCAAGCAAGTGATGGTATCTTGATATCTCAGGAAGTAGTAGCTGTGTGATGAGATGCAGTGACTATGGATGTTTCCGAAGATGTTTCTTTGGAACGAGATTAAGAAGTGAGTCTGCTCGGTGATGTGGCTGAGTTTAGCTGAGTATTCCGAGTTGATAGGGAATTTTCTGGCTGAGTAGTTTTTCTGAAGTAGAATCGAGAAGCAGTAGAGTGGACCAGTTTCTCTGGTAAGTTGGCTAGGCAAGCATAAGCTGTTCTGTTTGGTTGAGAGAGAGCAGTTTTCTATGGATTTAGGCTGAGTTGATCGCAAAAGTGACTTGCAATAGTATGTTCTTTGGATTGTTGGAGATTGTCCGGATTTCTTTCAGGAAGTCAGAGTTTGTCTGCATTTGGAGATCGAGTTTTCTTCCCAGGAATGGTACTGGTGGTTCAGTTAGTAGATGGATGGTTCCTTGAGATAGAAGTTGGTGAAGCAACTCTGGTTTCGGAGAAATATCTGAGTTTTTCTTATGGATATACGGAACCATATTTCTGTGCTGGGTTGTCCAGTCTGTGCTTATGTTCTTCGTCAGCATTTTCTTCTGTTTCGGATCAGAGTTGCGGAGCGGAAGCCGTTTAGGGGTGTCCTGTTTTGTCTTTTCCGGATAAGGAGAAGTTTGTTCTGTCTTCTGTTATTGAGAAGCAGGATGTGAGTTCTTGGTTTTTGATTGATCTTGAGGAGATCATCGGATTGTTTTTGATTCAGTCTGTTTCTTTTGGAATCAGCAAGAGTTAAGCTGATCAGGAAGGACGTTGGTAGCCCAGGATTGTCCGAAGAGTTTATATGGATATGAGGCAGAGAAATTTGGATTCTGGAATTGGAGATTTGAATTTGGTTAAGTTTTTTTTTTCTCTGATCCAGGGAGCTATAATTTGGGATGCTAGCTCCGTAGTGTTTTGGTTTCTTCTGTGTTAGGTAAGATCAGTGTTTGGTTTTCTAGAGTTGAATTGCCAGTTTGGATAACTGGGATTCAAGGTGTTTCACGTAACTCTGAGGGAGTACGTGTTTGATATTTCTGGTTGTAGGACCAGCAGTTTAAGATGGTTTGTTTGTTGAGTCAGACTCGTTTGTAGTCTAATATTCTGTATAGAATTGTTGTTAGGAGCTCTATAGCTTAGTAGTATTGATTGACTTGATTTTATAGAGCGAGTATTCCAATATATATATACCGGGGAAACTCGTGAAAGTTTATCCAAAATTCTTTTGGATAGCTAGATTTGTTCTAATTGTGTGAATTGGTTGCTTTGGTTGTTGGCATATGATTAACATATGCTGTGTTTTAAAAGAAAATATGTAAATAGATTATTAAATTAACTTTGTTTTAAATTTCGAGGACGAAATTCTTTTAAGGGGGAAGGATTGTAATATCCCGGAAATTTGGACAATATAAATTTAATAATCTATGTTTTAAATTTATATTGAATTAATAATTTTTGTTAATAAATTGGATTTGATTTAAATAATCTTCTTTATTGAAATATTTAATTTGTGAAATTATTTTTTATGAGTTAATAAATCTATTTTCTATTTAATAATGTATATGTATTTGTATATATTTTAAATAGATAAGTTGTTTTTAATTAAATTAGTATAGCATAATTTTAATGTTTTAAAAATGGAAATTTTGATTTGTTTTTAATTTAAACTTTTCAAAAATATTTAATTAAATAACTATATGATTTTAAATATGTAAGATAAATATTTTACTGGTTTAAAATTTCATTTTAACCTAAGTTTGTATATTAAAATATGTTACATAAATGTTTGTGTAATTCTTTTTAAATTATTAATAGATAAATTTGATTTGTAAATTTAATTTGAAGTTTAAAATATAATCTAATATATGAAACATGTATTCATTAAGTTACAAACTCTTATGTAAATTTATTTTAATTGTTTAAAAGTTTCTTTTTCAAATAGTAATTTGTATATTGTTTTCATAATACTTTGTCTTGTTCTTTAAAAATAATTTACTAAGTTTAAACATTTATTAACATTTAATTTAAAGAACAAATTTTTTTAAAGACACATGTATGCATAGTTAAACATGTGTTAAATATTTAAAAGAGTAAGTTAACAAGTGTTAGTAATTTTGTACAAGTGTCATGTTTCAATATTTATTTATCTTTAATTTTAATTCATCATAAATAAGCTATATAACTTGCATTTACTCATTTCTTTTCTCTTTTTCATTCTTCACTCTAAAAAGAAATCTGAAATCTGAAACTCCTCTTCATGATCAAGCAAACACTTGAATTTTTTTTCAAACCTGTAAATGCATTGAATCCAAACTCCTCTTTTTCAAAATAAAGGTCTGCATCTTCCAAAATACAAAACCTGCAGTTCTTCTAAAATATGCAAGACTACTGCAATTTCAAGTTTAAAGACCTGCATGCAACAATTTGAAGCCTGCATGTAAAAACTGAAAGAATGTATTAATCAAGATTAAAAGCAAGCATAGGTCTGCATTTCTTTGCATCTGGAAACAAAGGAAGCCTACATGCTAAAAATCTGGGAATGTGCTCTGCCTGCATCATTAAACATGTGAGTAACACCTAATTTAAAATAAATTAAGTAGGATTGCATGCTTGTTTTTCTGTTGAGTTAAATTTTTGTATATGTTTTTTTTTTAAAAACTGCCTGTGTATATAAATGAAATGCAATGCATGTCTGATTTCCAAGGTTCTGATTGTTATAGTTTAAGTTCAAATTTGGTAAATAGATTTTTCTTTCTTGATCTGGTTGCTATTATGGATTAGCATTTGAATGGAATTTGTTTATTACATGATAAAATAAATTTTAATGGCATTTATAAGTTATATAGATTATGTGTTGTCTGGAACATAAAAACACAACTAAATTCTGTAAAATTGGAAGAAATGTAGGTATCATGAATTAATGTTTCAGGTTTACTAATAGAATCATTAAGTGAATTCAAGAACTTTAAAATTAAAATTAAAATTTATAGTGTTAAAAATAAAATGCAGTTTTGGAACTAACTGTATTTACATTTTGGTCTAGTTCAGTTGATCTTTGCAATTGAATTAGTTAAATTTGTTTCTGGCGATAGTTTATCTATCATAGATTATAGGAAAATTTCTAAAATAGATTAAAATTAAAATTTGAGATTTTAATTTGGAAATTGCTGTTATGAACCCTAGTTTCACTGGGTTACTGGGTTTGCTCGAGTATGATCTCCTGGGTTGATCGAGTGTATGGATATTTGGGGTTTGGATAGATGATGTGTTGATGAAGTTATTGCTGGAGTTTGGACGATGATGGTGACCGGAGATGGGAGAAATTGGTGATGACAGGTTTTAGGTGATGGGGGTTTGGTCTGTTCCAGGTTTGGGGTTGATTGTTGGTTGCAAATTTTTGTCTCGGGATGGTCTCAAGATTATTGAGAGGAAACTCGAAGTAGGAGGGGTTTTGACCCGAAGTCAAGTAGGGAGGTTCATGTGTAGCGTGCTTCAGGATTTAACAAAACAGAACCTGTTCTGTTTTCAGAAATTTAAAGAGTAAAGTTTAAATTTAATCTGGAAATTTAACTTAGGATTTAAACCTGAATCTAAAGATGAATTCAAATAGTTTGAATTCTGATTTTGAAATAATTTGAATTAAGAAATTCAAATTTGGTTTAAAATAAGAAAAGAGAGGGGGAAACAGGAAACCTGTTTTAAGTTTTATAAAATTTGAAATAAATTGCAAACTACAATTTTAACTTAGGATTTTAAAAACTGAATTTAACTATGAATTTAAATAAGTTTAAATTTTGGTCTTTTGAAATCATTTAAATTCAGAAAATTTCAAAGTTTGGTTTTTTAAATAAAAACAGAAACTGTTTTCTGGTTTTAAAATGTAAAGGTCAAGTTTAAATTGCAAGTGGAAATTTAAACTGAGTTTTTAATCTGAAATTTGGATATGAATTCAAATTTGTTTGTCAGAGATTTAAATTTATTTATGTTTTTAAATTTAAATTTGATTTTCAAACTCACAAGTGTAAATGCATATGGGATTTGCATTTGAATTGAAAGGTTAAATATTTAAATTAGAAATTCAAAATGAATTGAAATTTGGGTTTTTAAATCTGGAATAAAATGTAAACTTCAGATTTATTTTTTAAAATAAAGGTTTAGATTTAAATTGCTTTTAAACGATTAAAATGATTTGTATTTGAATTGAAGTTGTAGATTGTAGGAAGAGTTTTAAAGAGTTAAAACTAAAATGAGTTTGGAAGTTGTATTTCAATTTTGAAGTAATATTTAAATTGATTTGAATTTAAATTGAATTTAAATTTAAATCCTTTTAAACTTATTAATAAAGTAGATGTTCCCTTCTAGTATATAAGATTAAGTTTTGAATTGTTTAAAATAAATTGAGTCTTAAGTTTAAAATAAAGTTAATTAGAATTTAAAGTAAATTTAAAAACATTTTTTTTTAAATGTATAATTAAATAAGAAATGTTTATCTAAAAGATAAATAAAATTTAATGATTGGATTCATTTAATTATTAAGGTAATTAGATGAATATTAATTATTTAATAAATTAATTATGTGCTTGTTTGATTAAGTAATTAATGATTTTTTTAAGATAATTAATTAGATTTGAGATTAATTAATTAAGGTTAATTAATCTATAATTAAGGATGATTAATTAAATTTTAATTTATGATTAAGATTTATTTAATCAAGTGATTAGAGATAATTTAGATTTTAATTAACACTTAATTAATTAATAATTAAAGATTAATTAAATGGTAATTAAGTATTATTTAATTGATAATTAATAATGATTAATTTAAGTTAATTCTTAATTAAGTAATTAAGAAATGTTAATGAAGTCTTTAACTTAAGATTATTTAACAATTAATTAATGTGATTAATTTTGATAATTAATTAGATTAATTAATTAATAATAATCAATTGTTTAAGTTTAATTACTTATGAAAGTAATTAATGAATTAATTACTTAGTGTAATTAATTTAATGAATGTGATTAGTTTAGATTAATTAAGTTAAATTAATTTAAACATTTGTTGATTGTTTGATAATTACTTTATGTAATTTATGAATTTGTAATTACTTAAGGAAGTAATTAATTAATAATTACATGATGTAATTAAAGATATTTGATATAGAAGTAAATTGGATTTAAATTACTTTGAAATTAATCAAGGGGATTAATTTAGATAATTAATTAAGAATAATTAATTATGGGATGAGTAATTAAAGTAGTTAATTACTAAGTGGTTATTAATCATGGGTGATTAATATATATGTGGATTAATTTCAGATTAATTACTTATGTAATTAATTTATAATTTATTAAATGTAATTAGAATCATTAATTAATTAGTTAATGATGTAATTTGAAATTGATTAATTAAGGTATAATTAATAATGAATAAATATTTAATGTAATTAATTTTAGTTAATCAATTAATTTAGTAATTACAAGTTAATTGTTTGCAAGGGTTTAAGTAATTAATTTGTGTGATTAACTTATAAGCTAATTACTTATTGAAATTAGAGATAGTTAATCAATATTAATTGAAATATTGAGATGGTGATTTATAAATTGATTTGAAATCAATGGATGGTTAAATTATGCAGAATTTTAATGATGAAGTAATTAATTTAATTCATTTTAAATTAATTAGAGATTGAGTAATTAATTTAATTCATTTTAAATTAATTATAGAAAGTGTGATCATTATATCATTGCTTATGTTAGATGAATGGTATTGGTTGCCTAGTATGGTTTGTAATCTCAGTAATGAGATGAGTAATGTATGTGATATGGATGCATTGGTTGTTTTTGGATGTTAGTATGGATTATCTGATTATGATATGAATTATCTGTTGATAATGATAAGGTTGATTATCTATTATGTTGTGAATTATCTATCTGTGTATATTTAGATAATGAATTGAATTGTTTTAAACTTAAAACAACTTGGACCTAAAAGACACGCTTTGGATTTCGATGAGACCGGGATCGGGTTTCCATATTTGGACATCCGAAAACCACATCGATTCCAATTAAACGTTAGGTCGTTAATCCAAGTGGAGCGAGTGAAGACTCGAGGTGTAAGGGCTATACGTCAGTATAACTCTATGGGTGATTCCGTAATGAGTTTGACGGAATAGTACTTATAGATTCGAGATGGTGATTCAGAGTGCAAGGGTTATTGTCGTTAACTCTGAGGGTGATTCCAAATGAGTGTAACGAGATAATGCCTTCGGTTTCGTTCGAACCCGGAACGAACTTATATGGATTGAATGCTTTCAGAACATCGTCAGGTGGACGATGAGCATTCTAAGATTGATATGTCCTATAAAGGTAATCGTAGCCTCAAGTCTCATCAACCGGGAATGGCTAAAACAGGGGAGGTGCAGCAAAGCTTCGTGGGTAGCCCCCACTTGAGAGTAAGATTTACCCCTGTCTAGAGGTCCCTTTATATTTCGGCCGTGTGGACGGTTGATCATGACAACCGTCGGGGTTGTCTTATTTGGAACTGTTCAGTAAGGAATGGGTCCGGCTTTGTGTTGCAGGGGATTGGGAGTAATCCTTGGTATGGTGATCTAGGCCACGTACTGTGACGGGCGGTACCCCAGTAGCCCTGCCATTGTACGGAATCCAAAATCCAATAAGTGCCAACGGTTTTGATTGTATTACCCACTTTTGTGGCTAGTAGCTGGAATTTAATAGATGTAACAATTTCGGCTATTTCTTATTTACTTGAAAACCCTAGACACTATTATAATATCATCAGATTTCCTATCAAATGTTTTGGTTAGCGTAAGGTAAAAACTTTTCCATGTTTATGTGTGGGAAGTCTTACGTGATACCTTTCTTTCAAAAGGTTTTGAAAATTAAGCAACTTTAACCTGTTACTCACACCAGACCCATGTCTGACCAGGAGTTATTTCTGTTTTCTTTAACTCTTGGGTACTCAAATTTTGATGAGTAGTCAAGGGAATTCAGGTTAGGATTCAGGTTAGCTTTGACGAATTGTGGAGTAGCATATGGAGTAGGAGGCTTCTGTGTATAGTTATATAGTTCCACTGTGTTGGTATCTCTGAGTGTTTCTATATTATTTATTGTAATAACTAGACAGGTGTTTATAACTGTCTAGTATGTGTTGTATATGTCAATGTAACTCTGATATTTGATGTATACTATGTTATACTTATGTTACTAATATAATTTATTCGTTCCGCTGTTGAGATTCTTGTGTTGTTTCTTCTTTCTCTTCTTTCTTTTCTCTTTTCTATCCCTTTCTTTCTTTAGGATGATACGACTTTTTGTGGAGAAAAAGTCGGATCATCTCACTTGATATTATCAGGATGAATCGAGGAAATGCCAGAGGTAGGGGTCGTGGTATTGCCCCAGCTCCTCAGCCTGTTGCTTCTGTCAGATTCACTATTCTCTATAAGGAATTCTCTCAACTAGGTGGAACCCCTTTCATCGGTTCAGAGAGCATCATTGAGGCTCAACAGTGGTTATGGAGTCTTGAGAGGATATTTACTGTTCTTGATATTACTGATGCCTAAAAGCGTCAGTTAGCAGCTTAGCAATTGTGTGATTTTGCTTTAGATTGGTGGGAATCCATTACGGCTAACACCGTCGAAGCTGATATTACTTGGGAGCAGTTTAGGTATCCTTTGTGTTATCCCGAATTTTGCTCCTATTTTTCATTTTCTTTTGAATCTATCTTAAGCTTGTTCTGTATCTCTTTTCCAGGGAAGCTTTTGTGGCAAAATGGATGCCAGAAGCCGGGAAATCTCAGCTTTATCCTGAGTTTATGGATCTTAAGCTGGGTAGCATGTCTTTTGCTAAGTATGAGAGGAAGTTCAATGAACTTTCCAAGTTCGGTCCTAGCCTGATTGATATCCTCTCAAGAAGAATGAGAAATTTATTGCTAGCGCTCGTCCAAAGTATTATAGTTGCCTCATTTCTCATGTTCATGGTTCTTTCACCCAACTTATGGATATGGCTATTCGCTATGAGAACACTACATCTAAAGGTCGTGCTGTTTCTGGTGCTCAGTCTTCCTCTACTAATTCCAAGAAGCGTAAGCCTAATTTCCAGCAGCAGAAGAAGAATTGGCAGAAGCATTTTGGTTTGGGATCTTCATCATCTGCTCCTGCTCAAAGGCAACCAGTTGATCTCTCCTCCATCACTTGCTTTAGGTGTGATCATAAGGGACACTAATAGCTGTCCTACTTTATCTCGTGCTGCTATTCCTCCACCTGCTCAGTTGGCTAGACGTGATCTTTTCCATATCTGTCTCCAGCCTGGTCATTTTAAGAAGGACTGTCCTACCCAGCAGAGGGGTACTCCTTTTGGTATATTTGATGTCACTTCTGCCTCATCTCCAGTTCCTCCACCTGCTTCTGCTCCTAGTGATGACCAAGGTACTCTCCAGGGTTCATTTACTTTATTGCATTATCCTGTTCGTGTGTTGTTTGATACTGGAGCTTCCTACAGTTTTATATCTGTTGATTTTTGTGATAAGTTTGAGCATCTTCTATCTTCTGAGTATGCTTCTGTTCTAATATGTGTTTCAAATCCTATTGGGGGTCCTGCTAACCTTAATCGGATTTGTAAGCAAGTGAAATTTCTCCATTCTGATCATCGGTTTTGTGGTGATTTTTATGTTTTGGGCTTCGATGCTTTTGATCTGTTGCTTGGTCAAGATTGGTTAGTGCAACATGATTCTCGTATCTCTTGTAAAGCCCGGACTGTTCATTTTGTTGATGATCAAGGGAATTCCTTGATTATTCAGTGCCGCACGCCTCAGGATTTTGCTGGCAACTTTATTTATTCTCTGGATTCCTCTTCCAGTTATCTTGATTTAACTCCTGCGATTAGATTATATCCCGATGTATTTAGTGAAGTCACTTCTTTACCTCCGAAGCGAGAAATTGATTTTCGGATTGATCTTGTTCCTGATGCTCGACCTGTTGTTCTTCCTCCTAGAAGAATGGCACCCTGCGAGAAGGTTGAGTTGGGAAAGCAAATTGAGGACTTGTCTTCCAAGGTTCTGATTAGGCCTAGTTTTTCTGAATGGGGAGCCGCGGTGGTTTTTATCACCAAGTCTGATTCTCTTCGGATGTGTGTTGATTATAGGGAGTTGAACAAGCTCACTATGAAAACGAGATATCCATTGCCTCGTATCAATGACATGTTTGATCAGCTTTATGGTGCCACTGTTTTCTCTCAGCTTGATCTTGCCACTAGTTTTCTTCAGCTCAGGGTTGCCGAGGATAGCATTCCCCAGACTGCTTTCCGCACTGAGAATGGTTTTTATGAATGGTTAGTCATGCCTTTCGGTTTGACTAATGGTCCTGCTTTCTTTGTTGATTTAATGAATCGTGTCTTTCATTCTGTGCTTAATAAATTTGTGCTAGTCTTTGTTGATGATATACTTATCTTCTCCAAGACTAAGGAAGGGCATGAGTCGCATTTGAAATATATTCTAGAGACTCTCAGAAATCATCAGTTGAAGGCTAAATTTTCTAAATGCCATTTCTGGAAGGATGAAGTCTAATATCTCGGGCATGTTGTTTCTAGTAATGGAGTTTGTGTTGATCCAGTCAAGATCACTACGATCAATGTAAGTCTTTCTTTCTTCCTTCTCTTTTCTTTATCATTTAATAATTCTACATTTCCTGCTGCCTTATGTTCTCCCTATTCTGTTTCAGGATTGGGAAACTCTAAAGACTCCATCTGATATTCGTAGTTTTCTGGGCCTTGCTGGTTACTACCAGAGATTCATTGAGAATTTTGCTCGGATTGCTGCGCCTCTCACAGCTTTGACTCATAAGAGTGCCAAGTTTATCTGGAGTGATCAGTGTAAGGCTGCATTCAATGAGTTAAAGAGCAAGCTAACTTCCGCACCAGTTCTTACAGTTCCGAATGGAAGTGATCGATTTACGGTAAATACTAATGCTAGTCGTGAGGGTTTGGGTGCTGTTCTCATGCAGGATGGTAGGGTCATTGCCTGTGCCAGCCGTCAGTTGAAAATCCACGAGGCAAATTATATTGCTCATGATTTAGAGTTACTTGCTGTTGTCTTTTCTTTGAAGCTTTGGAGGCATCATCTTCTTGGAACCAAGTTTGAGCTTGTCACCGATCATAAGCCTCTGAGATATATCTTTTTCCAGAAGTATTTGAATCAGAGGCAAGTTCGTTGGCTTGAGTTTCTGTCTTCTTACGACCTCGATATTAGCTATACTCCCGGTAAAGCTAATGTTGTGGCCGACGCTTTGAGTCGGAAGAAGGCTTTGTTGCGTCAGCTTGTTGTTTCTTCTTCTCCACTTCTGGATCAGATTATGGCTAAGCAGGATGAGGATGAGATGCTTAGATTGATGAAGGAGAGTGTTGGTAGCAGGGTTGTTGTTGGTGGTGGTGGTAGTAGTGGAGCTCAGATTGATGATGGAGGGATTTTGAGGATTAATGGAAGGATTTGTGTTTTGAATGTTGATGGTTTGAGGCAGGAGTTGCTTCAAGAGAATCACCGATCCAGGCTTTCTGTTCATCCTATTGTGTTGAAGATGTATCAGGATATGAAGAGGCTTTATTGGTGGAAAGGGATAAAGAGGGATATCTCTATCTTTGTTAGTCGGTGTGTGACTTGTCAGCAAGTTAAAGCCATTCACCAGAAGACCCATGGTTTGTTGCAGCCCCTTGAGATTCCCAATTGGAAGTGGAAACAGGTTTCCATGGATTTCATCGATGGTTTACCGAGGACCCGGAGAGGTAACGAGAGTATCTGGGTTATTGTTGACAGACTGACCAAGTCCGCTCATTTCATTCCGGTCAGGTCTACTCGTTCTGCTTCTAGCTTATCCGAGATCTACATGGGAGAGATTGTTTGTCTCCGTGGTGTTCCTCTCAGTATTGTTTGTGATCGTGACCCTATCTTTACCAGTCAGTTCTGTACAGCTTTTCAGGAATCTCTGGGTACTCATTTGAATCTTAGCACTGCTTACCATCCACGGACCAACGGTCAAACGGAAAGAGTGAATCAGATTCTCGAGGATCTTCTTCGTGCTTGTGTGCTTGATTATGGAGGATGTTGGGAAGATCATCTTCATCTTGCCGAATTCACCTACAATAATAGCTAATAGGTATAATCTTATCTTCTGTTTTTCAGTCTATTCTTAATATTTTTATCTATCTCATTCCATATTTGCATTCAGGCTAGTCTCAAAATGTCTCTGTTTGCTGCTCTATGCGGACGACCTTGTAGATCCCCATCTTGCTGGATTGAATCCGGTAATCGTTTGGTTCTTGGTCCTGATGTGATTTTGGAAGCTTCTGAGAGAGTTGAGGGGATTAAGAAGACGTTGAGAGCCGCTTAGAATAGGCAGTATAAGTATGCAGATAGGCATAGGTGGAATTTGAAATTTTCTGTTGGTGATCAGCTGTTCCTTAAGGGTTCTCCCTTGAGGAATGCCATTCGCTTTGGGCATAGAGGGAGGCTTTCTCCTAGGTTCATTGGTCCTTTCCATATTGTGGAAAGAGCTGATTCTTTGGCTTATCGTCTGGATTTTCCCGACAATCCTTCTGGAGTGCATAATATATTCCATGGCTCACATCTTCGCCGACATCTTCATGATCCATCTCTTATCGTCCAGCCTTCTGCTCTTGATAGTTTGGATATAGAGCCTAATCTTACTGTCAAGAGGAAGCCACTTCGTATTGTCGACAGAGGTACGAAGCAGCTCAGAAGGAAATCTATTAATCTGGTCAAAGTACAGTGGAGTACTAACGATCGAGATTGTACCTGGGAAATGGAGGAGAGCATTCATTTCTTTGCTTCAAAAGAAATAAGAGAAATTTGAAAGGTTTTGCGACTCTTTATTTGCTTAAGCCTCTTTGTATTCTCACCTTTTCATTTCCTAACCCTTGCATTCATTTCTTTGGTCGTTCCTTATCATTACTTCGGCCGCTTCTTTTCTTTAGTTTTCATGCATCAAAAAGTTTCTCATCTCCAAAATATTTGGCCTCCATTCCTGAAGCAAAAAGCTTTGGTAAATTTTCAATTCTTTTTCTCCTTTTCTTCTTGTTTCTTATGATTTTGTGCACTTGCCTTCACCTATTTTGCTCAACCCTTGCTCCTCCATCACTATGGCTACCTCCACCACCACCTGAACCAACCACCACTTCCTCCAGTCCAGCCCAAAAGCCTGGCCGTGCACCTATGTGACCAGATCCATCACTTATTTGCACAAACTCCACTTGAATTGCCATAGCCAATCGCCATGTTCTTCCATCACCTTCAACCTTCCCTTGGCCACCACCTACTCCACCTCCACCATCCACAGACAACCTGAAACCCACTTTCATGTCATCCTCGACCCCACTACTGACCTGGCCATGTCTGTCCTTCCTTAGGCCGTGACCTTAGTTGAATTTAATTCATGTTATATTGCCTTGTAGTTGTAGTCCATCCATATATCTCTTTGCATCACTTTGCACCATCATCAAACCCATGTAGGCCGACCCATATCAACCCAAACTAGATCCAAACTCTCACCATAGCCATCTGTTTCTGACCCTAGGCTGAAGCACAAGTTGTTGGAAGCAAGTGCAAAGATTTTGGCTTTGTTTATGTAGTTAATTCTAACATTGTTTAATCGTATTTTGAGTTGAAACTTATGTTTGTTATACTGCTTTGTTTGAATTGTATTTAAGGAAATTAATCTTTAGCTCTCCCACTCGAATATTTTTCGTGCTATCGTGCTTTTGTGTATCTAAGTTGTGCAATCGTTTGTTGTCATCTCCAGCTTATACCAGTGAGTTATTCTCACCAGACAGTTTTGTACTTATATAAGTAGTAAATCGATCACATGTGAATCTGTAAAATGCATCACCATATTATATTTTCTATGTTATGATCATATGATGTTCTCTCATGCTTAAACACCTGTTATAACATCTGTTAGTGTTATATTATGATGTTTTGTTATTTATATCAGTTTATCACACTGCAAGTTCCCTTTAGATTAGAATCACTGTGGGTTGAAATGAAACATACCCGAACGGATTTTAGAATAGGGAAAAATCATTTGGGCTGAAATGATAGGCTTGAACGATTTTCAAATTATTTCATTTACTTGGGACTGCGGGTTTGAAATGATAAAACCATGGTTTTCTTTGCAAATTTCGAGTTGAAATGATATATTTCCCGTATCACGTTACCTAGGCTAGAAAATGAAATACAGACCCGTAGTTAAAATATGTTTTTCTAAAGTTTTTAAAGTATTTTAGAAATGTAAATATTATAATATTTTGATTTTAACTTAATTAAAAATGATTTTTGTAAAGTATTATTGATTTTTTGAAAATTTATAAGTGAAATAAATTATGAAAATGTTAGAAAATTTGAAATGTAAGTTATTTTGGAAATTTTTATTTGATGATAATTGGAATTTAAATTAAATATGAAAATATGATAAATTTATGATAATTTGGACTAAAATGATTTTAAAATGCTTTTATGATATATTAATGATTTTTGAATAAAGTTAAATGTAAAATGAATGAATATTTAAGTTGAAATTTGGAAATATAACTTAAATTGGAATTTATGAATTTTGTTTAAAAGTGAATTTTGAAGTAAGTAAATAAATGAAAATAAGTTATATTTGAAAACTTAAACTTAAGTGTTAAGTTAAAAATTTAATTTAATGAATTTAAAATTGAATGTTGGAATTTAATAAGTGAATTATTATTGAATATTGATTTTTAAATGGAAATTTAACTTTTCAAAATCATGAATTTAAGGAAAATTAAATGATGGTTATAAAAGTGAAAATATATGATTTTATAAGTTTGAAATGGTTTAAATGAAAATTTAATTGTTTATGAAATTATATTGGATATTTGAAGTTAATTAACTGCATTTTTGAAATGCTATTATTTCTAATGTAAATGATAATACAGCATTTGTAAATGCTGTAGTTGATATAAATGAACCAAATGGCTAAATTTAATTAAAGGCTATTATAGCATTTTGTAAGTGCTCTAATTGTTGAATTTAACTAATTTTTATATGAAACTAATGTAACCCTATTACAGCATTTTTAAATGCTGTCTTTTGTTAAATTGAACTGTTTTGTATGTGACTTTCCGTAGCATTTTCTAAATGCTGCGAAAGGTGAATTTTCACTGTTTTGATAAACTTAAGTGAATGAATGAACTTTGAAAGGTTTAAAATTTTGAAAATTTAATAATTTGATTATTAAATGTAATAACTTCATTTTTAATGATTTAAACGAAGTAATTCGATTTGAAATATAAACTATTTTAAAATGTGAGTTGAAATGGTATTTTAAATTTGAATAAAATGAATGTAGTTTTGAAATGATATGATAAGTTGGATATTTTGAAATGGATTTGAAATGATATTGAATTGTTAAATGATATTTGATTTTTGAAATATAAATACCATTTTTAAATTATAACTACGGGTTATAATAATGATTGGTTGTTAAAGAGACCGGGATCGGATATGGACGTACTCTCTGTCGATACCGAAAACCACTTTAACAACTGTATACACGGTGGAGATTCCAGAATGAAGTAGGATGGTGGCGGCGTTCCTGAGGTACTTTACGTGGACCCAACTCCCGTGAGTTGGCTTAAGGTGGCTAAAACAGGAGCAATCTCGGGCCAAAGGAGGTAGCACATCTGGCCGGACACACTTCTTCGATACCATTCTATTACTATCGTGATCGATTGGGTGCACCCCTTGATTTTGGAGTGTTTTTCGGGGTGGGCGTATGTGGCTGCTGCGTTACCACCGACCTGTATGCGTAATTGGTATATCTACACTAGCATTGCCTTGTGTGCCATGTCACCAACCATACCGAGTCTTTATTACGAGTTTGTTTTTCTCCCGTAGCCCATGGAGTATTTAGGGTAGTCTCCCGATCTACATATATACTGATACTGGATGGACTATTGGGACTATGTTCGTCGACGGAAATTCTATCGGTTTAGAAAACCATCGAACGAATTTAAATTAAAAATAACCGCAAGCGCACGGTGTACGAATGTAGCACGTGGCGAATACGGGTCGATCCACAGGGAATTGATGATTTTAAAATTCTACTAAATCAAATTAACCAAAGTTGACAGAGTGATTGACTAAAAAAAAGGAGAAAAATGACAAAAGAAAATAGTTAAAAGTATGAGAGTGTTAAGACAATTTAGAGGCAACTTCCACTCTCTAGATCACATAAATCAACAAAATGAAGTTATGATCTCTCTTTTCTTTGAAATTAGTTAGACTAATTGATATGCTTGTCATAAGTATGGCCTATTTGTGAAATTAATTAGCTCAACGTAAGCCATCAAACTATATAACACCCACAAAACCATTTATTAACTCACATGAAAACTGATAACAAAGTTGAAAGCAAAATCTATTTTAAGTATGGCCTATTAACTATTAATTAGAAATATAGATCATCAAATTTTATTCTCAACATTCACTTCATTACCATCATCATATGTAGATGAAGAGGTAATTTGTGGTAGTGATAGTTTAAGTATAGCCTATTTGGTGTCAACAATATTGGCTATCAAATTCAAAGCAAAAACAACAAGTTAACCACTTCATACATTCTCATTAAAGCACAAAAAGATAGTATAAAACATCAAAATGTTGAATCTACATGATTAGAGGCTTCATTACCCCTAAATTGAAGGGATTAGCCTCTCATTTATGTTATCATATCAACACAAGTAGCATGCATCATGAAAGCAAAAAAGAAAGAAAAATGAAAGCTAATGGAAAGAGATCTATCCTATTTGCACAAAAGAAAAGGAGATCTACACTACAACATGAATGGAAATAAACAAAGAAAGGAAAAGATCATGTATTAAATTGCATAAAAAAAAGAAATTACATGAGAATAAAAATGGCTAAGTAGCCATGGAAAGAGAAAGAGAGCTTTGATTTATTTTCTAAACTAAAACTAATGAAGAGAAAGAGGAGATACTACATGAAACATAAGGGTTATTTATATAAGTGTTAAACCCTAATTCATATTTTTGGGGAGTGCCCAAATGCCCTTGTAGGAAGTGTGGTGGCCAAGTTATCATTAGCTTCATTAATCCCCCACTTAAATGTACATGAAGCTTTAATGGCCTTTTAGCATGTGCCCTAGCTCCTAATTGAAAATCAAGGTAAGTGGGTGGGGTCCTCCATGTTCTTCACTTTGAATTATTTCCATCTTCATTATTTTGTATCTTCTTTGTGAATGCATATTCCTTCATGAACCCACTTGTAAATAAGTTTAATTTCCTACAAAATAATATAGAGATTTCCAATTAAATTTTCTCAATTAATATATGCACGAAAATGGCCATTTTGCCCATAGATGAAGATGAATATGTGACAATTTCAAATAATTTGAATTTTGGTTTAAACAAGTTAAAATACCCAATATGATCATTTACTCAATTTAAATAGATTAAATATGGTGGTAAAATTATGCAAATTTACGTGCACATCAAATACCCCCACGCTTATCTTTTTATTCGTCCTCGAATAAAGAAAAAATAAGATAAAATCCGTTTTCTTAGGGAGCATGATTGCATTGAGCGTATGCAACAAGCCGTTAAACCTCTGGGTGTCCCCAGTAGGACGAGTGTTGTCCCGTGAGGGTTTTCAACGGATACTACCCACAAAATCCAAATGCTGGATGAAAATAATTACAAAATTCAAGATTTATTTACAAAGAGATGAATGCAAGGTTTTGAAAATATTTACAAATGAAGGATTTATTTTTAAATTGACACGAATAAGCTAAATATAGGTTTAGGTCATTATCTTGAAAAATTTTAGTCATTTACTCGTCAAAATTTTCAATAAAATCAAAGTTATCATAAAAAATAGATGATAGTTTAACTCATTGTCTTCGTTGATAACATAGTGTAATTATGAAATTGATCCTTATTTGATTATCAAAGTTTATCGAAGTGGTATTTTCATTTATTTTCAATAACAAATCAAATCAAATAAGTAAAAATAATGCTATGATTTCAATTGCTTACTCTCTCATTATTTGCAAAAAAATTACACAACTAGCTCAGGTAAACTGAGGCCAGATATACCACCCATGCACTGCCTTTCAGGCTTACGTGAGGGGAGTACAAAGCATGGCGAGTGCACACACTTTCGTGCATACACCTATCGACTGTAGGTGGCTTTTATTAAGTCTATTTTTTTTACATGTGTTCCATACATGCATAACCGTGAGGACTTTTAAATGAGTATGAAAGCACATAATCAAAGATTCCAAGCAATTCACCCATGCATAACCATGAGGACTTTTAAATGAGAGTGGATACTTGGATGTTATTATTATTTTTATTTTATTTTTTAAGAGGGAGAGAGAGTTTTGCAAAATTCTCTTAGCACCATTTAACTTATATGACAAAAAAATGTTATATTCTTTACTTTTAATCAACCACTTTTTAAAAGAAAGATTTTCAATTAAGATGTACTTCATAATTAACACGTATGAATCTTCCCATCTACTAGTTAAACCATTATTATTTGTAATCAAACTTCATTTTTGTTAAGACAAATAAATTTTCAAAAATTTTCAATTTAATAAACCAAAATCATATATTTATCTTATAGTGTTTCTTTAAAACTAAATCAAAAGAAAATTTGTTTTTGGGATTTTTTTGAGATTTTAAAGTAAAAATAAACCATGAGAAATAGAAAAAATGAAGATGAGTCTCCCCCCACACTTGATTTTGACAGTGTCCCCACAGTCAACCCAAGTGAAAGGAACGTTTATTATTATTTACATGAAAATGAAATGTATTTACACGACGTTAGAAAGTATATTGGCAAAAAGTAAACGAAACGGTCTTCCAAAGACTGATTCATTTGTCTCGTCAAGTATACGAGACACAGCTTAAGCTCGAAAAACCAAACATAGAAGGTTTCAAAGTTGAATGTTGATTTGGAAAAACGAACGTCGTTTTATTAAAAATCGTACGAGTTGTTTTATTGTCGATGATTTTTAGGGTCAATAAAATAATTGGTTGAAATTCAAGTTTATTTTCACCAAATTGAAACTAAAATTTGTCATTGAAAACTTCTTCAAAATTATTGATTTCAAAATCAAAATGGTGATTTAAATCTACCCGTTTGGAATTTAACAACTCGTCTTCAGAAATTCCATAAAATTCGTGTTCATTAAATTCGTCTTCCTTTATTGAATTATCAACAACTTTATTACATGTCTCAAGTTCAAAATTCAAAGTTGTTTTATTCAAGTTTTCAAAATTGGGAAAAGTAAGATCGAATTTTAAATTTGGTTCCACACCCTTAAAAGAATTGAAATCCAACTCAATTATCGTGTTTTCAACAACTTCATTAAGATTGTTATTTTCCATTTCAAAAGTTGTTATTTGAAAATCGTCGATTTAAGGAAAAGATGGATTATTATTTGCCTCATCACACGTTGGAATTTGATTTTTTTCTTTCATGTTGTTTCATATATGTTTCAAACAGCAAATTTGTGTGATCATCGTAAATTTCATTTATTTGCTCAACAAAGTCAAATTTGTAATTATTAACTTGAAAATTTTCGCTTTGGACTCGTTGAGAACAAGAATTGTCAATTTCGACAAACGGTAGATTATTATTTGATTCTTCGCAAGTTGAGATTTGATTATGATTTTCACGAAAAGTTTTGCGTTTTTCAAGTAATAAATCCCCGTTATCTTTTTTCATTTGGTCAACAAAATCAAATTCATGATTGTTAATTTGAAATATTTATTTTCAATTTATTGATAACCAATGTTTTCAATCGTATCTTTATAGAAACTATTTCCACTTCCAAAATTATTTGAAAATTGTTTCACATTTTCGTCTTGATTTTGAAATTCATTTTGAAGCTCGAAATTGAATTGGCATGGGTTATACTCGAAATCATTTGAATTTTGAAGTGAATACAAATTTTGATTATTTTGACTTGAACTAATGCACAAATATGAGTTACACAAATCGTTTATACTTTAATTTTGTTGTGTAGAGAGTTCAAGTAAAGATGAAATGCTATTTTCGAGATTTGAGGGTTGGTCATCGTTTCGAAAGTTTGTCATTCAAAATTTGAATTGTTTAAAGAATAGTTGTCGTTAAAATATCCATACGAATTTGAAGTGAAATCATATGGATTATATTGATTTTCATAACTATCGTAAATTTCATGTGAATATGAAAATCCAGACATTTTCAAGAATGTTTTTGGGTTTTTTTATAAGGAAAAAAATGTTTACAAAAATAATTTATTTTTCAAAGGGAAAAATCATTTTTGTTTTGTTTTCGGATTTTCAAATTATTTTGGCTCTTTTTTAAAAAAGGTGTTATATATTTTTTTTGGATTTTTGTTTTTCTAAATTATTTTTGGGTTTTTTAAAATTTCAAAGGAAAAGGATTTAAAAATTTTAAAGAAAAATAATAGGAATATTTACAATTTTTTTTTGGATTTTTGAAATTTTTTTTTGTTTTTTTTTAAATATGCATGAACTAATGCAACTAAATGAATGCAAGGGTTTTAATTACAAATGATTTATCCTAAGTTAACCCAAAACTGTATAATAACAAACTGTCTTAAATAAACAAGATAGTTCTCAGCCAGGTAACAGGCAGGATTTATCGGTGCACCACGAATCACCGTAGCAATGCAGCCGAAGGTTTAAGTACCTTCAGAGAAACAATTCACTATAATATTTATGAATCAACGTAATATTTATAACTGATTATTTCTCTGCCGTAGCCTAGACACCAAGAAATTAAATTGTTCAAAGAAGACAAATTGTCATTATACAATTGAGTGTTATCGATGCCTAACTGTTATTATTAACAAAAATTAATGATGAAATGCGAAGCAGAAATTAAACGTGTATTAACAATGCAACTACAAATGGATTTTTGTTTTTGTTTTGTGCTTTTTTTAAATAAAAAGTGCAAGCAAACAATAATGCAAGACAAATAAAACTAGAAATGAAAGCAGAATTTTTTTGAGCGAGCAAGCAGAGCAGTTTATTTTGGCTAGCGAAGCAAGCAACTCTTCTTAATTTTCTGATTTTGACAACCTGAAGTTAAAAAACAAGATATATACAAGTTTTTTTTAAATGATTATCAAAGAAGAAAATAAAACAAGTGAAATCAAAAGAAGTAAAATAAAACAAAAGAAACTTATTTGTTTTTTTTTTTTTTGAAAAGAGAAAAATAAAAACCAACAAGAAATAATGTTTATCAAAATAAACTAAACTAAAACAAAGACTCGCAACCTATTATCAAACTAAACTTTACAAAATTTGTCTCTGGCCCAACAAACAAACTAGTCTTTACAAAATAGCATTTATCAAACACAGAAACAAATCACTTTATTCAACCCAAATATTATCAAACCCGAAATTCATTTCCATATCCTCGTGAATTTTCAAATCAAGTTTAAAATTAAAGTTCCAAATCAAAATTCGAAATTAAAATCGAATTCGAAGGACGAAGTTGCGATTGATTTTGATTATCGAGCGAAGGTTGTTTGAGGTTGGAGGATTTCGTCGAGAGGTTCGTGTTTCAAGTTGCTCACGGCAGTTGAAGTCGATGTCAAGCGTATTTCGGCTTGTGGCGGTTAGCAATTTCAGGTAGCGGTGGTGTGAGGTGGTTTGCGACTGTTCGCGATTTAGTTGATCGACGTGGATTGCTGGCGATTTGGAGTTTTGGAGTACTACGATTGTTTGGATTTTGTAGTGACGATAGGCTGCTGGTTTGAGCGAGGGGTCGCAGTTGAGTTCAAGTGGTTTGTGTTTGCTGGAATATGCTTGAGGAGTTTGAGAGGTATGGATTCGATAGTTTTCAGGTATGTTGATTCCAGTGCACTATATATCTGTGGTATGTAGTCTGAAGTGGTTTGTGTTGCTGCTATATTTGACAGTTAGGGGCAGAGAGAAGAAGATGGTGATATGTGTTGTGGTGTAGTTGTCTGTTTGCTCTGGTTCAGTGGATGTTTGCAGTTCAAAGAAGTGGTAGAGTGATGGCTGAGGGAAGTGTTGTAGCTGCTGGGTTATGAAGACGGGCTAAATGAGGAGGATGTTGGGTGGTTTGTTGATGGTAGTTTGATGTGGTTGTAATGTGTAGTTGTTTGTGGCAAATGAAATGGAAGGAGGAGATTGTGAAGTGTATGTTGCAAGAAAATGGTGAACAGTATGATGTTGCAGAGAGGCTTGTGAATAGAGAGGGTGGCTGCTGGAAATGTAGCGGAATGAGTATGTTGTTCAGGGGATAGGCAGTAAGAAGATAGGATGTTGAGCACTGTGTAGTGATTAGTTGGTGAATGGTATTGGAAGTGCAATAGTGCACAGTGATATGGTGGAGGAGTGGAAGCTTTGGAATATGTTTGAAATGTATATATGCAGGGTTGGCTTTGGTGTTGTAGGAAGTGAAGGTTGACAGTGTTCAGTGCACTGATGGTATGGTGTGGGGTGCACCGTGTATGTAGGCAGGGAGTATTGGAGATGGTTGAATAGTTTGGATGGAGGAGTTCTGTCAGTGTTGGGGGGGGGAAGTATTGCAGTGGGATGTTAGTGATGAAGTAGGTGGTTGGGTTTGACAGCAGTTACTGTCGAATGAACAGAGAGGTGGAACAATGGCTGTTAGCAAGGAAGATGAATGAGAGGAGGCAGTGGCAGTTGATATGAAGAGTGGTATGGCAGTGGGAGGTTGTAGATGAACTGCTGAATGTATTGCAAATGTATTGAAAATGAAATACTAAACTGGTATGATATTTTTGGAGTTATAGATGTGTGCACAGTGAACTGTTTTATGTAACAGAAGAGTGAAAATGAAACAGTAAAGTGAACTATTTGCAAATGTGAAAATGTAAATGCAAATGGAAATAATGAAAATATTTTTGTCAGTAGAAATGCGAATGCAAAATAAACAAGAAAAACAAACTAAATGCACACAAAAACCAAACAAACACACAATATTTTTTTAACACAACACACACGAAACAAACACACACTAAAATCAAACACAAATAATTCGAAAAATAAAAAATTAAAATCAACTCAAATCCCCGGTAACGGCGCCAAAAACTTGTTCGTCGACGGAAATTCTATCAGTTTAGAAAACCGTCGAACGAATTTAAATTAAAAATAACCGCAAGCGTACAGTGTACGAATGTAGCACGTGGCGAATACGGGTCGATCCACAGGGAATTGATGATTTTAAAATTCTACTCAATCAAATTAACCAAAGTTGAAAGAGTGATTAACTAAAAAAAAAGGAGAAAAATGACAAAAGAAAATAGATAAAAATATGAGAGTGTTAAGACAATTTAGAGGCAACTTCCACTCTCTAGATCACATAAATCAACAAAATGAAGTTATGATCTATCTTTTCTTTGTCATTAGTTAGCTTAATTGATGTGCTTATCATAAGTATGGCCTATTTATGATATTAATTAGCTCAACATAAGCCATCAAACTATAGCACACCCCTTAAACCATTTACTAACTCACATGAAAAATGATAACAAAGTTGAAAGAAAAATCTATTTTAAGTATGGACTATTAACTATTAATTAAAAATATAGACCATTAAATTTTAATCTCAACATTCACTTCATTACCATCATCATATGTAGATGAAGAGGTAATTTGTGTTAGTGATTGTTTAAGTGTAGCCTGTTTGGTGTCAACAATATAGGCTATCAAATTCAAAGCAAAAACAACAAGTTAACCACTTCATACATTCTCATTAAAGCACAAAAAGAGAGTATAAAACATCAAATGTTGAAGCTACATGATTAGAGGCTTCATTACCCTTAAATTGAAGGGATCAGCCTCTCATTTTTGTTATCATATCAACACAAGTAGCATGCAACATGAAAGCAAAAAGAAAGAAAAATGAAAGCTAATGGAAAGAGATCTATTCTATTTGCACAAAAGAAAAGGAGATCTACACTACAACATGAAATGAAATAAACAAAGAAAGGAAAAGATCATGTATTAAATTGCATAAAAAAAGAAATTACATGAGAATAAAAATGGCTAAGTAGCCATGGAAAGAGAAAGAGAGCTTTGATTTATTTTCTAAACTAAAACTAATGAAGAGGAAGAGGTGATACTACATGAAACATAAGGGGTTATTTATACAAGTGTTAAACCCTAATTCATATTTTTGGGGAGTGCCCAAAATTCCCTTGTAGGAAGTGTGGTGGCCAAGTTATCATTAGCTTCAATAATCCCCCACTTAAATGTACATGAAGCTTTTAATGGCCTTTTAGCATGTGCCCTAGCTCCTAATTGAAAATCAAGGTAAGTGGGTGGGGTCCTCCATGTTCTTCACTTTTAATTATTTCCAACTTCATTCTTTTGTATCTTCTTTGTGCATGCATATTACTTCATGTACCCACTTGTAATTGAGTTTAATTTCCTACAAAATAATATAGAGATTTCTAATTAAATTTTCTCAATTAATATATGCACAAAAATGACCATTTTGCCCATAGATGAAGATGAATATGTGAAAATTTCAAATAATATGAATTTTGGTTTAAACAAGTTAAAATACCCAATATGATCATTTATTCAATTTAAATAGATTAAATATGGTGGTAAAATTATGCAAATTTATGTGCACATCAGACTATTATGTGTGAAGGGTGATATGGGTAGCCCGGAACGCTATTTTAAAGTATGTTTATTTTACTACAGACATTATTATAATAGCGCAATATTACTGTATAGTAAATAGTTTGACGATCCTTAAAGGATGGGCAGTCCCAGGCATCCTTTAAGCTACTTGTTGTTTATTCAGTTCACTTGAGTTGGTTTACATTATATAAGTATATATTGTCCTGACTTGAGTGTTTTGTGTTTTTCTTTACGCTCGGGTCAGCTTGAGTATTCATAGCTTTGGATTATCCTTCTAGAGCTGGTCTTTGCCCGAGTTTCTACTTATTTACATTTATATCTATTTCTGCTTCAGCTGTTCTAGTTTATCTCATGTATTAGTGAACTTCTACGTATTTGGGATTCCCATTATGTTGTTTTCTGACTGTTATTATGTATTTGGTTTGAGATTCTGTTATAGCGGCTTCATGAAATACTATGTTATTTTTATATTCTGCCGCGAGTTATTCTGAAGGTTCTGTGTCTGTGATTCTGTGTATTTGATTTCATTTGCTCCAAATTTATTTACAATCTGTTATTTTGCATCATTAAAGTCTGACATATGTGGATTATTGTCAATTTGAATAGTACGAAATGGCGGGTCATGACACCAGAACAGTTTCCAAGTAAGATCAGCCTCAACGGTGTTAGCCGTAATAGACTCCCACCAATCCTGGGAAGCCTCCTGCAACTGCCATGTGGCTAACTGACGATTCTGTGCATCAGTAATCTCAAGACCAGTAAATATCCTCTTGATACTCCTCAACCATTGCTGAGCCTCAATGATAGACTCAGAACCAGTGAACTTGGTTCCACCAATTTGAGTAAATTCTTTGCAAAGAACAGTGAAACGGACAGGAGCTGGGGATGGAACTGGGGCAGCACCATGACCCTGACCTCTAGCATTTCTACGATTCATCCTGAAAATTCAAGAATGAACATTAGGACAAAGGTAGAGATAAGATAAAGACAAGACAAGATAAATTCACATGGAAGAACATCCTAATTACAGCAATTTCTAACTAGGTAGATACGAAAGGAAAGAAGTTTGAAAAAGTTTCTTTTTAAAACAAGAAAAATTTTATATCAAAATAATCTTTGAAAAATCCTTTAAAAATTGTTTTAAAATCACTTTATACTTTGAAAATACGTTCTCTCACAAAGAAATGATTCTGAAGTTGATTTCACTCATTCTAGGGTATTTCTACCCTATCTCTAATGAGTTTTCGCTCCGCAGGCTAAGGTTTTCCTAAAACCAAAGATTTGATACCAACTATAACGAACCATTATTTTCCACCATTCAAATCGACAAAAATCCACACATGGTGGATTTTAATAGTACAAAATAACAGATTGTAATAAAAATTCGAAGCAAATAAAATCAAATCACAGAATATCAGTCTGAAAACAGATACAACAAAAAATCCAAAATACAAGGAAGTCCACTAATACAAAGCTGACAACAAAACAACAGAACTGAAATATAGATAACTAGATAAGATGATAATATCCAGCGATTCCAGACCTCCAGAGAGTGGAAATCCAAATCTATGAATAACTCAGGATGACCGGAGCGTAAATAAAACACAAACACTCGAGTCAGGACATACATACTTATCCAATGTAAACCAACTCAAGTGAACTGTAGTAAAGGTACAAGTAACTTAGAAGATGATTGGGACCACCCATCCTCTAAGGATTAGTTAAACTATTTACTATGTAGTAATATTGCGCTATTATAATAATGTCTAACAGTAAAATAAACATACTTTGAAATAGCGTTAAGGAGTGACCTAATATTCCCCTTAACAAAAATAATGCCAATAGTCTATACAGTACCTGCATATCTCTTGATCGGGAGACTATGAGAAGATACTGCATAGGTACGACACAAGTAGAAACTCGTTGTAAAGACTTGATATGGTAGGTGACACGACACATAAGGAGATGGCAGGGTAGATATACCAATTACAATACCCGGGCTGGTGGTAATGCAGCAGCCACATACACCCACCTCGGAACACATTCCCAAATCGGAGGGTGGCCACCAAACAATCACAAGTAATAGAATGGTATCGAAGAAATGCGTCCGACCAGAGGAGCTACCCCTTCTGACCCGAGATTGCTCCTGTTTCTACCACCTTATGCCAACTTATGGGAGTTGGGTCCACGTAATATACCTCAAGAGCGTCGCCGCCATCCTACTTCATTCTGGAATCTCCACCGTATACACAGTTGTCAAAGTGGTTTCGGTATCGACAAAGAGTATGTCCATATCCGGTCCCGGTCTCTTTGCCAACCAATCGTTATTATAACCCGTGGTTATAACTCTACAATAATACTTTATACTTCAAAATAAAATATCATTTCAAAACCCAATCTTTATCAAAATAAAGATTAAATCATTTCCAAACCATTTCAATATTTCAAAATATCATATCCTTTCAAAACTTCCCTTTTAAATCATTATTTGAATTCAAATACAAATATCAAATTTAAGGACCTTTTAAAATTCAAGGATAACATTCATTTATTTCAATTCAAATCATCTTTTAAATCGATTCATTTTCCAATTAAATTCATTCATTTAAATCATTGAAAAGTGAAGTTATTTTTCTTTCAAGTCAAGTATTCAAATTTCAAAGTTTCAAGTCATTCTGAGCTCATTTACTAAGTCAAAACCTATGAACATTTAAAATTTTAGCCTTTCTGTAACATCCCAAAAATTATCAATTTAAATTGGTAATATATTTAAACTTTTGGAATTTAATTTGAAAATAAATTGAAAAATTTCAAACAAATAAAACGAGTGATAAATTATATGTGAATAAAATTCCAATTTCTTTTGAGTTTAAAATTTTGAAATAATGAATGTTTAAAAAGTCTTTTGAATTTAAAATTATATATATATATATATATATATATATTGCATATATGAGTAAATTTGAGTATATATTGAAATTGAATTTAAATTGTATAAGTATAGGTATGAGTATATAAATAGGCATAAATGGATTTTAATTCAAGTCAAATTGGAATTTGAATTTGAATTTAAATTTAAAATAATGTTTTAGAAAAATAATTGGCTTTTGAAATCATTAAGGTGTAATTTATATAATGTAAATATTAGTTAAAACAATTCTTCTTTTAACATATAATGTATATACAAATGAATAAGGGGTATAATTATTCATAAAGTGAATATGATATAAAATTTATTTAAATCCTTTTGTCTTTGTAAAATTACAAGTGGTAGGCATGCATAAAGGAGATGGAGTAAAAATTAACATGTATTGAGATCTCATGATTATTTTTAACAAATTAATGGCATTCAATATAATTGATTGAATAAAATAATAAGATATAAAAATAACAAAAACTTTTTAGCTTCCCATTTTCAGTTATTTAGCCTCTCAACAAATCTGAGAGAACAGTAAAAAAAGATTGAGCATCACAAATCTCAACACCCAAAGAAAAAAAAATAAGAAATCAGAAAACTGCGAACTTTTTCTTGGATTCAAAGTAAAGAAAATATGAAGATCTTCTTAAACATCAAGTAGTAGTTTTAAATTCCATCTCTTAGTTAAACTTTAAAATCTATAGTTTATTGGATTTTTGATTTTTAAAATCAAGTTTTAACAAAAATTCAAACTGTAGATTTATAAAAAGAAACACAGCTTCATTTTTGGCTAGGAAACAGTGCAAGATTCTCTGAAATAAATTAAGGCAAGTGTATTTCTTTTAAAGATTTGAATTTGAAGTTGTTAGTCAGTAATAAAGCAAAGAATTTAAGCAATGGTATTAATCAGTTGCAGGAATAAAATCAAGTTCACGGCTAAATAAATTTTTGGTTTTCAACTGCAGACCGTGTTCTTTGTGGTATAAGGAATTCAAACGGTAAGTAAATGGAATATTGTTTGTTATTGATGAATTAAGTAAACAAATGCAACAAAGAATAGGCAAAAAATTTCATTTACAAGATGCAGATTTAAGCTTCAAGATTAAAGTAGGAAAAGAAGGAAAAATTATCCAGGCTTCATCCTTATTTTAAAAACGATCAGAAGCTTTCTGTTTTCAGGCAAAGGTGAGTAAACCTCTGATCTATTCAATCACTTGTTGTTGTATGAATGCCTGAATTGATGTTGAAAAGCCCTCGCATGTGAACAAATTTATGTGCTTGTGTATTTTTTTGCCTAGAATGTTATTTTCAGGATTTTCTTTCCTGTTCCTCTAAGTCTCTGGTTTACAGAGTAAACCATGCCAAACTCAATCCCCTTCTCTCTGTTTTCTGTTGGAATTGAGAGATAAACAAATTAAAGTGTTGTGTGGACATGCATTATGTTTTAGTAATTAATCAAAACAAAACAATATGGGTTTTTCTGGAAACTGTAAAAACACAGTCACAATCTAAATAAGGCAAGAATTCGAACCTCATAAATTATAATATCAGTAATGCCATCTGAATCACCACTGAAAATAATGATTTTAGAAAATAAAATCAAATTTTTTTTCATAAAGTTTTTACTGAGATATTGGGGTTGATTAGAAAAATGAACTTTTTTCAAATTCTGATGATCTAAGCGTTTTTGGGCCTCGAGTTCGTCATCACCGTTAGCTTGAGTGTTTCAGATCACTAGAAAAATACAAGTTGAATTTATAAATCTTTAAATTGTTGATTCGAGATCAAATTAGGGTTAAAAACCCATTTCTGCTCGCGGTTGAAATGATGGTGCTGCGTCGTCGATAGGCGATCGGACTTCCTATCATCGGTGCCAATCGTGGCGTCTAACGTGGGCGAAGCCTCGATCAAGTTTTGGTGATCACTGATGGCCAGAGGAGGTGGGGTGAGGCCATTTTCTGATGATGGCCGCTGTGCTTATTTTGATCGAGATAACTCGATTTTGTTTTCGAGTTTAATCTGAGCATCTTCGTGTTTGGGTAGCAAGAGGGGATCGAGGGTGGTCTGCTGGAGGTGATCTTGGAGGTCGGAGGTGGCGGCTTTAACGGTGCACGTGCACGTGGTGGTCGTTTGTATCAGTGCTGATGGGTTTAGGAAGAAGAAGGGTGACTCGAAGCGACAGTAGTAAAATTTGAACATTAGCTTGAGTTATTGCTTGAAGGGATTTACGTATGTGCCAGGGAGATTTAAAAAACTTAAAACAAATTTTTGTAAAAAAATTTATACGGGTCAATCTGGGTATTGACCATGGAAACAGCTAATTCCTGTTTAAAATTTTGAAAACATAAGTTTAAACTAGTTTCTGAATCCATTCTTTAGAAAATAAAGATAGTTGTTAATGGAAGGTGAAGTAAATGATATTGAGATGTTTTTTTGAAATTAATTTCAAATTTATATTTTTAAATAAAATTGTTTTACATTTAACTTAATAAAATTTGAGAAGTAAATCAAATATTTAAGTGTTAACTTAAAACCAAATTTATTTATAATGATTAAATAATGATTAAACAATTAATGATTTGTAATTACTTTATAATTAATAATTAATTAATTAAAGAATAGTTAATTAATAAAAGTAATTAAAATTTAATTAGTTAACAATTAAGAATTAATAAATAGAGATAATTAATTAAAGAATAATTAAGTAATAAAGTTAATTAAGATTTAATTAATTCACAGTTAAGTAAAATTAAACATTGATTTAAAATAATTATTAAAGATAATTAAAGGGTTAATTCACTTAAATCACATTCACCTTAATTAAAGATAATTGACCATTACCAAATGTTGTGCACTAGATTGATATTTTTGTTGTGATTGTGATACGGTGTGATGTGAATTGTTTTGTGCTGAACTGTGATTCGTGATTTGTTTATGTCAAAACCCTTTTTTCCCATAAAACGACATTTAAACTTCGATGCGACAGGTAATCGGATTCCAGTTAGTTATCCGAAACCCACTTCGAACCCTGAATGTGAATCCTTGTAATTGATACACATACATGTTTTAAAATTGAGTTCTCACTATTCGGATTAGCCGGGAGAGGACCTTTGTGTCATATAATCCATTACGAATAGTGATACGACGAAATTAATAGCATTTGAAGACGGTGGTGAAGACCGGGTGTCTTCGAAAATGATAGGATAACCTATCGAATGTCTCTACACTCGGTTGTTCCTGTACAAAGATCTCCACGTGTGATGGGTAGTCCGATCGGAATTGTGGATACCCGGATTTGCAAGGGCTTCTTCCTTTATTGGACGAAGTGCCTTCGGTTCTGTTCGAACCCGGAACAGACTTGTATGGTTGTGTGTCTGACACTACACTTTGAGATATAAAGCAGATTTCTTTCAAATACATATTTGTTGGTGGCGGAGAATTTATTCTCTTAGCTTAACACCCTTCTCTAAGACGTACGAGCGTAGAGGTTATGTAGTTGAAGATTATCCGCGATATACTCCCAATTTGGTAGCATGGCATGCTAAGTGGTGTTGTGTGTTGATGATCATTTGTTGATCATTTGTGATCAAAGCATGGCTTTCATGTAAAGCCTAGCTTTGTGGACGAGACCTCATCGGACCTCACACCTCGAAAATGGTCGAAACAGGAAAGATGCAGCAAGGTTATGAGGGTCGCACCCTTTAGGGTATGTCATTCCCTTCTGGAAAAAGGTAGTATCATGGTATGGAGCCTAGATACTTTACCTATGTGGTTGCTGCAATCTCAATTACTGTGTGGTTGTTGGTTTGTGGTAGAGGGCCCTCAGATAAAGGTCGCAAATGACCGGGGGGTGTCATACTCGTGTAGTAGTTACCTAGTTACAGAGGTAACCTGGCCTTGTGTTGGCAGAGAGCCATGTAGGTTCTCGGGACATTCCTCCAGAGGCGTACCCATGTGGTAGTAGGAAGTTCCTTAGCCTGACCATTTGATGGAAATCCAAAGAAACAATACGAGCCCTGTGCGGTTTTAGTTGTATAACCTGCCATGCAGCGTGGCGGCAACCTGCCAGAAAACATGGTAGCTATAGTACGCATACGACGAAATGTGTTATGCTTGCTAAGATTAATATTATACTTTCAAAATGGCTTTCTACACTATGCACTAGTAATAATATCGAAAAAAATTCCCGTATCAAGCATATTTGACTATCATAAGAAGAAATCTCCTCCAATTATGCGATTGCATTTTGTGTGTAGCAGGAGGTCTTATGGTAGTTTCATTTTCAAAAAGCATACCGGATTTTCTTTTATTAACCTTGTTTTATTTAAAAGCAACTTTTTTGTTTACTCATACCAGTCCCTTGACTGACCCGGAGTTTATTGTTTCTTTCTAAACTCTGGGTGCCCATAATTTCCACACGAGCAGCCTAGTAACAGCTTTTCGTGTTTTGGTGTTAGCTGTATTTTGGAGACTTTTTTGGTTTGGAGGCTATCAGTTTTTGGAGGCTTTTGCCTTGGAGATATTTTGGAAGCTTTTGGATCTAAAGGTGCTTAGTTTTTGGAAGTTCACTATCGCTTCATTCCTTTGAAGGCTTTTTGGCATATGATCACTTATTGTCCTATTGTGATGTTCGATTGGGATATATGTATTATGATACTCTGATGTTGTATCTGTGATGTAATGCATGATATTCATTTTGTTTCCGCTGTTTTATATTCATCTAATGTTGTTATAAGCTCCATCCGAATGGAGTTCGATGTTTGAATTTTCGACAGTCGAATACAAGTGAGATATTTGATGTCAATTTTCAAACATTGGATTTTGGGTCATGACATCTGGCATCAGAGCTAGTGGTTGAACAAGAACTTTAGCTACGGAGTATAACACATTAGATGGCTCGTTAGAGATAGGGTGAAGTATACCCTAGAATGAGTATAACTGAGACCGAAACCCCAAATTTTCTTAGTCTATTTCGTTTAATTTCTGATATTTCTTAAGATATCTCGTCCGAATGTCTAAATCAATTTTCTAACTAATTACAGATAGTAAGGATGAGCGGACGAAGAGGAAGAGCTGGGGGCGAGGAAATGGCACAACACCTAGCAAAGTTTCCCCAATAGCAGAAGCAGCTTTATCTACTCAGCATCAGCCGAATCTGGCTGATTTGTATAAGAGTTTCTCAAGGCTTAGTGGTAGGCCGTTCACTGGCAAGGAGTCGATTGTTGAGTCCCAGGCATAGATCGGATCATGTGAAAGAATCTTTAAAGGGCTAAAGCTGCAAGATGATCAGATGCGACTCATAGCTTCTTGGTAACTTCAAGAAGAAGCCTTAGCATGGTGGGAAACAGTCATGGTAGACGAGGCAGAAGAGGAGTTTACTTGGGAGAGATTCAAAGAAGTATTTGGGAAGCGCTATATGCCATCAGATGGAATTTCTTGAATGTACCAGGAATTCATGGACTTAAAGCAAGGGAGTTTGTCATTCGAGGAGTATCTAAACAAATTCAATGAATTGTCTCGTTTTGGTCCAGAATTTGTGAACACACATTTAAAGAAGAATGAAAGGTTCGTTCGTGGGATGAATAAGAAGTTCCACGGAAGGATGACTGGCCATGTCAAAGAATCCTTTTTAGGTTTAATCGATATGGGGTACAGATATGCTACACATGATATGCAGGAAGCCCCGGTGGAGAAAGGAAATTTGAGCAATCAAAATTGGAAGAAGAGGAAATTTGGAGGCAAGAATCCATGGCAGGGTAAGGAGAAAAAGAAAAGCAATCAGGGAAGTTCGACATGGAATGTTACTTGCTTCAATTGTCTAGAGAAAGGCCACTACTCAAACAGCTGCAAGAAGCCAGAGAGAGATTAATCTGTTTAAGCAAAGCCCAGAAAATGTTATTATTGTCAGAAATTAGGACACAAAGTTAAAGACTGCCCAGTCATGAAGCAAGCTCAGACAGCCAAGGTGTACACAGTCAAAGACAAACCAGCATCTTCCAAAGCAGAAAAAGGGAAAGGAGTTCTGGAAGGTAATCTCACTATTTATGATAGCATTGTTAGAGTTCTGTTTGAGATGGGCGCTACACACATTTTTATCTCTCAGCAAGCTATAAATGAATTGAATCTTGAACCCGATTTGTTTGATGAGCCTATATGCGTAAAGAATCCAGTTGGAGGTCCCGCGAATCTTTGTCTTCGATGTAGCGACGTTCCTATCTCATATTTATGTTACCAATTCCTTATCGGTCTCTTTGTCCTTGATTTTAACGAGTTTGAAGTCTTACTCGGAATGGATTGGCTAGCAAAATATGAAGCCAAATCGGATTGCAATAATCGATTGATTTCAATCAAAACCGAATTTAGAGATTTCATCGAGATTTCATGTGAGGACCCTAGTCCTAAAAGAGAAGGGTTGATGTATAATTTGGGTTATCCCGAACCCAGTCTGGAGTCCATACCCATTGTTAGAGATTTTCCAGATGTGTTTGAAGAAGTGAAATCTTTACCTCCACACCGAGAAATAGAATTCAGAATCGACCAAGTACCCATTGCTCGTCTTGTCGTTCACGCAAGTCGCATGATGACACCCAAGGAAAGGGTTGAATTAGTCAAGCACACTGATGATTTATTAGAGAAAGGGTTAATTCGTCCTAGTGTGTCTGAATGGGGTTCAGCCGTTGTGTTTGTTGCTAAATCGGACGGATTTTGAGATTGTGTGTGGATTACCGCGATCTCAATAAGCTGACTCTCAAGAATAAATTTTCACTACCTAGAATTGATGATCTATTTGATCAATTGCACGACGCTCGTTTCGTTTCGAAGATGGATCTAGCCCAAGGGTTCCATTAACTACGAATCGCCGAAGATTGTGTTCATTTGACTGCTTTCAGGGGCCTAATATGTGACAACCCGGAGTTTTGAAAAATTTAAATTGGAATATTTAAATGGGTTTAAATATTTAATTTGCATTATAAATTGATTTTGGATATGAAAAGTTTGGTTTTTATTCAATAAAATAGATTCAGAATTTAATATAGCAGTTTGTTGAATGATATAACTATTTAATTTAATAATTGGAAATTGGGTAAAATACATAGACCGGAGTTTCGAGCTTGTTAAAATTATTTTAAAGGCTTGTAAAATTTATATTGTTAGCACTGAAGATAGTAAAAGCGTTAAACTCGAATTTGGAAGCGGTTTGTTATGTTTTGAAGATATATCGTTTAAATTGAATTTAAAAATAGCATTCCGAGGCACAGTCTCGGATTTCGACGTAACCAGTTCCATTTGATCCGTAATATTATATTATTATCGGATTTCAATTTTTATAGCGATTGGAGTTTTTTTGTTAGCGTATGATATATAAACGCACTGAAATTTATATCGAAATCTAATATTAAATAATTGGGTCCAAAAAGCTATCTTCTCTATACGATCGAATTAGAACTCGAAACCATTTCCGTTTCATCCGGAGTAGGGGTATAACATTATAAACGCCTAGCGGCATGCCTCGATAGGATGTCAAGTTTTTAAGCTATGGATTCAAGACGGTTTAAATTTAAATATATTGTTTGACTGGTCAAAAGATTCCCATGAGCTTCCTTTCTTTCAAATCAGAACCTTTTTTTTACTCTCCATTCAAAACACTATAGTCGACTAATTCTGTCTGTATCTTCTTTATCACGCAATTCCCTTTTCCCTTCTTTTAGAAATAGCCCAGCCTTTCCGTTTATTTCAGTTTCAAACGCAATTGATTTCGTTCCAAGAAACAATCAATGGTCATTCCTCTTTGATCAAATTGAGCCACGTCTCCTGTTTCCTTTGGTCACAAAGAAAATGAAGATCACTTCGTACGTTATAATAAGAGAAAAAAAAGCTATCCATCATGGAAGCTTCGATGGCAGATCGGGTTTCGCCTCGTAAGCGACCGAAAACCTCTCCCCTTCGACTCGTCAACACACTCGACCCGAACCATCACTATCTCCATCTCTCTCTCCCCTCTCCCTCTCCTTATTCGAACGCCGCGGATCCTCTAATTTCAACTCAAATCCTTCCCGAACGACTGTAAACTTGCGAATTTGTTTAACACCCTTGAACACCAAGCTCGATCCTTATGCGATGTATCTAGCACAGCTCTGCAAGGTTGTAATTTTCCATGGATAATTGTTGGTAGGGATGCAAAGTTGGACGATCAATTAAGATGTTGGTGGAGTTAATCGGTTATCAAGTTAAAGGGCGTTGAAGCGATATATGGGAAGCTGTTAGATACTGAGCATTTGGGCGTTGCGGTCATGGCACGAAACAAACATGGGTTTTTGCGATGGAATCAATTTGGAAGTCGAGCTTTATCTTCTTCTTGACTGCAAATGCGTTTGGGAAGAGCGAGGTGACCGATTAGGGAATTAAACAGTAATAAGGTAAGAGTAATTTGTTTTTTTAGTTATTAAATAAATTTATATTATCCCTTTATAGTATAAATAAATGAATAACCTATTTATTCGAGTTCTAAAATCAACATATCAAGGCACGTTGAGACTTTCGGCAGAAATACTAGACACATAAATAAATTTCTGATTGGGACGATCAGCAAATTAAATCAAGGTCTAAAATTTGTAGGAATGGTCAAGATGGAAATGGATTGCCAAACAAAAATCAAAGGTGAGACCCTATGTTTCGCATAATAGCGGATGGTATTATATAAACCCATATACAGCGATATTCCACCTCGAAGTGGAATTGTTATTGTGCTAACATCTATGGATGCAGGGAACAGGCCGAAGGGATCAAACTGGATTCCTCAAATTTATTTGATTGTTCAATATTCTGTGTTATGAATATTTGAAATTCTGTGATGAGTTATATTGATAATTGGAATATTGAATGCTATGGTTCGTTTGGGTATATTTTCGGTACACTGAGTAATGAAAATATATAGAATTGGATTTTTGAAAGAAAATAAAAGAGAGAATTTTTAAGTAAAATAATTATAGAAAATCTGAATAAATTTAAGAATGAATTGGAAAAGAATGAGAGTGATTTTAAAACTCTAATAAATAAATTCTGTATATGAAAAGGGGATTTTGAATAAACAGAAAGATAATGAATTTTAAACTTTTGTTATTATTTAAAAGAATAAAGCATTTATTTTAATTTAAGATTTAAATTATTGAAAAAAAATAAAGAAGAAATTTGAAAAATCTGAAATTGGTATGTTTCAGTTAAAAGATTTAAAATCAAAACGGGAAAAATAATAATAAGTCTATAATTAATGGATTTTGATTGTGCCCAACTATTGCTGAAACGTGAGATGCAAGTATTTCAGCAAGATTCTATTTTACTTTCTATAGATACTATTATAATATCAATGAAACGTGAGATGCAAGTATTTCAGCAAGATTCTATTTTACTTTCTATAGATACTATTATAATATCAATGAATTTTAATAAAAAGTGTTTTAGCTATCTTAAGGTAGAAACCCGACATGTTTATTTGTAGCGTGGTCTTACGAGATGCTTTTGTTTTCAAAGGATTTTGAAACTTTAACAATCAATTTGAGTGTGATTTCTCACGCTGAAATTCCAGACTGACTCGGGTGTTATTTAACTGTAATGCTCGGGTCAGACCGAGTATTATAGAATATAGGAAAGGATGCTGTGGAGCTCAGGAGACGAGCTGGATGGCAATACGTACTTCCATATTTGTGTTACATATTCCGCTGTGTATTCAGATTGTGAGGACAGATTATGATTACTGTCTAGTTGTGTGGTTATGTATACTCTGATGATGTATGTATAAACAGATATAGTATTTGTTTTTTTATAAAGATCATCTATTATCTATTATATTTTATTCTGCTGCGATGGTTAGATTCTGATGTTGTTTTCTATTTTCTTCTTCCACCTCTTCTTCTTTAACCCTTATGGTTCGGTTTTTCGGGCATCGGCAAATCGAGTCGTGACATTGTGGTATCGAGCCAGGTTGGTGATAACCTTGGCTCTGGTGGGAATTACTCATTGAAAATAGAGTCCATGGTACTCTAGAATGAGTTTGAGCATATTAATAGATATGAGCGCGTATTTATTAGTGGATATAAAAATGGTTTTATATTGTGTTGATTGATTTATTGAGTGGCATATGAACCTTCGTCGGCACAGTCTGGACAACTGTATCGAAGGGGTTTTGTGACGACCCAGAAATTTTAAACATTTGAAATCGAAATATTTAATTGATTTTAAATGTTTGGGGTTGATTCGAACTTGAATTTCAAATATCAGAATGAAATTTAGCAATTTTATTATCAAATTTAATTATAGAAATTTTGGTAAAATTGTAAATCTTTAATTTTAAGCCTGTTAAAAATAATTTAATGGCTTAGAAAATTTATATTGATAATACTGAGGTTAATAGAAGCTTTAGAATTTAATTTAAAACTGTTTTGTTCAGTTTTGAAAATTTATCGTTTAAATCGATATTTAAAAATAGTCTTCCGAGGCACAGTCTCGGAATTCAACGATATCAGTTCCATTGGATCCGTAATATTGTGTTATTATCGGATTTCAATTTTCGTAGCATTCGGAGTTGTCGTTTGGCCGTACGATAAGCAAGCGCGTTGAAATTTACATCGAAATTTAATTATATAACTGGTTTGAAAAGCTATCCCCACCATACGATCAAATTTGGACTCGAAACCTTTTCCACTGTGTCCGGAATAGGGGTTTAACATTATAAACGCCTAGCGGCACGTCTCGATCGGAGTTCAAAATTGTAAGTTGTATTTTCGAGACGATTTGAATTTAAAATTGAATTTGAATTTAAATATAAATAATTACAATATTACTATAACATTGAACACATTTCTTCGTTCTGTAAAACACTTGGCAAATTCCTTCTAACACGCGTTCGTTCAGATCAAAAAGAAAGAAAAAAAAGAAAACTATATCGTTTCAAAAAAAATTACAGAAGAAAATTTTCCCTAAAATAAAAATATAATGGCCGAACATTTGTTTTTAAAACAAATCAAAACGAAATCGAATGAAATTAAAAAAAAGGGCAGCCGATACCTCGTTCAACAACTCGAACGTGAAATTTTTTTGTTCCCTCAATTCAAATCGCAAGCAAACACGACGAGGAGCTCGAGCTCGATTTGAATGCGAGATCCTGGAGTTGTTTGACAATCAAATGACGATGCTAGCTGGGCTCGAGGTGGTTCGCAGCTAGGGTTTCGACGACGGTAAGCGACGCGCTCAAATTTGCTAGAGGCATTGTCGCACTACGGGGGATCACGTGGTGGAAGGGACGACATTCGATTAGGGTTCTCGCACGCGCGTCAGGTGGGAGGATTTCATAGCTGCGTGAGGCGAAGTCGTGGGCTTTGGTTCTTGCGATGGTGCGAGGCCGACAACAATTCTGGTAGTTCGATAAATTCGCAAGGTTTCTGGGTTTCATGTGATGCCGAGTTGAGGTTTGATTTTATTTATTTATTTATATATTTTATTTTTAGTTTTCTCATAATCTATTTAAAACTAAGTTATTATTACTTAATCAAATTTTAGTTGAGACAGTAAAGGAATAGATATCGCTGTTTTATTTTAAATCCATAAATGTGTAATATAAGTATAAACATATTTATACCTGTTTAAAGTTAAATTATATATGTTCAGGAAAAGAAAACAAATTTTCTTTCAATAAGAATATTAATATAGGAATAAAGTCTAAATTTATAGTAAGTTATGAAATTTCCATTTTTAATTTGAATGAAATAAATATTTGTACATACAGATTTAATTTAAATTTAATTTAGCACACACACACACACACACACACACACACACACTCACACACATATATATACATGCGTGCATATTTTAATTTAAATTTTAAAGGAGGACATATATATGATAAAGGTAGTTTTGTTTAATAAAAAAAAACTTATTTGATTATTTTTACCAAAGGTTATTTAAATAGAAAATTAGTTTTAAATTTTATTTTTAGTTAAAATAAATTTATTAAAAGAAATTGGTTTAAAATAAAATCATTAGGTAAATAAAATTACCAAACGAAAAATGGTTATTCGATTTATTTTGTAATAAATGGTATAAATGTTGTACAAGGTCAAATTTGTGGAAATTAGTTTGTTAACAAACTTAAACCAATGATTTTTGTTGCTAGAAATATTTATTTAAAGGAAAATTTGTTAAAATAAATTTATTTAATGGAAATTGAATTGCCCAATTATTCTAATGTTAATAAAAAACCTTATAATATTGTTACAAGATTTTAAATCGTGAAGAAATGATTGGAATGGAAATGGATGGCAAATAAAAGCAAAGGTGAGATCTTCTCACTCAAAATTTTAATTGAAAATTTTAGTTATTGATTGATTGTGGAATTGTGATAGTTAAATTAAAATTGATTGATTGTGTGCTTGGATAATTTATTTCTTATTAGTTATATTAGTTTAGACCCTATGCGTCGCATAATAGCGGAGGTTATTATATTAAACCTATATACCGCGATATTCTACTTTGAAGTGGAATTGGTATTATATATGTATTTGGAGTTGTTGATTTCCCGCATTATATAGCGGATGAGACCCTATTGCGCCGCATAATAGCGGATAATATTTTGTACATCCCATATACCGCGATATTCCACCTCGAAGTGGAATGGGTATTTAATTGTTGTGCTAACGTCTGTGGATGCAGGGAAACAGATTGGAGGGATCCAACTGGACTCCTCAAATATTTAATTTGTTGCTTATGTTGTGTGTTGATTATTTTTAAAATTCGTGTGACTATTTGTGATTGAAACCGTAAAGGCTGTAATTCAAACGAATATATTTTTGGTATCTTAGGATACCAGAAATATGAAATTGGATTTTTAGAAATTAGAGTAGAAGAGCCTAGACCGTTACAATTAAAGTATTAAAGTTAATTTTTATAATCCCATCGAATAAATTCCAAAAATATAGGAAAATATTTTAATAAAGGAATTTTGGGTAATATTGTTTAACGGTTGAAGAAATTGTTCAAGATACGTATTTTAAATAATTTAAAGAGATAAAGGAATTTATTTCAAATGGAAATAAATTTAGAAATTAAATTTTAGGATTTAATTTAGAGTTGAAATAAATCTTAGAAATCGATTCAGGAATTAATTTGGAGTTAAAATAAACCTTAGAAATCGATTTGGAAATCTGGTTTGGTGTGTTGGAAATAATTTTGGGAAATCAATTTGAAATTGATTTGATTTGATATTGGAAAATTAATTTGGGGAAATCAAATTGGAAGTTGATTTTGTATTTGAAATAAACTGGAAATCAATTTGGAATTCGATTTGGTGTGAAGATGAAATTTTGGGAATCGATTTAAATTCATATATCAGTTGATATTTGGAAATGAAAATTCACAATGGGAATTTGTAAAAAAAAGAGAAATCGTTCAAAAATAAATATTGGTTTATTTTTAAAGTGTGGAAAGAAATTTACAAATTCGAATGTAAATTTAAAATAAATCGAGAAGATTTATTAATTTATTTTGAATGGACCAATTTATATTGGGAAAAGAATTCTTCCCTGGAAAGCCGAGTATATTTTTATAATGACTTTTGAATAAAATTTCAAGGTTCAAGACTTGTTTTTTTTTAAATAATACCGTTGAAGAAATTAGTCGAAAATTGTTTTAAAACCTTTAAAGTAAAATTTATTTAATTAATTTTATAGGGGATTATTTTAAAGATTTAAATTGATATTTGATTAGAAAATAGTTATTTAAATACTTATACTCTATCTACTAATTTTATGTTAAAATTAGTTTTCGAACTTGAATTTTTATATGAGATATTAGTATAATATTTTTCATAACTAATATTTAAGCAAATGTACTAAAATAGTTTATTTTAAATGTTTCCAAGTATATTTGAATAAATATTCTTATATTATTTTAAAATATTTGAAATCGACAGATTTTCAGTGGAAATGAATAAATGTTTGGAAATCGATATGAAATTTATTTTTCAAAGGATTGAAGTGTGAAATTTTATATTGCGAAGATATATTGAAAATAATAATAATTGGGGGAAAATTATTTGAAATCCAGCAACTGTTGTGAATGATGATTGATAGTTAAATAACCGACTATCAATATTGGCCTTAATCGGCATTTGAATTTCGATGCGACCGGGAGTCGAATTCCAAATGGATATTCGAAACCCACATCGAAACTTTATGATTGTGATGGATCTTTTATTTAAAAGATCAAAGTGAAATTGTTGTGATTTGTTTGAATCTGAATGAACACTTATTTTTAAAATAAGCGCTCATTATTCGGATTAGCCGAGAGAGGACCTTGTGTCATAAAACCCATTCCGAATAACGATACGACGAAATTGGATTGCAATTGAAGATGATGTTGAAGACCGGGGATTTTCAAAAGCGAAAGGATTACCTGTCGAATGTCTCTGCACCGAGTTGCTCCGGTATAGAGATTTTTATCACCCTTTGTGATGGGAATTCTGGACGTGATTATTGAATATCCGAATTACAAGGGCTTCTTTTGAAGTGCCTTCGGTTCCGTTCGATCCCAGGATGGACTTGTATAGATGTGTGTCTGACGTTACACTTTGAGATGTAAAGCTGGTTTCTATCAAATACATTTCTGTTGGTGGCGGAGAATTTATTCTCTTAGCTTAACACCCTTCTCTGAGACGTACGAGCTTAGAGGTTATGCAGTTGATGACTACTAGTGATACATTCCCAAATTGGTAATGTGGCATACGAAGTGCTGCTGATTATTTGTTGATCGAAGCACGGCTTTTGTGAAAAGCGTAGCTTTGTAGATGAGACTTCGTCGGACCTCACACCCCGGAATGGTCAAAACAGGAAGGATGCGGCAAGGTTTTAGGGGGTAGCGCCCCTTAGGGTATGTACATTTCCTTCTGGATAGAAGTGGCATCATGGTATGGAGCCCAGATACTTAACTTATGTGAATGTCGTAAATATATATTACTTTGTGATTGTTGTTGGTGAGGATCCTCGGATAAAGGTTGTTTACAACCGAGGGATGGCATACTCGTGTCAGTAGTTACCTATTTTTGTAGAGGTAACCCGGCCTTGTGTTGGCAGAGATCCGGTTAGATTCTCGGGGCGTCTATCTAGAGGCGTACCCATGTGGCAATGGAAGTTCCTTGGCCTGACCATTTGTTGGAAATCCAAAGAAACAATACGAGCCCTTTACGATTTCAATTGTATAACCTGCCTCCTCAGTAGGTAGCTATAGCGGGCATAATATAATGGTACCTATGCTGGCTAAGATTAATATTATACTTTCGAAATGTTTTCTGCACTATGCACTAATAATAATATAATTTTTTTTTGCGTTTTAAGCATATTTGACTATCATAAGGAGAAATTTCCTCCAATTCTGCGTTTGCATTGTGTGTGTGGTGGGAGGCCATATGGTAGTTTCATTTTTCAAAAAGCATTGCCGATTTCTTTTAAAATCTTTTGTTTTCCTTTTATTAAAGAATTACTGTTTTTAAGATCTCACACCAGTCCTATGACTGACCTGGAGTTTATTGTTCCCTTTCTAAACTCTGGGTGCCCATAATTTTCCACACGGGCAGCCTAGAGTAAGGTTATCAGGTCATTCTGGAATTCAGGAGTCGCTGTGGAGATCAGGAATTGAAGCTGGATGGCGAAGCGTATTACTAGTATATGTTATATTTTTCTTCTGCAGTTGTTGTTGTACACTCTGATAATGTAATGTGATCTAATGTAATAACTGATATAGTGATTCTGTTTAAAGATATTTATTTATCTATTATATTTGTTCCACTGTGAAATGTGAGATTCTGCTATTGTTTCTGTTCTTCTTCTACTTTCTTCGTTCTTTAAAACCTAGTGGTTCGGTTTTCCGGCATTCGACTGCACGACATTTGATACAGTGGACGTATAAATGTCGACTTTCGGGCGTCGTAAAATCGGGTCGTTACAATGTGGTATCAGAGCAATTGGTTAAGCGACAACCTTGGCTCTGTTGGTTATTACTCATTAGAGATAGAGTCAGCAGTACTCTAGAATGAGTTTGAGTGTAGTAATAGATATGAGTGCGTATTTATTAGTGAATATAAAGTTGTTTTATATTGTGTTGACTTATCGGTTGATTGCTTATAAATTCTGGTCGGTGCAGTCTTGCCAACTGTTTCGATAGGGGTTTCTAAACTCTTAAACAAGATAAACCGACACAGTATTGTTTTAAAATAGGGTAAATGAAATAATTTTACCCAAAACTATTTTCGTATATAAAGGAAATAAATTTTCTATGAATTATTATAATATATGGTCGCTTGGTTGTTAGGAAGCGATAATATTAGATTATTATCATCGTTGTATAAGAAATTGAAATCAAAACCAAAAGCTAAGAGAATAAAAATACAAATGAGATTTGTAAATGTAAATTTTAAATGTAATTTATAATTTGGAATAAAATTCATTAATGGAATGAAATTGGTAATATGAATGTATAAATGGGCTTTATAAATTGAAATGAGATTTGACTTGGATCAAGTTGAATAAAAATCCAAACTTGGGGTAAAAAAGAAAATAAAATGGATTGAATTCAAGTAAACTAATATGATAATTAATCAATTTACGAAATAGGAAAGTTGAATTAGTTAACTTAAAACTTGAATTGTGAGTTAAATAAAAATGGTTTGAATTAGCAGATAAATTCAAGTAGAAATAAATTGAAAATTTCCTTGTTATTGATAAAATAAATTCGAGATGGATTGAGAATGAAAATTTGAAATTAAAAATGGATAAGTGGATAAAACTAATTTAATTAACTTAGTAGATGAAATGAATTTGATAAATGAAAATCAAATCAAGGATTTAAATTGGGAAGTGTTACAAGGAAAAAATAAATTTGAACTTTGAATTGAAATAACTTAAGTAAATATTGGATCAAATGGAGCTAAATGTTAGTGAAACTAATTAAAAGAATGACAAATTTAAATATGGTTCAAAATGAATTGAATTCAATATTCATAAATAAAAGGTAAAATGAATTCATATGTAATTTTGAATCCAGCTTAAATATAAGAAGTATATAGAATAATTATCTTGAACTTAAGAAAGAAATGGTAAAATTCTTAAGTAAAATTTTATGGAATGCAAAATGAATTGAATAGAATCAATCGGAAATTAAATAAAATAAAGAGTAAATTGAGTTTGTATCAAATTAAATTAGTTATAAACTAGATTGGATATTCTATTAAGTGAATATCATTGAAATTTTCATAGAAATGGTTGTTGTTTGACGCAAACGAATATGTATAAAATTCTAAGAGTTAATAAAAGCAAATAAAATTGATTTTTGAATAATTTGAAATAGATATGAGTTCATTTCACTTAAAAATAAATTGAATGAAAGAAAGTGAGTTATAAATCACTTGAATTGAATAGAAATGGTATGTGAATTTATTATAAGCAATTAAATTTGTATCGGAACCATATAAATTGCTTATGGAAACTACTTTTAATGTATTTCTTGTGAAAACTATGTGTTTACTATTGGAAATAAGTGAAATGTGAATAAATTCCTTATATATGTCATTATGTGTTTAAATTGAGTAAATACAGGTACAGGAGGGCCGTTTGGCTGGATTTGGTCGTGCTAAAATGCTAATAATAAACCGCTTTGCTTAAAAATGCTAAATAAGGTATGCCTACGCAATAAATATAGGAAATATGAACTGTTTTTGTTTTTTCCGACCGGGTTGGTCGATATATATATATATATATATATATATATATATATATATATATATATATATATATATATCGTTTGTCAAATTGCAAAAGCTCCTCCGTACAAAGGAGACTGCCAAAAATTTTCGAAAATTTGGGAGTTAGAAAATTTTTTGAAAAAATTGTTGGCGACAAACGATTTCAAATTGGAAAATGAAGTAAATTAGTGAATGAAACTGAATTAAAATCATAATATGAATCAGTTATAATTGAAAGATAAAATTCAATATTCATAGTAGAAGATAAATTGAATTCATATAGAATTGTAGTGTAAATTGAATTAAAATAAAGTTGAAAATGCAATATTGAATGAAAATGGATATGTAACTTCAATGGTGAAGTAAAAATGGTACAAGAAGCATATATATTGAAAAAAAATTTAATGAAAGGTGCAAAATGATATTTGAACATTATAATTGGATATTATGGATATTATGGATATCAGGATATACAGGTGTATTAAAGGAAATGGGATTGAGATTTTGATTTTAAAGATAAAATTGAATCGCTCGACAAAAAAGGTATGTATTTTAATTTCAGTATGAAATTTGGTGATTTTCTTGTCCAGCCACTTGGCTTTTTCTTTTCTTTTGGGATTTGAGGGCCTGTGGTTCCATTTTGTAGTCGTACCGAGCTAGCCGCGCAAAGGAGACGCTGGTAATAAATTTCAAAAATTTAGGGTGTTAGAAAATTTTTGAGAAAATTTTGAAAGTTTGAAATTTGAATTCAAATCAAAATTTGAATTGGAAAGTAAATAATATTGTTTACAATTTATAATTGAACTTGGAAAGTTAGTTGAAATGAATCTTTAATAAAAATATTGGGGTTGATAAATTGATAAAACTGCTTGGCGTAGAAATATTAAACGGGTTGAGGATCATTCTTCTTAACTTGTAATTTCGGGACGAAATTCTTTTAAGGGGGGAAGGATGTGACGACACAGAAATTTTAAACATTTGAAATCAAAATATTTAATTGATTTTAAATGTTTGGGGTTGATTCAAACTTCGATTTCAGATATCAGAATGAAATTTAGCAATTTAATTATCAAATTTAATTATAGAAATTTGGGTAAATTGTAAATCTTCAATTTTAAGCCTGTTAAAAATAATTTAATGGCTTATAAAATTTATATTGATAATACTGAGGTTAGTAGAAGCTTCAGAATTTAATTTGAAACTGTTTTGTTCATTTTTGAAAATTTATCGTTTAACTCGATATTTAAAAATAGCCTTCCGAGGAACAGTCTCGGAATTCAATGAAACCAGTTCCATTGGATCCGTAATACTGTGTTATTATCGGATTTCAATTTTTGTAGCGTTCAGAGTTGTCATTTGGCCGTACGATAAGCAAACGCGTTGAAATTTAGATTGAAATTTAATTATATAACTGGTTTGAAAAGCTATCTCCTCCATATGATCAAATTTGGACTCGAAACATTTTCCATTGTGTCCGGAATAGGGGTTTAACATTATAAACGGCTAGCGGCACGTCTCGATCGGAGTTCGAAATTGTAAGTTGTATTTTCGAAACGATTTGAATTTAAAATTGAATTTGAATTTAAATATAAATAATTACAATATTACTGTAGCATTGAACACGTTTCTTCGTTCTGTAAAACACTTGGCAAATTCCTTCTAACACGCGTTCGTTCAGATCAAAAAGAAAGAAAAGTAAAGAAAACTATCTCGTTTAAAAAAAAATTATAGAAGAAAATTTGCCCTTAAATAAAAATATAATGGCCGAACATTTGTTTTGAAAACAAATCAAAACGAAATCGAATGAAATGAAAAAAAGGGCAGCCGATACCTCGTTCAGCAACTCAAACGCGAAATGTTTTTGTTCCCTCAATTCAAATCGCAAGCAAACACGATGAGGAGCTCGAGCTCGATTTGGATGCGAGATCCTGGAGTTGTTCGACAATCAAACGACGATGCTAGCTGGGCTCGAGGTGGTTCGCAGCTAGGGTTTCGACGACGGCAAGGGGCGCGCTCAAATTTGCTAGAGGCATTGACGAACTGCATGGGGAGCACGTGGTGGAAGGGACGACGTTCGATTAGGGTTCTCGCACAAGCGTCAGGTGGGAGGATTTCACAGCTGTGCGAGGCGAAGTCGTGGGCTTTGGTTCTGGAGATGGTGCGAGGCCGACAACGATTCTGGTAGTTCGATAAATTCGCAAGGTTTCTGGGTTTCATTTGATGCCGAGTTGAGGTTTGATTTTTTTATTTATATATTTTATTTTTAGTTTTCTCATAATCTATTTAAAACTAAATTATTATTGCTTAATCAAATTTTAGTTGAGACAGTAAAGGAATAGATATTGCTGTTTTATTTTAAATCCATAAATGTGTAATATAAGTATAAACATACTTATACCTGTTTAAAGTTAAATTATATATGTTCAGGAAAAGAAAACAAATTTTCTTTCAATAAGAATTATAATATAGGAATAAAGTTTAAATTTACAGTAATTTATGAAATTTCCATTTTTAATTTGAATGAAATAAATATTTGTACATACAGGTTTAATTTAAATTTAATTTAGCACACACACACACACACATATATACATGCGTGCATATTTTAATTTAAATTTTAAAGGAGGACATATATATGATAAAGGTAGTTTTGTTTAATAAAAAAAACTTATTTGATTATTTTTACCAAAGGTTATTTAAATAGAAAATTAGTTTTAAATTTTATTTTTAGTTAAAATAAATTTATTAAAAGAAATTTGTTTAAAATAAAATCATTAGGTAAATAAAATTACCAAACGAAAATTTGTTATTCGATTTATTTCATAATAAATAGTATAAATGTTGTACAAGGTCAAATTTGTGGAAATTAGTTTGTTAACAAACTTAAACCAACGATTTTAGTTGCTAGAAATATTTATATAAAGTAAAATTTGTTAAAATAAATTTATATAATGGAAATTGAATTGCTCAATTATTCTCATGTTAATAAAAGACCTTATAATATTGTTACAAGGTTTTAAATCTTGAAGAAATGACTGGAATGGAAATGGATGGCAAATAAAAGCAAAGGTGAGATCTTCTCACTCAAAATTTTAATTGAAAATTTCAGTTATTGATTGATTGTGGAATTGTGATAGTTAAATTAAAATTGATTGATTGTGTGCTTGGATGATTTATTTCTTATTAGTTATATTAGTTTAGACCCTATGCGCCGCATTATAGCGGAGGTTATTATATTAAACCCATATACCGCGATATTCCACTTTGAAGTGGAATTGGTATTATATATGTATTTGGAGTTGTTGATTTCCCGCAATATATAGCGGATGAGACCCTATTGCGCCGCATAATAGCGGATAATATTTTATAAATACCATATACCGCAATATTCCACCTCGAAGTGGAATGGGTATTTAATTATTGTGCTAACGTCTATGGATGCAGGGAAACAGGTTGGAGGGATCCAACTGGATTCCTCAAATATTTAATTTGTTGCTTATGTTGTGTGTTGATTATTTTTAAAATTCGTGTGACTATTTGTGATTGAAACCGTAAAGGCTGTAATTCAGCCGAATATATTTTTGGTATCGTAGGATACCAGAAATATGAAATTGGATTTTTTAGAAATTAGAGTAAAAGAGCCTAGACCGTTAAAATTAAAGTATTAAAGTTAATTTTTATAATCCCATCGAATAAATTCCAAAAATATAGGAAAATATTTTAATAAAAGAATTTTGGGTAATATTGTTTAATGGTTAAAGAAATTGTTCAAGATACGTATTTTAAATAATTTAAAGAGATAAAGGAATTTATTTCAAAAGGAAATAAATTTAGAAATTAAATTTTGGAATTTAATTTAGAGTTGAAATAAATCTTAGAAATCGATTCAGGAATTAATTTGGAGTTAAAATAAACCTTAGAAATCGATTTGGAAATTTGGTTTGGTGTGTTGGAAATAATTTTGGGAAATCAATTTGAAATTGATTTGATTTGATTTGATATTGGAAAATTAATTTGGGGAAATCAAATTGGAAGTTGATTTTGTATTTGAAATAAACTGGAAATCAATTTGGAATTCGATTTGGTGTGAAGATGAAATTTTGGGAATCGATTTATATTCGTATATCAGTTGATATTTGGAAATGAAAATTCACAATGGGAATTTGTAAAAGAAGGAGAAATCGTTCAAAAATAAATGTTGGTTTATTTTTAAAGTGTGGAAAGAAATTTACAAATTGGATTGTAAATTTAAAATAAATCGAGAAGATTTATTAATTTATTTTGAATGGACCAATTTATATTGGGAAAATAATTCTTCCTTGGAAAGCCGAGTATATTTTTATAATGGCTTTTGAATAAAATTTAAAGGTTCTAGACATGTTTTTTTAAAAATAATACTATTGAAGAAATTAGTCGAAATTTGTTTTAAAACCTTTAAAGTAAAATTTATTTAATTAATTTTATAAGGGATTATTTTAAAGATTTAAATTGGTATTTGATTAGAAAATAGTTATTTAAATATTTATACTCTATCTACTAATTTTATGTTACAATTAGTTTTCGAACTTGAATTTTTATATGAGATATTAGTATAATATTTTTCATAACTAATATTTAAGCAAATATTCTAAAATAGTTTATTTTAAATGTTTCCAAGTATATTTTGAATACAAGTAATTAGGCAGAAGGAAGAAGTTGTAAAAAAATTTAGTCTCAAGGACAGCAAGTTTACTTTTTTAGTCTGAAGGACACTTTTTAGGGTAAACTGAAAATGATAGTTACAACTATCATTTTGTGATTTACACTAAAAAGTGTCCTTCAGTCTACAAAACAAACTTCTTGTCCCTGAAACTAAATTTTTTTCTAACTTTTTCCTTGAGCCTAAAAACCCCTTTTGAATAAGTATTCTTATATTATTTTAAAATATTTGAAATCGGCAGATTTTTAGTGGAAATGAATAAATGTTTGGAAATTGATTTGAAATTTATTTTTCAAAGGATTGAAGTATGAAATTTTATCTTGCGAATACATATTGAAAATAATAATAATTGGGGGAAAATTATTTGAAATCCAACAACTGTTGTGAATGATGATTGATAGTTAAATAACCGACTATCAATATGGGCCTTAATCGGCATTTGAATTTCGATGCGACTGGGAGTCGAATTCCAAATGGACATTCGAAACCCACATCGAACCTTTGTGATTGAGATGGATATTTTATTTAAAAGATCAAAGTGAAATTGTTGTGATTTGTTTGAATCTGAATGAACACTTATTTTTAAAATAAGCGCTCGTTATTCGAAATAGCCGGGAGAGGACCTTATGTCATAAAACCCATTCCGAATAACGATACGACGAAATGGGATTGCAATTGAAGATGATGTTGAAGACCGGGTATTTTCAAAAGCGAATGGATTACCTGTCGAATGTCTCTACACCGAGTTGCTCCGGTATAGAGAACTTTATCACCCTTTGTGATGGGAATTCTGGACGTGATTAGTGAATATCCGGATTGCAAGGGCTTCTTTTGAAGTGCCTTCGGTTCCGTTCGATCCCAGGGCGGACTTGTATGGATGTGTGTCTGACGTTACACTTTGAGATGTAAAGCTGGTTTCTATCAAAAACATTTCTGTTGGTGGGGGAGAATTTATTCTCTTAGCTTAACACCCTTCTCTGAGACGTACGAGCTCAGAGGTTATGTAGTTGATGGTTACTAGTGATACATTCCCAAATTGGTAATGTGGCATACGAAGTGCTGCTGATTATTTGTTGATCGAAGCACAGCTTTTGTGAAAAGCGTAGCTTTGTGGACGAGACTTCGTCGGACCTCACACCCCGGAATTGTCAAAACTGGAAGGATGCAGCAAGGTTTTAGGGGGTAGCGCCCCTTAGGGTATGTACATTTCCTTCTGGATAGAAGTGTTATCATGGTATGGAGCCCAGATACTTAACATATGTGAATGTCGCAAATATATATTACTTTGTGATTGTTGTTGTTGAGGATCCTTGGATGAATGTTGTTTACAACCGGGGGATGGCATACTCGTGTTAGTAGTTACCTATTTTTGCAGAGGTAACCTGGCCTTGTGTTAGCAGAGATCCGGTTAGGTTCTCGGGGCGTCTATCCAGAGGCGTACCCATGTGGCAATGGGAAGTTTCTTGGCCTGACCATTTGTTGGAAATCCAAAGAAACAATACGGGCCCTTTACGATTTCAATTGTATAACCTACCTCCTCAGGAGGTAGCTATAGCGGGCATAATATAATGGTACCTATGCTGGCTAAGATTAATATTATACTTTCGAAATGTTTTCTGCACTATGCACTAATAATAATATAATTTTTTTTTTGTGTATTAAGCATATTTGACTATCATAAGGAGAAATCTCCTCCAATTCTGCGTTTGCATTGTGTGTATGGCGGGAGGCCTTATGGTAGTTTCATTTTTCAAAAAGCATTGCGGATTTCTTTTTGTTTTCGCTTTATTAAAGAATAACTGTTTTTAAGATCTCACACCAGTCCCATAAGTGACCTGGAGTTTATTGTTCCCTTTCTAAACTCTGGGTGCCCATAATTTTCCACACGGGCAGCCTTGAGTCAGGTTATCAGGTCATTCTGGAATTTAGGAGTTGTGTGGAGATCAGGAATTGAAGCTGGATGGTGAAGCGTATTACTAGTATATGTTATATTTTTCTTCTGCTGTTGTTGTTGTACACTCTGATAATGTAATGTGATGTAATGTAATAACTGATATAGTGATTCTGTTTAAAGATATTTATTTATCTATTATATTTGTTCCGCTGTGAAATGTGAAATTCTGTTATTGTTTCTGTTCTTCTTCTACTTTCTTCGTTCATTAAACCCTAATGGTTCGGTTTTTCGGCATTCGATTGCGCGGCATTTGATACAGTGGACGTATAAATGTCGACTTTCGGGCGTCATAAAATCGGGTCGTTACAGGTTTCTAAACACTTGAATAGAACAATTGACACGGTATTGTTTTAAAGGTGCGTGAATGAAATAATTTTACCCAAAATATATTTTGATATAAAAGAAATATTTCCTTAAATTGTTATATAACTTGGATGTTTGGATGATAATATCTTAAACAAATAAGATTATAAACAAATTGAAATGACTTGTATAACCAAATGAGAAAAAAAAATTGGTATGAGCATAAATTATACACATAAATTATAGTTAAAATTCAATTTAAGTCAAAATTTGAAAATTTTAAAATCCCGTAGATTTTGGAAGTGTTTTTCGAAGTGTTTTGAAGACAAATAATAGCATTATTAATTTTAGAATATTTCTGAAAGGAAATTTGATTCAAATAAATTTTGGAAAGGAAAATAGCATTAAACTCACTTTAGTCGCTGGAAAATAACTTCGGTGATGACTACAGCATCAACGATGCTTATTTTCGAGTTTCTAAGTGACGGATTGCTGCCAAACTGATTTGTTCAGAAGAACCAATTTGTTTTTGAAATTTCAAAGTAAATTTGTTGGGAATAAAAACCAGGATTGGTTTAAAAATTTGAGAAATGTGATTTTGGAATAATGTGGTTTTCAAATAATTTGAACCAAAAGCCGAGTGTTTGAAATCCTGAATCCTTATTTGAATTGAAAATCCTGATGAGGTAAGTTATAAACTTGAAAAGTTGAGATGATTTTTAAATAAGGAAGGAAATAGGAGCTTTGAATGTTGGAATTAAAATCTAAAGTGAAAGGTTAAAAATGAAATTAACTTGGATTGAGGAGGAAAATTGAATCGAATTGAATTAAATAAATCTGAGTGAAAATAGAATTAAATTGGTATAAAATTCAGTTGAGTTATGGGTGATATTGAATGGAATTAGATCCTTGCTTAAATAAATGGAAATAAGTTGGATAAGAATTGGATTGGAATAAAAGAATTAGAATAACTTATAAAAGAATTAAGAATCTATGGAATAAAAATATGTTTGGGTTATAAATAAGCATGAATCTCGAGTAAAAATGAAATATGGATATAGTCAAGCTTAAAATAGGTAGAAGTATGAAATATAAGTGTAGGACTTATAAGAAAATGGTGAAGTAAAATAATAAGCCAAAATAAAATTGTTTTTTATTTTGTAAATAAAATATAAGTCCAAACTTGAATTACAAAAATAAAATTGAACTCAATTAAAATAATGAAAGTGATTTTTTTTTGAAAATAGAAATCAAATATTGAAGTGGAAGGGGGGTAAACTAATTTGGAATAAATTAGTAAATTAAATATGCTGGTGAGATATGGGAGAGGAACCAAATTTGGTAAATGTTCGTCGACGGAAATTCCATCGATTTAGAAAACCGTCGAACGAATTTAGAAATAAAATTTATACCGCAAGCGCACGGTGTACGAATGTAGCACGTGGCGAATACGGGTCGATCCACAGGGAATTGATGATTTGAAACTTCTATTAAATCAAATTAAACCAAAGTCGAGTGAAATTGTTGGATAGAACTAAAATGAAGCTAAACGAGAATTGTAATGTGATTAGTAAACTATTGAACTACAGAACAATTTAGAGGCGAATCCATTCTCATATTTTTGTAAATCCACAACAAACAATTTATGATCTCTAACTTTGATTTAAGTGAAATATTGTTGTATTTATCATAAGCATGGTTTGTTTATGTTATTAATTAACATAACTCAAACCATCAAACTATAATGCAACAAATACCCACTTATAATTCTCATGAAAATGAAGCAAAAGCAAAAGCTATTTTAAGCATGATCTATTTACTATTATATCTAGTAATATAGATCATCAAATTTCATTTTTACTTTAATTTTACAATCAAAAATGGATTAGCAAATGATGATGCAACTTGTGTTTATGTTGAATAAGAATAGCTCATTTGCATAAGCAATATAAGCTATCAAACTCACTTGTATAAACTTGCATCAAAATCCACTTCACGAAGCATAAACCAAATGAGATCATAAATCATAAAATGTTGAAATTACATAAAATTAGAGAGCTTCATCACCCCTAAATTGAAGGAGTTTAGCTACTCAATTGTGGCATTGAAGCAACACAAGTAAGTTTCAACATTAAAGAAAAGAAAATAGAAAATAAGCAAAGAAAGCAAAAGAGATTAGCTACTAACTACTTGCATAAATGTAAATCTAAGCTATGAACATAAGGAGAAAGAGAGCATATAAATAAACATTATCAATAAAACAAAGTAGAGCATGTAGAAAAGAGAGAAGAAAGAGGCTTGGAAGCCATTATTATTTCATAGAACATTGAGCTTACACTTTGATTTCTTAATTTTCTAAGTAAAATGAAAGAGTAGATGATGGTTTCATATACATAAGAGGGCTATATATACATGCATAAAACCCTAATTCTATTTTTAAGGGGCTACCTAAAATGCCCTTTAGGAAGTGTGGCCAACAAGTAACCATTAACCACTAATTATTCCATCATTTGTTTTGCATGAAGCTTTAACCTCCACTTAGTTGTCCATTAGCTCCAAATCGTACTTTTAGGTAAGTGGGCGGGGTCCTCCATGTTCATGGCTTGAATTATTTCTCTTCTTTCCTTTGTATTCATTTGTGCATGCATATATCTTCATATAAGCCTCTTCCATATGCATCCAAATTCCTATAAAAATGTCCAAGTAAAAATTCTTATATTGACACATGCACAAAATGACCGTTTTGCCCCTGAATGAAGATGAAAATATGATGGTTGGAAATAATTGAATTTTGGTTTTAAACATGTTAAAATGCCCAAATATGATGATTATTTAAATAAAAAGAGATAAAATATGGATGTAAATATATGCACAATTACGTGCACATCAGTAAAATAGAAGTTGAATTGTGAAATAAACTCGGTTATAAACAAAATTCAACTTGGGTTGGGAATGAATTAAATATAAGTGGAAATGTTGTCAAATGGAATGGAATTGGATTAAAATCGAAGTGATTTGGGTTATAAATAAATCCAATTCAAGTGTAAATGAGTTAAATATAAACTTGAATATTATTTTAACAAACTAAGAATGGAATTAAAATTAAAATGTGAATGAATTAAATGGAAATTGAGTTGGAATCGATTGGAAGTAGTAAAAAACTAAAGTGGATATGCCATTAAGTGAATGTCATCAAAATTTCATAGAGATGATTGTCATTTGACGCAAACGAGATTTAATAAAATTCTATGAATTAGTGGTAGCAAATATAATTGAATTTTTGGATCAATTGATAAAAATATGAGTTTGTTTTGCTTAAAAATGAATTGAATGTAAGCAATTGAGTTATAAACCATTTAAATTGAACGAAGTTGTATATGAATTGGTTGTAAACAATTAAAATTAATATCGGAACCCTATAAGTTGCTTATAAATATTGTTTAACCTGCATTGCTTATAGAAACTCGTATGTTTACTAGTTAAATATGTAAAAATGTTGTTAAGTTACATGATTTTAGCACTTACATATTTTAGTTGAGTAAGTACATGTTTAGGGAAGCCGTTGGGCTGGATATGATCGCGCAAAATGCTAATTAAATAAGCCGCTTGCTTAAAAATGCTAAATAAAGGTACGCCTACGCAATAAAAATAGGAAATATGAACTGTTTTTGTTTTTTCGACCGGGTGGGTCGATGTATATATATTTATATCTTTTGTCAAATTGCAAAATCTCCTCTGTACAAAGGAGACTCTGCCAAAATTTCTGAAAATTCTGGGAGTAAGAACATTTTTGAAAATTTTTGGGAAAAATTTTGTTAGCGACAAAACGATTTCAAATTGGAAATTGAAATAAATTAGTGGATGAAACTAATTTAAAATAATGATATGAATCAGTTATAAATGGAAGATAAAATTCAATATTCAGAGTTGAAGATAAATTGAATTCATATGGAAATGGAAAAACTAATTTGAATAAAGGTAGATATGAAAACCTCTGTAAGGAAATGTATAAAATGATTTTAAAAGCTATGATTGGATATTGTTGCTAAGTAGGATATACAGGTATTATAAAGGGAAAGGAAAATTGGTTTTGATTTCAGAAGATAAATTTGAATTGCTCCACAAAAAGGTATGTGTTTAAATTTATGTATGAAATTTGATTGGGTTTTTGATCTAGCTACTTGGCTTTTTGTTTTCTTTTGGAATTTGGGAGCTCGTAGAGGTATTTTGTAGCTGTACCGAGCTAGCCGCGCAAAGGAGATGCTGGCGAAATTTTTCAGAAATTTAGGGAGTTAGAAATTTTTTGAGAAAATTTGAAAATTTAAAACTTGATTTTGAATTATACTTTGAATAGTTGAATGAGTAAAGTTGTTTAGGAACTATGGAAGAGTTTGGAAAGTTAGTTAGATGGATAAGGTGTCTTTAATAAAGATATGTTATGGCAAATTGATGAAACTGTTTGGTTTTGGAAAAAAATAGTAACGTTATTGGATCATTCTTCCTAACTAGTAATTTCGAGGATGAAATTCTTTGGGGGGGGGGGGGGTAATGTGACAACCCGGAATTTTGAACAATTTAAATTGGAATATTTAAATAGGATTAAATATTTAATTTGAATTATAAATTGATTTTGGATATGAAAAGTTTGGTTTTTTATTCAATAAAATAGATCTAGAATTTAATATAGCAGTTTGTTGAATGATATAACTATTTAATTTAATAGTTGGGAATTGAGTAAAATGTAAAGTCTGGAGTATCGACCTTGTTAAAAATATTTTAAAGGCTTGTAAAATTTATATTGTTGGCACTGAAGATAGTAAAAGCGTTAAACTCGAATTTGGAAGTGGTTTGTTATGTTTTGAAGATATATCGTTTAAATTGAATTTAAAAATAGCCTTCAGAGGCACAGTCTCGGATTTCGACGAAACTAGTTCCATTGGATCCGTAATATTATATTATTATCGGATTTCAATTTTTTTAGTGATTGGAGTTGTTGTGTGAGCGTACGATATATAAATGCGTTGAAATTTATATCAAAATCTAATATTTTATTAGGCCCAAAAAGCTGTCTTCTCCATACGATCGAATTAGGACTCGAAACTATTTCTATTTCATCCGGAGTAAGGGTATAACATTATAAATGCCAAGCGGTATGCCTCGATAGGACGTCGAGTTTTTAAGCTTCGGATTCAAGACGGTTTAAATTTAAATATATTGTTTGACTGGTCAGAAGATTCCCATCGGCTGCCTTTCTTTCAAATCAGAACTTTTTTACTCTCTATTCAAAACACTATAGCCGACTAATTCTGTCCGTATCTTCTCTATCACGCAATTCCCTTTTCCCTTCTTTTAGAAATAGTCCAGCCTTTCCATTTTATTTCAGATTCAAACGCAATTGATTTCTTTCCAAGAAACAAGCAATGGCCGTTTCTCTTTGATCAAATTGAGCCACGTCTCCTGTTTCCTTTGGTCACAAAGAAAATGAAGATCACTTCGTACGTTATTGTAACAACCCGCATATTTTACGATTGAATAACTAAATATTTTATTTTAATATTTTATCGCTAGTCGGATTTTAGTCCGAAAAGTTACTTTTTGCATACGGTCGAATTAGGACTCGGAACCACTTCCATTGGGTCCAAAACACCGTTTGCGATCTTTTTGAGTATAAACTTTGATACGTTTGGAGTTAGTGGAATTTTGCCACTTTATCACTTTGGGCTTTGGGTTTGGTTTAGCCCATTAGTCTAAACTATTAATTCTAACTCAGCCCCCTTCCTTTCATAACTTCACTTTCATTTCCTAACACTCAAGCTTCATCAAAAATAGAGGAAGGAATGGGAAATTAAAACTCCAAGCTCAAGTTCATTTGCAAATCCAACATCTAACTCCAAATTCAAAGAGAAGCCATTGATTCTTCCTTGCCTTCAAGCTTCATCTTCATTAATCTGGTGTAAAGGTGAGATTTTTATCTCACATCTTTGTCTATAACTATCTTTGACTATTAGGTATGAATTCCTAACACTTATTCATGTGCATTTGCTTATGGTTTGGATTGAATTGGTGAAAATCCCAATTTTTAGTGTTTTGCGTTCAAATCTTTAAAAATCCAATCTTTGATGTTTGAACAGGTTTTTGGTGATGAATCGAGGAGCCAATAGGACCAGGTAGCCGATAGGCATAATCCCCTAGTGTTCATGCTCGATCGGTTGCAAATTGAGTGAGTTTTGAGATTCAAAACCCTTAGGTCGCTCGGCCTGCATATGAAGGATTCTCGGCCTGCATTTAGGTCGTTCCTCCCCCATAGGTCGTTAGGTCGCTCGCTTTTAGGTCGTAGACATAGGTCGCTAGGTCGCTCGGACGTCTTTATTTCCTTAAGCCGCTCGACATGGGTTAGGTCGCGTCGTGCTAGGTCAATGCTCGGCCTTGTTACCCCTTAAGTCGTTAGGTCGCTCGGCCTTCCCACTAGGTCGCTCGGTCTCCTTTTATCTTTTAGGTCGTTGCACCCCTTGGTTGCTCGGCCATGTTATGCCGCTACCCCTTTAGGTCGCACCCCTATAGGTCGCGCTATGTCTTAGGTCACGCCTTGATTAGGTCGCACCACCTAGGCCGCATGCTGGCTCCCTAAGCCGCTTCTACCTTAGGTCGCTCGGCAGTTAGGTCGTGCCCTTCCTTAGGTCATTGCAGTTAGGTCGCGCCACCCTTTAGGTCACCCCGGCTTTAAGCCATGTGCTATTTCTTGAGCCGTTGATTCCTTGTGTTGACTTAGGTTAAGTCGTAAGTCGTGGCTATTAAGTAGCAAGGGTATTTCCACTTTGATGAATTTGGAATCGAATTCTTTGGATTTCATTCGCATCTTCATATGCGAATTTTTGTGATTCATCGTTTCTACGATCATTTTTGTGATTTGTCATTTTTAAAATATACAAACCTTTAACACACTTGTACGAGAAATCTAATTAAACGACGAAGTAAAACAAATGGTATGAAACGCTTGCGTTTACTTCGTTGGTTAATTCTTGGACTCGTTCGATTGAATCTCTTGTGATAATTTTCTAGTGGAAATCTACAATTTGTTCGTAAATATTTAAGTTAAGCTAGTGGTTATGGGACATGAAGCTAAGCTTTTATATTTACTAGCTTACTGTAATTGAGACTTCTTGATGATCGTTGATGATCATTTTTTTGATTTAGACTAGCAAATGTGCGATGTCTCTTTGTCTACGAGGGAGACTAAACCCCGTTTCTGGGGAGCTTCGGCTCAATTTGGTGGGGTAGCGACCCATGGTCTTCGGGCCGTTTTTTGGAGCTTCGGCTCAAAATTAATGGTTAGCAACCATGAAATAGTGTTCCATTTTGTGATACACGTGTTGGTGAGTTTTCATGCTCCCGTTTTGTGATAAGCCTTCCCTCCCCTTTTTGTGATTTCTGGATTTCCATTGATGATTTCTAGAATTTGTGTTTCACTGATTTTCGTGATTTACATTGATATGTGTTATCAATATTTGTGCATTGGTGAATTTGTGTGTCATTAACTTTGTGTGAATGAAGATACTGAGTATGACATTCCTTTTTATCTTTAAGAAGATTATGGTGATAATGATTAATCTCTTGTTGATTTTCCATTACGTACTTATCACAGTATGGCTTTATGGTCATCATATGCTATGTCATATCTCTAATTCTATATCATTTTATCTGATATTTATAGCTAGACTGATCCGTTTATTATTTTCTTATAAATAATACTCGGGTCAGACCGAGATGTTATAGGTGCTTCTGCTTGACCTTACATCTGGGATTATCACCCTGACTTTTGGCTAACTATTTAGATTAGTAGTTTTTGTTGTATTCATTTGAGATATATACTCATTGATGTATCCATATTCTTTTGTGTAGCACTCTTAGCTATTCATTTGTGATATTGTGGATCTTGTTAGACCACTTCTCTGTAGTACACTTTCATGTGTTATATTCATATCTTTTTCCGCCTCTGTGATATGGATAACTGTGACTGATTTGTGTTATGTTTATTTCTATGTTTGTTTCCGAAGAATATATATAGCCACTGTGTAGTAGATTTGAGTTTGTATCGGTATGTCGGACTTCCTTGTACTATCTGACATATCGATGCTCGCACAAAGCAATTACACGGATGGTCGCTCCTCAACAGCCTTATTCTCCGTGCTAGCTGACGGCATTACCCCGTAGTGTCATTGTCTAGTGTGGGTATAGAGGTGGGGCGTCACAGCTTGGTATCAAAGCCAATCTTCGGAACAATGTAGAATAATCTAGCAAGGATCATCGTCCTAAGTCCATCTTAGGAATCGTGCTTTAGGATTTAATTCGAGTCTTCATACCGATTCATCCTATTTTATTTATGATTCCTTGTTTATCTATCAAGAATGCTTGATATTCATTTGGTGAATAACCTTATCCTTCTTCTTTCTTTCATTCAAAAGGAAGAGAAATGGTTAGACCTGGCCGTCCCAGCGTCGGTCAATCTCGTGCTACTCCCCAAGATGGAGTATTTATGTCTGCCCAGCAGCTTCTTGATCTAGTAAGGAATGATCAAGCAGCCGGATCTAATCCAGAGTCTACTCACCCTAGGTCTGGATTTGCACGTTTGTGCAGCGATTATACCAATTTGGGTGGAAAGCCATTCAAAGGTTCTGAAACCATTACTGAAGTCCAGGCTTGGCTGAGATCGTGCGATCGAATCTTTTCTCGCATGAATCTTATTGTTGTTCACCGTGTTCAAGTGGCCTCTAGTATGCTCCAAGAAAGAGCATTAGATTGGTATGAGCTTCTGATTTCTGAAATAAATGAAGCGGATCTTACTTGGGAGAAATTCCGGGAATGCTTCGAATTAAAATTTGTGCCAAAAGCTGAGAAGGTGACTTTGGCTCGCTGTTTTATTGACCTTGTTCAAGGTGAATGCTCTGTGACAGACTATGTCACATCATTCGAGTCACTTTCCAAATACGGGGTCGAATACATAAACACCCCATTGAAGAAGAACCAAAGATTTGTCTATGGCTTGAATAAAAATCTTAAGAAGCCATTACTTCTAAAATTAGAAGTTTCTTTTGATTAGCTCATTGATATCGCTCTTCGTCTTGAAGAGGCAGATAGAGAGAGTGATGTTGAAGTTGTGAGTGCTAAACCAAACTTCAACAACAAGAAAAGGCCTAATAAGTTCAGAGGTCCTTATCCCAATAAGAAAGGGAAGAAAACAACTTCAGTGACAAAGACTTCTACCCCTAGTAGTGGACAATGCTACAACTGTGGTTCTAAGGACCATAATGCGAACAAGTGTCCAAAGCCTCGTGCTTGTCGCTATTGCAAAAGCTCGGACCATTATTTATCTACTTGTTCCAAACTTCTAGGAAGGAAGGAGGGAAAGCTTAATGTTGCTCAAGCCCCTGGCAACACATCTCGTGGTAAAGGTATTTCTCATTCTATCCTTGATGGCATTATTTTATTTCGTGATCATCCTATTCGAGCTCTTTTTGATACAGGTGCGTCCCATTCTTTTATATCAAAGGCACTTGTTGATACTTTTTCTTTGGTTGTTTTATGTTTAATGACTTCATTGAGAATTGCGAATCCGGTTGGTGGATCCGCAACGATCAGTTTATTGTGTAAAGATGTCGAGATTATTTTGTTTGATTTTTCTTTCCGAGCCGATTTGCATGTTATGCTCTACTTAGGCTTTGGAATTTTGGGAATGGATTGGATTAACCGTTATGAAGCCCAAATCCTATGTCCTGAGCGGACTATTCATCTTCGACATCCTCAATCTGTTAAGCAGATTTCTATTAACCTTAAAGATTCGGATTCCAGCTTAGTCGCATCTATATATTCACTAAATCCTCATGATGACAATAATGATGATGAGGAATATATTATTTCTCTTATTCACATTGTTCGTGAATTTTCCGACGTATTTGAGCCCGTTTTAGGATTTCCACCAAAGCGAGCAATTGAGTTCAAAATTAATCTCATCCCTGGAGCTCAACCTATTACTCGTCCTCCTTATCGTATGTCCAATAAAGAAAATGAGGAGATGCGCAAACAATTGTCCGAATTGGAGACGAAGCAATTTATTTGCTCTAGTTCCTCGCCTTGGGGAGCTTCGGCTATTTTTGTGAAGAAATCCGATGGTACACTTAGGCTTTACGTTGACTACCGCAAGCTTAATGATATTACTATCAAGAATAAATATCCTTTACCTCGGATTGATGATCTATTCGATCAACTCAGTGGTGCTAGAGTCTTTTCACAATTAGACATAGCTACCGGTTTTCATCAGCTTCGTATTGCAGAGGATAATATTCCTTTGACGTCGTTCCGTACTCGTTATGGATCGTATGAATGGCTTGTTATACCATTTGGTTTAACGAATGCTCCAGCTTATTTCGTTGACCTTATGAATCGAGTTTTCAAAGACTTCCTTGATCGGTTTGTTCTCATCTTTATTGATGATATTCTTGTGTATTCAAAAACCGAGGAGGAGCATGAAGAGCATCTTCGGATTGTGTTGGAAACTCTTAGGAGTAATCAATTAAAAGCAAAATTTTCTAAATGCCACTTTTGGCAATCTCGTGTGAAGTTTCTCGGTCATATTATTTCCGAATCCGAAATTTCCATGGATCTTTCAAAGATTGAAGCGATTCAAAATTGGAAGAGACCGGAGAGTGTGACGGAGATCCATAGTTTTCTTCGATTGGCAGGTTATTACCGCCGTTTCATAAATGACTTTTCCAAAATTTCCGTCCCACTTACTAGTTTGACAAAGAAACGTGTTAAATACATTTGGTCGGACAAATGTGAAGCTTCTTTTCAGAAATTAAAAGAACTCCTTTTTGATGCTCCTGTTCTTGTGATTCCCGAGGGAAATCAAGATTTTATTGTTTATACCGATGCTAGTCGCGTTGGTTTGGGTGTCGTTCTTATGCAAAGAGAACGCGTTATTGCTTATGCTTCTAGGCAATTGAAGTCTACTGAGACTAGATATGCCACTCATGATTTAGAACTCGTGGCTATTGTTTTCGCCCTTCGTGTTTGGCATCATTATCTTTTGGGAGAGAAATTTGTTCTCTATACCGATCATAAATCTTTGAAGTAACTATTTTCCCAAAAGGAACTTAATCTGCGTCAACAACGTTGGCTCGAGTTCCTTGCACCTTATGATCTTGATATTCTTTATACTCCTTGAAAGGGAAATCGTGTTGCCGATGCACTTAGTCGTAAGCAACAAGCGGTTGTTTCTATGATGATATCCGAATGGAATGATCTCGGAATTCTATCCACTTGTGAGATTCGAGATCGTGTTTCCGATTTGTGTTCATCTCTTGTTTATGTAGCCTTGAGGCTCATCCTTCTCTTTTAGACCGCATTCTTGAAGCTCATAAGCTAGATCCCGAACTGTCTCTTATTGGCCAAAATTTTAGGGATAAAATTGATACTGAAGGTTTAAAAGACTTTGATATTGATTCTCGTGGCGGTATTCGAAAATTCGGTAGACTTATCGTGCCAAATATCAGTAATCTTCGTAAAGACATTTTAGAAGATTCACATCGTTCTAAATTTACCATTCATCCCGGTAGTAGTAAAATGTACGCGGATATGAAGCGACTTTATTATTAGGAGGGAATGAAATCTGATGTTGCTAATTTTATTAAGTGTTGCATGACTTGCCAACTCATTAAGGCCGAACACCAAAGGCCCGGTGGGTTATTGCAACCTTTAGACATTCTAGTTTGGAAGTGGGATCAAATTTCCATGGATTTTATAGATGGCCTTCCCCGTTCTCGTTCGGGTTATGATAGCTTATGGGTGATAGTTGATAGACTTACTAAATCCGTCCATTTTATTCCCGTTCGGTCCAATCGAACCATTCCTTTTTTGGCCAAACTCTTTATTAAAGAGATTGTTAAATTACATGGAGTTCCTACTTCTATTGTTAATGATCGTGATCCATTATTTACTAGTGGATTTTGGAAGAGTTTGCAAAAAGATTTGGGAACGATGCTTAATTTTTGCACCGCATATCATCCCCAGTCTGATGGGAAAACCGAGCGTGTGAATTAAACTCTTGAAGATCTCCTTCGTGCATGTGTTCTTGATTTTGATGGAAGTTGGGAAGATCATATTTCTCTTGTTGAGTTTTCCTATAATAATAGCTTCCAATCTAGTATTGGTATGACACCTTTCGAGGCACTCTACGGAAGACCATGCCGATCTCCTTATTGTTGGCTTGAGGCCGGTGAGAAGCTGGTTTTAGGTCTAGATTTTATTCGTGATTGCACAGAAAAGATTGATTTTATCCGTCATAGGATGAAAGAAGCCCAGAGTAGACAAAAATCCTGTGTCGATAATCGGAGAAGGAAATTAGAATTTTCTGTGGGAGATCTTGTATTTATTCGTGTTTCACATATGAAGGGTGTTGTACGTTTCAGTCGATCGGGAAAGTTAGCACCTCGATATATTGGTCCATTTCCCATCACCGAACGTATTGGTTTCGTGGCTTATCGCCTTTTATTACAGGCTCAGTTTTCTGCTATTCATGACGTGTTTCACGTTTCTCAATTACGGAAATGCCTTCGAGATTCCGATTCTATTCTTGAGCCCGGTGTTGTGGAAGAAATTGAGGTTTCACCTAATTTAACTTATGAGCAACATCCTATTCGTATTATTGCTTCGGAGGTCAAGCGCCTTCGAAATAAAGATGTTCCGCTTGTTAAAGTCCAATGGTCCTTAAATCCTAAGGATTGCTCTTGGGAATCTAGAGAGTTCATCGAGCGAACACATCCGGACTTACTTTCCCGTGCTCTTTGAGGTGAACTTCTTATTTCAAATTTCTTTTGTGTTGAATATGCTTTTATGGTTGTTACTATATATATTTTCTTCTTAAATATTGCGAGGACACAATTTCTTTAGGGATGGGAGTCTGTAACAACCTGCATATTTTACGATTGAATATTTAAATATTTTATTTTAATATTTTATCGTTAGTCGGATTTTAGTCCGAAAAGTTACTTTTTGCATACGGTCGAATTAGGACTCAGAACCACTTCCATTAGGTCCAAAACACCATCTGCGATCTTTTTGAGTATAAACTTTGATATGTTTGGAGTTAGTGGAATTTTGCCACTTTATCTCTTTGGGATTTGGGTTTGGTTTAGCCCATTAGTCTAAACTATTAATTCTAACTCAACCCCCTTCTCTTCATAACTTCACTTTCATTTCCTAACACTCAAGCTTCATCAAAAATGGAGGAAGGAATGGGAAATTAAAACTCCAAGCTCAAGTTCATTTGCAAATCCAATATCTAACTCCAAATTCAAAGAGAAGCCATTGATTCTTCCTTTCCTTCAAGCTTCATCTTCATTAATCTTGTGTAAAGGTGAGATTTTTATCTCACATCTTTGTCTATAACTATCTTTGATTGTTAGGTATGAATTCGTAACACTTATTCATGTGCATTTGCTTGTGGTTTGGATTGAATTGGTGAAAATCCCAATTTTTAGTGTTTTGGGTTCAAATCTTTAAAAATCCAATCTTTGATGTTTGAACACGTTTTTTGTGATGAATCGAGGAGCCAATTGGACTGGGTAGCCGATAGGCGTAATCCCCTAGCGTTCGTGCTCGATCGGTTGCAAATTGAGTGAGTTTTGAGATTCAAAACCCTTAGGTCGCTCGGCCTGCATATGAAGGATTCTCAGCCTACATTTAGGTCGTTCCCCCCCATAGGTCGTTAGGTCGCTCGCCCTTAGGTCGTAGACATAGGTCGCTAGGTCGCTCGGCCATCTTCATTTCCTTAAGCCACTTAGCATTGGTTAGGTCGCGTCGTGCTAGGTCGATGCTCGACCTTGTTACCCCTTAAGTCGTTAGGTCGCTCGGCCTTGTTAAGTCGTTAGGTCGCTCGGCCTTCCCACTAGGTCGCTCGGTCTCCTTTTATCTTTTAGGTCGTTGCACCCCTTGGTCGCTCGGCCATGTTATGCCGCTACCCCTTTAGGTCGCACCCCTTTAGGCCGTGCTATGTCTTAGGTCGTGCCTTGATTAGGTCGCACCACCTAGGCCGCATGCTAGCTCCCTAAGCCGCTTCTACCTTAGGTCGCTCGGCAGTTAGGTCGCGCCCTACCTTAGGTCGTTGTAGTTAGGTCGTGCCACCCTTTAAGTCGCCCCTGCTTTGAGCCGTTGATTCCTTGTGTTGACTTAGGTTAATTCGTAAGTCGTGGCTATTAAGTAGCAAGGGTATTTCCACTTTGATGAATTTTGAATCGAATTCTTTGGATTTCATTCACGTCTTCGTATGTGAATTTTTATGATTGATCGTTTCTACGATCATTTTTGTGATTTGTCATTTTTAAAATATACAAACCTTTACCTCACTCGTACGAGAAATCTAATTAAACGACGTAGTAAAACAAATGGTATGAAACACTTGCGTTTACTTCGTTGGTTAATTCTTGCACTCGTTCGATTGAATCTCTTATGACAATTTTCTAGTGGAAAGCTACAATTTGTTCGTAAACATTTAAGTTAAGCTAGTGGTTATGGGACGTGAAGCCAGGGTTTTATATTTACCAGCTTACTGTAATTGACACTTCTTGATGATCGTTGATGATCATTTTTGTGATTTAGACTAGCAAATGTGCGATGTCTCTTTGTCTACGAAAGAGACTAAACCCCGTTTCTGGGGAGCTTCGGCTCAATTTGGTGGGGTAGCGACCCATGGTCTTCGGGCCGTTTTGTGGAGCTTCGGCTCAAAATTAATGGTTAGCAACCATAGAATGGCGTTCCATTTTGTGATACACGTGTTGGTGAGTTTTCATGCTCCCGTTTTGTGATAGGCCTTTCCCCCCTTTTTGTGATTTCTGGATTTCCATTGATGATTTCTAGAATTTGTGTTTCACTGATTTTCGTGATTTACATTGATATGTGTTATCAATATTTGTGCATTGGTGAATTTGTGTGTCATTAAATTTTTGTGAATGAAGATACTGAGTATGACATTCCTTTTTATCTTTGAGAAGATTCTGGTGATATTGATTAATCCCTTGCTGATTTTCCCTTACATGCTTATCACAGTATGGCTTTATGGTCATCATATGTTATGTCATATCTCTTATTCTATATCATTTTGTCTGATATTTATAGCTAGATTGATCCGTTTATTATTTTCTTATAAATAATACTCGGGTCAGACCGAGATGTTACAGGTGCTTCTGCTTGACTTCACATCTGGGATTATCACACTGACTTTTGGCTAACTATTTAGATTAGTAGTTTTTGTTGTATACATTTGAGAAATAGACTCATTGATGTACCCGTATTCTTTTGTGTAGCACTTGTAGCTATTCTTTTGTGATATTGTGGATCTTGTTAGACCACTTCTCTGAAGTAAACTTTCATGTGTTATATTCATATCTTTTTCCGCCTCTGTGATATGGATTTCTGTGACTGATTTATGTTATGTTTATTTCAATGTTTGTTTCCGAAGAATATATATAGCCACTGTGTAGTAGCTTTGAGTTTGTATCGGTATGTCGGACTTCCTTGTACTATCTGACATATCGGTGCTCTCACAAAGCAATTACACGGATGGTCGCTCCTCAACAGCCTTATTCTCCGTGCTAGCTGACGGCATTACCCCGTTGTGTCCTTGTCTAGCGTGGGTATAGAAGTGGGGCGTCACAGTTATAATAAGAGAAGAAAAAAAACTATCCATCGTGGATGCTTCGATGGCAGATCGGGTTTCACCTCGTAAGCGACCGAAAACCTCTCCCCTTCGACTTGTCAACACGCTCGACCCGAACCATCACCGTCTCCATCTCTCTCTCCCCTCTCCCTCTCCTTCTCCGATCACCGCAGATCCTCTAATTTCGACTTAAATCCTTCCCGAATGACTGTAAACTTGCGAATTTGTTTGGTACCCTTGAAAACCATGCTCGATCCTTATGCAATGTGTCTAGCACAGCTCTGCAAGGTTGTAATTTTCCATGGCTAATTATTGGTAGGGATGCTAAGTTGGACGATTGATTAAGATGTTAGTGGAGTTGATCGGTTATCAAGTTGAAGGGCATTGAAGCGATATATGGGAAGCTGTTAGACACTGAGCATTTGGGTATTGCGGTACTGGCCCGAAACGAACATGGATTTTTGCGACGGAATCAATTTGGAAGTCGAGCTCTGTCTTCTTCTCGACTGCAAATGCGTTTGGGGAGAGCGAGGTGACCGATTAGGGAATTAAACAGTAATAAGGTAAAAGTAATTTGTTTTTTTAGTTATTAAATAAATTTATAATATCCCTTTATAGTATAAATAAATGAATAACCTATTTATTCGAGGTCTAAATCAACATATCAAGGCACGTTGAGACTTTCGGCAGAAATACTAGACACGAAAATAAATTTCTGATTGCGACGATCAGCAAATTAAATCAAGGTCTAAAACTTGGAGGAATGGTCGAGATGGAAATGGATTGCCAAACAAAAATCAAAGGTGAGTTAATCTCACTCATCTGGTTGTTATTCAAATTTAAATGGTTAAATCTAAATAATTGGTTGAATAATTGAACTGATTTAATGTGCTATATCATATATAGTAGTATATATAATATATATTGGAGTGATTGATTTCCCGCATTATATAGCTGATGAGACCCTATGCGCCGCATAATAGTGGATGATATTATATAAACTCATATACCGCGGTATTCCACCTCGAAGTGGAATTGGTATTGTGCTACATATGTGGATGGAGGGAAACAGGTCAGAGGGATCCAACTGGATTCCTCAAATTTATTTGATTGTTTAATATTCTGTGTTATGAATATTTGAAATTCTGTGATGATTTATATTGATAATTGGAATATTGAATGCTGTGGTTCGTTTGGATATATTTGTGGTACACTGAGATATCAAAATATATAGAATTGGATTTTTGAAAGAAAATAAAAGAGAGAATTTTTAAGTAAATAATTATAGAAAATTTGAATAAATTTAAGAATGAATTGGAAAAGAATGAAAGTGATTTTAAAACTCTAATAAATAAATTCCGTATATGAAAAGGGGATTTTGAATAAATAGGAAGATAATGAATTTTAAACTTCAGTGTTATTATTTAAAATAATAAAGAATTTATTTTAAATTTAAGATTTAAATTATTGAAAAGAATAAAGAAGAAATTTGGAAAATCTGAAATTGGTATGTTTTAGTTAAAAGATTTAAAATTGAAACGGGAAAAGAAATTAATTAGTCTATAATTAATGGATTTTGCTTGTGCCCAACTATTGCTGAAACGTGAGATGCAAGCATTTCAGCTAGATTCTATTTTACTTTCTATAGATACTATTATAATATCAATGATTTTTAATCAAAAGTGTTTTAGCCATCATAAGGTAAAAACCCGACACGTTTATTTGCGGCATGGTCTTACGAGATGCTTTTGTTTTCAAAGGATTTTGAAACTTTAATAATCAATTTGAGTGTGATTTCTCATGCTGGTATTCCAGACTGACTCGGGTGTTATTTAACTGTAATGCTTGGGTCAGACCAGTATTAAAGAATACAGGAAAAATTTGCTGTGGAGCTCAGGAGACGAGTTGGATGGCGATACGTACTTCTGTATTTGTGTTGCATATTCCGTTGTGTATTCAGATTGTGATGACAGATTATGATTACTGTCTAGTTGTGTGGTTATGTATACTCTGATGATGTATGTATAAACAGATATAGTATTTGTTTTTGTGTAAAGATCGTTTATTATCTATTATATTTTATTCCGATGCGATGGTAAGATTCTGATGTTGTTTTCTATTTTCTTCTTCTACCTCTTCTTCTTTAACCCTCATGATTTGGTTTTTCAGGCATCGGCAAATCTAGTCGTGACATAATATGTTCACGAATGGTTAGTCATGCCTTTCAGGCTAACCAATGCTCTAGCAAACTTCGTAGATCTTATAACTCGTGTGTTTCAGGAAGTATTGAATAAATTTATGCTCGTGTTTATTGATGGCATTTTGGTCTATACCAAGACCGAAGAGGAGCATGCCGAGCATCTTAGAATCATTTTGGAGATACTAAGGAGAAATATTCTATTCGCAAAATTTTCCAAATGCCATTTTTTGGTCAAAGAAGTTAAATTTCTCGGCCATATTGTTAATGAAGAAGGGATTTCTGTTGATCCTAGCAAAATTTCCGCTATTCTTGATTGGAGGAAACCCACTACGCTAAAAGAAGTTCGAAGTTTCTTGAGTTTAGCAGGTTATTATCGAAAGTTTGTTCAGGACTTTTCTAAGATAGCTAGTCCGTTGACTAAGCTAACAATGAAAAATGCAAAATTCAATTGGACTCCGAAATGTGACGAAGCTTTTCAGAAGTTGAAGAAGAGATTAACCCCGCTCCTGTTCTCGCTATTATCAACGAAAACCAGGGTTTATCTGTTTATTCCGATGCTTGTGGTGAAGGTTTGGGTGCAGTATTAATGCAGAATGGGAAGGTAATTGCCTACGCGAGTAGACAATTACGTCCACATGAAAGGAATTACCCAACCCATGATTTGGAGCTTTTAGCTGTTATCTTCGCTTTGAAAATATGGCGACATTAGCTTCTGGGTAAGAATCTTTTCAGCTTTCTTAACAATTTTCGAATTTAACTTAACTTAACAAATATACTTATTGAACTCTCTTTATTTTGAGGTGAAAAATTCGAATTATTCACTGACCATAAATCTTTGAAATATCTCTTCACCCAGAAAGATCTAAATCTGCGACAACAACGTTGGTTGGAATTTCTGGCATCTTATGACCTAGATATTCAATATACGCCCGAAAAAGCCAATGTAGTTGCCGACGCTTTAAGTAGGAGGCATGCTGTTCTTGCATATCTTGTTGTCACTCCTACTCTCCTTGAAATGATCGCCAACAAGCAAAAAGAAGACCAGTTCCTTCGTGGAATTTGTAAAAGAATACATCAAGGTGCGGATTCCAATTTTGGAATTGATGATAATGGAGTTATAAGGACGAAAGGGAGGATTTGTGTCTCGGACATTCACGAACTGAAACGTGAAGTTTTAAATTAATGTCACAAATCTAAATTCAGTATCCATCCAGGAGTTAACAAAATGTATCATGATATAAAAGAACTTTCTGGTGGAAGACAATGAAAAGGGACATATCTATATATGTGAGTCGCTGTGCTACTTTCCAACAATTAAAAAGCGATCAAAAGAAAATGGCGGGTTTACTTCAGCCTTTAGAGGTACCCAAGTGGAAATGGGACCAAGTATCGATGAATTTCATCGACAATTTGCCTCGTACTAGGAAGGGTAATGAAGCAATTTGGGTCATTGTGGACCATTTGACTAAGACAACCCACTTCTTGCCATGAAATCTACCCGCACGACAGCGAGTTTAGCCGAGTTATATGTGAAAGAAATTGTCCGTCTCCACAGCATTCCTAGCAGCATAGTGATGATCGTGATCCGATCTTCACTAGTAGATTTTGGGAGGCATTTCAAGACCCATTGGAAACAAAACTGAATTTCAGCACTGCTTACACCCACATTCTGATAGGCAGACTGAGAGGATTAACCGAATCTTAGAAGACCTATTGCGAGCTTGTATACTTGATTTTGGTGGTTCTTGGGAGGACCATTTGCATCTGGTCGAGTTCTCTTATAACAATAGCAATCAGGCCAGTATAGAGATGGCTCCTTTTGAGGCTTTATATGGTCGTCTGTGTCGATCACCTGCATGCTGGATTGAGGCAGGTGATAGACTCGTCCTTGGACCGGATATGATTAAAGAAGCCACAGAGAAAGTTGATTTTATAAGGAAGAAATTGAGGACGGCTCAAAGTCGTCAAAAGAGTTATTTTGATCGCAGAAGAAGGGATTTGGAATTCCAGACCGGAGATTCTGTCTTTCTTAAAGTATCTCCAACGCGAGGTGTATTAAGGTTTGGGAAGACCGGTAAGCTGGCACCACGGTATATTGGTCCTTTTCCTATTCTGGAGAGGATTGGTTCTTTAACCTATCGAGTGCGGTTTCCTAGCTAGTTATCTGGCGTGCATGATGTGTTCCACATTTGTAACCTTCGGAAGTATGTGCACGATCCGAATAGTATTATTGAAGAAGCTGCTCAAAAGGATCTCGAAATCACTCCCAATTTAACAATTAAAAGAGAACCGATAAAGATTGTGGAACGAGATGAAAAGCAATTGAGAAAAAAAGTTGTGAAACTAGTTAAAGTTCAGTAGAGTGGCGATCTAAAGGACTGCACTTGGGAAACTGAAGATAATATGCAAAAATCATATCCCAATTACAGAGTGGATATCTCGGCTTAAGCTGGTAAGCCATTCCTTTACTCTTTCTGAATTCGTATATTCTTCATTGTTTTTCTCTCTCTTTTAAATTTCGAGAACGAAATTTTCTTAAGGGGGGCTATCTGTAACATCCTAAAAATGATCAATTTCAATTGGTAATATATTTAAACTTTTAGAATTTAATTTGAAAATAAATTGAAAAATCTCAAATAAATAAAATGAGTGATAAATTATATATGAATAAAATTCCAATTTCTTTTGAGTTTATAAATTTGAAAAAATGAATGTTTAAAAAGTCATTTGAATTTAAAATTATATATATATATATATATATATATACATATATATATTGAATATATGAGTAGATTTTGAGTATATATTGAAATTGAATTTAAATTGTACAAGTATAGGTATGAGTATATAAATAGGCATAAATGGATTTTAATTCAAGTCGAATTGGAATTTGAATTTAAATTTAAAATAAATGTTTTAGAAAAATAATTTGCTTTTGAAATCATTAATGTGTAATTTATATAATGTAAATATTGGTAAAAACAATTCTTCTTTTAACATTGTATATATGTATATACAAATGAATAAGGGGTATAATTATTCATAAAGTGAATATGATATAAAATTTATTTAAAAATCCTTTTTTCTTTGTAAAATTACAACTGGTAGACATGCATAAAGGAGATGAAGTAAAAATTAACATGTATTGAGATCTCATGATTATTTTTAACAAATGGCATTCAATATAATTGATTGAATAAAATAATAGGATTTAAAAATCACAAAAACTTTTCAGCTTTCCATTTTCAATTATTTAGCCTCTCAACAAATATGAGAGAACGGTAAAAAAAGATTGAGCATCACAAATCTCAACACTCAAAGGAAAAAAAGAAATCAGAAAACTGCCAACTTTTTCTTAGATTCAAAGTAAAGAAAATATGAAGATCTTCTTAAACAACAAGTAGTAGTTTTAAAATCCATCTCTCAGCTAAACTTTAAACTCTATAGTTTAATGGGTTTGTGATTTTTAAAATCAAGTTTTAACACAAATTCAAACCGCAGATTTATAAAAAGAAACACAGCTTCAGTTTTGGCCAGGAAATAGTGCAAGATTCTCTGAAATAACTTAAGGCAAGTGAATTTATTTTAAAGATTTGAATTTGAAGTTGTTAATCAGTAATGAAGCAAATAATTTAAGCAATGGTATTAATCAGTTGCAGGAAGAAAATCAAGTTCAAGGCTAAAATAAATTTTTGGTTTTCAACTGCAGACCGTGTTCTCTGCGGTATAAGAAATTCAAACTGTACGTAAATGGAATATTGTTTGTTATTGATGAATTAAGTAAACAAATACAACAAAGAATAAGCAAAGATATTCATTTACAAGATGCAGATTTAAACTTCAAGATTAAAGTAGGAAAAGAAGGAAAAATTATCCAGGCTTCATCCTTATTTTAAAAACTATAAGAAGCTTTCTGTTTTTAGGAAAAGGTGAGTAAACCTCTGATCTATTCAATCATTTGTTTTATGAATGCCTGAATTGATGTTAAAAAGCCCTTGCAAGTGAAAAATTTATGTTCTTGTGTATTTTTTTGCCTGGAATGTTATGCTCAGGATTTTCTTTCCTGTTCCTCTAATTCTCTGGTTTACAGAGTAAACCATGCCAAACTCAAACCCCCTCTCTGTGTTTTCTGTTGGAATTGAAAGATAAACAAATTAAAGTGTTGTGTGGACATGCATTATGTTTTAGTAATCAATCAAAGCAAAAAAAAATATGGGTTTTTCTGGAAACTGTGAAAACACAGTCACAATCCAAATAAGGCAAGAATTTGAACCTCATAAATTTTAATCTCAGTAATGCCATCTGAATCACCAATGAAAATAATGATTCTAGAAAGTAAAATCAATTTTTTTCATAAAGATTTTACTCAGATATTGCGGTTGATCAGAAAAATGAACTTTGTCAAATTCTGATGATCTAAGCGTTTGTGGACCTCGAGTTCGTCCTCATTGTTAGCTTGAGTGTTTGAGATCACTAGAAAAATACAAGTTGAATTTATAAATCTTCAAATTGTTGATTCGAGATTGAATTAGGGTTAAAAACCCATTTCTGCTCGTGGTTGAAATGATGGTGCTATGTCGTCAATAGGCAATCGGGCTTCCTGTCACTGGTGCCAATCGCGGCATCTAACGTGGGCCAAGCCTCGGTCAAGTTTTGGTGATCACTGATGGCCAGAGGAGGTGGGGTGAGGCCATTTTCTGGTGATGGCCGTTGTGCTTATTTTGATCGAGATAACTCGATTTTGTTTTCGAGTTTAATCTGAGCTTCTTCGTGTTAGGGTAGCAAGAGTGTATCGAGGGTGGTCTATTGGAGGTGATCTTGGAGGCCGGAGGTGGCGGCTTCAATGGTGCACGTGCACGTGTTGGTCGTTTGTATCAGTGTTGATAGGTTTGGGAAGAAGAAGGGTGACTCGAAGCGGCAGTAGTAAAATTTGAATGTTAGCTCAAGTTATTGATCGAAGGGATTTACGTATGTGCGAGATTTAAAAAACTTAAAACAAATTTTTGTGAAAAAATTTATACGGGTCAATCTGGGTAAAAACTCGTAGCAGGGGGCATTTCTTCTCTAGGACGACTCGAGACGGCCTCGGGTTGGCCATGGAAACAGCTAATTCCAGTTTAAAATTTTGAAAACATAAGTTTAAACTAGTTTCTGAATCCATTCTTTAGAAAATAAAGATATTTGTTAATGGAAGGTGAAGTAAATGATATTGAGATGTTTTTTTGAAATTAATTTCAAAATTATATTTTTGATTTAAATTGTTTTACATTTAATAAAATTTGAGAAGTAAATCAAATATTCAAGTGTTAACATAAAACCAAATTTATTTATAATGATTAAATAATGATTAAACAATTAATGATTTGTAATTACTTTATAATTAATAACTAATTAATTAAAGAATAGTTAATTAATAAAAGTATTTAAAATTTAATTAGTTAACAATTAAGAATTAATAAATTGAGATAATTAATTAAAGAATAATTATGTTAAAGTTCATCAAGATTTAATTAATTCATAGTTGAGTAAAATTAAACATTGATTTAAAATAATTAATAAAGATAATTATAGGGTTAATTCACTTAAATCACATTCACCTTAATTAAAGATGATTGACCATTACCAAATGTTGTGCACTGGATTGATATTTCTGTTGTGATTATGATACTGTGTGATGTGAATTGTTTTGTGCTGAACTGTGATTCATGATTTGTTTGTGTGAAAACCCTTTTTGCCCATAAAACGCATTTAAACTTCGATGCGACAGGGAGTCGGATTCCAGCTAGTTATCCGAAATCCACATCGAACCCTGAATGTGAATCTTTGTAATTGATACACACACATGTTTTAAAATTGAGAGCTCACTATTCGGATTAGCCAGGAGAGGACCTTTGTGTCATATAACCCATTCCGAATAGTGATACGACGGAATTAATAACATTTGAAGACGGTGGTGAAGGTCGGTGTCTTCGAGAATGATATGATAACCTATCGAATGTCTCTGCACTGAGTTGCTCTAGTATAGAGATCTCCACATGTGATAGGGAGTCCAATCGAAATTGTGGATACCCGGATTTGCAAGGGCTTCTTCGTTTATTGGACGAAGTGCCTTTGGTTCTGTTCGAACCCGGAATGGACTTGTATGATTATGTGTCTGACACTACACTTTGAGATATAAAGCAGATTTCTTTCAAATACATATCTGTTGGTGGCGGAGAATTTGTTCTCTCAGCTTAACACCCTTCTCTAAGACGTACGAGCTCAGAGGTTATATAGTTGAAGGTTATCCACGATATACTCCCAATTTGGTAGCGTGGCATGCTAAGTGCTGCAGTGTGTTGATGATCATTTGTTGATCATTTGTGATCAAAGCATGGCTTACGTGTAAAGCGTAGCTTTATGGATGAGACTCATCGGACCTCACACCCCGAAAATGGTCGAAACAGGAAAGATGCGGCAAGGTTATGAGGGTCGCACCCATTAGGGTATGTCATTCCCTTTTGGAAAAAGGTAGTATCATGGTATGGACTCGAGTAGAGGGCGCTCGGATACTTTACCTATGTGGTTGCTGCAGTCTCATTTACTGTGTGGTTGTTGCTTTGTGGTATAGGGTGCTCGGATAAAGGTCACAAACGACCGGGGGGTGGCATACTCGAGTAGTAGTTACCTAATTACAGAGGTAACCCGACCTTGTGTTGACAGAGAGCTGGGTAGGTTCTCGGGACGTCCCTCCAGAGGCGTACCTATGTGGCAGTAGGAAGTTCCTTAGCCTGAACATTTGTTGGAAATCCAAAGAAACAATACTAGCCCTGTAACCTGCCATGCAGCGTGGCGGTAACCTGCCTCAAAACATGGTAGCTATAGTAGGCATACGACGAAATGTGGTATGCTGGCTAAGGTTAATATTGTACTTTCGAAATGGCTTTCTACACAATGCACTAGTAATAATGTAACATCCCTAAAATTTTGGTTAAGATAATTTGATAATTAATTTAATTTTTGAAATTAAATTGTGAATAAAAATCCGCATTGTGTTTGATGTTTCAAATTCAATTAGATGTATGTTTATCTATTTATATAAATGGATTTTTATAAGATCATTTGAATTTGATTTGAATAAGTATATATCAAAAGATAGTAAATAAAGGAATTGATTTAAGAAATTCAATAAATTGATTTTAATAAGATTCCTACTTGGAATTCAAAGGTAAATATTTTATAAATAGATTATAAATTTGGAATTTGAATTTGAATTTCAAATACAAATGTATTGAAAAATAAATAGGTATTTTGATTTAGAAGTTATATTTTGAAGCTAATAATTTTTGAATAGCTATTTAAGAGTTATAGAAGTTATAAAAATATAAACATACGAAGATATAAATTCATAATTTAAATTTAAAACATGATTTGTAAATAAAATAAAATAAAAAATTAAGGTTTAAATGCAAATGCATGAATTAATTTAAAACAAGGGTTTAAAATAAAAAAATTCTAAATTAATTCAAGACAAGGATTAAACATAAATTTAACATGCAAACAAGTGTAAGCTTTGTAGCTTATAAGATCACAAGTGTTAACCCAAATAAAGACAAGTGGCATTTTAAATTTATTATCTTTTAAATTAAAATGTAAATAACATATTAAAAAAAATTAGTAAGAAAATCAGGCCATCTTCTTTCAAACAGTTGAAAATCTGAAGACAAAGTAATTCAAAATCTCAAAGCAAAGTTTCAGATTCATGTTGAAGCACTTCGGATCTGAAACAAAATTTTAAATCAAAAGAAAAGGGATGAAGATCAAAATCTGGAAAATGAAGAATAAAGCAGATTTTCTAATGCAAGTCTGAAATCCAACAAATTTTCAAGCAAACTTTGTAAACATTTATCAAAGCTAACTCAAGTCCTGAATTATCAAGTCTATAGCCATTTTTCAAATATGAGATTGGCAATACAACCTGAATCTATGCAAAACAAATGCAAGCCTGTAAACACAACAAAGGAGCAAACCTGGAAAACACACAAGCAAGCAAATGCAAGTGAATCAGATTTAAGTCACAAAAATATCAAAGCCCGTCTCTGTCCGGACTGCAAAATCAGTGAGCAAACCCACTTAACTACATCTGTGCCTTGATATTTTGTTTTATATTTATAGTGTGATTGTTTAAAAAATGCATGAATGTTGTTTAAATATAAAGTTATGCATGGGCATGCCTGTATATGCTCTTGATTTCTGTTTACAGACATAGGATAAGTTTAAAATCTACAAAATCAAACTAAAACCAGATAGCATTTAAGAAAAAAAACAGGAAACAACAGTTTGCCTCAAATCCAAAAACTATTCAACTTGAAAGCCAGATTTCAAAACAAGTTCAAGCCTCTGATCTTCATTTATTAGTGAGTAAACTCCCTTACATCTGCTTATATTTTTGATATTGTGATTGATCTTTGAAGTGTTCTATGAGTTGTGATGGCATGTTGATTTTTTATATGGGTATGATGATGTCTGTGTGTGTATATATATATATATATATATATATATATATATATATATATGGGAACAGGAAAAAGAACATGCCTCTATTCTTTTATTACAAGGATTTAAACCCTGTTTAAAATTTGGTTTTCTTCCTCCCTGTAGCTTATTAGGCTTTGAAATTTAGACAAATTTTGTGAGTATAAACTTAATTTAATCTTTAAAAATGAATTTAGGTAAAACAAATTCAAACTTCTTTATAACATTTGAAAAATACAGTAAAAATTCAAATCATGTTAAATTTCGAACATAGTAGGTTTTATCTCGAATTTACCATGTGAAAGCTTATCAAAAATATTGATTTTTGGAAGTAAAATTACAATTTTTAAATTTGTATTCACTGAGATAGGTTGAAATGATCAATTTTGGAGTTTTTGGCCATGGCCGATCATCGATGCGATGGCTGGAGTCGGGGTTGCTCATGAGGATGGGGGAGGACTTAGGGATTAATGGAAAAATGCTCGATGATTTTGCAGTTTGACATAAATGGTGAACGAGTGGGAATTAGAGCTTAAACCTAATTTTTGGTAGGAACGGAATTCGATTAACCTCGTCTTCTACATGGCATCAGACTGTACGAGAATAGAAGGGATCGATGCATAGTGGTGTGACAGAGGCTTGGACGGAAGCGCGTGGTCTCCGGTGATGTCACGCGGTGGGATGAGGCGAAGTTTGGCAATCGAATAAGTTTGGGAAGAAAAGAATTGGCCTTGAATTCGCTCGATTTCGACTTAGTGATGGTTTCGTATCGTGGATCGCCCGAAACGATTAGGATGGTCGTCGATGACCTAAGAGCAATCATGAGGTTGGTCGAAGGTGACCGGGCTGCCTGTACACATGTACGCGTGTACGCGTGAGGGTTGGAGGGTTGGTTGTTAAAATGTTTGGGAAGATGGGTAGGAGAGGGGAACTCGAAGTTGTTCTCGAGAAAATTCAAGTGTTGGCTCGTGTATGGAAAAGAAGGTACGGGTGAGTTTTGGGTGAAGGCTCGAAATAAATGTGTATTCGTCTCGGGGAGCACTTGATTGAGTCTCGTGTGTTATGATTTTTTAGCTTTAAAACTTTAACAATTTAAGCAAAAATTTATTTCTAAATTTATTCTTTTAAAATTATGATTATTAGTAAGTAGGAATGTGTAGTTAAAATTTTGAAATAAAATGTTTTAAAACTTATATTTTAAAAGAAGTTTATTTTAAATAAAGCTTAGCAATGTGATTAAGGAGTTAATTAAATGTTTTTAAATTGTTAACGTAAAGGTTAAGTTAATTTATATTTTTTTATGATAATTAACTAATTAAGGATTTTTAATTACTTAATAATTAAAGAATGATTTATTTAAAGATTCATTAATGATTAATTAAAATGTTAATTAATTTATAATTAAGGTAATCAATTAAGGAATGATTAATTTATGAAGGTAAGTAAAGGAGGATTTATAAATTAAGGGATAATTAAATTATGTGATTAATTAAAGGATAATTAAATTATGTGATTAACTGAAGGATAATTAATTAAGGTGATTAATTTATTTATATTATAAATTAAAGGTTAATTAATTTGGATAATTAATTAACAGATAATTAATTAAAGAGTTATTTAATTAATGTGATAAATTAAGGTTAACTTATTAATTTAAGACAATTACTTAATGAAAGTAATCAACGTTAATTACTCAAAGGTTGCTAATTAAAGTAATTATAAGAGGATAATTAATTTAATATGATATTAAATAAAGTTAATTAATTAATTTAATAATTAGGGTTAATTAATTAAGTAATTAAACATTATTAATTTATAATTAGAAGTTAATTAATGATTATGGATAAATTAATTATGATAATTAATTGAGAAATTATTTAATTATTGTTGGTGATTAAAATTTAATCAGTATAAATTAGTGATAATTTAATTTATTGATTAAGATAAATAATTAAAGGTCAATTAAATTATGAAAGTGATTAAGAAGCAATTATTAATTTAGAATTGATTACTTTTAATTAAGAATAATTAATCAGAGGATTAATTATAAATTAAAATTTAATTAATAAATGATTAAGGAGTAATAAATATTGATTTGTAATTAATTAATATTAATTAACCAAGATAAAAAAATTTATTCATAAGTAACTGACCTGATTTAATTTAAATCAGATAATTTAATTTACTTTGACTTATGCATGTTTGGATTCTATTTGATGTTTGAAGGGTTGATATTCCTCAATATGTGATGCTTTATGATGTGTGTTGCTGTGTATTGATCTGTGATATTTGTGATATAATTTCTGTGTAAATACTCCTTGGCCCGTAAAACAACATTTGAATTTCGATGCGCCAGGGAGTCGGATTCCAGTTGGTTATCTGAAACCCACACCGAATTGTAATAATGAATCTTTGTGATTGATAAATTTATTTTATCTGTGATCTGTGAATGAAGATAAACATTATGAGTTATACCGCTTATCGATATATTTGTGATGATTGTTATTGCACTATTGTGTGTAAACCACTGGACCACACTTATACACACACAAATATGGATTGCACGTGGAAATCGGTTAAGACACAGATTTTTGAATAGTTTGAATTTGAATTTTTAATTCATATGGTTTTGGAAATAGATTTGATTTAAATTGAACGGCTTTTGAAAACAAGTGTTTTAAAAATGAAAGTTTTTTCTGAGTAACTTAATAAAGGTTTGAAAGTTGAATAATCTGATATAAATTGGAATTCAATATCTGAAATTGAATTCTAGATTGGGTATTTATAATTTAAAAACGGTATATAAGCTTATATGGGTTTTAAACCATTTTTAATAACTGTTGTGGGGATTTTAATTAACCTCAAAAATGTTAACTTGTATAAATAAAAATCGGATTTTCCGAAATAAAAACAATTTGTTTTCAGACAATAAAAGCTTTCATATGATTAATGAACTACCAATTTATATTGAAGGGATTTCAAGTTTGAATTTAAAATGATTTTCCAAATGATGGAAGAATCTTTGGAAACGAGTTTTGAAAGATATAAGTTAAATCTTGATTTAAAGATTTAACGAGTTAATCCAATTTGAAATGGAATTGTCTTGAGAAGCTATGAATGAACATTTGTTTCAAAGATTGACGAATCTTGTTTTAGATTGAAAGGGGATCTTAAAAAGTGAATCTTTTGTTTAAAAGATTAAAGTGTTGAAATTATCTAAACCATTGAAGATTTTTGAAATAAATCTTTTTGCTTAAAAAAAAGATTTATAAATGGTAATTTGTTTAACCATTTAAAAGAAAAGTTTTGGGTTTCAAAGTTGCGACTTAACTGAAAACCCATATCCATATGCTTTTAAGTATTGCGCTCACTATTCGGTTTAGCCGGGAGAGGACCTTGTGTCATATAACCCATTCCGAATAGTGATACGACGTTATGGATAGCATTTGAAGACCGTGGTGAAGACCGGGTATTTGCGAGAACGATAGGATGACCTATCGATTTTCTCTATACCGAGTAGCTATGGTATAGAGATTCCCTAAGTGATGGGAAGTCCGATCGGGATTGTGGATTCCTGGATTTGCAAGGGCTTCTTCGAAAGTGCATTCGGTTCTGTTCGAACTCGGAACAGACTTGAATGGATGTGTGTCTGACACTACACTTTGAGATGTAAAACCGGTTTCTATCAAATACATTTCTGTTTGGTGGCGGAGAATTTATTCTCTTAGCTTAACACCCTTCTCTGAGACGTACGAGCTCTGAGGTTATGTAATTGATGGTTACCAGTAATACATTTCCAATTTGGTAATGTGGCATACGAAGTGCTGCTGATAATTTGTTGATCAAAGCATGGCTTTTGTGAAAAGCGTAGCTTGTGGATGAGTCTTCGTCGAACTTCACAACCCGGAATGGTCGAAACAAGAAGAATGCAGCAAGGTTATTTGGGGGTAGTGCCCCCTGAGGGTATGTTCATTTCCTTTTGGATAGAGGTGATATCATGGTATGGAGCCCATATATTTAACCAATTCGGTTACTGCAAATACATTACTTTGTGGTTGTTGGTATCGAGCGCTCGGATAAAGGTTGGTTACGACAGGGGGATGGCATACTCGTGTCAGTAGTTACCTAGTTACAGAAGTAACCCGGCCTTGTGTTGGTAGAGATCCGGTTAGGTTCTTGGGGTGTCCCTCCAGAGGCGTACCCATGTGGCCCAGGAAGTTCCTTAGCCTGACCATTTGTTGGAAATCCATTCTCTAATACGCGCCTTGTACAGTTTTAGTTGTAGAACCTGCCATCTAATATGGTAGCTATAGCATGCATACTATAATGGTACATATGCTAGCTAAGATTAATATTATACTTTCGAAATGATTTTCCACACCGTGCACTTATAATAATAATATCAAATGATTTTCGCGTATCAAGCATATTTGACTATCATAAGGAGAAATCTTCCCCAAATCTGCGTTCGCATTGTGTGTGTGGCGGGAGGCCTCATGGTAGTTTCATTTTCCAAAACCATTGCAGATTTCAAAATTTAAATTCTTTTGTTTGTGTTAAAGATGAACTGTTTTTGTTTGCTCATACCAGTCCCATGACTGACCCGGTGTTTATTGTTCCTTTCCTAAACTCTGGGTGCCCACTATTTTCCACACGGACAGTCTGGAGTTGGGTTTTTCAGATATAGACATCGATTCATTAGCTTCTAGCTTTCTCTTTGGTATTCTTTGGAGGTCTTGGATATTGGAGTCTTTGGTGGACGAGACTTGTTTACCTGGGTGAAACGAGATGGTGGTTTGAGCTTGTGTTTTTGGAGTTGGCTTTGGAGCATTGGATTTGAGTTGCAGTTGCTGTTTGGAGTTTTGGTTCCGCTGCTAGTTCATTTATTTTTCCGTTGTAGCATCTTTATCTTGTATCTCTGATATTGATTCTTATTGTATCATTGTTGTATCGAATGTTGTATATCAATGATATTCATTTGTTTTTCTTCCGCCGTGTTGTTATACTTGATGTGTTATAAGCTCCGGCGACTCGGATTTGAACGGTCGAATCTGCGGCATTCGAGTACGTTAAAGTATGGATGTCGATTTTCGAATGCGAAAAATACGTATCGTTACATTTGGTATCAGAGCTGAAAGTTGAAACTTTAGCTCAGGAGTATAACACATTAAGTAACTCATTAGAGATAGGGTGAAGTATACCCTAGAATGAGTAATCCCTAAGATATCCATTCGAATGCCTCAGTAAATTCTCTTACTATCCACTGATAGTAAGTATGAGTGCGAGAAGAGAACGAGATAGGGGACAGGGAATACGACTGCAAATGGTCAATACCCTGCAATAGCGGAAACAATCTCCTTTGATTCGTCTTTTCAATTCTTTGATGAATTCCTGGCAGTTTCGGGAAGAAGTTCTGATATATTTGCATGGGACACAAACTCCAGATGGGTCGGAATTGTTTATTTGGATGAATTGTTTGCTTTGGTTGCTATGGTTGATTGGTATATTTTGGGTGTTTAAACTAAAAGTTTTGGATTGTATCCATATATCTGTTTATTCTATTGGGTCCCGGTATATTCTACGAATGGTTAGCTATTTTTCGAACTAACCGATACCCTATATATTCGTAGTTTTGGTGACCCGAATGTCTTGTATTGTATGAGTTCGTTCTCATAATTATAAGTGATATTCTGATTTGGGAAGCCAAATGCAGAATAATTATTCATTTTGATCGGGTAATTCATCTCTCTATCTATCATCTGTTCTTGGTTATCTCCCTTACAAATTTCGAGGACAAAATTTTCTTAAGGGGGGAAATCTGTAACATCCCTGAAATTTTAGTTAAGATAATTTGATAATTAATTTAATTTTTGAAATTAAACTGTGAATAAAAATCTGCATTGTGTTTGAAGTTTAAAATTCAATTAGATGTATGTTTATCTATTTATATAAATGGATTTTTATAAGATCATTTGAATTTGATTTGAATAAATATATATCAAAATATAGTAAATAAAGGAATTGATTTAAGAAATTCAATAAATTGATTTTAATAAGATTCCTATTTGGAATTCAAAGGTAAATATTTTATAAATAAATTATAAATTTGGAATTTGAATTTGAATTTCAAATACAAATGTATTGAAAAATAAATAGGTATTTTGATTTAGAAGTTATATTTTGAAGCTAATAATTTTTGAACAGCTATTTAAGAGTTATAGAAGTTATAAAAATATAAACATATGAAGATATAAATTCATAATTTAAATTTAAAACATGATTTGTAAATAAAATAAAAAATAAAATAAGGTTTAAATGCGAATGCATGAATTAATTTAAAACAAGGGTTTAAAATAAATAAAATTCTAAATTAATTCAAGACAAGGATTAAACATAAATTTAACATGCAAACAAGTGTAAGCTTTGTAGCTTATAAGATCACAAGTGTTAACCCAAATAACGACAGGTGGCATTTTAAATTTATTTTCTTTTAAATTAAAATGTAAATAACATATTAAAAAAAAATTAGTACGAAAATTAGGCCATCTTCTTTCAAACATTTGAAAATCTGAAAACAAAGTAATTCAAAATCTCAAAGCAAAGTTTCAGATTCATGTTGAAGCACTTTAGATCTGAAACAAAATTTTAAATCAAAAGAAAAGGGATAAAGATCAAAATCTGGAAAATGAAGAACAAAGCAGATTTTCTAATGCAAGCCTGAAATCCAACAAATTATCAAGCAAACTTTGTAAACATTTATCAAAGCTAACTCAAGTCCTGAAGTATCAAGTCTATAGCCATTTTTCAAATATGAGATTGGCAATACAACCTGAAGCTATGCAAAACAAATGCAAGCCTGTAAACACAACAAAGAAGCAAACCTGGAAAACACACAAGCAAGCAAATGCAAGTGAATCAGATTTAAGTCACAAAAATATCAAAGCCCGTCTCTGTCTAGACTTTAAAATCGGTGAGCAAACCCACTTAACTACCTCCGTTCCATGATATTCTGTTCTATACTTATAGTGTGATTGATTAAAAAATGCATGCATGTTGTTTAAATATAAAGTCATGAATGGGCATGCCTATATATGCTCTTGATTTCTGTTTACAGACATAGGATAAGTTTAAAATCTGCAAAATCAAACTAAAACCAGAAAGCATTTCCGATAAAAACTGGAAACAACAGTTTTCCTCAAATCCAAAAACTATTCAACTTAAAAGCAAGATTTCAAAACAAGTTCAAGCCTTTGAGCTTCATTTATTGGTGAATAAACTCCCTTACATCTGCTTATATTTTTGATATTGTGATTGATCTTTGAAGTGTTCTATGAGTTGTGACGGCATGTTGATTTTTTATATGGGTATGATGATGTCTGTATATATATATATATCTGGGAACAGGCAAAAGAACATATCTCTATTCTTTTATTATAGGGATTTAAACCCTGTTTAAAATTTGGTTTTCTTCCTCCTTGTAGCTTATTTGGCTTTGAAATTTAGACAAAGTTTGTGAGTATAAATTTATTTAAGCTTTAAAAATGAATTTAGGTAAAACAAATTCAAACTTCTTTGTAACATTTGAAAAATACAGTAAAAATTCAAATCATGTTAAATTTCATAGTAGGTTTTATCTCGAATTTACCATCTGAAAGCTTATCAAAAATATTGATTTTTGGAAGTAAAATTACAATTTTTAAATTTGTATTCATTGAGATAGGTTGAAATGATCAATTTTGGAGTTTTTGGCTATGGCCGATCATCGATGCGATGACTGGAGTGGGGGTTGCTCGTGAGGATGGGGGAGGACTTAGGGATTAATGGAAAAATGCTCGATGATTTTGTAGTTTGACGTAAATGGTGAACGAATGGGAATTAGAGCTTAAACCTAATTTTTTATAGGAACGGAATTCGATTAACCTCGTCTTCGACATGGCGTCGGACTGCACGAGAATAGAAGGGATCGATGCATAGTGGTGTGACGGAGGCTTGGACGGAAGCGCGTGGTCTCCTGTGACATCACGCGGTGGGACGAGGCGAAGTTTGGCGATCGAATGGGTTTGGGAAGAAAAGAATTGGCCTTAAATTCGCTCGATTTCGACTCAGTGATGGTTTCGTATCGTGGATCTCTCGAAATGATTAGGATGGTCGTCGACGACCTGAGAGCAATTGTGAGGTTGGTCGGAGGTAACTGGGCTGCCTATACACGTGTACGCATGTACGCGTGAGGGTTGGAGGGTTGGCTGTTGAAATGTTTGGGAAGAAGGGTAGGAGGGGGGAACTCGAAATTGTTCTCGAGAAAATTCATGTGTTGGCTCGTGAATGGGTTCGTGTATCTTGATGGATACTGGGTATAAAGAATTTAACAAAAATTAAGTTTTAAAAAGAAGGTACGGGTGATTTTTGGGTGAAGGCTCGAAGTAAATGTGTGACGCCCCACCTCTATACCCACGCTAGCCAAGAACATTACGGTGAATGCTGTCAACTAGCACGGAGAATAAGGCTGTTGAGGAGCGACCATCCGTGTAATTGCTTTGTGCGAGCATCGATATGTCAGATAGTATAGCATGCAATTCTTTTCAAGTGGAAATCCGACATGCCGACACAAACTCAAAGCTACTACACAGTGGCTATAATATCTTCGGAAATAAATATAGAAGTAAACATAACATAAATCAGTCACAGACAATTCATATCACAAAGGCGGAAATAGATATGAATATAACACATGAAAGTGTTCATCAGAGTAGTGGTCTAAAAAGATCTACAATATCCCAAAAGAATAGTTACATGAACTACACAAAAGAGTAAGTATACATTATGGAGTCTGTATCTCAAATGTATACAACAAAAACTACTAATCTAAGTAGTAAGCAAAAGGTCAGAGTAATGGATCCCCGGAGAGAAGTCAAGTCGAAGCACCTGCAACATCTCGGTCTGACCCGAGTATTATTTATAAGAAAATAATAAACGGATCAGTCTAACTATAAATATCAGATAACATGATATAGAATAGGAGATATGACTAAACACATAATAATCACAATGCCAAGCTGTGATATATATAAATAATTGAAAATCAACAAGAGATTAATCAATATCACGATAATCTACTCAAGATAAAAAGGAATGTCATACTCCTAATTTCATTCACCAAGCCACAACAAATGACATATAAGATATGGCATAGACGTATAATATCCATAATGGCATACTACTATAAGTATGTAAATGATAATCAACAAACGATTAATCAATATCAAAGAATCTTCTCAAATATCCAAAAAGGGTATCATACACAAAACTCGTGTTCACAACAAGTTAATGACACACAAATTCACCTATGCACAAGAATTGATAAATCATATCAATAGAAATCACAAAGTTGGTGAAACATAAATTCCAGAAATCAACACAAGAAATCCAGTCAATGACACACAAATTCACCTATACACAAGAATTGATAAATCATATCAATAGAAATCACAAAAATAGGTGAAGTATAAATTCCAGAATTCGACACACGAAATCCAGAAATTTCACAAAATAAGGGGGGAAGGCCTATTACATGAACAGGAGCATGAAAACTCACCAACAGCTGTAACACACGAACAAGAAGCTATCTCATGGTAGCTAGCCATTAATTTGACACACGAATGGTCCGAAGACCTGACACACGAATGGTCCGAAGACCGTGGGTTGCTACCCCACCAAATTGAGTCGAAACTCCACAAAACGGGGTTTAGTCTCCCTCGCAGACAAAGAGACATCGCACATTGCTAGTCTAAATCACAAAGATGATCGTCATGATCAACGAGAAGTGTTAATTACACTAAGCTAGTAAATATATGAGTTTAGCATCATGTCCCATAACCACTAGCTTAACTTAAATATTTACGAACAAACTGTAGATATCCACTAGGAAATTGTCACAAGAGATTCAATCGAACAAGTCCAAGAATTAACCGACGAAGTAAACGTAAGCGTTTCATACCACTCATTTTACTAAGCCGTTTAATTAGATTTCTCGTACGAGTGAGGTAAAGGTTTATATATAATAATAGATTGGAAAACGGTTTTATAAACGAATTTGGTATTAAAATAGTTTTGAAATCGTTTGAGAAAGAGTTTTGATATTTACTACTAGTATAGAAAACCTTTATAATTTTTAAAGTGATAAAACACAAAGAAGATTGTAGAAACAATCAATCACTAAAATTCACATACGAAGATGTGAATAAAAATCCAACGAAACCGATAAAGAATCCATCAAAATGGATACTCAAGAAAATCCCTAAAAAGGAGTCATCAAAGTCATAATAATTGATAACAATAAATAGGAAACAACACGAATTGACTTAAGTTGGAAATTTAAGCAACAAGGCAAAGCAGGCAAAAATCATCAGGTCGGTCGGCCGGACTCCCTGAGTCAGTTGACCGAACCTAAAACAGAAAGTGCTTATGCACTTGGAAGCAGGTCGGTTGACCGGACCAGGGGGGTCGGTCGGCCGAACCAGAAACAAAAGTGCAACTGCACATTTGGAAGCAGGTCGGTCGACCGAATCAGGGGGTCGGTCGGCCGGACCTGTTTCCAGCCTCTTCCCTGCCTATTACAAATGAGGTTCAATCTTGACCAAATTGCATTCTCTCGAGCAACGGCGCTAAGGGATTATGCCAATCGACTACCCGGCCCTATATGCTCCTCGATGCATCACCAAAAACATGTTCAAACATCAAAGTTAGGATTTTTAACGAATTGAATTCAAAACACAAAAATTTGGAATATACACCAATTCAATCCAATCCAAAAGCAAATACACACGAATAAGTGTTAGGAATTCATACCTAACATTCGAAGATAATTCATAGACTTAGATGTGAGATTAAAAATCTCACCTTTGAACTAAAATTTATGAAGATGAAGCTTGAAAGCAAATGGAAATCAACCACACTTCAATCTCACACTAGAAGCTTGAATCAAAGCTTAAAAGAAGAACATTCCCTAAGTTAGGTTTAGGAAATTTCAGAAATTCAAAGAGAGAATGAGTTGGAGAAGAAGAAGAGGAAGCTTACCAATGGGTTCTCTTTGAATTTGGAGCAAGAACTTGAGCTAGCAAGAGGAACTAGGGTTTGGAGTTTTAATTTCCACTCTCTTCTACCATTGTTGCTAAAGCTGAAGAGTTAGGAATTAGAAATGAAGTAATGAAGAGGAGAGGGGGATTGGGACTGAGTTAGTAAGTGGTTAATTGGCTCAGCCCAAACCAAAGCCCAAAGCAAAAAGTAGCAAAAATCAACTTTCTCCAAACATATCGAAGCTTATACTCAAAAAGGTCGCAAACATCATTTTGAACTCAATGGGGGTGGTCTCGAGTCCTAATTCGACTGTTTGCAAAAAGTAGCTTTTCGGACTAAAATCCGACTAGCGATAAATATTTAAATAAGATATTTAAATATAAAATCGATAAATATGCGGGTTGTTACAGACTCCCCTCCTTAAAGAAATTGCGTCCTCGCAATACTTAAGAAGAAAATAAGAAGTAACAACCATAGAAGCATATCAACACAAAAGAAAATTTGAAATAGGAAGTTCACCATAAAGAGCACGAAAGAGTTAGCACGAACGGGATCGCTCGATGAATTCTCTGGATTCCCAAGAGCAATCCATAGGATTTGAGAACCATTGAACTATCACAGAAAGAACATCTTTATTCCGAAGGCGCTCAACCTCCGAAGTAATGATGCGAATGGAATGTTGCTCATAAATCAAATCTGGTGAAACTTCAATTTCCACAATAACACCGGGCTCAAGAATAAAAACCGGAAACATAAAAGCATTTCCATAGTTAAAAGACGTGGAAATCGTCATGAGTATCAGAAAGTTGAGCCAGTGCAACGGCGTAGTACAAATACGGTACGCCCGAGAAACTAGAAACTCGAATAAATTTGGAACACCGACGTAGTACAAAGACGGTACGTCCAATGAACCAAAAAGCCAAGTCATTGATGTAGTGCAAACGGTACATCCAATGAATCAAATGACAAAGACATTGATGTAGTATAAGCGGTACATCCAATGAATCAAATAGCAAAGACATTGATGTAGTACAAACGGTACATCCAATGAATCAAATAACAAAGTCATTGATGTAGTACAAGCGGTACATCCAATGAATCAAATGACAAAGACATTGATGTAGTACAAACGGTACATCCAATGAATCAAATAACAAAGACATTGATGTAGTACAACGGTACATCCAATGAATCAAAGACATTGATGTAGTACAAACGGTACATCCAATGAATCAAAAGCAAAGACATTGATGTAGTACAAACGGTACATCCAATGAATCAAATAACAAAGACATTGATGTAGTACAACGGTACATCCAATGAATCAAAGACACTGATGTAGTACAAACGGTACATCCAATGAATCAAAAGCAAAGACATTGATGTAGTACAAACGGTACATCCAATGAATCAAAAGCAAAGACATTGATGTAGTACAAATGGTACATCCAATGAATCAAAAGCAAAGACATTGATGTAGTACAAGCGGTACATCCAATGAATCAAACAACGAAAACATTGATGTAGTACAAACGGTACATCCAATGAATCAAACAAGACGGAACATCGATGTAGTATAATAACAGTACATCCGATGAACCGAACACCATAAAAGAACATCGGACACTAGTCCATAAAAGGAATGAGATAAAGCTCAATAAAACGAAGTGTACCAAAACGTCCGATGAACTTGATGAAAAGATAATTCCATTCACACAACATCAAAGAATCAACCACTTGATGCCTACGACAAAGCGCATTGGCAACACGATTTCCCTTCCGGGAATAAAAAGAATATCAAGATCATAAGATGCCAGGAACTCGAGTCAACATGAAGTTCCTTAAGAGAACATAGATATTCCAAAGATTTATGATCGAGGTGGAGAACAAATTTCTCCCCCAAATATGATGATGCCAAATTCCCAAAAGTAAAAACAATAGCCGCGAGCACTAGATAATGAGTGGCATACCTAGTCTCGATCGGCTATAATGATTTAGAAGCACAAGTGATAGCACGTTCTCCTTTGCAAGAGAACGGCATCCAAACCAATATGACTAGTATCGGTACAACTAGCAAAGTCTTGGTTCCCCTTCAGGAATCACAAGAACAAGAGTATTGAAAGAAAGAGTTCTTTTAGATAATCTTCTTTCTCGAAAAGCTAAAACTTTCAAAATCACAATTATTTCAATGTAAAAATATTTCTAGAAAAATTTACAATTTACAAGTCAATATATCGTGTCTGATTGTCACATCAAAGCCTTTAGGAAATTCCTATCGATAACGTTGATCAAGCGCATCGACCAAAATTCTTAAAACACTAAATGGGCAATACAATCACAAAACCGTATTCTATAGGATAAGTAAGTTTTTCAAAAACTTCTAAGAATATTCTTTGCTCGTTTTAAGAACAAAAATCCAGTTACACTTATAAATAAATCTTATGAAAAAGATTTGCAAAATTTTAAATTGCTATTTTCATCCAAAAATCAATAAATACAAGAATGGTCTCATCGAAATATTCATAGAATATTCGATTTATAAAATGGATGAAATAGGCTGGAAAAACTGAATGACATAATAATTCATTCATAGGAATCATAACAAGTGCGGAATGCGGTAAGTGGAATGCTAACTCCCGCAACTCGTAACAAATGAAAATCGGTGGCAAGGTCGAACTAGAAAGACCTAAACACCACACAAAAGATTTCTTAGGTGATAATCCTAAGACAAGCTCAAAAATTCCGAAAAATTTCTCTAACTACATGAATGAGAGAAATAACACTTTCCTTATAAGTGGGCTTAAGGAATAAAATGATGCCATCAAGTTGGAATCAAAATCATAAAGGAAGAATAGAAATCTGCTTAACAGATTGAAAATGTCGAAGATGAATAGTCCACTCGAAAAATAGGACATGGGCTTCACAATGGTTAAGTCGATCCTTTCAAAAAAAATCAATTTCGAAGCCTAAGTAAAAATATCGTCTCAGAAAGAAAAGTCACATAAAATAATTTCGACATCTAAACAAAAGCAAATTGTTGCGGATCCATCCGGATTCACAACCCTCAAAGAAGTCTTCAAGCCCAAAATGTTTAAAAAGAATCAACAAGTTCTTTTGATATAAATTAGTGAGATGGAACCCATATCAAAAAGAACTCGAAAAGGAAAATCATAAAACAAATGTCATCAAGGATAAAATGGCTACCTTGACTAAGAGAAGAGTTGCCAGGAGCTTGCAGCTTCCCTTCTCTCTTGCTTGGAAGCTTAGGACACGAGGATAAAAGATGGCCCGAACCTTTGCAATACCGACAAAAGAGGGGTTTCGTGCACTCCCTTGCATAGTGGTCCGTGGAACCACAATTGTAGCATTGACCACGACTAGAGGTAGGAGTCTTTGCTACCGGAATTTGTTGATTCCCTTTCTTATTAGAATTGGGGCCTTTGAATTTGATAGGCCTCTTCAAGTTATTGTCGAAGTTCTGTTGGGCACGCATAACTTCAACATCACCTTCATTATCGGCCTCTTCAAGACGAAGAGCGATATCAATAAGCTGATTAAATGAAACTTCAAGTTTCAAAAGTAATGGCTTCTTAAGATTCTTATTCAAGCCATAGACGAATCTCTGATTTTTCTTCATTGGGGTGTTAATGTATTCAACCCCGTATTTGGAAAGAGATTCGAAAGGTGCGACATAGTCTGTCACAGAAGATTCACCTTGAACAAGGTCAATAAAACGCCGGGCCAAAGTTACTTTTTCGGCCTCCGGCACAAATTTCAATTCGAACCTTTCCCGGAATCGCTCCCAAGTGAGATCCACTTCAATGATTTCAGAAATTAAAAGCTCATACCAATCTAATGCTCTTTCTTGGAGCATGCTAGAAGCCACTTGGACTCGATGTAGATCAATAAGGTCCATGCAAGAAAAGATGCGATCGCATGATTTGAGCCAAGCTTGAATTTCTACAACGCTCTCGGCTCCCGTGAATGGCCTTCCACCCAAATCGGTATAGTCTCTGCAAAGGCGTGCAAAACCGGATCTAGGATGAGTAGGCTCTGGATTGGGTCCGGCTGATTGAGCGTTCTTAACAAGATCTAGAAGCTGCTGGGCAGACATAAATACACCATCCTGGGGAGTAGCACTAGATTGACCGGCGCTGGGATGGCCAGGTCTAACCATTTCTCTTCTTTAAGAAAGTAAGAAGGAGAAAAGTTATTCTCAAAATAAATATCAAGCAATCTTAATAGATAAAACAAGGAATCATAAAAGAAAATAGGATAGGACGGTACGAAGACCCGAATAAAATCCTAAAGCACGACTCCTAAGATGGACTTAGGACGATAATCCTTGTTATAATATTCCATATTGTTCCGAAGTTTGGCTCTGATACCAAGCTGTGACGCCCCACCTCTATACCCACGCTAGCCAAGAACATTACGGTGAATGCTGTCAACTAGCACGGAGAATAAGGCTGTTGAGGAGCGACCATCCGTGTAATTGCTTTGTGCGAGCATCGATATGTCAGATAGTATAGCATGCAATTCTTTTCAAGTGGAAATCCGACATGCCGACACAAACTCAAAGCTACTACACAGTGGCTATAATATCTTCGGAAATAAATATAGAAGTAAACATAACATAAATCAGTCACAGACAATTCATATCACAAAGGCGGAAATAGATATGAATATAACACATGAAAGTGTTCATTAGAGTAGTGGTCTAAAAAGATCTACAATATCCCAAAAGAATAGTTACATGAACTACACAAAAGAGTAAGTATACATTATGGAGTCTGTATCTCAAATGTATACAACAAAAACTACTAGTCTAAGTAGTAAGCAAAAGGTCAGAGTAATGGATCCCCGGAGAGAAGTCAAGTCGAAGCACCTGCAACATCTCGGTCTGACCCGAGTATTATTTATAAGAAAATAATAAACGGATCAGTCTAACTATAAATATCAGATAACATGATATAGAATAGGAGATATGACTAAACACATAATAATCACAATGCCAAGCTGTGATATATATAAATAATTGAAAATCAACAAGAGATTAATCAATATCACGATAATCTACTCAAGATAAAAAGGAATGTCATACTCCTAATTTCATTCACCAAGCCACAACAAATGACATATAAGATATGGCATAGACGTATAATATCCATAATGGCATACTACTATAAGTATGTAAATGATAATCAACAAACGATTAATCAATATCAAAGAATCTTCTCAAATATCCAAAAAGGGTATCATACCCAAAACTCGTGTTCACAACAAGTTAATGACACACAAATTCACCTATGCACAAGAATTGATAAATCATATCAATAGAAATCACAAAGTTGGTGAAACATAAATTCCAGAAATCAACACAAGAAATCCAGTCAATGACACACAAATTCACCTATACACAAGAATTGATAAATCATATCAATAGAAATCACAAAAATAGGTGAAGTATAAATTCCAGAATTCGACACACGAAATCCAGAAATTTCACAAAATAAGGGGGGAAGGCCTATCACATGAACGGGAGCATGAAAACTCACCAACAGCTGTAACACACGAACGAGAAGCTATCTCATGGTAGCTAGCCATTAATTTGACACACGAATGGTCCGAAGACCTGACACACGAATGGTCCGAAAACCGTGGGTTGCTACCCCACCAAATTGAGTCAAAACTCCACAAAACGGGGTTTAGTCTCCCTCGCAGACAAAGAGACATCGCACATTGCTAGTCTAAATCACAAAGATGATCGTCATGATCAACGAGAAGTGTTAATTACACTAAGCTAGTAAATATATGAGTTTAGCATCATGTCCCATAACCACTAGCTTAACTTAAATATTTACGAACAAACTATAGATTTCCACTAGGAAATTGTCACAAGAGATTCGATCGAACAAGTCCAAGAATTAACCGACGAAGTAAACATAAGCGTTTCATACCACTCATTTTACTAAGCCGTTTAATTAGATTTCTCGTACAAGTGAGGTAAAGGTTTGTATATACTAATAGATTGGAAAACGGTTTTATAAACGAATTTGGTATTAAAATAGTTTTGAAATCGTTTGAGGAAAGAGTTTTGATATTTACTACTAGTATAGAAAACCTTTATAATTTTTAAAGTGACAAAACACAAAGAAGATTGTAGAAACAATCAATCACTAAAATTCACATACGAAGATGTGAATAAAAATCCAACGAAACCGATAAAGAATCCATCAAAATGGATACTCAAGAAAATCCCTAAAAAGGAGTCATCAAAGTCATAATAATTGATAACAATAAATAGGAAACAACACGAATCTATTTAAGTTGGAAATTTAAGCAACAAGGCAAAGTAGGCAAAAATCATCAGGTCGGTCGGCCGGACTCCCTGAGTCGGTCGACCGAACCTAAAATAGAAAGTGCTTATGCACTTGGAAGCAGGTCGGTCGACCGGACCAGGGGGGTCGGTCGACCGAACCAGAAACAAAAGTGCAACTGCACATTTGGAAGCAGGTCGGTCGACCGAACCAGGGGGTCGGTCGACCGAACCAGGGGGTCGGTCGGCCGGACCTGTTTCCAGCCTCTTCCCTGCCTATTACAAATGAGGTTCAATCTTGACCAAATTGCATTCTCTCGAGCAACGGCGCTAAGGGATTATGCCAATCGACTACCCGGCCCTATATGCTCCTCGATGCATCACCAAAACACATGTTCAAACATCAAAGTTAGGATTTTTAACGAATTGAACTCAAAACATAAAAATTTGGAATATACACCAATTCAATCCAATCCAAAAGCAAATACACACGAATAAGTGTTAGGAATTCATACCTAACATTCGAAGATAATTCATAGACTTAGATGTGAGATTAAAAATCTCACCTTTGAACTAAAATTTATGAAGATGAAGCTTGAAAGCAAATGGAAATCAACCACACTTCAATCTCACACTAGAAGCTTGAGTCAAAGCTTAAAAGAAGAACATTCCCTAAGTTAGGTTTAGGAAATTTCAAAAATTCAAAGAGAGAATGAGTTGGAGAAGAAGAAGAGGAAGCTTACATATGGGTTCTCTTTGAATTTGGAGCAAGAACTTGAGCTAGCAAGAGGAACTAGGGCTTGGAGTTTTAATTTCCACTCTCTTCTACCATTGTTGCTAAAGCTTGAAGAGTTAGGAATTAGAAATGAAGTAATGAAGAGGAGAAGGGGATTGGGACTGAGTTAGTAAGTGGTTGATTGGCTCAGCCCAAACCAAAGCCCAAAGCAAAAAGTAGCAAAAATCAACTTTCTCCAAACATATCGAAGCTTATACTCAAAAAGGTCGCAAACGTCATTTTGAACTCAATGGGGGTGGTCTCGAGTCCCAATTCGACTGTTTGCAAAAAGTAGCTTTTCGGACTAAAATCCGACTAACGATAAAATATTTAAATAAGATATTTAAATATAAAATCGATAAATATGCGGGTTGTTACAAAATGTGTCTTCGTCTCGGGGAGCACTTGATTGAGTCTCGTGTGTTATGATTTTTTGGCTTTAAAACTTTAACAATTTAAGCAAAAATTTATTTCTAAATTTGTTCTTTTTGAAATTATGATTATTAGTAAGTAGGAATGTGTAGTTAAATTTTTTGAAATAAAATGTTTTAAAACTTATATTTTAAAAGAAGTTTATTTTAAATAAAGCTTAGCAATGTGATTAAGGAGTTAATTAAATGTTTTTAAATTGTTCACTTAAAGGTTAAGTTAATTTATATTTTTTTATGATAATTAACTAATTAAGGTATTTTAATTACTTAATAATTAAAGAATGATTTATTTAAAGATTCATTAATGATTAATTAAAATGTTAATTAATTTATAATTAAGGTAATCAATTAAGGAATGATTAATTTATGAAGGTAATTAAAGGATGATTTACAAATTAAGGGATAATTAAATTATGTGATTAATTAAAGGATAATTAAATTATGTGATTAACTGAAGGGTAATTAATTAAGGTGACTAATTTATTTGTATTATAAATTAAAGGTTAATTAATTAGGATAATTAATTAACAGATAATTAATTAAAGAGTTAGTTAATTAATATGATAAATTAAGATTAACTTATTAATTTAAGATAATTACTTAATGAAAATAATTAAGGTTAATTACTTAAAGGTTGCTAATTAAAGTAATTAATAAGAGGATAATTAATTTAATATGATATTAAGTAAAGGTAATTAATTAATTTAATAATTAGGGTTAATTAATTAAGTAATTAAACATTATTAATTTATAATTAGAAGTTAATTAATGATTATGGATAAATTAATTACGATAATTAATTGAGAAATTATTTAATTATTGTTGGTGATTAAAACTTAATCAATAGAAATTAGTGATAATTTAATTTATTGATTAAGATAACTAATTAAAGGTCATTTAAATTATGAAAGTGATTAAGAAGTAATTATTAATTTAGAATTGATTATTTTTAATTAAGAATAATTAATCAAAGGATTAATTATAAATTAAAATTTAATTAATAGATGATTAAGGAGTAATAAATCAAATTGATTTGCAATTAATTAATATTAATTAACCAAGATAAAAAAAATTATTCATAAGTAACTGACCTGATTTAATTTAAATCAGATAATTTAATTTACTTTGACTTATGAATGTTTGGATTCTATTTGATGTTTGAAGGGTTGATATTCCTCAATATGTGATGCTTTTTGATGTGAGTTGTTGTGTATTGATCTGTGATATGTGTGATATGTTTCTGTGTAAATACTCCTTGGCCCGTAAAACAACACTTGAATTTCGATGCGACAGGGAGTCGGATTCCAGTTGGTTATCCGAAACCCACATCGAATTGTGATAATGAATCTTTGTGATTGATAAATTTATTTTATCTGTGATCTGTGAATGAAAATAAGCATTATGAGTTATACCTCTTATCGATATATCTGTGATGATTGTTATTGCACTATTGTGTGCAAACCCCTGGACCACACTTATACACACACAAATATGGATTGCACGCGAAAATCTGTTAAGTCATAGATTTTTAAATAGTTTTGAATTTAAATTTTTAACTCAAATGGTTTTGGAAATAGATTTGATTTAAAGTGAAAGGCTTTTGAAAACAAGTGTTTGAAAAATGAAAGTTTTTTCTAAGTAACTTAATAAAGATTTGAAAGTTGAATAATCTGATTTAAATTGGAATTCAATAACTGAAATTGAATTCTAGATTGGGTATTTATAATTTAAAAACGGTATATAAGCCTATATGGGTTTCAAACCATTTTTAATAATTGTTGTGGGGATTTGAATTAATCTCAAAAATGTTAACTTGTATAAATAAAAATCAGATTTTCTGAAATAAAAACAATTTGTTTTCAAACAATAAAAGCTTTCATATGATTAATGAACTACCAATTTATATTAAAGGGATTTCAAGTTTGAATTTAAAATGATTTTCCAAATTATGGAAGAATCTTTAGAAAAGAGTTTTGAAAGATATAAGTTAAATCTTGATTTAAAGATTTAATGAGTTAATCCGATTTGAAATGGAATTGTCTTGAGAATCTATGAATGAACTTGTTTTTAAAAGATTGATGAATCTTGTTTTAGATTGAAAGGGGATCTTAAAAAGTGAATCTTTTGTTTAAAAGATTAAAGTACGGAAGTTATCTAAACCATTGAAGGTTTTTGAAATAAATCTTTTTGCGTAAAAAAAAAGATTTATAAATGGTAATTTGTTTAACCATTTGAAAGAAAAGTTTTGGGTTTTAAAGTTGTGACTTAACTGAAATCCTATATCCATATGCTTTTAAATATTGCGCTCACTATTCGGTTTAGCCGGGAGAGGGCCTTGTGTCATATAACCTATTCCGAATAGTGATACGGCGTTATGATTAGCGTTTGAAGACCGGTGGTGAAGACTGGGTATTTGCGAGAACGATAGGATGACCTATCGATTGTCTCTACACCGAGTAGCTACGGTATAGAGATTCCCTAAGTGATGGGAAGTCCGATTGGGATTGTGGATTCCCGGATTTGCAAGGGCTTCTTCGGAAGTGCCTTCGGTTCTGTTCGAACCCGGAACGGACTTGAATGGATGTGTGTCTGACACCACACTTTGAGATGTAAAACCGGTTTCTATCAAATATGTTTCTGTTTGGTGGCGGAGAATTTATTCTCTTAGCTTAACACCCTTCTCTGAGACGTACGAGCTCAGAGGTTATGTAATTGATGGTTACCAGTAATACATTCCCAATTTGGTAATGTGGCATACGAAGTGCTGCTGATAATTTGTTAATCAAAGCATGGCTTTTGTGAAAAGCGTAGCTTTATGGACGAGGCTTCGTCGAACTTCACAACCCGTAATGGTCCAAACAGGAAGAATGCAGCAAGGTTATTTGGGGGTAGCGCCCCTTGAGGGTATGTTCATTTCCTTCTGGATAGAGATGATATCATGGTATGGAGCCCAGATATTTAACCCATGTGGTTACTGCAAATACATTACTTTGTGGTTGTTGGTATCGAGCGCTCAGATAAAGGTTGGTTACGACCGGGAGATGGCATACTCGTGTCAGTAGTTACCTAGTTACAGAGGTAACCCGGCCTTGTGTTGGTAGAGATCAGGTTAGGTTCTCGGGGCGTCCCTCCAGAGGCGTACCCATGTGGCCCAGAAAGTTCCTTTGTCTGACCATTTGTTGGAAATCCATTCTCCAATACACGCCTTGTACGGTTTTAGTTGTAGAACCTGCCATCTAATATGGTAGCTATAGTAGGCATACTATAATGGTACGTATGCTGGCTAAGGTTAATATTATACTTTCGAAATGATTTTCCACACCGTGCACTTATAATAATAATATCAAATGATTTTCGCGTATCAAGCATATTTGATTGTCATAAGGAGAAATCTTCCCCAAATCTGCGTTCGCATTTTGTGTGTGGCGGGAGGCCTTATGGTAGTTTCATTTTCCAAAAGCATTGCGGACTTCAAAATTTAAATTCTTTTGTTTGTTTTAAAGATGAACCGTTTTTGTTTGCTCATACCAGTCTCATGACTGACCTGGAGTTTATTGTTCCTTTCCTAAACTCTAGGTGCCCACTATTTGTCACACGGGCAGTCTAGAGTTGGGTTTTTCAGATATAGATATCGATTCAGTAGCTTCTAGCTTTCTCTTTGGTATTCTTTGGAGGTCTTGGATATTGGAGTCTTTGGTGAACGAGACTTATTTACCTGGGTGATACGAGATGGTGGTTCGAGCTTGTGATTTTGGAGTTGGCTTTGGAGCATTGGATTTGTAACGACCCAATTTTTTTTAATAATTTTAGTTGATTTTATAACGTATTTAATTGAATATTTGTGAAATTTTATAATGATTGAATTTTTAAAATAAAATGTTTATATATTTAGAATACGTATATTTAAATATAGCAGATTGTAAATTTTCTAGTAAATTTATCAAGTTTAATTCATTGTGAAATTCTATTTAATTCAAACTAGCAAATAATTGTTGATAATAAAATATTTTTCAAACCTGGATATTTTTAAATGGAAAAATTCCAAATCATCTTCTGACTGAGACGTCATTTTTCGTTTTTCTAATTTCGGACTTCTTTAGCTCCGTCGATCTTATTTTCTATGTTTTTGCTGCACTTTCCCCTAGTAGAAAATTCGAATTTTTATAATATGATCATACCAATTATATCTGTATATCGTTTTGATCGTATCGTCGTGCTGATCTTCGCAATATATTTATTTATGTATTTTGGTATCCGGTATGCAACAGAAATCATAAAACGGTACGTTGTATCGGTACCATAAATTTGTGACAGTTAACTTTCTTTTGCTCTTCAAACCTTGACCCATGACTGCAAAGCAATATAATTAATTGCTTTAAATTTTCAGCTTAATGCAAGATGACAGTTGTTATCCCATGGCTATTTTTTGTGAACCACCCACAACACTCCGCCCGCTCTCATCGCCTCATAGCCGAGCATGAACCCATCCTTTGGCCAGCAACCGCCACCAACAGCCTACCTACCGACCTCGCCCTCGCCTCTCAGATCCGCTCCGCCCGAGCACCCCTACCCACGGCCATGGCTGAGCCGCAACTCCACATGTTCCACCTCTTGCTTCATTCCTCTCCACTCCACTGTCACTACTTCCCCATGTATCTCGGCCTCTCCTCACGGCTACAACCTCGCAACCATCAACCGACCTTACTTCCTCCTTCCAGATCCAATCACCACTCCTCAACCGAGCATCGCCTCCTCCCACCTTGGCCTCTGCCTTGCTCAGCCACCCCCTGCGTCTTTATCTTCCCTCCCTTTGGCCGAACATCACCTACCTAGGCTGAGCCATCAACGTGCCTCCTTCCTTTGGTCTGGCCGTAGCTTACGTGTTTGGTGAAAGGTGTGTTTTACTAAATACATGTTGGTATATATATACTCATGTATAGATCTGTATATATAAGCTTAAAGGTAATATTCTAAAATATATGTTTTAGTTTTCTCTGTTAGCATGTGTTATAATTTTTTTTTTTTGAAAGTATAATATAAGTTATATATTGGATCCATAAAATAGTTATTTATATATGAATATCCCGTGATTTAAGTTTATATCTGAAAATACACATTTTAAAATTATATAACAATTTTGATTTGAATCTATATGCAGCCTATTTATGTAATTTACGTAGTGAATATAAGTGTTGGTTGTTGAGGTTAAATTGTAGAAAACCATAATAGCTTACAAGTACAATATTCTATTTACTGTATGAGATAACATGTTAGTGGTATGTAAATTTACTGTGGGTTGACATTGTTAATTTTATAAGATATATATATACACAAAGTTTGAGAAAAGAAATTTTATGTGTTGGTTGGTATGAAATAACAGTAGGCATAGGGTGTATCTGATAAAGTAAGGTACCATGTACATATATATGGGTTACTTGAGTTGTATTGGGTGTCGGTTACCTAGAGTATAGGTTGGTAGTTTATTTAAAGATTATATGCTTGAGATGTGCCAGTTTAAAAGATACAGCAGATTTTGGATATTAGAATCGAACTTATGTGAGTTGTGGTGTCGGTTGTATATATATCCAATATATTATAACTTACTCTGGATTTCTTGGAAAAAAAATTGATATACTTACATTATACAAATAATTGGAAGAATATATATGTATTTACTTCAAAACTTTATTATGTTCATATGTTGTTTTATTATATGTGTTTAAATTTGAAATAATGGATTTTGAAATACATATATATTAAATTTAATATGTTTAATATTGTTTGAAAGATTTTGTAGATTAAGGACTTCTATAAATATTTGATTTTGAAATACATATTTAATTAAATTTAAAATGTGTGTTGAATTTAAAGTATGATTTTATGTATGTATATAGTCATATATGTAAGTTCATTTATACCATCTATCTTCATCAATCCGGTTCTGATTCGTTATCGATCTCTGTTATCAGCTTTGACCGTTAAATTCGTGCTGATTTTGCTTCGTTTCGATTCGTCATTCAAATTTCAGTGTCCGTATCAGTGTGCGTATCCGTGTCACCTTTTGTATTCTCTAGCCTCGAAAGGTGAGCAATCGCTCACGATTAATATTCTTTTATTTATTAAATTTGATTTCAATTGAAACGACAATTGAAATATGTTGTTGTAGTTATGTAAATGGTTATATATGCTATTATCTGTAACTGTTCACTTATGGGATATGACACCATATCCTATTGTTTATATTTTTATGATATATGCCTGAGTTATTATTATTTTCATATCTGGTATCACTCTGCAAGTTCCCTGTTAGTATAGAAATCACTATGGGTTGAAATGATACATACCCGAACGGACTTTAGAATAGGAGAATTTCGCTATGGGTTGAAATGATAGACCCAAGCGATTTTCATTTAATTGAATTTGAGATTACGGGTTGAGATGCTATCTACCCGTATATATTTAGTGTACGGATTAAAATGATAAATATCCGTAACACTTGACCATATGATAAGGAATATATTTACAAACAGCGTTGGTCCATATATAAATATTTTGAAAATAAATTCATTGTTTTGGAAAGAAATATATGGTCTTAATAAATGTCAATTCTTAAATTATTATATATATAAGGGTAATGATATATATAGATTTAATAATAATTAATTTAATTAAGATTGATTTAATACATAAATTATGTTAAATATTTATGTAAATTATATTTCAAATAGATGTTGCAAAAATTAGGATAAATTAAGATTGGGAGATGAATTTGGGTTTATTAAAATGGTATTTAAATAAGGATTAAATCGATTTGAAATTTTTGGATGGGAAATTTTGAAGGCATGATTTTGTAACTGGATTTTTGATTTAAGTGATTTAATGAATATTTCACGTTTAAAATAAATTAAAGAAATATTGAGGAAAATGTAATTTAAGGTCACTTAAATGATATTGAATCTAATAAGGGAGTATTTCAAGACTAAATAAAAATGAGGTTAAATCGAGATCTATATGAAACTGTTAAATTGAATATTTAAATATTAAAGCTTTGAACTATATTGGAATTTAAATGGTTATTTTGAGATTCAGATCTGTATTTGAAATCAATAAAGTTGAATTTGTTATATAGAAACTAAATTGAATTAAAATGAAAGTTTAGGTTGAACTAAATTTGAATTTTATTATTTAGAAAACTAAATTGAATAAAAATTTAGTTTGATACGTTGAATACTTAAAGTTTTGAAATGTATTGAAATATAAAGGGGTATTTGTGATTACAAATCCGAATTTGAGGTCGATAAAATTGAAGTGGTTATTTTAGAAATTGAGTTGAATTTAAATTGATAAATTAAGATTTAATTTAATTTGAATGGGAAGGTCGGGTTGATGTTGAAACAATTTGTTAAGTTGAGGGAATTGAAAATATTTTACGGTATAAATTATTTAATATATCTAAATACTATTTAGGAAAATAGCTATATTTGAAGTGAAATGATATTTGATTTTGAGGTATAAATTAAGATGAAAGAACCACGGTGTTATAGTGTATATTTCTACCCTGTAGATAGTTCCATGGACCCTTAGAGGATGGTTATTCCAAACATCCTTTAAGTTATTTGTATTTCAGTTGATATTTCACTTGAGTTGGATTTATTGATATAAGAATCTTAATCCTGACTCGAGTGTTTTGTGTTTTGCTTTACGCTCGGGTCAGACTGAGTGATACAGCATTAGAGACTCACCTTTGGAGTTCGGAGCTTCATTTGGAGATCCAACTATCGATTCAGATTCCAGTTGATTGGTTCAGAGAAATCATCTGTTGCATTGGAGACTTCACTGCATTTGAACTATTCGGTTGTATTTTATTTCAAACTCTGATGTATATAGTAGCTTCATGAACTACTATTCTTTATCTATTCCGCTGCATTTTATTACTCTGTGATCTGTGACTGATTTATTTATTGTATATGTTACGTTTTTCCAAATTTTAATTAACAATTCGGTATTTTGAATTATTCAAGTCGGATATGTATGGTTTTATCGTGGATTTGAATGGTCCAAAATAGCGGGTCGCTTCAGTTGGTATCAGAGCTTTGGCTCTAGGCAAAACTTAGCATATATGGTAAATTTATTAACAGAATCACTTTCGCTCGAGTTGAATCTCTTCCTTTCTGACTCGATTTCCTTTGAATTTTGGAATGTCCCTCGATTCCAAAATTCATTCTTATCTCTCTCTATTTATATTCTTTTGATTCTGGAGTATCCAATAACTCCTCTAAATGATTTGTAAAGGGGGATGAAAACTCCTTTACAATTGGCGTCGATTCACCGAAGATTTTTGTATCCTCGGTTTAGATGCTACTATCTCCTGTTATTCCAAATTCTATCTCTAGCGATCAAATGTCGATTTGCCTTAGAATTCTGCATCCATCATATTGCTAAATGCACGATTGACCCGATTAAGGTCGCCCGTGATTTATAGAAGTATATCCATCTCCTATTTTGTAATTTAATCATCTTCGATCGAGTCTATCTTCGAATCAGGATTTTATTGGTTAGAGTCTTCTAATTTAAATCTCTACCTTTGTTTTGAAATCCATTCTTAAATCACCCTTTGAAAAATCGAGTATGTTGTATTTTTGAAATTGTTTTGTGCCGAAATTATTATTTTGATAACTATGATTTTATTCTATATATAAAAAGAAATTGTTTTCGATAAGGATTATATACCTATATATAAAACAAATAAGAAATGTTATTCTATATATATAAAAGTTTTGAAAGGATTTGAAAATTTGAAAACTTGTAAGAAATTGATTTATATAAAAAATGATTTACAACTGAAGGGTTAAATTTGAAATTCGAGAATTGAATTTCGGTATTTTGAAATTGGATTTAAGATTTTGGAAAATATATAAAAATAATACGATTTGAAGGTATTTTTCCAAATAAGAAATGTTTCAAATGAGTTCAAATGAGTTCCAATAATTTTGAAGAAATTTCAAAGAAGTTTTCAAGAAAATAGAAGTCCAGAACTCACGTATGTCGCTGGAAATAATTTCGGTGATGAGTGCACGCATCATCGACATTGATTTTCGAGTTTCAGAGTGGGGGAGAGGCCACTTTAATAGCTCGCTATGCGAGTGATTTTGTAATACCGTTATGATTTCAAATTCCGAAGTATAATTTGATATTTTCGAAAGATATATGTATATATTTGAAACAATTTAAAGTGAGAGCGGTGTTTAGTCCTCGGGTTTCGAATTTGTTTTGGTATAACCCTATATATTGAAATTGATTTATTATTGATTTTCAACTCTTGAATCGAAAATGTGATTTCCCCTTATCATTTTGAAGGTTCGAACACTTCCAAGTCAAGGTCTAAAATTTTAAAACTAAGAAATTTCGAAGAGTATAAAATGTTTGATAAAGAATATAAATTTAGTTTGAAATGTTTTGAAAAAAAATTATAGTTTTGAATAATAGTTTTCAGAAAGGTAAATTGAATATTTCAACTAGAAATAGATAGTTTAAAAGTTTTAAAGGGATAATTATAAATTTGGAAACCATTTGAGTATAATTGATTTTGAGAAAATTTTTAGTTTTGAAATTAAATTGAAATTAAAAACCAGTACTCTTATGGAGATTTTGGAAATGAATTTGTTTGACTTGAATTATTTTAGTTTAAAAACTGGGATAATTTTCTAAACCTATTATTTTGGGAACTTTGAAATTTAGATGCTTAATTTGGAAGAAAATTTGGTGAAATCAAATATGATTTGGAAACTGAATGGATATTGAATGATTTGAAATTGAGAACCTTATATTACTAAGCACTTAATTTGGGAGTGGTCGAACTTTATATAAATTGGATTTGTAAAAGTATGAAATTGATTTGAAATCCATTGATTTGAAGGTACTCAATTTGGAAAGCTATTTTATATAATCGAAGTCTATATAAGTATGATTTGATCTACTATTGATTTGGAAAGTATTCGATTTGGGAAAAAGGGAATCCTATATATAATGGACTTTATATAAGTATGATATTTGAAAGTGATTTGAAAAGGTACTATATGATATATATATTTTCCAAGTAAAGATATGGAAAGTGCCTTCTGCTTGATATCCGCTTTGTGGCCACATCGTGGATTCATTCTATCGATATTATTCTTTCTGATTTTTGGTTTTTCGGCTGTAATACTCGAGTGTTCCCACCGTGGCGTAACCCATGGTTTTTTTTCTCTCGTGAATGCATAGCGCAATTGCCTGGCTGAGTCTTGCCTAGGGGTACGGATTGTTTCCTGCGGGATCCACGCGTAACCATTGTGTATGCTGCAATCTGTGTAGGTCGCGAATAGTAGTGCAAGTGCCTGGCTGAGTCTTGCCTAGGGGTACAGATTGTTTCCTGGGGGATCCAGGCGTAACCATTGTGTATCCTGCACTCTACTAGTCATCATGGCGTAACTCGCAGGGCTGAGAAAGCTTACGGATATGGATTGTTTCCTGGGGGATCCAGGCGTAACCATTGTGTATCTACGAACCATGGTCGGACAAAGGTTTTGGTTTGGTTGTTTTGTTTGGATTGTACTTTCCATATCTGTTTTAAAAAAAAAGTTTTTCAAGTATTTTCACTGGGTGTTGAAACGGGTCTACCAAGTACTTAAAGAATCCTAGTTTTGCGCCTGATCAACGCATGGCCAGAATCTGCAAGAACGAGGATAAACTTGTTGAAACATCGAGTTATAAAAGTATTTTTGAAAGAAAGATCTATTTCGATATAAAGGTATTTTATTATAAAGGTATTTTTCAACAAAGAAATTTTGTGTTAATATTTGAAATTGAAACTCTTATGGTTTGAAATTTACGATTCATGCCCGATTCTATTCTTTAAATCTACGTTATCTTCTCAGCTGTCGTTGTTCACCTTGATTCTGTTTTTCTGAATCTACCTTCTTTCCTTTTTGAATATAATCTTTTAAAGATTGCTTATCTTTATACTACATTGGTTAATAGAAAATTTTAGTGGTATAAATATTTTTGAAGTTATTAATTAAATAAAACATATTTAAAGAAAATGATTATTAATTTATTGATAATATTTGAAAAGTATCTTGAGATAAATTAAAATTTTCAAGTTATGAATTTAATGTTTTCAAATAGCTTCTTTAAATATAACTAATAGTGTAAATAATTATTTTAAAATAGTTTTCATATACTTATAAAGGTGTTATTTAAAATATAAATGGTATTTATAAAGGAAGCAAGAAGTTTTACAAATGGGTTTTGAAAAGTATGAATATCTCAAGTAAAATTTATATAGTTAAATCAATTATTTACCCCGGACTTTCAATCTACTTTTATTTCTGGTTGTTCTATTCTCCTACCTCCTTCCTTTTCGGGGACGAAAAGTTTTGAGTGGCGGAGAGTGTAACGACCCAATTTTTTTAATAATTTTAGTTGATTTTATAACGTATTTAATTGAATATTTGTGAAATTTTATAATGATTGAATTTTTAAAATAAAATGTTTATATACTTAGAATACGTATATATAAATATAGCAGATTGTAAATTTTCTAGTAAATTTATCAAGTTTATTTCATTGTGAAATTCTATTTATTTCAAACCAGCAAATAATTGTTGATATTAAAATATTTTTCAAACCTGGATATTTTTAAATAGAAAAATTCTAAATCATCTTCTGACTGAGACGTCATTTTTCGTTTTTCTAAATTCGGACTTCTTTAGCTCCGTCGATCTTATTTACTGTGTTTTTGCTGCACTTTCCCCTAGTAGAAAATTCGAATTTTTATAATATGATCATACCACTAATATCTGTATACCGTTTTGATCGTCTCGTCGTGCCGATCTTCGTAGTATATTTATTTCTGCATTTTGGTATCCGGTACGCAACAGAAATCATAAAACGGCACGTTGTATCGGTACCATAAATTTGTGACAGTTAGCTTTCTTTTGCTCTTCAAACCTTGACCCGTGACTGCCAAGCAATATAATTAATTGCTTTAAATTTTCAGCTTAATGCAAGATGACAGTTGTTATCCCATGGCTATTTTAAAAATCAAAACGTGTAGAGTGATATACGTTATTCCCTTTGAACGGTTCCTTTTGCATTTATAACTTTCCTTTTTTGCTTTGATTTCCTGGTTTCACTGGCTTTCGTTTTAACATTTATTCCATAAGTTACATGATTCGACCATTGAATTTTTCCTTTTATCTACTTATTTAATATTATATATAAGGCAAAGTATATACGTTTATTTTATTGACAGATGTTTCCCCTTCTATTTCTCCTATCCACTAAATTATATATATACACTGTTGCTTTTCCAAAAAAAATTGTTTTCATTAAAAAATTGACAGTGTCCTTCTTCTTCTCAAACATTTCCACGCCTCCATATTTTTTGTGAACCACCCACAACACTCCGCCCGCTCTCATCGCCTCATAGCCGAGCATGAACCCAACCTTTGGCCAGCAACCGCCACGAACAGCCTACCTACCGACCTCGCCCTCGCCTCTCAGATCCGCTCCGCCCGAGCACCCCTACCCACGGCCATGGCTGAGCCGCAACTCCACCTGTTCCACCTCTTGCTTCATTCCACTCCCATCCACTGTCACTGCTTCCCCATGTATCTTGGCCTCTCCTCACGGCTACAACCTCGCAACCATCAGCCGAACTCACTTCCTCCTTCCAGATCCAATCACCACTCCTCAACCGAGCGTCGCCTCCTTCCACCTCGGCCTCTGCCTTGCTCAGCCACCCCCTACGTCTTTATCTTCACTCCCTTTGGCCGAACATCACGTACCTAGGCTGAGCCATCAACGTGCCTCCTTCCTTTGGTCTGGCCGTAGCTTACGTGTTTGGTGAAAGGTGTGTTTTACTAAATACATGTTGGTATATATATACTCATGTATAGATCTGTATATATAAGCTTAAAGGAAATATTCTAAAATATATGTTTTAGTTTTCTCTGTTAGCATGTGTTATAAATTTTTTTTTGAAAGTATAATATAAGTTATATATTGGATCCATAAAATAGTTATTTATATATGAATATCCTGTGATTTAAGTTTACATCTGAAAATACACATTTTAAAATTATGTAACAGCTTTGATTTGAATCTATATGTCAGCCTATTTATATAATTTACGTAGTGAATATAAGTGTTGGTTGTTGAGGTTAAATTGTAGAAAACCATAATAGCTTACAAGTACAATATTCTATTTACTGTATGAGATAACATGTTAGTGGTCTGTAAATTTACTGTGGGTTGACATTGTTAATTTTATAAGATATATATAAACAAAGTTTTAGAAAAGAAATTTTATGTGTTGGTTGGTATGTAATAACAGTAGGCATAGGGTGTATCTGATAAAGTAAGGTACCATGTACATATATATGGGTTACTTGAGTTGTATAGGGTGTCGGTTACCTAGAGTATAGGTTGGTAGTTTATTTAAAGATTTTATGCTTGAGATGTGTCAGTTTAAAAGATACAGCAGATTTTGGATATTAGAATCGAACTTATGTGGGTTGTGGTGTCGGTTGTATATATATCCAATATATTATAACTTACTCTGGATTTCTTGGAGAAATTTTTTTTTGTTATACTTACATTATATAAATAATTGGAAGAATATATATGTATTTATTTCAAAACTTTATTATGTTCATATGTTATTTTATTGTATGTGTTTAAATTTGAAATAATGGATTTTGAAATACATATATATTAAATTTAATACGTTTAATATTGTTTGAAACATTTTGTAGATTATCGACTTCAATAAATATTTGATTTTGAAATACATATTTAATTAAATTTAAAATGTGCGTTGAATTTAAAGTATGATTTTATGTATGTATATAGTCATATATGTAAGTTCATTTATACTATCTATCTTCATCAATCCGGTTCTGATTCGTTATAGATCTCTGTTATCAGCTTTGACCGTTAAATTCGTGATGATTTTGCTTCGCTTCGATTCGTTATTCAAATTTCAGTGTCCGTATCAGTGTGCGTATACGTGTCACCTTCTGTATTCTCTAGCCTCGAAAGGTGAGCAATTACTCACGATTAATATTCTTTTATTTATTAAATTTGATTTCAATTGAAACGACAATTGAAATATGATGTTGTAGTTATGTAAATTGTTATATATTCTATTATCTATAACTGTTCACTTATGGGATATGACACCATATCCTATTGTTTATATTTTTATGATATATGCCTGTATTATTATTATTTTCATGTCTGTTATCACTCTGCAAGTTCCCTGTTAGTATAGAAATCACTATGGGTTGAAATGATACATACCCGAACGGACTTTAGAATAAGAGAATTTCGTTATGGGTTGAAATGATAGACCCAAGCGATTTTCATTTAATTGAATTTGGGATTACGGGTTGAGATGCTATCTACCCGTATATATTTAGTGTATGGATTGAAATGATAAATATCCGTAACACTTGACCATATGATAAAGAATATATATACAGACACCGTTGGTCCATATATAAATATTTTGAAAATAAATTCATTGTTTGGAAAGAAATATATGGTCTTAATAAATGTCAATTCATAAATTATTATATATATAAGGGTAATGATATATATAGATTTAATAATATTTAATTTAATTAAGATTGATTTAATACATAAATTATGTTAAAAATTTATGTAAATTATATTTCAAATAGATGTTGCAAAAATTGGGATAAATTAAGATTGGGAGATGAATTTGGGTTTATTAAAATGGTATTTAAATAAGGATTAAATCGATTTGAAATTTTTGGATGGGAAATTTTAAAGGCATGATTTTGTAACTGGATTTTTGATTTAAGTGATTTAATGAATATTTCACGTTTAAAATAGATTAAAGAAATATTGAGGAAAATGTAATTTAAGGTCACTTAAATGATATTGAATCTAATAAGGGAGTATTTCAAGACTAATTAAAAATGAGGTTAAATCGAGATCTATATGAAACTGTTAAATTGAACATTTAAATATTAAAGCTTTGAACTATATTGGAATTTAAATGGTTTATTTTGAGATTCGGATCTGTATTTGAAATCAATATAGTTGAATTTGTTATATAGAAACTAAATTGAACTAAAATGAAAGTTTAGGTTGAACTAAATTTGAATTTTATTAAATAGAAAACTAAATTGAATAAATATTTAGTTTGATACGTTGAATACTTAAAGTTTTGAAATGTATTGAAATATAAAGGGGTATTTGTGATTACAAATCCGAATTTGAGGTCCATAAAATTGAAGTGGTTATTTTTGAAATTGAGTTGAATTTAAATTGGTAAATTAAGATTTAATTTAATTTGAATGGGAAGGTCGGGTTGATGTTGAAACAATTTGTTAAGTTGAGGGAATTGAAAATATTTTACGGTATAAATTATTTAATATATCTAAATACTATTTTGGAAAATAGCTATATTTGAAGTGAAATGATATTTGATTTTGAGGTATAAATTAAGATGAAAGAACCACGGTGTTATAGTGTATATTTCTACCCTGTAGATAGTTCCATGGACCCTTAGAGGATGGTTATTCCAAACATCCTTTAAGTTATTTGTATTTCAGTTGATATTTCACTTGAGTTGGATTTATTGATATAAGAATCTTAATCCCGACTCGAGTGTTTTGTGTTTTGCTTTACGCTCGGGTCAGACTGAGTGATACAGCATTAGAGACTCACCTTTGGAGTTCGGAGCTTCATTTGGAGATCCAACTATCGATTCAGATTCCAGTTGATTGGTTCAGAGAAGTCATCTATTGCATTGGAGACTTCACTGCATTTGAACTATTCGGTTGTATTTTATTTCAAACTCTGATGTATATAGTAGCTTCATGAACTACTATTCTTTATCCATTCCGCCGCATTTTATTACTCTGTGATCTGTGACTGATTTATTTACTGTATACGTTACGTTTTGCCAAATTTTAATTAACAGTTTGGTATTTTGAATTATTCAAGTCAGATACGTATGGTTTTATCGTCGATTTGAATGGTCCAAAATAGCGGGTCGCTTTAGGATTTGAGTTGCAGTTGCTGTTTGGAGTTTGGATTCCGCTGCTAGTTCATTTAGTTTTCCACTGTAGCATCTTTATCATGTATCTCTGATATTGAGTCTTATGTATCATTGTTGTATCGAATGTTGTATATCAATGATATTCATTTGTTTTTCTTCCGTAGTGTTGTTATACTTGATGTGTTATAAGCTTCGGCGATTCGGATTTGAATGGTCGAATCTGCGGCATTCGAGTACGACGTAAAGTATGGATGTCGATTTTCGAACGCGAAAAATCCGTTTCGTTACAAATAATATCAAAGAATTTTTCCCGTATCAAGCATAGTGGACTATCATAAGAAGAAATCTCCTCCAATTCTGCGATTACATTGTGTGTGTGGCGGGAGGTCTTATGGTAGTTTGATTTTCAAAAAGCATACTAGATTTTCTTTTATAAATCTTGTTTTATTTAAAAGCAACTGTTTTTGTTTACTCATACCAGTCCCATGAATGAACCAGAGTTTATTGTTTCTTTCTAAACTCTGGGTGCCCATAATTTCCACATGGGCAGCCTAGTAGCAGGTTTCCGTGTTTTGGTGTTAGCTGTATTTTGGAGAATTTTTTGGTTTGGAGGCTATTGGTTTTTGGAGGCTTTTTCCTTGGAGATATTTTGGAATCTTTTGGATCTCAAGGTGTTTAGTTTTTGGAACTTCACTATCGCTTCATTCTTTTGAAGACTTTTTGGCATATGACCACTTATTGTCATATTGTGATGTTCTATTGGGATATATGTATTATGATACTCTGATGTTGTAATGGATATTATGATGATGTTGTATCTGTGATGTAATGCATGATATTCATTTTGTTTCCGCTGTTTTATATTCATCTAATGTTGTTATAAGCTCCATCCGACAGGAGTTCGATGTTTGAATTTTCGATAGTCGAATACAAGTGAGGTATTTGATGTCAATTTTCGAACACTGGATTTCGGGTCGTGACACTTTCGCAGCATTTAGAAAAAGTTGTTATAAGTTGTAACAACTAGGTATTTTCAACCATTCGCATCCATTATAAGTGTATAGGTAGACACTCATGCCGGAATTGAATTGCTCAAGATACCGCGTTGTAAATAAAAATTTGGAAAATCTCAGCATATGCAGTAAATAAAATCACAGATCACAGACACAGAGTAGTAATAATGCAGCGGAAGTAAAAGAGATAGTAGTTCATGAAGCTACTATATAAATATATCAGAGTTACATAAGATACAATAGAAGAAATAAAGTACAACAGAAGTTTGAATATGATAACCAAGTACAAGCTGAATAGAACAACCGAACTGAAAAGATGAAACTTGACAAGTAGATAATCTCCAGCGATCCCAATCTCCAGAAAGTGGAAATCCAAATCTGTGAATAACTCAGGCTGACCCAAGCGTAAATAAAAATACAAACACTCGAGTCAGGACATACATACTTATACAATGTAAACCAACTCAAGTGAACTGTAGCAAAGGTACAAGTAACTTAGAAGATGCTTGGGACCGCCCATCCTCTAAGGATCCGTTAAACTATTTACTATGTAGTAATATACGCTATATACAGTAGTGTCTAATCAGTAAAGTATAATCATATAGAAAATAGAATTAAGGGGATGGTGAACCTTAACGCGGTCGGATCTTTAAAACCAAAATCGTAGTTGGCTCGATATAAGGAGATGACACGGCACGCGAGGCAATGCCAGGTTGGATACACCATTTGCACTCCTGGACCGGTGGTGACGGCAAGCCAGCAGCTTCCGCCCACCTCGAACAATACCCCCGAATCAAAGTGGCGCCACATATCGAATCGCAAAAGTAATAGAATGGTTTTCGATGGAGCATGCTCGATGAAAGGGTGCGATCCTTTGTGTAGCCCGGTATAGCTCCTGTTTTCCTCATTTATGCCAACTCACGCGAGTTGGGTCCACGTAATATACCTCGAGAATGTCGCCACCATCATACTTCATTCTGGAATCTCCACCGCGTACACAGTTGTTAAAGTGGTTTTCGGTATTGGCCGACTATAAGACAATATCTGATCCCAGTCTCTTTAACAACCAATCGTTATTATAACCCGTAGTTATAACTTTTAAAAAATAATTTTATACTTCAAAATAAAATTTCATTTCAACCCAAATCCTTATCAAAATAAAGATTAAATTATTTCCAAACCATTTCAATATATCATCATACCATATCTTTCGATTCAAATATTTATCAAAATAAATATCAAGTCATTTCTAACCATTTCAATATATTAAATTATCTTATCCTTTCAAAACTTCCTTTCAAATCATTTTAATATATCAAAATCATAACCTTTCAAAACTTCGTTCAAAATATCTTATCTTTCAGCACTTCCTTTCAAATTATTTTAATATCAAAATGTCATGTCTTTCAAAACTCCATTTTCAAATCATTTTAATATATCAAAATATCATATCTTTTCAAACCACATTTCAATCATTTAATATATCAAAATATCAAAACCATATTCATTTCAAATCATTATTCATTTTATTCAATTTAAAATACCATTTCAATTCACATTTCAAAACAGTTTATATTCAAAAAAAAAATCATTTTCAATCATAAAAATGAAGTTATTGTGTTCAATAATTAAATTTTTAAATTTCCAAAATTTTCAACTTCCAAAGTTCATTTATTCACTTAAGTTTATCAAATTAGTGAAAATTCATTTTTCGTGGCATTTAGAAAATGCTACGGAAAGATACATTCAAAACAGTTCAATTTAACAAAAGACAACATTTTAAAATATTGTAATAGGGTTTACTTAAATTTCAAATAAACTTAGTTAAATTCAAAAATTATAGCACTTACAAAAATAGCTATAATAGCTTTTAATTCAATTTAGCTTTTTAGTTCATTATCATCAACTACAGCATTTACAAATGCTGTAATGTCATTTACATTGTAATTAATAGCATTTCAAAAATGCAGTCAATTAACTTCAAATATTCAATATAATTTCTCAACCAATTATATTTTTTTATTTGAAACATTTTTAACTCATAAAATCATACATTTTCACATTTATATACATCATTTAATTTTCCTCTAGTTCATGATTTTATAAAGTTAAATTTTCATTCAAAAATCAAGATTTAATAACAATTCATTTATTAAATTGCAATGTTCAATTTTAAATTCCTTGCATTAAATTTCAACTTAAAACTTAAGTTCAAATTCTCAAATATAACTTAGTTTTATTTTTATTTGCTTAACTAAAAGTTCACTTTTAAGTCAATTTCATAAATTTCCAATTTAGTTATATTTCAAAATTTCAACTTAAATATTCATTCATTTCACATTCAACTTTATCAAAAATCATTAATATGATATAAAAAAATCACTTTAAATTAATTTAAATTCAAAATATCATAAATTTATCATATTTTCAAAGTTAATTTAAATTCCATTAAAAATTAAATCAAAATTTCCAAAATAACTTACATTCGTATTTTCTAACTTTTCCATAATTTATTTAACTTATAGATTTCCAGAAAATAAATAATACGTTACAAAAGTTATATTTTTATTAAATTTAAAATCAAATATTATAATAATTAAATTTCTAAAATATTTTAAAATTTTTAGTAAAATACGGGCCTGTATATAATTTTCTACGCTAGGTAAAGTGATACGGGTAATATATCATTTCAACCCGTAATTTACAAAGAAAATCCGGGTATTATCATTTCAAACTCGCAATCCCAAGTTAAAATTAATTAAATAAAAACCGTTTAAGCCTATCATTTCAGCCCATAACGATTTTTCCCTAATCTAAAGTCCGTTCGGGTATGTATCATTTCAACCCATAGTGATTCTAATTTACAAGGAACTTGTAGTGTGATAAACTGATAAAATATACAGAATAGCATGAAATAACAGTAACATATGATATAACAGGTGTTTAAGCATGGGTGAACATCATATGATAATAATATAAGCATATATAACATGTTAATATAGTTCTACAGATTCGCAGGGTGTCAATTTACTACTTATGTAAGTACACAATGTCTGGTGAGAAATACTCACTTGTATTAGCTGGAGATGACAAACAACTACACACAACAAAGATCTTCGAAGGCATGAAAGCATGAATATGATTTGAGAGTGGAGAGCCAAAGATTTATAGCCTTGGATACATTCAAACAAAACAAATATATGAAACATAAGTTTCAAAAACAAGATATACTTAACAATGTTAGAAATAGATGTATAAAACAAAACCAAAGACTTTGCACTTGCTTCCTATGCTTGTTTGCATGGCCTAGGGGATTAATAAGGTCAGGTTTGCGCATGGTTTGGATCAGGTAAGGGTAGGAAAAGGCGCGGTTACAAGGTGATGAAGTGGGTAGGAGTTTAAATGTAGAGAATATAAAAGGTTAAGGCATATATAACAATTTTGGTGAACTTTTTGAGCTCGGCTAAGGCATGTTTGGGCTCACCCTTTCAGGTTTCAGATCTGGACAGTAGCTTAGGTGATGGGTGGTGGTCATATCAAGGTGGTGGTGGTGGCCTAACGTGATGGCCTTGGTGGTGGATGAAGATAGTGAAGCAACTAGGCTAGGCTAACATGTTTTTAAGGAGTTTTCAAGGCTTTTGTGTGGAGTTTTGTCAAGGGGGAGGGTGCGGCCTGGTCAAGTCAGAGGAGGAGATGATGTTAAGTGGTGGATGGTGAAGAGGAGAAGGTGGTGGAGGTGATTGCCAAGGCTAGTGTAACAACCCGCATATTTATCGATTTTATATTTAAATATTTTATTTAAATATTTTTTCGTTAGTCGGATTTTAGTCCGAAAAGCTACTTTTTGCATACGGTCGAATTAAGGCTCGGGACCACTCCCATTGAGTTTAAAATGCCGTTTGCGACCTTTTTGAGTATAAGCTTCGATATGTTTGGAGAAAGTTGATTTCTGCTACTTTTTACTTTGGGTTTGGTTTTTGGGCCCAACCCTATGTTAACTTATGCTCAAATCTGAGCCACTCTTCCCCACTCACCCTCATTCTCTTCTCATTTCAGTTTTTAGAGTGTTAATGGTGGGAGAGATTGGAAATTAAAATTCCAAAACCCTAGTTTCTCTTGCAAATCAAATTCCTTGCTCCAAACTCAAGAAGAACCCATTGGTAAGCTTCTCTTCTTCTTCTCCAACTTATTCTCTTACCAATTTCAGAAATCCCTAAACCTAATCTTGGGAATGTTCTTGTTTTTGAGCTTAGATTCAAGCTCATTTGGGTTGTGTTGAAGAGAGGTTGATTCTCCATTTGCTTTCAAGCTTCTTCTTGTTCGATTTTGTGAAAAGGTGAGATTTTTATCTCACATCTATGACTATAATTATCTTTGGTTGATGGGTATGAATTCCTAACACTTCTTCATGTGCATTTGCTCTTGATTTGGATTGGTTTTGTGAATATTCCAATTTTTGGGTTTTTAAACCAAATTTGTGTGAAAATCCTTTTATGGATGTTTGATCATGCTTTTGGTCATGCATCGAGGAGCATATAGGGCCGGGTCGCCGATTGGCATAAACCCTTAGAGCCAATGTTCGTCCGGTTGCATTTTGGAAGAGTTTGCTCTTCATTTGAATAAGGCTGAAAAACAGCCCAGGCATGATTCAGTCGACTGAAAAACTCTGTTCAGTCGACTGAACCTGAAACCCGAGAGTTTCCAGGCATGATTCAGTCGACTGAAAATCTCTGCACAGTCGACTGAAACTGGAAACAGAAAGTTTCCTGAACCTGGAAAATTTCCAGGTACAGGGTCAATCGACTGAAAAACTCTGTTCAGTCGACTGAACCTGCTGTTTGAGTCCAATTTGCCTTTTTGGATTGAAATTCCAATTTAAATCGATTCGTGATAATCCTATTTGTTGTTATCATCTATTATGATTTTGATGATTCTTTTTAGGGATTTTTGAATATCCATTTTGATGGATCCTTTATCGATTTCGTTGGATTTTATTCACGTCTTCGTATGTGAATTTTTGTGATTGATTGTTCTTACAATCTTCTTCGTGATTTGTCACTTTAAAAATATAAAGGTTTTCTACACTAGTAGTAAATATCAAAACTCTTTCCTCAAACGATTTCAATACTATTTTAATACCAAATTCGTTTACAAAACCGTTTTCCAATCTACTAGTATATACAAACCTTTACCTCACTCGTATGAGAAATCTAATTAAACGGCTTAGTAAAACAAGTGGTATGAAACGCTTGCGTTTACTTTGTCGGTTAATTCTTGGACTTGTTCGATTGAACCTCTTGTGACAATTTTCTAGTGGAGATTTACAGTTTGTTCGTAAATATTTAAGTTAAGCAAGTGGTTATGGGACATGAGACTAAACTTTTATATTTACTAGCTTAGTGTAATTGACACTTCTCGATGATCATGACGATCATTTTTTGTGATTTAGACTAGCAATGTGCGATGTCTCTTTGTCTGCGTGGGAGACTAAACCCCGTTCGTGTGTCAAATTTGTGGGGTAGCTACCCAGGGTCTTCGGACCATTCGTGTGTCAGGTCTTTGGACCATTCGTGTGTCAAATTAATGGCTAGCTACCATGAGATAGCTTCTCGTTCATGTGATACAGCTGTTGGTGGGCTTTATGCTCCCGTTTGTGATAGGCCTCCCGCCCCCCCTTTGTGATTTCTGGATTTCTTGTGTAGATTCCTAGAATTTGTGTTTCACCAATTTTCGTGATTTCCATTGATAAGTTTTATCAATATTTGTGCATTGGTGAATTTGTGTGTCATTGACTTTTGTGATTTCTGGATTTCTTGTGTAGTCTTCTGGAATTTGTGTGTCATTGACTTTTGTGATTGACATTGATATTATCGTAAATATTTATGGTATGGTGAACGAAATTAGGAGTATGACGTTTCTTTGATTCTTGTGTAGATTTGGTGACAATGATTAATCTCTTGATGATTATCAACTAAGTGTGTGTGTGTGTGTGTGTGTGTGTGTGTGTGTATATCACAGCTTGGCATTGTGATTATTATGTGTTTAGTCATATCTCTTATTCTATATCGTTTCATCTGATATTTATAGTTAGACTGATCCGTTTATTATTTTCCTATTAAATAATACTCGGGTCAGACCGAGATGTTACAGGTGCTTCTGCTTGACTTCTCATCCGGGATTAACTCCTTGACTTTTGGGTTAACTACTTAGATTAGTAGTTATTTTGTTGTATACATTTGAGATATAGACTCCATAATGTATACTTATTCTTTTGTGTAGTTCGTGTAACTATTCTCTTGTGATATTGTGGATCTTTTTAGAACACTACTCTGATGTACACTTTCTAGTGTAATATTCATATCTTATTCCGCCTTTGTGATATGAATTGTCTGTGACTGATTTATGTTATGCTTATTTCTATATTTGTTTTCTGAAGGATTTATATAGCCACCGTGTAGTAGCTTTGAGTTTGTGTCGGTATATCAGATTTCCTCTTGAAATAGAATGCATGTTATATTATCTGACATATCGGTGCTCGCGCAAAGAAATTACATGGATGGTCGCTCCTCAACAGCCTTATTCTCCGTGCTAGTCGACAGCATTCACCGAAATGTTCTTGGCTAGCGTGGGTATAGAGGTGGGACGTCACAGCTTGGTATGAGAGCCAAACATCGGAACAATATGGAATATTATAACAAGGATCATCGTCCTAAGTCTTTCTTAGGAGTTGTGCTTTAGGATTTTATTCGGGTCTTCGTACCGTTCTATCCTATTTTCTTTATGATTCCTTGTTTTATCTATCAAGATTGCTTGATATTCAATTTGGTGAATAACCTTTTCTTCTTCTTCTTTCTTTCTAAAGGAAGAGAAATGTCTAGACCTGGCCGCCCCAGAGCCGTGCCATCTAGCACTCCGCCTCAGGATGGAGTTTTTATGACTGCTCAACAGCTTCTTGATTTGGTAACAAATTCTCAAGCAGCTGGAGCTAACCCGGAACCTACTCACCCAAAGTCGGGATTTGCACGCTTGTGTAGCGATTACACTAATTTGGGTGGGGAGCCATTCAAAGGTTCCGAAACTGTTATTGAAGTACAGGCTTGGCTAAGAACATGCGATCGCATCTTTTCGCAAATGAATCTTATTGACCTTCACCGAGTTCAGGTGGCCTCTAGTATGCTCCGAGAAAGAGCATTGGACTGGTACGAACTTCTTATTTCTGAGGTTAATGAAGCGGATCTCACCTGGGAGAAATTCCGAGAACGCTTCGAGTTGAAATTTGTACCGGAAGTAGAGAAAGTGACATTGGCTCGACGATTTATAGACCTTGTTCAAGGTGAGTCCTCTGTGACTGATTACGTCGCCTCCTTCGAGTCGCTTTCCAAATATGGGGTTGAATACATCAACACCCCTCTGAAGAAGAATCAGAGATTTGTTTATGGCTTAAACAAAAGTCTCAAGAAGCCATTACTTCTAAAGTTAGAAGTTTCTTTCGACCAACTCGTTGATATCGCTCTTCGTCTTGAAGAGGCGGATAGAGAGAATGATGTTGAAGTGGTGGGTTCCAAACCAAACTTCAACAACAAGAAGAGGTCAAACAAATTTAAAGGCCCTTATCCCAATAAGAAAGGGAGGCAAGCAACTCCTGCTGAAAAGACCTTTTCCTCTACTCAAGGGAAATGCTATAATTGTGGTTCGAAAGACCATTTTGCGAACAAGTGTTCAAAGCCTCGTACTTGTCGCTACAGACCATTTTATGCATGTGTGTCCCAAACTTCAAAATAGGAGGGAGGGAAAGTTAAATGTTGTTCAAGCCCCTGGCAACACATCTCGTGGCCAAGGTATTTCTCATTCTATTCTAGATGGAATTATTTTGTTTCGTGATCATCCTATTCGAGTTCTTTTTTATACGGGTGCGTCCCATTCTTTTATATCAAAAGAACTTGTTGATACTTTTTCTTTGGATGTTTTGTGTTTAATGACTTCTTTGAGAATTGCGAATCCGGTTGGTGGATCCGCAACAATCAGTTTATTGTGTAAAGATGTCGAGATTATTTTGTGTGATTTATCATTCCGAGCCGATTTGCATGTCATGCGTTATTTAGGCTTTGGAATGATTTTGGGAATGGATTGGCTTAACCATTATGAAGCTCATATCCTATGTCCTGAGCGGACTATTCATCTTCGACATCCTCAATCTGTTAATCAGGTTTCTGTTATTCTTAAAGATTCAGATTCTGCTTTGGTTGCATCTTTATATTCTTTAAATCCTCGTGATGACGATGATGATGATGAGGGTGATATTATTTCTCTTATTCACGTCGTTTGTGAATTTTCCGACATATTCGAGCCCGTTTTAGGATTACCACCTAAGCGAGCAATTGAGTTCAGAATTAATCTTATTCCAGGAGCTCAACCTATCACTCGTCCTCCTTATCGTATGTCCAATAAAGAAAACGAGGAGATGCGTAAACAATTATCTAAATTGGAAACGAAGCAATTTATTCGCTCTAGTTCCTCGCCTTGGGGAGCTTCAGCTATTTTTGTGAAGAAATCCGATGGTACACTTAGGCTTTGCGTTGACTACCGCAAGCTTAATGATCTTACTATCAAAAATAAATATCCTTTACCTCGGATTGATGATCTATTCGATCAACTTAGTGGTGCTAGAGTCTTTTCACAATTGGATTTGGCTACCGGCTTTCATCAGCTTCGTATTGCAGAGGATATCATTCCTTTGACATCGTTCCGTACTCGGTATGGATCTTATGAATGGCTTGTTATGCCATTTGGGTTAACAAATGCCCCGGCTTATTTCGTTGACTTAATGAATCGAATTTTTAAAGACTTTCTCGACCGGTTTGTTCTCATCTTTATCGATGATATTCTTGTTTATTCTAAAACCGAGGAGGAGCATGAAAAACATCTTCGGATTGTGTTGGAAAGTCTTAGGAGTAATCAATTAAAGGCAAAATTTTCTAAGTGCCACTTTTGGCAATCTCGTGTGAAGTTTCTCGGTCACATTATTTCTGAATCCGGAATTTCCGTAGATCCTTCAAAGATTGAAGCGATTCAAGATTGGAAGAGACCGGAGAGTGTGACAGAGATTCGTAGTTTTCTCGGATTGGCGGGCTATTACCGTCATTTTATCAAAGACTTTTCTAAGATTTCCGTGCCTCTCACTAGCTTGACGAAGAAAGGTGTTAAATACATTTGGTCGGACAAATGTGAAGCTTCTTTTCAGAAATTAAAAGAACTTCTTTCTGATGCTCCTATTCTTGTTATTCCCGATGGGAATCAAGATTTCGTTGTTTATACCGATGCTAGTCGCATTGGTTTGGGTGCCGTTCTTATGCAAAAGGAACGCGTTATTGCTTATGCTTCTAGGCAATTAAAGCCTACTGAGACTAGATATGCCACTCATGATTTAGAGCTCGCGGCTATTGTTTTTGCTCTTCGGATTTGGCGTCATTATCTCTTAGGAGAGAAATTTGTTCTTTACACAGATCATAAGTCTTTGAAATATTTATTCTCTCAAAAGGAACTTAATTTGCGTCAACAGCGTTGGCTCGAATTTCTTGCACCATATGATCTTGATATTCTTTATACTCCCGGTAAGGGTAATCTTGTCGCCGATGCTCTTAGCCGTAAACAACAAGCTGTTGTTTCTATAATGATATCCGAATGGAACGATCTCGAGATTTTATCCACTTGCGAAATTCGAGACCGTGTTTCGGATTTATGCTCATCATTTGTTTTATGTAGCCTTGAGGCTCATCCATCTCTTTTAGACCGCATTCTTGAAGCTCAAGGGCTAGATCCCGACTTGGCTCTTCTTGGCCAAAATATTAGGGATAAAATTGATATTGAAGGTTTGAAAGACTTTAGTATCGATTCTCGTGGCGGCATTCGGAAATTTGGTAGGCTTATCGTGCCAAATGTTAGGGATCTTCGTAAAGATATTTTAGAAGATTCTCATCACTCTAAATTTACCATTCATCCCGGTAGTAGTAAAATGTACGCGGATATGAAGCGACTTTATTATTGGGAGGGAATGAAACTTGACATCGCTAACTTCGTTAAACGTTGCATGACTTGCCAACTCGTTAAGGCCGAACATCAAAGGCCCGGAGGGTTATTGCAACCTTTAGAAATTCCAGTTTGGAAGTGGGATCAAATTTCCATGGATTTTATTGATGGCCTTCCCCGTTCTCGATCGGGTAATGATAGCTTATGGGTAATTGTTGATAGACTTACTAAATCCGCCCATTTTATTCCCGTTCGGTCTAACCGAACCGTTCCTCTTCTGGCCAAACTCTTTATTAAAGAGATTGTTAAATTGCATGGGGTTCCTACTTCAATTGTTAGTGATCGTGATCCATTGTTTACTAGTGGATTTTGGAAGAGTCTTCAAAAAGCTTTGGGAACGAAGCTTAATTTTAGCACCGCTTATCATCCCCAGTCCGATGGACAAACCGAGCGTGTGAATCAAACTCTTGAAGATCTTCTTCGTGCTTGTGTTCTTGATTTTGGTGGAAGTTGGGAAGATCATATTTCACTTGTTGAATTTTCCTATAATAATAGCTTCCAATCTAGTATTGGTATGGCACCTTTTGAGGCACTTTATGGAAGGCTATGCCGATCTCCTTCTTGTTGGCTTGAGGCCGGTGAGAAGCTGGCTTTAGGTCCAGATTTTATTCGTGATTCCACAGAGAAAATTGAACTTATTCGTCATAGGATGAAAGAAGCCCAGAGTAGACAAAAATCCTATGCCGATAACCGGAGAAGGAAGTTAGAATTTTCTATGGGAGATCTTGTGTTTATTCGTGTTTCACCAATGAAAGATGTTGTACGTTTCAGTCGATCGGGAAAGTTAGCGCCTCGATATATTGGGCCATTTCCTATCACTGAACGTATTGGTTCCATGGCTTATCGCCTTTTATTACCGGCTCAATTTTCTGCTATGCATGACGTGTTTCACGTTTCTCAACTTCGGAAATGTCTTCGAGATTCCGATTCTATTCTTGAGCCCGGTGTTGTGGAAGAGATTGAAGTTTCGCCTAATTTAACTTATGAGCAACATCCTATTCGTATCATTGCTTCGGAAGTCAAACGACTTCGAAATAAAGATGTTCCGCTTGTTAAAGTTCAATGGTCTTCAAATCCTAAGGATTGTTCTTGGGAATCTAGAGAGTACATCGAGCGTACACATCCGGACTTACTTTCTCGTGCTCTTTGAGGTGAACTTCTTATTTCAAACTTCTTTTGTGTTGAATATGCTTTTATGGTTGTTACTATATATCTTCTTCTTGTAATATTGCGAGGACGCAATTTCTTTAAGGAGGGGAGTCTGTAACAACCTGCATATTTATCGATTTTATATTTAAATATTTTATTTAAATATTTTTTCGTTAGTCGGATTTTAGTCCGAAAAGCTACTTTTTGCATACGGTCGAATTAGGGCTCGGGACCACTCCCATTGAGTTTAAAATGCCGTTTGCGACCTTTTTGAGTATAAGCTTCGATATGTTTGGAGAAAGTTGATTTCTGCTACTTTTTACTTTGGGTTTGGTTTTTGGGCCCAACCCTATGTTAACTTATGCTCAAATCTGAGCCACTCTTCCCCACTCACCCTCATTCTCTTCTCATTTCAGTTTTTAGAGTGTTAATGGTGGGAGAGATTGAAAATTAAAATTCCAAAACCCTAGTTTCCCTTGCAAATCAAATTCCTTGCTCCAAACTCAAGAAGAACCCATTGGTAAGCTTCTCTTCTTCTTCTCCAACTTATTCTCTTACCAATTTCAGAAATTCCTAAACCTAATCTTGGGAATGTTCTTGTTTTTGAGCTTAGATTCAAGCTCATTTGGGTTGTGTTGAAGAGAGGTTGATTCTCCATTTGCTTTCAAGCTTCTTCTTGTTCGATTTTGTTAAAAGGTGAGATTTTTATCTCACATCTATGACTATAATTATCTTTGGTTGTTGGGTATGAATTCCTAACACTTCTTCATGTGCATTTGCTCTTGATTTGGATTGGTTTTGTGAATATTCCAATTTTTGGGTTTTTAAACCAAATTTGTGTGAAAATCCTTTTATGGATGTTTGATCATGCTTTTGGTGATGCATCGAGGAGCATATAGGGCCGGGTCGCCGATTGGCATAAACCCTTAGAGCCAATGTTCGTCCGGTTGCATTTTGGAAGAGTTTGCTCTTCATTTGAATAAGGCTGAGAAACAGCCCAGGCATGATTCAGTCGACTGAAAAACTCTGTTCAGTCAACTGAACCTGAAACCCGAGAGTTTCCAGGCATGATTCAGTCACCTGAAAATCTCTGCACAGTCGACTGAAACTGGAAACAGAAAGTTTCCTGAACCTGGAAAATTTCCAGGTACAGGGTCAGTCGACTGAAAAACTCTGTTCAGTCGACTGAACCTGCTGTTTGAGGCCAATTTGCCTTTTTGGATTGAAATTCCAATTTAAATCGATTTGTGATAATCCTATTTGTTGTTATCATCTATTATGACTTTGATGACTCTTTTTAGGGATTTTTGAATATCCATTTCGATGGATCCTTTATCGATTTCGTTGGATTTTATTTACGTCTTCGTATGTGAATTTTTGTGATTGATTGTTCTTACAATCTTCTTCGTGATTTGTCACTTTAAAAATATAAAGGTTTTCTATACTAGTAGTAAATATCAAAACTCTTTCCTCAAACGATTTCAATACTATTTTAATACCAAATTCGTTTATAAAACCGTTTTCCAATCTACTAGTATATACAAACCTTTACCTCACTCGTATGAGAAATCTAATTAAACGGCTTAGTAAAACAAGTGGTATGAAACGCTTGCGTTTACTTTGTCGGTTAATTCTTGGACTTGTTCGATTGAACCTCTTGTGACAATTTTCTAGTGGAGATTTACAGTTTGTTCGTAAATATTTAAGTTAAGCAAGTGGTTATGGGACATGAGGCTAAACTTTTATATTTACTAGCTTAGTGTAATTGACACTTCTCGATGATCATGACGATCATTTTTTGTGATTTAGACTAGCAATGTGCGATGTCTCTTTGTCTGCATGGGAGACTAAACCCCGTTCGTGTGTCAAATTTATGGGGTAGCTACCCACGGTCTTCGGACCATTCGTGTGTCAGGTCTTCGGACCATTCGTGTGTCAAATTAATGGCTAGCTACCATGAGATAGCTTCTCGTTCATGTGTTACAGCTGTTGGTGGGCTTTATGCTCCCGTTTGTGATAGGCCTCCCCCCCCTTTGTGATTTCTGGATTTCTTGTGTAGATTCCTAGAATTTGTGTTTCACCAATTTTCGTGATTTCCATTGATAAGTTTTATCAATATTTGTGCATTGGTGAATTTGTGTGTCATTGACTTTTGTGATTTCTGGATTTCTTGTGTAGTCTTCTGGAATTTGTGTGTCATTGACTTTTGTGATTGACATTGAAATTATCGTAAATATTTATGGTATGGTGAACGAAATTAGGAGTATGACGTTTCTTTGATTCTTGTGTAGATTTGGTGACATTGATTAATCTCTTGATGATTATCAACTAAGTATATATATATATATATATATATATATATATATATATATATATATATATCACAGCTTGGCATTGTGATTATTATGTGTTTAGTCATATCTCTTATTCTATATCGTTTCATCTGATATTTATAGTTAGACTGATCCGTTTATTATTTTCCTATTAAATGATACTCGGGTCAGACCGAGATGTTACAGGTGCTTCTGCTTGACTTCTCATCCGGGATTAACTCCTTGACTTTTGGGTTAACTACTTAGATTAGTAGTTATTTTGTTGTATACATTTGAGATATAGACTCCATAATGTATACTTATTCTTTTGTGTAGTTCGTGTAACTATTCTCTTGTGATATTGTGGATCTTTTTAGACCACTACTCTGATGTACACTTTCTAGTGTAATATTCATATCTTATTCCGCCTTTGTGATATGAATTGTCTGTGACTGATTTATGTTATGCTTATTTCTATATTTTTTTTCCGAAGGATTTATATAGCCACCGTGTAGTAGCTTTGAGTTTGTGTCGGTATGTCGGATTTCCTCTTGAAATAGAATGCATGTTATATTATCTGACATATCGGTGCTCGCGCAAAGAAATTACATGGATGGTCGCTCCTAAACAGCCTTATTCTCCGTGCTAGTCGACATCATTCACCGAAATGTTCTTGGCTAGCGTGGGTATAGAGGTGGGGCGTCACAGCTAGCTAGTGGTTGCCGAGTAAAACAAACAAGGAAAACAAGGCAAAAACAAGCAAAAAGGAAGGAGAAAACGTAGAAAAATATAGAAAAGCCATTACCAATTTTTCTCTAGCCATGAAAATGAGATAAGGAAGATGTTTTGCACGTGAAAATGAAGAAAAAGAATTCAGCTGAAGATAGTATAAGAAATGGCCAAAAGAACTGATGTATTGATTGAAAAAGAAACGGTAAAAGAAACGGTGAAACGACTTTACGTTTCTTAGCTTTTAAAACCTTTCATACTTCCTTTTCTTTTAAATCAAATAAAAAAAAATTCAGCAATTACATATAAAAACCGAAACAAAGTGAAAAAAATAAAAATTTATAATTAAATTTAAAGAAAATATAAAAAGAATTAAGGAAATTGCTTAAAAATTGAAAACAGGGTTCAAAAATTATAATTAAAACATCGATGGCTTTGGAAAAATATCTACTTCATTTTAAAAATATTCTAAAGCAAAATTTTGAAATAAAATAATTTATTTATCATTTCTAAAATAAAATAAACAATTAAATTTTAATTAAATAGAATTTTAATTAAGAAAATGGCTTAAAATTGCGAAGTAGACTTTAAAATTAGAAACAAATCCAATGCACTTTGGAAGATTTTTATATACTTGAAAAATATTTATAAATAAAGATAAGTACACAAAATAAAAATTAATTCACAAAATAAATATATAAAATAAAATTTAAATAAAATTTTAATGAAGAAAATAGCCAAAAAAAAATAAGAAATCAACACGGTAAACTTTGGAAAAATTATAACATCACAAAAAAAATGTTTTTAAAAAAAAATATATATCTAAAATGTCATATAACACATATTATAACATTATTTGACAATTAAAAATATAATTTATAAAATTTAACATAAAGAAAATTGTTAAATAATTCAATGTACACACAATATTGAAAACAATATAACTTTCACAAATTAAATCCGTTTTCAACGAAACAAAAAGCAATGTTCTTAAAATTTTATGTACTTTCATAATAAAAGATAAAATTTAAATTTTCAAACTTTTAAAAATTTAAATTAAAAGTCAAAGTTTGATTATTTTGACCGAAACTTCACTTTTTGGAAAATATTCTTTTTAGTCATGCTTTGCAATGATAATTCATATTAAAACTAAAGTTTATCATTAAAAATAAATAAAATAAGTTTTTTTTAAATCAAAAATTCAATTAAAATAATTAAAATATACAAAAAATTAAATCACAAAATACAGGGTTGTTACACTCTCCCTCACTCAAAACTTTTCGTCCCTGAAAAGGAATGAGGTACGGGAAAGCACAGAAAAAGATAGAGTGAAACAAGATTAGGACAAGATGACAAGGAGAAGGAAATTATACATGATAACTATTGTGATAGGTAAGTTTAACAAGGTGGAGATGATCTTTCCAAGATCCTCCGGAATCAAGAACACAAGCACGAAAAGGTGGATTCAAAATGAGTACCAAAGATTATCAAAAATTATAGAAGATTTCTAAACAGAAAGATTACAGAAAGATGCCTATACCAGTCTATAGCAAGATGAGGATGATGAGGACAACCAAAAGATAGTTTGAAAAACAAAATAAGCAAATAAATTTGAAAGCATGGAAATTTCAACTTAAATAGAGAATAAATCTTTTACACAAGTTAAATAAATCTTAACTATCTCAAATTTCATCATCTTTCCAATCATCTAAAATTAACAATTTTTAAAACCATGGGTTTGAACAATAATCATTTATTACACTCACAATGTACTTAATAAATTTTATTCTTCTTTATTCCTAACTAAAATTAAATTTATTCCGCTCAATATATTTATCACTTATGTTAAACATACTTACACTTATTATAACTACTTTCTTTTATTCTTAGTTCTTTTAACATTATTTTATTGTAAGTTATTCAATTACCCTTTATTATATTTACCTCTGTTAATCATTTTATAAATAAAATTTAAGTGTATAACATTTATTATAACCACTCAAATTTTATTTATAAAATCTTTTTATATCGTATATTATCCAATTACATTGTTAAATTCTGAAATTAAGGTAAGTTATATTGGAATGCAATTGAGTATTATACAAATAAAACTTTCCAATTCAATCATTTCAAGCTTAAATCATTTATTCAAAAATTTTGATTTTCTTTTTATAATTGAAATTATTCTTTAAAAATAAAATTTAAGAATTAAATTTCCGATTTCTTCAAACCAAGTAGAGATAACTAAATCTATGTACATAATTTATCGAATCAAATTTAAATCATATGTCTATATATATATATTATAAATCAAGTCATATTTTAGAAATTCAATTCAAATCATTTTGATTTACCAAAACAAAGCTGTAGTCAGTCTACAGAGCGGTCTCTCCACTTCGAAACTCGAAAATGAATGTCGACGATGCTGCAGTCATCACTGAAATTATTTCCCAGTGACAAAGAGAGGAGCACTAATTTTTAAACTCTAAAATCCTTTGAAAACAAATTTCTATTCAAAAATACTTTAAATAATATAACCTTTTAAAACTTAAACACAAGGTTTGAAACCATCGGAAATTTAATTCTCAAATTTCTTGTTCTAAATTCATTTCACTTCCCAAATCAAGTATTATCACTTCAAATAATCATTTTAAATCAGTTTATTAAGTTTCATAAATTTACTTATATATCAAAATTTATTTCGTTAACCAAATTTTAAAATAATATTGTGTCAGTTTGTTCTGTCAAAGTGTTTTGGAAATCTTATCGATAGCACTGATCAGACGAATCGATCGAAAACCCAAATCAACATCAACAACTCAAACAACACAATATATAAACAAAACATAGATTTACAAGTACAATTCAAAATGTTTGGAAGAATAGATTGGAAACAAAAGACAAGATGATTAAATAACAAAATAGGGAGGTGGATAAGCTTAAGTAAATCACCGCAACCTTAACCGGGTCAACCGTGACTTAAAGAATAAGATCAATGTGGGTTTTTAGGGTAAATCTACATTCGATCTCAAGAGTCAAAGTTTGGAATAACAAAAGATATTAGCGTCTAAACCAAGGATAGATATAAATCTCTGGTGAATCGATGCTAATTGTAAAGGAGTTTCACCCTTTTTTTCAATTCAATTTGAAATTGGCGTGACCGCCGACTCACTAGAAAGATCATTCGAAGCGGAGTTATGGAATACTCCAGAATCAAAAGAAGATGAGTAGTGAAGAACACGAATGGATTTTGGAACCGCAGGGAACGTTCCAAAATTCAAAGGAATTGAGTCAAAAAGGAAGAGATTCAAACTCGAATGAAAGTGATTCTGTAAATACATTCACTCCATATGCTGAGTTTTGCCTAGAGCTGCCAAAGCTCTAATACCAACTGTAACAACCAGGTATTTTCAACCATTCGCATCCATTATAAGTGTATAGGTAGACACTCATGCCGGAATTGAATTGCTCAAGATACCGCGTTGTAAATAAAAATTTGGCAAATCTCAGAATATGCAGTAAATAAAAATCACAGATCACAAACACAGAGTAATAATAATGCAGTGGAAGTAAAAGAGATAGTAGTTCATGAAGCTACTATATAAATATATCAGAGTTACATAAGATACAATAGAAGAAATAAAGTACAACAGAAGTTTAAATATGATAACCAAGTACAAGCTGAATAGAACAACCGAACTGAAAAGATGAAACTTGACAAGTAGATAATCTCCAGCGACCCCAATCTCCAGAAAGTGGAAATCCAAATCTGTGAATAACTCAGGCTGACCCGAGCGTAAATAAAAATACAAACACTCGAGTCAGGACATACATACTTATATAATGTAAACCAACTCAAGTGAACTGTAGCAAAAGTACAAGTAACTTAGAAGATGCTTGGGACCTCCCATCCTCTAAGGATCCGTTAAACTATTTACTATGTAGTAATATACGATACATACAGTGGTGTCTAATCAGTAAAGTATAATCATATAGAAAATAGCGTTAAGGGAATGGTGAACTTTAACGCGGTCGGATCTTTAAAACCAAAATCGTAGTGGGCTCGATATAAGGAGATGACACGGCACGCGAGGCAATGCCAGGGTGGATACACCGTTTGCACACCCGAACCGGTGGTGACGGCAAGCCAGCAGCTTCCGCCCACCTCGAACAATACCCCCGAATCATAGTGGCTCCACATATCGAATCGCAAAAGTAATAGAATGGTTTTCGATGGAGCATGCTCGATGAAAGGGTGCGACCCTTTGTGTAGCCCGGTATAGCTCCTGTTTTAGTCATTTATGCAAACTCACGGGAGTTGGGTCCACGTAATATACCTCAAGAACGTCGCCACCATCCTACTTCATTCTTGAATCTCCACCGCGTACACAGTTGTTAAATTGGTTTTCGGTATTGGCCGGCTATAAGACAATATCCGATCGCGGTCTCTTTAACAACCAATCGTTATTATAACCCCTAGTTATAACTTTAAAAAATAAATTTTATACTTCAAAATAAAATTTCATTTCAACCCAAATCTTTATCAAATTAAAGATTAAATTATTTCCAAACCATTTCAATATATCATCATACCATATCTTTTGATTCAAATATTTATCAAAATAAATATCAAGTCATTTCTAACCATTTCAATATATTAAATTATCATATCCTTTCAAAACTTCCTTTCAAATCATTTTAATATATCAAAATATCATAACCTTTCAAAACTTCGTTCAAAATATCTTATCTTTCAGCGCTTCCTTTCAAATTATTTTAATATCAAAATGTCATATCTTTCAAAACTCCATTTTCAAATCATTTTAATTTATCAAAATATCATATCTTTTCAAACCACATTTCAATCATTTAATATATCAAAATATCAAAACCACATTCATTTCAAATCATTATTCATTTTATTCAATTTAAAATACCATTTCAATTCACATTTCAAAACAGTTTATATTAAAAAAAAATTATTTTTAATCATAAAAATGAAGTTATTGTGTTCAATAATTAAATTATTAAATTTCCAAAATTTTCAACTTCCAAAGTTCATTTATTCACTTAAGTCTATCAAAACAGTGAAAATTCACTTTTCGTGGCATTTAGAAAACGCTACGGAAAGATACATTCAAAACAGTTTAATTTAACAAAAGACAACATTTTAAAATGTTGTAATAGGGTTTACTTAAATTTCAAATAAACTTAGTTAAATTCAAAAATTATAGCACTTACAAAAATTGCTATAATAGCTTTTAATTCAATTTAGTTTTTTAGTTCATTATCATCAACTACAACATTTACAAATGCTGTAATATCATTTACATTGTAATTAATAGCATTTCAAAAACGCAGTCAATTAACTTCAAATATTCAATATAATTTCTCAACCAATTATATTTTTTTATTTAAAACATTTTTAACTCATAAAATCATACATTTTCACATTTATAAACATCATTCAATTTTCCCCAAGTTCATGATTTTATAAAGTTAAATTTCCATTCAAAAATCAAGATTTAATAATAATTCACTTATTAAATTGTAATTTTCAATTTTAAATTCCTTGCATTAAATTTCAACTTAACACTTAAGTTGAAATTCTCAAATATAACTTAGTTTTATTTTTATTTGCTTAACTAAAAGTTCACTTTTAAGTCAATTTCATAAATTTCCAATTTAGTTATATTTCAAAATTTCAACTTAAATATTCATTCATTTCACATTCAACTTTATCAAAAATCATTAATATGATATAAAAAAATCACTTTAAATTAATTTAAATTCAAAATATCATAAATTTATCATATCAAAGTTAATTTAAATTCCATTAAAAATTAAATCAAAATTTCCAAAATAACTTACATTCGTATTTTCTAACTTTTCCATAATTTATTTAACTTATAGATTTCCAGAAAATAAATAATACTTTACAAAAGTTATATTTTTATTAAATTTCAAATCAAATATTATAATAATTAAATTTCTAAAATATTTTAAAATTTTTAGAAAAACATATTTTAACTACGGGCTTGTATATAATTTTCTACGCTAGGTAAAGTGATACGGGTAATATATCATTTCAACCCGTAATTTACAAAGAAAATCCGGGTTTTATCATTTCAAACCCACAATCCCAAGTTAAAATAAATTAAATAAAAACCGTTCAAGCCTATCATTTCAGCCCATAATGATTTTTCCCTATTCTAAAGTCCGTTCGGGTATGTATCATTTCAACCCATAGTGATTCTAATTTACAGGGAACTTGTAGTGTGATAAACTGATAAAATATACAGAATAGCGTGAAATAACAGTAACATATGATATAACAGTTGTTTATGCATGGGTGAACATCATATGATAATAATATAAGCATATATAACATGTTAATATAGTTCAACAGATTCACAGGGTGTCAATTTACTACTTATATAAGTACATAATGTCTGGTGAGAAATACTCACTTGTATTAGCTGGAGATGACAAACAACTACACACAACAAAAATCTTCGAAGGCATGAAAGCATGAATATGATTTGAGAGTGGAGAGCCAAAGATTTATTGTTATCCTGCTTTTTGGCAAAGCCGTGATACCAAAAGATTGGTCGAAAACGAAAGACAGTTCGTCTCAGAGATTGGTTATACTTCACTTTGCTATGGATATCGATGAATTTTGTCCGAGTCCGGATCAAGCCACAATTGATAGGACATGACAAGAAAGGTCGTAGGAGTCGTCATTTCAAATTTCAAGTCAATCCGAGTTCGTATGCTCAAGATAGGATGGATTCAAAGTGAGAAAGGTGGTCACTGTCTGTTTCGAACCCATCGCACTGGAGTACTTCGAAACCATCCACTGTCTCTACTTCGAGCCCATCCACTGTCTCTCCTTCGAACCTACATAGTTCGAACCCATCCACGCCTTTGCCTTCGAAACCATGAGGTTCGAACCCAGGCCACGTTCGAACCCATCAGCTAGTGCCTGCCTCGACTCCATCGCCTTCGACTCCATCACCTTCGAATCCATGACTTCACTCAGCTTCGCATCCTTACTTCGAATCCATGCAAGCCCTTAATTCGAACCCATCGAGCGACCCAGTTCGAACCGATCAAGTTCGAACCCATAGGGATTCCTTGATTCGAATCGGTCACGTTCGAAGCCAGGACTAATCCTTAGTTCGAATCCACCGAGTCAATTGGTTTGGATGACGTGTTCGCCGTAGTTCACGGAGTGGAAGCGGTCAACTCGGAGATAAAGTAGCATCGATTCGAGAGATGCGCGCCATGTCACTGCAAACCCACGTGCACTCAGGGATTCGAAATGAAGGGTTCGAAGTCATGGTTTCGAATGACACAGCCAACTGAAAATGCCCATTTCGAACCGATCATATCTCCTCAACCACTGATCCAACTGCAACCAAATTTTCACAGTAGCTTCCATACAAGGTAAAGATTGTTCCTGCCAAGTTTCAGCTCGATTGGACCATTTCTTGATGGGTTCGAAATCACTTCGAACCGATGTCAGATCGAGACGAAACTTGGTGGGGTCGGTCGCGTGGGCCCACTCACGTGCCAGAAGAGGTCTCCCGAAGTTTCGGCCAGATCTGGGCCTCCAACGCCTATAAATAGCACCCTGAAGCCTTCAGAAAGGGGGATCTTCCGAGAACTTCTGCCATTGAACGCTGAGACTCTGCCGGATTAACTTCTATTGATTAGAATCACTGTTGTATTTAGATTTCAAAGCTATCATCTACTGTAATCCATTGTAATCGATTGAATCGAGCAAAGCAATAAAGAGAAACCCTTCAAAGTGGACGTAGACACGAACGCCGAACCGCTATAAATCCTGTGTTTGTGATTGTTGCTTGTGAATTACTGTGATTTATTACTCAGAGCTGAATTCTATATTGATTGTTGCTGAGTTCTGTGTTGATTATTATCAAATTGAATACGCAAACGGGTGCTTTCGTGATATTGGGTGTTTGTGACCAATTTTGGCGCAAACATTTTAGTGCTTTCACTGAGAATTTAACTCAGGAAGAAGTTGAATTTGAAAATCCAGGAGTTCAGATCTAGGAATTATGGCAAGACAATCGAGTAGAAAGCCAAGGCCTGAGAGAAGCGAACCACAAGGAAGTCAAGAGGCTTCCTCAGGAGCGAATCAACCATCGATATACATCACTAGGGACGAGATGGAGACGATGATGAAGAGGCAAGAGGAATTGATCCAGAGTTTATTCCAACAGATAGGACAGCTGGGAGCACATAATAGGGAAGCCAATGGAGTCCAGAACGGAGCAGGACCATCCGGCATAGCACCAGAGCTAGGGGGCACGCATATGGAAAACGTTGACCTAATCTTGGAAAGAGAGAGAGAAGGGTCTGCGCAACCCGGTAGTAGTAGAGGAGCGAACGCTCAGTCAAGGGGGCAGATCCCGGAGTTACCTCGTGAACTCGGGAGGCAGGCTGAAAGTAGTGAACAAGGGTTACATCTCGGAGACAATGACCGATTAGCAGAGATGGTTAGAAGAGCTTTGAGAGGCGGTATGGTGAACAAAGACCTAGAGGATGTTAATAGAAGTCCTTTTACTTCAGCAATCAGGCAAGCTAGGAACCCACCGGATTTCAAACTACCATCGTTGGATATGTATGACGGGAGAACGGACCCCACGGTCCATCTGACAAAATATATGAGACATATGGAAGTGCTGGGGGTATCGGAGGAGGTTATGGCCCGCTGCTTTCCATTATACTTGACAGATATCGCAGCACTATGGTTTAGACAATTGGAGAATGGATCCATCGGAACATGGAATGGTTTAGTGGAGAGATTTATGAGGCAATTCAGGGTTCATATTACAAGACCCAAGAATGTGATGACTTTGGCAACCCTAAAGCAAAAGGCCGGAGAGACCTTGAGAAGTTATCTAGCACGATTCAATGCAGCAGCAGCTTCAGTGGATCGAGTGGATCCGTCCATGGTGGTAATGGCAGCTGTGTCCGGAATAGCTGACGGCACAGAGTTCAAGAATTCATTGACTAAAGATCCACCCATAGATCTAGAGGAATTCTATCATGAAGAAGAAAAGTTTTTGCGATTAGAGGATGCAAATGCAGAAAGAGAAGAAGGAGATGGGGTAGATGTTTATGCACTCAAAGACGAAAAGCTCCCTAGAAGGGACTCGGACAAGGATAAAGGTAAAAGAAGGATCGAGAATGACAGAGACAGATCAAAGCGGCAACGGAGGGAGCCGCGATTTACCACCTACACTGAGCTGAACGAGAGTCTGGAACGAATTTATCAGGATACCAAAGAACAGATTCCGTATCGTAGGCCAATGCGAAGGGATCCTACCTCTAACGAAAGGAAATCAGATAAGTTCTGTGTATTCCATGAATTAAATGGTCATAACACTAATGATTGTAGGCACCTGAAGGACGAGGTGGAAGGGCATATCAGGAACGGTATGCTCCTTCAATATGTAAGGAGGCGAGCTCCTGCGGCGGAACCAGAGCGACCACCGTCCACATCAGCTAGAGGCGACCCCGAATCCAGGCACCGTTTGGTTATCAATTGAATGAAATAACGATGAACAAGTTGTAAGCTTCTACTACCGCAATTAAATCATTTACACATGTGCGAGATCGCGAACGATCTCCAGGCATGCTCTGAGTGATCATTGACCGTTTCGTAGTGGAAACTTACACTTTGACATCCATGCTTTACTTTTATTTCATTTTGATTTGAACATTTGGACTTTGTTTGTTTGGACATTGTTTTTGGAGCCCATCCGTTTAATAGTTATTTGATTCTGATAACTCTGGAATGACTAAGCTACTTATACATGTATGGGGTCGCGAACGATCCTTAGGTATGCTTTGAGACGGCAATGAACCGCCCCTATAAACGATCCAGGAACTCACCCGAACGTGACCCTGGCATCGATAAAACCAAGCCCTCCCAGGCACACACAACTCGCCTCGAACGGCACCCGATCGCGAACGATCACAACCCGACTTCGAACAGTCACAACTCGCCTCACCTCAAATGGCTTGATCGCGAACGATCGTCACTTGAGGTCCGACACACGACCGCGAACGGTCACAAATTCGCCTCGAACGGCACACGATCGCGAACGATCACTTTCTGCCTCGAACGCCATCGGCCGCGAACGGTCATGGCTCACTAATTATGAAACCTGACCTCGAATGGTCACCATTCGCCTTGAACGGCACTTGGTCGCGAATGATCATCATTTGCCACGAACAACAATCGACCACGAACGGTCCCATTTCATCATTTGCCGCGAACGGCATCGACCGCGAACGGTCCTATTCCATCCTATGCCACGAACGGAACGGACCGCGAACGGTCCCGATTCACCTCAAACAGCATACGATCCCGAACGATCGACGCATGAATTTATACGCTCGATCGCGCACGGTCGCACTTCACCTCGAATGACTCGATCGCGAACGATCGTCATTTGAAGTTGAGCGCTTGACCCTGAACGGCCGCGCTTCATCCCAAATAGTTTGATCCCGAACGATCGTCATTTGAGGACATATGAAACTATCAAGTTTTTTGCAGGTTGATGATCGGATACGAACATCCAACTCAAGGCATTACAAAACACACCTTCCTACCGCAAGGCATGTTTTGGGGGGCAAAATGTTATCCCGCTTTTTGGCAAAGCCGTGATACCAAAAGATTGGTCGAAAACGAAAGACAGTTCGTCTCAGAGATTGGTTATACTTCACTTTGCTATGGATATCGATGAATTTTGTCCGAGTCCGGACCAAGCCACAATTGATAGGACATGACAAGAAAGGTCGTAGGAGTCGTCATTTCAAATTTCAAGTCAATCCGAGTTCGTATGCTCAAGATAGGATGGATTCAAAGTGAGAAAGGTGGTCACTGTCTGTTTCGAACCCATCGCACTGGAGTACTTCGAAACCATCCACTGTCTCTGCTTCGAACCCATCCACTGTCTCTCCTTCGAACCCACATAGTTCGAACCCATCCACGCCTTTGCCTTCGAAACCATGAGGTTCGAACCCAGGCCACGTTCGAACCCATCAGCTAGTACCTGCCTCGACTCCATCGCCTTCGACTCCATCACCTTCGAATCCATGACTTCACTCAGCTTCGCATCCTTACTTCGAATCCATGCAAGCCCTTAATTCGAACCCATCGAGCGACCCAGTTCGAACCGATCAAGTTCGAACCCATAGGGATTCCTTGATTCGAATCGGTCACGTTCGAAGCCAGGACTAATCCTTAGTTCGAATCCACCGAGTCAATTGGTTTGGATGACGTGTTCGCCGTAGTTCACGGAGTCGAAGCGGTCAACTCGAAGATAAAGTAGCATCGATTCGAGAGATGCGCGCCACGTCACTGCAAACCCACGTGCACTCAGGGATTCGAAATGAAGGGGTTCGAAGTCATGGTTTCGAACGACACAGCCAATCGAAAATGCCCATTTCGAACCGATCATATCTCCTCAACCACTGATCCAAATGCAACCAAATTTTCACAGTAGCTTCCATACAAGGTAAAGATTGTTCCTGCCAAGTTTCAGCTCGATTGGACCATTTCTTGATGGGTTCGAAATCACTTCGAACCGATGTCAGATCGAGACGAAACTTGGTGGGGTCGGTCGCGTGGGCCCACTCACGTGCCAGAAGAGGTCTCCCAAAGTTTCGGCCAGATCTGGGCCTCCAACGCCTATAAATAGCACCCTGAAGCCTTCAGAAAGGGGGATCTTCCGAGAACTTCTGCCATTGAACGCTGAGACTCTGCCGGATTAACTTCTATTGATTAGAATCACTGTTGTATTCAGATTTCAAAGCTATCATCTACTGTAATCCATTGTAATCGATTGAATCGAGCAAAGCAATAAAGAGAAACCCTTCAAAGTGGACGTAGGCACGAACGCCGAACCACTATAAATCCTGTGTTTGTGATTGTTGCTTGTGAATTACTGTGATTTATTACTCAGAGTTGAATTCTATATTGATTGTTGCTGAGTTCTGTGTTGATTATTATCAAATTGAATACGCAAACGGGTGCTTTCGTGATATTGGGTGTTTGTGACCAATTTTGGCGCAAACATTTATAGCCTTGGATACATTCAAACAAAACAAATGTATGAAACACAAGTTTTAAAAACAAGATATACTTAACAATGTTAGAAATAGATGTATAAAACAAAACCAAAGACTTTGCACTTGCTTCCTATGCTTGTTTGCATGGCCTAGGGGATTAATAAGGTCAGGTTTAAGCATTGTTTGGATCAGGTATGGGTAGGAAAAGGCGCGGTTACAAGGTGATGAAGTGGGTAGGAGTTTAAATGTAGAGAATATAAAAGGTTAAGGCATATATAAGAGTTTTGGTGAACTTTTTGGGCTCGGCTAAGGCATGTTTGGGCTCACCCTTTCAGGTTTCAGATCTGGACAGTAGCTTAGGTGATGGGTGGTGGTCATATCAAGGTGGTGGTGGTGGCCTAAGGTGGTGGCCTTGGTGGTGGATGAAGGTAGTGAAGCAACTAGGCTAGGCTAACATGTTTTTAAGGAGTTTTCAAGGCTTTTGTATGGAGTTTTGTCAAGGGGGAGGGTGCGGCCTGGTCAAGTCAGAGTAGGAGATGATGTTAAGTGGTGGATGGTAAAGAGGAGAAGGTGGTGGAGGTGATGGCCAAGGCTAGCTAGTGGTGGCCGAGTAAAACAAACAAGGAAAACAAGGCAAAAACAAGCAAAAAGGAAGGATAAAAAGTAGAAAATATAGAAAAGCCATTACCAATTTTTCTCTAGCCATGAAAATGAGATGAGGAAGATGTTTTCACGTGAAAATGAAGAAAAAGAAGTCAGCTGAAGATAGTATAAGGAATGGCCAAAATAACTGATGTATTTATTGAAAAAGAAACGGTAAAAGAAACAGTAAAACGACTTTACGTTTCTTAGCTTTTAAAACCTTCCATACTTCCTTTTCTTTTAAATCAAATAAAACAAAATAAAATTCAGCAAGTACATCTAAAAAACGAAACAAAGTGAAAAAAAATAAATATATATAATTAAATTTGAAGAAAATATAAAAAGAATTAAGGAAATTGCTTAAAAATTGAAAACATGGTTCCAAAATTATAATTAAAACATCGATGGCTTTGGAAAAATATCTACTTCATTTTAAAAATATTCTAAAGAAAAAATTTGAAATAAAATAATTTATTTATCATTTCTTAAATAAAATAAATAATTAAATTTTAATTAAATAGAATTTAAATTAAGAAAATGGCTTAAAATTGCGAAGTAGACTTTAAAATTAGAAATAAATCCAATGCACTTTGGAAGATTTTTATATACTTGAAAAATATTTATAAATAAAGATAAGTACACAAAATAAAAATGAATTCACAAAATAAATATATAAAATTAAATTTAAATAAAATTTTAATGAAGAAAATAGCAGAAAATAAGAAACATGCAAAAAAATAAAAAAAGAAATCAACACGGTAAACTTTGGAAAAATTATAACATCACAAAAAAAATGTTTAAAAAAAAAATATATATCTAACATTTCATATAACACATATTAGAACATTATTTGACAATTAAAAATATAATTTATAAAATTTAACATAAAGAAAATTGTTAAATAATTCAATGTACACACAATATTGAAAATAGTATAACTTTCACAAATTAAATCTGTTTTCAACGAAACAAAAAGCAATGTTCTTAAAATTTTATGTACTTTCATAATAAAAGATAAAATTTAAATTTTCAAACTTTTAAAAATTTAAATTAAAAGTCAAAGTTTGATTATTTTGAACAAAAATTCACTTTTTGGAAAATATTCTTTTTAGTCATGCTTTGGAATGATAATTCATATCAAAACTAAAGTTTATCATTCAAATAAATAAAATAAGTTTTTTTTAAATCAAAAATTCAATTAAAATAATAAAAATATACAAAAAAATATATCACAAAATACAGGGTTGTTACATAAGTTATACTTGAAAACATTTTAATTCAGCAAAGACAGCAATTAAAAACTGCTGTTAAAACTCAATTTATTTAAATTTTAGTTCAAAACAGCAAAGACATCATTTTCAGAAATGTTGCAATAGCTCAAGTTTCAAAACAAGGGTTTTAATTCATTTCAGCAAAGACGACAGACCACTACAGCATTTACAGAACTGCTGTAATAGGCCTTTATCAAGTTTTAGCCTTTTCAATTTACTACAACAACTACGGCATTCCAGAACTGCTGTAATAGCTTTTTTATTAGCCTTTTAGTTCATTTCCAGAAACCATGGCATTTCAGAATGCTATTAAAAGTGATTTCCAGATTTTAGTGTATTTCTAGCAATTAATAAACTTCATTTTAAACCCTTTAAGCGTTGTCAAAAATCATATTTTAACATTAAAAATGTTCATTAACATATCATTTAACATATTATTTTTATAAAATATATTTCTTATAATTAAACCAATTTCAACAAATTACTTAATAAATTCAAGTGTAAAAGTTTCAAATTCTTCACATTTTTAAATAAACAACTTAACACTTAAATTTTCTCCATTTTTTTTCTCAAATAAAATTTAATTTCCATTTTTATTAATATAACTAAATTTTTATTTAACCAAATTCCAATTTTCCACTTAAGTTATATTTTCAAAATTCAATGTAACTGTTCATTTTTCCAACATTTTTAACTTACATAAAATTCCAAATTTCTATATTTAATATTTAGAAATCCAATTTAAATCAAATTTTCATATATATACACACTTTTAAAATTACTTAAAAATTCCAAATTTTTTTATAAAAATAACCACGGGCCTGTATATAGTTTTCTAACCTAGGTCAAGTAATACAAATATATATCATTTCAATCCGCAATTTACAATTAAAAATCCAGATTCTATCATTTCAAACCCGCAGTCCCAAGTCAAAATAAATAATTAAAAACCGTTCAGGCCTATCATTTCAGCTCATAACGATTTTTTTCCTATTCTAAAATCCGTTCGGATATGTATCATTTCAACCCATAGTGATTTCTAATCTAACAGGGAACTTGTAGTGTGAACAGATATAAATGAACAGTTTAACAATATATAATAGTAAAAGGTGATATGACATGTAATTTAACAGGTTTAACATTATATATAATTAATCACAGGCAGTTATAACATCATATTTAATTCTACACATTCAAATGTTGTCGCTTCACAATTGCATAAGTATATAGTGTCGTGTGTGATTTACTCACCTCTAAATGCTGGAGATTGCAATACGACTGACACAACGGAATCAAGCACAATGACAAGACTATGGATTTGAGTGGAGAGCGATATCCAATGCTACAGATCTTGTGTTACAACCTAAAACAAAATCAAAACAATTTATAAATACAATACCATTTTAAAATTGATATAACTTTTAAATGAAAAGAGATTTCAATGCCAAATCTTTTGCCTTGCTTCCTCTATTTTTTTTCATGGCCAAGGGTTGTGTTTGGCTCTGGTTTGAACATGGAATGGCTCGGGTTTTGGTTATGTAAATGCACGGCCAAGGTAGTGGGAACATGGAGAGGAGGTTTATACATAAGAGTGTGAAGAGTTTAAAGGCAAGTAGTGATTTTATTCACCAAAATGGGCCCGGCCATAGGAGGTGTGGGCTCGACCAGAGGAGCATGGGTCAGGTCATGGGAGGAATGGTGTGTGGTGGTCTGGTCAAAGGTAGTGGAGGCGGCCTAGGTGGTGGTTGAAGTAGATGAGGTCAACGTGGTCAAACTAGCATGGTTTTTGGCTTTAGGTTGCATTTTTGAGAGGTTTGATCACCATGATGGGCTCGGCCGTAGTCAAGACCAGAGGAGTAGCTGGTGATGATGGAAGGGAAGAGGTATTGAAGGTGGTGGCCGTGGATATGAGAGAGAGGCCGATCCAAATACATGAGAAAACAAGGCAAAATGACATACAAATAAGAAGAAAAGAAGAAAAAAAATGTTGTAGCCATTACCCAATTCTTTGCAAGCCGTGAAGAAGAATGAAATGAGATTTTTTTTGTTGCGTGAAAAGTAAGTGAAATACAAGGCTTACCAAAAAAATTACATGGCCAAAAAAAGTAAATGAGGAGTTAAAGAAAAATGAAAAGTCTAGAAATTGAAAAGCCATAGGAAAGGAAGAGTCTTGTCTCTTCAATTTTCCATTTCTTAAATTCAAATAAAACAAAATATAATTTCAGTAAATACATTTAAAAACCAAAACAAAGTGAAATAATATTAAAATAAATAATAAAATTCAAAGAAAATAGAAAAAGAATAAACGAAATTGTTTAAAAATCCAAAACAGTGTTCAAAAATTACAAATAAATCATGACTAGCCTTGGAAAAATATCCACTTCTTTTTAAAAATATTATAAAGCAAAATTTTGAAATAGAATAATTTATTTATCATTTCTAAAATGAAATAGATAATTAAATTGGATAAAAATAGAAAAAGAACTAAAGAAATTGTTTAAAATGGCAAATAGGGCATGAAAATTACAAAAAATTACCACTAACTCTAGAAAAATTCATACTTCACTTTAAAAATATTTTAAAACAAAATTTTAAGTAAAATAATTTCTAAAACATTTTCAAGGTGAAATAAATTCAATTCAAAAAAATTTCAAAAATATTGGGTTGTTACATGGAGCTTTGCTTGAAGATCCAGCAATCTGTTTTGCTTTCAGTATCCAGTGATTTCAATGATGTATTCTGATTTGTATCTGATGTATCTTCCTATTCTTCTGTTGTATCTTGTTTAACTTTGTTGTATCTTATTTTATGTAGTAGCTTCATGAACTACTATCTCTTTTAATTTCGCTGCATTATTATTTACTCTGTGTCTGTGATCTGTGATTATTTATTTACTGTATATTCTGAGATTTGCCAAATTTAATTTACAACGCGATATTTTGAGCAATTCAAGTCTGACATGTGCGGATGCGAATGGCTGAAAATATCGGTTCATTACGTCTGATGTCATCACACACATATTTACTGTTGATTTAACTTACGTAAGATCTTTTAGTTCTGACTCAAGTTTTTTGTCTTTTCAATTCGCTCAGGTCAACCTGAGCATTTCAGGATTTGAAGACTTGTTTCTGGAGGACGAAGACTATATTATTATTTACTATATTATTCCACTACATCATACTGTTCTGCTGCATCATCATTTATTTATCTCTGATTGTGTAACTCTGATTCTGAGTTGTATAAGTATAATTAATTTTTTATAAACAGCTTCATGAACTGTTATTTTTATTATTATATTTTTTCATTCCGCTGTGAGATTCTGTATTGGCTTTTATTTATTCTCTTTTTCTTATTTACCCCATAACAATCTGCCCTTTTGAATGGTTTGAGTTTGACGTGTGTGTCTGCTTAAAACGTCCAAAAAGCCAGGTCATTATAGTTGGTATCGAAGCCTTGGTTTAGCGATAACCTTAGCTTTGTGGGGTCTGACTCGTATTAAAAGGGTAGTAATACCCTAGAATGAGTCGCTGAGTGTATATATAAGGGAGCATATTTGTTAGTGTTATAAAAGGTTTTATATTGTGTTAATTTGTTTCGTTTTGTATTTATAAATTCTGGTTGGTGCATAGGATGTTATAACATCGATAGGGATTTCTAAACACTTAATAGGGCAGACTAATACAATATTTGTTTTGAAATACAGGTGAATGAAATAATTTTTCCTATTATATATTTTTGTATATAAAACAATATTTTATAATTGAAGTATTTTGGTTGTAATGTAATTGTTTGTTAGGTAATGGAATTTATAAATATTGGCTAAAAATAAGATTTGTAAATAAAATGAATGTAAATTGGAAATTTAGAACTTAAGTTCTGGGGTTTTGAAAATTTCTTTCAAATGATTTTAGAATTTAATACTAGTAGTACTTAAAGTATTTTCTAATATACATATTTCAATATGATTTGAAAGAAACGTTTAAAGGAATTTTGGAAGGAAATAATTTCTGCACTCCCCTCTCCGTCACTTGAAAATAATTTCGGTGATGAGTGCACACAGCATCGACGTTCATTTTCGAGTTTCAAAGTGGGAAGGCCATTATAGTAGTTTTACTACAGATTTATTTTGATAAACAAATATAAATTTGAAAGTTTAGATATGATTGAATATAAAAGTTATGAGTATATACATACATGCATGCATATATATATATATATATATATATATATATATATATATATATATATGTGTTAAATTATTTGAAATGGAATCCGACATTTAGTTCTTAAATTTCTATAAATTAGAGATTCCAATTATTGTAACGAAATGAAAATTTTAACTAATTAACAATTGGAATTTTTAAAGGGAAATAAGAAAGTAAATGCTAAGTTATAAATGAAATATATAAGAAATTTGAAATTTGTAACCTGTAAATAAAAAGGATATGCAGATAAGAAGTGGTGGTTATTGAACATTTATTTACTAATATGAAATAAGATAAACTTATGTAACTTTAAATTGCATTCTTAAGACATATATATAACTTACCAAATATCATAAGTTGAAATGTTTAACAAAGAAAATGTGGTAGAATTTTATACAAATAAAACTTAAGAAAGAAAGTGTTCAATAGAATTTTTTTTTATAGATAAGAATTTTGATATTATAACTGCTGTAGAATTAAGTTATAATTGAAAAACTTCTAAATAAATGTAATAGGAAAATGAGTACTGTAAGTAATTGATTATAAACTTAAGTTCATGCTTTGAAGCTATTTATAATTAAAGTGAATGATAAAAGGAATATTATATTAAGTTAATGACTATAACTTCAAAAATTGTTGAAATGATTTATAAAATGGATTTAATACTCAATGAAATTATATAAGAAAGGATGAATGTAAAGTAAAAAGTAAGAAATTTGAGACTGAACTTATGTACTAATGAATATTATATCTAAAAGAAATCAAATATATAAATTAATAAATGCAAACTGCAATAAAGTATATGTAATACTTGAATAATGATTTCATTGATCATTATAAACAATTGAATGAAAATAATTTATGTAAGAAGAGGATGCAAAGTAATGAAAAGAAATTTTCATTATATGAATAAATGAAGAAAAAAAATGAATTTTGTAAGTAATGAAGGAAAGCAAATGAAAAAAGTACTGGATGAATGAATGTTAATTTATTTACAAAGAAACCTATATAGTATTTTAAGAATTGATTTACATATGTCTAAATAATTATATATGAGTAACCTATGATAACATATGTAAATAAATAAATATAAATAAAAAGAATGAAGTAATGAGTGAATCAAAAATAAAATTTTGTAAGAAATATATGTAAATTAAATAAATAACCCTTGTAAGAAAAAATATTGCAAATGTTGTGAAAGAAAATTTAATAAGAATAACTCAAATAACATTGTAATTTATTGTTTGAGTTATGGATTGTTCGGGAAAGGATGCTTCTAATTTGTTTGGATGTATCAATAATCTATTGATTTTTATCTAAGAATGTAGAGTATATGGTATTCTTAGTAGTTTATTTGTCATTCTATACGATTTAGAGTGTCTAAACCCGAACAAACCATTTGTATTGCTTGCTATGGATGGATGGTTGATTTTATTAATTTCATGTGATGAATATATGCTTTGGTTGCAAGGGAGTGTTGTTTTGTATTGATTTGTTTTTTAGTGGTTGAAACAACTCAAAATATTTCTCTTTATATAATTATTAACTCATTTTGGATTTTATAAGCGAAAATACAGGTTATGGAAGCAATTGCTACAGCTTTTGGTTTCATAAAATAAGCGTTAATTGCCCGACAAATTGGTACGTTCTCGAATTACAGTTTTCTAGTGATATTATATTGTTTTCCCACTGTTGGGATATGTTATCTTGAAAATTTTGAAATATATTATTATTATCGATTTTATAATTTCTCTCAGACCTTTCCGTACAAAGGAGACTCTGCCGAAATTCTCTATGAATTTTGGACTTAGAAAAAAAATTCTGAAATATTTTCAATCTTTTATTAACTTGGATATGAAAGCATTTAATTATTATAAATTGATGTATTTTATTTAAAGTATTTAATTATGTAATAAATTGTTTATAAATTTAATATTTTGAATAAGATATGTTAATTGCTTAATCCCTTCTTTTCCCTCATTTTTCCTTTTCGAGGACGAATAGTTTTGAGTTGGGGAGAGTGTAACGACCCGTAAATTTTGATTATTAATATGGTTAATTTAATAAGATTTTGTGATTAAATATTGAAAGAAATAAAAATTTGAGATTTAATAATGAAATAATAACTAAAAATGAAAGGTAACAATGTTAATTAAAGTAAATTATTAACAATTTAAATGGAATTCCAATCAATTGAAATAATGTGAATGTTATACTTAGTTATACAGTGAATATAGGAAAACAAATGTAAACGTAATGATCCCGGTTTTGAGTCAAATTTAAATTGGTGATTGAAATAAATTTTGAATTAAATTGTGAATTAATTGACATTTTCCAAATTAAATAAGGTATGTGCCTGTTTATTTATATAAATAGATTGTAATTTGAAATATGAATTTAAATATTCCAAAATAAATGATATATGTTGTTAATTTATATATATATATATATATATATGTATACAAATTAATTTTAAATTTCATTTTGAATTTGAAACTCAAAAATAAATATCTTATAAATATACTGGATGTGAAAAACATTTTTTAAACTAATAGAAAATTTGTTTTCTAATTTATATATATATATATATATATATATATATATGCATTGTGATGTGAAAGTTATGATTTAAATTTAGTATAATGACTTGAATTTAAAATTTAAAACAAGAATGAATATAAAGTTTTAGTATGTATTTACCTTTTGAAAGTAATAAGTATAAAGTTAAAAATATGTACACATGTATCTTTTGAAATTAATAAAGCATAATACATTTGAAAATAATAAAAATATAGTTTGTATATATATTTATAATTTGAAAACATAATAGATAAATGAATTAAAATCAAGTTAAGGGTTTTAACATAAAAATACAAATTTGTGACATTTGTAAATATATAGAAACATGCATTAATTTAAAAACAGAAAATGAATTTATAAAAATATGAAACATATATATATATATATATATATATATATATATATATATATATATTTAAGCTAAATGGAATTATAATATTAAAAACAATAAATACATGAAAAAGACATGTGTAACTATTTTAAATATGCATTCATACAAGTGCGAAACGTGTATCATGTGAAAATAACAAGTGGCACACTTTATAAAATTCAAAACAAGATTATAAACACACTAATTCCCCTTCTTTCCCCATTTTCTTTCATTCAAAATATTTTGTACTCAAACTTTTGAAACTGAAACACAAACTAGGAAAGAAAATAAAATAGCAAACAAAGTCAAAAGGAAATCAAAACAATAATAGTTCAAATCTTTAAACCTAAGCAAGCAAGCTAACAAGCTTCTTTTCAACCAGAACAACTCTTTCAACTTGATTCAAATTCAAACAACAACCTGAGCAAGGCAAATTCAAATCACAAAATAAAGCAATCTAATAATCTGCAACCTGGAGCAATTAAAAACATGCTCAAAGTTCCGAGTCAAACTCAAGCAAATCAAGCTTCAGATCATTTCCCATATTTCATGCTCCAGGAATTTGCTCCATTCAAACAAATTTGTGAGTAAACACTCTTCTTAAAAGCTTAAGTAAATGAAATTCGTTGCATGTGAATTCCTGGAATGATTTATGTTTTGCATGTTGATAAATATGGGGATGTTAAGTATGCACGTCTATTTATATATCCATATCTCTGTTTTACTGACAGGTTAAAAATCTTGATCAAAATCAAGTTTCTCTTTATACATTCTCTTATAGGTTATGAACTTCAAGCAAAATATGTTTGTTTAAACATAAACTAAGATCAAAAAATATACGTAAGTATAATAAGTGTGCAAATTGTTAGAAATTAGGAAAGACAGTGGGCAACTTATAAACATGAAAATTTCAAGTATCAAAATTCTTTGATTTACCTATATAATCTAAATCACAGTCAAAAATCATGAATTCTAGTAGTAAAATCACAATTTATAGTTTGAGATCGAGAGAGATATTTGAGGTTGATCATATTTTGGTTTATGAGCAATTTCCGGCGATTGGTGGGTGGTGAGGCCTTGGAATCGCCACTGGAGGTAGTTGGGGTGTTGTCGAGTATAGGAAAAAGGGTGGAGGTTTTCTTAGCCACCGTGGTGCCGGCGTGGCATCGATATAGGGTTTTAGGGGTTGATCGCGACGTCTGGGTTTACAAGGCAAGTGCGACGTCGATTGATCACTGGAGGTGATCGCATGAGGGGGGCTAGAAACGTGGCGATGTGACGAATCTCTGGTGAGGTCAGCGAGGATTCTCGAGGTCGGGATCGTCCGCCATTGACGGTTTTTCCGATCGAGTTTGTTCCGGTTTTTGTTCAAATGTCTCATTTTCGATTGGTGGTCGATTTCGCTAATATGGATGATCGAAGGGGTCGGCAAGGTCGTCGTCGACTTGTCAAGAGTCGCGACGTTGATCTATGGTGGTCGGAGTGACCGTGCATGTGCACGTGTACGTAGGTGTATCCGGTGGTTTTGGGATGGGGGAAGAAGAAAGATGTTCTTAGGTTTTTGTTCGTGATGGATCGTTTTTGACTCGAAGACAAGAGAGGCGAGGGAGAAACTCGAAGATGGGCTTGGGATTTCTCGAGTTTGTGTTGGGTTGTGATTATGCAGGTTTAAATTTTTAAAATTAAACAAGTTTTTGAAAGTTAAACAATTTCTCACTTAAATTCTTTTTTATAATGATTGTCTAATTTAGTTTGGGACGTATTAAAGGTTTAAAAATAAATTATTTCAAGTTTAAATTGTTTTAAATTATATATATATATATATATATATATATATATATATATATATATAACCTTCATTTAAAAAATAGTTATTTTATATAACTTGATATTGTAATTAAGTAGATGAAATGTCTTTAATCCTTAATTTAACTTAAAGGTCTTAAGTTAATTAGTGTGTTAATAATGATTTATTTCCAAAGGTTATTAAATAAGATCTTAAATGATTTTGTATGATAATAGTTTCAAGCATTTATCTTAATTTAATAAGATTTAAAGGGTGTAATTAAGTGATTAAGTAAGTATAATTATTTTGTGTAATTGATTTAAAGCTATTTACTTTGTGTAACTAATTTAAGGCTAATTAATTATTATGATTAAATTAAAGAATAATTAATGTAATTAATTAAAGTATTTATTGATTATGGGTAATTAATTACTTAAAGATGATTACTTAATGAAAGTAATTAAAGGTAATTAATTAATGATTAAAGGTTGATAAATCGAGTGGTTAAACAAAAATAATTAAAGGATAATTATTTAACGTGATTATTTAATTTAGGTAATTAATTTGAGGATAATTAATTAAAGGTTAATTAATTAATGAAATTGATTAGGGATAATCACTTATTGTAATTAATTAAGAATAATTAATTAAATGGTAATTAATTAAAGGTTAATTAATTAATTTAATTAAGGAAAATTAATTAAAGGATAATTAAATAATTAAAGGTTAATAATTAAATGATTAAAGGTTAATTGATTTATTAATTAAGGCTGATTAATTAATAATTAAAGGATAATTAATTTATTAATTAAAGGTTAATTAATAAATGATTAAAGAATAATTAATTAAAATGGTTTGTAATTAATTAATGTTAATTAACCAGGATTAGTAAATTTATTCATAAGTAGTTAATCTGGTTTAAATTAATCGGATGACTGATTGATCTTACTTATGGATGTTTGGATTGTATGGAATGCTTTGCATTGTTTGATGTCCCTGATGTGCGATGCTTTGTGATATGCATTATTTTGATTTGAGCTGTGATGAATGTAATTTATTTATCTATGATGAATTTATATTATTTATCTGTGAATCTGTAGATGGAGGTAAGCGTTATAGGATTATACCGCTTATCGATATTGTTGTGCTTGGATTCGTGATGATTGATGATATTGTATTGTTGTGTGTAAAACCCCTGGACTACACCACACACAAAAATATGGATTGCACGAGGAAATCAATTAAGTCATAGATATTTTGAATTTTAATTTTACTTAAAAAGTTGAATTTTAAATCCAAATGATTTTGGAAATGGAATTGGGTTGAATATGAAAAGTTTTTGAAAAGGAAATTTGAAATTGAATTTAGTTTGAATACAATATATCTTGTTTAAGTTTTGAAATTATTTTGGAAACTATGGTTTGAAAGGGTATACAAGTTATACAATAATATATATGAATTTTAAACCATTTTAAAGGTATTATTTTGGGAATTTCAATTTAATCCAAGTTTATGCTTTAAAGGCTATAATTTGTGCGTATTTGATCGGATTTTCTCGAAACGAAAAACATTTGTTTCCAAATAATAATAGCTTTCATATAACGAAAGAACTTCTAGCTTTTGTTGAAAAGATTTCAAGTTTGAAATGGATTTGTTTTGAAAGCTATGAATGAATCTTTGTGAAAGACTGGCGAGCCTTGGTTTCAAATCGAAATGGATTTTAAAAAGGTGAATCTTTTGTTTTAAAAGATTAAAAGTGGAAAATTGTTTAAGCATTTGAAGAAAAGGCTTTGGGCTAAAAGTGTGACTTAACTAAGATCCCAATATCCATATGCTTTTAAAATTAAGAGCTTATTATTCAGTTTAGCCGGCAGAGGACTTTATGTCATATAACCCATTCCGAATAATGATACGTCGATAAGGATAACATTTGAAGACCGGTGGTGAAGACCAGGTATTTTCGAGAACAAAACGATTACTTGTCGAATGACTCTGCACTGAGTAGCTACGGTACAGAGATCTCCATATGTGATGGGGAGTCCGATCGGGATTGTGAATACCCAGATTGCAAGGGCTTCTTTGAAGTGCCTTCGGTTCCGTTCGAAACCGGAACGGACTTGTATGGATGTATGTGTAACGATCCGAAAATTTCCGATAATAAGATTTGCTATTTTAACAAGATGTTGTAATTTAATTTGGAAAGAATTAAAAACTTTATAATTTAATATTGAAATGAACGCTAAAATGAAATGTAGAAATGGTAATCAAAGCTAATTACTGATAGTTTGAATGAAGTTACAATAAATGAAATAGTGTAACGAATGGAATTTTTTGACTTTCGAAAATCGACATTAATACGTCCACTGTATCAACTGCCGAGCAATCGAAGGCCGAAAAACCGAATTGTTAGGGTTAAATAAGAAGAGGTAAAAGAGGAAAGAAAGAAGAAGCAACATAACAATATCAGAATCTCACAATCGCAGCGGAACAACATATAATGGATAAATGAATAATCTTTAAATCAAAAGAACAGTATCATTTTATTACATTACTTCACATTATCAGAGTTTACAACAACAAATAACGGAAAAGAAATAATATATACTAGTTGATACGCCACGCTATCCTGCTTGCTCCTATATCTTTACAGCAACTCCTGAATTCCAGAATGACCTGATAACCTGACTCTAGACTGCCTGTGTAGAAATTGGTGGGCACCCAGAGTTTAGGAAGGAAACAATAAACTTCAGGTCAGTCATGTGACTGATGTGAGAACTTAAACAGTTTATCTTTAAAAATAAACAAAGAAATATTTTAAAATAGATACGCAATGCTTTTAGAAAATGTAACTACCATAAGGCCTCCCGCACACACACACAATGCAAATGCAGAATCGGAGGAGATTTCTCCTTATGATAGTCATACATGCCTGATACGCAGAAAAAATTTCTTTGATATTATTACTATAAGTGCAAAGTGTAGGAAAACATTTCGAAAGTATAATATAAATCTTAGCCAACATACGACCGTTATCGTATGCCTACTATAGCTAGCATGTTCAATAGCAGGTTACCGCCACATTCCATGGCAGGTTATACAACTAAAACTATACAGGGCTCGTATTGTTTCTTTGAATTTTCTAACAAATGGTCAGGCCAAGGAACTTCCCATTGCCACATGGGTACGCCTCTGGAAAGGCGCCCCGAGAACCTAACCGGATCTCTGCCAACACAAGGTCGGGTTACCTCTGCAAAAGTAGGTAACTACTGACACGAGTATGCCATCCCCCGGTTGTAAACAATCTTTATCCGAGGATCCTCAACCAACATCAATCACAAAGTCATATATATTTGCGACATTCACATAAGTTAAGTATCTGGGCTCCATACCATGATACCACTTCTATACAGAAGGAAATGCACATACCTAAAGGGGCGTTACTCCCTAAAACCGTGCTGCATCTTTCCTTTTTTGAACATTACCGTAGTGTGAGGTCCGACGAAGTCTCGTCCACAAAGCTACGCTTTATACAAAAGCTATGCTTTGATAAACAAATGATCAGCAGCACTTCGTATGCCACATTACCAAATTGGGAATGTATCACTAGTAACCATCAACTACATAACCTCTGTGCTCGTACGTCTCAGAGAAGGGTGTTAAGCTAAGAGAATAAATTCTCCGCCACCAACAGAAATGTATTTGATAGAAACCAGCTTTACATCTCAAATTGTAACGTCAGACACACATCCATACAAGTCCATTCCGGGATCGGACGGAACCGAAGGCACTTCCAAAGAAGTCCTTGTAATCCGGATATTCACTAATCACGACCGGACTTCCCATCACAAAGGGTGAAAAAACCTCTATATCGGAGATCAGCCGATGCAGAGACATTCGACGGCAATCCTTCCGTTTTCGAAAATATCCGGTCTTCAATATTGGTCTTCAAATGCTATCCATTACGACGTATCATTATTCGAAATGGGATTCATGACCCAAAGGTGTTGAATATGCGCTTTGCGCTTATATGATTTTTGTTTGATGATAATAAACATATATACATTCGTTTAAATGTATTTGTTAATGTACTATTTTATTTTTCATAGAATAAATAAATATTTGCTGAATAAAATTAAATGACACAGAATTTGAATTCAAACAGATATTTTATTCAAACTAATATTTATTACAATTTTAAATAGTACAATTTCATGCTCTCACTATACATATACATTTTTGATTACAATCACATCACATTTCACATTTACAGTTAATCTCACTACATATCACTCACACTCGTGTTTTTGTCTTCAACTGCATTCCGGTTTGAATCCAGCATCTGAGTAATCTGCAAAAATATTCTCAAACGTAGTAAAATTGAAAGAGAAATATTTTTGAAATTTGAAAGAAACGATGATTTTGAAAACATTGTTTGCCTCAGTTATTTGGGTTGTTCGTCATCATTTTTGACTGTGCAATATCTGTGCATATCAGTATTTTTATCAGGGACAGGCAATTATAAGTGGCTGCAGTACACACGTGTACATTCGTATACGTGTGCACTGCCTCGCCAACTCGTGTGCACAAATCAAACAAAAGCACTATTAACAATTCTGCACAAGGTCAAACCCAAATAACACACGGGATTCAACTCAAGGCAGAATACAAGCTGCAGTATACCAAAGTGATACAGACACATGCAAATTCGACAAGCAACTGAAGGCAAAAGGTCCAAAGTATCACACATACAAACAAAAAAAAAACAAGGCTACACAATGAAACTGACTCGAAGCAGTAGTGACAGTAAGCAATGCAGCAACGATGGTCAAGTAATATGCATCAGGCATCAAAAAAATGTTCAAGACATCAAGTGATACAAGGTCAGGGAAGCAACCAGGATGGAGCAGAGACAAGTAATGCATCAAAAGTGCATAACAACCATCAAGTAGTGTACATGAATACAACTACAACAAATGAACATAATGCCACAGTGCAAGTGAAGATGACACTGAGAAATGCAATGCAAATGCAAATCAAAACAGAGAGTATGGTGATGCAGTCAACAAGGCAACAGTGCAGGTGAACAAATGTGCAAATGCTCAAGACCACACAGTGCATATATGTCAAACATGAATGCTACGACTTCAAATGAAGACCAACAAGCTACATGATGAACAAGTGCAAACTGAACGCAACAAGCATGAATAAAGTACAGTGTCAATCTCATGTATGCAACAGATAATGAAACAAGGTGCACCAGACCAAGTTCAAGTAAAAGGGCAACATACTAACTTAAACAACAACAATGAACCAGAGCCAAGAATATATGTACAGTATGGCAAATGCATGTACAAACTATGGTGAATGCAGATACAACATGTCAAAGTAACATAAACAACGCAAACCAAAAATGATACCAGAGAAAGTGAATAGCATGCAAAAGTTATACAAACCCAAAACCAAAACAGGATGCATCATCCTCAAAAGTAGGTTCAAGTAAAAAGCTCAATGCAACTACAAACAACTGAGGATACACTACAATGAATGCAGAGGTGCAGACGACCGGTAGCCAACAACAAGCCTTGATGAAGCTACCTAACATGATTGTCAATAGTATACAAAAATGCAACAGGAACCAATCTTAAGAACTACAAAGACCATGTCAAACACAGTGACACCATTAAGCAATGCAAAGAAATCAACAGTCGAAAATATACGTGTGACAAAGTCAAATGTCACAAATCACGAAATCAAATCAATGCCGTGTGAATCAAGCTACCAAAAAATACGAAATTGACAAAGTCCGATCAAATCCCAAGCATCAATACAAGATCGAACGGCCATTGACGAATTCAAATATATTTAGACGAACGTAATTGAAGGAATTCGAACGCATATATAACCCAATCATCACTAGCAATTTCAAGTATCGAGTTCAAGTATCAACTTAGTAAAGCAAAAGGAAACAGTACATACCGAATTCACAAACAACAAACTCGATCAAGCAACTGCAAACGAGCGATAGTCAACCATCAGAGAAGCAGCGAGCTAGGGCAGCATATCTCAGATCGATCGAAGAAATTGAAGCCCTGATTTACACAAAAGCCGAAGCCCTAATTGGAACAAAGGGAACGAAGCCCTAAACAGGACGAAGCCGCCATTATTCTCACGAACGAGACAAAAGGATCGGGTGAAATAAGGGAGTGGGCTGGCCTTATTATTAAAAAAGGGGTTTTGTTTTTTTAATTTTTATAATAAGGCTTTATTATATTGTTAATTAGAGTTTAGGGTTGTTTTCTATTGTTTTTTAATTATTGTTTTTATTTTACGAATCAAAGAATTTGTAAATCACCACCTAGGGTTTAGGTACTGTCTGATTGTCTATTTAGAGTTAGTTCAATAAGCAGGGGTTGCGAGTTTGAAAAACTCTATAGGCGGTAGCAGGGTTTGCAAGTCTGTTAGAGTGTTTGTAAGCGTGATACTGTTTAATTCTAATAGAAATCTGGGAATGCAGCAGTAGGCAGGGGTTGCCGAAGCTGGGTAAATTTTGTGTGTGATTTACTTTTCAGTATATTTATTTCTGCAGTTTATTTTTGTGTTTAAATCGAGAAAATTTGTTATAACCCTATTCACCCCCCCTCTAGGGTTAATCTAGATCCTACAAGTGGTATCAGAGCCCGGTATTTTGTTTTTAACTCTAGAGTCATGAATTCACCGAATAATGCTTTTTCTGAGGGGAAATCTATTGCTAGGCCACCCATGTTTAATGGGAACGATTATGCTTATTTGAAAGTTAGAATGGGTATCTATCTTAGTTCTGTTGATTATGATGTTTGGGATATTATTGAAACTGGCTATAAACCTCCCACTATAATCGTTGGTGATACTGAGATTCCTAAACCTAAGGATAGGTGGGATGCTAACGATAAGAAATTGAAAACGACAAATGCTAAAGCCATGAATGCTTTGATATGTGCTCTTGATAAAAATGAATTTAATAGAATTTCTCATTGTATAACAGCACAAGAAATTTGGCACACTTTGGAGGTGACACACGAAGGAACTTCTCAAGTCAAGGAGTCTCGTCTAGCCCTATTCAGCAATGAATACGAAAACTTTGTGATGGACAAAGGCGAAAGCATAAAGGATATGTTTGGACGCTTTTCAACCTTGGTATACAACGCTAGAGCGCTTGGGAAGGTATTCACTGAGGTAGAGCTTGTGAGGAAGATACTACGAGTCCTACCGATGAACTTTGAGGCAAAAGTTACGGCAATACAAGAATCGAAAGATCTGAGTAAGCTAAGCATGGAGGAGTTGATTGGCAACTTGATGACATATGAGCTTGAGCTAAAAGCAAAGGAAGAACGCAACAACTCCGAACCAAAGAAGAAGACGATTGCCTTAAAGAGCAAAGAAGAAAGCGATGAAGAAGAAGAAGATCCAATTGAAGAGCTTGCAATGGCTGTCAATAATCTTAAAAAATGGTCAAGATTCAAGTCACGAAAGAAGAAAATAAGTGGTAATAGGTCAAAGAATTCTGACGATTCCGATAATGAATTGACATGCTATAACTGCAAGAAGCCTGGCCACTTCAAACAAAAATGTCCACTTCTCAAAAACAACAAAGGAAAGAAAAAGAAAAAGAAGGCCTTTGCAGCAACTTGGGATGATGAAGAAGGAGAGGAAGTTTCGAATAATAGTTCAGAGGAGGCTAACTTGTGTCTTATGTCAAAATCGGATTCAGAAGCAAGCTTAGAGGAATCTAGTGAGGTAAGTGACTATTCTTATAAAGAACTTGTTTCAATGTGTTGTGATCTTACTAAAATGATTGATACTCTTGAATCTAAAATTGAAAAACTAAAATCTGATAGGAGAGAACTAGTCCATGAAAATTCTAGGTTAGAAACTGAAATTGAAAATATTAAAAACCTAGACTGTAAAAAATGTAAAACTTTAGATTCAGAATTATCAAGACTTAGAAATAGCTTTGTAAATCTTGAAAAAGAAAATTTAAGTCTTAAGGAAAACCTTGACACTAGGAAAAAGGATTTTATAAATAGGTGCACCTCACTTGCAACTGAAAACACAACACTAAAAACCAAAGTCCAAAATCTTGAAAAATCTCTAAATAACTTTTCAAGAGGAGAAAAATCATTCAACATGTTATTGAGAAATCAAATTTTTGCTAACAACGGAAAAGGACTAGGTTTTGGGAAAACACAAGTTGATGATAATGCAAAATATAAGAATGTCTTTGATAGATATGAAATATTTAGATGTCGTGCTGAAAATTATAGTCATAGGAACAAGAACACAAAATTTATACAAGTTTGGGTTCCTAAGAATTCTACAAACAAATTTCATGTCTATTGGAATAAAAATAAAAGGACTAAACAAGTATGGGTTCCAAAGGAATTTTTTATTCACAATGCTTCTATCACTAATAACATTGGACCTAAGAGTTTCTTTAGGTCATCTTCCTCTCTTTTTATGTAGGTCTGTTGGCGAGCTAAGGAACAACAAGAATGGTTTCTAGATTCAGGTTGTTCTAGACATATGACAGGTGACAAATCGAAGTTCCTTAGCTTAGAGAATTTTAAAGGTGGAAATGTGATCATGGGAGACAATAGCAAGTGTAAGATTATTGGCAAAGGTGAAGTTGGTAACGGTATTTTTTCCTTGACTAATGTTTTATACGTTGAAAATTTGCATCACAATCTCATCTCTATTAGCCAACTATGTGACAAAGGTATGAACGTGATTTTTGATAGTGATACTTGCAAAATCATTGATAAATCTTCTAATAACATTGTTTTTATGGGCAAAAGAAAAGGGAATGTTTACTCACTTTCATTTGATAATCTAAATCTTTCTAGATGTTTGGTAGCCACTGACGAAGAGGCATATTTATTGCATAGGAGACTTGGACATGCTAGCATGAGTCTCTTAGAAAAACTTGAATCAAAAGAATTAGTCAGAGGGTTACCATATCAGAAATTTAAAAATAAAAAAGTGTGTAAAGCATGTTCCTTGGGCAAGCTTAGTCGATCATCATTTCGTCCTAAAAACATTGTTAGCACATCAAGGGTTCTTGAACTAATTCACATGGACTTATTTGGACCAAATGAAATTTCAAGCTTGAATGGAAAACGTTATTGTTATGTATTGGTTGATGATTATTCTAGATTTACATGGGTTTACTTTTTAGCCAAAAAGTCTGAATCTTTCGACTATTTTTCAAAATTTGCAAAACTTGTTCAAAATGAAAAAGGAGTTACAATTAAAACCTTGAGAAGTGATCATGGAGGTGAATTTGAAAATTTGGAATTTGAAAATTTTTGTGAAGAAAATGGTTTAAAACATGAATTTTCTGCTCCACGAACAGCTCAACAAAATGGGGTGGTTGAAAGGAAAAATCGTACATTGCAAGAATTGACAAGATCCATGTTGAGTGAGTACAAACTACCTCTAACCTTTTGGGCAGAGGCAGTGAATACGTCATGCTATGTAATGAATAGAGTAATGGTTAGACCAATACTTGGCAAAACATCTTAAGAATTGTGGCATGAAAGAAAACCTAACATTTCTTATTTTCGTGTATTTGGATGTCCTTGTTTCATTCTTAACACAGGTGATCAACTTGGAAAATTTGAATCTAAGGCTGATGAGGGAATTTTCATGGGATACTCAACAAGGAGCAAGGCTTACAGAATATACAACAAACGAACAAAAACAATTGTTGAATCAATCAATGTGAAATTTGATGAATCTGACCAAGATAGAACGATTGAAAAGATGGTTGACGATGGGGTAGATCCTGAAGGTACTGAAGAAGGGACATTTAGTGAGAAAACTGAAAGAAGGACTGTTGATGCTGATAAATTAAGGTTCAAACCTAATCATCCTTCTGAATTAATTATTGGTGATCCTACGAAAGGTATACGTACTCGTTCTTCATTTAATGAAAATTTGTGTGAGTTTTGTTGTCATAGTGGTTTTATTTCTGAGATTGAACCTGATTCTGTTGAAATGGCTCTTAATGATGAAAATTGGATTTTAGCAATGCAAGATGAACTTAATCAATTTGAGAGAAACAAAGTTTGGAAATTAGTTCCTAGGCCTAATGACTATCCAATTGTAGGGGCTAAATGGGTGTTTAAAAATAAACTTGATGAATCAGGAAATGTAATTAGAAACAAGACTAGGTTGGTTGCAAAAGGTTATAACCAAATAGAAGGCATAGACTTTGATGAAACATTTGCTCCAGTTATTAGGTTAGAAGCCATTAGAATCTTGCTAAGTTTTGCATGTTACAAGGGTTTCAAACTTAAACAAATGGATGTAAAAAGTGCCTTTTTGAATGGTGATTTAAAAGAAGAAGTTTTTGTTGAACAACCACCCGGTTTTGAAAATCATGAATTTCCAAATCATGTGTATAAGCTAGAGAAAGCATTATATGGTCTTAAGCAAGCTCCAAGAGCTTGGTATGACTGCTTCTGTACATATCTTTTGGAAAATGGTTTTAAAAAGGGTAGTGCTGACACGACACTGTTTCTATTACATAAAGAAAGTGATTTTTTGATTGTTCAGATTTATGTGGATGATATTATTTATGGTGCTACTAATGAGCTCTTGTGTGAGAATTTTGAACAAGTCATGCAGGCTAAATTTGAGATGAGTTTAGTTAGTGAATTGAAATACTTTCTTGGATTTCAAATTAAGCAAAGCAGTGATGGTATTTTCATTTCACAATCCAAATATGTGTTGGAGCTATTGAAGAAATTTGGAATCGAAAATTCCAAACCATTGAGAACTCCTATGAGCCCATCAACAAAGTTGGACAAAGATGAGAAAGGAATTGCAATTGATCAAAAGAAATATCGAGGGATAATCGGTTCACTTCTCTATCTTACTGCTTCTAGACCTGAATTATGTTTTCTGTGTGCTTGTGTGCATGTTTTCAAGCTAATCCCAAAGAATCTCATTTAAAAGCTACTAAACGAATTTTGAGATATCTTTCACACACACACAAATTTGGACTATGGTACCCTTCTTGTGAAAATTTTGATTTAGTAGGTTATTCTGATGCTGATTATGCTGGTTCATTAGTTGACAGAAAAAGCACTAGTGGGACATGTTTCATGCTAGGACATTCATTAGTCTCATGGTCAAGTCGGAAACAGAATTGTGTTGCATTATCCACCACTGAAGCAGAATATATTGCTTTGGGAAGTTGTTGTGCTCAAATTCTATGGATGATGCAAACTCTTTCTGATTTTGGCTTAGTCTATAAACAAGTTCCATTAAAATGTGATAGTAGGAGTGCTATAGATTTGTCAAATAATCCTGTTCATCATTCACGCACAAAACACATTGATGTGAGACACCACTTTCTTAGAGATCACATTGCTAAAGAAGACATTTGCATCGAATATATTTCAACTGAAACTCAACTTGCTGATATTTTCACAAAACCTCTCCCCGAAGACAGATTTTCCAAATTACGTTTGGATTTGGGAATTATAGAGATTGACTAATCATTTTTTAAAAAAATTTGATTTTTTAATTTGATTTTAAATGACAAATTTTGACTAATCTGACTCCCTTTGATTATCGAAAAGATGAATAGTGATTGAAAAAGAGATGAGTGTTGATATTTATCAAATATTATAACTCGAGAAAGTATAATTAGAAAATTTCTTTAGAATTTCATACCAAGAGTTATAAAAACTTTTTGTTGGGTAAAAATTCCATGACCATTTCTATTTCTATCATCTTTCTATCGACCATCACTCATCAAGATCATATTTAGTATGTAAATTTGTGGTAGTTTACAAAGGAAATCATTTGTTCTTCAATATCTTTAAATCTGTGAAGGAAATTATTTGTGCTTCAACTTATTATATTTAGCAATAAAAATAAAATATCCAAAGTATTCACTTTCATTTAAAAGTCCTCACGGTTATGCATGGGTGAATTACTTGGATTTTTGATTATGTGCTTCCATGCTCATTTAAAAGTCCTCACGGTTATGCATGTATGGAACGCATATCAAAATTAATTGATTCAAATAGACAAGTTGATTCTAATCCCATTTAAAAGTTCTCACGGTCATGCGTGGTTAGAAGATACTTGATTTTATTTTTTAAATTAAATTGGAATACTACTAATCTCATTTAAAAGTCCTAACGGTTATGCATGGTTAGTAGATATTCAAATTTCCTGAAATAAATATACCACAAATAGACAGAATTGTATGATTTTTGATGATTTTATCCCCATCACTTCTGAAAGTGGAATATGCGCTTGACAAGGGTAATTATGATTTTTATTTGAGTTTTATTGAAATTTGATATTTATATTTAATTGAGTTAAATGTTTGATTCATGTCTATCACTTCATCCTTATTTTTATAACACTGTTATTCTTTTGCTGATAATAAAAGGGGGAAAGAAAAGTTAAGATTTTGTCAAATAGAATCAAGCAAAGGTTAAATAATTTTCAATTTGCATATAGGCTCATTTACATATTTTTATTTGTATGCATATATGTAGGGGGAGTATTGTGTAGAGAGGAGCATTCAAATAGGGGGAGCAAATTGAATGATCAAATACATTTAATACATTCAAAATCTTAAATATATGTTTGTTATCATCAAAAGGGGGAGATTGTTGAATATGCGCTTTGCGCTTATATGATTTTTGTTTGATGATAATAAACATATATACATTCGTTTAAATGTATTTGTTAATGTACTATTTTATTTTTCATAGAATAAATAAATATTTGCTGAACAAAATTAAATGACACAGAATTTGAATTCAAACAGATATTTTATTCAAACTAATATTTATTACAATTTTAAATAGTACAATTTCATGCTCTCACTATACATATACATTTTTGATTACAATCACATCACATTTCACATTTACAGTTAATCTCACTACATATCACTTACACTCGTGTTTTTGTCTTCAACTGCATTCCGGTTTGAATCCAGCATCTGAGTAATCTGCAAAAATATTCTCAAACGCAGTAAAATTGAAAGAGAAATATTTTTGAAATTTGAAAGAAACGATGATTTTGAAAACATTGTTTGCCTTAGTTATTTGGGTTGTTCGTCATCATTTTTGACTGTGCAATATTTGTGCATATCAGTATTTTTATCAGGGACAGGCAATTATAAGTGGCTGCAGTACACACGTGTACATTCGTATACGTGTGCACTGCCTCGCCAACTCGTGTGCACAAATCAAACAAAAGCACTGTTAACAATTCTGCACAAGGTCAAACCCAAATAACACACGGGATTCAACTCAAGGCAGAATACAAGCTGCAGTATACCAAAGTGATACAGACACATGCAAATTCGACAAGCAACTGAAGGCAAAAGGTCCAAAGTATCACACATACAAACAACAAAAAAAAACCAAGGCTACACAATGAAACTGACTCGAAGCACTAGTGACAGTAAGCAATGCAGCAACGATGGTCAAGTAATATGCATCAGGCATCAAAACAATGTTCAAGACATCAAGTTATACAAGGTCAGGGAAGCAACCAGGATGGAGCAGAGACAAGTAATTCATCAAAAGTGCACAACAACCATCAAGTAGTGTACATGAATACAACTACAACAAATGAACATAATGCCACAGTGCAAGTGAAGATGACACTGAGAAATGCAATGCAAATGCAAATCAAAACAGAGAGTATGGTGATGCAGTCAATAAGGCAACAGTGCAGGTGAACAAATGTGCAAAAGCTCAAGACCACACAGTGCATATATGTCAAACATGAATGCTACGACTTCAAATGAAGACCAACAAGCTACATGATGAACAAGTGCAAACTGAAAGCAACAAGCATGAATAAAGTACAGTGTCAATCTCATGTATGCAACAGATAATGAAACAAGGTGCACCAGACCAAGTTCAAGTAAAAGGGCAACATACTAACTTAAACAACAACAATGAACCAGAGCCAAGCATATATGTACAGTATGGCAAATGCATGTACAAACTATGGTGAATGCAGATACAACATGTCAAAGCAACATAAACAATGCAAACCAAAAATGATACCAGAGAAAGTGAATAGCATGCAAAAGTTATACAAACCCAAAACCAAGACAGGATGCATCATCCTCAAAAGCAGGTTCAAGTAAAAAGCTCAATGCAACTACAAACAACTGAGGATACACTACAATGAATGCAGAGGTGCAGACGACCAGTAGCCAACAACAAGCCTTGATGAAGCTACCTAACATGATTGTCAATAGTATACAAAAATGCAATAGGAACCGATTTTAAGAACTACAAAGACCATGTCAAACACAGTGACACCATTAAGCAATGCAAAGAAATCAACAGTCGAAAATATACGTGTGACAAAGTCAAATGTCACAAATCACGAAATCAAATCAATGCCGTGTGAATCAAGCTACCAAAAAATACGAAATTGACAAAGTCCGATCAAATCCCAAGCATCAATACAAGATCGAACGGCCATTGACGAATTCAAATATATTTAGACGAACGTAATTGAAGGAATTCGAACGCATATATAACCCAATCATCACTGGCAATTTCAAGTATCGAGTTCAAGTATCAACTTAGTAAAGCAAAAGGAAACAGTACATACCGAATTCACAAACAACGAACTCGATCAAGCAACTGCAAACGAGCGATAGTCAACCATCAGAGAAGCAGCGAGCTAGGGCAACATATCTCAGATCGATCGAAGAAATTGAAGCCCTGATTTACACAAAAGCCGAAGCCCTAATTGGAACAAAGGGAACGAATCCCTAAACAGGACGAAGCCGCCATTATTCTCACGAACGAGACAAAAGGATCGGGTGAAATAAGGGAGTGGGCTGGCCTTATTATTAAAAAAGGGGTTTTGTTTTTTTAATTTTTATAATAAGGCTTTATTATATTGTTAATTAGAGTTTAGGGTTATTTTCTATTGTTTTTTAATTATTGTTTTTATTTTACGAATCAAAGAATTTGTAAATCACCACCTAGGGTTTAGGTACTGTCTGATTGTCTATTTAGAGTTAGTTCAGTAAGCAGGGGTTGCGAGTTTGCAAAACTCTATAGGCGGTAGCAGGGTTTGCAAGTCTGTTAGAGTGTTTGTAAGCGTGATACTGTTTAATTCTAATAGAAATCTGGGAATGCAGCAGTAGGCAGGGGTTGCCGAAGCTGGGTAAATTTTGTGTGTGATTTACTTTTCAGTATATTTATTTCTGCAGTTTATTTTTGTGTTTAAATCGAGAAAATTTGCTATAACCCTATTCACCCCCCTCCCCTCTAGGGTTAATCTAGATCCTACAAAAGGTTCTCTCCCGGCTAAACTGAATAACGAGCGCTTATTTTTAAAATAAGTGTAGCATTTAAATTCAAGCAAATCACAACAAATATTCATTTAAAGGTAAATATTGATAGTTGGTTATTTAACTATCAATAGATATGCACAACATCACCCGATTTCAAATATTTTCCCAAATTAATTATTTTCCAAAAATATCTTTACAAGATATATTTTTCCACACTTCAACCATTTGAAAACAAATTTCAAATCACTTTTCACCTTTACAACTTTTGAAAACAAATTTTCAAATCATTTTCCTTATGCGGAAATACTTCCAAATATTTATTCATTTTCAATTTATCTTTAAAAGATAAAATCTCAGAACATTTCACTTCATATTGGAAAACATTTCCATACTTATTTAATAATAAGTAAATCACAAATCTATTTATTTTCAATACTTAGAAATATTCAATATACTTAAAACACGATTAAGTATATATTTTATTCTTTAAGGAAAACGTTCTCTTTAAACACATTTATTTGGGTCAAAACGAATGTTGTGTGAAACATCGTTACAACAAACCAAAAATCAATAGCACAGGGATTCGAAAATATGATAGATATATAAATCCTAATGCTATATAAAAACATTTCCTTTCGAAAATCATTTACTATAACAACAGTGTTATAGTCCATCTTTTCCTTATTTCTCGGAAACGTCTATTTCAACAATGAATGTTGAAATCTATGGTTTTGATCCTTAACACATTTTAAAACAACTTCAAATCATTTTAATTCTATTTAAAAAATCACTTCCTAAAACATTTCTTTAATATATTATGCACAGTCCGAAATCCTGAATATAAATCGTTTACCAAATTCAACACTTCTACATATTAATTTAAAGGATTATCCACTATCCAAAATCATGGATATATCTTCTTTAATAAGCTTTCATATTTACTTATCAAATTCAATTGATTTCGGATTTATAAAACAATGTTTATAAATTCGCATTTATATATTTTATAAAAACTTCAACTTATAAAATCCCTAAATTAACAAATTCTATTTATATCTCATTTAAATGCCAAAATCCAATTTATAAGTTAATTACTTATAAATCTTTTATTTTACAAAATCTATTCATTTTATAACTTCACAATTTATAAATTTATAAATTTCATTCACTTACGAAATCCATTTATACTTCATTTTAACACTTATAAAAACTCGTTTTATAATTCCAATATTTTAATTTATAAATATCAATTTTATAAATCTTTTATATAAATCGTTTATAATAATTCAAAAATCCCAATTTAAACCATTTTACAAATTAATCAACTACTTATTTCAAAAATCACATTTCGGTTATATTTCACAAAAATCATAATTTTTATAACATAAAAATTATAACGTTTATTTATTTAAAATGAATCAATTCCAAAGTTCAAAAAAATGTATATTTTCAAAAATCACTTGAAAATCCTTTTAAATTCGAAATCGTTACTTTAACATTTTTAAAACTCCCAAAATATGCCCAATGCTGCAACAGCACCAATACATCAACCACGGCATCCAAACATCATATATCAATATGATAACAGAATATATCGCAAATATGTGTAAATAAATCCATACTGTTGAGGAATCCAGTTGGATCCCTCCAACCTGTTTCCCTGCATCCATAGATGTTAGCACAATACCAATCCCATTTCAAGACGGAATATTGCGGTACATGGGTTTATATAAAATATTATCCGCTATTATGCGGCGCAATAGGGTCTCCTCCGCTATATAATGTGGGAAAATCAACTCCAAGTACATATATAATACGAATTCCACTTCAAGGTGGAATATCGCGGTATATGAGTTTAATATAATAACCTCCACTTAATATGTGGCGTATAGGGTCTATTTCAATACAATAGATAATAATTTATCATCCAAACATACAATCAAGAAATTTTAAATTTAACTATTTAAAATTTAAATCGAAACAGATTCGATTGAGTGAGAAGTTCTCACATTGCTTCAAATACAGTTGCAGTGTTTTATCGAACAAAATTAAACACGCGTTTAATTTTACCCAAAATTCACACTAGCTCCAATCAACTCCAATCCAGCTCCATCACGTAGTATTCGCCAATACGAACCCGATGCAATTTGTTTCGTGCGAAACGGACATCGTATGAAATAGTTATACATTTTTAAAGTTCGAACGAATTAATAACATATAAATTTCAGTTTCTATTTTATATTTTTAACCTAGAGTGCATCAGAGCCATTCATTTTTGCAAAAAAAATCTAGCCACATACTCTTTCTTCCCACTCACGTACAACATCAGGTTTTCAATGCAAAACAAACCCATGGCCGCCTTCTTTTCATGAATTTTTGCAACCATTTCAAACGTTTTGAAGACGATCGGCCTACGCCAAAGGAAAGCTCATCACGAGACAAGCTATCACTAGAAAAGCGGTCAAGCTCGGTTGTGTATACTCCTCGAAAAACGTGAAAAAACGTGCGCGTTCATGGCCAAAATCCTCCTTCATCGTTGTGTCGATCATGATCATACCCGTATGGATCGAAAGATATCGTTATCCTCCACAATCTTTTAGTTAAAAGCTTTTGATGATAGTGAGTGGATTGAGAGATATCGAGGGGAGAAAATGTGAAGATTTCGGCCATTGAAAATTAGAGGGTGGCGGCCTGAAACCCTAGCTCGGTTTTGCTGCAAAATGAAATAAATGAGGTCCTTATATAGGAAATATTCGCGCACTATTCACCCGAAATTTTTCCGAACTCCAAACGAAACATGCCGCCTGGCGTTTATAATGTTTTACCCCTATTCCGAACCCAATGGAATATATATCGGAGGCCAATTCGAAAGTATTTGAAAGATAAGTTTTCGAATCGAATTATTTAAATTAAAAATTCACTTAAACCGATTTCAGTGCGTTTTAGCTTTCCCCCGACAAACCATAAATCCGATTGACACGAAATTTAAAATCTTGCAATAATATAACATTACGGATCCGATGAAACTAGTTACGTCGAAATCCGATACTGTTTGAAAAATGACTATTTTTACTCGTCAATTAAATATTAAAATATTCAATTTCTGCAAATTAACTTTAAATTCAATTTTAAAAGTTCTATAACATCATTCTAACTCCAATATGATTAAATACAACTTTATAAATCATTTTAATCACATTAAACCCAATTTCCAATTATTTCAGTAATTTCAAATATTAAATTATCGATTTAATTATCCAATTAAATCTAGATATTTGAAATAAAAATTTATTCGACTCACAAATTTTACTTGTTAATATTTAAAATCAATTAAATATATGAATTTCAAATGACAGAAATTCTGGGTCGCTACAAACTTCCCCCCTTAAAAGAATTTCGTCCTCGAAATTGCCAAGTAAGAAAAATTCTTGAAATCCTTAACTTTTCAAAACCATTTGTTCAAATTAAATTTTCAAATTCATTTAAACATTTTAACCCTTCCAAAATTCATAGTTAAACTTTTTACAATAACTTTACTAAGTTTTCAAATCATACTTAGTTATCTTTTCAAAACCAACTATATCGTTTAACTTTTCACTCCAAAATCGAAGTTATAGTTTTCAAAAATTTCCAATTTTCTCAAAAATATTCTAACGCCTTAAATTTTCGAAAAATTTCGCCAGCGTCTCCTTTGCGCGGCTAGCTCGGTACGACTACAAAAATGGCACCACGGCCCCCAGATTTCAAAAAGAAAAGAAAAGGCCAAGTGGCTGGACAAGAAAATCATCAAATTTCATATTGACATTCAAATACATACCTTTTGTCGAGCAATTCAAATTTTTTTCATCTTCGAAATCAAAATCCAAATTTCCTTTCCTTTAATACACCTGTATATCCTGCTAGCCATAATATCCATTTTCATTCAATCTCACATTATCAGTTTCATTTGAATTCAATTTACAATTTCAATTCTATTTGGATTCAATTTACCTTATGAATATTGAATTTTATCAATTATTTTTCATTCACAACTGATTCATCTTGCTATTTTAAATTAGTTTCTTTTATGAAATCATTACAAGTTCTAACTCATTTCAACTCGCACAATTCAAGTTGTTTTTGGATATTGAGTTTTCAAATTCAGTTTTTTTATTCTTTTGTTCTACCCCAAATTTATTTTCAACTCAATAAATCTTATCCCATAACTATTTTTCAGATTCCAGAGTCTTTCCAACATTTCAAAACCATTTTTGAAACCAATTCAAATTATCCTTTGAATTTCAAAACTCAAACCCAAATTTTCCAAACAACTTCCATTTAAAACAACTTGGCAGCAATCCCTCTTTTGGAAACCCGAAAATGAACACTGATGATGCTACAGTCATCAGCAATGTTATTTTCCAGCGACCGAAAAGAGTTTAGAGCTTTTATCCCTCCAAAAACATTTTTTCAAACCCTTGAAAACCATTTTCAAACTCAAAAAGAAATTTAATCTTTTCCAAATTGCAAACCCTTTCAAAACATTTCCAAATATTCCTCTGGAGTTTTACTTCAAATTACAAATCACATTTACAATTTATATTCTTCAATTCTATTTGTCTGTGTATTTATTTCTTAACTTTGGAGTTACGATTTCAATTTCTTTTTCAACATTAATGATAATAATTTAAGATCATCACTTTCTAGCAACTAAACAATCATATATTATAATAATTCACAGAAAATTCTTCTCTTTTATGTACGAAAATAATTTAGGTAAAATTATTTCATTTACCCTATTTTAAAACAATATCGTGTCGAATTTGTTCTGTAAAAGTGTTTAGAGATTCCTATTAATAACGTTAATTACTCGTATTGACCAGCATCCATATACCACTCAACAAACCAATCATCACAATATAAAACAATTTTTATATTCACTAACAAATACGCACTCATATCTATTATTACACTCACATTCATTCTAGAGTACTGCCGACTCTATTTCTAATGAGTAACACCCAACAGAGCCAAGGTTGTCGCTTAACCAATTGCTCTGATACCACATTGTAAAGACCCGATTCTTCGACTCACGAAAGTTGACATTAATACGTCCACTGTATCAACTACCGAGCAATCGAAGGCCGGAAAACTGAATTGTTAGGGTTAAAGAAGAAGAGGTAAAAGTGGAAAGAAAGAAGAAGCAACAGAACAATATCAGAATCTCAGAATCGCAGCGGAACAACATATAATAGATAAATGAATAATCTTTAAATCAAAGAAATGTATCATTTTATTACATTACTTCACATTATAAGAGTTTACAACAACAAACAGCAGAAAAGAAATACTATATACTAGTTGATACGCCACGCCATCCAGCTTTCTCCTACATCTCTACAGCAACTCCTGAATTCCTGAATGACCTGATAACATGATTCTAGACTGCCCATCTGGAAATTGGTTGGCACCCAGAGTTTAGGAAGGAGACAATAAACTCCAGGTCATTCATGTGACTGGTGTGAGAACTTAAACAGTTTATCTTTAAAAATAAACAAAGAAATATTTTAAAATAGATCCGCAAGGCTTTTAGAAAATGTAACTACCATAAGGCCTCCCGCACACACACACGATGCGAACGCAGAATCGGAGGAGATTTCTCCTTATGATATTAAACATGCTTGATACACAGAAAAAGTTTCTTTGATATTATTACTATAAGGGCAAATTGTAGGAAAACATTTCGAAAGTATAATATAAATCTTATCCAACATACGACCATTATCGTATGCCTACTATAGCTACCATGTTCAATAACAGGTTACCGCCACATTCCATGGCAGGTTATACAACTAAAACAGTACAGGGCTCGTATTGTTTGTTTGGATTTTCCAACAAATGGTCAGGCCAAAGAACTTCCCATTGCCACATGTGTACGCCTCTGGAAAGACGCCTCGAGAACCTAACCAGATCTCTGCCAACACAAGGCCGAGTTACCTCTACAAAAGTAGGTACCTACTGACACGAGTATGCCATCCCCCGGTTGCAAACAACCTTTATCCAAGGATCCTCAACCAACATCAATCGCAAAGTCATATATATTTGGGACATACACATAAGTTAAGTATCTGGGCTCCATACCATGATACCACTTCTATCCAGAAGGAAATGCACATACCCTAAGGGGCGCTACTCCCTAGAACCTTGCTGTATGTTTCCTGTTTTGACTATTACCGGGGTGTGAGGTCCGAAAAAGTCTCGTCCACAAAGCTACGCTTTATACAAAAGCTATGCTTTGATCAACAAATGATCAGCAGCACTTCGTATGCCACATTACCAAATTGGGAATGTATTACTAGTAACCATCAACTACGTAACCTCTGAGCTCGTACGTCTCAGAGAAGGGTGTTAAGCTAAGAGAATAAATTCTCCGCCACCAACAAAAATGTATCTGATAGAAACCAGCTTTACATCTCAACTTGTAACGTCAGACACACATCCATACAAGTCCGTTCCGGGATCGAACTGAACCAAAGGCACTTCCAAAGAAGTCCTTGCAATCTGGATATTCACTGATCACGACCGGACTTCCCATCACAAAAGGTGATAAAATCTCTATATCGGAGATCAGGCAATGCAGAGACATTCGACGGTAATCCTTCCATTTTCGAAAATATCCAGTCTTCAACACCAGTCTTCGAATGCTATCCATTACGACGTATCACTATTCGGAATGGGATTCATGACTCAAAGGTCCTCTCCGGGCTAAACCGAATAACGAGCGCTTATTTTTAAAATAAGTGTAGCATTCAAATTCAAGCAAATCACAACAAATACCTATTTAAAGGTAAATATTGATAGTCGGTTATTTAACTATCAATAGATATGCACAACATCACCCGATTTCAAATAATTTCCCAAATTATTTATTTTCCAAAAATATCTCTACAAGGTATATTTTTCCACACTTCAACCATTTGAAAACAAATTTCAAATCACTTTTCACCTTTACATCTTTTGAAAACAAATTTTCAAATCATTTTCCTTACGCGGAAACACTTCCAAATATTTATTCATTTTCAATTTGTCTTTAAAAGATAAAATCTCAAAACATTTCACTTCATATTGGAAAACATTTCCACGCTTATTTAATAATAAGTAATTCACATATCTATTTATTTTCAATACCTAGAAATATTAAATATACTTAAAGCACGATTAAGTATATATTTTATTCTTTAAGGAAAACGTTCTCTTTAAACACATTTATTTGGGTCAAAATGAATGTTGTGTAAAACATCGTTACGACAACCCAAAAATCAATAGCATAGGGATTCGAAAATATGATAGATATATAAATCCCAATGCTATACAAAAACATTTCCTTTCGAAAATCATTTACCATAACAACAGTGTTATAGTCCATCTTTTCCTTATTTCTCGAAAACGTCTATTTCAACAATGAATGTTGAAATCTATGGTTTCGCCTTAACACATTTTAAAACAACTTCAAATCGTTTTAATTCTATTTAAAAAGATCACTTCCTAAAACATTTCTTTAATATATTATTCACTGTCCAAAATCGTGAATATAAATCGTTTACCAAATTCAACACTCCTACATATTTAATTTAAAGGATTATCCACTGTCCAATATTGTGGATATATCTTCCTTAATAAGCTTTCATATTTACTTATCAAATTCAATTGATTTCGGATATATAAAACAATGTTTATAAATTCAAATTTATATATTTTATAAAAACTTCAACTTATAAAATCCCTTAATTAACAAATTCTATTTACATCTCATTTAAATGCCAAAATCCAATTTATAAGTTAATTACTTATAAATCTTTTATTTTACAAAATCTATTCATTTTATAACTTCACAATTTATAAATTTCATTCACTTATGAAATCCATTTATACTTCATTTTAACATTTGTAAAAACTCGTTTTATAATTCTAATACTTTAATTTATAAATATCAATTTTATAAATCTTTTATATAAACCGTTTATAATAATTCAAAAATCCCAATTTAAACCATTTTACAAATTAATCAACTACTTATTTCAAAAATCACATTTCGGTTATATTCCACAAAAATCATAATTTTTATAACATAAAAATTATAATGTTTATTTATTTAAAATGAATCAATTCCAAAATTTAGAAAAATGTATATTTTCAAAAATCACTTGAAAATCCTTTTAAATTCGAAATCGTTACTTTAACATTTTTAAAACTCTAAGAATATGACCAATGCTGCAACATCACCAATACATCAACCACGGCATCCAAACATCATATATCAATATGATAACAGAATATATCACAAATATCTGTAAATAAATCCATACTGTTGAGGAATCCAGTTGGATCCCTCCAACCTGTTTCACTGCATCCACAGATGTTAGCACAATACCAATCTCGTTTCAAGACGGAATATTATGGTACATGGGTTTATATAAAATATTATCCGCTATTATGCGGCGCAATAGGGTCTCATCCGATATATAATGCGGGAAAATTAACTCCAAGTACATATATAATACCAATTCCACTTCAAGGTGGAATATCGCGGTATATGGGTTTAATATAATAACCTCCGCTTAATATGCGGCGTATATGGTTTATTTCAATACAATAGATAATAATTTATCATCCAAACATATAATCAAGCAATTTTAAATTTAACTATTTAAAATTTAAATCGAAACAGATTCGATTGAGTGAGAACTTCTCACCTTGCTTCAAATACAGTTGCAGTGTTTTATTTCGAATAAAAAATTAAACACACGTTTAATTTTACCCAAAATTTACACTAGCTCCAATCTAGCTCCATCGCGTAATATTCGCCAATACGAACCCGTCGCAATTCGTTTCGTGCGAAACAGACCGCGTATGAAAAGGTTAAATTTTTTAAATTCGAACGAATTAATAACATATAAATTTCAGTTTCTATTTTATATTTTTAACCTAGAATGCATCTGAGCCGTTAATTTTTGCAAAACGAAATCTGGCCGCATACTCTTTCTTCCCACTCACGTATAACATCAGGTTTTCAATGCAAAACAAACCCACGGCCGCCTTCTTTTCATGAATTTTTGCAACCATTTCAAACGTTTTGAAGACGATCGGCCTACACCAAAGGAAAGCTCATCACGAGACAAGCTATCACCAGAAAAGCGGTCAAGCTCGGTTGTGTATACTCCTCGAAAAACGAAACGAAAATCCTCCTTCATCGTTGCGTCGATCATGATCATACCCGCATGGATCGAAAGATCTCGTTATCCTCCACAATCTTTTAGTTGAAAGCTTTTGATAATAGTGAGTGGATTGAGAGATATTGAGGGGAGAAAATGTGAAGATTTCGTCCATTGAAAATTAGAGGGTGGCGGCCTGAAACCCTAGCTCGGTTTTGATGCAAAATGAAATAAATGAGGTCCTTATATAGAAAATATTCGCGCACTATTCACCCGAAATTTTTCCGAACTCCAAACGAAGCGTGTCGCATGGCGTGTATAATGTTTTACCCCTATTCTGAATGCAATGGAATATATATCGGAGGCCAATTCGAAAGTATTTGAAAGATAAGTTTTTGAATCGAATTATTTAAATAAAAAATTCACTTAAACTGATTTCAGTGCGTTTTAGCTTGCCCTGGACAAACCGTAAGTTCGATGACATGAAATTTGAAATCTTGCAATAATATAACATTACGGATCTGATGAAACAGGTTTCGTCGAAATCCGAGACTGTTTGAAAAATGACTATTTTTACTCGTCAATTAAATATTAAAATGTTCAATTTCTGCAAATTAACTTTAAATTCAATTTTAAAAGTTCTATAACATCATTCTAACTATAATATGATTAAATAAAACTTTATAAATCATTTTAATCACATTAAACCCAATTTCCAATTATTTCAGTAATTTCAAATATTAAATTATCGATTTAATTATCCAATTAAATCTAGATATTTGAAATAAAAATTTATTTGACTCACAAATTTTACTTGTTAATATTTAAAATCAATTAAATATATGAATTTCAAATGACAAAAATTCTGGGTCATTACAGTGTAAGTGTTATACTAAGCTATAAATTGAATATATGAATACAAACATAAATATTGAATTAATTAATGAATTAATATATATAATGAATGGTAATTGAAATAAAATCAAGGTTCTATAAGTAATTATAATATATGTTTGGAAATGATAAGCTTATAAAGGGTGACTGAGAGTTAATGGCAACAATTATTATAAGTTGCATATATATTTAATCCGTAAAATTCAATTGGAATTAATCGCAATAAATCTAAATTGAATATTATGTTAATGTAAATTAAGTTATTATTTGGAAAATTTGTTAACTTTATTCGTAGTATGGCAATTGCTTGGATAAGAAGAATGGAAATCAAGATTCATCAATTTAATGGAATTTAAAATATAATAATTGGATTAATTGCAATTAAATGAAATTAAAATATTTAACTAGTACATTAATGTAAATTTATTTGAAATTTGAAGATATCAGTGTAATATATCATGAACCAATGTTAATTTTCTCCATTTGATAATAATAGATTGGATAATAGGATGCAAGTTATATTAAATGTAATTATTGAAAATTTAATTTATAATATTTGAATTTACTGAAATTGAATTCAAACACTATAATTGGTAAATTAATTTACTTGAAATTGATATCTAAGTTTGTTTAGATTATTGAAATTGTTTAAAGAATCAAAAATGATAAAATTTGTAAATTATGGAATTGGAATTTAAAATTTGATTTTATTAATCTAATATTTATTTAATTAAATAGCTGAAAAATATCCGTTTTGACCACTGACTCGGATTTCGACGAAACTAGTTTCATCAGATCCGTAACGGTGAATTATTGTAGGATTTCAAGTTTCGTAACAATCGGGCTTGTCGTTTGATCGTACTGGCTCGAAATGCCCAGAAATCAATTTAATTGAAATCAATTTGAAATAACTTGATTTTAGCATAACTTCTTCATACGATGAAATTTGGACTTGAAACTTATTCCATTGATTTTTAAATATTTTAAAACGTCTATTTTGATATATGGGTTGACCCATTTTCGTTCCGGAGTCCAAAACGGGCTTTTTGGGCCGTGGAGCGTTCAACTTTCAAACGGATTCGATCCAATCGTTTCTATTCGTGATATCTCGGAATTTCAAGGAACTTAAAATGTGCTAATCTCTTAATTAAATTGTTTAAAATTGATAAATTTTTATTTTTCAAATATAAATAGCCAAACATTTAGTAATGTGATGTTTTAATTATGGCTATAGATTGATTTTAAATAAAAATAATTATTTAATTTGTGTTATTTTATAAATAGACTTATTATTTTAAAATTTAATAAGTATGTTTAAATATATATATATATCTGTGTGTTTAAATTGATTTTAAATAGGATAATTATTTATAATTAATAATGTGTTTGTTTGAAATTGATATTATATTTGTCACGACCCAAACTCGATGTCCAACAAATAACATCAAATTCGTTTCGCGGGAGCTTGCAACACCATTAAATGATAAATAACACAGCGGAAATAAAAGATGATATCACTGATATAACATGAATACAATATCCGATACATCAATTTGATACAATGATAATCATCAACATCAGAGAATTTACAAAACAAAATACAGCGGAACACGATACAATATGAAATAAGTCTTCTCAAAATATAATACTGCAACACTGATCCAAAAAGCTCCATAGACAAAGCTCCAAAACTCCTTGCTCGATTCACCATCAAGATTGCACCAAGCTAAACAAGTCTCGTCCATATCCAAAGAAAACTGAACTAGCTCCAGATGATCTACTGAACCTAATTATCTGAAAAACCAAACTCTAGACTGCCCGTGTGGAAAAATTTTGAGCACCCAGAGTTTAGGAAAGAAACAATAAACTCTGGATCAGTCATGGAACTGGTGTGAGCAAACAAAAACAGTTTATCTTTAAAAACAAACAACGAAATATTTTAAAATAGATTCGCAATGCTTTTTAGAAATGAGACTACCATAAGGCCTCCCGCACACACACACAATGCAAATGCAGAATCGGAGGAGATTTCTCCTTATGATAGTCAAATATGCTTGATACGCATTAAAAAGAAACATTTGATATTATTACTAGTGCATAGTGTATGAAAAATCATTTCGAAAGTAAAGATATAAATCTTAGCCAACATAGACATTTCGAACTATGTCTACTATAGCTACCATCCAAACAGTGGGGCGCCACCATAAGTAGATGGCAGGTAATACAACTAATACCGTACAAGGCTCGTATTTGAAGAATGGATTTTCCAACAAATGGTCAGGCCAAGGAACTTCCCATCGCCACATGGAAACGCCTCTGGAAGGACGCCCCGAGAACCCAACTGGATCTCTTCCAAACAAGGTCGGCTACCCCCCTTCCCGGGTAATATACAAAACCTCAGATATGCCACTCCCGGTCCTTTGGGACCTTTAAACGAGAGCTCTCTAACCAACATCACACAATGATAAATAAAGTGTTTCAACATGAGTAAGTATCTGGGCTCCATTCCATGATACTACCCTTTTCCAGAAGGAATGGTCATACCCTAGGGAAGCTATCCCTGAAAACCTTGCCGCACAATTCCTGTTTCGACCATTACCGGTTTGTGAGGCTCGACAAAGTCTCGTCCACAAAGCCACGCTTTATACAAAAGCTGTGCTTTGGGTCAACAAATGATCATAGAAATGATCACAAAGATAAAAGATCAAACAAATGATCATATCACAAATGATCAACACAATGATCATTTCACAGCAACACTCAGCATGTCACATTACCAAATTGGGAATATATCGCTGATAACCATCAACTACATAACCTCTGAGCTCGTACGTCTCAGAAAAGGGTGTTAAGCTAAGAGAATAAATTCTCCGCCACCAACAGAAATATATTTGAAAGAAATCTGCTTTATATCTCAAATTGTAATGTCAGACATAACAATCCGTACAAGTCTGTTCTGGGTTCGAACAGAACCGAAGGCACTTCCAAAGAAGTCCTTGCAATCCGGGTATTCACAATCCCGATCGAACTTCCCATCACTTAGGGAATCTCTATACCATAGCTACTCGGTGCAGAGACAATCAATAGGTCATCCTATCGTTCTCGCAAATACCCGGTCTTCAACACCGGTCTTCAAATGCTATCCATAACGACGTATCACATACTCGGAATGGGTTATATGACCCAAAGGTCCTTTCCCGGCTAACCCGAATAGTGAGCGCAAAATTTAAAACATATGGATATGGGATTTCGATTAAGTCACAACTTAATAATTCCAAAGTTTCTTTCAAATGGTTTAAACCAATTACCATTTCAAATCATTTAAACAAAAAGATTTATTTAACAAAGTTCACTCATTTTCACAAAGATTCATTTACGGATTTCAAAGGAATTTTCATTTCAATTAGATTAACTCATTTAAATCTTTAAATCAAAGATTTATCTCATAGCTTTAAAAACTTGTTTCCAAAGATTCGTCCATAACTTGGAAAATCATTTTCAATTCAAACTTGAAATCTCTTTAATATAAATTGGAAGTTCATTGCTCATATGAAAGCTTTTTATCACTTAGAAACAATAGTTTTATTTTGGAAAAACCCCGATTCCATTTATACAAGTTACAATCTTTAATTCGAATTTTTAATTCAACGCTTAAAAACAGTTTAAAACCCGTATAACTTGTAAAGCCCTTTTTAAATCATAAATACTGAATATAGAATTCAATTTCAGATTTCTGAATTTCAATTTAAATCCGATCATTCGAATTCCAAATCTTTATTATTTATTCAAAAATAACTTTTATTCTTAAAACAGCTTTTCGAAAGCTTTTCATATTAAACTTAATTTATTTCCAAAAATATTTGAATTAAAAATTCAAATTCAAACTTATTTAAAAATCTGTGACTTAACCGATTTCTCGTGAAATCCATATTTGTGTGTGTATAGTGTGGTCCAAGGATTTAACACAATAGTGCAACACCATTCAATCATCACAGATCAAATACGACAATATATCCGATAAGCGATATAAACTATAACGCTTGTCTTCATTCGCAGATCACAGATATACATATCACAGGTAATGAATTACATCACAGATAATTAATTATATTACAGATCACAATACGAATAAGGATATAACACAAAGCATCACATGTCAGGGATATCAAACAATTCATCATCTAATATAATCCAAACATCCATAAATAGGGTCAATTTAATCATCTGATTAATTTAAATCAGATTAATTTATATGAGTAAATTCGCTAGTCACAGTAAATTAATAATCAATTAATTTCAAAACATTTAATAAATTATCTTTTAATGAAATCATTAATTAACTCTTCATTAATAATTAATCCTTAATTTATTCTTTAAATAAATTTGCAAAAACTAAGTAATTACTCCTTAATTAATAAATCTTTAAACCTTAATTAAGTAATTAAATCTTTAATTATTTAATTTATTAACCCAAACCATTAATTAATTTAAATAATAAATTATCCATTTTAATTAACTTAATTTACAAATTAATTCCTATCCCTTTTCAAATTATTAAATTGACAAATCATTTAATCTTAATTACTTAATTATTTAATTATTTTATTTCACACTATTTAACTAATTACTTCCTTGATCAATTTATTTAACTAAAATTACCTAATTTATTACCCTAAATCATTAATTGATAACCTTAATCATTAGGTTAACCCCCCAACTTTTAACAGGCTGACAAATAAAATAAAAGCCCGTGAAAGGTTCCTAGTTTACTCGAGTATTACTCGAGATTCCTTCCCAATTCCCCGAGTCGTTCTTCCCTCCCTGTCGCGTCCTCCTCCTTCTTCTTCTTTTCTTTCATTTTTTTTTTCTTTATTCTAACCTGAAGCTACAAGATGCTCGCTCAAACCCAAAACAAAACAAAAACTCGAGCCAAAGCACCTCGTGCTCGAGCATTTTTTCGAGTTTCCCCCCCCCATCGGCCAAACTTCCTGACATCGATCAATGTCGTGCACGTGCATACGAACCGCCGCCACCTCCGGTTGAGTCGCCACCCACCACCAAGTCCATGACCATCTGCCCAAGCTTCCAGTGCAACCAAATTGGCGAATTCATGAGCCAAACACGATTGAGCACTCTAACCCCAAACTGCAACAAAACGTGATCACCAGAAATCGCCTCGATACGCCTACTCCGACCATATGGATACGAGCCACCAAACAGGAAACTTCGCCACAACACGACGCCTCGATCCATCACTTCGCGACCCATCCTGATCACCCATCGAAACTAGAAATGCTCGGAGAAACAGTTCGAAAAAAAACACAGTTCGAACCCTAAAAACGCTTCGTCCTCTCAATCCACGAATTAGAAAAATTATTTGACATTTTTCTTGAGATCAGGGGTGGCTATATTTGCTACGATTCAAGTTTCAACAATTTAAATTGATTCAATTTCAAGAAATTGGTAAAAGTTCCATTTTTATTCCAACACGAATTGCTTTTGAATTACTGAACTAAAAATTTTCATTCAACTTTTAAAAATCATAACTTGTGGTAATAATTCAAGATATCAAGTCAAATTAACAATTTGGAGTATTCGAATTTAGCAATTGAACTCCTTTTTACTGTAAATCTTGTTTTCTGTATTCCTGTTGACTGTTTATGCTTTCAAAGGTTTTCAAAAATTAATCAGGTAATTGCAGCCTAATATCATTTAAAGATCATTACTCAAATCTTTTTTTTATATATATATTTTTAGATATTAATTTTCTTCTTAAATTTGTTAGCCTGTTACTTGAACAGAATATCAAATACAATACACAAGTAATACACAGGTAAATCTACATAGATATATACATGCAGACAATCATTCAACAACAACTGGAAGCATTCATCATAGATTAACCACAAATAACAAATTAAAACATAATTAGGTCAATCTGCTCACCTGAGTTCCTTTTGAACAGAGGTCTCAAGCCTAATGTTGAAGACTGTAGTTGATTTGTTGGAGAGAAGGAATTTTGAGTTGTTAAGCTGAAGATGAATCTTGTTTGCTTTGAATTGAAGGATGTCTATATATTTTCTTTTGCTTGCTATTTGCTTTTACAGTTTTCTTTCAGTTAGGTTACTAAGTTTGGTTTGAATAAAAAAAGAAATGAAGTAGATGTATATTAAAAGAGACAGTGTTGTACAAGGTATAGGCTTACTTCTTTTAGTCAGTTTCTTGTTGCTTTGACTTAAGTTATTTTCCTTGTTTGGAGGCTGAAAAGAAGTAGCCTACTTCGGCTGAGAGGATTTTGGACATGATGAGAGGATTTGGCATTAATTGCCTTGGTATATTGCATTAAATGCAATGTCCTATTTGTTTACAACTTATACTATTGGTTATGTATGTATATGCACAGTTCTGCTTTGTTTTGTAAGCATATTCATATGTACTTTTGCCATGTACACAAATCTACTTTTGCAGGCTTTGAATTTCTTTGCTTCTTATTTACATTTTGCTTCATACTTCAAGTCTTTTCTTTAAATTCTTTTGTACATAGATAGTTTGCATATATTTTGTAGATTTCTATTTAAAGTTTAAACTGACTACTTTTCCATTTGTACATGTTTTTATTTTGTAATTTATCTTCTAATTATATTTCTAACTTAAGTATTACATTTATAACACATATTTTATTCTATACACTTATATTCTATATTGATAAGTAGTCTCTTTAAACATTTTATTTCAAAATCCAATTCAATTACATTTTATAATAAGTCTCAAATCCAATTTATAAAATAAATAAGTATACATATCTTATCAAAATCGAAAAATTCAAACAAATCTATAATTTAACCCAAAAATTTAATTAAATTATAAATTTAAATTCGTCATTGAAACTGGATCGTTACAATATTTATTTAAATTGACTTTAAATTTGGATTTTTAAACTGACTTTGAATTTGAATTTGAATTTAAAAATTGAATTTAAAGGAATATATATCTTAAAATAATAATATAGTTTGGATTTAAAATATATGGATAAGATTTGTTTTATATCATTCTCTTTAAAGGAAATTTATTTATTGGAATTTGGAAAAGAATTTATTTAATAGGAATAAATAGAAAAGCTTTTAAATTAGAATTTAAAAATGAGTTTACAATACTATATATGATTTTATTTAAAAGATAATTAGTTTTTATTTTATTTTCTTTCAAAAAGTTTTATTTATTTAAAATTAGAAAAGAATTTATAAATTTATAAATATATTTGTTAATTAGGATTTTAATAAGAAAAGCATTTATAATTAATATATGTATTAATTAAATAGGGAATTTAATTTAAAAAGCTTTTAAATAATTTTAAAAACAAATGAAAGTAAATAATGACACGTGTTTAAGTTTTATGCATGTTAAAACATGTGTTAAGTAATTAATTAATATAGATGACAAATGTAAGAAAATTATATCATGCTATAACAAGTGTCATCTTTTTCCTAATATTCTTTTATTTTTCATAAAATCAAGGCTATATATATCTTTAAACTTCTTCTTCTCATTCTTTTTATCAAACCTAAGAAAAATTAAAAGTCTGTAACCACAACATTCTCAAACCAGCAAGAAAATTGAACTAAAACAACTCTCTCCAAAAATCTAAAACCTGAACTAAATCAAACAAGATCAGATCTACAACTAACAATCAAAGCTTCAGCAGTTAGACATTTTCAGATTCTAAAGATTTGGAGTAATTTTTTTCAAGTGCTGTAGCAGTTCTCAAGCAATCTACAACCAATTTTCAAAGCCTGGAACATCTTCAGATTGGCAACCTGAAGCAAGCTTTCCAGTTTTATATTTCTTCTTCAAGCATTCAAAGTTTCCCTGTTTTCAAAATTTCTAGAAAATCGAAGCCTCTGCATTTTAAAAAGGTGGGTAAACCTTTAAATAATTGTTTTTTGAGTAGATGACTGATTGTAGCTTATGAAATCTCTGTGATGATGATGCTTGCATGTCTATATAAGTGATTACAATTTAAAAAAAAATTAGAGAACCTCAGTTTTAAAATCTCTGTTCAACATCAAAACAAAAATTAACAAGTTTAAACATTGTTGGATGATCTGATGCAAGCTGAAATACTTGAATCTATGATGTGATATAATGCTTGCATGTTGTTTAGATTTGAATTGAATGAATATATGTAAATGCATGTGTGCATGTTCGAAACAGGGATATACCCTCTGTTGTTTTACAAGTTCAAAAACCTTTCAAAAATCTGAATCCCATTTCCTTATTTGTTTTAGGCTTTGTTGTACGAACAAAAATAGTTTAGATTTATAAGATCTACAATCTAAATATAGTTACAAATTTAATTAGTTTATAAACATCTGGAATTTAGTAAATTAGAGGAAAACCCAAAAATTGGAAAAAATTCAATATTAAAAAATCAATGTTTCAGGAATATAATAAATTTCTTCATGTCAAATGATGAATTTAGAAAATAAAATCATGTTTTTAATCAAGTAATGGGTGAGGTATCTTGGGTTGAACAGAAGGTGGATTTTTCTTGACTGTTGGTGATCGCGAGGTGGATGGAGGCCGCGGTTTGGTCTGGGGGTGATGGATGGTCAGGGAGCATCGGGAGATGGTGTGGCATTTTTAAGTTGACCGTGGTGGTCGAGAGATGGCGAAGTAGGGTTTGGAGACTGTTTTTGGTCGAGGGTGTTGTCAGGTTATTTTCGTCGCCGATGTTGGTTCGAGTTGGACCAGACCAAAAGGGAATGTGGCGTAGGTATGTGCCGCAGTTTTGGTCGTAATCGCACGATGGCTGGTGGTCTAAGGCAACGGCAGGTGATCGTTTTTGGGTTAGCAGTTTGGGTTACTGTGCGAATCGAAGGGCTCAATTGGGTTTGGCCGGCGATCTCGTGGTGCTGAGGTTTCGAGTGGGTCTGTAAGGTCGTGGGTGACTGGAGAAGGGTCGCGGTGATGATCACTGCCGATCGGAGTTGGTGCGCAGGTGTACACGTGCATGGTTGTGTTCAGCTGTTTTTGGCAGTATTTTGGTTGGGGGAAGATAAGTTGGCTCGAGTGAGGATCAACGATTTCTCGTGTGTGACTCGAAGGAGAGGAGGAAGCGTGAGTGCACGGGAGGTTGCTCGGGAAATCAAGTGGATTGCTCGGGTTTGGTTTTTGTGGGTTGTCTGATTTTAAGTTTTCCAAAGTTTGACCAGATTTGTTTAAATCTTAAGTTAAATCAAAATAATTTTTAAAAAGGAAATGTTATGTAGTTTAAAGTTTTTAAATATTGTTTTGGTTTAGAAAAAGAAAGAAAGAAATGCTATTAAGTTTTAAAGGTGTATTTAAATTTGAATATATTTTCAAAAGTAACATAAACCATTGTTTTCCAAAGTGAAATGTATTTAAACATGTTTTAAAGGTTATTAAAGCAATTAAGTTCCTAAGTAAAAAATTTCAAAGATTTTTAACAATTAAAATTAAGTATTTAAAATTATTTTAGTGGAAAAAAATTAAATACTTTCAAAGTTTAATTGATTTGCATAATGTTTCAAAATTTTCAATTATAAATGAATTTGCAAAATGTTTTCAAATAGAACTTTAATGATGTAACAAAAAAGAGATAAAGAATTTATCTTTAACTTAATTTAAGTTGTGATTAATTTAGAATAATTAATTAGTGAATTAATTAAAAGATTTATCACTTAAAAAAATTATTATTATTGGTGTAATTAATTAATGATGAGATTAATTAAATATAATTACTTAGGGTAAGTAATTAATGGGAAGTTAATGGGTAGTTAACGATGGGATCATTAACTAGTGATTAGGAATAATTGATTAATTTAAGATAATTAATTGATTTATTACATTAATTAAGTGAATTACTTGGTGAAAGTAATTGATGTGTAATTACTAAATGTAATTAATTTAAGAGGATAATTACTTTATGGAAGTAATTAATGAAAGTAATTAAGGATTGACTACTTAGATAATTAATTAAAGGTTAATTAATTAATAAATGAAATTAATTAAGATTAATCAATTAGTTATAAAGTAATTAAGGTTGATTAATTTTTTTAAATAGAGATTATTTAATTTGTATTTAAAAGTACTTAATTTATAACTAAGATTTATTAATTAATAATTAAGTTTTATTAATTAATGATTAAGAAATTATTAATCTATAATTAAAAGTCAATTAAGAATTAATTAACTATTATTTAAGGTTACTTAATTGTAATTAAGAATTGGTTAACTGATTAATTAAGGATTAATTCATTTGTATTAAGTTTTTTTATTAATTGATAATTAAGGTTTATTAATAATTAAGGATTAATTAATCTATAATTAAAGATTAATTAATTTAAAAGGGGTGATTAAGGAATGAATTACCGAATTATAATTATTCAAGTAAGTGTGATTAATTTGGGTTAATCAAATGGGTTGATTAATTAAAGGTAATTATTAGGTGATTAACTAAGTATAATTAGAGATGGATAAGTGTAATTACTTAAGGTAAGTAATTAATGTATAATTACAGATGTAATTAATTAAAGGGAAACTTATGGGAGGTAATTAAGGATTTAATTACTTGGTGTAATTAATCAAAGGATTAATCAAGGTAAGTAATTACAGGATGGTAATTACTGTTTATGATTAATTAAAGTTGATTAATGGAAATAATTAATTAAGGATCATTATTTAATTAATGAGAATAATTAAGTATTGATTAATTAAGATTAATTAATCAATAATAAGTGATTATAAGGTAATTAATTAATTGTGATTAATTAAGGGTTAATGTAATTAAGGTTAATTACTTAATGGTTTATAGATAATTAATCTATGTAATTAATTAAGGATTAATTACTTAATGTAATTAAGGGATAATTAATCATGGTTGATTAATTAAGATGATGATTAATTAATTGGTTTAGTTAATGTTTATGTAAGCAAGATTTATTGTGATGAAGGTAATTAATTTAATTTATTTTAAATTAAGTAGAGATGAAGTAATTAATTTAATTCATTTTAAATTAGTTATAGAAAGATGATTAATAAATCATTACTTATGGATGCTGATTGTTATTGGACGCTTTGCATGGTTTGAGATCTCAGATATGAGACAAGTGATGCTGTGTGATAGGAGATGCTTTGATTGAAGTATGATGATAATATGAATTATCTGTTGTGATGATAATTATTTATTGTGATATTGTGAATTATTTATCTGTGGGTATATAGATAGTTGAATTGAATTGTTTAACCTTAAACAACTTGGACCTAAAAGATACGCTTCGAATTTCGATGAGACCGTGATCAAGTTTCCAGATTTGGATATCCGAAAAACCACATCGATCCAAATTAACGAGAGGTCGTGAATATCAAGTGAAGATGAAGATTCAGAGTGCAAGGGTTATTGTCGTTAACTCTGAGGGTGGTTCCAAAATGAGTACAACGAAATAATGCCTTCGGTTTCGTTCGAACCCGGAACGAACTTGTATGGATTGACGTCGTCAGGTGGACGATGAGCATTCTAAGTGATGTGTTCTATAATGGTAATCGTAGCCTCAAGCCTCATCAACCGGGAATGGCTAAAATCGGGGAGGTGCAGCAAGGCTAAGTGGGTCATGCCCAAGTAGGATGAGATGAATCCTTGTCTAGGGTCCGTTTTTATTTCGGCTGTGTGGGCGGCTGAATAGCTACAACCGCCGGGGTTGTCTTGTTCGAAACTGTTCAGTAAGGAATGGTTCCGGCTTTGTGTTGTAGGGGATTGGGAGTAATCCTCAGTACCGTGATCTTGGACCCATACTATGATGGGCGGTACCCCGGTAGCCCTGCTATTGTATGGAATCCAAACTCCAATAAACTCCCTCGGATTTGATTGTATTACCACACTTTTATGGCTAGTAGCTAGAAATTAATAAATGTAACAATTTCGGCTATTTCATATTTATTTGAAAACCCTAGACCCTATTATAATATCATTGGATTTCCTATCAATTGTTTTGGTAAGCGTAAGGTAAAAACTTACCCATGTTTATTTTTGGGGAGTCTTACGTGATACCTTTTTCTTTCAAAGGTTTTTAAAGTTAAGCAACTTTAACCGTTTACTCACACCAGACCCATGTCTGACCCGGAGTTTATTCTGTTTTTCTTAAACTCTTGGGTATTGAAATTTTTACGAGTAGCCAAGGGATTCAGGTTAGGTTTGACGAATTCTAAAGGAGCATTGGAGCAGGAGGCTTCAGCGTATAGATATATAGTATTCCGCTGTGTGTTCTCTGAGTCGTATGTCTGTATTGTATATTTAGTTGTATAACTAGACAGGTGTTTATAACTGTCTAGTATGTGTCGTATAAGCTGTATCTCTAATGTAAATGATACTATATAATATTTATGTGATTAACATAATTTATTCGTTCCGCTATTGAGATTCTGATGTTGTTTCTTTCTTTCTTCTTTATCTTTCTCTTTTCTATCCCTTTCTTTCTTAAAAATAATGCGTCTTTCTATGGAGAGGAAGGCGGGTCGTTTCACATGGTATCAGATCATAGGTTGAGTGAATAACTAGGCTCTGGAGTGGTGTCTTTCTTGAAAGAGCGTACTTGTGATTTTAATATATAGCTATATATATATTTTTACCTATCCTTTGGGTTACCTGTTCGGGTTTTCCAACATAAGTTATAAAGGTAGATAGGGTAGTGGTGTATAGCACAACTACCAATGGTTGGAGTTAGAATGTTTAAGGTTGGAAATCTATTTGTCGAGACTGTAGATCTAATACCGTGTTGAGTGAGCTTTGCTATTGTGTAAGGATTTCATTGATCTCTGAAGGAAACCTGTTAAGGTGCGAAGTCTATCATTGAAGTGTAAGTTTGATCGCGCTCATGTGAGAAGATTTTTAAGAGTTTGGATCTGTCGGTTAGGCAGGATCAAGTGATGGTATCTTGGCAAACCCAGGAAGTAGTAGCTGCGTGATGAGACGCAGTGACTATAGATGTCTCCGAAGATGTTTTCTTTTGGGGCGAGTTTAAGGAAGTGTGTCTGCTTCGGTGTTGTGGCTGAGTTCAGCGGGATGTCTGTGTTTGATTTGAGGTCCGAGTTTCTCAAGGAGCTTTGGATGAAGGGGTCATTGGAATCTGTGTCAGCGGTGCAGCTCGGGAGTGTTCTGTGTTCCAGTAGGAAGATTTTGGCTGAGCAGTTTCCTAGAGGTGGAAGTCAGAAGCAGCAGAGAAGACCCGTTTCTTCGATGGATTAGTTGGTCGAGGATAAGCTGTTCTGATTAGTGAAGAGAAAACAGTTTTTTTGGATATGGGACTGGATAGGATCGCAAAAGTGACTTGCGATAGTTTGGGTGATTATCTTGGATAATCTTTTGCTTGGGTTTGAGGCATCTCTAGAGGATGTAGGAGTTATGGAGTTGTCAAAGATTTTTCGGATATCTTCAGGGAACCTAGAGATTTGCCCGCATTGAGGATTGAGTTCCATATTGACTTGGTTATGAAGCTACCGGTAATTCAGCTGGGTAGAAGGATGTCTCCTAGGATGCGGTTTTGGTGATGCAGCTCTGTATTTCTTGGAACTTCTGTTGAACCTTATTTTTGGGATATTAGTATGTATTCTCATCTGCTCCAGATCAGAGTTGTGCAGTGGAAGCAAGGTGGCAGCTGTTCTAGAGTAGAAGCAACTGGAAGTAGCAGTGTTTTGGATTAGGGAGTTTCTACTGGAGTTTTTCAGGATAAGAGGCAAGTTGGCGAGTGATCCTATTCTGTCTTTTCCGGATAGGAGAAGTAGGTTGTAATCTTCTGATTATTCTGAAGTGGAGTTTGTGGTTTTGATTTTGGGTAGATCTTGAGAGAATCTTTGCGTTGGATTGTTTTGATCCAATTTGTTTCAAGAAGCATCAGCGAAGGTTGAGCTGATTAGAAAGGATCTATGAACAGCCCATGATCATAAGTAGAGTTTTGAGGTTAAGAAATGGAGGAATTTGGAATTCGAAGTTGGAGACTTTGTTTCTATTGAGATGTTTTTTGTTAAAGGGAGCAATAAGATTTAGTAAGATTATGAGGTTAGCTCCAAGGTATATTGGATTCTTCTAAGTTTTTGTAAGGATCAGTGCTTTGGTCTGAAGAGTTGAATTGCCAAGTTTGGAAGACTGGAATTCAAGACATTTCACGTGTCTCTGGGGGAGTACGTGTCTGGTCCATCACTGGTTTTGGAAGCTGTAGTCCTGAAGGATTTAGTTGTTGATCAGTCTTGTCTGTGGTCTGATATCTTGTGCAGATTGTAGATCTAGATGAGTAGGCGCTCAGTAGCTTAGTAGTATAGCTAGTTTGGATTTAGTAGAGCAAGTATCCTTGTGTCTATACCTGGGAAACTCGAGATAACTTTAGGAAGCTTACCCGGATTTGCGTCCAGTAGTTAGAGCTGTTTGTTTGGATGAAATTGTTTGTTTGGTTATGTATGGCTGATATGTATGTTTGAATTGGTTGAAATAAAATAAAACTTTGGATTATCTTTGTTTTAAATTTCGAGGATGAAATTCTTTTAAGGGGGGAAGAATGTGATATCCCGGAATTTCAAGGAATTTAAAATGTGATAATCTCTTAATTAAATTGTTTAAAATTGATAAATTGTTATTTTTCAAATATAAATAGCTAAACAATTAGTAATGTGATGTTTTAATTATGGCTATAGATTGATTTTAAATAAGAATAATTATTTAATTGTGTTATTTTATAAATAGACTTATTATTTTAAAATTTAATAAGTATGTTTAAATATACACACACACACATGCACACACACACATATCTGTGTATTTAAATTGATTTTAAATAGGATAATTATTTACAATTAATAATGTGTTTGTTTAAAATTGATATTATATTTATTTGAATTGACTTTAAATATGGATTTTCAAACTGACTTTGAATTTGAATTTAAAATGGAATTTAAAGGAATATATATCTTAAAATAATAATATTGTTTGGATTTAAAATATATGGATAAGATTTGTTTTATATCATTCTCTTTAAAGGAAATTTATTTATTGAAATTTGGAAAAGAATTTATTTAATAGGAATAAATAGAAAAGCTTTTAAATTAGAATTTAAAAATGAGTTTACAATACTATATATGATTTTATTTAAAAGATAATTAGTTTTTATTTTATTTTCTTTCAAAAAGATTTATTTATTTAAAATTAGAAAAGCATTTATAAATTTATTTGTTAATTAGGAATTTAATAAGAAAAGCATTTATAATTAATATATGCATTAATTAATTAGGGAATTTAATTTAAAAAGCTTTTAAATAATTTTAGAAACAAATGAAAGTAAATAATGACATGTGTTTAAGTTTTATGCATGTTAAAACATGTGTTAAGTAATTAACTAATATAGATGACAAATGTAAGAAAATTATATAATGTTATAACAAGTGTCATCTTTTTCCTAATATTCTTCTATTTTTCATAAAATCAAGGCTATATATATCTTTAACCTTCTTCTTCTCATTCTTTTTATCAAATCTAAGAAAAATTAAAAGTCTGTAACCACAACATTCTCAAACCAGCAAGAAAATTTAACTAAAACAACTCTCTCCAAAAATCTAAAACCTAAACTAAATCAAACAAGATCAGATCTACAACTAACAATCAAAGCTTCAGCAGCTAGACATTTTCAGCTTCTAAAGATTTCGAGTAATTTTTTTTCAAGTGCAGTAGCAGTTTTCAAGCAATCTGTAACCAATTTTCAAAGCCCAGAACATCTTAAGATTGGCAACCCTAAGCAAGCTTTCCAGTTTTATATTTCTTCTTCAAGCATTCAAAGTTTCCCTGTTTTCAAAATTTCCAAAAAATCAAAGCCTCTGCATTTTAAAAAGGTGATTAAACCTTTAAATATAAAAAATTTTAGGTAGATAACTGATTGTAGCTTATGAAATCTCTGTGATGATGATGCTTGCATGTCCATATAAGTGATTACAGTTTTAAAAAAAATCAGAGAACCTCAGTTCTAAAATCTCTGTTCAACATGAAAACAAAAATAAACAAGTTTGAACATTGTTGGATGATCTGATGCATGTTGAAATACTTGAATCTATGATGTGATATAATGCTTGCATGTTGTTTAGATTTTCATTGAATGAATATATGTAAATGCGTGTGTGCATGTTTGAAATAGGGATATACCCTCTGTTGTTTTACAAGTTCAAAAACCTTTCAAAAACCTGAATCCCATTTCCTGATTTGTTTTAGGCTTTGTTGTACAAACAAAAATAGTATAGATTTATAAGATCTACTATCTAAATATAGTTACAAATTCAATTAGTTTATAAACATCTGGAATTTAGTAAAATATAGGAAAACCCAAAAATTGGAAAAAATTCAATATTAACAAATTAGTGTTTCGGGAATATAATAAAATTCTTCATGGCAAATAATGAATTTAGAAACTAAAATCATGTTTTTTAATCAAGTAATTGGTGAGGTATCTTGGGATGAACAGAAGGTGGATTTCTGTTGACTGTTGGTGATCGCGAGGTAGATGGAGGCCGCGGTTTGGTCGGGGGGTGATGGATGGTCAGGGAGCATCGGGAGATGGTGTGGCATTTTTAAGTTCACCGTGGTGGTCGAGAGATGGCGAAGTAGGGTTTGGAGACTGTTTTTGGTCGAGGGTGTTGTCAGGTTGTTTTCATCGCTGATGTTGGTTCGAGTTGGACTGGACCGAAAGGGAACGTGGCGTAGGTATGTGTCGCAGTTTTGGTCGTAATCGCACGATGGCTAGTGGTCTGAGGCGACGGCTGGTGATCGTTTTTGGGTTAGCAGTTTGGGTTGCTGTGCGAATCGAAGGGCTCAATTGGGTTTGGCTGGCGATCTCGTGGTGCTGAGGGTTCGAGTGGGTCGGTGAGGTCGTGGGTGACTGGAGAAGGGTCGCGGTGATGATCGTTGCCGATCGAAGTTAGTGCGCAGGTGCACACGTGCATGGTTGTGTTTGGCTGTTATTGACTGTATTTTGGTTTAGGGAAGATAGGTTGACTCAAGTGAGGATCAACGATTTCTCGTGTGTGACTCGAAGGAGAGGAGGAAGCGTGAGTGCACGGGAGGTAACTAGGGAAATCAAGTGGATTGCTCGAGTTTGGTTTTTGTGGGTTGTCTGGTTTTAAGTTTTCCAAAGTTTGACCAGATTTGTTTAAATCTTAAGTTAATACAAAATAATTTTTGAAAAGGAAATGTTAAGTAGTTTAAAGTTTTTAAATATTGTTTTGGTTTATAAAAAAAAGAAATGCTATTAAGTTTTAAAGGTGTATTTAAATTTGAATATATTTTCAAAAGTAACATAAACCATTGTTTTCCAAAGTGAAATGTATTTAAACATGTTTTAAAGGTTATTAAAGCAATTAAGTTCCTAAGTAAAGTTTTTCAAAGATTTTTAACAATTAAAATTAAATATTTAAAATTGTTTTGGTGGAAGAAAATTAAATACTTTCAAATTTTAATTGGTTTGCAAAATGTTTCAAAATTTTCAATTATAAATGAATTTGCAAAATGTTTTCAAATGGAAATCTAATGATGTAATAAAATAATAAAAAAATAATAAAGATAAAGAATTTATCTTTAACTTAATTTAAGTCGTGATTAATTTAGAATAATTAATTAGTGAATTAATTAAAAGATTTACCACTTAAAAAATTATTATTATTGGTGTAATTAATTAATGATGAGATTAATTAAATATAATTACTTAGGGTATGTAATTAATGGGAAGTTAATGGGTAGTTAATGATGGGATCATTAACCAGTGATTAGGAATATTTGATTAATTTAAGATAATTAATTGATTTATTAATTAAGGATAAACTTTGAATTGAATTAAGTATTAGTTAATTAATGTAATTAATTAAGTGAATTACTTAGTGAAAGTAATTGATGGGTAATTACTAAATGTAATTAATTAAAGAGTATAATTACTTTATGGAAGTAATTAATGAAAGTAATTAAGGATTGATTACTTAGATAATTAATTAAAGGTTAATAAATGGAATTAATTAAGACTAATCAATTAGTTATAAAGTAATTATGGTTGATTAATTTTTTTTAAATAGAGATTAATTAATTTTTATTTAAAAGTACTTAATTTATAATTAAGATTTATTAATTAATAATTAAGATTTATGTGACGCCCCACCTCTATACCCACGCTAGCCAAGAACACTACGGTGTAGTGCTGTCAACTAGCACGGAGAATAAGGCTGTTGAGGAGCGACCATCCATGTGATTGCTTATCACACCGTGGCTATAAATAATCTTCGGGAACAAACATAGAAATAAGCATAACACAAATCAGTCACAGACATCCATATCACAAAGGCGGAAGAAGATATGAATATATAACTAACACATGAAAGTGTACATCAGAGTAGTGGTCAAAAAGATCCACAATAATACAAAAGAATAGCAACACGTGCTATACAAAAGAATACAACTATGAGTCTAATCTCAAGTGTATACAACAAAAACTGCTAATCTAAATAGTTAGCCAAAAGTCAGAGTAGCAAATCCCGGGAAGAAGTCAAGCAGAAGCACCTGTAACATCTCGGTCTGACCCGAGTATTATTTAAGAAAATAATAAACGAATCAGTCTAGCTATAAATATCAGATGACATGGTATAAAATAAAAGATATGGCATAAACATAAAATATCCATACTAACATACTATTATAAGTATGCAAATGATGATCAACAGAAGATCAATCAATAAGAGATAAATCAATATCACAAGAATCTTCTCAAAGATCCAAAGAGGGCATCATACCCTAAACTTGTACTCATAACAAGTCAATGACATAAATTCCAGAAATCAACACAAGAAATCCAGAAATCACAGAAAAAGGGAAAGAGGCCTATCACATGACGGTTCGAAGACCATGGGGAGCTACCCCATATAGGTGAGTCGGAATCACCCAGATGAGGTCTAGGCTAATCAAAAAGCAAAAAGGTATGTGTGAGTGGAATCACACAAATGGTGTCTAGCCTAACCTCGCAACAAAAAGGTATGTGTGAGTGGAATCACACAAATGGTGTCTAGACTAACCTTGTGGACAAAGAGATACGTGTGATTCGGAATCACACCCATGAGGTCTAGTCTAACCTTGCAAACAAAGAGACATCGCACAATTGCTAGTCTAAATCATAAAATGATCGTCATGATCAACGAGAAGTGTCAATTACACTAAGCTAGTAAATATAAAAGTTTATCTTCGTGTCCCATGACCACTTGCTTAACTTAAATATTTACGAACAAACTGTAAATCTTCACTAGAAAATTGTCACAAGAGGTTCAATCGAACAAGTCCAAGAATTAACTGACGAAGTGAACGCAAGCGTTTCATACCACTTGTTTTACTAAGCCGTTTAATTAGATTTCTCATCCGAGTGAGGTAAAGGTTTGTATATACTAGTAGATTGGAAAATGGTTTAAGAAAAGAGCTTTGTTATTGAAAATAGAGTTGAAATCATTTTATTGAAAAAGTTTTGATATTTACTACTAGTATTGAAACCTTCATATTTCAAAAGTTGTTATCCCGCCTTTTTAGCAAGGCCGTGATACCATAAAATCGACCGAGAAGCCCAAGATAGTTTGTCTCGAAGAAACTTAGCATCTCAACAAAGCAAGTTCTGTTGAATGTTTTTCATATAAGATCCCCTACGGAGGTGGGGTCCAAGGGGGTGGCAACCCTCCTAGGTGGGGGTGCGGGGGCAACGCCCCCGCTACTGGGTTCGACCTGCCCGGTCAGGTCGCGGGGGTCCAAGGGGCAGCGACTTAGTGAAGACCTATGGGAGGATAGGATCGAGCGACCTACGAGTATAAGGGGTTGAGCGACCTAGAGGTGTTCGCGACCTAACGACCTAAACAAGGTCGAGCGAGTTAAGGTGATGCACGACCTAACGTGTCACGCGACTTAACGAAGGCAAGGCCGAGCGAGTTAGGGTGATGCGCGACCTAACGGAGGCGAGTGACTTAAGGGGTCATGCGACCTAACTGGAATGGCCAAGCGACCTAACAACCCAGGCAAGGTCGAGCGACCTAATGGTTTAACACGCGAGCGACCTAAGGATTTTAACACGCGAGCGACCTATCGGTTTTAACACGCGAGCGACCTATCATCCCAAGGCCTAACGACCTAACTCCGAATGAGCCAAATATGCAGGCAGATCAACCTATAGGCGAACGACCTAGAGGCAACGACCTAACGGTATATTGGCCTAAACCATGCGAACGACTCAAGGTCATACGACCTAAAGGGGAACGACCTAAGGTCACGCGACCTACGACCTAGGGGAAACGACCTAATTCCGAGGCGTCATTCCGAGGCAGTGCGACCTAACTGCAGTTTTTCGCCAAAAAACACTAAAAATTGGAGTTTTTCGCCAAACCAATCCAAAACAAATGCAAATGTACATGCTAAAGGGATGGGGAATCATTCCCAACAGTCCAATATAGTTAAAGACTAGAATTATGAGACAAAAATCTCAACTTTGGGCCAAAAATGAATGAAAATGAAGCTTTGAAGCAAAGAAAGAATCAATCCACTTTAATCTCAACACAAGAATCTTGAATCCAATATCTTCTCTTTGAATTTGAAGTTGAAAGATGGAGTTGAAGTAGAAGCCTAGGTTTGGAGTTTTAGTTTCCCTTTCCACTCACCATTAATGCTTGAGCTAGAGTTTGGTAGGAATTTATGAAGAGTGAGGAGAAGGAGAGAAGTGGGCTTGAGTTATAATGGCTAGACTAACCCAAAGTCTAAAGCGGGAAAAGTTAGTGAAATTTCACTAACTCCAAACCTATCAATGTTTATACTTAAAAGAATTGTAAACGACATTTTGAACTCAATGGAAGTGGTCTCGAGTCCTAATTCGACCGTTTGCAAGAGGCAGCTTTTCGGACCAATATCCGAATAACGATAAAATATTTAAATAAAATATTTAAATATAAAGTCGATAAATATGAAGGTTGTTACAGTTTATTAATTAATGATTAAGAAATTATTAATTTATAATTAAAAGTTAATTAAGAATTAATTAACTATTATTTAAGGTTAATTAATTGTAATTAAGAATTGATTAATTAAGGATTAATTCATTTGTATTAAGTTTTTTATTAGTTGATAATTAAGGTTTATTAATAATTAAGGATTAATTAATCTATAATTAAATATTAATTAATTTAAAAGGGGTGATTAAGGAATGAATTACCCAATTATAATTAATCAAGTAATTGTGACTAATTTGGGTTAATCAAATGGGTTGATTAATTAAAGATAATCATTTGGTGATTAATTAAGTATAATCACTTAATGAGATGGATAAGTGTAATTACATAAGGTAAGTAATTAATGTATAATTACAGGATGTAATTAATTAAAGGGAATTACTTAATGGGAGGTAATTAAGGATTTAATTACTTGGTGTAATTAATCAAACGATTAATTAAGGTAAGTAATTACAGGATGGTAATTACTGTTTATGATTAATTAAAGTTGGTTAATGGAAATAATTAATTAAGGATCATTATTAATGAGAATGATTAAGGATGAATTAATTAAGATTAATTAATTAATAATAAGTGATTATAAGGTAATTAAATAATTGTGACTAATTAAGGATTAACGTAATTAAGGTTAATTACTTAATGGTTTATAGATAATTAATTTGTGTAATTAATTAAGGATTAATTACTTAATGTAATTAAGGGATAATTAATCAAGGTTGATTAATTAAGATGATGATTAATTAATTGGTTTAATTAATGTTTATGTAAGCAAGATTTATTGTGATGAAGGTAATTAATTTAATTTATTTTAAATTAATTAGAGATGAAGTAATTAATTTAATTCATTTTAAATTAATTATAGAATGATGATTAATAAATCATTACTTATGGATGCTGATTGTTATTAGACGCTTTGCATGGTTTGAGATCTCAGATATGAGATAAGTGATGTTGTGTGATATGAGATGCTTTGGTTGAAGTATGATGATAATATGAATTATCTGTTGAGATGATAATTATTTATTGTGATATTGTAAATTATCTATCCGTGGGTACATAGATAGTAGAATTGAATTATTTAACCTTAAACAACTTGGACCTTAAAGATACGCTTTGATTTTAATGAGACCGGGATCGGGTTTTCAGATTTGGATATCCGAAAAACCACATCGATCCAAATTAACGATAGGTCGTGAATCTGAAGTGAAGATGAAGATTCGGAGTGCAAGGGTTATTGTCGTTAACTCTAAGGGTGATTCTAAAATGAGTGTAACGAAATAATGCCTTCGCTTTCGTTCGAACCCGGAACGGACTTGTATGAATTGAATGCTTTCAGAACGTCGTCAGGTGGACGATGAGCATTCTAAGTGATGTGTTCTATAAAGGTAATCGTAGCCTCAAGCCCCATCAACCGAGAATGGGTAAAAAAGGGGAGGTGCAGCAAAGTTAAGTGGGTCATGCCCAAGTAGGATGAGATGAACCCCTATCTAGAGTCCCTTTTTATTTCGGCTGTGAGGGCGGTTGAATAGCTACAACCGCCGGGGTTGTCTTGTTCGAAACTGTCCAGTAAGAAATGGTTCCAGCTTTGTGTTGCAGGGATTGGGAGTAATCCTTGGTATGGTGATCTAGGCCCCGTACTGTGACAGGCAGTACCCCGGTAGCCCTGCCATTATATGGAATCCAAACTCCAATAAGCGCCCTCGGATTTGATTGTATTACCCACTTTCGTGGCTAGTAGCTGGAATTTAATAAATGTAATAAATTCGGCTATTTCATATTTATTTGAAAACCCTAGACCCTATTATAATATCACTGGCTTTCCTATCAATTGTTTTGATTAGCGTAAGGTTAAAACTTTTCCATGTTTATGTGTGGGGAGTCTTACGTGATACCTTGTTCTTTCAAAGGTTTTTAAAGTTAAGCAACTTTAACCGTTTACTCACACCAGACCATGTCTGACCCAGAGTTTATTCTTTTTTTCTTAAACTCTTGGGTACTCAAATTTTTACGAGTAGCCAAGGGATTCGGTTAGGTTTGACGAATTCTGAAGGAGCATTGGAGCAGGAGGCTTCAGCGTATAGATATATAGTATTCCGCTGTTTGTTCTCCGAGTCGTATGTCTGTATTGTATATTTAGTTGTATAACTAGACATGTGTTTATAACTGTCTAGTATGTGTTGAATAAGCCGTGTATCTCTGATGTAAATGATACTATGTAATATTTATGTGATTAATATAATTAATTCGTTCCGCTATTGAGATTCTGATGTTGTTTCTTTCTTTCTTCTTTATCTTTCTCTTTTCTAATCCCTTTCTTTCTTAAAAATGATGCGTCTTTCTGTGGAGAGAAGGACGGGTCGTTTCACTATTTTCTGATCCACCTATAAATATCCAGTTATAAACCTAGTAGCCTTTCTATTCCTCATTTCTGTACGTTCAATTCCATCAGCTCCTCCTCTTTCCAATGGCTGCAAACCCTTATTCCAATTGCAATTTCAAATAATATTCATCATTACGATTCGATTCGATGTGGGTTTCGGATAACCAACTGGAATCCGACTCCCTGTCGCATCGAAATTCAAATGCCGTTTTACGGGCCAAGGGATTTTGATATTCGTACAACAGTATATTCATCACAGATATAATAGTTCAACACGAAGCATTTCATATTACATAGCATCACAAGCACATAACAGAGATACTAAACCAATAAACAACATTCCATAGTAATCAATCATCTTTAATTAAGATGGATAAACCGTGTGGTTTAAATTAATTAACCACCTAATTACTTTCATTAATTAATTACCTTAAATAGTGATTTATCACATTTTAATTAAACTTAATCCTTTAATTCAATTAATTAATTCTGTAAATCAATCATATTAATTAATCTTTAATTAATTAATTTTAATTAATCCTTTAACCAATTAATATTAATTATCCCTTTTAATAAATAACACCAAGTGATTAACCCTTAATCACTTCCATTCAGTTACTTCCATAAAGTAATTATCCACTAATTACTTTCACAAGTAATCCTTTTTCTTAATTACACTCAGTAATTGTCCATTAATTACTTCACTAATTACTATCGATTAAGTCTTAATCACCATCATTAATTAAATCATTTCTTAATTAATTATCTTAATTAATTTATCCTTAATTACATTGACTAATTAACCCTTAATCAATTATCATTAAATTAATTAAAATTAAACTAAGTGATTATCCTTAATCACTTAGTTCATAAATTAATTACACCGAGTAATTATTCTTTTAATTACTTGATTAATCATAAATCAATTATTTTTATTTAAATAATTATTTTTAAGTAATTAATTACCTTTAATCATCAATTAAGAATTTAATTAATTATTCTTTAATTAATAAATTAATCTCAATTATAACTTATCAATTACTTGATTATCATTAACAATATAAATTAACTTACTTTTAAGCTGAAAGTTTAAAACATTTGATTTTATCCCTAAATCACTTTTTATTTAAATTAACTTGTTAAAAATATAAGTTTAAACTTATTTTTTTTAAACCCTTTATTTCAAAACCTTTTAATTTATACCTTCTACTTAATAAATAATTCATCATTTATAGAAGAAATAGTTTTAGAAATTTATTTAACTAAGTTATTAAAGTTTTAAAACTGGAACATAAAAATCCCAACCAAACACGAGTGAAACCTGAGCTAAACCCCAACGTACTCGAGCCCTACTTCGAGTTTTCCTCAACTTTACCCGAGCATCCTCCCAGGCTGCCACTTTCCCCTTTTTTTCTTCTTTTTCTGATTTTATGTAAATTGTTAAAATCCTGTACACTTTAACACTCGCGTACCATCCCAAAACACACCCGAGCAATACATCATCTTCCCCGAGACGTCTGCTCCAATTTCCGGAGTACAACTTCGGGTTCCATCTTCATCTCCTTTCCCAGCACCCTAACACACACCAACCCCCTTGTGTACGTGCACAGATGATCGGAATTTCTCCAATCATCGCTGAGGACACCATCAAGTTAAGTACGATCACCTCATCTCAAATGGCAACCCAAAAATTGTTTCCCATTCGAATTCAAATTTGAGCAAAACCATTCATTCTGGAACCAACATCTTCGAACCAAAAATGTCTCGCCGACGACAACAAGTTCACGAGAAAACATTCAACTTCGTCCAAAGCTTCAACACCTCTCAACACATTGATTTCCTCACGTTCCCATGACTCTGATACTATCCTGCGGTCGAACGACCCCTATTTCCACCATTGTCTAAAAACTGCTTCTAAACCCTTAATCTATTTCGCACGGCCACCACGGCAAGCTAGAATTTTTCCGGTCATTTTTCTGATGATCCATGATGCACGAACTACCTTTCTACCAAAGCATAACGAATATTAATCTGCTGATCGACGAAAATTGACGAAAAGGCATTTTTCGTTCAACTCACTCATACTCGAGATTTAGTAACTTAAAAATCATGAGGTTTCCACCTAAAATCACCATCTTGAAATTCGAACATGCTTGTGTAATCACATTTTAAAATTGAAATACTCGAACTTTTTGATTCATGATGATTTCACTGTAAATAAATATTTTACACAACATTAACTTAATATTTTTCCCTGGAATTATTTTTAAATCCATTATCATACAATAACAAGCACCTTTCATTTAGTTATCAAAGTTTAATATTGATTGGATTGGGAAGATACTAATTTTTTTCTTCTGAGTTTGAATCTACAACTTTAAATGGAGGAGAACATATGCATGAACATTTCTCAAATACACACATGCATACACAATTTTATAAAAGTAAAACATTATCCACTATTTTAATTCAATAATCAATCACAACATCAAGACATAAAAGTGTATTCAGGTCTAGTTTGCTTACTTGTAACTAAAAGCAGAGCCAGGAAATTTAAATTTTTGGTCAAGACTTGATTTTTCCTTTGATTTGCATCCTGAGAATTGAAGTGATCTGATTCCAGATTGAGTTGAACTAGCTTAATTATTTACTTTGCCTTGAGTTCCTGGTCGTTTGATTTTTATTCTGATTTCTTTCCAGATTTTTTTTTATTTCCAAGATGAACAGCTTTTGAACACTTGAATTTGGTTTTGATTTTGTGTTTTCAGGTTCCCTATTTCTTTCTTTTATTTGTAAATTTGTTTACAAGGGTTTTATTTCGACCTTCAGTTGCTTTACAGGTTTTGATTTTTCAGTTTTAAGTTTGAGGATGTAAGAAAATTTTGTTTTTTACTGAATTGAGAAATCAATTTTTTTTGTGTATGTTTTTTATAAAATTCTTTTCTAAAAGAAAGTAGCTATATTGCCACTTGTTCCATATGTTTACACTTGTTAATACTATGTTATACTAATCTAACACTTGTTAACATACAAACAAATTTATGTAAAGACCTCTTCTCAATTTTATTTACAAATTTTGTTTTTAAGCCTTATTTTATTTTTAATTTACAAATCATATTTTTCATGTTTTCTTACTTATACTTTTATGTATTCCAACTTAGTTCATTTTAATTTATAAAACATGTTTATCTATTTTGTTCTCCTTACATTCTTTTTTGTACTTTTATAATTTAAAAACACATGATTTGAAATCAAATTATCCACTACTTTAAATAAATTTATTGATTTTGTTCTAAACCCTATGTTAATGAATTTGCACTTTTGTATTTATATCAAATTCAAAATAAAACTTGCAAATCATCACATTATAAATACAAAACAAAATTTTCTATTAGTCTTCAAAGTATAGAGTTTTAAATCAAATTTCAAATTAAAAATCCATTTATATAAATAAACATACATCTTATTAAATTTGGAAATTCAAACACAATTTAAATTTTTTTATTCCCAAATCTTCAAATTAATTTTTCAATTAAATTTAAAATTAATATTTATAAACAACTAATATTTGATTTTATTTTAGAAAAACTCTATTTAATTCACACTTTTTATTTCAAAAATTAATTCAATTATCAAATTAGACTGGGCTAAAATCCAGGAATGCTACATCGTCGATTTAAAACGTACAAAAGGCGGGATGTTATATCTGGTGTCAGAGCTTTGGTTTAGCGATAAACCTTAGCTTTGTGGGGTCTGACTCTTTATTAATAGGGTAGTAATACCCTATGATGAGTCGTTGAGCGTATATATATGAGAGAGCGTATTTGTTAGTGTTCTAAAAGGTTTTAATATTGTGTTAATTTGTTTCTTTTTGTATTTATAAATTCTGGTTAGTGCATAGGACGCTATGGCATCAGTAGGGATTTCTAAACACTTAATAGGACAGACCGACATAATATTTGTTTTGAAATACAGGTGAATGAAATAATTTTGCCTATTATATTTTCTATATACATATATATAATAATTTTTTTATAAATGATATATTTTTGGTTGTAATATATTGGTTGTTAGGTAGTGAAATTTATAAATATTGGTTGGAAATAAGATTCAAATTAAAATAAATAAAACTGGAAATTTTCGAACTTAGTTTCGGGATTTTGGAAAAATTGCTTCCTAAGGATTTTTGGAATATAATAATATTGTTTACAAGTATTTTTTGATATAAATGATTCAATATAATTTGAAAGAATTTCTTTAAAGAAACTTTAGAAATAAATAAGTTCTGTACTCCCCTCTCTGTCGTTGGAAAATAATTTCGGTGATGAGTGCACGCATCATCGATGTTCATTTTCGAGTTTCAAAGTGGGAAGGCCACTGTAGTAGTTTTACTACAGATTTATTTTGATAAAAAATTGAAAATTTCAAATTGTTTTAAATATAATTGGATATATAAATTGTAAGTGTATACATCTATCTATTATTTTGAAATGATTTGGAATTTAACCCGGTATTAGGTTCTTAAGTTTCTGTTAATTAGTAGTTTCAATTATTGTAGTGAAATGGAATGTAACTAATTAATAACTGGAATCTCTAAATGAAATAAGAGATTAAATGCTAGGTTATGAATGAAATTACATGCAAGTTGAAATTGTAACTTATAAGACAAAGGATAATTATTGAACATCAAATTAATTAAAAGAAATGGGATTAACTTGTATAATTTTCAATTGCATTCTTTAACATACATAAAACTTACCAACTATAAAAAGTTAAAATGTTAAAAGAAAATATGATGGGAAATTTTAAAAGTAAAATTTGAAATAATGAAAGCATTCAATGAAATTCTTTAATAAATAAGAATTGGATGTTGTAGTTGTCATAAACTTAAGTATAATTGAAAGGCTGCTAATTAAATGAATTGAAGGGTCGGTATTATAAATAAATGAAATTAAGTAGTGAATAAGTGAATGAAATACAATAAAAAAAGAAAATTTACATGATACAAATAAATGGAAAACTGGAAGAAGTTAAATGTAAATTAAAATGGGTAAAACATCATATGAAGGAAAAGAAAATCAAACAACAAATGTTATGAAATGAAATTGATAAGAATGAGCTTGATCTACTGTTTGAAATTTTTGTTTGTTTGATTTATGGTTATTTGGGAAAGAATACTTTAAAAATTGTTTGGATGTATGAATAATCTATTTAGTTTCATCAAAGACTGTTGAGTAAATGGTGCACTTAGTAATTATTTTCATTTTGTACAATTTGAAGTTTTAAACCCGAACAACTTTTTATTTGTTTTCTATGGATATAAGGATGGTAGATTTTATTGGCTTCATGTAACGACCCTTAAATTTCAATAATTAAAATTGGTTAAATTAATAAGATTTTGTAATTAAATTTAGAAAGAAATAAAAATCTTATAATTTATATTGGAGCGAATGTTAGAAATTAAATGTAGCAATAGTAATTAAAATTAAAAATTTATAATGAAATTGCAATTAATTGGAATATTGTAAATTGTCATACTTGGTTATAAGTTTAATATAAGAAACAAATTGGAATATTGAATTAACTAATGAAATGTTATAATTAGTGGAAATTGAATGAATTCAATATTATGTAAGAAATTTTAGTATTTGGTTGAAAATATAAACTTAAGTGGAATAGACCATGAACTAATGTAAATCTCATGGATTGAATAATAGGATGAAAGTTCAATAAAATGGATTAATGGAAATAAATTGGTCAACATAAATAAAGATGAAAATTTGGGTATATTAATGTAATGAATTGTTAGCTATGTTATCAGATTTAAAAATTGGTTGAGTATAAAGGTTGAAATCGAATTTAAAAATTGGTTGAGTAGGATGGTGGCGGCGTTACCACCGGCCCGGAAGCGTAATTGGTATATCTACCCTGTCATTGCCTAGTTGTGCCGTGTCACCTACCCTATCGCGCCTCGTGCGAGTTTGGTTTTCTCCCGTAGCCCGTGCCGTATCCTCTGGTGGCTTTCGATTAGGAGAGACCATGATACTGGATGGACTATTGCGACTTTTATTTTGTTAAGGCGAAGATTGGGTAACTCCTTAACGCTATTTACAAGTAAGTTAATTTTACTATAGACATTATTATAATAGCAAAATATTACTACATAGTAAATAATTTAACGGACCTTAGGAGATGTGAATCCCGAACATCTCTTAAGTTACTACACTCACGTTAGACACTAGATAGGAGATGTCAAATCCCGCAAACATCTCTGACGCCGTTCCACTGATATTATTTACAGTTGATTTAACTTATATAAGATCTTTTAGTTCTGACTCGAGTGTTTTGTCTTTTCAATTCGCTCGGGTCAGTCTGAGCATTTCAGGATTCGAAGACTTTATTTCTGGAGGACGAAGACGAAGATTGTATTACTATTATTTATTATATTATTCCACTACATCACATTGTTCCACTGCATTGTTATTGATTATTCTCTGGTATGTGTAACTCTGATATGTATTGTATAAGTATAATCAAATGTTTTGTAAAACAGCTTCATGAACTGTTTATTTGATTATTATATTTTATCGTTCCGCTGCAAGATTCTGTTTTGTTCTTTTTCTTTCTCTGCTTTTTCTTATTTACCCCATAACAATCCGTCCTTCTATGTGGTTTAAGTCTGACGTGTGTGGTTTATCGTCGATTTAAAACGTACAAAAGGGCGGGATGTTACATCTGGTATCAAAGCTTCGATTTAGCGATAAACCTTAGCTTTGTGGGGTCTGACTCTTTAATTATAGGGTAGTAATACCCTATGATGTGTCGCTGAGCGTATATATATGAGAGAGCGTATTTGTTAGTGTTGTAAAATGGTTTTCACATTGTGTTAATTTGTTCCGTTTTGTATTTATAAATTCTGGTTGGTGCATAGGATGCTATGACATCAATAGGGATTTCTAAACACTTAATAGGACAAACCGACATAATATTGTTTTGAATATAGGTAAATGAAATAATTTTTCCTATTATATTTTCTATATATGTATATATAAAATAAATTTTTATAAATGATATATAAATTTGGTGGTAATATATTGGTTGTTATGTAGTGAAATCTATAATCATAGGTTGGAAATAAGATTTGAAAAGAAAAAAAAATATAATTGGAAATTATAGAATCTAAGTTCCGGGGTATTGAAAAATTCTTTTGAATGATTTATGAATATAATAATAATAATAATTAGAAGTATTTTTTGATATAAATATTTCAATGTAATTTGAAAGAATTGTTTTAAGGAAACTTTGAAAAGAAATAAGTTCTGTACTCCCCTCTCTATCGTTGGAAAATAATCTCGGTGATGAGTGCACGCATCATCGACATTCATTTTCGAGTTTTGAAGTGGGAAGCCCACTATAGTAGTTTTACTGCAGAAATATTTTGATAAACAAATATAAATTTTGAATTGTTTTATATATAATTGGATATATAAATTGTAAGGGTATACATTTATCTATTATTTTAAAATAATTTGGAATTTAACCAGGTATTTAGTTCTTAGGTTTTTGATACTCAATAGTTTCAATTATTATAGTGAAATGGGTTGTGACTAATTAATAATTGGAACCTTTAATTAAATAAAAGAATTAAATGATAGGTTATAAATGAAATTTCCAGAAAGTTGATGTAACGACCCGCCATCCATCTCCACAGAATGACGCATTATTAATAAGAAAGAAAGGGATAGAAAAGAGAAAGAAAGAGAAGAAGAAGAAACAACACATCAGAATCTAAACAGCGGAACGAATAAACTATATTAATAACATAAAATATTACATAGTACAACACAATTATCAGAGTACACAGATAATTCAACACATACTAGACAGTTATAAACACATGTCTAGTTATTACAACTCAATACAACTCAGAGACAACACAGAACACACAGCGGAAACTATATATCTACAACGCAGAAGCCTCATGCTCTATTGCTCCTTCAATATTCGTCAAAGCTAACCTGAATCCCTTGGCTACTCGTAAAAATTTGAGTACCCAAGAGTTTAAGAAAACAAAAGATAAACTCCGGGTCAAACATGGGTCTGGTGTGAGTAACAGGTTAAAGTTGCTTAATTTTAATAACCCTTTTGAAAAGAAAGGTATTACGTAAGACTTCCCACACATAAACATGGAAAAGTTTTTACCTTACGCTAACCAAAACATTTGATAGGAATCCAGTGATATTATAATAGGTCCAGGGTTTTCAAGTAAATATGAAATAGCTGAAATTGTTACATGATTAAATTCCAGCTACTAGCCACAAAAGTGGGTAATACAATAAAAACCGTTGGCACTTATTGGATTTTGGATTCCATCAATGGCTGGGCTACTTGGTTACCGCCCGTCACAGTACGTGGCCTAGATCAACGTACCGAGGAGTACGCCCGCTCCCCTGCAACACAAGGCCGGAACCATTCCTTACTGAACAGTTCCGAACAAGACAACCCCGCAGTTGGTGCGCATATCCAACCGCCCACTAAGCCGAATAAGAAGGGACCTCTAGACAGGGAAAAATCTCGTCCTACTTGGGCATGACCCACTTAGCCTTGCTGCACCTCCCTTGTTTTAGCCATTCCCGGTTGATGAGGCTTGAGGCTTTGATTACCTTTAGAGAACACATCTCTTAGAATGCTCATCATCCACCTGACGATGTTCTGAAATCATTCAATCCGTACAAGTTCATTCCGGGTTCGAACGAAACTGAAGGCATTATCTCGTTACACTCGTTTTGGAATCACCCTCAGAGTTAACGACAATAACCCTTGCACTCTGAATCTCCATCTCTAGCCTGTAAGTACTATTTCCGTCAAACTCATTACAGAATCACCCCCAGAGTTATACTGACGAATAGTTCTTACACCTCGAGTCTTCACTCTTCACATAAGATTCACGACCTGCCGTTAATTTGGATCGATGTGGTTTTCGGATATCCAAATATGGAAACCCGATCCCGGTCTCATCGAAATCCAAAGCGTGTCTTTTAGGTCCAAGTTGTTTTAGAGTTTAAAACAATTTAATTACATTATATATATACACACACAGATAGATAATTCACAGATTCACAACAGATAATTATCATTATCATAACCACAGATAATCCACATTATCATTATCAAAAGATAATCCATATCATCATCACAATGCAACCAACGCATCCATATCACTCAACATTACTAATCTCATAGTTGAGACTCCAAACCATTCAAAGCAACCAATACCATCCATTTAAGCAAATGATCCATAATCATACCATCCGTAATTAATTTAAAATGAATTAAATTAATTACTTACATCAATATAAATCTTGCTTACATCACCATTAATTAATTATAAATTAATTAATTAATTAATTAACCTCTAGCTAATCAACTTAATTAATCACCCCTGATTAATTATACTTCAATTAATTTCACAAAATTAATTACTCTAAACCAAATACAGTCATTAACCTTTAATTACTTCATTAATTAATTAACTATAATTAATTACATTTAACCTTAATTAATTTTAATTAATTAATTACCCTTAATCATTGATTATTGATTAATTAATCTTGATTAATCAATCTTATTTACATCATTAATTATATTAATTAATGATCCTTAATTATATTTAATTAATTATCTAGTTAAATTAATTACATTCAGTAATTAATTTCAATTAATCCACAATTATTAATCACCTTTGCTTAATAATTACATTAAATAATTAACTACCCTGAATTATTTATCAAATTAATTACTCCTTAATTAATTCCTTAATTAATCCCTTGATTAATTATAAAAAATAATTTAATCCAAATTACTTTCACAATCCCAACATCATTCACTAATTATATCCAGTAATTATCTTTAATTACTTCACTGAGTAATTGTACTTCATTAATTACATCAGGTAATTATTATCAAATCCAGTGTTTAAAATTAATTAAACTAAATTAATTAATCTAAACCAATCACAATAAACTCCATTAATTACATTAAGTAATTAGTGTCTTAATTACTTCCATTTAATAATTAAACTTAATTAAATTTCACAATTGATTATCATTAAATTAATTAATCTAATTAATTATTACAAATTAATCATATTAATTAATTACCAAATGATAAATAGTTAATGACCTTCATTAACTATTTATCATTCTTTAATTACTTTTCTTAATTACAAACTAATCTAAATTATTAAATAAATAAAATATTCCTTAAATTATCTTATTTATATGATAATTTTAATACTTCAATAATCTCTAAGAAAAATCCATTACTTATAAATGATTTTATAATTATTAAAGTGTACTAGAACATTGCATTTTTAAATTTAAATTCAAATTCCATTTTGAATTAAAAATTCAAAATTATATTTATTTAAGCATTAACCAATTTAAATTCCATTTATACTCCTTTAAAATAAATGTAAATAACATTTATTACTTATATTTAAAACTTATATAAGATAAGCCTTAATTTACTTAATTTAATTCAAAATTAAGTTTTATGTACGTTACTATTTTAATTGCAAATTCAAGTTATCAAATTCTTTAACTTTCATTCATAAACCTTTTATAAATAACTTCATTCAAAAAGGAAATCAAATTTAAATATTTGTTTGAAAACAATTTAACCTCTAACAAGCTGTTTAAATTTGTTTGAAAACATTCAAAATTTTAAAACTTATTCAAAAATCCAGATTTTAAATTCAAGATACTTGAACCCATTCTTTATTTAAATCATTTGATTTAAACTTGAATTCAACTTTGTTTAAACCTTGATTTTAAAACTCTTTATTTAAAATCCAAATTTCATTTCTAAAAACCTGAAGATTCAAAGGTCTTAAGAAAAACTGAACTTAAAATTTAAATTCAAACCGCTAGTTTAAATTAGGTTTCAGATTTTCAAAATGAAATTCAATTTCCAGAAAAACTGTCAGGTTTTCTTTTTTTAAAACTGAAAACCACTTTCAAAAATTTTAAAAAAACTTATAAGATTTTAAAACCCTTTGAAACTATAATACATACTAGATTAAACTTGTTTTAAATCTTATCATTACAGCTTATTCATTTAAATTCAAAACTTCAGACAGTTTTCAGAAAAACTGTACCAGCTACAATTACCCGAGCTAACCTAATATTGCTTCGAGTCATCAGGCCCATTACTTCGAGCAAAGCACAACAATCACTCGAGTAATACTCGAGTTTAAAATACTGCACCAATCAGGCAAACTTCTAAAGCCAAAAGTGCACGGTGCACCGTGCCTCCAGCCATTATCATCCACCTCCGGTGGCTTCCCAACAACGACAACCAACCCCACGACCAACCACCACCATCAGAGCATCTTCCCAACACACAAAATCGAATTCGAGGTTTATTCCAAAACCTAGAAACAGAAGACCAAAACCCATCCCAAACCTGTCATCCCTTCAACCACCTTCCTCCGACCACCGGAGATCCTCCACCACCGGCCACAGCCTCTCCTACACTTTAACAATCATCACCCAAAAGCATAAGACTCTCGATCATTCCTACAGGTTGAATCGACCCAAACAACCTACTCAGATAAAATTAGGGCTACAGAAAGTAAAACAACATTACTGCAACCATGGTGGTTTTCATCACCTTCACCTATTTTCCCCAGCTCCATTGGTTACTCCACTACCCTCTGGAAGAATCCCGATACCCCATAATCGATAGATCAACTGAGATCACCAATTTCCCCTTTTCTGTTCAACATAGAACAACACCCAAACCCCTTAACTAAAAATACTGATTTTTATTCTAAAAATCATGTTTTGATCTTGGTATTCAATTCATAATAATGAATTTATAAATTATTCAATATGAATTTTTATATATTTTAAACGTGATCAGTCAATTTTGGTTTACAGAGATAATACAAGTTATTTAACTTAACTAAAATCTTAAACTAAAGTTTAAGGATTAAACAAATAAGTTTGATTCAATCTAAAGTTTAAACAGAGGCACCATCTATAGATTTTGAATTTAAATCAAAACCTGAACCTATGATCTATAAAACAGAGAATACTCTGGAAATCATAAGCATATAATACATCCATTATGGTCACAGCAGATTTCACTCATATATGCATACAATACATTTTTATCACAAATATTTAACATGCAACCTTATTTATAAGTTTAATCTTTAAGAAATAGAAATGTTACCCACCTTATAAAATCAGAAGACAGAGCCATGAATTTCAAGAAGAACTTGTGCTTTTAAAACTGGAAATATGCAGTTCCATCTTTGTTTTTGATTAAAACTTGAGTGCTTGGTTTGCTTGAGTTAAAAACATGAAGGCTTGATATAGAAATCTTGCATGCATGCTATATGAAACTTGATTACAACCAAAAATGAAAAGAATGTTTGCATCTGAACTTTCAGTTGCTTGCTTGTGAGCAGATCTCAGATTTTTGAAAAAAAATGCAGGCAATCTTTGTATCTTTGAAAATTTATTGATAGGCTTTGATTTGGAGGTGGATTACAGGTTTTAAATGTTTCAGGTTTTAAAAATGAAGATGAGATTTCAACTTATTCTTGTTTCTGATTTTGGTTCAAAGGAAGTGTGTTTTCTTTCAGATTTTCGTTGCTTTAGATTTTAGAAAAGAAAAGAAGAATGAGGAAAGAAGATTTCACATTAGCTGAAATTATTTGAAAATAAAAACTAAAGAATAAGCTAAATTCAATTTTGACACTTGTCCCTAAAATATAACATTTTTCATGCACCTTGTTTATTATTTTAACACATGTTAATTTAATTTGTAAAATGCTTACATTTGTTTTTAATGTTAATAAGCTATAATTAAGTTAACTTGTATTTTAATTAGATGTTTAATATAAGATAAATGAAAATCCATGTTTTAATTAATTATTTAACATGTATTTATTTACATGTAGAAAATTTTAAAATGAATAAATCCAATTTTATTTATAAAATAAAGTTTATACAAACATTTTAAAATCAAAACAAATTAAAAATATTTATACTTTAGATTTCAAAGCTTTGAATCCAAGTTCAAATTAAATTTTGAAATCAAGTTTATTTACAAATATAACAACACAATTAAATTTTTGAAAAACAATTATATTTTTTATTAAAAATCTATTTGTTAAAAACAATGTATTATTATATTTTTAAAAATAACAACATTTGGTAACTATAAATAATTTATAAAAAAATTATTTCTCTTATTAATAAATTATTATTTTATCACACTATATCATAATAACCCTTATTGTTATTTTTATTAAATTCAAACTTGAGTTAAAACATATTTTAAATCATTTCAATATTTTATCTTAGGTATTTAAAATCATATGGTTATTTATTACATACTTTTAAAAAGCCTATTATCAAATAAACCAATTTAAACAAATTTAATTATTATCTTATCAATTTAAAACCATATTTTTTTATAATTAACCTTTCAAAAGTTTAACTTTTAAATAAAATCAAAATTCCCAATTTTTACTAAAGATGTATATTTTTATAGAAAACAGGATTCATTTATTTATTAGATTAAAATAAGATCTATTAACAATATATACATATTCTATATACATTGTAAATAAAACAATTATTAGATTTAAAAAGATAAAATTTATCAATTAAATATTTATTTTATTAGATTAATTAAATTAATTCAAATCTTATCATAAAGTTTATCAAATCAATTTAATTTTTATTTCAGATTATTAAATTGATATTGTTTCAAAATTTCGGGTCATCACATCCCTCTCCCCTTAAAAGAATTCCATCCCCGAAATTTAAAACAAAGGTAATTTAATAATCTATTTAAAGATTTAATTTTAAAACATAAGCATATACCAATGATATGCTAACAATCATAGCAACCAATTCACCCAATCAATCAAACCTATCTATCCAGATAAAATTCTGGATGGAGTTTCCTCGAGTTTCCCCGATAAAAATATCGGGATACTCGCTCTATAGATTCTAAAAAATCAATACTATTAAGCTACAGAGATCCTATTCGTCTAGATCTACAAAATTAGACAGCATATCAGACTACAGACGAGTCTAATTCAACAACCAACCTCTATAACTGCTGCTTCTAAAACCAGAGATAGACCATACACGTACTCCCTTAGAGATACGTGAAACATATCGAATCCCAGTTATCCAAACTGGCAATTCAATCCTGAAAACCAAACACCAAACCAACCATAACACAGATGAGATCCAAAACATCTCGGAGCTAGCTTTCCAGTCTTATCCCGTCTTATAGCTCCTTCGATCGGAGAAAACTCCAACAACAACGAAGTCTCCAACTTCGAATTCCAAATTCCTCTGTCCCTTATCCACAAAAGTCTTCGGACGATTCTGGGATGCCATCATCCAAACTGATCAGCTCAACCCCTTGCTGATTCCTCTAGAAACAATCAGAACCAGAAACAACCCAACACAATGATCTCCTCAAGATCAACCAAAAACACAACTCTACTCCATAACCAACAGAAAACTGAAGTTACTTCTCCTTATCCGGAAAAAAACTACCAGAAACACTTCCAAATTGCTTCCGCTGCACGACTCTGATCCGAAGTAGATTAGAAAATGTTGATGAAGATTACGAGCGCAAACTGGACATCACTCCCCGGAAATATAGTTCAATAGATCCATAAAGAAAAACTCCATCTCCGGATGCGAACAAACCTCTGCCTTTCCAGAAGACATCCAGAAAATCTATGTAAATTCAAGAGAACATTCAATCCATCGCAAGTCACTTTTGCGATCAACCCAGACCAATTTTCAAAGAAAACTGTTCTCTCTTTACCAAACAGAACAACTTACGCTGGCCTAGTCAATCCATTGAAGAAACGGATCCACTCCGTTGCTTCTGAACTCCATCTCCAAAAAAACTACTCGGCTAAGACCTCTCTATCGGCACAACATTTCGAGTTGCACTGCTGACACCAATGCCAAAGACTTCCTAATCCAAAGCCCTTTGAGAAACTCGGACTTTAAAGCTAACCACAACATCCTGCTGAATCCAGCCACAAAACCGAAGCGGACACACTTCCTAAAACTTGTTCCAAAGAAATATCGTCGGACACATCCATAGTCATTGCATTTCATGATGCAGCTACACTCCTGAGGTATCAAGATACCATCACTTGCTTCTGCCCAGACAGATCCAAACTCAACATCAATCTCCAACCAATGGTAGTAATCGTGTTATAAACACCACTACCTTATCTACCTTTATAACCTATATTGGAAAACCTGAACAGGTAACCCAACAGATAAGAAGAAATAGATAAAATATATATAAATATTTAAAATTACAAATACGCTCTCTCAAGATAGACCCACTCCAGAGCCTAGGTATTCACTCAACCTAATGCTCTGATACCACTGTAACGACCCGCCATCCGTCTCCACAGAATGACGCATCATTAATAAGAGAGAAAGGGATAGAAAAGAGAAAGAAAGAGAAGAAGAAGAAACAACACATTAGAATCTAAACAACGGAACGAATAAATTATATTAATAACATAAAATATTACATCGTACAGCACAATTATCAGAGTACACAGATAATTCAACACATACTAGACAGTTATAAACACCTGTCTAGTTATTACAACTCAATACAACTCAGAAACAACATAGAACACACAGCGGAAACTATATATCTACAACGCAGAAGCCTCCTACTCCATTGCTCCTTCGATATTCATCAAAGCTAACCTGAATCCCTTGGCTACTCGTAAAAATTTGATTACCCAAGAGTTTAAGAAAACAAAAGATAAACTCCGGGTTAGACATGGGTCTCGTGTGAGTAACAGGTTAAAGTTGCTTAATCTAAAAAACCCTTTTGAAACGAAAGGTATCACGTAAGACTTCCCACACATAAACATGGAAAAGTTTTTACCTTACGCTAACCAAAACATTTGATAGGAAATCCAGTGATATTACCATAGGTCTAGGGTTTTCAAGTAAATATGAAATAGCCGAAATTGTTACATGATTAAATTCCAGCTACTAGCCACAAAAGTGGGTAATACAATCAAAACCGTTGGCACTTATTGGATTTTGGCTGGGCTACTGGGGTACCGCCCGTCACAGTACGTGGCCTAGATCAACGTACCGAGGAGTACGCCCTCTCCCCTACAACACAAGGCCGGAACCATTCCTTACTGAACAGTTCCGAACAAGACAACCCCGTAGTTGGTGTGCATATCCAACCGCCCACTAAGACGAATAAAAAGGGACCTCTAGACAGGGGAAAATCTCATCCTACTTGGGCATGACCCACTTAGCCTTGCAGCACCTCCCCTGTTTTAGCCATTCCCGGTTGATGAGGCTTGAGGCTACGATTACCTTTACAGAACACATCTCTTAGAATGCTCATCGTCCACCAGACGATGTTCTGAAAGCATTCAATCCATACAAGTTTGTTCCGGGTTCGAATGAAACCAAAGGCATTATCTCGTTACACTCATTTTGGAATCACCCTCAGAGTTAACGACAATAACCCTTGCACTTTAAATCTCCATCTCGAGCCTGTAAGTACTATTTCCGTCAAAGTCATTACGGAATCACCCCCAGAGTTATACTGACGAATAATCCTTACACCTCGAGTCTTCACTCTTCACATAAGATTCACGACCTATCGTTAATTTGGATTGATGTGGTTTTCGGATATCCAAATATGGAAACCCGATCTCGGTCTCATTGAAATCCAAAGCGTGTCTTTTAGGTCCAAGTTGCTTTAGAGTTTAAAACAATTCAATTACATTATCTATACACACACAGATAGATAATTCACAGATTCACAACAGATAATTATTATCATCATAACCACAGATAATCCACAGTATCATTATCAAAAGATAATCCATATCATCATCACAATGCAACCAATGCATCCATATCACTCTACATTACTAATCTCATAGTTGAGACTCCAAACCATTCAAGGCAACCAATATCATCCATTTAAGCAAATGATCTATAATCATACCATCTATAATTAATTTAAAATTAATTAAATTAATTACATCATCTGTAATTAATTTAAAATGAATTAAATTAATTACTTACATCAATATAAATCTTGCTTAACTAATTGATTAATTAACCTCTAGCTAATCAACTTAATTAATCACCCCTGATTAATTATACTTTGATTAATTTCACAAAATTAATTACTCTAAACCAAATACAATAATTAACCTATAATTACTCTATTAATTAATTAACTATAATTAATTACATTTAACCTTAATTAATTTCAATTAATTAATTACCCTTAATCATTGATTATTGATTATTGATTAATTAATCTTGATTAATCAATCTTAATTACATCATTAATTATATTAATTAATGATCCTTAATTATATTTAATTAATTATCTATTTAAATTAATTACATTCAGTAATTAATTTCAATTAATCCATAATCATTAATCACCTTTGATTAATAATTACATTCAGTAACTAACTACCCTTAATTACTTATCAAATTAATTACTCCTTAATTAATTCCTTAATTAATCCCTTGATTAATTATACAAAATAATTTAATCGAAATTACTTTCACAATCCCAATATCATTCACTAACTACATCTAGTAATTATCTTTAGTTACTTCACTGAGTAATTGTACTTCATTAATTACATCAGGTAATTATTATCAAATCAAGTGTTTAAAATTAATTAAACTAAATTAATTAATCTAAACCAATCACAATAAACTCCATTAATTACATTAAGTAATTAATGTTTTAATTACTTCCATTTAGTAATTAAACTTAAATAAATTTCACAATTGATTATCATTAAATTAATTAATCTAATTAATTATTAAAAATTAATCATATTAATTAATTACTAAATAATTCTTAGTTAATGACCTTCATTAACTATTTATCATTCTTTAATTACTTTTCTTTATTATAAACTAATCTAAATTATTAAATAAATAAAACATTCTTTAAATTATCTTGTTCATATGATCATTTTAATACTTCAATAATCTCTAAGAAAAATCCATTACTTATTAAATATTTTATAAATATTAAAGTGTACTAGAACATTGCATTTTTAAATTTAAATTCAAAATCCATTTTGAACTAAAAATTCAAAATGATATTTATTTAAGCATTAACCAATTTAAATTCCATTATACTCCTTTAAAATAAATGTAAATAACATTTATTACTTAAATTTAAAACTTATATAAGATAAGCCTTAATTTACTTAATTTAATTTAAAATTAAGTTTTAAGTACATTACTGTTTAAATTGCAAATTCAAGTTATCAAATCCTTTAACTTTCATTTATAAACCTTTTATAAATAACTTCATTCAAAAAGGAAACCAAGTTTAAATATTTGTTTGAAAATAATTTAACCTCTAACAAGCAATTTAAATTTGTTTGAAAACATTCAAAATTTTAAAACTTATTTAAAATCCAAATTTTAAATTCAAGATACGTAAACCATTCTTTATTTAAATCATTTGATTTAAACTTGAATTAAACTTTGTTTAAACCTTGATTTTAAAAATCTTTATTTAAAATCCAAATTCCATTTTTAAAAACCTGAAGATTCAAAGGTCTTAAGAAAAACTGAACTTAAAATTTAAATTCAAACTGCGGGTTTAAATTAGGTTTCAGATTTTCAAAATCAAATTCAATTTCCAGAAAAACTATCAGGTTTTCTTTTTTTTTAAACTGAAAACCACTTTCAAATTTTTTTAAAAAACTTATAAGATTTCAAAACCCTTTGAAACTATAATACATACTAGATTAAACTTGTTTTAAATCTTATCACTACAGCTTATTCATTTAAATTTGATTTAAATTCAAAACTTCAGACAGTTTTCAGAAGAACTGTACTAACTACAATTACCCGAGCTAACCTAATATTGCTTCGATTCATCAGGCCCATTCCTTCGAGCAAAGCACAGCAATCACTCGAGTATTACTCGAGTTTAAAATACTGCATCAATCAGGCAAACTTCTGAAGCCAAAAGTGCACGGTGCACCGTGCCTCCAGCCATCACCATCCACCTCTGGTGGCTTCCCAACAACGACAACCAACCCCACGACCAACCACCACCATCAGAGCATCTTCCCAAAACAAAAAATCGAATTCGAGGTTTATTCCAAAACCTGGAAATAGAAGACCAAAACCCATCCCAAACCTGTCAGCCCTACAACCACCTTCCTCTGACCACCGGAGATCCTCCACCATCGGCCACAGCCTCGCCTACGCTTTAACAATCATCACTCAAAAGCATAAGACTCTCTCGATCATTCCTACAGGTTGAATCGACCCAAACAACTTTGTGACAGCCCGCAAATCCGTACCCCTTGAATCAACACTATTCTACCTCTATTAACTCAAGTGGCACAGAAATACGAACCATTAGCGTTAAGGATGAAGAGATAGAAGAAGAAGAAACTAAAACAAAATCAGAATCTCACAGTTGCAGCAGAATAAAATATAATAGTAAATATAGAACTTTACACAAAATGAAATCTATAACTTTTTACACATCTCATCATCAGAGTATCTCATACATCAACAATCACAAATCAGATCTATCATACAATCACAGCAGCAAATATATATACGTAGGTATATATAATACGTCTGGGACTCCAGCTCCTTTCTTGCTCCATAGCATCCTGACCTGAACAAATAATACTCGGTCTGACCCGAGCATTATAATAAAATAACACTCGAGTCAGTCTGGAATACCAGCTGATAATAATGCATCCAAATTGATTATTAAAGTTTTCAAAAATCCTTTGAAAAACAAAAGCATCTCGTAAGACCACGCCACAAATAAACATGTCGGGTTTTTACCTTACGATAGCTAAAACACTTTTTATAGAAATCCTCTGATATTATAATAGGGTCTATTTACAAATACTTATAAAATAGCCGAAATTGTTACATGATTAAATTCCAGCTACTAGCCATAAATGTGGGTAATACAAACATAACTCGTAAAAGGCTCGTAGGGAGAATGGATTTCCAACAATGACTAGGCACTGGGGTACCACCTGTCACAATACGGGGCCTAGATCACCGTACCGAGGACTACTCCCTTCATCCCCTGCAACACAAGGCCGGAACCATTCCTTACTGAACAGTCCCGAACAAGATAAACCCCGTGGTTGGCGCGACCAACCACCCACTAAGCCGAAATATATAAATAGGGACATCTAGACAGGGGAAATATCTTGTCCTGCTTGGGCATGACCCACCTAACCTTGCTGCATATCCCCTGATTTTCAGTCATTCCCATTTGATGAGGCTTGAGGCTAAGCGTTACCTTTAGAACGTTTTCACTTAGAATGCCCATCGCCCACCTGACGATGTTTCGCAAGCATTCATCCATACAAGTCCGTTCCGGGTTCGAACGGAACCGAAGGCACTACTCCTACTACATCCATTTTGGAAATATCCTCAGGATTAGTAGCGACTAGCCCTTGCACTTCACTGCTCCATCTTCGACTCCGAACACGTTTTTCGCACGAAACGTACAAATCGGATCGAAGTGGTTTTTGATAAATAAATCTCGATCCCGGTCTCTTCGAAACGATCAACGCATTTGTCCAATATTGATAGTCGGTGATTTAACTATCAATTAATATTCATAAACATCCATAACATCCATCACACAATAAATAATATTCCATATTATTTATTTACCTCAAATATCTTAAAAGATATATTTTCAAATTTTCAAAAACCCATTTGAAAACAATTCCCAAAGTTCTTCCTTTCAAGGTAAATCCTTTACAATTGTATTCCCATTGGAAATATCCAAGTTCAAAACATTTTAGATTTAAAATAATTAAAACATTGTATTTTAGAATTTACTTTAAAATAGGTAAATTTACTACTAATTATTTACTCAAAACATAACTCCAAAATATTTAAAGTAAAACTACTTTATAAGATATAACCTGATTTAAAATGAGGTTTTAGTTATACTATATTTTGAAAATAGAGTTTAAAAGAAATTAATAATTTCAAACAACTTTATTCAAAAACAAGCCTTTAAATAAATCCATTTGTAAAAATAATTATTAAGGTATTTGTAAAATTTACTATTGCTCATTTATAAATAATTACTTTAAAATAAAAATTTTCAAACACTCTTTTTAACAAGCTTAAACTTTAAAACTTTCTTTTTATAAAAAAAACGTTTAAACTCGAACTTGGGTTTTTTTTCCCAGGGAATCTCATTTCCACTTAAATATCACAGAAATCCTTTTCTCGAATTCTGTCCATTTATTCAATTTAGTTTTATGGTTTTATAACATAAATTTACTTCCACATTTGTCAATTTATAACATTTCTCTTTGTTTCTCATTCTAGATTTTTTTTACAAATTTTCAATTTCCATTTTTAAATAGATTTTAGATTTAATTCTTTTAAATCCATTATTTAACAATACCTTTATTTCTCTAAAATTCAATTTATCCATTTACAATTACTTATGGATTTATAATTTACTCAGCATTATTCCAATTGAATTTTATTTCAGTTTTCCATCCAATAGATTCTAATTTCTTATACTCTTTAAATTCCTTATTTATAAATTTCTTAATTTCCTTTTTGAAAACCCAATTTAATTCCTTTATAATTAAAACTCCAAATTTCTTATTATACCACAATATCACAATACAATTAATTTCCAAATTTATCCATCACAATATAAAACAGGCATCATCATCAATTATAAAAATAATACTACATTGTGAGGAATCCAGTTGGATCCCTCCAACCTGTTTTCCATGCATCCACAAATATTAGCACAACCACATATATATATATATATATATCAAATCAATTTGATAATAATTAACATATGCAGCTATACATCCAAACAAACAATCAATACTAGCTGTCTAACTTTACTAGTATCCAGATGTGAGTGAGAATAACTCACCTTGAATTTCGGCGAGCGTTTGAAATTTAAATTAAACCGAACGACGTTCGATTTAACTCAAATTTCTACTTGCTCGGAATGAATCTGGATCTGCACCATCTCGAAGCACTCGTCTTTGCGATTCCGGCGTTTCCTGTTTCGTCTGAATCTGACCACGTATGAATTAGTTATTCAAATTTAAAGATTTGAATTTAAATTTAAAATAATTTCTTTATTTTATTTTTATATTTACCCAAAACAATACGGCCGATAGCTTCTTCCCTAATCCCTTCACGCACGCGACACGCTCCAGGATGCAAACGCACACTTAAACCCAACGTCGATCTCCCTTATCCCTGTCACGACACCCCATGGCCATCTCCACTTCGATCTGGACCCACCACAGCGTAGCTCAACGCGGCCTCCACCAACGACGAGAAAACGACCGAGCTCGGTGGTCCCACTCGGTGCGCAACACGAAGACAACGGCCAACGAACGCGACGAAAACTCCCCCTCCACGCTACGTAAAAATCCATCTCGACCGTTGGATCTATAGATCCCGAGGCTCTCTTCCCTTTTCCAGTTGAAAGCATCTTCTAAAACGCGATGAATCGATCGCAAATTGACGACGAAATTCTGATGTTTTCGGCCATTGAATAAAAAAGAGCGGTGGCCGGTGGATACTAACTAGGGTTTGCAAAATATTAGGTTATATAATATAATTTAATATTAGTTAATTAATAAAATTCTCAATTTAACCTCATACGCAAACGAACTCCAAATTACACATTCCGACAGGCGTTCCTAAGGTTTTTCCGCGTTCTGGACACAATGGAACAGGTTTTGTAAGCTAATTCGGTCATATGTGCGAGTTACGGAATTAAACGTTCAATTTTAATTTAAACCGATTAAAACGATTTCGATGCGTTTCGAGCTGCCGGGGTCAAACGACAACTCCGATTGCTACGAAAATTGAAATCCGATAATAACTAACTATTACGGATCCAATGGAACGGTTTCGTCGAATTCTGAGACTGTGTCCCGGAATGCTATTTTAACTCGTCTATTAAATCGAGCGATTTTCAGAATTGAGGAAAACGCTTGAAATTTTACTTTTAAATTTTTTTATTAACTGTACAATAAATCATATAACATTTATAAACACATTAACAATCATTTTGACTCATTTCGAATCAAAATCCGATTAATTGCATTTTTATATTATTAAATCCTATTATTAAATTAATATAAAATCCCAAATTCAATCTATTAACTTTTAATTTCTTCCAATGGTCCAATATTAAAACTCAAACCCAATTAGACCTAAATTAAATTTTAGAATCTAATTTTACCTCCATTTACACTCGAAATTACCAATTAAATTCCCGATTCAATATTTAATTATTGTTCTCAATTATTTGAAATTGAATAGAATTACTATAACTAAAAATTATAGCTTATTTTATTTCAAGATTCAATTCATAATCCATATGCAACATTTAAAATGAATTAAACGTTCAAATTCAATGGCGTAAAAATACGGGATGTTACAAACTTACTCAGATAAAACTAGCGCTACAAAAAGTAAAACAACATTACTGCAACCATGGTGGTTTTCATCACCTTCACCTATTTTTCCCAGCTCCATTGGTTACTCCACTATCCTCTGGAAGAATCCCGATACCCCATAATCGACAGATCAACCAAGCTCAACAATTTCCCCTTTTCTGTTCAACATAGAACAGCACCCAAACCCCTTAACTAAAAATACTCATTTTCATTCTAAAAATAATGTTTTGATCTTGGTATTCAATTCATAATACTGAATTTATAAATTATCCAATATGAATTTTTACATATTTTAAACTTGATCAGTCAATTTTGGTTTACAGAGACAATGCAAGTTATTTAACTTAACTAAAATCTTAAACTAAAGTTTAAGGATTAAAAAAACAAATTTGATTCAATCTAAAGTTTAAACAGAGGCACCATCTATAGATTTTGAATTTAAATCAAAACATGAACCTATGATCTATAAAACAGAGAATACTCTGGAAATCATAAGCATACAATACATCCATTATAGTCACAGCAGATTTAACTCATATATGCATACAATACATTTTTATCACAGAGATTTAACATGCAACCTTATTTATAAGTTTAATCTTTAAGAAATAGAAATGTTACTCACCTTATAAAATCAGAAGACAGAGCCATGAATTTTGAGAAGAACTTGTGCTTTTAAAACTGGAAATATGCAGTTCCTTCTTTGTTTTTGATTAAAACTTGAGTGCTTGGTTTGCTTGATTTAAAAACTTGAAGCCTTGATACAGAATTATTGCATGCATGCTATATGAAACTTGATTACAACCAAAACTGAAAAGAATGTTTGCATCTGAACTTGCAGTTGCATGCTTGTGAGCAGATCTCAGATTTTTGAAAAAAATGCAGGTAGGCTTTGTATCTTTGAAAATTTATTGATAGGCTTTGATTTGGAGGTGGATTACAGGTTTTAAATGTTTCAGGTTTTAAAAATGAAGATGAGATTTCAACTTGTTCTTGTTTCTGATTTTGGTTCAAAGGAAGTGTGTTTTCTTTCAGATTTTCTTTGTTTGGATTTTAGAAAAGAAAAGGAGAATGAGGAAAGAAGATTTCACATAAGCTGAAATTATTTGAAAATAAAAACAAAAGAATAAGCTAAATTCAATTTTGACACTTGTCCCTAAATATAACATTTGTCATGCACCTTGTTTATTATTTTAACACATGTTAATTTATTATGTAAAATGCTTACATTTTTTTTAATGTTAATAAGCTATAATTAAGTTAACTTGTATTTTAATTAGATGTTTAATATAAGATAAATGAAAATCCATGTTTTAATTAATTAGTTAACATGTATTTTTTTACATGTAGAAAATTTTAAAATGAATAAATCCAATTTTATTTATAAAATAAATTTTATACAAACATTTTAAAATCAAACAAAATTAAAAATATTTATACTTTAGATTTCAAAGCTTTGAATCCAAGTTCAAATTAAATTTTGAAATCAAGTTTATTTACAAATATAACTACACAATTAAATTTTTGGAAAACAATTATATTTTTTTATTAAAAATCTATTTGTTAAAAACAATGTATTATTATATTTTTAAAAATAACAACATTTGATAACTATAAATAATTTATAAAAAAATTATTTCTCTTATTAATAAATTATTTATTTTATCACACTATATCATAATAACCCTTATTGTTATTTTTATTTAAATTAAAACTTGAGTTAAAACATATTTTAAATCATTTCAATATTTTATCTTAGGTATTTAAAATCATATGGTTATTTATTACATACTTTTAAAAAGCCTATTATCAAATAAACCAATTAAAACAAATTTAATTATTATCTTATCAATTTAAACCATATTTTTTTATTAATTAACCTTTTAAAAGTTTAACTTTTAAATAAAATGAATATTCCCAATTTTTACTAAAGATGTATATTTTTATAGAAAACAAGATTCATTTATTTATTAGATTAAAACAATATCTATTAACAATATATACATATTCTATATACATTGTAAATAAAACAATTATTAGATTTAAAAAGATAAAATCCATCAATTAAATATTTATTTTATTAGATTAATTAAATTAATTCAAATCTTACCACAAAGATTATTAAATCAATTTAATTTTTATTTCAGATTATTACATTGATATTGTTTCAAAATTCTGGGTCATCGCAGTTGAAATGTGTGATCTATAAAAAAGCAAAGGATATGATTATTGAAAATTGAGTTAATTAAAAGAAATAAAATAAACTTGTGTAACTTTGAATTGCATTCTTAAAAGCATATATATATAACTTACCAAATAATAAAAGTTACAATGTTTAATAAGAAAATGTAATAGAATATTATACAAGTAAAAATTTGAAATAATGGAAGTATCCAATGATATTCTTTAATAAATAAGAATTTGATGTTATAGTGGTTATAAACTTAAGTATAATGGAAAGGGTACTAATTAAATAATTTGAAAGGTAAGTACTATAAATAAATGAATAAGTGGAATTTAGTAGTAAATGAAATTAAATAGTAAATGAATGAATGGAAATTGAAAATTTGCAAGAAATAAATGTAAAATAAAAAGATAAACCATTATATGAATGAAAAGGATAAATCAAACAACAAATGTATGAATGGAATTAATAAGGATAAACTTAATCCGTTGTTTGAAATTGTTGTTTGTTTAGTTATGATTATTTGGCCAAGGATACTCTAAAATTATTTGGATGAATAAATAATCTATTTAGTTTCATCTAAGACTATTGAGTAAACGGTGCACTAAGTAGTTTATTTTCCATTCTATACAATTTAAAGTTTTTAAAACCTGAACAACTATTTGTTTTGTTTGATATGAATGGATAATTGATTTGTGTTGATTTTGTATGACGGTTGTATGTTGTGATTGCAAGTGATTATTATTGATTTGTTGTTAGTGGTTGAACAACCTTAAATATTTCATTTTATATAATTTTTAACTCCTTTTGGATTATATAAGTGAAATACAGGTTATGGAAGCAATTGCTACTTCCTTTTTGTAAGACCCGGAATTTCCAATCCCGAAAATTCCAGATAGTTAGAACGAAGAAGAAAGAGAAAGAAGAAGAAACAAGAAGAAACGCACAATCTCGCATTCGCAGCGGATAAAATATAATATCAAATAAAATATCAGTTATACAAAGAAAACTATAACAGTTAATTTACGTTTAAATACATCAGAGTTACACATATACATAAATACTGGACAACACAATCATGTCAAGAGACCACAATATCACAGTGAAAAATCTCCTTACGTCCCTGCCATCCTGCTCGCCTCCTGAGCTCCAGAACGTCCTTACTTGAAAATCTGTAATACTTGGTCTGACCCAAGCATTACATCAAAGTAACACCCGGGTCAGGCTAGAAACCAGCGTGAGTAAACCCATCTAACATAGAATACAATAGCATACAACTCATATAAACCCGGGATAACTCATATCAATTTACAACTTCACAAGTTGTTATAGACATCACTTACATCAATTTCTAAGTACCAAACCTAGATAAAAGGTCAAATTTTCTTAAATCATTCCATATCAACCAATTTATTTCACATATCAATCTATAAGAATCGAAGTGGTTCCGGGTATTAACTAATACCCGACTCCGGTCTCTTCGAATCCAACATCATTTGATACCAAGTTATTCAAGTGAATACAATTTACTTTTAAACGCCAGATGTCACTTTACATAGTATTTCATCATAGATAACCACATTATCATTGTTCAACACAACGTATCGTATTATAGAACATTTCATATCACAGATATGAATCATTTCAAGTCATTTAATCAGCATTCAATCATTCATAAGCAAGATGGATTATTTCCAAATTTATTTAACTCACCTCTAATTAAATTAATTACAAATCTTCATCCACTTAGATTACCTTTACTTAAACCATTAATTACAAATCAATTTACTAATATTCTTTTAATTATCCATCTTGATTAATTGTAACAACCCGCATATTTATCGATTTTATGTTTAAATATTTTATTTAAATATTTTATCGTTCGTCGGATTTTGGTCCGAAAAGCTACTTTTTGCAAACAGTCGAATTGGGACTCGAGACCACCCCCATTGAGTTCAAAATTACATTTGCGACCTTTTTGAGTATAAACTTTGATATGTTTGGAGTTAGTGGAATTTTGCTACTTTTTCACCTAGGGCTTTGGTTTGGGCTGAGCCCATTAACCCCACTTAACTCAGTTCCAACCCTCTCCTCTTCATTACTTCATTTCATATTCCTAACACTTTAAGCTTTAAGCAACAATGGTGGAAGAGAATGGGAATTAGAAACTCCAAGCCCTAGTTCCTCTTGCTAGCTCAAGTTCTTGCTCCAAAATCAAAGAGAACCCATTAGTAAGCATCTCCTTCTTCTTCTCTAACTCTATCTCCATTCAATTTCAGAAATTTCCTAAACCTAACTTAGGGAATGTTCTTCTTTTGAGCTTAGATTCAAGCTTCTAGTGTTGAGATTGAAGTGTGGTTGATCTTCCCTTGTTTTCAAGCTTCTTCTTCATTGATTTTGGTTCAAAGGTGAGATTTTTATCTCACATCTTAGTATATAATTATCTTCGATTGTTAGGTATGAATTCCTCACACTTATTCATGTGCATTTGATTTGGATTGCTTTTGTGAATATTCCATTTTTTGGTGTTTTGGGTTCAATTCTTTAAAAATCATAGCTTTGATGTTCAAATGTGTTTTTGATTGTGCATCGAAGAGCTTATAGGGCCGAGTAGTCGATTGGCATAAACCCTTAGCGCCGTTGCTCGAGCGAATGCAATTTGATCGAGATTTGCACCTCATTTGAAATAGGGCAGGGGAGTGCTGGCAACAGGTTCGGCCGACCGAGCCCCTGGGCCGGTCGACCGACCTGCTACCTAGGCACTTCCTGCCTCTGTTTGGAAGTGTCGGTTACATGCTTCGGCCGACCGAGCCCCTGGGCCGGTCGACCGATCTGGTGCCCCGAGCACTTCCAACCCCTGTTCGGTCAGCCGACTCAGGGTGTCCGGTTGACCGGCCTGCTGCTATTTGCCAACTATGCCTATTTTTCCTAGTTGTCTGAAATTCCAACTTTAATCGATTTGTGTTATTTCCCTATTTGTTGTTATCATTTGTTATTGACGTTGATGACTAATTTTCTTCGGGAATTCTTGGAATATCCATTTCGATGGATTCAGTATCGATTTCTTTGGATTCTATTCACGTCTTCAAATGTGAATTTAGTGATTGATTGTTCCTACAATCTTCTTCGTGATTGTCACTTTAAAAATATAAAGGTTTTCTATACTAGTAGTAAATATCAAAACTCTTTCTTCAAATGATTTCAACACTATTTTATAACAAAGCTCGTTTTCTAAACCGTTTTCCAATCTATTAGTATATACAAGCCTTTACCCCACTCGTATGAGAAATCTAATTAAACGACTTAGTAAAACGAGTGGTATGAAACGCTTGCGTTTACTTCGTCGGTTAATTCTTGGACTTGTTCGATTGAAACTCTTGTGACAATTTTCTAGTGGAGATCTACAATTTGTTCGTAAATATTTAAGTTAAGCTAGTGGTTATGGGACATGAAGCTAAGCTCATATATTTACTAGCTTACTGTAATCGACACTTCTCTTTGATCATGACGATCATTTTATGTTTTAGACTAGCATGGTGCGATGTCTTTGCTTTTGATACATTGGATGTACCGTTTGCACTACATCAATGATATGCTTTTGATACATTGGATATACCGTTTGCACTACATCAATGTCTTTGCTTTTGATACACTGGATGTACCGTTTGCACTACATCAATGTCTTTGCTTTTGATTCATTGGATGTACCGTTTGCACTACATCAATGTCTTCGCTTTTGATTCATTGGATGTACCGTTTGCACTATGTAATAGCCCGCAAATCCGTACCCCTTGAGTTAACACTATTCTACAACAATCAACTCAAGTTGCACAGAAATACGAACCATTTGGATTTAAGAAGAAGAGGTAGAAGAAGAGAAAACAAAATCAACATCAGAATCTAACCATCGCAGCGGAATAATATATAATAGATAGTAAATAATCTTTACTCAAAATCAAATGTATCTGTTTACATACATTACATCATCAGAGTACATCAGTCACAGCTCACATCAATAACATACAATGGATACACAACAACTCAAACAGTGGAATATATATATAACAAGTACGACTATACGTATCGTCAATCCAGCTCGTCTCCTGAGCTCCACAGCATTATATCCTGTATTCTATAATACTCGGTCTGACCCGAGCATTACAGTTAAATAATACCCGAGTCAGTCTGGATTACCGGCGTGAGAAAATCACACCCAATTGATTATTAAAGTTTCAAAAATCCTTTGACAACAAAAGCATCTCGTAAGACTAAGCCACAAATAAACATGTCGGGTTTTTACCTTACGATAGCTAAAACAATTTTTATAGAAATCCTCTGATATTATAATAGGGTCTATATACAAATACTTATAAAATAGCCGAAATTGTTACATCTATTAAATTCCAGTTACTAGCCACAGAGTGGGTAATACAAACAAAACTCGTACAAGGCTCGTAGGGAGAATGGATTTCCAACAATGACTAGGCACTGGGGTACCACCTGTCACAGTACGGGGCCTAGATCACCATACCGAGGATTACTCCCTTCATCCCCTGCAACACAAGGCCGGAACCATTCCTTACCGAACAGTCCCGAACAAGATAAACCTCGTGGTTGGCGCGACCAACCACCCACTAAGCCGAATAAAAAGGGACATCTAGACAGGGGAAATATCTTGTCCTGCTTGGGCATGACCCACCTAACCTTGCTGCATATCCCCTGATTTTCATCCATTGCCGGTTGATGAGGCTTGAGGCTAAGCGTTACCTTTAGAACGTTTTCACTTAGAATGCCCATCGTCCACCTGACGATGTTTCGCAAGCATTCGTCCATACAAGTCCGTCCCGGGTTCGAACGGAACCGAAGGCATTACTCCTACTACATCCATTTTGGAAATATCCTCAGGATTAGTAGCGACTAGCCCTTGCACTTCACTGCTCCATCTTCGACTCTGAACACGCTTTTCGCACGAAATGTACAAACCAGATCGAAGTGGTTTTCGAGAAATAAATCTCGATCCCGGTCTCTTCGAAACGATCAACGCAGTTGGCCAATATTGATAGTCGGTTATTTAACTATCAATTAATATTCACAACATCCATCACACAATAAATAATTTCCCAAATTATTTATTAACCTCAAAAATATCTTCCCAAGATATATTTTCTATTTTCAACCCTTTGAAAACAGTTTCCAAAACCATTTTTCTTTTCAGAATAAACTTCCCAAATATTTCCTATCTCCTCTGAATATTACCAAGCACAAAACTAGATTTTTAAAATAATTTTAAAACACTTTACTTTAAAATATATACTTATAAAACATTTAAATTAAAGCTACCTCAATAATTTGTCAAAAATACATACTACGTGAATATTTGAAAATAAAGTTACTTAGTAAATATAAAACTAGATTTCTTCTTTTAAAAACACAAAATACTAAGTTACTTCTTAATAATTATTACTAAAATAGATTAAAAGAAAATCTTACTTGAGACTTTAAATATTAGAAATAATAAATTTTACAAAACTTGCTTTCTTTAAAAACAACTTTTAATTTATATTTAAAAATTTACTTTTTAAAAACATGTACTTGGCTATCCAGAGAAAATTCCAACTTCAATCACTTAAATCAATTTTCCTAAATTGATTTTCAATTTACTTTATTTGAAATAAATTTCTTTACTTTCTTAATTCATTTTAACATTCATTAATTATGGACTTATTATTAATGTTATTATTTCCCGTTTGTTTTTAAATCTTTTTAAGTGAAATATACGGATTTCAGTTTTGCCCAACTTCTTCATTATTCCTATTAATAATTTAAATCTTAAATTTTAAATAAATGTTTTATTCTTTTAATTAACATCACTGAAGATTAAAATTCATTAGCTCTTTGTTTATTCAAATTTCCTTTCTATACTCAAGATTTATTTACTAGAATTTTTAAGTCACTTTATTTCTTTCCAATTCATTTAAAAATTTATTCAAATTTCTATAATTATTTTACTTACAATTTCACTTCTTTTATTATCTTACAAAAATCCAATTTATATATTTTTGGTAATTCATCATACCCAATTATATCCAATCGAACCATAGCATTCAATATACCAATAAAGATCATCATAGGATATCAAATAAATCACAACAGAGGGTATTAAATAATTTAAATAAATATTGAGGGGTCCAGTTGGATCCCTCCAACTTGTTTTCCCTGCATCCACAGACGTTAGCATCACATAATATGCCAATTCCAGAATATATCATACTATAGCACATCAATCAATCAATTTCAACCATTCAAACAATTATTTTAAATTTAATCATTTAAATTTAAATTTAACTGAGTGAGATTAACTCACCTTTGCTTTGTTTTGTAATCCACTTCCATATTGCCTTGGATTTCCAGGTGTTTGACCTTAAATAAACAATTTTTATAATTTATTAATATTTAAATTAATCAAACAATTAATTTCTGATTTACAGTTTAGTTTAATCTAACTAACTAGTAGTTTTTTTATTTTTTTTTTATTTTAAAGTTACAATCAATTAATCTGTTTATTTAACAAGTTAATTACTTATAATACATTTTTAAAACCAGCTAGTAAATTAAAATGTGCACATACATGTTTATTTCTATTTACCCCTTTTTGTTCAAACCTTATAAAAATTATTTTCCTGTTTCAGTAAATATCAGCAATAATTAACTTCACTGTAAAAACAAATATTTACAAATATAGATCTCTAAATCGAGGAAAAAATTTTTCCCTTTACAACAGCAGTATATCTATATCACTGTTTTATAAACCTATTGTTATATTATTATTCTCCTATGTAAATAACAAAACAGTAATTTTGTTTATAGTAAACCCTTCTTCTTTTTCTTTTTTTATGCATATATATATATATATATATATATATATATATATATATATATATATATATATATGTAAATCTGTAAACAAAATTTCTTTTCTGTGAAATGTTTACCCTTTAGTTTAATTTTATTGATTCAAACATCTAATCCTACAGAGTACAAGTATCATAACTAAGCAAAAATTATCCAAGAACAACAGATTACCAGAAATCGACTCGATCGCAGCTTCACTTGGCAACGAACACGACATCATTGATGTCGATAACTACCCACAGTCGTGCCCCCTTGAAAACTGCGACCACCATGACCTCATCGAAGCCGTCCCCATCGTACACGCGACCACCAGTAAAGACGAAAATCGACCCTAGCTTCGCCTCAGCCCCGACACCTCACGCACGCGAGTTCCAATCGCCCAGCTTCACGCGCATCCTAACGCGAGTCCCCTCGTTCGCCGCGTAACTCCGATTCCCCCCACAAACCCATGTTGCCGTACGAAGCCACCTTGTCACGATAGTTCCCTTCCTCGCGACTTCATCTCGAGCTCAAGCTCGAGTTCACAGCCAAAAACTTCGATCTGATTTTGGGGAAAAGAATTTCGCGATTTTATATATATATATATGTGAAACGAACGATTTCGTTTCCAGAGGATTTGGGTTTAGATTTGTGAAGGGACCAGAAGGGAGAAGAGAGGTTTCGTTGTGAACGAAAAAGTGAATTTATTCTGCCATGATTCTTTTCTCCCACGAGAACAAGATTGAAATAAAGAAAAGGGATTTTCGATAGATATAATCGTCCCCAGATATTTGTTAGGTCTTAGCTTCTGAGGGAAGACAATGGTAGCGTGCTTGAAACGAGAAGGGGAAAACAACTAGGTCGACGAATATCAAATACTAGGGTGGCTACTGATTTACCCTGATTTGATTCAAATAAAGTTTTATTTTAGTTTCAACGCATTCACTTATCGTACGCTCTCACAACAATTCCAATCAATACGAAATTTGAAATCCGTTAATAATTCAATATTACGGACCCAAAGGAACTGGTTTCATCAAATTCTGAGACTGTGCCTCGAAAGGATATTTTTAAATTCAATTTAAACGATATAAAATTTCAAACTGAACAAACCACTGATAAATTTCAATTTTACAACTTCTATTATTTCCAGTGTTATTAATATAAGTTTTACAAACCTTCAAATTATTTTTAATAGGATTTAAAACTCTAGATTCAACATTTTACCCAACTTCAACTTATTTAATTTAAAAATTTAACTATCAAATAATTGGTGATATTTGAATTCGACTTAAAATTGACTTTGAAATATTTAAAATCAATTAAATATTCCAATTTCAATTGCTCAAAAATTCTGGGTCGTCACATTCCTTCCCCCTTAAAAGAATTTCGTCCCCGAAATTAATATTTAGGAAGAACGGTCCAATACTCGTTTACTATCCCCAAAACCAAACAATACAACATCAAACTAACTATCTTTTTTTTTTTTAATAAAAGACCCATTATCCTTCTTATTAACTTCTCAATTCTACCAGTATCAAATTATATGATTTATTTAACCATTCAAGTTTGAATTTAAAACCAAATTTTGAATTATCAAAATTTTCCCAAAATTTTTCTAACTCCCTAATTTCCCGAAAAATTTCGCCAGCGTCTCCTTTGCGCGGCTAGCTCGGTAAACTACAAAATGGCTCTAGGGCCTCCCAAATCCAAAAAGAAAACAAATAGCCAAGTGGCTCAATCCAAATCCAAGTCCCAATCAAATTTCATACCAAATTTAAATGCGTACCTTTTTGTCGAGCATTTCAAATTTATCTTCTTGAAATCAAAAACCAAATTTCTTTTCCCTTTTATAATACCTTCATATCCTGTTTAGTACTAATATCCAAACATAATATTTCCAAAACATTATATCAACTTTCTTACCAATGTCAATATTTATTAATCCAAATATTAACTTAGAATGTATTTGTGATATTCCATTTCCAATTAAGAATGCACCATTTATACTTAAGTTAGTATAAGTATTTTATGTGTTTCTTATATTTATTTTACTCCGACTTTAGTTTATATTTATTTCTATTCAAATCGATTCTTTCATTTCCATACGAATCCAATTTATCTTTAACTCTAAATATATAAATCTTGTTTTTCATTTATAACTAAGTTAGGTCATTATTTTAATTAGTTTCACTTACTAATTCAGTTTAGTTTCTAATTTGAATTCGCTAGTCATCAACACAATTTTTTTTTCAAAAATTTCAAAAAATTTCTAATTCCCAAAATTTCTGAAATTTTTTGGCAGAGTCCCCTTTGTACGGAGGAGCTTTTGCAATTTGACAAAAGGGATAAATATATATACATCGACCCACACGGTCGGAAAAACCAAAAACAGTTCATATTTCCTATTTTTACTGCGTAGGCGTACCTTATTTAGCATTTTAAGCCAGCAGCTTATTATTTTTAACAAAAAGCCCAACCAAATCCAGCCACACGGCTTCCGGGTACCCGTACTTACTCAATTTAAACATGTAAGTACGATATAAATGAAGTTTAACTACATTTTACTTATTTACAATAGTTAAAACATATGAATTCTAAAATAAATTCACACCAAACATTTTTTCGTAAGCAATTCATATAGTTTCCATGCTAATTCAACTGTTCCAATTCATTTATAACCATTTTCACTCAATTCGGATCGTTTTCGATTCATTCGTATACAACTCCATCAATTTGAATGGTTTAGAACTCATTTGCTTACTTTTAATTTATTCTTAAGCAGATTGAACTCATATTTAATTCAATTGCTTTCAAAATCAATTTATTTTACTTCTATCAACTCATAGAATTTTAATTACTTCCATTTACATCCAATGATAATTTATTCTATGCAATTCGACAAGATTTATGTGAATAAATAAGTATTTATGTTTATAACCGATTTAAATTGACTCCAACTCAATTTATACTTAATTCTATTTCATTTTCAAATTTATTCTCAATCTATATATTCTCATTTCATTGCATATCAAATTTGAATACATTCACTTGCATTTCATTTTGTTAACCAAACTAGTTCATCCAAACCATTTACAATCCATTTATTTACATGTCATTCCATATTTGTTTATTCCAACTATTTTATTTAGCTCAAAACAACCAAGCCATATCATTCAATAACCATTTCTCAACTTATTTAAGCCATACTCCTATTTGGTTCTTATTTATCACATCCATTCATTTATTCAATATAATTAGTTTATCCACTCAATCCATTGTGAATTTTTATTGCTTTAAATATTATTTACAACCCACCAAATTTTATTCCGATCCAAATTTATTTTTACTTGGTTTAAATTCCACCCAATATCATTAAACTTGGTCTTAAGTTGAATTCAATTCAACTTTCCTTCATTCATTTAGCTTATGTCCATTTTAAATTTAATAAGTCACAACTTATCGTTTTTATACAATTAGATTTCGTCATAAGCTTGAATATATTCATCTTTTATTTTTAACTCAAGCCTATTTTATTACATGCATTTTTAATTCTTTTATATGCTATTCTGATTAATTTAACTCAATCTAACTCTTACCCAATTAATTTCTTATCCAACTTATTTTCCAGTTATCCAGGTAAGAATTTAATTCATCAATTAAATTGAATTCTTATTCCAATTCAATTTTACTTTAACTCGGATTTATTTAACTCAATTCGATTTCAACTTAATTCGAATACAACTGGATATTATTTTAGCTTATTCAATAATTTCAATCCAATCAAATTTTTATTTCCAACTCCAAGTTAATTTTCATTTCAACTTTTCTTTTTAAATTTAAATTTCCGACATTCAAAGCTTGTATTTCCTTCCTGATTTAAAAGTCATCTCAATTTATAAATTAACAATTTATAAGCTTACAGCTATCTCATCAGGAATTTAAAAACACCTACTTTGGTCCCAAATCATTTTGAAATCTCCAACATCCCAAAATCACACTTCACAAAAATTTCAAACCAACCCTGGATTTTATTTCCAACAAATTTCCTTTGAAATCACTTATATCCAAAATCCCTTGCATTTCTAAAATCAAATTTATCCTTTGCAACTAATTCCAATTTAAAATAATTTGGTAGCAATTTCTCTCTTGGAAACTCGAAAATGAACACCGGTGATGTCGCGATCATCATCGGAATTATTTTCCAGTGACCGTAAAGAGTTCAATGCTTTTATCTTTTTAAAACATTTCAAATATTCTTAATTTCAAGTCACACCAGATTTTAAATCCAATTCAAGATATTCCTCAAATATATATTATTTTCCCAACCCTTTTGAGAATCTTTCTCAAATTCAAGGGAATTTAAATTCCCAAAGTTCAAATTCCCAATCCTTTAACTCTATATTCAACATTACTTTGAAATCTATCTTATTTTAATTATTATTATTAATCATATTATAATTCACCTGCATAAGTTACATTTACAAATTTCATTTGTTTATGAATTTGTTTCTTAGTTTATAATTATGATTCTATTCCTTACTGATTTCTTAACCTTTAGTTATTATTTCAATTTCTCATTCACTTTTACATATTTATAATAATTTAACATTATCATTTCTAACAACCAAGCACTCATATATAACTATAACCATTACGAAAAATCATTTCTTTTCTATACAAAAATAACTTTGGGTAAAATTATTTCATTTACCCTATTTAAAACAATATTGTGTCGAACTGTTCAATTCAAGTGTTTAGAAACCCCTTCGATACAGTTGTCCAGACTGTGCCGACGAAGGTTCATATGCCACTCAATAAATCAATCAACACAATATAAAACCATTTTTATATCCACTAACAAATACGCGCTCATATTTATTAATACGCTCAAACTCATTTTAGAGTACTATTGACTCTATTAATAATGAGTAATTCCCACCAAAGCCAAGGTTATCACCAACCTAAGCTCTGATACCAACTGTAACGTCCTAGGCTTTGCAACCATCAGCAACGGCTCACGACCGGTAGGCTTTTCAACCATCCCAGCCCCGCTGTGGCTCACAGTGATACCTCGAATTTGCTTTTACGGCCACCCTCTCGAGTCGCAACCAAACCCGCAAGACCTTATACTATCCCCGGGGGCATGTAGGGGTAAGAGTCTCCCGTTTGCCACCTAACGCAAAGCGAGAACCCCCTATCACGCTGTAATGTAGCAAACCCGATCACGGTCTCTTCGAAACGATCAACGCAGTTGGCCAATATTGATAGTCGGTTATTTAACTATCAATTAATATTCACAACATCCATCACACAATAAATAATTTCCCAAATTATTTATTAACCTCAAAAATATCTTCCTAAGATATATTTTCTATTTTCAACCCTTTGAAAACAGTTTCCAAAACCATTTTTCTTTTTAGAATAAACTTCCCAAATATTTCCTATCTCCTCTGAATATTACCAAGCACAAAACTAGATTTTTAAAATAATTTTAAAACACTTTACTTTAAAATATATACTTATAAAACATTTAAATTAAAGCTACCTCAATAATTTGTCAAAAATACATACTATGTGAATATTTGAAAATAAAGTTACTTAGTAAATATAAAACTAGATTTCTTCTTTTAAAAACACAAAATACTAAGTTACTTCTTAATAATTATTACTAAAATAGATTAAAAGAAAATCTTACTTGAGACTTTAAATATTAGAAATAATAAATTTTACAAAACTTGCTTTCTTTAAAAACAACTTTTAATTTATATTTAAAAATTTACTTTTTAAAAACATGTACTTGGCTATCCAGAGAAAATTCCAACTTCAATCACTTAAATCAATTTTCCTAAATTGATTTTCAATTTACTTTATTTGAAATAAATTTCTTTACTTTCTTAATTCATTTTAACATTCATTAATTATGGACTTATTATTAATGTTATTATTTCCCGTTTGTTTTTAAATCTTTTTAAGTGAAATATACGGATTTCAGTTTTGCCCAACTTCTTCATTATTCATATTAATAATTTAAATCTTAAATTTTAAATAAATGTTTTATTCTTTTAATTAATATCACTGAAGATTAAAATTCATTAGCTCTTTGTTTATTCAAATTTCCTTTCTATACTCAAGATTTGTTTACTAGAATTTTTAAGTCACTTTATTTCTTTCCAATTCATTTAAAAATTTATTCAAATTTCTATAATTATTTTACTTACAATTTCACTTCTTTTATTATCTTACAAAAATCCAATTTATATATTTTTGGTAATTCATCATACCCAATTATATCCAATCGAACCATAGCATTCAATATACCAATAAAGATCATCATAGGATATCAAATAAATCACAACAGAGGGTATTAAATAATTTAAATAAATATTAAGGGGTCCAGTTGGATCCCTCCAACCTGTTTTCCCTGCATCCACAGACGTTAGCATCACATAATATGCCAATTCCAGAATATATCATACTATAGCACATCAATCAATCAATTTCAACCATTCAAACAATTATTTTAAATTTAATCATTTAAATTTAAATTTAACTGAGTGAGATTAACTCACCTTTGCTTTGTTTTGTAATCCACTTCCATATTGCCTTGGATTTCCAGGTGTTTGACCTTAAATAAACAATTTATATAATTTATTAATATTTAAATTAATCGAACAATTAATTTCTGATTTACAGTTTAGTTTAATCTAACTAACTAGTGGTTTTTTTATTTTTTTTATTTTAAAGTTACAATCAATTAATCTGTTTATTTAACAAGTTAATTACTTATAATACATTTTTAAAACCAGCTAGTAAATTAAAATGTGCACATACAGGTTTATTTCTATTTACCCCTTTTTGTTCAAACCTTATAAAAATTATTTTTCTGTTTCAGTAAATATCCGCAATAATTAACTTCACTGTAAAAACAAATATTTACAAATATAGATCTCTAAATCGAGGAAATTTTTTTTCCCTTTACAACAGCAGTATATCTATATCACTGTTTTATAAACCTATTGTTATATTATTATTCTCCTATGTAAATAACAAAACAGTAATTTTGTTTATAGTAAACCATTCTTCTTTTTCTTTTTTTATGCATATATATATATATATATATATATATATATGTAAATCTGTGAACAAAATTTCTTTTCTGTGAAATGTTTACCCTTTAGTTTAATTTTATTGATTCAAACATCTAATCCTACAGAGTACAAGTATCATAACTAAGCAAAAATTATCCAAGAACAACAGATTACCAGAAACCGACTCGATCGCAGCTTCACTTGGCAACGAACACGACATCATTGATGTCGATAACTACCCACAGTCGCGCCCCCTTGAAATCTGCGACCACCATGACCTCATCGAAGCCGTCCCCATCGTACACGCGACCACCAGTAAAGACGAAAATCGACCCTTGCTTCGCCGCAGCCCCAACACCTCACGTACGCGAGTTCCAATCGCCCAGCTTCACGCGCACCCTAACGCGAGTCCCCTCGTTCGTCGCGTAACTCCGATTCCCCCCACAAACCCATGTCGCCGTACGAAGCCACCTTGTCACGATAGTTCCCTTCCTCGCGACTTCATCTCGAGCTCAAGCTCGAGTTCACAGCCAAAAACTTCGATCTGATTTTGGGGAAAAGAATTTCGCGATTTTATATATATATATATATATATATATATATGTGAAACGAACGATTTCGTTTCCAGAGGATTTGGGTTTAGATTTGTGAAGGGACCAGAAGGGAGAAGAGAGGTTTCGTTGTGAACGAAAAAGGGAATTTATTCTGCCATGATTCTTTTCTCCCACGAGAACGAGATTGAAATAAAGAAAAGAGATTTTCGATAGACATAATTGTCCCCAGATATTTGTTAGGTCTTAGCTTCTGAGGGAAGACAATGGTAGCGTGCTTGAAACGAGAAGGGGAAAACAACTAGGTCGACGAATATCAAATACTAGGGTGGCTACTGATTTACCCTGATTTGATTCAAATAAAGTTTTATTTTAGTTTCAACGCATTCACTTATCGTACGCTCTCACAATAATTCCAATCAATACGAAATTTGAAATCCGTTAATAATTCAACATTACGGACCCAAAGGAACTGGTTTCATCAAATTCTGAGACTGCCTCGAAAGGCTATTTTTAAATTCAATTTAAACGATATAAAATTTCAAACTGAACAAACCACTGATAAATTTCAATTTTACAACTTCTATTATTTCCAGTGTTATTAATATAAGTTTTACAAACCTTCAAATTATTTTTAACAGGATTTAAAACTCTAGATTCAACATTTTACCCAACTTCAACTTATCTAATTTAAAAATTTAACTATCAAATAATTGGTGATATTTGAATTCGAGTTAAAATTGACTTTGAAATATTTAAAATCAATTAAATATTCCAATTTCAATTGCTCAAAAATTCTGGGTCGTCACACACTACATCAATGTCTTTGCTTTTGATACATTGGATGTACCGTTTGCACTACATCAATGTCTTTGCTTTTGATTCATTGGATGTACCATTTGCACTACATCAATGATATGCTTTTGATACATTGGATGTACTGTTTGCACTACATCAATGTCTTTGCTTTTGATTCATTGGATGTACTGTTTGCACTACATCAATGTCTTTGCTTTTGATTCATTGGATGTACCGTTTGCACTACATCAATGATATGCTTTTGATACATTGGATGTACCGTTTGCACTACATCAATGTCTTTGCTTTTGGTACATTGGATGTACCGTTTGCACTACATCAATGTCTTTGCTTTTGATTCATTGGATGTACTGTTTGCACTACATCAATGTCTTGGCCATTCTTTTCTTGTGATTTCTGGATTTCGTTTGTTGAATTCTGGAATTTATGTTTAACCAACTTTTACGATTGGCATTGATATATATGTCATTTATTGTGGCTTGGTGAATGAAATTAGGAGTATGACATTCCTTTTTATCTTTGAGAAGATCCTTGCGATATTGATTAATCTCTTGTTGATTTTCAATTACTTATATATATATATATATATATATATATCACAGCTTGGCAGTGTGATTATTATACGTTTAGTCATATCTCTTATTCTATATCATTTCTTCTGATATTTATAGCTAGACTGATCCGTTTATTATTTTCTTATTAAATAATACTCGGGTCAGACCGAGATGTTACAGGTCCTTCTGCTTGACTTCTCTTCTGGGGTTATCATATGATCTTTTGGCTAACTACTTAGATTAGTAGTTTATTTTGTTGTATACACTTGAGATATGGACTCATAGATGTATTCTTTTGTATAGCACGTGTTGCTATTCTTTTGTGTTATTGTGGATCTTTTTGACCACTACTCTGATATACACTTTCATGTGTTAGTTATATATTCATATCTTCTTCCGCCTTTGTGATATGAATTATCTGTGACTTATTTGTGTTATGCTTATTTCTATATTTGTTTCCGAAGATTATTATAGCCACTGTGTAGTAGCTTTGTGTTTGTGTCGGTATGTCGGATTTCCTCTTGAAATAAAATGCATGTTATACTATGTGACATATCGGTGCTCGCGCAAAGCAATTACACGGATGGTCGCTCCTCAATAGCCTTATTCTCCGTGCTAGTTGACAGCATTACACCGTAGTGTTCTTGGGTAGCGTGGGCATAGAGGTGGGGCGTCACAGCTTGGTATCGAAGCCAAACTTCGGAACAATATGGAATATTATAACAAGGATCATCGTCCTAAGTCTTTCTTAGGAGTCGTGCTTTAGGATTTAATTCGAGTCTTCGTACCGATTCATCCTATTTTCTTTATGATTCCTTGTTTTATCTATCAAGAATTGCTTGATATTTATCTTGAGAATAACTTTTTCTTCTTCTTTATTTCTTTCTTAAAGAAGAGAAATGGTTAGACCAGGCCGCCCCAGCGCCGGTCAATCTAGTGCTACTCCCCAAGATGGAGTTTTTATGTCTGCCCAGCAACTTCTTGACCTTGTCACGAATGCTCAAGCAGCTGGTTCTAATCCGGAGCCTACTCATCCTAGATCTGGTTTTGCACGCTTGTGCAGAGACTATACCGATTTGGGTGGAAGGCCATTCAAAGGATCCGAGAGTGTTATAGAAATTCAAGCTTGGCTCAAATCATGCGATCTTATCTTTTCTCTCATGAACCTTATTGATCTGCATCGAGTCCAGGTGGCTTCTAGCATGCTCCAAGAAAGAGCATTAGATTGGTATGAGCTTTTAATTTCTGAAATCGTTGAAGCGGATCTCACTTGGGAGCAATTCCGAGAAAGATTCGAATTGAAATTCGTGCCGGAGGCTGAAAAAGTAACTTTAGCACGGCGTTTTATCGACCTTGTTCAAGGTGGATCTTCTGTGACAGATTATGTCGCATCTTTCGAATCTCTTTCCAAATATGGGCTTGAATACATTAACACCCCATTGAAGAAAAATCAGAGATTTGTCTATGGCTTGAATAAGAATCTTAAGAAGCCATTACCCCTGAAACTTAAGGTTTCATTTGATCAGCTTATTGATATCGCTCTTCGTCTTGAAGAGGCCGATAGAGAAAGTGATGTCGAGGTTGGGAGTGCCAAACCGAACTCCAACAACACCAAGAAGAGGCACCCTTTATTAGGTTCGAAAGTCCTTATCCTAACAAGAGGGCGAAGCAAGAGACATCTATAGAAAATACTCCTATCCCTAATCGCGGAGAATGCTACAATTGTGGCTCTAGGTACCACTATATAAATAGGTGTCCAAGGCCTATTTCCTGCCGCTATTGCAAAAGTGTGGATCATTATATATCTTCGTGTCCCAAGCGTCAAAGCAAGAGAGAAGGAAAGCTGCAAGCCCCTAGCAACTCTTCTCTTAGTGAAGGTATTTTACATTCAATCCTTGATGGCGTTATTTTATTTCGTGATCTTCTTATTCGAGTTCTTTTTGATATGGGTTTCATCTCATTATTTTTATATCAAAAGAACTTGTCGATTCTTTTTCTTTGAATATTTTGGGCTTGACGACTTCTTTGAGGATTGTGAATCCGGATGGTAGATCCACAACACTCAATTTACTTTCTATTGATGCCGAAACTATTTTATGTGATTTTTCTTTCCGAGCCGATATTTTTACTTAGGCTTCGGAATTGATTTTGGTAAGGATTGGCTTAATCGTTGTGAGGCCCATATCCTATTTTCCGTGTGGACTATTCATCTCCGACATTTTCTATCTGTTAAGCAGATTTCTATTTTTTTTCTTTATGATTTTGATTCCAACTTGATGGCATCATTTTATTCCTTAAGCCCACTTATAAGGAAAGTGTTATTTCTCTCATTCATGTAGTTTGAGAAATTTTTCGGTATTTTTGAGCTTGTCTTAGGATTATCACCTAAGTAATCTTTTGTGTGGTGCTAAGGTCTTTTTAGTTTGACCTTACCACCGGTTTTCATTTGCTACGAGTTGCGGAAGTCCACTTACCGCATTCCGCAGTTGTTATGATTCCTATGAATGAATTATTATGTCATTCAGTTTGTCCAACTTATTTCATCCATTTTATAAATCGAGTATTCTATGAATATTTCGATGAGATCATTTTTGTATATATTGATTTTGGATGAAAATAGTAATTTAAAATTTTGCAAATCTTTTTCATAAGATTTATTTATAAGTAAAATTGATTTTTTGTTCTTAAAACGAACGAAGAATGTTCTTAAAAGTTTTTAAGAAACATGTTTATCATATAGAAGATGATTTTGTGATTGTATTGCCCGTTGGGTGCTTTAAGAATTCTGGTCGATGCGCTTGATCAACGTTATCGATAGGGATTTCCTAAACGCTTTGATGAGACAGTCAGACACGATATATTGACTTGTAAAAATGTAAAATTTTGTAGAAAGATTATTACATAAAAATAAAAATGTAATTTTGAAAGTTTTAACTTTTCGGGAAAGAGGATTATTTAAAAGAACTTTTCCTTTCGATACTCTTATTCTTGTGATTCCTGAAGGGGAACCAAGACTTTGCTATTTGTACCGATACTAGTCGTATTGGTTTGGATGTCATTCTCTTGCAAAGGAGAACGTGCTATCACTTGTGCTTCTAAATCATTATAGCTTATCGAGACTAGATATGCTACTCATGATCTAGTGCTCACGGCTATTGTTTTTACTTTTGGAATTTGGCATCATCATATTTGGATGAGAAATTTGTTCTCTACCTCGATCATAAATCTTTGGAATATTTATTTTCTCATAAGGAACTTCATGTCGACTCGAGTTCCTGGCATCTTATGATCTTGATATTCTGAAAATCGTTTTGCCAATGCGCTTTGTCGTAGGCAACAAGTTGTTGATTCTTTGATATTGGCTGAATGGAATTATCTTTTTATAAAGTTCATCGGACGTTTTGATATACTTCGTTTTATTGAGCTTTATCTCATTTTTTTTATGGACTAGCATCCGATGTTCTTTTATGGTGTTCGGTTCATCGGATGTACTGTTATTATACTACATCGATGTTCCGTTTTATCTGGATCAATGGATGTACCATTATTATACTACATCGTTGTTCCGGTTTATCGGTTCATTGGACGTACCATTTTTGTACTACGTCGGTGTTCCGAAATTATTCGGGCTTTGGTTCATTGGAGTACCGTTTTTGTACTACGTCGGTGTTCCGAAATTATTCGGGCTTTGGTTCATTGAGCGTACCGTTTTGTACTACGCTGATGTTCCAAATTATTTGAGTTTCTAGTTTCTCGGGCATACTGTTATTATACTACGTCGTTGCACCAGCTCAATTTTCTGCTATTCTTGACGTTCTCCACGTCTTTTATCTACGGAAATGCCTTAGGGATTCCGAATTTTTATTCTTGAGCCCGGTGTTATTGAGGGGATTGAAGTTTCACCAAATTTGACTTTTGAGCAACATTCTATTCGCATCATTGCTTCGGAGGTTGAGCGCCTTCGGAATAAAGATATCCTTCTTGTGAAAGTTCAATGGTTCTCAAATCCTAAGGATTGCTCTTGAGAAATCTTGAGAATTCATCGAACGAAAACTTTCGGATTTACTCCTTCGTGCCCTTCATGGTGGACTACTTGATTCAAATTTTCTTTTGTGTTGATATGCTTCCATGGTTGTTACTTCTTATTTTCCTCTTAAGTATTGCGAGGACGCAATTTCTTTAAGGAGGGGAGTCTGTAACAACTCGCATATTTATCGATTTTATATTTAAATATTTTATCGTTCGTCGGATTTTGGTCCGAAAAGCTACTTTTTGCAAACAGTCGAATTGGAACTCGAGACCACCCCCATTGAGTTCAAAATGACGTTTGCGACCTTTTTGAGTATAAACTTTGATATGTTTGGAGTTAGTGGAATTTTGCTACTTTTTCACCTAGGGCTTTGGTTTGGGTTGAGCCTATTAAGTCCACTTAACTCAGTTCCAACCCTCTCCTCTTCATTACTTCATTTCATATTCCTAACACTTTAAGCTTTAAGCAACAATGGTGGAAGAGAATGGGAATTAGAAACTCCAAGCCCTAGTTCCTCTTGCTAGCTCAAGTTCTTGCTCCAAAATCAAAGAGAACCCAATAGTAAGCAACTCCTTCTTCTTCTCTAACTCTATCTCCATTTAATTTCAGAAATTTCCTAAACCTAACTTAGGGAATGTTCTTCTTTTGAGCTTAGATTCAAGCTTCTAGTGTTGAGATTGAAGTGTGGTTGATCTTCCCTTGTTTTCAAGCTTCTCCTTCATTGATTTGGGTTCAAAGGTGAGATTTTTATCTCACATCTTGGTATATAATTATCTTCGATTGTTAGGTATGAATTCCTAACACTTATTCATGTGCATTTGATTTGGATTGCTTTTGCGAATATTCCAATTTTTGGTGTTTTGGGTTCAATTCTTTAAAAATCATAGCTTTTGTTTTTGATTGTGCATCGAAGAGCTTATAGGGCCGGATAGTCGATTTGCATAAACCCTTAGCGCCGTTGTTCGAGCGAATGCAATTTGATCGAGATTTGCACCTCATTTGAAATAGGGCAGGGGAGTGTTGGCAACAGGTTCGGCCGACCGAGCCCTTGGGCCGGTCGACCGACCTGCTACCTAGGCACTTCCTGCCTCTGTTTGGAAGTGCCAGTTACAGGCTTCGGCCGACCGAGCCCCTGGGCCGGTCGACCGACCTGGTGCCCCGAGCACTTCCAACCCCTGTTCGGTCAGCCGACTCAGGGAGTCCGGTTGACCGACCTGCTGCTATTTGCCAACTATGCCTATTTTGCCTAGTTGTCTGAAATTCCAACTTTAATCGATTTGTATTATTTCCCTATTTTTTGTTATCATTTGTTATTGACTTTGATGACTTATTTTCTTCGGGAATTCTTGGAATATCCATTTCGATGGATTCGGTATCGATTTCTTTGGATTCTATTCACGTCTTCAAATGTGAATTTTAGTGATTGATTGTTCCTACAATCTTCTTCGTGATTTATCACTTTAAAAATATAAAGGTTTTCTATACTAGTAGTAAATATCAAAACTCTTCCTTCAAATGATTTCAACATTATTTTATAACAAAGCTCGTTTTCTTAAACCGTTTTCCAATCTATTAGTATATACAAGCCTTTACCTCACTCGTATGAGAAATCTAATTAAACGACTTAGTAAAACGAGTGGTATGAAACGCTTTCGTTTACTTCGTCGGTTAATTCTTGGACTTGTTCGATCGAAACTCTTGTGACAATTTTCTAGTGGAGATCTACAATTTATTCATAAATATTTAAGTTAAGCTAGTGGTTATGGGACATGAAGCTAAGCTCATATATTTACTAGCTTACTGTAATCGACACTTCTCTTTGATCATGACGATCATTTTATGTTTTAGACTAGCATGGTGCGATGTCTTTGCTTTTGATACATTGGATGTACCGTTTGTACTACATCAATGATATGCTTTTGATACATTGGATGTACCGTTTGCACTACATCAATGTCTTTGCTTTTGATACATTTGATGTACCGTTTGCACTACATCAATGTCTTTGCTTTTGATTCATTGGATGTACCGTTTGCACTACATCAATGTCTTTGCTTTTGATTCATTGGATGTACCATTTGCACTACATCAATGTCTTTGCTTTTGATACATTGGATGTACCGTTTGCACTACATCAATGTCTTTGCTTTTGATTCATTGGATGTACCGTTTGCACTACATCAATGATATGCTTTTGATACATTGGATGTACCGTTTGCACTACATCAATATCTTTGCTTTTGATTCATTGGATGTACCTTTTGCACTACATCAATGATATGCTTTTGATACATTGGATGTACCGTTTGCACTACATCAATGTCTTTGCTTTTGATACATTGGATGTACCGTTTGCACTACATCAATGTCTTTTCTTTTGATTCATTGGATGTACCGTTTGCACTACATCAATGTCTTGGCCATTCTTTTCTTGTGATTTCTGGATTTCGTGTGTTGAATTCTGGAATTTATGTTTCACCAACTTTTACGATTGGTATTGATATATATGTCATTTATTGTGGCTTGGTGAATGAAATAATGAGTATGACATTCCTTTTTATCTTTGAGAAGATCCTTGCGATATTGATTAATCTCTTGTTGATTTTCAATTACTTATATATATATATATATATATATATATATATCACAGCTTGGCAGTGTGATTATTATACGTTTAGTCATATCTCTTATTCTATATCATTTCTTCTGATATTTATAGCTAGACTGATCCGTTTATTATTTTCTTATTAAATAATACTCAGATCAGACCGAGATGTTACAGGTCCTTCTGCTTGACTTCTCTTCTGGGGTTATCATATGATCTTTTGGCTAACTACTTAGATTAGTAGTTTATTTTGTTGTATACACTTGAGATATGGACTCATAGATGTATTCTTTTGTATAGCACGTGTTGCTATTCTTCTGTATTATTGTGGATCTTTTTGACCACTACTCTGATATACACTTTCATGTGTTAGTTATATATTCATATCTTCTTCCGCCTTTGTGATATGAATTATCTGTGACTGATTTGTGTTATGCTTATTTCTATATTTGTTTCCGAAGATTATTATAGCCACTGTGTAGTAGCTTTGTGATTGTATCGGTATGTCGGATTTCCTCTTGAAATAAAATGCATGTTATACTATCTGACATATCGGTGCTCGCGCAAAGCAATTACACGGATGGTCGCTCCTCAACACCCTTATTCTCCGTGCTAGTTGACAGCATTACACCGTAGTGTTCTTGGCTAGCGTGGGTATAGAGGTGGGGCGTCACATTAATCATCCTCGATTAATTGTCCTTAGACAATTTCATAAATTTACTCTTAATTACGTCATTAATCAACCCTATTCAATCATAAACAGTAATCAACAATCCTGTAATTACTTACCTCAATTAGTTAACTTTTTAATTAATTCTTTGATTAATTACACCGAGTAATGAATCCTTCATTACTTTTCCTAAGTAATTTATCTTATATTAATTACATTCAGTAATTTATCCATTAATTACTTTACTAAGTAATTACACCTACCAATCTTATTAAGTAATCATACTTAATCAATTACCAAGTGACTATCTTTAATTAATTATCAATTAATAAATCACATGCATCTTATTAATTACAACTGGGTAATTTATCCCTTAATTACCCGATAAATCAATTTATTAATCTTTAATTGACTGATTAATTATCTATTAAGAATTGATTAATAATCTTTATTATTAATCAATATTTCTCAATTCAATTAATTTATCTTTAATTACTTTATAATAAATAAATCTTTAATATAGATTAATTATTCTTTAGTTATACAATTTATTCATCTCTGATCAATTAATGAACAGTCTTTGATTTATAATTCTTAATTATTAATTAAACCAACTAATTACTCTAAATTAATTACTTAATTTGATCCTTTATAATTAATTAATCAAATTAGTTAATTATACTTGATTTCCTAATTAACTTAATTAACTCAAAACATTAAATCCTTAATTATCATGAGATTTTAAAACATTATTTTATAATCACTACCTTGATTATCTGCCCCATAACTAATCATACTCAAAAATTTACTAACCCTTAATTACTCTTGTTAAATCTTTATTAACTAAATAAACTTCATGAATTAATCATACAAATTTAAATAAATATTTCTACTTAATGAATCAAATACTAAAAAAAAAAATATTTTAACACCAAAGACTAATTAAGTAACACATTAAAACTTCATTACGTTAGCTTAAAACATTATGTTACTATTCATTCTTTCCGAGTCAAGACCCATGATTACTAGAACAAAATCTGGGTTCCATCCTTGCTGCTTCTCCTCTTCCTTCTTGTCTAACCTTTTTTTTCTCTGTATGAATTTTCACACGCAAGCATCACGAATGATGACCCGAGACTAACCACTCATTTTCCCGAGATTTTACCGAGGCCCTCTCTTCTACTTCTTCCTCACAAACATTACTGATACACAGCGACCCTGTACACGTGTACACATCATCTGACCGGCGTCGAACTTTGCTCCGATCTTCAATGCATCTACTTTCATCCCCTGAGTCGACTCGCCCCTCAGTTCGTCGAATCCTCTTAAAAATACGAGATCGACCGAACGAACCCCAAAGGCTTCAGTAACCTCCACCTAAGTACACCCCGCATCGTCATCTCCTATCACCGGAGGTGCTCCCTTTATGTTTGAACCCTCAGCCGACCTCCATCATTATTTCTCCCCAACATGGCCAACTCGATGCTAGCATGAAGTAGCAATCATCCATGAAACAACCTCGTTCTAAACGCAACCAAAAACCCTAACATCATCTCATACTGGCGATCCTTCAATTTGAAAAATCAAATACCAATTTTCGTAAGATCTCCATTTCTTATGCTTGCTTTTATGTAAATCTCAAAACCCCACCTACTGCCGTTCATCATGAATGGACGGAAAACGAAAAATCGTTCATCTTAAAATTTTACCTCAACCACATGCGTAAAAATTGTGATATTTATACTAAAATTCATGATTTCTAAGCCCGAATTCAAAAACTAAAATCAAAACTGGAAGATCCAACATTCAAATTTTGTCTTGAACTGATTTTCACTGTATAATCCTATTTCCCAGTTAAATCTTTCTAATTGTACTGGTGAACAAAATTTGTCCAAACAATATTTAGTTAATACCAACAGCTCTACTTTAACATCATAGCTTAATTTTGATTTATTTGAAAGAAATTGCATTTAAGGTATGTTTAGTCTGGCAAATGAATAGAGTGAGGTCATAGATCCACACAGAACTCATCTTATATACTTACAGGCATATACATACATTCATGGAAGCATTTCACGAAAATATGTCAAGAACTTACTCACATGCATCAAGGAAAGATATGTAGATTTGGTGGAAAGGATGAAATGTTTACTCACCTTTTTGCCCCCTCTTTTTTTTCTGAACAGAGTAGCCTTGCTTGAATTGCTTCAAAGTATGTTGTTTGGTTGCAAATGAGTTGATGTTGAGATACTCTTTACTATAGCTTTAATTTGATTAGCTTCAGGTTATAAAATTTGGACAGAGGTTGTCTTGCTTCAGATTTTAGTACTTGATCTCTTTGAAAATGGTTACTGTTTTACAAATAATGGTTACAGGGAGAAATATATTGCAGATTTGGTCTTGAGTTAGGTTTCAGGCTGTAAATTCTTGAGTTTGGAAATAGGAAAGGAATTTTAGTTTGTGATTTGAAGTAATTTACAGATTTTGCTTTTGATATTGGACATGTTAACAGCGGTTCATTCATTTTTTTTTTAATTTTCTGACCTGAAGTAATTTGATTATGACCTGCCACTTGTATTTTCAAATATAGATATGCTTACACTTGTTACTATATGATCGTATTTTATTTACATTTGTTTAGATGCAAGAGCAAAATGTCTACATATGTTTAATTAATAATTTACAAATGTTACTTTCTTATTTACAAATTTATTTAAGTTATGGATAAATAATTATGTAATATTCACATGAATATAATGTGTATTTATTTTATATAAATAAGCTTTAGATTTTTTTTTTAAATATACATATGAATCTATATAAACATTTATTTATACATAACTTATGTTTTTGATCAAATCAATATATATTTAAGATATATTTCCTTTTTAAATTTCAAATTCAAATTCAATCCTTTAAATTTTCATCAAAAATCCAATTCAAGGTTAATTTAAAATAAATACATATATTTAAACAAGCCTAAATTCAATTTGGAGTAAATAAAAATTATCTTAAAATAACACATAAATATTATTGGTTCGAAATTAACAATTTTATTTAATTTAAATAATTTACTTATATAAACAATAATCAATACTTATTTTTAAAAGAATACTTTGTCAATTTTAAGTGATTATATTAAGATATGATCAAATAAATATTTATCCAAACATAATATTTACGATTAGATTAATTTGTTAAATTTACAATTCAGTATTTCTATTAATTAACCCAGTTTGTTAATCAATTACCGATGACCAAAAATTCGGGTTATCACATTTCTCCCCCCTTTGAATCTTTTTGTCCTCGAAAAGGAACGAAAGCAGAATTTACTAAATATTTTAAAACCAGTTAAAATATTCTTTGATCATTTTTCAAACACCTTTAAAATATATATAATATTTCCAAAATAGTTTTTATAAAAATACTTGTATAACTCGATGTCTCAACCAGTCTATCCTTGTTCTCCCAGAAATTCGGTCATACGTTGATCAGGCGTATGACTGAAAATCTACAAGTGCTTGGCAGACTCGTTTTCAACTTCTAGTGAAAAATACTTTGAAAATAATTTTATTGAAAATATAGAAATCGGTTTTTGAAAATAGAGGATATATCTTTGGTGAGAATGCTCTGGAAATCATCACCCCCATCCATGGTCACAGTTACATTCCAGGGTTACGTTGCCTTCGCAGCAAAAGTCTATGTAACTGCAGGCTCTCCGCGGCCTCTCGATTACGCCATGGAACCCACATAACAGATCACAGTTACATCCACGGTTACGTTGCCATCGCAGCAATAGTCCACGTAACTGCAGGCTCTCAGCGGCCTCTGATTTTCGCTGTCGAAATGAAACATCTCCACTCCTACATAGGTCGCAGTCTGCTGATATAAAATCAAACGCAGACTGTTGGGTCTCAGCGGCACACACGACTTTCGCTATGGTATACTCTACTCATAATCCCCAGGAACTAGTTTTGTTCGGACTCCTCACAGGATCAACTTTAGAACCCCCCCTTAGGGCTCAAGGCAGCACCACCCGGTGGTACTCCTGAGAAGTTCATTTCAAGGGAGCGCCTTTTTCCCCAGAGCCATCATCAAAACATTTTATACTATATACATATAGTATCTTTAAATCATACACCTAGTATGATCTCATACAAAGCTCCTTTACACAAAATCGATTATCCCAAAATCGATAATTCTCTAGGCTTTCCAAATTCAATATTGATTTTACCCAAAAATCAAAAGCCTTTCCAAAACCAAAGGTTCCCAAAACCTTTTCCAAAATCCTCATATGATCCTTTATATATATAGAGATATATATAAAATCCTTGATAAAAATCTTTGGATCATTATAAACTTGTATAAAAATCCTTTTATACTTCAAACACTTTCAAAACAAATCCCTTTTCTTTTGGCAAAAGATTGATCAGAGGGAGTTTTATCTTATAAAACAAAGATATTTACTTTGTTTACTCAAAATCAAATATTCAAATTTGATTAATCCTTTCAATATCATTTTCATTCAAATCCGTACGATGTACACATATCATTCATACGCTATACCAATCTGATCGCTCACTCGATCACACAATTTCACTTTCGAACTAGTATCGTCCGCCCGACTTCCTAGTGTGGACACAGATCTGGTTTCTTGATCAGAAACCGTCATTCTCCTTGCATAGTCATAACCATGATAGGGAATATCCAGAACCAATCAACAATCCATATACAGGTTCGCCTTCAAAAATCAAGTGGAAAATTCCAACTCGGATCGATATAACTATCTCAAAATTTTGTGCTCGAATCTGGATCAAATCACCATGCGAATAGAATAACATACGTACATCCTACGTATTTTTCTTTATTGGTTATTAGCCAAATCAATTCCATTTCTATTCACATTCACTTTGATTTTCATTCACTTACTCACAATTGCTTTAATCCATTTTAATTATCACCTCTATTCTTATCTCGATTGGGTATTTAACCAAGAACAATTTGAACTCCGACCAGTTTATTTAGAAAATAACTTGAAAATTTTAAAAATAGATAAGTGTTGGGTGTGTTTTCGACTGGTCCTATACCACCGATCCATGCTACTACCGGTCCAACTCCATCTCCATGCCACCTACCGATCCAACTCCATCTCCATGCTACTACCAATCCAACTCCACCGATCCATGCTACTACCGATCCAACTCCATCTCCAAGCATAGCCGGACCAGAGTGCTACCGAACCAACACCACTTCCCTTCCTAGCCGAACCAACTCCACTTCCATGTACTACCGAACCAGAGTGCAACCAAACCAGAACCTATTCCAACCATCAACAACCGGACCACGGCGTACCGAACCAACACTACCAGGCCAGATTGCATCAGCCCAGGCCCACCAGCAGCTATATACATCCAAGACCCCTGCCGCCAGCATCACTCTATAAATAGAGGGGCAGGGGTACAACAATGGCGACAAGTTTGAGAGCTCAAGCACATATAGAACTTTCAAACAACTTTCAGTTACTTGTAAGCAAAGCTTTGTGCTTGTAATCTGAATAGAAAAGGAGAATAACATATAAAGTGGACGTAGGCACGTTCTGGCCGAACCATTATAAATCTACGTGTCTTTTACAGTTTAGTCCCTGTTTTTTTATATATTTGCATAAATCACCTAAATCACTAAGAACAACTTAAAATTGACTAAACCATACGACTTGGAGGTGTTTGCATATTTTTTGTGCAAACATTTTTGGTGCTTTCACTGAGAAAGGGAGCTCGGAGCTTCAGCTTCTCCCACTTAACCCTTTTCCTATCAGCATTGTTCATTGCTTGGAAAGCATGCCTCCCAGACGGAAGAAAGATGCTAACAAAGGAAAGAACATCGCAACTGGCAGTATCCCAGACCCAATGATCAGAGACCAAGGCAATCGTTCGGTTCCAACAGAAAATATAAATCAGGCGAATCCGACAGCCCCTGCTATGGAACAACCAATTACAAGGGCGGATCTGGACAGGGTTGTGGCTGAAGTAACTAACCGCTTCGCATCTCAACAAGAAGCCTTGGTGGATCAACTCATTTCACGCTTAAGGGATGTTGAAGAAACCAACCGCAACACTGAATCATGGGGTGAGTTCCGGTCTGGAGGATCTGGAAGACGACAAAGGTCTTTCTTCTTCGAAGAGGCTAACAACAGAAACAGCTATGGTAGGAGCCGAGCCCGGACTCAGCCCGAATTCCGACCCGATGAAACACTTGGAACCGAACCCAACAGGGGAGGTACCAGGCAGGGGTCGGATGTAGCTGAGCCCGTCATGCTACCTAACCACGGAAGCACCAATTGACGGGGCCGAGCCGGAGTCCCGCCCGAAGTTGGACCCAAGGAAGTGCTGAGAACAGAACCCAACAGGGGAAGATCAAGGCAAGGGCCAACTGCGGCTGACCCCATCGTGCCCCCAGAAGACCAGAGGCAGCCATTGGAGAATGTTAGGAGTGACAGACGATACCATCCCTACAGGTCATCTGGACGGAATCAATCTCGCAGGGAAGAACCAAACTCATTTCTATCCGCTCCAAGTTTTGATGGAATAAAGGGATCGAGGGATAGGCGCTAGGGTAACCAGCCCCTTCAACCGCAATATCGAAACAGCCATCACCCCCCGGGAATGGAAAATGCCAACAATGGAACCTTACAAGGGAACCTCTGACCCCGTCGTACACTTACAAAGATACACACAGCATATGCTCATGAGCGGAGCAACAGAGGGAGTGTTGTGTAAATACTTCCCACTATTCTTGGCAGATCTAGCTACCTTCTGGTTCTGCCATCTACCCCAAGGGTCCATCAGCTCATGGGAAATGTTGAAAGAAAAGTTCATCAGCCAGTTCCGCATTCATGTGGAACAACCCAAGGACGCTTATTCCCTATCCAATATCAAACAGAAACCTGGAGAGACAGTGCAACAATATCTAACCTGATTCAACGCCGCAGCGGCCGCAGTCCAAGATGCCGACGAGAAACTTATCCTAATGGCCCTCTGCAGTGGTGTACACCCGGATACTAAATTTGCCAGGAGACTAACGAAAGAAAAGCCAGCTACCTTGCCCGATTTCTTCCACGAAGCCGGGAAATATATGACACTTGAAGACGCTGCCATTGAAAGGCAGACAGAGAAACAAACCAAGGAAGCTCATGGCAACACACCCGCAGTAGCAAAGGACGTTCGAAGAAATGACTCCAGAGATAATGCTGGGGGCAAGAAGGGAGAAAAGCGCTTATATAGGCCAGGACCGAGATTTGACTTTTACACTCCTTTAAATGAAACGATTGAAAACATCTTCTTGGCCACCCAAGACGAAGTTAGATACAAGCGCCTCCCGCACAATAAGGAATCAGATAATGCAATTAAGTTTGGAAAGTTCTGCCGCTTCCACGAATCTCATGGGCATGACACCAATGAATGCCATCATCTCCAGGACTTGATTGAAAAACACATCAGAAGGAAGAGACTAGAGCGCTATGTGAAAGGTCAGAACAGGACTTTAACTCCTGCCAATGAGAACCCAGGGCTACCCCTCCCAGAAGTAGGCGGAGGAAATCGCAACACCAGCGGCTCCAGTCAAGAGAAGATAGTGGTCCTTACCATATCAGGAGGACCACACATCGCCGACGGAAGCTGGGCAGAGATGGAGAGATACGGTAAGTCACTTAGAAATAATGAAGGCTACGTTAATTCTGTTACAGAAGAACGCCACCCGAAACGGAAGGAGCATGATGACATCACATTCAGTAGGCGTGATATAGAGGGAAGGCAGTACCCTCACATGGATCCTATGGTCATCTCTGCCTGGTTCGGTCCAGCCAAGGTTTTCCGAATTCTAGTAGACACTGGAAGCTCAGCAAATATCTTATTCAAACATGCTTTCGACAAAATGAAGCTATCAATGAAGGATGTGCCCCCCTGCAGCAAACCGCTACATGGCTTCACTAGAGATGCGAAGATGCCCCTCGGGCAACTGGACCTCTTTGTCGAGATAGGAAGTCATCCCCGCTCCGTTGTGCGAAAACAAACATTTGTACTAATAGAAAGCCACTCGGCCTACAACGCCTTTTTGGGGAGACCAGCCTTGTCTGACTTCCAAATTGTCCTAGCCCCATGGTGCCTGAAAATGAAATTCCCAACAGATAACGGAGTATGGGAAATAGAGGGAGATCAAGACGCCGCTCAAGATTGCTATGTGACTGAACTTCACAATAACCGCAGGAAGGATAAAGGGAAGGATGCAGAGACTTCTCTCTGGAAGAAAAACTTGGAAGCATAGCAATTAAAGAAAATCCCTTCTCTTCGATATACCAGCGATCCTTTCAACGAATTAGACCCCAGGGATAAAGAGGAGGAGGCCACCACCGAGCCTGTAGAGGCTATGGAATTTGTATCTGTAGACAAACACGACCCAAGTAGACTACTGAGAGTTGGGTCTCAGTTAAGAGCGAAGTTGAAGGATCAACTCGTCGATCTTCTTCGCCACAACATGGATGTATTTGCATGGACGCATGCCGACATGACAGGAATCTCCCCAGACGTAGCATGCCACGTACTGAACATCGATCCCACCAAGGTGCCAGTGAAGTAGAAAAAGAGGAGCATGGGGGCAGAACGATCAGCAGCCCTCGAGGAAGAAGTAATGAACTTACTTGCCAATGACTTCAAACGAGAAGCCATCTACCCAGAATGGATCGCCAACCCGGTACTGGTAAAGAAGGCTAACGGGAAGTGGCGATATTGCATCGACTTCTCCAACTTAAATGACGCTTGCTCGAAGGATTGCTTCCCACTCCCCCGAATCGATCAGCTCGTGGACAGCACAGCCAGACACGAACTCTTATCCTTTATTGACGCGTACTCTGGGTATAACCAGATCCCTATGCACGCCCCCGATCAAGACCACACTAGTTTCATCACTGACCGGGGATTGTACTGCTACAATGTAATGCCTTTTGGACTTAAAAACGCCGGAGCTACTTATCAACGCCTCGTCAACAAGATGTTTGCGGAATTAATAGGACGAACTATGGAAGTTTATGTGGATGACATGTTGGTAAAATTGAGGAAAGCCAACGATCATATAAACCACCTGGACGAGATGTTTCAAGTACTTCGCCAATATGGAATGAAGCTGAATCCTCTAAAGTGCTTCTTCGGAGTATCGTCGGGAAAGTTCTTGGGATTCATCGTCCATGCCAGAGGGATTGAAGCAAACCCCGAACAAGTCCGGGCTTTGCAAGATATCAAGATACCATCCACGCGAAGAGAGATGCAAAGCCTAAACGGGAAGATGGCTGCCCTAAGCAGGTTCATCTCTAAAGCAACCGACAAATGCATCCCTTTCTTTGAAGCTCTGAAGTAAGACAAAGGAAAGTTCGAATGGACTGACGAATGCTCGACAACCTTCCTTAACTTAATCGAACACCTCCAGAAACCACCAGTACTCTCAACTCCAAATGAAGGCGAGGAACTATTCCTATACCTTGCTGTATCGTCCCATGCTTTAAGCGCCGCTTTGGTGAGAAAAGACAACCACGCACGGTGGCCCGTATACTTTGTAAGCAAGAGATTTACGGGGGCAGAAGCCAGATACCCTAAACTTGAAAAGCTAGCATACTGTTTGCTAATCACGTCACGGAAACTGCGACACTATTTCCAATCTCATTCCATCAGAGTTTTAACCGATCAACCGCTAAGGCAGGTACTCCATCGCCCCGACACTTCTGTGCGACTACTTAAATGGTGCATTGAACTGAGTCAATATGATATCACCTACCACCCTCGCACCGCCATCAAGGGACAAGCCATGGCCGATTTCATCGCCAAATTCACTACCAACGAAGGAAAGGATCAATCCGAAATAGCAAAAGATATCAAGTGGAATCTCTTTGTAGATGGAGCATCAAACGAACAGGGCTCGGGGGTAGGTATTGTGATAATCACCCCCAGGGGAAGCAAGCTGCACTATGCCCTAAGGTTGGAATTCGCTGCCACCAACAACGATGCAGAATATGAAGCAGTAATAGCAGGACTGGAACTCGCCTTAGAAATTGGAGTCAGCTCTTTATGTCTCCATAGCGATTCTCAACTTATTGTAAATCAAATACTGGGAGAATTCCATACTCGAGGAGAATGACTCACATCATATCTAAAGAAGACCAGGCTGCTGCTCTCTCAATTGGATCACTATTTAATCAAACACGTTCCTCGAGAGGAGAACCGAGAGGCTGACGAACTGGCAAAACAAGCTAGCATGAAGAACAGCACCATTTCTGGAACAGTAGCCATCTCGAAACAACTGGCCCCAAGTTCCGAACAAGGGATCTGATAGCTGCAATCGAAGAAGAAACTTGGATGACTCCTATCCGAAAATACTTGCAAGATGGCACACTACCCAACTAGCGTAGCGAAGTCAAGAAAATCTTGAGGAGTGCTTCCTGCTACACGATACAAGAAGGCATCCTCTATCGGCACGGCTTCTCTAACCCCTTATCAAGATGTGTCGCCGGAAGGGAAGCCAAGGAAATCTTATCCAACATCCATCAAGGAAGTTGTGGAGACCACACTGGAGGGCAGACTCTGGCAAAGAAGATACTCCGATATGGATATTTCTGGCCCACCTTAAACAAAGACGCCTTGGACTTTGTCAAAAAATTCGACAAATGCCAGAAATTTGCTAAAGTCCCTCGAATACCAACCAATGAGATTACTCAGATGACCAGTCCTTGGCCCTTTGCGGTATGGGGAATTGACCTGATTGGCAAATTGCCGATGGGCCGAGGCGGAGCCAAATATGCTATAGTGGCAGTCGACTATTTCACCAAATGGGTGGAAGTGGAACCTTTAAATAAAATATCTTCGGCAAAAGTTATTAACTTCTTGATCAAAAATGTTTTATGCAAGTACGGGGTTCCACTCAAAATAATATCAGACAATGGACTTCAATTTGACAGCTAGGAATTCACCGACTGGTGCCAAGAGCACAGAATTTACAAAAGCTTCTCATCTGTAGCTTATCCCCAGGCAAACGGATAAGCCGAAGCTGTCAACAAAATTCTCAAAAATCTAATCAAGAAGAAGCTTGAAAAGTCAAAAGGCGCTTGGGTGGATGAACTTCCTACGGCACTTTGGTCCTACCGCACATCTTACAGAACATCAACAGGACATACTCCTTTCTCTTTGGCATACGGATCGGAGGCCATGCTCTCAGTTGAAACTGTAGTGCCCTCCCACCATAGGATCCACTACAACCCAGAAGAGAATGAAGAACTCCTACACATGTCTTTGGAACTAATTGAAGAAAGAAGAAATGATGCAGCACTTAAGGAGGCAGCTCACAAGCAAAAAGTGGCAGCACGATACAACCTCAAAGTCAAGCACCACGACTTACGAGAAGGAGATCTTGTTCTCAAACGGATCTTCCCGCGCCCCGGAGCGTTAAATCCTATCTAGGACGGATCCTATGTAATTCATAAAGATCTCCACAACGGAGCTTATATTTTGTCAACAATGGACGGAGAGGTGTTCTAGAGGGCATGGAACATCCAACACCTTCGTCGATACTTTTCTTAACTTGTACTGCCCATATGAAGTGAATTAACAAAGAGAATCAGTGGACGTAGGCATTTTCGTGCCGAACCACTTTAAAAATCTTGTCTCTTTTTAACTTGTTCCTTTATATCTTGGCTGCTTGTTAAGCTTTATCCTTTTCTGTTAAACAAAATCCTGTATAACGGCATTTCCATTCTGGATACTCCACGGCACAATCTCACCTGGACAAGACCCAATAAGTACTATATGAATCTATGCCCTCATCAATGAGACACTTTTGCTCCAGCATCCCTCTGCTGCGGGTTAACTCGTTGCTCGCGACGGCCCTCAAAGCCAACTGTAATGAGCCGACCATAAGCCACCGAGAAGGCCGACTATAGCCGAGGCAGCTCATTACGGCGTTCGGCTCGCCGGCGACTGTGAACCGATTATAAGCCCTAACATATGGTGTGGCCAGCCAGGGGTAGTTCACAGTTGACGATCGACACCCACGCTAGCTGGCCACGGTAAATCGAATAATACCCACGATTACGGGCCATAATGGCCCGGGTAGTTACTGTGCACGATCTCGGCTCCGATGTGTCTTAAGTATGGCTGTGGTAAAAAAGAAAACTCCCCGCGGAGGCGTAAGATGGGTGACGAATGTCTCCAAGACCCACAGCTAGGGAAAGTGACTACAAAACCCGTTTGCCACGAAATTAAGCACATCGAAGGCCTTCCGTGATTGGAAGTTTTACTGTTTTCTTATATTTCCATTCTATTTAAAAACTTTCATCCTATCCTCTATAACGACCCTTAAAGTACAGGGCACAAAATCGGAGACACTCGCTAACGGAAATGAAAACTCACAACTGGATGACAGGTCACTCAGCTACAGTCCATCCTCAGTCACACAAGACATTCAAAGTTACCGTCTACAACTAAAGCATGAAGGGCGGTACTTTCTTTTCTTGTACATAAACATGTAGCCATAGTTTATTCACCCGTCACACTAACATTGCAAGACATGAAATTATGCTTTAAGCAAGAGCGTAGCATTAAACACGGTTAAAACACATGCATATACAAAGCTATATTTATTATGCAACACATCAAAATAACGACAGCATTCAAATATGACAGAATCAGCTTATGTTATAAAACTATATAAGAATAAAATCATTCGCTACAATGACATAATTACATAATTACAGCCTTAAAGTACATTGATGTTTTGGACTTGTATATTCAGGAATGCCAAGTAAACCAAAAAAAAAATGTAGTCAGCTGCGGCAGGGCTCCGCCTCTATCCTGCTAGCCCCCGGGGATCTACTTAACCGTTGGATCAGAACTCCCAGCATGCTGGCCAGAGGTCCCACCTGTCCGATTCAGGAGAAGGATCCATGAGATAAATGATACGCAATTAAGTTAAGAAAAGATTGAGAGGGAAGACTTGCCAACATCTGCTCCCTGATCATCATCCCCCAACTGCACACCCACTTCTTCGGCGGTAAGCAGCCTCATGCCCTCCTTCACTGCCACTTTCTCCTCCTCAGTAAATTGGGCTGTGACCACATCCATTCTGAAAGCCACACCACCCTCCTTATCCGCCTCAGCCTTGGCCTCCTCCAAAGCCTGAAGATATATCCTAGCCATAACCCGAGGATAATCGTCCATCCAGGACAGGTTGCCCTGCTTCCAAGTACGGAAGTACATGTCCTGGAGCATCTCATCCATCATCCCCTCGTTCTCCTCAAACTCCCTCATCCGGGCCTCGGAAGCCGACAGCCTTGCAACGACAGCATCTCTCTCCAATCGGTATCTCGAGCAGTCAGCCTGAAGGGATTTCCGCATCGCCTCCATCTCCTCCTTCAGCTTAGCTTGAGCAAGCTCTGCGGCCTCAAGCTTCCTAGATAACTCCTCTATCTGCTCAAGATCCTCTCTCCGAACCTCATCCACAGTGGAAATGGCCATATCGATTTGTTCCTTGCAGGTGGCCTCCATTTTTCGTAGCTCGGCTCTACTAGCCTCCTCCATAGTTTTCTTTAGCCGTCTGGAGGCCGCCTCATGCTGAGAGATCTGAATGGCCTGATCGGCAAGCTGTTTGGCCTGATCGGAAACCATTAGCCGCAGCCGAATGTTAGCACTTCCGATTTCCTCTCCATCCTTGACCAGTCGGGCATGATGCCCCATTAACTTCTCAGTCTCTTCAGCCACCCGATCGATGTTTGCCTTGGCCTCATCCCCCATAGTCATAATCCGAGTGGTCAACAAGTCGAGATCCAAAGACTTAGCCTCATCAAGCACCCTTACCATAGAATTGCGGGGTAGGAGGTGCTCACCGGTAACCTCATCGAAGGAAATATCATGAGAACTCGGGTCTAGATCTGGATGACCCACAAATGGGTTACGAGCCAAGCCGGGATGATCAACATGAGTAACGGAAGGATTCTCTGATGGATGCGGAGACGGTATGGACTTAGTATCCTCCCCCGTGATGTCATGAATAGGCTGGGTTGAGGGCTCAGGTCCAAGTGAAGGTTTGAACATGGAACGCCTCCTCTTTCTCTTTTGAATATCCTCTTCGATGACTCCGAGAAGAGGACGGTAACTGACTACGCCCCCGGAACGGTCAGTCGAGGGCTTCGGTTTAGCAGAAGCCTTGAAGAGTTTGAATTGCTAAAGGCGGTGCCGAATGTCTGATATCTTAGCCGCCTCAACCATTCCTGGAATAAAAACAAAGTGTTACAAGCGTGCACGAGACTATAATCCAAGAAACATGTGAAGTTAAAAGAGGAGTCAAAAATTCACCATGAACCGCCGGAGTTATCCCAGCTGAAATGCTCTCAAAAGATAGACCGGCACCAGTCCCGGCCTTATCAGACTTCTTCGATTTCTCCACCAAGGCCGACCCTTCCTCCAACCCCTCAAAGGCTTGGTGGAAAGCATCATCCGTCCACTCTTGAATCTCACCCACTTGCCCAGAGGTCAAGGCACCAACGCCACTACCACTCTATCCTTCGCCACTGTTACCACCGTCACCTTCTCCATCACCTCCGCTCTCCTCCTCGCCTCTTTCCTCCTCTCCACTTTCGTCCTCGGAAACATCTGGGCATGTGCTGGGAGAGGGTCCATCAGATTTCTTAAGCTTCTTCCCCCCGACGACTGAAGGTATCAAGAAGGGCCTCCTCTTGCTACTCTTTGTCGTGGCCCCTCCTTTGGCTTTGGCAGCTCTTTCCTCAGCCGTATCCCTCTGCTTGACCATAGACTGATGTGGTAGGATTAAGTTATGTTCCAGGAGGGTGGCATTCCTGATAAGTTAAGAAGCTGACCTATCCCTTCCCGAAATGGCCTCTATCTCCGCGGCCATCCGAACCAGTTGATCATTCTCCACGACCGCAAAGCCACCTGTTGCTAGCAAGAAATAAAAACACATAAGAAGAAGCATCTCAGTCAGAATGGAAGTTATAAATAAGCTTCAACTTACAGCCAGAGGTGAAGCGGTGGATCGAAACGGTGTCATCACGGACGAAGAACCATTACTTCTTGAACATTGTGAACTTTGAATACAAGTCCAGGACCGGCTTGAAGGACACGGCCGATTCCAAGCTGATGTATGGAGACCCCTTCTTGTAACCCCTCAAGTTATATAGATATCGAATTTCCCGGTTAGAGGGGGGGCGCCCGTACTTTCTCTGGAAAATCACGAATAGGAACACCAAGATAGCGTAGGAGTTGGGCTGGAGCTGGAAGGGGGCCACCTTCAAATAAGTAATGAAGCTAACTATCCAGGCATTGATTGAAGGAATGGCCCCACACATGCAGTGGTACCTACTATAAGCAAAGTATCCTTCAAGGGGATTATATGGCATGACTCCCTTCTCTGGCAGCAGCATGCGCGCTCTATCAAGCCCAAAAGAACGGGAAATAACATCAAGCAGCTCCTCTCTGAGAGAACTCGAAAAGCAATCAGGAGGAGTGTTCAGAAGCTCTTGAGGACCATATCCGTCCACTAGTGACCTCGGGGTGGGTCCCTGTCGTCCTGGTCCTGGCTAGGATGGGGGCACCACAGTGGACTCTCTTCCGTCCGTAAATTTTCTCTTTTCTGATCGAGTTTCCACTTTGCGAGACATTTATCTGCAACACAAGAAAGCACGTTGTTAAAAGTGGAAATATAAAAAGCAAGTACGTACAATCTAGAGTTTCATCCGTAGGTCGAAACATGAAAAGCTAGAGATTCATTAAGCATTCAGGGTCCCAGAGTTCATTCAATAGTTCAATCCTAAAGTTCATTCGGCACTCATACGGTTTAGTCTCATTCGGTGGTCCAGGCACACACTACATTCGGCGATTCAAGCATTAAATTGTCATTCGGTATTTGAACCCCATGTTCATTCGGTAGCCCATCATAAGAATTCATTCGGTAGAAGAAAACTCACTTGGTCCGGCACTGGGTTGATTCGGTAGTTGATTGATTCGGCACTTGGTTGATTCGGCACTGGGTTGATCCGGTACTCGATTGATTCGGCTATCTCAAAACGATAAAGGAATAACGAAGGCCTAACACCCCTACTTATAGACGAAGGCAGGAGGACCGAACCGGTTGATTCGGCACGTATGACCGGAGGGAAACATCCAAGTTAAAACAAAGTACGCCATCTGCGTGCACCTGCCCTACTTTGGGGGGCAAGTGTTGGGTGTGTTTTCGACCGGTCCTATACCACCGATCCATGCTACTACCGGTCCAACTCCATCTCCATGCTACCTACCGATCCAACTCCATCTCCATGCTACTACCGATCCAACTCCGCCGATCCATGCCACTACCGGTCCAACTCCATCTCCAAGCAATGTAGGACCATCCATCATCTTCCAAGCATAGCCGGACCAGAGTGCTACCGAACCAACACCACTTCCCTTCCTAGCCGAACCAACTCCACTTCCATGTACAACCGAACCAGAGTGCAACCGAACCAAAACCTATTCCAACCATCAACTACCGGACCAAGGCGTACCGAACCAACACTACCAGGCCAGATTGCATCAGGCCAGGCCTACCAGCAGCTATATACATCCAAGACCCCTGCCCCCAGCCTCACTCTATAAATAGAGGAGCAAGGGTACAACAATGACAGACAAGTTTGACAGCTCAAGCACGGTTAGAACTTTCTAACAACTTTCAGTTACTTGTAATCAAAGCTTTGTACTTGTAATCTGAATAGAAAAGGAGAATAACATATAAAGTGGACGTAGGCACGTTCTGGCCGAACCACTATAAATCTGTGTGTCTTTTACAATTTAGTATCTGCTTTTTATATATTTGCATAAATCACCTAAATCACTAAGAACAACTTAAAATCGACTAAACCATACGACTTGGAGGTGTTTGCCCATTTTTTGTGCAAACAATAAGTAGTTGGAAAATAATTACTAGTTTGTAAAATAGGTATAAAATAGTTAGAAAATAGTTAAAATAATTATAGAAATTTTAGATAATTGTAAAATAATAGTAAAATAGTAATTAATTTCGTAAAATAGTTGAAATATAATAATTAGTTTATGAAAAAGTTGGAAAATTGTTAAATAGTTTCAAAAATAATTGTAAAACAAGTACAAGATAATTGGCTTTTAAAAGAAAGGTTGTATATATAATGAATAGCTTGGAAAAATAGGTTTATATTAAAACAATTTATATTAAAGATAGTCCAGAGTCAAAACTGTTCAATTCCCAATCTCCATTCCAAATCAGTTTAATTTAAATTCCACTTCCATTTAAATTGACCCAATTCCAATTAAAATAATTTCAATTTCCATTGAAATTGATTCAATCCCAATTCAAGTTGAATTATCCTCAGTTTCTTTATGAATTTAATTTTATTCAACCTTTGTCTCAAATTTCTATTAATTCAAATAAATTTCAATTGAACTAGTTCCAATTTCAATTCATTTCAACTCCAGTTTGAATTAATCCCAATTTCAAACTCCATTTCCAAATCAAGTTGAATTATTCTTGATTTCCTCCTGAATTTAATTCAAATTCCGTTTGAATTTTATACTATTCAACTTTTAATTTCAATTCCAAATTATTCAAATCTGTTTGGACTAATTTCAAATTGAACCCACTTCAATTTCAAATCGTTTCAAATTAATCCAATTCAAATTTTCCATTAGAATTCTTAAACTTATTCATCTTCAATCTCAAGTCCAATTTATTCAAGTTAGATTCAATTTCAATTCAAAGTAATTCCTTAACCTTTATTTCAAATTAAAGTGTGATTTTCCTTTTATCCCAATAATGGATATATTACCACACTTCACTTCTCATTCAATTAAAACAAATCCAATTCACAACTTAAAGATTTTTAACAACAATAGGATGATATCGTCTAATTTATTTTAGAACATCCATTCATTTTCAATTTCTAGATCTCAAACCCATTTTGAGATCACACAAATTCTCAATTTCAATCAACCATTTAACTTTCCAAGTTAAATTCTAATTTTATCTTCAAATTTCTAAATCGGGTTGATCATTCTAACCTATTTAACCCTTTCAAAGTTAAACTCAATTTACTTAATTTAGTCAAATTCACACAATTTGAATTCCTATTCAAAATTTAAAATTCTTTCCCATTTATAATTTCAAAATCTTATCACTTTGGGTTTTCATATCTCCTTCCTAATTTAAAACTCAATATTTAGAGTTTATCTCAAACCACCTTTGATATTATGTATATCCACCTATATACATATTAATTTCTTTTACATACCAAGTTACACTTTAAAATTTTAAACCACCTTGGGTTTTTAATTCAAAACAAATTTCCTTAAATTAATTCTGTCATTAATTAATTCCAATTAATCACATTCGGTAATTAACTTATTTCTTAATTACATTCATTAAGTACTTGTCCCTTAATTACTTACCTTTAGTTACTTCATTAAGTAACTTCCTCTTTATTAATCATTTCCAATTATTATCCATTAATTAATCTCATTAAATAAAGTTTAATTAATTACATAAATTAATTGATTATCCTTATCCTGAAACCTTTCCCAAATTCAAGAATTAATTTCAGTTTGGTTGTATTCTATTACTTCTTAATTTAATTCAATAATTTAACAACCAATTTCCTTAATACAATAGATAATCTATTTCTTATATAAGATTCATTTACTTTTGAAATCATTTAGAAACCTTTATATAAGAAAATAACAAGTACGCTCTCTCATATATATATACTCAACTCATTCTAGGGTACCATTTACCCTATCCTTAATGAGTAATCCCACCAGAGCCAAGGTTCTCGCTTAACCTTCTGCTCTGATACCAAATGTAACGACCCGGAATTTCCAATCCCGAAAATTCCAGATAGTTAGAAAGAAGAAGAAAGAGAAAGAAGAAGAAACAAGAAGAAACACACAATCTCGCATTCGCAGCGGATAAAATATAATATCAAATAAAATAGCAGTTATAGAAAGAAAACTATAACAGTTAATTTACATTTAAATACATCAGAGTTACACATATACATAAATACTGGACAAAACAATCATGTCAAGAGACTACAATATCACAGTGAAAACTCTCCATACGTCCCTGCCATCCTGCTCGCCTCCTGATCTCCAGAACGTCCTTACCTGAAAATCTGTAATACTCGGTCTGACCCGAGCATTACATCAAAGTAACACCCGGGTCAGGCTGGAAACCAGCGTGAGTAAACCCATCTAACATAGAATACAATAGCATACAACTCATATAAACCCGGGATAACTCATATCAATTTACAACTTCACAAGCTGTTATAGACATCACTTACATCAATTTCTAAGTGCCAAACCTAGATAAAAGGTCAAATGTTCTTAAATCATTCCATATCAACCAATTTATTTCACATATCAATCTATAAGAATCGAAGTGGTTCCGAGTATAAACTAATACCCGACTCCGGTCTCTTCGAATCCAACATCATTTGATACCAAGTTATTCAAGTGAATACAATTTACTTTTAAACACCGGATGTCACTTTACATAGTATTTCATCATAGATAACCACATTATCATTGTTCCACACAACGTATCGTATTATAGAACATTTCATATCACAGATATGAATCAATTCAAGTCATTTAATCAGCATTCAATCATTCATAAGCAAGATGGATTATTTCCAAATTTATTTAACTTACCTCTAATTAAATTAATTACAAATCTTCATCCACTTAGATTACCTTTACTTAAACCATTAATTACAAATCAATTTACTAATATTCTTTTAATTATCCATCTTGATTAATCATCCTCGATTAATTGTCCTCAGACAATTTCAGAAATTTACTCTTAATTACATCATTAATCAGCCCTATTCAATCATAAACAGTAATCAACAATCCTGTAATTACTTACCTCAATTAGTTAACTTTTTAATTAATTCTTTGATTAATTACACCGAGTAATGAATCCTTCATTACTTTTCCTAAGTAATTTATCTTATATTAATTACATTCAGTAATTTATCCATTAATTACTTTACTAAGTAATTACACCTACCAATCTTATTAAGTAATCATACTTAATCAATTACCAAGTGACTATCTTTAATTAATTATCAATTAATAAATCACATGCATCTTATTAATTACAACTGGGTAATTTATCCCTTAATTACCCGATAAATCAATTTATTAATCTTTAATTAACTGATTAATTATCCATTAACAATTGATTAATAATCTTAATTATTAATCAATATTTCTCAATTCAATTAATTTATCTTTAATTACTTTATAATAAATAAATCTTTAATATAGATTAATTATTCTTTAGTTATACAATTTATTCATCTCTGATCAATTAATGAACAGTCTTTGATTTATAATTCTTAATTATTAATTAAACCAACTAATTACTCTAAATTGATTACTTAATTTGATCCTTTATAATTAATTAATCAAATTAGTTAATTATACTTGATTTCCTAATTAACTTAATTAACTCAAAACATTAAATCCTTAATTATCATGAGATTTTAAAACATTATTTTATAATCACTACCTTGATTATCTGCCCCATAACTAATCATACTCAAAAATTTACTAACCCTTAATTACTCTTGTTAAATCTTTATTAACTAAATAAACATCATGAATTAATCATACAAATTCAAATAAATAATTATACTTAATGAATCAAATACTAAAAAATATATTTTAACATCAAAGACTAATTAAGTACCACATTAAAACTTCATTACGTTAGCTTAATACATTATGTTACTATTCATTCTTTCCGAGTCAAGACCCATGATTACCTGAACAAAATCTGGGTTCCATCCTTGCTGCTTCTCCTCTTCCTTCTTAACTAACCTTTTTTTTTCTCTGTATGAATTTACACACGCAAACATCACGAATGACGACCCGAGACTAACCACTCATTTTCCCGAGATTTTCCCGAGGCCCTCTCTTCTACTTCTTCCTCACAAACATTACTGATACACAGCGACCCTGTACACGTGTACACATAATCTGACCGGCGTCGAACTTTGCTTCGATCTTCAATGCGTCTACTTTCATCCCCTGAGTCGACTCGCCCCTCAGTTCGTCGAATCCTCTTAAAAATATGAGATCGACCGAACGAACCCCAAAGGCTTCAGTAACCTCCGCCTAAGTACACACCGCATCGTCATCTCCTATCACTGGAGGTTCTCCTTTTATGTTTGAACCCTCAGCCGACCTCCATCATTATTTCTCCCCAACCATGGCCAACTCGATGCTAGCACGAAGTAGCAATCATCCATGAAACAACCTCATTCTAAACGCAACCAAAAACCCTAACATCATCTCATACTGGCGATCCTTCAATTAGAAAAATCAAATACCAATTTTCCTAAGATCTCCATTTCTTAAGCTTTCTTTTATGTAAATCTCAAAACCCCACCTACTGCCGTTCATCATGAATGGACGGAAAACGAAAAATCGTTCATCTTAAAATTTTACCTCAACCACATGCTTAAAAATTGTGATATTTATACTAAAATTCATGATTTCTAAGCCCGAATTCAAAACTAAAATCAAAACTGAAAGATCCAACATTCAATTTTTTTCTTGAACTGATTTTCACTGTATAATCCTATTTCCCAGTTAAATCTTTCTAATTATACTGGTGAATTTTTTTTCCAAACAATATTTAGTTAATACCAACAGCTCTACTTTAACACCATAGCTTAAATTTGGTTTATTTGAAAGAAATTGCATTTTAGGTATGTTTAGTCTGGCAAATGAACAGAGTTAGGTCACAGATACACACAGAACTCATCTTATATACTTACAGGCATATACATACATTCATGGAAGCATTTCACGAAAATATATCAAGAATTTACTCACACACATCAAGGAAAGATAGGTAGATTTGGTGGAAAGGATGAAATGTTTACTCACCTTTTTGCCCCCTCTTTTTTTTCTGAACAGAGCAGCCTTGCTTGAATTGCTTCAAAGTATGTTGTTTGGTTGCAAATGAGTTGATGTTGAGATACTCTTTACTATAGCTTTAATTTGACTAGCTTCAGGTTATAAAATTTGGACAGAGGTTGTCTTGCTTCAGATTTTATTACTTGATCTCTTTGAAAATGGTTACTGTTTTACAAATAATGGTTACAGGGAGAAATGTATTGCAGATTTGGTCTTGAGTTAGGTTTCAGGCTGTAAATTCTTGAGTTTGGAAATAGGAAAGGAATTTTAGTTTGTGATTTGAAGTAATTTACAGATTTTACTTTAGATATGCTTACACTTGTTACTATATGATCATATTTTATTTACATTTGTTTAGATGCAAGAACAAAATGTCTCCATATGTTTAATTAATAATTTACAAATGTTACTTTCTTATTTACAAATTTATTTAAGTTATGGATAAATAATTATGTAATATTCACATGAATATAATGTGTATTTATTTTATATAAATAAGCTTTAGATTTTTTTTTAAATATACATATGAATCTATATAAACATTTATTTATACATAACTTATGTTTTTGATCAAATCAATATATATTTAAGATATATTTCCTTTTTAAATTTCAAATTCAAATTCAATCCTTTAAATTTTCATCAAAAATCCAATTCAAGGTTAATTTAAAATAAATACATATATTTAAACAAGCCTAAATTCAATTTGGAGTAAATAAAAATTATCTTAAAATAACACATAAATATTATTGGTTCGAAATTAACAATTTTATTTAATTTAAATAATTTACTTATATAAACAATAATCAATAATTATTTTTAAAAGAATACTTTGTCAATTTTAAGTGATTATATTAAGATATAATCAAATAAATATTTATCCAAACATAATATTTACGATTAGATTCATTTGTTAAATTTACAATTCAGTATTTCTATTAATTAACCCAGTTTGTTAATCAATTACCGTTGACCAAAAATTCGGGTTATCACACTTTGTTTCATAATTAAGCGTCATTGCCCGACAAATAGGTACGCTTTTCGGATTACGATTTACAGCGTTATTATATTATTTTTCTCGGGTTGGGATATATTATTTTGGAAGGTATATGTTGTATATTGTTATATTTGATATTGTATTTTCTCCCGAGCCACTCCGTACAAAGGAGACTCTGCTGAATTTTCTGTAAATTTGGACTTAGAAAATGTTTGAAAAATGTTTTCCGAACTTTATTAATCTGAGCATAAAAAGATTTATGGATTATAAATTGGTGTATTTTATTCAAATTAATTAATTTTGTAAATTTAATTGTTTATAAAGTTAATATTTTGATAAGATGTATTGTTTATTTAATTTTTTCTTTTCCTTTCTTTTTCCTTTTCGGGGATGCAAAGTTTTGAGTGGGGGAGAGCGTAATTGGTATATCTACCTTGGCATTGCCTAGTTGTGCCGTGTCACCTACCCTATCGCGCCTTGTACGAGTTTGGTTTTCTTCCGTAGCCCGTATGGTATCCTCTGGTGGCTTCTGATCAGGAGGGACCATGATACTAGATGGACTACTGGGACTATTATTTTGTTAAGGTGGAGATTGGGTAACTCCTTGAGGCTATTTAAAAGTAAGTTAATTTTACTACAGACATAATTATAATAGCGAAATATTACTACATAGTAAATGGTTTAACGGATCCTTAGGAAATTTGAATCCCGAACATCTCTTAAGTTACTACACTCACGTTAGACACTAGATAGGAGATGTCAAATCCCGTAATTATCTCTGACGCCGTTCCACTAATATTATTTACAGTGATTTAACTTATATAAGATCTTTTAGTTCTGACTCGAGTGTTTTGTCTTATCAATTCTCTCGGGTCAGTCTGAGCATTTCAGGATTCGAAGACTTTATTTTTGGAGGACGAAGACGAAGATTTTATTACTATTATTTATTATATTATTCCAATGCATCACATTGTTCCACTGCATTGTTATTGATTATTCTCTGGTATGTGTAACTCTGATTTGTATTGTATAAGTATAATCAAATGTTTTGTAAAACAGCTTCATGAACTGTTTATTTGATTATTATATTTTATCGTTCCACTGCAAGATTCTGTTTTGTTCTTTTTCTTTCTCTGTTTTTTCTTATTTACCCCATAACAAAACCGCCCTTCTGTATGGTTTAAGTCTGACGTGTGTGGTTTATCGTCGATTTAAAACGTATAAAAAGGCGGGATGTTACCCTTCATATAATGGTTGTATGTTGTGATTGGCAAGTGATTGTTGTTTGTATTTATTGTTTGTTGGTGGTTGAAACAACTTTAAATATTTCATTTTATATAATTATTAATTCATTTTAGATTATATAAGTGAAATGCAGGTTGTGGAAGTAATTGCTACTGCTTTTGGTTTCATAATTAAGCGTAATTGCCCGACAAATAGGTACGTTTACGGATTACGGTTTATAGCGTTATTATATTGTTTTTCCCGTGTTGGGATATATATTATTTTGGAAAATATACGTTGTATATTTCTATATTTGATATTTTATTTACTTTCGAGCCTCCCTGTACAAAGGAGACTCTGCCAAAATTTTCCGTAAATTTTGGACTTAGAAAATTCTGAAAATGTTTTCCAGACCTTATAAATTTAAGTATAAAAAGATTTAATGGTTATAAATCGGTATATTTTATTTAAATTAATTTAATTTGAAAATTTATTCATTTATAAAGTTAATATTTTTGAAAAAGATGTATCAACTACTTAATTCTTTCTTTTCCCTTCTTTTTCCTTTTCGGGGACGAAAAGTTTTGAGTAGGGGAGAGTGTAACGACCCATAAATTTTCGATAATAAGATTTGCTATTTTAACAAGATTTTTTAATTTAATTTGGAAAGAATTAAAAACTTTATAATTTAATATTGAAATGAATGCTAAAATGAAATGTTGAAATGGTAATTAAAGCTAATTACTGATAGTTTGAATGAAGTTACAATAAATGAAATAGTGTAAGTGTTATACTAGGCTATAAATTGAATATATTAATACAAACGTAAATATTAAATTAATTAATGAATTAATATTTATAATGAATGGTACTTGAAAAAAAATCAATGTTCTGTAAGTAATTATAATATTGGTTTAGAAATGATAAGCTTATAAAGGGTGATTGAGAGTTAATGGCAATAATTATTATAAGTTGCATATATATTTAATCCGTAAAATTCAATTAGAATTAATCACAATAAATCTAAATTGAATATTATTGTAATGTAAATTAAGTTGTTATTTGGAAAAATTTGTTAGCTTTATTCATAGTATGACAATTGGTTGGATAAGAAGAATGGAAATCAAGATTCATTAATTTAATGGAATTTAAAATATAATAATTGGATATATTGCAATTAAATGCAATTAAAATATTTAACTAGTACGTTAATGTAAATTTAGTTGAAATTTGAAGATATTAGTATAATAAATCATGAAACAATGTTAATTTTCTCCATTTGATAATAATAGACTGGATAATAGGATGCAAGTTAGATTAAATGTAATTATTGAAAATTTAATTTATAATATTTGAATTTACTAAAATTGAATTCAAACGCTGTAATTGGTAAATTTATTAACTAGAAATTGATATCTAAGTTTGTTTAGATTATTGAAATTATTTAAGGAATCAAATATGATAAAAAAATTAAATTATGGAATTGGAATTTAAAATTTGATTTTGTTAATCTAATATTTAATTAAATAGCTGGAAAATAGCCATTTTGACCACCGACTCGGATTTCGACGAAACTAGTTTCATTAGATCCGTAACGTTGAATGATTCTAGGATTTCAAGTTTCGTAACGATCGGGCTTGTTGTTTGATCGTACGGGCTCGAAAAGCCTTTAAATCAATTTAATTGAAATCAATTGAAATCAATTTGAAATCAATTTGAAATAACCTGATTTTAGCATAACTTCTTCATACGATGGAATTTGGATTTGAAACCTGTTCCATTGATTTTTAAATATTTTAAAACATCTATTTTGATATATGGGTCGATCCATTTTCGTTCCGGAGTCGAAACGGGCTTTTTGGGCTGTGGAGCGTTCAACTTTCAAACGGATTTGATCCAATCGTTTCTATTTTCTAATCCACCTATAAATATCAAGTAATAAACCCTAGCAGGATTTCTATTTGCTCATTTTTGTACGTTCAATTCCATCAGCTCCTCCTCTTCCCAATGGCTGCAAATCCTTATTCCAATTGCAATTTCAAATAAAATTCAACGCCAAAAATTCAAACTCTTCAAACTATATCATATTTTATATCGATCTGAAGCTCTCGATGTGCGCATCTCAGATCTGTAATTCGTTTTTCAATTTGAATAACCGTTTGTCCAGAAATCGAGAATGAACGTGGACGTTTATATTGGATTTTTGATGATCCAACGGTGGATCCACACCCAATCGACGATCGGATAGTGCCGTTGCGAAGGTGGTGACGAGCAGTTCTTATGGTTGTCGTCGTTTATTGCAACTCAGTCAGGATTCGCTAGAAATCGTTGATGAATTTCCAACTTTCGTTCTCGGCCTGGGAGTTGGCGGCGACGTCGTAAGGGACCGGTCGGCGGTCAAGGCAGCGGCGGGGCATGGCCTTCGAAGCGGCAGACTCTGATCGTGTTCAAAGTTTCTTTGGTGGTGGCGCAAATCGATGGTACTTTGGTGGCTCAGGCATTGTCACGGTCAAGACGTGAGTAGCTAGGGTTCTGGAACGTGAGGGGCTTGCTGACGTGGCTGATCTGGATAGGTAGCATTGGTTTTAATTTATTTATTTTTAATTTCTTATTCAAATGTTATAATCGTAATAGTTTCCTCATACGAGGTCTGTTTTGCGCATGGTTTTCTTCGCTAGGTTCGTATTGGAATTCCGAACATTTTGGCGTTTGTTTGGATGAATTCTGAGATTGTTCAAATTTTGGGTTTAAATTGGATTTAAATTCAATTTAAATTCAAAAGGTGAGTGTTTTAATCCACTCACAATTTCTAAAATTTCTTGTGTGTTAAATTAATTTCTGATGTGATTAGAAATTTATTTATGACTGTTTGGCAAATTTTTATCATCGTTCTAGTTAAATTGAATTTGTTGAATGAAATTGTTATTTAATTTATTATTGCATATAAATTGTTATTTAATTTATTATTGAATATAAACTGCCACTAAATACCAATTATTTATTATTTGTTCTATATTGATGTTATTGTTTGAATTGGATGATGATTGTGATAAATGGTTGATGGTTGATATTGGACGAATGGATATTGTATTTTATATTATTATAAACTGCAAGTTGTTATGCATTTTTATTTCATTCAGGATTGCGGTTTGAAATGATATATAACCGTATTTTTTAATTTTAAATTACGGATTGAAAGGATAAATATCTGTATCACTTGACCGTAGGGTAGAAAATTATATACAGACAGCGTGGTCTATATATAAAAATATTTTGAAATGATTTCTATGATTCTGTAAAGAAATATATGGGTTATATAAATATTGATTTTTGATGTTGTATAAATGTTATTTTATTATTGGTTTTTAGCTATGTATAAATTTGTTTTGAAATATAAAATTAGTTAAATAATAAATTTTGACTGTTTTTATGTAATATGGTTAAGTATATGCTTAATTTATATTGTATATAGAGTTTATAATGACTTAAATAAAACTTAGGTTAGAAGATAAATATGAAGTTGGTTTGAATTAAATTATTTAAGAATTATACCAAAATAAATTTGATTTGAAATTTCAATAAAATTGAGGCTTTAAAAGGTATGATTCTTAATTTGATTTTGGTTTAGAGTGACTTAAATGAAAATTTCAAGTATAATTAAATTTATGGAAATATTCAATTATTTGAAATTTGGGTTATACGTAAATTAAAATGGATTTATTGAGTAAAATATTTCAAAACTAAATAATAGAAAATTGAATTGCTTAGTTGTAATTATCAAACTTAGTTTTGAAATTGTTGAATACTTAAGGCTTGAAATATACTGAATTGTATTGAAATTTATTGATTTGGGATTTGTTTTAAATATAAAATTTTGAAATTCGAGTTACTTTGGAATTGGTTTGCGAAATTGAAGGATCTATTTATTTATATAAAGTATTTTAATATTTGAACCATTTAAGGGATGGAAGTTATGTTTCAAAGTTACGAATTTCAAAGTATTATGATTTGAAAATGTTATAATTTCAAGTTTTTGGGTTCGAAGTGTTATAACATTAAAAGTGCTTTGATTTTGGGAAAGATGATATATTTGAAATAAAAAATGATATTATATTGATTTGGGTTTTATAAAAATGATATCATATTGATTTGGGTTTTAAAACGGAAATGATATTGTATTTATATGGGTTTGAAATGGATATTATATTCTGGTTTTAAAAGTATAAACTATTTTGAAAAGACCAGTGTTATAATAATGTTTGATTGTTAAAGAGACTGGGATTGGAAGTTGTCATACTCTCTGCCAACCCCGAAAACCACTTTAACAACCGTGTACGCGGTGGAGATTCTAGAATGAAGCAGGATTGCGGCGGCGTTTCCTTTAAGGTATATACGTGGACCCGACTCCCGTGAGTTGGCATAAGGTGGCTAAAATAGGAGCGATTGACGGGCTAAGAAGGTAGCACCTTTTATCGGACACACTCCATCGATACCATTTTATTACTTTGTGATTGATTGGGGCCCTTTTTGATTTTGGGGGTGTGGCTCGAGGTGGGCGGTAGTAGCTGCTACGCGTTACCACCGTTCCGGAAGCGTAATTGGCATATCTACCCTGGCATTGCCTAGTGGTGTCGTGTCACCTCCCCTAGCGCGCCTTGTACGAGTTTGATTTGTGTCGTACCAAGAGTATCCTCTGGTAGCCTCCCGATCAGGAGGTACTATGGTACTGTATAGACTTTTGGCACTATTACGTGTTAAGGGCTATATGGGTAACCCCTTAACGCTATTTAAAAGTAAGTTTATTTTACTGTTAGACATTATTATAAAAGCGTAATATTACTATATAGTAAATAGTTTAACGGATCCTTAGAGATGTGAATCCTGAGCATCTCTTAAGTACTGCACTTACGTTAGACACTGGATAGGAGATGTCAAATCCCGTAAACATCTTTGATGTCGTTCCACTCACATTTATTTATGTTGACTTAACTCACATAAGATCTTTTAGTTCTGACTCGAGTGCTTTGTCTTTTCAATTCGCTCGGGTCAGCCTGAGCATTTTAGGGTTTGAAGAACTTACTTCTAGAGGACGAAGACAAATATTGTATTACTATTATTTATTATATTTTCCACCACATTCATACTGTTCCGCTGCAATGTTATTTATTATTCTCTTGTACGTGTAACTCTGATATGTGTTGTATAAGTATAATCAAATGTTTTTGTAAAACGGCTTCATGAACTGTTATTTGATTATTATATTTTGTCATTCCACTACGAGGTTCTGTTTTGTTTTCTTTCTTTCTTCCTTTTTCTTATTCGCCCCAATAACAATTTGCCCTTTTGTATGGTTTGAGTCTGACGTGTGTAGTTTATCGTCGATTTAAAATGTACAAAAAGGCGGGATGTTACAGTATGTCTGACGTTACACTTTGAGATGTAAAGCTGGTTTATATCAAATGCATTTCTGTTTGGTGGTGGAGAATTTATTCTCTTAGTTACACGCCCTTCTCTAAGACGTACGAGCTTAGAGGTTATGTAGTTGATGGTCACTAGTGAAACATTCCCAATTTGGTAATGTGGCATTCAAAGTGTTGCTGATCATTTATTGATCAAAGCATGGCTTTTGTGAAAAGCGTAGCTTTGTGGACGAGAACTCATCAGGACCTCACAACCCGGAAATGGTCGAAACAGGAAGGATGCGGCAAGGTTATTGGGGGTCACGCCCCTTAGGGTATGTCCATTTCCTTTTGGATAAAAAGTGATATCACGGTATGGAGCCAAGATATTTAACTTATGTGGTTGTTGCTTCGTGGATGTTGCTTTGTGGTTGAGGGTCCTTGGATAAAGGTCGTGTGACGCCCCACCTCTATACCCACTCTAGCCAAGGACACTACGGTGTAATGCCGTCAACTAGCGCGGAGAATAAGGCTGTTGAGGAGCGACCATCCGTGTAATTGCTTTGTGCGAGCACCAATATGTCAGATAGTACAACATGCATTTGGTTTCAGGAGGAAATCCGACATACCGATACAAACTTAAGCTACTACACAGTGGCTATATATATTCTTCGGAAACAAATATAGAAATAAACATAACATAAATTAGTCACAGACATACATATCACAAAGGCGGAAATATATATGAATTAACACTTAAAAGTGTGTCTCAGCGTAGTGATCAAACAAGATCCACAATATCACAAAAAGAGTAGCTACAAGTGCTAGACAAAAGAATATGGATACATCAATGAGTCTATATCTCAAATGTATACAACAAAAACTACAAATCGAAGTAGTTAGCCAAAAGCCAGGGTGATAATCCCAGATGTGAAGTCAAGCAGAAGCACCTCTAACATCTCGGTCTGACCCGAGTATTATTTAATAAGAAAATAATAAACGGATCAGTCTAACTATAAATATCAGATGAAATGATATAGAATAAGAGATATGAAAAAAAAACGTAAGATAACCATAAAGCCATACTGTGATAAGTATGTAATTGAAAATCAACAAGAGATTAATCAATAGCACAAGAATCTTCTCAAAGATCAAAAAGAATGTTATACTCTTTATTTTTATTCATTAAAACCTTAAGTATTGATCATTATATCAATGCCAATCACAAAAGTTAATGACACACAAATTCACCAATGCACAAATATTGATAAGACTTATCAATGTAAATCACGAAAATTGGTGTAACACAAATTCTAGAAATCATCAATGGAAATCCAAAAATCACAAAAAGGGGGAGGCCTATCACAAAGCGGGAGCATGAAAACCCACCAACACGTGTATCACAAAATGGAACGCTATTCCATGGTTGCTAACCATTAATTTTGAGACGAAGCTCCATAAAACGGCTCGAAGACCACGGGTCGCTACCCCACCAAATTGAGCCGAAGCTCCACAGAAACGGGGTTTAGTCTCCCTCGTAGACAAAGAGACATCGCACATTTGCTAGTCTAAATCACAAAAATGATCATCAACGATCATCAAGAAGTGTCAATTACAGTAGGCTAGTAAATATATAAGCTTAGCTTCATGTCCCATAACCACTAGCTTAACTTAAATATTTATGAACAAATTGTAGATCTCCACTCGAAAATTGTCACAAGAGATTCAATCGAACAAGTCCAAGAACTAACCGGCGAAGTAAACGCAAGCGTTCCATACCACTTGTTTTATTAAGCCGTTTAATTAGATTTCTCGTACGAGTGAGGTAAAGGTTTATATATACTAGTAGATTGGAAAACGGTTTAAGAAACAAGCTTTGTAATAAAATAGGGTTGAAATTGTTTTGATGAAAGAGTTTTGATATTTACTACTAGTATTGAAACCTTTATAATTTTTAAAAGTGACAAATCACAAAAATGATTGTAGAAACAATAAATCACAAAAATTCACATTCGATGAAGAGAATAAAATCCAAAGAATTCGATTCCAAATCCATCAAAATGGAAATCCCCTTGCGACTTAATAGCCATGACTTATGACTTAACACGATACAACACAAGAAATCAATGGCTCAACTCATACGATTCCACGACATACGACATAAGAATCAGCGACATAGCATGCGGACTAACTGATGCAAGGCGAGCAACCTAAGAAATGGGCGACATAAGATGCAAGCGACCTAAGGAGCTAGCGGCTTAAGGGGTAGCATGCGGACTAACATGGCGCGACCTAAGGTGCAAGCGACCTAAGGAGCTAGCGGATAAAGGAGTAGCACGCGGCCTAACATGGTGCGACCTAAGGTGCAAGCGACCTAAGGAGTTAACGGCTTAAGGAGTAGCACGCGGCTTAACATGGCGCGACCTAAGGTGCAAGCGACCTAAGGAGCTAACGGCTTAAGGAGTAGCCTGCGGCTTAAAGTAGGCGCGACTTAACACATGGCGCGACCTAACTGCAAGCGACCTAAGAAATGGCGCGACCCATCAGTTTCGAGATATAACAGGTGCGACTTAACAGGCTGAGCGACCTAAGGTACTGAGGCAAGCCGAGTGACCTAAGGGGTGCGACCTAAGGGGTGCGACCAAGTCGAGCGACCTAAGTGATGGAACAGCCTAAGCATAGAAGGCCGAGCGACTTAAGATGGAACGACCTAAGCATGGCGCGACTTAAAGCGTGGGGCGACCTATGTTGGTGCGACCTATATGCAGGCCGAGTGACCTAACTAGTAGAACAAACCGAGCGACCTATGTTGCCAGCGACCTAAGAGATGCAAGCGACCTAAGTGGTTGCGACCTAACTGCAGGCCGAGAGTCATGTATGCAGGCCGAACAACCTAAGGAACAGAAGTATAAAAACTCTCTCAATTTGCAACCGGTCAAGCACGGACGCTAAGGGACTATGCCCATCGGCTACCCGGTCCTATTGGCTCCTCGATGCATCAACAAAAACGTGTTCAAACATCAAAGCTAGGATTTTTTTTAAAGATATGAACCCAAAACACTACAAATTGGGATTTTCACCAATTCAATCCAAACCAAAAGCAAATGCACATGAATAAGTGTTAGGAATTCATACCAAACAATCAAAGATAGTTATAGACAAAGATGTGAGATAAAAATCTCACCTTTTCACAAAATCAATGAAGAAGAAGCTTAAAAGCAAAGGAAGAATCAACCACACTTCAATCTCAACACAAGAAGCTTGAATCAATGGCTTCTCTTTGGATTTGGAGTTAGATGTTTGGATTTGCAATTGAACTAGGGCTTGGAGTTTTAATTTCCCATTCCTCTCTCCATTTTAGATGAATCTTGAGTGTTAGGAAATGAAAGTGAAGTTATGAAGGGAAGAGGGGGTTGAGCTAGAGTTAATAGTTTAGGCTAATGGGCTAAACCAAACGCAAAGCCCAAAGTGAAAAAGTGGCAATATTCCCCTAACTCCAAACATATCAAAGTTTATACTCAAAAAGATCGCAAATTGCATTTTGGACCCAATGGAAGTGGTCCCGTCTCCTAATTCGACCGTATGCAAAAAGTAACTTTTCGAACTAAAATCCGACTAACGATAAAATATTTAAATATTCACCCGTAAAATATGGGGGTTGTTACAGACTCCCCTCCTTAAAGAAATTACGTCCACGCAATATTTAAGAAGGAAATATAAGGTAACAACCATGAAAGAATAACAACCCAAAAGAAATTTGAAATAAGAAATTCACCTCAAAGAGCACGGGAAAGTAAGTCCGGATGTGTTCGCTCGATGAACTCTCTAGATTCCCAAGAGCAATCCTTAGGATTTGAGGACCATTGAACTTTAACAAGTGGAACATCTTTATTTCGAAGGCGTTTGACCTCCGAAGCAATAATACGAATAGGATGTTGCTCATAAGTTAAATTAGGCGAAACTTCAATTTCTTCCATAACACCGAGCTCAAGAATAGAATCGGAATCTTGAAGACATTTCCGTAATTGAGAGACGTGAAACACATCATGAATAGCAGAAAACTGAGCAGGTAATAAAAGGCGATAAGCCACGGAACCAATACGTTCGGTGATAGAAAATAGCCAAATATATCGAGGCGCTAATTTTCCCGATCGACTGAAACGTACAACGCCCTTCATAGGTGAAACACGAATAAACACAAGATCTCCCACAGAAAATTCTAATTTCCTTCTCCGGTTATCGACATAGGATTTTTGTCTACTCTGGGCTTCTTTCATCCTATGACGAATAAGGTCAATCTTCTCTATGGAATCACGAATAAAATCTAGACCTAAAAACGAGCTTCTCACCGGCCTCAAGCCAACAAGAAGGAGATCGGCATGGCCTTCCATAGAGTGCCTCAAAAGGTGCCATACCAATACTAGATTGGAAGATATTATTATAGGAAAACTCAAAAAGAGAAATATGATCTTTCCAACTTCCACCAAAATCAAGAACACATGCACGAAGAAGATCTTCAAGAGTTTGATTCACACGCTTAGTCTGTCCATCGGACTGGGGATGATAAGTGGTGCTAAAATTAAGCTTCGTCCTTAAAGCTTTTTGAAGACTCTTCCAAAATCCACTAGTAAACAATGGATCTCGATCACTAACAATAGAAGTAGGGACTCCATGCAATTTAACAATTTCTTTGATAAAAAGTTTGGCCAAAAGAGGTACAGTTCGATTAGACCGAACGGGAATGAAATGGGCGGATTTAGTAAGTCTATCAACTATCACCCATAAGCTATCATGACCGGAATGAGAATGGGGAAGGCCGTCCATAAAATCCATGGAAATTTGGTCCCACTTCCAAATTGAAATTTCTAAAGGTTGCAATAACCCACCGGGCCTTTGATGTTCGGCCTTGACAAGTTGGCAAGTCATGCAACACTTAACAAAGTTAGCAATATCGGATTTCATTCCCTCCAAATAATAAAGTCGCTTCATATCCGCGTACATTTTACTACTACCGGGATGAATGGTAAATTTAGAACGATGAGAATCTTCTAAAATGTCTTTACGAAGATCACTAATATTTGGCACGATAAGTCTACCAAATTTTCGAATACCTCTCCGAGAATCAATATCAAAGTCTTTCAAACCTTCAATATCAGTTTTATTCCTAAAATTTTGGCCAAGAAGTGCCAATTAGGGATCTAGCTTTTGAGCTTCAAGAATACGGTCTAAAAGAGAAGGATGAGCCTCAAGACTACATAAAACAAGAGATGAATATAAATCGGAAACACAATCTCGAATCTCACAAGTGGATAAAATTCCGAGATCATTCCATTCGGATATCATCATAGAAACAACCACTTGTTGCTTGCGACTAAGTGCATCGGCAACGCGATTTCCTTTTCCCGGAGTATAAAGAATGTCAAGATCATAAGATGCAAGGAACTCGAACCAACGTTGTTGACGCAAATTAAGTTCCTTTTGAGAAAATAAATACTTCAAAGATTTATGATCGGTGTAAAGAATAAATTTCTCTCCCAAAAGATAATGACGCCAAATTTTAAGAGCGAAAACAATAGCCGCGAGTTCTAAATCATGAGTGGCATATCTAGTCTCGGCTGGTTTCAATTGCCTAGAAGCATAAGCAATAACACATTCTCTTTGTATAAGAAAGGCACCCAAACCAATGCGACTAGCATCGGTATAAACAATAAAATCTTGGTTTCCTTCGGGAACCACAAGAATAGGAGCATCGGAAAGGAGTTCTTTTAATTTCTGAAAAGAAGCTTCACATTTGTCCGACCAAATGTATTTAACACCTTTCTTTGTTAAGCTAGTAAGAGGCTCGACCATTTTTGAAAAGTCTTTTATAAAACGATGGTAATAGCCCGCCAATCCAAGGAAGCTATGGATTTCCATCACACCCTCCGGCTCTTCCAATTTTGAATCGCTTCAATCTTTGAAGGATCCACGGAAATTTCGAATTCGAAAATAATATGACTGAGAAACTTTACACGAGATTGCCAAAAGTGGCATTTAGAAAATTTTGCTTTTAATTGATTACTCCTAAGAGTTTCCAACACAATCTAAAGATGCATTTCATGCTCCTCCTCGGTTTTAGAATACACAAGAATATCATCAATAAAGATGAGAATAAATCGATCGAGGAAGTCTTTGAAAACTCTATTCATAAGGTCAACGAAATAAGCCGGAGCATTCGTTAAACCAAATGGCAGAACAAGCCATTCATAAGATCCATAACGAGTAGGGAACGATGTCAAAGGAATGCTATCCTCTGCAATATGAAGCTGATGAAAACCGGTAGCTAGGTCTAATTGTGAAAAGACTCTAGCACCACTAAGTTGATCGAATAGATCATCAATCCGAGGTAAAGGATATTTATTCTTGATAGTAAGATCATTAAGATTGCGGTAGTCAACGCAAAGCCTAAGTGTACCATCAGATTTCTTCACAAAAATAGCCAAAGCTCCCCAAGGTGAGGAACTAGAGCGAATAAATTGCTTCGTCCCCAATTCGGGTAATTGTTTACGCATCTCCTCATTTTCCTTATTGGACATGCGATAAGGAGGACGAGTGATAGGTTGAGCTCTAGGGATGAGATTAATTTTGAACTAAATTGCTCGCTTAGGTGGTAATCCTAAAATGGGCTCAAATATGTCGGAAAATTTACGAACAACGTGAATAAGAGAAATAATATCTTCCTCATCATCATTATCGTCATCATGAGGATTTAAAGAATGTAAAGATGCAACCAAGCTGGAATCCAAATCTTTAAGGTTAAAAGAAATCTGCTTAACAGATTGAGGATGTCAAAGATGAATAGTCCGCTCAAGACATAGGATTTGGGATTCATAGTAGTTAAGCCAATCTATTCCTAAAATCATTCCAAAGCCTAAGTAGCGCATAACATGCAAATCGGCTTGGAAGGAAAAATCACACAAAATAATCTCGACATCTTTACAAAGCAAACTAATTGTTGCGGATCCACCAACCGGATTCGCAATTCTCAAAGAATTCATTAAACACAAAACATCCAAAGAAAAAGTATCAACAAGTTCTTTTGAAATAAAAGAATGGGACGCACCCGTATCAAAAAGAACTCGAATAGGGTGATCACGAAATGAAATAATGCCATCAAGGATAGAATGAGAAATACGTTGACCACGAGATGTTTTGCCAGGGGCTTGAGCAACATTAAGCTTTCCCTCCTTCTTGCCTTGAAGTTTGGGACAAGGAGATAAATAATGATCCGGGCTTTTGCAATGGCGACAAGCACGAGGCTTTGAACACTTTTTCACATAATGGTCCTTAGAACCACAATTGTAGAATTGCCCACTACTAGAGGTAGAAGTCTTTGCCACCGAAGTTGTTTGCTTCCCTTTCTTATTGGGATAAGGACCCTTGAAATTATTAGGCCTTTTCTAGTTGTTGAAGTTTGGTTTGGCACCCATAACTTCAACATCACTCTCCCTATCTGCCTCTTCAAGACGAAGAGCGATATCAATGAGTTGATCAAAAGAAACTTCTAACTTTAGAAGTAATGGCTTCTTGAGATTTTTATTCAAGCCATAGACAAATCTTTGGTTTTGCTTCAATGGGGTGTTTATGTATTCGACCCCGTATTTAGAAAGTGACTCGAAGGATGCGACATAGTCCGCCACAGAGGATTTACCTTGAACAAGGTCTATAAAACGACGAGCCAATGTCACCTTCTCAGCTTCTGGCACAAATTTTAATTCGAAGCGTTCCCGAAATTTCTCCCAAGTAAGATCCGCTTTAACTATTTCAGAAATAAGAAGCTCATACCAACCTAATGCTCTTTCTTAAAGCATAATAGAGGCCACCTGAACACGGTGAAGATCAATAAGATTCATGCGAGAAAAGATTCGATCGCACATTCTCAGCCAAGCCTGGACTTCAATAATAGTTTCAGAACCTTTGAATGGCTTTCCACCCAAATTGGTATAATCGTTGCACAAACATGCAAATCCAGCCTTAGGGTGAGTAGACTCCGGATTTGAACCGGCTGCCTGAGCATTCTTTACTAGATCAAGAAGCTGCTGGGCAGACATAAATACTCCATCTTGGGGAGTAGCACTAGATTGACCAGCACTGGGATGGCCAGGTCTAACCATTTCTCTTCCTTAAGAAAGAAAGAAAGAAGAAGGAAAAGGTTATCCACCCAATGAATATCAAGAAATCTTGATAGATAAAACAAGGAATCATAAAGAAAATAGGATGAATCGGTACGAAGACTCGAATTAAATCCTAAAGCACGACTCTTAAGAAGGACTTACGACGATGATCCTTGCTAGATTATTCTACATTGTTCCGAAGTTTGGCTCTGATACCAAGCTGTGACGCCCCACCTCTATACCCACTCTAGCCAAGGACACTACAGTGTAATGTCGTCAACTAGCGTGGAGAATAAGGCTGTTGAGGAGCGACCATCCGTGTAATTGCTTTGTGCGAGCACCAATATGTCAGATAGTACAACATGCATTTGGTTTCAGGAGGAAATCCGACATACCGATACAAACTTAAAGCTACTACACAGTGGCTATATATATTCTTTGGAAATAAATATAGAAATAAACATAACATAAATCAGTCACAGACATACATATCACAAAGGCGGAAATATATATGAATATAACACTTAAAAGTGTGTATCAGAGTAGTGGTCAAACAAGATCCACAATATCACAAAAAGAGTAGCTACAAGTGCTAGACAAAAGAATATAGATACATCAATGAGTCTATATCTCAAATGTATACAACAAAAACTACTAATCTAAGTAGTTAGCCAAAAGCCAGGGTGATAATCCTAGAGTGAAGTCAAGCAGAAGCACCTGTAACATCTCGGTCTGACCCGAGTATTATTTAATAAGAAAATAATAAACGGATCAGTCTAACTATAAATATCAGATGAAATGATATAGAATAAGAGATATGACAAAAACGTAAGATAGCCATAAATCCATACTGTGATAAGTATGTAATTGAAAATCAACAAGAGATTAATCAGTGTCACAAGAATCTTCTAAAAGATCAAAAAGAATGTCATACTCTTTATTTTTATTCATTAAAACCATAAGTATTGATCATTATATCAATGCCAATCCCAAAAGTTAATGACACACAAATTCACCAATGCACAAATATTGATAAGACTTATCAATGTAAATCACGAAAATTGGTGAAACATAAATTCTAGAAATCATCAATGGAAATCCAGAAATCACAAAAAGGGGGAGGCCTATCACAAAATGGGAGCATGAAAACTCACCAACACGTGTATCACAAAATGGAACACTATTCCATGGTTGTTAACCATTAATTTTGAGCCGAAGCTCCACAAAACGGCCCGAAGACCATGGGTCGCTACCCCACCAAACTGAGCCGAAGCTCCACAGAAACGGGATTTAGTCTCCCTCGTAGACAAAGAGACATCGCACATTTGCTAGTCTAAATTACAGAAATGATCATCAAGGATCATCAAGAAGTGTCAATTACAGTAAGCTAGTAAATATATAAGCTTAGCTTCATGTCCCATAACCACTAGCTTAACTTAAATATTTACGAACAAATTATAGATCTCCACTCGAAAATTGTCTCAAGAGATTCAATCGAACAAGTCCAAGAATTAACCAGCGAAGTAAACACAAGCGTTTCATACCACTTGTTTTACTAAGCCGTTTAATTAGATTTCTCGTACGAGTGAGGTAAAGGTTTATATATACTAGTAGATTGGAAAACGGTTTAAGAAACAAGCTTTGTAATAAAATAAGGTTGAAATCGTTTTGACGAAAGAATTTTGATATTTACTACTAGTATTGAAACCTTTATAATTTTTAAAAGTGACAAATCACAAAAATGATTGTAGGAACAATAAATCATAAAAATTCACATTCGATGACGTGAATAAAATCCAAAGAATTCGATTCCAAATCCATCAAAATGGGAATACCCTTGCGAATTAACAGCCACGACTTACGACTTAACACGATACAACACAAGAAATCAACGGCTCAACTCATACGATTCCACGGCATACGACATAAGGGTCAGCGACATAGCATGCGGCCTAACTGATGCAAGCCGAGCAACCTAAGCAATGGGTGACATAAGATGCAAGCGACCTAAGGAGCTAGAGGCTTAAGGGGTAGCATGCGGCCTAACATGGCGCGACCTAAGGTGCAAGCGACCTAAGGAGCTAGTGGCTAAAGGAGTAGCACGCGGCCTAACATAGCGCGGCCTAAGGTGCAAGCGACCTAAGGAGCTAACGGCTTAAGAAGTAGCACGCGGCTTAACATGGCACGACCTAAGGTGCAAGCGACCTAAGGAGCTAACGGCTTAAGGAGTAGCATGCGGCTTAAAGCAGGTGCGACTTAAAACATGGCGCGACCTAACTGCACGCGACCTAAGGAATGGCGCGACCCATCAGTTACGAGATATAGCAAGTGCGACTTAACAAGCCGAGTGACCTAAGGTACTGGGGCAAGCCGAGCGACCTAATTGGTGCGACCTAAGGGGTGCGGCCAAGCCGAGCGACCTAAGTGATGGCACGGCCTAAGCATAGAAGGCCGAACGACTTAAGATGGAACGACCTTAGCATGGCGCGACTTAAAGCATGGGACGACCTATGTTGGTGCAACCTATATGCAGGCCGAGTGACCTAACTGGTAGGACAAACCGAGCGACCTATGTTGCCAGCGACCAAAGATATGAAAGAGACCTAAGTTGTTGCGACCTAACTGCAGGCCGAGAGTCATGTATACAGGCCGAACGACCTAAGGAACAGAAGTGCAAAAATTCTCTCAATTTGCAACCGGTCGAGCCGGATGCTAGGGGATTATGCCCATTGGCTACCCGGTCCTATTGGCTCCTCGATGCATCCCCAAAAACGTGTTCAAACATCAAAGCTAGGATTTTTTTTAAAGATTTGAACCCAAAACACTAAAGATTGGGATTTTCACCAATTCAATCCAAACCAAAAGCGAATGCACATGAATAAGTGTTAGGAATTCATACCCAACAATCAAAGATAGTTATAGACAAAGATGTGAGATAAAAATCTCACATTTTCACAAAATCAATGAAGAAGAAGCTTAAAAGTAAAGGAAGAATCACCCACACTTCAATCTCAACACAAGAAGCTTGAATCAATGGCTTCTCTTTGGATTTGGAGTTAGATGTTCGGATTTGCAATTGAACTAGGGCTTGGAGTTTTAATTTCCCATTCCTCTCTCCATTTTTGATGAAGCTTGAGTGTTAGGAAGTGAAAGTGAAGTTATAAAGGGAAGAGGGGGTTGAGCTAGAGTTAATAGTTTAGGCTAATGGGCTAAACCAAACCCAAAGCCCAAAGTGAAAAAGTGACAACTCCAAACATATCAAAGTTTATACTCAAAAAGATCGAAAACGGCATTTTAGACCCAATGGAAGTGGTCCCGAGTCCTAATTCGACCGTATGCAAAAAGTAACTTTTCGAACTAAAATCCGACTAACGATAAAATATTTAAATAAAATATTTATATATTCACTCGTAAAATATGCGGTTGTTACAGGTCGGTAACGACCGGGGGATGGCATACTCATGACATTTAGTTACCTAGTTATAGAGGTAACAAAGCCTTGTGTGAGCAGAGATCCTATTAGGTTCTCGGGGCGTCCCTCCATAGGCGTACCCATGTGGCAAAGAAAGTTCCTAAGCCTGACCATTTGTTGGAAATCTAAAGAAGCAATACGTGCCCTGTACGATTTTAGTTGTATAATCTGCCATGGAATGTGGTGGTAACCAACTATTGAACATGGTAGTTATAGTAGGTATACCATAATGGTGGGGTGCTGGCTAAGATTAGTATTATACTTTCGATATGTTTTCTGCACTATGCACTAATAATAATATCAAAAGGATTTTGCGTATCAAGCATGTTTGACTATCATAAGGAGAAATCTCCTCCAATTGTGCGCTTGCATTGTGTGTGTGCGGGAGGCCTTATGGTTGTTTCATTTTCCAAAAAGCATTGCGGGTTTCTTTTATTTCCTCTTTGTTTTCTTTTCTCCAAATAAAACTGTTTTTGTTTGCTTACACCAGTCCCATAACTGACCTGGAGTTTATTGTTTCTTTTCTAAACTCTGGGTGCCCAAAATTTTCCACATGGGCAGTCTAAAGTCAGGTTATAAGTAGATAGTAGATATGGATCTTTGGAGTCTTTAGGATTTTGGAAATTGCATTATGAACAAATTTGCTTCAGTTCAGCATTGGGGTGGTTCGAGCTTATTGGATTGGCATCTTTGGAGCTTAGCATTGAAGACATTATCTTTCCGCTGCTGTCGCTTTGTTCTTCCGTTGTTGTCATGTATCTCTGATAATGTTGAACATTTCATTTTATCATTGTTGTAAAGACGTTGTATTCATGGAGTTGTATCAATTATATTTTTTTTTCCGCTGTGTTGTTGTACTTAATGTGTTATAAGCTTCGGCGAACCAGATTCGACGTTTGAATGTGCTGGATTCGAATACGGGCGATGTGTTTAGTGTCGATTTTCGAAGGTCCAGTCAGGGTCATTAAATTTTGTATTAGAGATGAAGGTAGAGTAAAGACTTTAGCTCGGGAGTATAACACAATAGGTGACTCATTAGAGATAGGGTTATAAATGCCCTAAAATGAGTGTATCCCTGAGATATCCGTCGGTATGCCTCAGCAAATTCTCTTACGAGTGCAAGAAGATGACGAGGTAGGGGACATGGGAGTACCACTACAAATGGTCGATACCCAGTAACAACAACGGAAACAACTTTTCTCTATTAATCTCTTTTGATCATCATCCAATTTCAATTCTTTGAAGGCTTCATGGCAGCTACAAGAAGAAGTTTTGGTGTAATGGTGGCTCTGCGAATCGTGTAGATAAATTCCTATTTCGTATCCTTTCCGTCAATTTCTAGTTCTTAACTTTAATAAATTTGAAATTTAAACAGAAATAATTGATTAATAAAATACGAAGTTAAATTGGATTGTATCCGCTTGTCTATCCTTTTGGGTCCAGATATATTCTATGAACGGTTAGTTATTCCTTCGGACTAACCAATGCCCCTGTATATTTCATAGATCGAATAACCCGAGAACTTCGTGAAATATTGAATGATTTCGTTCTCATAATTATTGATGATATTTTGATTTCGTAAGACAAAGGCAGAATAAATTTTTCAGTTTGATCTGGAAAACTATTTCTCTATCTTTGTGTGTCCATCTGCTCTTGGTTGTCTCCCTGTCTAGCAAATTTCAGGGACAAAATTTTCTTAAGGGGGAATCTGTAATGTTCCCGGTTTTGAGTCAAATTTTAATTGGTAACTAAAATAAATTTTGAATTAAATTGTGAATTAACTGACATTTTCCAAATTAAATAATATACGTGCCTGTTTATTTATATAAATATATTGTAATTTGAAATTTGAATTTAAATATTCCAAAATAAATGATATATGTTGTTTATTTATATATATGTATACAAATTAATTTTAAATTGAACTTTGAATTTGAAACTCAAAAATAAATATCTTATGAATATATTGGATTTGAAAAACATTTTTTTAAACTAATAGAAAATTTGTTTTCTAATTTTAATATATATATATGTGTGTGTGTGTGCATTGTGATTTGAAAGTTATGATTTAAATTTAATATAATGAGTTGAATTTAAAATTTAAAACAAGAATGAATATAAAGTTTTAATACGTATTTATCTTTTGAAAGTAATAAGTATAAAGTTAAAAATATATACATATGTATCTTTAGAAATTAATAAAGCATAATACATTTGAAAATAATAAAAATATAGTTTGTATATATATTTATAATTTAAAAACGTAATAGATAAATTAATTAAAATTAAGTTAAGGGTTTTAACATAAAAATACAAATTTATGACATTTGTAAATATATAAAAACATGCATTAATTTAAAAATAGAAAATGAATATATAAAAATATAAAACATATATATATATATATATGTATGTATGTAAACTAAATGGAAATTATAATATTAAAAACATTAAATGCATGAAAAAGACATGTGCAACTATTTTAAATATGCATTCGTACAAGTGTAAAACATGTATCATGTGAAAATAACAAGCGGCACACTTTATAAAATTCAAAACAAGATTATAAATACACTAATTCCCCTTCTTTTCCCATTTTCTTTCATTCAAAATTTTTATACTCAGAATTTTGAAACCTGGAAAATGAAATACAAACCAGGAAAGGAAATATAACAGTAAAGAAAATAAAAAGGAAATCAAAACAACAATAGTTCAAATCTTTAAACCTGAGCAAGCAAGCTAACAAGCTTCTTTTCAACCTAAACAACTCTTTCAACTTGATTCAAATTCAAATAACAACCTGAGCAAGGCAAATTCAAATCAAAAAATAACGCAATCTAATAAACTGCATCCTGGAGCAATTAAAAACAAGCCCAAAGTTCAGATTCAAACTCAAGTAAATCAAGCTTTAGATCATTTCCCATATTTCATGTTCCAGGCTTTTGTTCTGTTCAAAAAAATTTGTGAGTAAACACTCTTCTTAAAAGCTTAAGTAAATGAAATCTATTGCATGTGAATTCCTGGAATGATTTATGTTTTGCATGTTGATAAATATGGGGAGGTTAAGTATGCAGGTTTGTTTATAAATGCATATCTCTACTTTATTGACAGGTTAAAAATCATGATCAAAATCAAGTTTCTCTTTATAAATTATCTTATAGTTGTGAATTTCAAGAAAAATATGTTTGTTTAAACATAAGCTAAGATTCAAAAATATATATAAGCACAATATGTGTGCAAATTATCTGGAAATCAGGAAAGACAGTGGGCAACTCATAAACATGAAAATTTCGAGTATCAAAATTCTTTGATTTACCTATATAATCTAAATCACAGTCAAAAATCATGAATTTTAGTAGTTAAATCACAATTTATAGTTTAAGATCGAGAGAGATATATGAGGTTGTCTAGATTTTGTTTTTTGGGCAATTTCTGGCAACTGGTGGGTGGTGAGGCCTCGGAATAGCCACTGAAGGTAGCTGGGGTGTTGTCTTGTCTTGTAATATGGGTGAAGGTTTTCTTAGCCACAGTGGCGGCGGCGTGGCGTCGATATAGGGTTTTAGGGGTTGATTGAGATGTCTGGGTTTGCGAGGCAACTGCGACTTCGATCGATCACCGGAGGTGATCGCATAAGAGGGGATAGAAGCGTGGCGACGTGACGAATCTCTGGTGAGGTCGGCGAGGGTTCTCGATGTCGAGATCGCCCACAATTGAGGGTTTCTCTGATCGAATTCGTTCTAGTTTTTGTTCGATGTCTCGTTTTCGATTGGTGGTCGATTTCACCGATCTAGATAATCGAGGGTGTCGGTAAGGTCGTCGTTGACTTGTCGAGAGTCGCGACGTGCATTGACCTATGGTGGTCGGAGTGACCGTGCATGTGCATGTGCATATAGGTGTATCCGGGTGGTTTTGGTATCGAGGAAAAAGAAAGATGTTCTCGGGTTTTTGTTCGTGATGGATTGTGTTTGACACGAAGACGAGAGAGGCGAGGGAGAAACTCGAAGATGGGCTTGGGATTTCTCGAGTTTGTCTCGGGTTGTGATTATGTAGGTTTAAATTTTTAAAACTAAACAAGTTTTTGAAAGTTAAACAATTTCTCACTTAAATTCATTTATATAATGAATGCCTGATTTAGTTTGGGATGTATTAAAGGTTTAAAAATAAATTATTCTAAGTTTAAAATGTTTTTAAATTATATATATATATATATATATATGCATGTATGTATGTATGTATGTATATATAACCTTCATTTAAAAAAAAGTTATTTTAAATAAACTTGATATTGTAATTAAGTAGATGAAGTGTCCTTAATCCTTAATTTAACATAAAGGTCTTAAGTTAATTAGTGTGTTAATAATGATTTATTTCCAAAGGTTATTAAATAAGATCTCAAATGATTTTGTATGATAATAATTTCAAGCATTTATCTTAATTTAATAAGATTTAAAGGATGCAGTTAAGTGATTAAGTATAATTACTTTGTGTAATTGATTTAAAGCTATTTACTTTGTGTAACTAATTTAAGGCTAGCTAATTATTGTGATTAAATTAAAGAATAATTAATGTAATTGATTAAAGTTTTTATTAATAAAGGGTAATTAATTACTTAAAGATGATTACTTAATGAAAGTAATTAAAAGTAATTAATTAATGATTAAATGTTGATAAATCAAGTGATTAAACAATAATTAATTAAAGAATAATTAATTAATGTGATTATTTAATTCAGGTAGTAATTAATTATAGGTTAATTAATTAATGAAATTGATTAGGGATAATCACTTATTGTAATTAATTAAGAATAATTAATTAAATGGTAATTAATTATAGGTTAATTAACTAATGTAATTAAGGAAAATTAATTAAAGGATAACTAAATAATTAAAGGTTAATTATTAAATGATTAAAGGTTATTTGATTTATTAATTAAGGTTGATTAATTAATAATTAAAGGTTAATTAATTTACTAATTAAAGGTTAATTAATAAATGATTAAAGAACAATTAATTAAAATGGTTTGTAATTAATTAATGTTAATTAACCAGGATTAGTAAATTTATTCATAAGTAATTAATCTGGTTTAAATTAATCAGATGACTAATTAATCTTACTTATAGCTGTTTGGATTGTATTGAATGCGTTGAATTGTTTGATTTCCCTGATGTGTGATGCATTGTGATACAAATTATTTTGATTTGAGTTGTGATGAATGTAATTTATTTATCTGTGATGAATTATTTTATTTATCTGTGAATCTGTGGATGAAGATAAGCGTTATAGGATAACACCGCTTATCAATATTGCTGTGCTTGGATTTGTGATGATCGATGATATTGTATTTTTTGTGTAAAACCCCTGGACTACACCACACACACAAATATGGATTGCACGAGGAAATCTGTTAAGTCATGGATATTTTGAATTTAAATTTTACTTAAAAAGTTGAATTTTGAATCCAAATGATTTTGGAAATGGAATTGGGTTGAATATGAAAAGTTTTTGAAAAGGAAATTTGAAATTTAATTTAGTTTGAATAGAATATATCTTGTTTAAGTTTTGAAATTATTTTAGAAACTATGGTTTGAAAGGGTATATAAGTTATACAATAATATATATGAATTTTAAACAATTTTAAAGGTATTATTTTGGGAATTTAAATTTAACCTAAGTTTATACTTTAAAGGCTATAACTTGTGCATATTTGATCGGATTTTCCCAAAACGAAAAGCATTTGTTTCCAAATGATAATAGCTTTCACATAATGAAAGAACTTCCAGCTTTTTTTGAAAAGATTTCAAGTTTGAAATGGAACTATTTTGAAAGATATGAATGAATCTTTGTGAAAGACTAGTGAACCTTGGTTTCAAATTGAAGTGGAATTTAAAAAGGTGAATCTTTTGTTTTAAAAGATTAAAAGTGGAAATTTGTTTAAACCATTTGAAGAAAAGGTTTTGGGCTAAAAATGTGACTTAACTAAGATCCCAATATCCATATGCCTTTAAAATTAAGCGCTCATTATTTGGTTTAGCCGGAGAGGACTTTATGTCATATAACCCATTTTGAATAATGATACGTCGAAATGGATAGCATTTGAAGACCAGTGGTGATGATCGGGTATTTTCGAGAATGAAAGGATTATCTGTTGAATGACTCTGCACTGAGTAGCTACGGTATAGAGATCTCCATATGTGATGGGGAGTCCGATCGGGATTGTGAATACCTAGATTGCAAGGGCTTCTATGAAGTGCCTTTGGTTTTGTTCGAACCCAGAACAGACTTGTATGGATATATGTCTGACGTTACACTTTGAGATGTAAAGCTGGTTTCTATCAAATGCATTTCTGTTTGGTGGCAGAGGATTTATTCTCTTAGCTTAACACCCTTCTCTAAGACGTACGCGCTCAGAGGTTATGTAGTTGATGGTTACTAGTGATACATTCCCAATTTGGTAATGTGGCATACTGATTGCTGCAGATCATTGTAGATCAAAGCATGGATTTTTTGAAAAGTGTGGCTTTGTGGACGAGACCTCATTAGGACCTCACATCCCGGAAATGGTCGAAACAGGAAGGATGCAGCAAGGTTATCGAGGGTTGCTCCCCTTGGGGTATGTCCATTTCCTTCTAGATAAAAGTGATATCATGGTATGGAGCCCAGATATTTAACTTATGTGGTTGTTGCTTCGTGGTTGTTTCTTTGTGGTTGAGGATCCTCGAATAAAGTGTGGTAACGACCAGGGGATGGCATACTCATGACAGATAGTTACCTCGTTACAGAGGTAACCTGGCCTTGTGTTGCCAGAGATCCGGTCAGGTTCTCGAGGCGTCCCTCCAGAGGAGTACCCATGTGGCATAGCTAGTTCCTTAGCCTGACCATTTTTTGGAAATCCAAAGAAACAATACGCGCCCTGTACGGTTTTAGTTGTATAACCTGCTATGGAATGTGGCGGTAACCTGCTATTGAACATGGTAGCTATAGTAGGTATACCATAATGGTGGTATGCTGGCTTAGATTAATATTGTACTTTCAAAATGTTTCCTACACTCTGCATTAATAATAATATCAAAAGGTTTTTGTGTAACAATCATGTTTGACTATCATAAGGAGAAATCTCCTCCAATTGTGCGCTTACATTGTGTGTGTGTGTGTGTGTGTGAAGGGAAGCCTTATGATAGTTTAATTTTTCAAAAATAACTGCGGATTTCTTTTATTTCCTCTTTGTTTTCTTTTGTCCAAATAAAACTGTTTTTGTTTGCTCACACAATTCCCATGACTGATCTGGAGTTTATTGTTCCCTTTCTAAACTCTAGGTGCCCACAATTTTCTACACACGCAGCCTAGATTCAGGTTGTAAATAGATATTAAATATGGATCTTTGTAGTCTTTGGATTTTGGCAATTGCATTGTGAACCAAGTTGCTTTAGTTCAGCATTGGGGTGAGCTTATTGGATTGGCATCTTTGGAGCTTAGAATTGAAGACATTATCTTTCCGCTACTGTCACTTTGTTCTTCCACTGTTGTCATGTATCATTGATAATGTTGAACATTTCATTGCATCATTGTTGTAAATATGTTGTATTCGTGGAGTTGTATCAATTACATTGTTTTTCTTCCACTGTGTTGTTGTACTTAATGTGTTATAAGCTCCGACGAACCAGATTCAATGTTTGAATCTGCGACATTCGAATACAGGCGAAGTATTTGGTGCCGATTTTTGAAGGTCGAGTCAGGGTCTTAAAGTAAATATTCAATTCATTAATGAAAAAAGTATATAATAAATGGTAAATTAATAAAAATCTATGTTAAGTAAGTAATTTTTACATTTGTTTGTAAATAATGAAATTATAAGTGTGATTGAAGGTAAATGGTAACAATTATTATAAGTTACCTATGTAATTAGTTATAAAATATAATTGGAAATCAATTGAAATCAAATGTAAATAAATGTTACGTTACTGTGAGTTAAGGCAATAAATGTAAATTCTGGATGTAACGAAATAAACAGAAATATTGATTATATTCATAATGTAATAATTGATTTAATAAAAGAATGAAATCAAGATAAATAAATAAATTGGGATTTTAAATTTTAATTAATGTGTAAAACCGACAAAATTCAATATAATTGAAATATAGTAATTAATACAAATAAAAGATGAAAGTTGGAGGATATTAATGTAATGAATTAAAGCAATGTAAACAATGTCTATAGAATAATATTTGAATTCAATATAAAGATTGAAACCAAATAAAAACAATTTATTTGAGTTAAATTATAATTAATAGGATTAATGGCATTTGAAATTGAACACTGTAATTTCTGAAATAATTAACACTGAAATTGATATGTGAATTTACTTTAAATTATTGTAAATGTCCAAGCAATCAAAAATGGTGGAAACTGTTGGTTATTAACTTTGAAGAAAAAGGGTGATTTAATTGAGTTAATTATTAATTTATTTAATTAATTTGAAAATAGCCATTTTGGCCACTGACTCGGATTCGATGAAACCAGTTTCATCGGATCCGTAATAGTGAATTACTGTACGATTTCAAGTTTCGTATCGATCTAATCTGTTGTTTGATCGTATGGGCTCGAAACGCCTAGAAATCAATTTAATTAAAATAAATTTGAAATAAGCTGATTTTAACATAACTTCTTCATACAATGGATTTAGGACTTGAAACCTATTCCATTGAGTTTGAAATCATCAAAAACATCTATTTTGATATATGGGATGACCCATTTCTATTTCAGAAACGAAACGGGCTTTGCGGGTCGTTATCGTCCAACTTTCAAATCTATCTTGTCCATCCATTTTCTATTTTTGATTTGCCTATAAATAGCTCGTTATAAAACCTAATTGTTTCTCGTTCCTATTATCTATACGTACAATTTTATCTACTCCTCTCTTGTCAGTGGCAGAAATCTATTCAAACTACAAACCCTGATTCAATTGCAACTTCAATTTCAAATTCAGTTTCAAAATCAAACTCCTCAGAAACCTAATCATATTTTATATCATTTAGAAGCACTCGATGAGCGTATCTTCAACAATCATTTATTTTTCAATAGGATTCATCGTTTTCCTAGAATTCGCGAATCAATTCTGGCCGTTCATATTGGATTCTGGATCCAACGGCGGATCTGCTGCTAATCGACAATCGGCTAGCGCCGTTGCGGAGGTGGTGTGGTGCAGGTGCCAAGGTGGTCGTCGCTCATCGTAGATTGGCCGGAGATCGCCAGAATTGGCATATGAAGGCGCCGGCGGCGGATTGGCAAGGGAAGGCCGATAGGCATGCACGCCTACATAAGAAGGTCGGCTGGAGGTGGCTAGGTCGGTGGCGAGGTCACATCAATGGTCAAGTGTGTGATTGAGGCTATGCTAGAGGATGTTTTTGGTGGCTAGGGCTTCAACGGGTTTGAAGCTGAAGGAGGATCGTGCTTGCGTGCGATGACGTGGTGTTAACGTGTGGTAACGTGATTTTTTTAAATACTTAATGTTCTAATCGCAATAACTTTTGCATACAAGCTCGAATTTGGGAGCGGTTTGTTTTGCTGGGATTGTATCGAAATTCCGGACATTTTTACGTTGGTTTGGATGAATTCTGAGATCGTTTGAATGTGGAACCTAATTTGGGTTTAAATTCGACTTAAATCCAAAGGTGAGTGTTTTGACCCACTCACAACTTCTAAATTTCTTATGTTCGTTAAATTTAATTTATGATGTGATTGGAAATTTATGTTTGCCTGTTCGGTAATTTAAAAGTGTTATTCCAGTTAATGTGAATTAATGGTGAACTAAATTGCCTTTTAATTAATCATTGAATTTAAATTGCCAATTAATTACCTACTATTTATAAGTAGTTAATTGTAGAAATTTATCAATTGAAATGTATGATGATTATGATGGATGTCTGATTTTGATGTGGGATGTTTGGATGTTATGCAAATTTATATACTGTTCTCACTCTACAAGTTCCGTTAATTATTATTATTTGAAATCACTGTGAGTTGAAATGATATATACCAAACGATCTATAGGTTAAGGAAAAATCGTTATGGGTAGAAATGATAGACTCGAGCGATTTTATGGATTTTAATGTTAAATTCGGGATTACGGTTTGAGATGATATATAACCATAAAATTTTAAATTGCAGATTAAAATGATAAATATCTGTATCACTTGACCTTAGGGTAGAGAATTGTATACAGACACCAGAATGGTTAAATTAAATGATTTTTAAATCCTTCATTTTTGAATTTAGTTGAATGATATTTTGAAACAAACTTGTTTTATATAAATTGAATTTTTATTGAAATAAAGCTATGTTGAAATTTGAATCAGTTAAAGGAATGGGTTAAAGAAATTAGATTTACAAAATTTAAGTTGAATTTTTGAAGTATAAATGGAATTAAATGGAACTGAGTTATTGAAATTGTTTGAAAATATAACTTTGAAATATATTGGAACGTGAGTGATTTAAATTGATATTTCAACATGGTTTGGAAGTGATATAAAGTTTAAATTTTTATTCTGAGTGGAATTGAAAGATTGAAATTAGGTTTGTTGATTCAGATGGGTTAAATAAAATAAATATTTCTAATTATTAAGATTTTCAAATTATTAAACTATTTTAACCTATATCAACTATATTAAATCATTTCAACCTATTTTAATCCATTTAATTTATTTTAAAACTAATTTAACCTATTTTAACTTATTTTAAATCTAATTTATCTATTTTAAATCAAATTAATCTATTTTAAAACTAGTTAATATATTTTAATTAAATTTAATCCACGTTAAATCTATTCAACTATCTCAAATCAAATTAAACTATTTTAATCTATTTTAAATTATTTTAGAGTATTTTAACTATTTTTAAATATTTAAACATATTTATAACTATCTAAACTATCTTTATAAATTTCAAACTAAATAAAAAAGTTGTTTTTTTTTAAATCCTCGAGTTTAAAGCAAATATGGTTACATGATATTATAACCTAAGTTGGGAGTTAACTATATATATTTTATTTGAATATGAAGTTTGAAATGAAGGTTTTAGACTGATTTGAAGATATGATTTCAAAGTGAATATGATTTCGGAAGTAATATGGTTTTGAGAACATGATATTTGGATATAAATTGTGAATTGACTTTTGAAATGTAAAAGAACCTTTCAGTGTGTAATAAGAGATTGGTTGTTAAAGTGACCAGGATCGGATATTGTCATACTCTCTGCTAATACCGAAAACAAATTTAACAACTGTGTACGTGGTGGAGATTTCACAAATGAAGTAGGATGGTTTGGTGAATGAATTCTGCATAAGGTATGATATGACCCTAACTCCCGTGAGTCAGCATTGATGTGACTAAAACAGGAGCAATTGACGGGACAAGTGAGGTCATTGCTCCGATCGAGTACATTCCTTCTGTACTATATTATGACTTTGTGATTTATTTGGTGGCCACCCTTGATTTTGATTTAGGAGTGTGTTTCGAGGTGGGCGGTAGTTGCTGCTATGGGTTACCACCAGCCCGGAAGTGTAACTGGTATATCTACCCTGGCATTGCCTAGTTGTGCTGTGTTTACAAGCCATAACGCGCCTTTCACGAGTTTGTTTTGTGTCGTACCTATGAAGTTTCCTCTGGCAGCCTCTCCATCAGGAGGTATTATGGTACTGTATAAACTATGGCATTATAAAATGTGTTAAAGAGGATATGGGTAACGCCTTAGCGCTATTTTAATAGTTTATCCTACTATAGACATATTATAATAGCATATTGTACTACACAGTAGATAGTTTAACGAATCCTTAGGAGATGTGGATCCCGAACATCTCTTGAGTTACTACACTCACGTTAGACACTGGATAGGAGATGTCAAACCCCGTAAACATCTCTGACAACGTCACACACATATTTACCGTTGATTTAACTTGCATAAGATCTTTTAGTTTCGACTCGAGTGTTTTGTCTTTTCAATCAGGATTTGAAGACTGGTTTTTGGAGGACGAAGATGAAGAATATATTATTATTTACTATATTATTCCACTGCATCGTACTGTTTCGCTACATTGTCATTTATTTACCTCTGATATGTGTAACTCTGATTCTTAGTTGTAAAAGTCTAATCAATGTTTTGTAAACAGCTTCATGAACTATTATTTTGATTATTATATTTTTTCATTCCGCTGCGAGATTCTGTATTGGCTTTTATTTCTTCTCTTTTTCTTATTTTCCCCATAACAATCTACCCTTTTGGATGGTTTGAGTTTGACGTGTGTGTCTACTTAAAACGTCCAAAAAGGCAGGTCGTTACAGGTTTTATAAATATAAAAATCCATATGTTTGAGTTTCTTACACTAGTCTACCAGACTGATTCGAGTGTCATTTTTTATAATACTTCAGTCAGACCCGAGTCCATTTCCAGATTTACCTATGGACGTTTTGGAGCTTTAGGAGATGAGATAGATGTCTCCAAGACCTATTCATGTATTTTAGTTTCCACTGCGTTTATTATTTTGTATTTATTAGTCGTTGTGAGGACATGCTTTTGTAACTGTCCAGGTTGATGCTAAGTTAATTACTTTGATTTTCGTATGTATATTAAAGTTTTCCTTTTGCAAAGATCATGTGGATATTATATATTACTCGTCATGATGTGAGCTAATCTGTCTTTTCATTTTTTTTCACCCCAACAATTTGTTCTGGCACTTGGATTCTCAGCACATGCCATGAATGTATTAATATCGACTTTGAGGGTTGAAAAGGCAGGTTGTTATACCATAGTTGTCCAATAACTATCAGTACATAACCTCTTGGTTCTCCCAGTAGCCATGAGTAGTATACTACCCAACATTTGTAAAGCAATATGTACTCTGTTCTTAATGGAAGAATTAATATCGTTTCTCGAAACATCTTAACTTGAAAATTTTAAATTAATATATTATTTCAATCTGACAAATTTTGCAAGGTGACATCACATTGTAATTACTATCACATAACATATCATTTAAGGATTTTCTATTTAATATACTTTAAATTTGTTAATTAATTAATTAATTATACCAGAATATAACAAAGTATGTTGTAGAAATCAAGCACCTTTACTTTGAACAAGAATGGTTATCGAGGGAGATATATATTAAAAAATTACATAATTACTCCTAGGGCTTACCCGTAGCTCTATCATTCTTCAACTTGCACTTAGGTTTAATTAAGAAATCTTATTCTAACTCCTTTGATCGGTTTTCTCAAAACCAATCGAGCATCTATGAATGTGTATGCTATACTTTTTTAATTTCTACTTTATCAGTTAACTCTCTTTGATGCTAATAAATTACCTTTATCATATGGAACCCTTCGAAGTTTGTTTTCCTACTTCTAGTGAGCTTTACGCCCTTTTACATTGTTATCACATAACAATGTTATGGGATTCTCAACATTTGGAATCACCTGTAGCTCAATTATAAATTTGCAACTTATTTATGTTTTTATATTGCACCTCTATTCAAGGTGAGGAACTTAGCCTTTAGTTAAAGTGGCCATTACTTATTGTTTGGAACATTTCCAACTTATAGTTCTTAACTTAAGATATAAACGTAAATTTGGGATTGATATATTATACTCAATATCACTTACGCGGTGTCCTTGCAGTCATTCATATAGAGTTCACTATTTCTGTAAACAATTCTCTAGTATTTTATAAATACTTGAGAACACTCTAAATTATCATATGTTAATCTTAATGAGGATTTAATACTTTCCCTGTTTATCAAAACATAAGAGAAGTGTGATATTATAGACATATAACATGTATGATAATTCCTATTGCCAATGCATAAGGAATTCATCATACATACATACATACATACATACATACATACATACATACATATATATATTTATATAATATATATTAAATATTAACCACATGCATTGGTTTATTTCTTAAATTCAGTTTTTCCATTCGATTACAATTAGTAAATATTTTATAATCGTTATACATACATACATACATACATACATACATACATACATATATATTTATAATTAAAAAACACAACCAAATCTATATGGAATTGATAAAATATTTTTTAGAAACCCTTTCGGCCAGATAATAAAAAAAATCAATTTATATAAATTTATATTATTTTAATAATTTGTACAAGAAAATATAGTTATTAAAAAATTAAATAAAAGTTCACAAATATGTATATTTCAAATTTAATTTTTTTAAGGTTACATATAATATATAATTTAAATTTAAAATTTATAAATGAATATTTTATTTAAAATCTGGATTTGATTTTGAATTTTTAACTAATACATGATTTTAACATATTAATTCAAAATACAATGAATTAGTCAAGATCTTTTTGAATTAAAAACATATAATTATATATACATACACACACAAATATATATATGTGTGTGTGTGTGTCTATATATACATATATATATATTTCAAAAAAAAATTAGACAACAAAGGCATATATTAAGGGACAAACATATTCATTGTAGTGTAAATCCCAACACCTATAAACATACACATTAGACATGCTTACCATTTACATATTACACGTGCACTATATACATGAGTATGTCAGGATATACCTAAATTTAGATTCAAATTGAAATTAAATTCAATTTCGTAATCAAGATAACCAATTAAGTAAAACAAGATTTTATTTAAATTTCAACAACCCGCATATCCGCACAATTCAAGCTAACAATAAACTGCACATGTTCAACCCAAATTGGGTGGAAAGACGGATAGTTATGGAAAGGTAAGAAGAAAGAAGGTAAAAGAAGAAGAAAATCTGAAATTAAACAACACATAATCTCACAACGCAGCGGAACAATATATAATACAAAAATTGCCTTTGCACAAAAGAGAAACTGTAATCTTTAATATACATTCATCAATTAAAGTACAACACAATCACAATCATCAACTTGGACAGTTATAACAACCTGTCCTAATAATTGCCGATAATTTCAAAACAATGCGGCAGAAAATAAACATATACGTGAATACGACTTGAAGACTTCCAGCTCGTCCCTCGAGCTCTAATGCATCAGAAGTAATATGTAAATATGCTTGGTTTGACCCGATCATTATCATAAAATAAACACCCAGGTCAGTTTGGTAAATTAGCATGAGAAAACACATCTAATTGAATTCTTAAAGTTATCGAACTCTTTTCAAAATAAAGGTAAATCATAAGACCACACTATACATAACACGGACGGGTTTTTACCCTACGATAACCAAAACAATTTCTATAGAAATCCATTTATATTATAATAATGTTTAGGGATCAAAGTAAAGTATGAATATAGCTCAAATGCTTGCATCTCATGTTTCAGCATTGTTGGGCACACCTAAGTCCGTATGATGCTTATTGGAGAATGTATTATGTACGATGACTGGGCTACTAGCGTACCACTCGTCACAGTGCAACTTTAGATAAAATTACACCGAGGACCACACCAGGATGCCCTGCCAACACAAAATCGGCTACTACTTGACTAGTAATAGTACCGAATATGATCACCCCTACGTTAATGGAACCTGAAGCATACAAATGAGAGATAATATCGGCTCTAGATTGGGATGATCGTACCCTACTTAGGAGAAACTCACTTAGCCCTCCTGCATCTCTCATATTTTAGTCATTACCGATTGATGAGGCTTGAGGCTACATTTACCTTTATATAGCTCTTCCCACTTGGAATGCTAACATTACCCTCCAGGCAACATTATCATGCTAGAATTCATCCATACAAGTTCGTTCTGGGACTAAACTAAATGCTTGAGAGCCTCATCTTTAATTCTATCATTTTATGATGTCTTCACTTTGAAACGCTTGAGTTGGATCGAAGTGATTTTCGGATAACATATCCCATCCCGATCTCTTCAAAACAACTTTCAATAATTTTCGGTGAATTCAATCCTATTTCTTTAGGAAATAAACAGTCAAAGATAAGAGTAGAGATCACCTCTTAACCACTAGTGGACAAATTTCCTTATCATTTCTCATAGAACAACGAAACGAGATTTATTCGCACAGTACAACATCGTTGGAGATGACTGTAACAACCCAAATTCTGGTCATTTGATTTTAAATGTTTATTAATTTTAAATATTCAAATAATTGGATTCCGGAATTTAATAGCTTATAGTTCAAATATAGGGTCTGATTAAATATTTGAATTACGAATTAAATCTTAATTAAATGGAATTAATTATTTTATTCAACTCCTTTTAATTAATAAATAATATTGGTGAATTCAATTTGTAAAATTTATTTAAAATTATAAACAGGTTGAAAAAATATCGATAATTAAATATAAAATGATATTTAAATATGTGAAATTGTCATTTCGGGGTACCATCTTGGATTTCGACGAAACTGGTTTCATTGGATCCGTAACAATGAGTTATAATATGCCATCGAATTTCATGGCAATCAGATATATTGTTTGGTCGTGTGAGTTCAAAATGCGTAGAAATTTATTTTGGAAATTTAATATAATAAATGGGTTTAAAAAGATATCTTCTGCATATGATCGAATTAGGCATCGAGACTAGTTCCATTGTAACAGCCCAAAATTTTAACAAGTATTTTTCACTTGTATTTTTAAAACTTTGGGGTTTATTATATAAAAATCTAAATTTTAAAGTGATTATAAAAAAAAACAATTGACCAAATTTTTAATTAAATAATAAGATCTCTGAAATTTTGACGTGGTTAAAAATTAACTTTAATTGGAAATTTGGGTTTTTGTCGAAGATGGTAAATAACTTAATTTCTAGCAAAATCAAGTTTTGATTAAGAAATAAGATTTGAAAAAAAAATTAGTGTATAAATTAAATATTTAATTACGCGTTTAAAATGCGTGTTATTGATGGAATATTTTTAACGTATATTTACTACATAAGACACCGCGTAAATTTAAAAAGCGTCACTTTTATTATGAAACTGGGCGCGTGTTTTGCATCGGTTTTTCACGCGTATAAATTTATTACCTTGGATATAAATAATCAAATAAATCAGTATACATGCATTTTAAGTGGGAAAGGAATAAATTTTCTTTCCGTTGACTCCACTTATTTAATAAATAAAACCAATTGATTTTTCAATAACGTTCAAATCAAATATTCTTTTCCGTTTCTTTACTCTAAGAATCAACACTTTTCTTTGTTCAATTTTATAAACGTTCGCCAATTTTCTATTTTTCTGGACTGTTAAAACAACACAATAATTTTTACCTTAGCTATAAAATGGATTATCTACCTTTTTAAAGTTAAGTAATATTTTGAATAATACATTTCTTTGTCAATGGTAAATAGATCAGAAGAAAAAAATGTAAACAAATTTTATTCCATTTAAGTAGTAAATTTTAAATTTTTATAGTGTATAAATGAACTGGGTAGTTACGCGTTTAAAGGGCGCGTAAATTGAGGGAATAAATACCGTATATATATATAAGAAAACGTATAGAATTTTAATCTGTTATTTCGGTATATTTTGGGCATAAAATATTATGGCTATGGTACACATTCTTAAAAATATGACCTTAGTTGTAAATGAGTAAATTTATCAGTGGCATGTGTTTTAGAGGGAAGGAATTGTCTAGCGTTCAAATCAAGTATGTTGCCTCTAATTCAATGCATTGCTTTAAAAAGTTGATTTTCATAGATTTTTGCCAATCAACAAAATTTATTTCTTGCATTTTTTTTCAAAACACAATTTTCTCCTAAATCTCAGTCATGCGCAGTATCCATTCTCCTATCTGCTTGCCTATTTCATATGCGTTTTTCTCTTTACCCATATTTCTTACGTTATTTTTCTCTTTCCAGTAAAATTTAATTCCCATTTTATATATATTTTAATTTGATCAAATAATTTCCAAAATGCTAAAGAATAAATGAAAGTTTCACTTTGTTTAAGGATAACTCTAATTGGAATTTAAATAAAAATTGGATTGTATACTTGCTTTAAAAATTTGTAATATTTGGTCCATTTGGATAATAAATCGCCTTTTAATGGTAATAAGAATCAGAGAGAGATGTAACCAAAGTTTTATCTTTTTAATTTAGTAATAAATGTTAAGAATTTATAGCATATTAATAAACTGATAATTTCGCAATTAAGAGGGTACGATATTTAATGGTATAAATAACGTATATAGGAAAACGTATTGATAATAAAAATCAACGCATTCAATTTGCTTTAAATTTGGTATAAATCTTTGTCTAGTAAAACTTTGCTGTTTCTTTATAAATCAATGCTGATTATAAAAATTTCAAATCCATGTACAACTTCGTATGGTTAATAGGTATATAATCTGTGATTTCCTTTTACCATTCTCAGCAATAAATTCTTGTTATTTCTCCACCCCAATCACTTTACTTCTCATTTAAAACAAGAGCAAATATTTCCTAGATATTTTGTTTTTCCTCTTCCTAAATTCGTGCACGTAAGAATGCATTTACAAAATAAAACGCTTGCCACTGGAAACGTTTAAAATCAATGAAAGAAATTTATTTCCTCACCTGTAGAACGAGATTTCTGAAAAATCAAAGGAAAATCATGCAGCTTCCTTCTTTTACACGTTCAAATCAAAATTTTATCTTTGCCAAAAATTTATCAACGCATTCAATATCTGTTTAAATTTGCCATAAAATCTTTGCCAAAACTTTACCGTTTCTTCTTTTTAATAAACGTAATTATTTCCAAAATTTTTAAAGGAGAAAAGAAACGTGAACAAATATTGCCTAATATTCCTGTCTGTTTCTTTGTGTAAATCCAAGCCACCGTGCAATTAATTTAAAATTTTATTTCCTTCCTATTTTTGTTCACCTTAAATCACGCAAATATCCTCTGAGAAGAAATCAAAAAGAATGTGCATTTTAGCTTAGAAATTTATCCTACCTTACCATTTATCTACACTTAATTCGCGGAAAAATAAAATCTCCTCTGAAAAAATCAATAACCTCTGCATATATTTGTTCCCTGATCTCATTCACCATTTTCTTGCATACAAAGCAACCCAATATTCTCCTATAAATTCAAGCCTCACATAATTTTTCATTTCATCTCAACTTCTTCTCGCATGCAGCATCAGGTATGGCCTATGTTTATATTTTTCCTTCTTCCTCCTTTGCTTTCTTCTTCTTTATTTCCATTTTTTTTCTTTTTTTTTTCACGCAAAGGCTTAAAACTCCACCACCTTAGGCTATGACTCCTCCTTCACCACTATATCCCTGCCCTCCTCCTTTATCACTGATGTCAGCCTCTCCTCCAATAAAATTGCATGAAAATTTTTCATAAACTGATAACTAAGGTTTTATGTCATCTAGCCATCCTTTAAGATTTTCAGTAGTGAATTTGACCAATTTATTTTAGAAATAAAATTTTAGCTTTACCCAAAATATAATAGGGTAGAATAAAAAAAAATATGAATGGAGGAGAAAGTATGCGTGTGGGTCATAAGTGTCCAAACTAGGTTACAACAGTAGTTAAAGAAGGAAAGTAATTAATAATAATAATTGAATAAGCAAATATAAGAATCGACTGTAGGAGGGTTTTTGTACTAGTGAAGAAGTGTTCATATAATTAGTATTGTGAGTGTATATGTATTATCAACGTTATGCGCATAAAATTCTTTTATGATGCCGAGAATTAGATTTAAATTATTAGTGTTTCCGTCACTTGTAGAAATAAAAAGGGGTGAAAGTAAGTAACGGGAAAATTTTTGAACCGAGCTTTGAGAACGTAGTTTAACCGTGTGGTGGAGTAGTCGAGCCTATGGGGCGAATTTGTTTCCATTCATTCCCTTTTGTTTTGAGAATTTCGGGTTAAAAATTTTCTTAGTTTTGATTCGTTCCCTTTTCAAAATATAAATCTGGTCGCAGCCTCTGCATCAGTTTGATCGTGCTTCTGTGCGTTTTCTTTTTTCCAAGTGTTACCATCGTTTGAAATCAAACTTTCTGCAGCATTCAGGTGAGCATTTCTCACCAGACAAACATACTTATATATCCGTGATTTATCACAAGTGTATTTGTAAATTATTTATTAAATTTTATCTGCCTGTGATATAACGTATGATGTTAAACATCATTTTAAATTGACACCTCATCAGTTGTTTATCTATTGTAATATTATTGCAGTTATACTATGTAATGCTTATTTACTGATTAAATCATCACTGTAAGTTCCCTGTAAATTTGAGATCGTTATAGGCTGAAATGATAGGCCTGTACGATAATTATTTATTCATTTATTTATTTAATTGTTTAATTTTAAATATTTAACTTGGGATTGCGGGTTTGAAATGATAGAACCCGGGGTTTTTGTAAATTGCGGATTGAAATGATATATATCCTTATCACTTGACCGAAGATAGAAAACTATATACAGACCTGTGGTTTATATAATATTTTTATGAAATGTTTTAAAAAAATATTTTCAAATAGAAAGTTTATAATTTTCTGGTTTAAATGTATTTGAAGAATTTTTTTTATTTATTTATAATGATTTTTTAATGAGTCAAATGTTAAATAAATGAATGTTTATGTAAAATTTTGGAGTATAACTTATTTTGGAAAATTCTGAATTTTTGTTAAGAGTGAGATTTTAGTTAAGTAAAATAATTGATATTAAGTTTTATTTTGGGAATTTAAAACTTAATGGTTAAGTTAATAAATTACAGCACTTAAATGTTGTCTTTTGTAAATAGACTGTTTTAACCTATAACTTTAGGAAGCATTTTATAAGTGCTACGGAAACTGAATTTTGATTGTTTTAATAAGATTTATGGAAACAATCTTTGGAAAAAAAGGCTTAAATTTTGGAATATAATATGAATAAATAAGAATAAGGAATTGACTTTAAATGGTTTTAAATGGAACAATTTAACTTTTAAATGTGAGTTGAAAGGCAATTAATTCCTAAATAAATTGAATAGATTTAAATGGTATTTTACATTAAATGAAATGACTGATGTTTAAATAAATGATGTTTGAAAGGATATTATGTTATTGAAATGTATTTGAAATTTATTTTGATGTTTAAAGTATAAATACCATTTCTAAAAGTTGAAACCACGGGTTATAATAACGTTTGGTTGTTAAAGAGACGGGGATCGGATGTCTGGCATACTCTCTGTCGATACCGAAAACCACTTTAACAACCGTGTACGCGGTGGAGATTCCAGAATGAAGTAGGATGGTGGTGAGGTTTTCTTTAAGGTAAATACGTGGACCCGACTCCCGCGAGTTGGCATAAGGTGGCTAAAACAGGAGCGATTGACGGATTAATGAGGTAGCACCTCTGATCGGACGCACTTCTTCGTATGCCATTCTATTGCTTTTGTGATTGTTTGGTGCGCACCTTTGATTTGGGAGTGTTGTTCGAGGTGGGCGGTAGCTGCGCGCTACGCGTTTCCATCGGTCCGGATGCGTAATTGGTATATCTACCCTGGCATTGCCTAGTTGTGCCGTGTCACCTACCATAGCGAGCCTTATACGATTTTGGTTTTGTACCATACCTATGGAGTGCCCTCTGACGACGCCCATTCAGGGAGAGATCACGGTACTGTATAGACTATGGGAATACATTATGTGTTAAGGTGGAAAATGTAAAGCCTTAACGCTATTTAAAAGTAAGTTTATTTTACTAATAGACACTATTATAACAGCGAAGTATTACTACATAGTAAATAGTTTAACGGATCCTTAGAGGATGGGCGGTCCCAAGCATCCTTTAAGTTACTTTCTCTATACTACAGTACACTTGAATTAGCTTACACTATATAAGTATGTATGTCCTGACTGGAGTGTTTATGTTTTATTTTACGCTCGGGTCAGCCTGAGTTGCAGTTCAGTTTTCATCCCGGAGCTAGGATTTCTGTAGATCACTTTCAAGCTGCTGGCAAACTTCCCTTCCAGTTCTTTATCTAAATTTATGAAATCAAGACTAGTGGACGTTTGGATTGTTCTACTGATGATTTAAAACTATATTTGGATTAAAGACTATGTAATTTTTATTTGATTGAGACTATTTATAGTGGCTTCATGAACCACTAAGTATTTTTAAATTCCGCTGCGAGTATTCTGATTCTGTGTCTGTGATTCTGTGATTAATTATTTACTGTATATTTTGAGATTTGCCAAATTTTATTTACAACGCGGTATTTTGAACAATTCAAGTCTGACATGTGCGGATGCGAATGGTTGAAAATATCGGGTCGTTACATTTGGTATCGGAGCTTTGGCTCTAGGCAAAACTTAGAATGTATGGTAAATTTGATTTACAGAATCACTTTCATTTGAGCTTGAATCTCTTCCTTTTCGAATTTTGGAACGCTCCCTGCGGTTCCGAAGTTCATTCGTGTCCCTCACTATTAATCTTCTTTCGATTTCTAGAGTATCCATAACTCCATTTCGGATGATCTTTATAGTGAATTGGCGGTCTCGCCAATATTCTAATAAAGGGGTGAAACTCCTTTACAATTAGCATTGATTCACCAGAGATTTATGTTTAACCTCGATTTAGATGCTAGTATCTTTGGTTATTCCGAACTCTATCTCTTCGGATCGAATGGTAAATCCACATTCGATCTGACTCTTTAAGTCACGGTTGACCAGGTTAAGGTTGCCCGCGATTTATATAAACTTATCTAGTTCCTTATTCTGTTATTTAATCATCGGATCTTCTGATTCCAATTTATCTTTAAATCAAAATTCTCTTTGATTTGAATCCATCAAATTTGAATCTCTATCCTTGTTTGAAAAATTTATTCCTATATTTGGGAAAAATCTAATATTATATATAAGTATAATTTTCAGAATTTTATAATTAATTTAACTAGTTGTCAAGAGATAATAGTTTTGATTTTATTTATGGTTTTATAGACCATGTGTTTTGTCTAATATAAATAATTGAATATAAACAAATGGTTATAAATTAATTTGGAAACAGAAATGAATTTAAAACCAGAACTTGAGAATTCAATTTTCGAAGGTTTCAAACTTTGTGTTTAAAATTTTAAAGGGAGATATTATTTAAAATATTTTCGAATAAATATTTGTTTCCAAAGAATTTTAAAGGTTTAAAAATCAGTGCTCTTCTCCTCGTCGCTAGGAAATAATTTCGGTGATGACAGCAACATCATCGACATTCATTTTCGAGTTTCGAAGTAAAAAGACCATTCTGTAGTCTGGCTACAGTGTACCTTGAGAATTTAATTGATTTGAATCTCTAAAATATGACTTGATTTATAATATATAGATATATGATTTAAATTTGATTTGACATATTATGTACATATATTTATTTGGGTTGAAGGGAATTAGAAATTTAATTCTTAAATTTTATCTTGAGGAATAATTTCAATAAAAAAAATCAAATTTTTGAATAAATGATTCCAACTTGAGATAATTGAATTTGAAAGTTTATTTGTATAATACTCAATTTCATTTCAATATAAATTACTTTGATTTTCAGAGGTTAACAATGTAAAAATATACAATATAAAAAGATTTATAAATAAAATTTGAGTGGTTATAATAAATGTTATACACTTAAATTATAGTTATAAAAAGATTAACAGAGGTAAATAAAATAAAAGGGTAATGGAATAATTTTCAATATAAAATGATGTTAAGGAACTAAGAATAAATTTAAACAGTTGTAATAAGTGTAAACATATTTGACATAGATGAGAAAAATATATTGAGAGAAATAAATTTAATTATAGTTTGGAATAAAGAAGAAACTAAATGGGGAATTTAGTTTATTTTGGGAATGGTAAATTTACTTTAACAATTAAGTTAAATTACCATTTCAAATTTGGATTAAAATTAAACATTTTAAATTAGAATGTTATAATACCTTGTGTAAAATTTGGATTAAAAAAAATGATTTTTTAAGTGTAGGGATATTATACAAGTAAATATGTAAATAAATAAATGTTAAAATTTTAAGTATAAATAGATGAAATCAATGATTAATTTAAAATTGAAATTTTATTGTTTAGATTAATGATTCTAATTTAAGTTTCAATTTAGTTTTCTTTCAGGTTGTTTCTATTCCCCTACCTTCTTCCTTTTCGAGGATGAAAAGTTCTGAGTGGGGGAGAGTGTAACAGCCTAAATTTTTAACAAGTATTTTTCACTTGTATTTTTAAAACTTTGTGGTTTATTATATAAAAATATAAATTTTAAAGTGATTATAAAAAAAAAAATTGACCAAATTTTTAATTCTCTGAAATTTTGACGTGGTTAAGAATTAACTTTAATTGGAAATTTGGGTTTTTGTCGAAGATGGTAAATAACTTAATTTCTAGCAAAATCAAGTTTTGATTAAGAAATAAGATTTGGAAAAAAAATTAGTGTATAAATAAACTATTTAATTACGCTTTTAAAATGCGTGTTATTGATGGAATATTTTTAACGTATATTTACTACATAAGAGAACGCGTAAATTTAAAAAGCGTCACTTTTATTATGAAACTGGACACGTGTTTTGCATCGGTTTTTCACGCGTCTAAATTTATTACCTTGGATATAAATAATCAAATAAATCAGTATACATGCATTTTAAGTGGGAAAGGAATAAATTTTCTTTCCGTTGACTTCACTTATTTAATAAATAAAACCCATTGATTTTTCAATAACTTTCAAATCAAATAATCTTTTTCGTTTCTTTACTCTAAGAATCAACACTTTTCTTTGTTCAATTTTATAAACGTTCGCCAATTTTCTATTTTTCTGGACTGTTAAAACAACACAATAATTTTTACCTTAGCTATAAAATGGATTATCTACCTTTTAAAGTCAAGTAATATTTTGAATAATACATTTCTTTGTCAATGGTAAATAGATCAGAAGAAAAAAATGTAAACAAATTTTATTCCATTTAAGTAGTAAATTTTAAATTTTTATAGTGTATAAATGAACTGGGTAGTTACGCGTTTAAAGGGCGCGTAAATTGAGGGAATAAATACCGTATATATATATAAGAAAACGTATAGAATTTTAATCTGTTACTTCGGTATATTTTGGGCATAAAATATTATGGCTATGGTACACATTCTTAAAAATATGACCTTAGTTGTAAATGAGTAAATTTATCAGTGGCATGTGTTTTAGAGGGAAGGAATTGTCTAGCGTTCAAATCAAGTATGTTGCCTCTAATTCAATGCATTGCTTTAAAAAGTTGATTTTCATAGATTTTTGCCAATCAACAAAATTTATTTCTTGCATTTTTTTTCAAAACACAATTTTCTCCTAAATCTCAGTCATGCGCAGTATCGATTCTCCTATCTACTTGCCTATTTCATATGCGTTTTTCTCTTTACCCATATTTCTGACGTTATTTTCCTCTTTCCAGTAAAATTTAATTCCCAATTTATATATATTTTAATTTGATCAAATAATTTCCTAAATGCTAAAGAATAAATGAAAGTTTCACTTTGTTTAAGGATAACTCTAATTGGAATTTAAATAAAAATTGGATTGTATACTTGCTTTAAAAATTTGTAATATTTGGTCCATTTGGATAATAAATCGCCTTTTAATGGTAATAAGAATCAGAGAGAGATGTAACCAAAGTTTTATCTTTTTAATTTAGTAATAAATGTTAAGAATTTATAGCATATTAATAAACTGATAATTTCGCATTTAAGAGGGCACGATATTTAATGGTATAAATAACGTATATAGGAAAACGTATTGATAATAAAAATCAACGCATTCAATTTGCTTTAAATTTGGTATAAATCTTTGTCTAGTAAAACTTTGCTGTTTCTTTATAAATCAATGCTGATTATAAAAATTTCAAATCCATGTACAACTTCGTTTGGTTAATAGGTATATAATCTGTGATTTCCTTTAACCATTCTCAGCAATAAATTCTTGCTATTTCTCCACCCCAGTCACATTTACTTCTCATTTAAAACAAGAGCAAATATTTCCTAGATATTTTGTTTTTCCTCTTCCTAAATTCGTGCACGTAAGAATGCATTTACAAAATAAAACGCTTGCCACTGGAAACGTTTAAAATCAATGAAAGAAATTTATTTCCTCACCTGTAGAACGAGATTTCTGAAAAATCAAAGGAAAATCATGCAGCTTCCTTCTTTTACACGTTCAAATCAAAATTTTATCTTTGCCAACAATTTATCAACGCATTCAATATCTGTTTAAATTTGTCATAAAATCTTTGCCAAAACTTTACCGTTTCTTCTTTTTAATAAACGTAATTATTTCCAAAATTTTTAAAGGAGAAAAGAAACGTGAACGAATATTGCCTAATATTCCTGTCTGTTTCTTTGTGTAAATCCAAGCCACCGTGCAGTTAATTTAAAATTTTATTTCCTTCCTATTTTTGTTCACCTTAAATCACGCAAATATCCTCTGAGAAGAAATCAAAAAGAATGTGCATTTTAGCTTCGAAATTTTTCCTACCTTACCATTTATCTACACTTAATTCATGGAAAAAAAAATCTCCTCTGGAAAAATCAATAACCTCTGCATATATTTGTTCCCTGATCTCATTCACCATTTCCTTGCATACAAAGCAACCCAATATTCTCCTATAAATTCAAGCCTCACATAATTTTTCATTTCATCTCAACTTCTTCTCGCATGCAGCATCAGGTATGGCCTACGTTTATATTTTTTCTTCTTCCTCCTTTGCTTTCTTCTTCTTTATGTCCATTTTTTTTTCTTTTTTTTTTCACGCAAAGGCTTAAAACTCCACCACCTTAGGCTATGACTCCTCCTTCACTACTATATCCCTGCCCTCCTCCTTTATCACTGATGTCAGCCTCTCCTCCAAATAAAATTGCATGAAAATTTTTCATAAACTAATTACTAAGGTTTTATGTCATCTAGCCATCCTTCAAGATTTTCAGTAGTGAATTTGACCAATTTATTTTAGAAATAAAATTTAAACTTTACCCGAAATATAATAGAGTAGAATAAAAAAAATATGAATGGAGGAGAAAGTATGCGTGTGGGTCATAAGTGTCCAAACTAGGTTGCAACAGTAGTTAGAGAAGGAAAATAATTAATAATAATAATTGAATAAGAAAATATAAGAATCGACTGTAGGAGGGTTTTTGTACTAGTGAAGAAGTGTTCATATAATTAGTATTGTGAGTGTATATGTATTATCAACGTTATGCGCATAAAATTCTTTTTAATCCGAGAATTAGATTTAAATTATTAGTGTTTCCGCCACTTGTAGAAATAAAAAGGGGTGAAAGTAAGTAACGGGCAAATTACTGAACCGAGCTTTGAGAACGTAGTCTAACCGTGTGGTGGAGTAGTCGAGCCTATGGGGCAAATTTATTTCCATTCGTTCCTTTTGTTTTGAGAATTTCGGGTTAAAAATTTTCTTAGTTTTGATTCGTTCCCTTTTCAAAATATAAATCTGGTCGCAGCCTCTGCATCAGTTTGATCGTGCTTCTGTGCGTTTTCTTTTTTCCAAGTGTTACCATCGTTTGAAATCAACCTTTCTGCAGCATTCAGGTGAGTATTTCTCACCAGACAAACATACCTATATATCCGTGATTTATCACAAGTGTATTTGTAAATTATTTATTAAATTTTATCTGCCTGTGATATAACGTATGATGTTAAACCTCATTTTAAATTGACACCTCATCAGTTGTTTATCTATTGTAATATTATTGCAGTTATACTATGTAATGCTTATTTACTGATTAAATCATCACTGTAAGTTCTCTGTAAATTTGAGATCGTTATAGGCTGAAATGATAGGCCTGTACGATAATTATTTATTCATTTATTTATTTAATTGTTTAATTTTAAATATTTAACTTGGGATTGCGGGTTTGAAATGATAGAACCCGGGGTTTTTGTAAATTGCGGATTGAAATGATATATATCCATACCACTTGACCGAGGATAGAAAACTATATACAGACCCGTGGTTTATATAATATTTTTATGAAATGTTTTAAAAAAATATTTTCAAATAGAAAGTTTATAATTTTCTGGTTTAAATGTATTTGAAGGATTTTTTTATTTATTTATAATGATTTTTTAATGAGTCAAATGTTAAATAAATGAATGTTTATGTAAAATTTTGGAGTATAACTTATTTTGGAAAATTCTGAATTTTTGTTAAGAGTGAGATTTTAGTTAAGTAAAATAATTGATATTAAGTTTTATTTTGGGAATTTAAAACTTAATGGTTAAGTTAATAAATTACAGCACTTAAATGTTGTCCTTTGTAAATAGACTGTTTTAACCTATAACTTTAGGTAGCATTTTATAAGTGCTACGGAAACTGAATTTTGATTGTTTTAATAAGATTTATGGAAACAATCTTTGGGAAAAAAGGCTTAGATTTTGGAATATAATATGAATAAATAAGAATAAGAAATTGACTTTAAATGGTTTTAAATGGAAGAATTTAACTTTTAAATGTGAGTTGAAAGGCAATTAATTCCTAAATAAATTGAATAGATTTAAATGGTATTTTACATTAAATGAAATGACTGATGTTTAAATAAATGATGTTTGAAAGGATATTATGATATTGAAATGTATTTGAAATTTATTTTGATGTTTAAAGTATAAATACCATTTCTAAAAGTTGTAACCACGGGTTATAATAACGTTTGGTTGCTAAAGAGACGGGGATCGGATGTCTGGCATACTCTCTGTCGATACCGAAAACCACTTTAACAACCGTGTACGCGGTGGAGATTCCAGAATGAAGTAGGATGGTGGTGAGGTTTCCTTTGAGGTAAATACGTGGACCCGACTCCCGCGATTTGGCATAAAGTGGCTAAAACAGGAGCGATTGACGGATTAATGAGGTAGCACCTCTGATCGGACGCACTTTTTCGTATGCCATTCTATTGCTTTTGTGATTGTTTGGTGCGCACCTTTGATTTGGGAGTGTTGTTCGATGTGGGCGGTAGCTGCGCGCTACGCGTTTCCATCGGTCCGGATGCGTAATTGGTATATCTACCCTGGCATTGCCTAGTTGTGCCGTGTCACCTACCATAGCGAGCCTTATACGATTTTGGTTTTGTACCATACCTATGGAGTGCCCTCTGACGACGCCCATTCCGGGAGAGATTACGGTACTGTATAGACTATGGGAATATATTATGTGTTAAGGTGGAAAATGTAAAGCCTTAACGCTATTTAAAAGTAAGTTTATTTTACTAATAGACACTATTATAATAGCGAAGTATTACTACATAGTAAATAGTTTAACGGATCCTTAGAGGATGGGCGGTCCCAAGCATCCTTTAAGTTACTTTCTCTATACTACAGTACACTTGAATTAGCTTACACTATATAAGTATGTATGTCCTGACTGGAGTGTTTATGTTTTATTTTACGCTCTGGTCAGCCTGAGTTGCAGTTCGGTTTTCATCCCGTAGCTAGGATTTCTGTAGATCACTTTCAAGCTGCTGGCAAACTTCCCTTCCAGTTCTTTATCTAAATTTATGAAATCAAGACTAGTGGACGTTTGGATTGTTCTACTGATGATTTAAAACTATATTTGGATTAAAGACTATGTAATTTTTATTTGATTGAGACTATTTATAGTGGCTTCATGAACCACTAAGTATTATTAAATTCCGCTGCGAGTATTCTGATTCTGTGTCTGTGATTCTGTGATTAATTATTTACTGTATATTTTGAGATTTGCCAAATTTTATTTACAATGTGGTATTTTGAACAATTCAAGTCTGACATGTGCGGATGCAAATGGTTGAAAATATCGGGTCGTTACATTTGGTATCAGAGCTTTGGCTCTAGGCAAAACTTAGAATGTATGGTAAATTTGATTTGCAGAATCACTTTCATTTGGGCTTGAATCTCTTCCTTTTCGAATTTTGGAACGCTCCCTGCGGTTCCGAAGTTCATTCGTGTCCCTCACTATTCATCTTCTTTCGATTTCTGGAGTATCCATAACTCCATTTCGGATGATCTTTATAGTGAATTGGCGGTCTCGCCAATATTCTAATAAAGGGGTGAAACTCCTTTACAATTAGCATTGATTCACCAGAGATTTATGTTTAACCTCGATTTAGATGCTAGTATCTTTGGTTATTCCGAACTCTATCTCTTCGGATCGAATGGTAAATCTACATTCGATCTGACTCTTTAAGTCATGGTTGACCAGGTTAAGGTTGCCCGCGATTTATATAAACTTATCTAGTTCCTTATTCTGTTATTTAATCATCGGATCTTCTGATTCCAATTTATCTTTTAATCAAAATTCTCTTTGATTTGAATCCATCAAATTTGAATCTCTATCCTTGTTTGAAAAATTTATTCCTATATTTGGGAAAAATCTAATATTATATATAAGTATAATTTTCAGAATTTTATAATTAATTTAACTAGTTGTCAAGAGATAATAGTTTTGATTTTATTTATGGTTTTATAGACCATGTGTTTTGTCTAATATAAATAATTGAATATAAACAAATGGTTATAAATTAATTTGGAAACAGAAATGAATTTAAAACCAGAACTTGAGAATTCAATTTTCGATGGTTTCAAACCTTGTGTTTAAAATTTTAAAGGGAGATATTATTTAAAATATTTTCGAATAAAAATTTGTTTCCAAAGAATTTTAAAGGTATAAAAATCAGTGCTCTTCTCCTCGTCGCTAGGAAATAATTTCGGTGATGACAGCAACATCATCGACATTCATTTTCGAGTTTCGAAGTAAAAAGACCATTCTGTAGTCTGGCTACAGTGTTCCTTGAGAATTTAATTGATTTGAATCTCTAAAATATGACTTGATTTATAATATATAGATATATGATTTAAATTTGATTTGACATATTATGTACATATATTTATTTGGGTTGAAGGGAATTAGAAATTTAATTCTTAAATTTTATCTTGAGGAATAATTTCAATAAAAAAAATCAAATTTTTGAATAAATGATTCCAACTTGAGATAATTGAATTTGAAAGTTTATTTGTATAATACTCAATTTCATTTCAATATAAATTACTTTGATTTTCAGAGGTTAACAATGTAATTGGATAATATACAATATAAAAAGATTTATAAATAAAATTTGAGTGGTTATAATAAATGTTATACACTTAAATCATAGTTATAAAAAGATTAACAGAGGTAAATAAAATAAAAGGGTAATGGAATAATTTTCAATATAAAATGATGTTAAGGAACTAAGAATAAATTTAAACAGTTGTAATAAGTGTAAACATATTTGACATAGATGAGAAAAATATATTGAGAGAAATAAATTTAATTATAGTTTGGAATAAAGAAGAAACTAAATGGGGAATTTAGTTTATTTTGGGAATGGTAAATTTACTTTAACAATTAAGTTAAATTACCATTTCAAATTTGGATTAAAATTAAACATTTTAAATTAGAATGTTATAATACCTTGTGTAAAATTTGGATTAAAAAAAATGATTTTTTAAGTGTAGGGATATTATACAAGTAAATATGTAAATAAATAAATGTTAAAATTTTAAGTATAAATAGATGAAATCAATGATTAATTTAAAATTGAATTTTTATTGTTTAGATTAATGATTCTAATTTAAGTTTCAATTTAGTTTTCTTTCAGGTTGTTTCTATTCCCCTACCTTCTTCCTTTTCGAGGATGAAAAGTTCTGAGTGGGGGAGAGTGTAACAACCTAAATTTTTAACAAGTATTTTTCACTTGTATTTTTAAAACTTTGTGGTTTATTATATAAAAAAATATATTTTAAAGTGATTATAAAAAAAAAATTGACCAAATTTTTAATTCTCTGAAATTTTGACGTGGTTAAGAATTAACTTTAATTGGAAATTTGGGTTTTTGTCGAAGATGGTAAATAACTTAATTTCTAGCAAAATCAAGTTTTGATTAAGAAATAAGATTTGAAAAAAAATTTAGTGTATAAATAAACTATTTAATTACGCGTTTAAAATGCGTGTTATTGATGGAATATTTTTAACGTATATTTACTACATAAGAGAACGCGTAAATTTAAAAAGCGTCACTTTTATTATGAAACTGGACGCGTGTTTTGCATCGGTTTTTCACGCGTCTAAATTTATTACCTTGGATATAAATAATCAAATAAATCAGTATACATGCATTTTAAGTGGGAAAGGAATAAATTTTCTTTCCGTTGACTTCACTTATTTAATAAATAAAACCCATTGATTTTTCAATAACGTTCAAATCAAATAATCTTTTCCGTTTCTTTACTCTAAGAATCAACACTTTTCTTTGTTCAATTTTATAAACGTTCGCCAATTTTCTATTTTTCTGGACTGTTAAAACAACACAATAATTTTTACCTTAGCTATAAAATGGATTATCTACCTTTTAAAGTTAAGTAATATTTTGAATAATACATTTCTTTGTCAATGGTAAATAGATCAGAAGAAAAAAATGTAAACAAATTTTATTCCATTTAAGTAGTAAATTTTAAATTTTTATAGTGTATAAATGAACTGGGTAGTTACGCGTTTAAAGGGCGCGTAAATTGAGGGAATAAATACCGTATATATATAAGAAAACGTATAGAATTTTAATCTGTTACTTCGGTATATTTTGGGCATAAAATATTATGGCTATGGTACACATTCTTAAAAATATGACCTTAGTTGTAAATGAGTAAATTTATCAGTGGCATGTGTTTTAGAGGGAAGGAATTGTCTAGCGTTCAAATCAAGTATGTTGCCTCTAATTCAATGCATTGCTTTAAAAAGTTGATTTTCATAGATTTTTGCCAATCAACAAAATTTATTTCTTGCATTTTTTTTCAAAACACAATTTTCTCATAAATCTAAGTCACGCGCAGTATCCATTCTCCTATCTACTTGCCTATTTCATATGCGTTTTTCTCTTTACCCATATTTCTTACGTTATTTTTCTCTTTCCAGTAAAATTTAATTCCCAATTTATATATATTTTAATTTGATCAAATAATTTCCAAAATGCTAAAGAATAAATGTCACGACCCGAACTCGATGTCCAACAAACAACATCAAATTCGTTTCGCGGAAGCTTGCAACACCATTAAATGATAAATAACACAGCGGAAAATAAAAGATGATATCACTGATAAATCCTATTACCATTTTTCCTCGAATCTCCACTGCCTAGGCTACCTTCACCATTAATCACGATCCCCAATTCATCGTTGATTTTCGTGTTTTGATAAAATATCGATTCAGCTCAACTGGAAATTTTCTCATCATTCATAAACTTAAAAATCATAATTCTTTCACCAAAAATCATTATTTTGTAATACGAACACAATTATATAATCAGATTATAAAACTAAAATACTTGAATTTTCTGATTTAGGATGATCTTACTGTGAACTATACATGTTAAAATAATTGCTCCCTAAATCCTTTTGAATTTGTTTTTAAATTTAATGTTAACTTGTTACAACCATTTTTCTTTCACGAATCATGGCCTACAATTGATTCTATGAAGAGGTATTAAATTTATAAACAGATTCTAAACTTGTAGAGTATGAAACAGAGGTATGGTTTCTCCTTATATAGATTTAATTAACTTACCCTTAAATTAAATTTATCCAACTAATTATTTCAATCTCAAGTTAATGATTTTTATTTTAAACTAAAAATTAAAGATTCAAACTGATTTTCTTTAATTAAATTTTCTTTTATAAAATATTTTTCATTTCAAACTAAAATTTCTATTCAACTAATAATTTAGTTTTAAACTAAATTTTCTTTTTATAAATTTTAAATCAACTAATCTTTTCTTAAATAAAATTATTTTTCTTTAGTTAATAAAATTTATTTATGTTGAATTTTCGAAAGTCGAAAATTTTCGGGACGTTACAATAAATGAAAGTTTCACTTTGTTTAAGGATAACTCTAATTGGAATTTAAATAAAAATTGGATTATATACTTGCTTTAAAAATTTGTAATATTTGGTCCATTTGGATAATAAATCGCCTTTTAATGGTAATAAGAATCAGAGAGAGATGTAACCAAAGTTTTATCTTTTTAATTTAGAAATAAATGTTAAGAATTTATAGCATATTAATAAACTGATAATTTCGCATTTAAGAGGGTACGATATTTAATGGTATAAATAACGTATATAGGAAAACGTATTGATAATAAAAATCAACGCATTCAATTTGCTTTAAATTTGGTATAAATCTTTGTCTAGTAAAACTTTGCTGTTTCTTTATAAATCAATGCTGATTATAAAAATTTCAAATCCATGTACAACTTCGTTTGGTTAATAGGTATATAATCTGTGATTTCCTTTTACCATTCTCAGCAATAAATTCTTGCTATTTCTCCACCCCAGTCACATTTACATCTCATTTGAAACAAGAGCAAATATTTCCTAGATATTTTGTTTTTCCTCTTCCTAAATTCGTGCACGTAAGAATGCATTTACAAAATAAAACGCTTGCCACTGGAAACGTTTAAAATCAATGAAAGAAATTTATTTCCTCACCTGTAGAACGAGATTTCTGAAAAATCAAAGGAAAATCATGCAGCTTCCTTCTTTTACACGTTCAAATCAAAATTTTATCTTTTCCAACAATTTATCAACGCATTCAATATCTGTTTAAATTTGTCATAAAATCTTTGCCAAAACTTTACCGTTTCTTCTTTTTAATAAACGTAATTATTTCCAAAATTTTTAAAGGAGAAAAGAAACGTGAACAAATATTGCCTAATATTCCTGTCTGTTTCTTTGTGTAAATCCAAGCCACCGTGCAGTTAATTTAAAAATTTATTTCCTTCCTATTTTTGTTCACCTTAAATCACGCAAATATCCTCTGAGAAGAAATAAAAAAGAATGTGCATTTTAGCTTCGAAATTTATCCTACCTTACCATTTATCTACACTTAATTCACGGAAAAAAAAAATCTCCTCTGGAAAAATCAATAACCTCTGCATATATTTGTTCCCTGATCTCATTCACCATTTCCTTGCATACAAAGCAACCCAATATTCTCCTATAAATTCAAGCCTCGCATAATTTTTCATTTCATCTCAACTTCTTCTCGCATGCAGCATCAGGTATGGCCTACGTTTATATTTTTTCTTCTTCCTCCTTTGCTTTCTTCTTCTTTGTTTCCATTTTTTTTTCTTTTTTTTTTCACGCAAATGCTTAAAACTCCACCACCTTAGGCTATGACTCCTCCTTCACTACTATATCCCTGCCCTCCTCCTTTATCACTGATGTCAGCCTCTCCTCCAAATAAAATTGCATGAAAATTTTTCATAAACTAATTACTAAGGTTTTATGTCATCTAGCCATCCTTCAAGATTTTCAGTAGTGAATTTGACCAATTTATTTTAGAAATAAAATTTAAACTTTACCCGAAATATAATAGAGTAGAATAAAAAAAATATGAATGGAGGAGAAAGTATGCGTGTGGGTCATAAGTGTCCAAACTAGGTTGCAACAGTAGTTAGAGAAGGAAAATAATTAATAATAATAATTGAATAAGAAAATATAAGAATCGACTGTAGGAGGGTTTTTGTACTAGTGAAGAAGTGTTCATATAATTAGTATTGTGAGTGTATATGTATTATCAACGTTATGCGCATAAAATTCTTTTATGATGCCGAGAATTAGATTTAAATTATTAGTGTTTCCGCCACTTGTAGAAATAAAAAGAGGTGAAAGTAAGTAACGGGCAAATTTTTGAACCGAGCTTTGAGAACGTAGTCTAACCGTGTGGTGGAGTAGTCGAGCCTATGGGGCAAATTTATTTCCATTCGTTCCCTTTTGTTTTGAGAATTTCGGGTTAAAAATTTTCTTAGTTTTGATTCGTTCCCTTTTCAAAATATAAATCTGGTCGCAGCCTCTGCATCAGTTTGATCGTGCTTCTGTGCGTTTTCTTTTTTCCAAGTGTTACCATCGTTTGAAATCAAACTTTCTGCAGCATTCAGGTGAGTATTTCTCACCAGACAAACATACCTATATATCCGTGATTTATCACAAGTGTATTTGTAAATTATTTATTAAATTTTATCTGCCTGTGATATAACGTATGATGTTAAACCTCATTTTAAATTGACACCTCATCAGTTGTTTATCTATTGTAATATTATTGCAGTTATACTTTGTATTGCTTATTTACTGATTAAATCATCACTGTAAGTTCCCTGTAAATTTGAGATCGTTATAGGCTGAAATGATAGGCCTGTACGATAATTATTTATTCATTTATTTATTTAATTATTTAATTTTAAATATTTAACTTGGGATTGCGGGTTTGAAATGATAGAACCCGGGGTTTTTGTAAATTGCGGATTGAAATGATATATATCCGTATCACTTGATCTAGGCTAGAAAACTATATACAGACTCGTGATTTATATAATATTTTTATGAAATGTTTCAAAAAAACATTTTTAAATAGAAAGTTTATTATTTTCTGGTTTAAATGTATTTGAAGGATTTTTTTTATTATTTATAATGATTTTTGAATGAGTCAAATGTTAAATAAATGAATGTTTATGTAAAATTTTGAGTATAACTTATTTTGGAAAATTCTGAATTTTTGTTAAGAGTGAGATTTTAGTTAAGTAAAATAATTGATATTAAGTTTTATTTTGGGAATTTAAAACTTAATGGTTAAGTTAATAAATTACAGCACTTAAATGCTGTCTTTTGTAAGTAGACTGTTTTAACCTATAACTTTAGGTGGCATTTTATAAGTGCTACGGAAACTGAATTTTCATTGTTTTAATAAGATTTATGGAAACAATCTTTGGAAAAAAAGGCTTAAATTTTGGAATATAATATGAATAAATAAGAATAAGGAATTGACTTTAAATGGTTTTAAATGGAAGAATTTAACTTTTAAATGTGAGTTGAAAGGCAATTAATTCCTAAATAAATTGAATAGATTTAAATGGTATTTTACATTAAATGAAATGACTGATGTTTAAATAAATGATGTTTGAAAGGATATTATGATATTGAAATGTATTTGAAATTTATTTTGATTTTTAAAGTATAAATACCATTTCTAAAAGTTGTAACCACAGGTTATAATAACGTTTGGTTGTTAAAGAGACGGGGATCGGATGTCTGGCATACTCTCTGTCGATACCGAAAACCACTTTAACAACCGTGTACGCGGTGGAGATTCCAGAATGAAGTAGGATGGTGGTGAGGTTTCCTTTAAGGTAAATACGTGGACCCGACTCCCGCGATTTGGCATAAGGTGGCTAAAACAGGAGCGATTGACGGATTAATGAGGTAGCACCTCTGATCGGACGCACTTCTTCGTATGCCATTCTATTGCTTTTGTGATTGTTTGGTGCGCACCTTTGATTTGGGAGTGTTGTTCGATGTGGGCGGTAGCTGCGTGCTACGCGTTTCCATCGGTCCGGATGCGTAATTGGTATATCTACCCTGGCATTGCCTAGTTGTGCCGTGTCACCTACCATAGCGAGCCTTATACGATTTTGGTTTTGTACCATACCTATGGAGTGCCCTCTGACGACGCCCATTCCGGGAGAGATTACGGTACTGTATAGACTATGGGAATATATTATGTGTTAAGGTGGAAAATGTAACGCCTTAACGCTATTTAAAAGTAAGTTTATTTTACTAATAGACACTATTATAATAGCGAAGTATTACTATATAGTAAATAGTTTAACGGATCCTTAGAGGATGGGCGGTCCCAAGCATCCTTTAAGTTACTTGCTCTATACTACAGTACACTTGAATTAGCTTACACTATATAAGTATGTATGTCCTGACTGGAGTGTTTATGTTTTATTTTACGCTCGGGTCAGCCTGAGTTGCAGTTCAGTTTTCATCCCAGAGCTAGGATTTCTGTAGATCACTTTCAAGCTGCTGGCAAACTTCCCTTCCAGTTCTTTATCTAAATTTATGAAATCAAGACTAGTGGACATTTGGATTGTTCTACTGATGATTTAAAACTATATTTGGATTAAAGACTATGTAATTTTTATTTGATTGAGACTATTTATAGTGGCTTCATGAACCACTAAGTATTTTTAAATTCCGCTGCGAGTATTCTGATTCTGTGTCTGTGATTCTGTGATTAATTATTTACTGTATATTTTGAGATTTGCCAAATTTTATTTACAACGCGGTATTTTGAACAATTCAAGTCCGACATGTGGGGATGCGAATGGTTGAAAATATCGGGTCGTTACATCCATTGCGTTCGGAATAGGGGTATAACATATAGAACGACATAATCTCATTTGGAGTTTGAGATTTTTCGGTATGTTGGACCAGATATTTTAATACACACACACACACATATCTATATATATATATATATATATATATATATCCTATTTTATATGTCCATACCTCATCAACTCAAGGCCATACCCACAACCATTGGCCCATACCCCATCCTTTTAAGCCATACTCCCCCCATCCTCTTCTCCTCTATTTGAAGACATTGTCTGTAACAAGAAGGTGTTGAAAATCAGGGTTTAAAATTTAAATTATAATTCTACACTCCTCTAAAGATTTTAGATTTGATAAACTCATACTGTGATTATCTTCGAATTTCCTCAAGTTTCACCGATCACTTCAAAAATCAACTCGACTTTCCTATTCATATTAAATTAAGTCTCAAATTTCAATTTCCATTCAATTTAGTCTTCCAAAGAACAAAGAACAAATTCAAATTTTATCAATTTCAAATACAGATCTGAATCACAATTTAACTATTTAAGTCCCGTATTTCTGTAATGTCCCGCCTTTTTATACGCTTTAAATCGACACACGTGCCAATTCAAACCATACAAAAGGGCGGAGTGTTATGGGGTAAATAAGAAAAATAGAGAAGAGGAAAAAAACTAACCAGAATCTCACAGCAGAAGGATAAAATATAATTATAAATATACAGTTCATAAAATCGTTTACAAAACATTTGATTCTTCTTTATACAATAAATATCAGAGTTCACATACCCATAAATATCAATGCAGCGGAATTAAGTAGCATAGTGGAATAATATAGTAGATAGCAATACTACAAATCTTCGTCTTCGTCCTCTGGAACTAAAGTCTTCGATCCTGAAATGCTTGGACTGACCCGAGCGAATTGAAAAGACAAAACATTCGAGTCAGAACTAAAAGATCTTATGTAAGTTAAATTAACAAAAATAAATATGAGTGCAGTATCTCAAGAGATGCTTGGGATTTACATCTCCTAAGGATCCGTTAAACTATTTACTATGTAGTATATTGCGCTATTATAATAGTGTCTAATTGTAAAATAAACTTACTTTTAAATAGCATTAAGGCTTCACATTTTCCACCTTAACACGTAATAGTCCCAGTAGTCCATCCAATATCATAGTCCCTCCTGATCGGGAAGCCACCAGAGGATACCACACGGGCTACGGGAGAAATCCAAACTCGTATAAGGCGCGATAGGGTAGGTGACACGGCACAACTAGGCACTGCCAGGGTAGATACAACAATTACGCTTCCGGGACGGTGGTAACGCATAGCGCGCAACTACCGCCCACCTCGGACAAACTCCCCCAAATCAAAGAAATCAAAAGTAAAGGTGGCCACCGAATCAATCCAAAGTCCGAGTATAGTATCGAAGGGAAGTGTCCGATCAAAGGTCCTACCTTATTAACATGTCGATCGCTCCTGTTTTAGCCACCTTATGCCAACTCACGGGAGTTGGGTCCACATATTTACCTCAGAGGAAACGCCGCCACCAACCTACTTCATTCTAGAATCTCCACCGCGTACACGGTTGTTAAAGTGATTTTCGGAGTTGACAGAGAGTATGACAACTTTCGATCCCGGTCTCTTCAACAACCAAACGTTATTATAACACTGCGGTCTTTAAAAATAGTTTACACTTTAAAACCAGAATAAAATTTATCCATTTCAAAACCCATAAATACGATATCATTTCCATTTCCAAAACAACTCATTTTGATATTATTTTTATAAACCCAAATCAATAATATCATTTTATTTCAAATATATTTCTTTTCCAAAATCATACTGCTTTAAAATTTATAATATCTGGAAACCAACATTTGAATTATAGCTTTCAAAACATAATACTTCGAAATTCATAGCTTTAAACCCATAACTTCTAAAACTTGAATGGTTTGGATATTCAAACAGTATGTAGAATAAAATAGTTTGAATTTAAAATTTACTTTATAAAATAATTCCTGCGACTTCAGAATTGTATTCCTTTAAAATTTTAGGTCTAAACCCCATAAATTTATATTCACTTTTAGTTTCAATAAAACGCTTCGATTTCAATATATTCAAACTTTGAGTATTTAACAATTTCAAAACTAAGGTTGGAATTTCTATTCAACAATTTATTGTCCTATTATTTAGTTTTGAAATATTCACAAAATAAATCCATAAAATAAAACTCAAATTCCTAACAATTAAATATTTCCTTCATTTTTTTTATACTAGAATATTCATTTAATTTATCTTGAATAAAAATCCAGCTATAAATATCATACCTTTAAATTTTCCAAGTTTAATAAGTTTACCCCAACTTATGGAGTTTAATTTTTAACTAAGCTCAATTCCAAATAAATTTCCAATTTAATTTCCAGTCTTAATTGATTTGATCTATTTAAAACTCTATGTTTGTACCATATCTTAAACCTGTAGGTGACCATATATTATAAATTATCAAACTCTATTTTTCAACTTATTTATTTTATTTAACATATTTATGCATAGCTTAAATTCAAAAATTTAACTATATATGCATATATATAAAATAATATTTATATAATATCAAAATTTAATATTTATTAAACCGTATCTTATCCAAACCATAGAAATCATTTCAAAAATAATTATATATATATACATATACCGCAGTGCCTGTATAAAATTTTCTATCCTATGGTCAAGTGATACGGATATTTATCATTTCAATCCGCAATTTAAAAAAATGCGGTTGTATATCATTTAAAACCGCAATCCCGAATGACATGAAGATGCATAATAACTTGCAGTTAATATAAATAAACATCCATTCATCCATCAAAATCATACATCCATTTATCCCATCACCATCCAAATTCAAACAATCACATCAATAAATAATAATTCATTACTGACAGTTAATTTTTCAAAAATGAGTTAAATAACTGTTTAACTGTAGTTTATATGCAATGATAAATAAATTTAACTAGCAGTTTATATGCAAAAAATAAATTTAACTAAAATTTTAAGTCTCAATTTTAAATGCAATGAATAAATAAATTAACAATTAACTGACAGTTTTTAAATGCAATAATGAATTAAATAACGCGTAAATTAATTGAATGCAATTTAACTGAGAAAATGTTGAAATATATGCCAAACAGCTATAAATAAATTTTTAAACACATCATAAATCAATTTAACAAACATAAGATATTTTAAAACTTGTGAGTGGGTTTATAACACTCACCTTTTGAATTTAAATTGAATTTAAATTCAATTTAAACCCAAATATTTAACCATCTCAGAATTCGTCCAAACCAGTGTCATCAAGTTCAGAATTTCAATACGATCCTAACAAATAAAACCGCGCGTGAATTGGTGTTCGTATAAGAAGGTTATGACGATAAATGCGATCGAAATCAATAAAAAAACAAAAACAAAAGAACACATTTTCATCTTATCACCTGCCACGTCAACAAGGGTCATCACGCAACACAGCAGAAACGTAAATTATGATTCTCCAGATACCACGCTGATAACCACGAACGCAAAACCCACTGCCTCGTTCAACACGCCCCACACGCCTTTGCCGCCTCATGCGCCCCATAGCCCACGGTCGCCGCCTCTCCAGCAACCCCTCCCACGATCGTGAACGCACAACAACCGACCGAAGCCAAAATTCACAGTAGCAGCCTATTTAGTTGAAACCCTATCGAATTTTGCCACAAATCTGACCGTCAACTCGCCACGAAACTCACATGGATGCAATCTCCTCGGTTTCCTCTCCAAAACCCAGAAACGGTTCGTCGATCCGTCGTGTTTGATTTCGACATGATGAACGGCCGAAAATAAACGAGCCAATACCAGCTACCCAGAAACTCAGATCCAAAAATGAATTACACCATCGAATTACGCTCGTCGAGAGCTTTCAATATATATTTTTTAAAAATTTTCTAAGAACTTTGAAATTTTTGCTTTGGATTTGATTTGCAATTGGATCTGAAAAAATAGAATTTTCTCTGCCATTGAGGAGGAGGAATAGAATAAATTTACGTACAGACAAATGAGAATTAGGGAGGCTAGGGTTTATAGTGGTATATTTATAGAGAAAGTTGGAATAGAATAAATGGATCGGGTTAAATACGCGCTAACGACAAAGTGGCCCAAAAAGCCCGTTCTGACTCCGGAACGAAATTGGGTAAACCCATATATCAAAATAGGTATTTCAAAATATTTTAAAACTAATAGAAAAGGTTCAGGTTCAAATTGTATCGTATGAAGAAGTTAGCTAAAATCAATATTTTCAAATTGATTTCAATTGATTTCAACTACATAAATTTCAAGGCGTTTCGAGTCCGTACGATCAAACGACAAGTCCGATCACCATGAAACTTGAAACACTATTATAATTCACAGTTACTGATCCGATGAAACAGGTTTTGTCGAAATCCGAATTAGTGGCCAAAATGGATATTTTTTCACTTTTTAAATAAATTAATAATTAATTTACCACTTTTAAATTCAATATTTATAAACTAGTAGATTTTTGTCATTTTTAATCCCTTAGATATTTATAATAACTAAAAGCAAATTCACATATCAATTTAGTGTCAATTATTCCAGTAAATACAGTGTTTAAATGTCAAATGCAATTTATCCAATTAATTGCAAATTAATTCCAATAAATTTGATTTTATTCGATTACAACTTAATATTCAACCAATTATTACTCAACTAACATAGTTAACTTTGTTATATATTTCATTACACTAATACTTCTATATACATCTTAGATTTGTATCAACGGTTATATTTAAAAAATGTGAATCTTGTCAATTACGCGTATAAATTAAGGTTTTCAACTAAATTAACAAAATTTCCTAAGTCCAATCCCTTTTTACCAAATTTGACAATCCCTAACCATTTGTACTACATTCCATATTAATGTAATATTTATTAGATTTTATTTCAAATTAACGTACAACTTAATTTCTCTTAATTGAGATCTGATTCCCAAATTTTAATTTAACATACTAAATGAAATAAACAACATATAGGTTGTTACCTATTTCCTTTACATGCCTTTATAGGTTTATTACTTAACAATCGCCGTTTAAAATCCCGTGTATACAAAAATTTTATATTTCATAATCACAATCAATCAATTACGTATTACTTTCCAGCAAGTAATATGATTACTTAGAGAACGTTGACTTTTATTCAATTACCATTTATTGAAATCCACATTAATTAATTTATTAAGTGCTTACATTTATTTCTCTATATCCAATTTGTTTCAACTTTATTTACATTAATACTATTCCCTTATTTTGGTTATTATTTATCAACTTGTTCTAACCTTATTACCTAAATTTCCGTTATTGTACCTTTATATTTTTTCATTTGAATTAAATTTTAAATTCCAATTAAATCAACCATTTCAACATGCAACTTATAATAACCGCTTACAAGTATGAATGGAAATATCGTTTATTACAATATTTTCTTAGTTTACATTAACATATTAGTTAATTCCCTTTAAATGAAATTTATATCCAGGTATAATACTTACCACATCTCATTTATTGAAATTTATTCAAGTTGCTAGTAAATAAGTTTTAAGTCACCATTTATATATTTTATTTTAGCGTTCATTTCAATATTAGTTTATAAAGTTTTTTTTTAATTTCTACTAAATTTAATTACAAAAACTCATTAATTCACCCAAATTAAATCAACGAAATCTACGCGTCGTTACACTCTCCCCCACTCAAAACTTTTCGTCCCCGAAAAGGAAAAAGAAGGGAGAAGGAAGAATTTGAATAAACAATAAATCTTATTCAAAATATTAACTTTATAAACAATAATTTACAAAATTTATTACTTTAAATAAAATTACCCATTTTATAATCACTAAATATTTTTATACTTAAATAAATAAAGTTTGGAAAACATTTCAAAAATTTCTAAGTCCAAAATTTACGAAATTTTTTGGCACAGTCTCCTTTGTACGGAGAGGCTTGGGAGAAAATTTAATATCAAATATAACAATATACAATATATATTTCAAAATAATATATATCTCAACACGGGAAAAACATTAAAATAGCACTATAAAACACACTCCGAAAACGTACCTATTTGTCGGGCAATTTACGCTTAATTATGAAACCAAAAGCAGTAGCAATTGCTTCCATAACCTGTATTTCACTTATGTGATCCAAAAAGGTTAACAATTATATAAAATGAAATATATAAGGTTGTTTCAATCACTAACAAACAAAACAATACAACAATCATCAATTGCAGCAAATAGCATACACAACAAAAACAAATCAACCATTCAAGCAAAACAAACAAATAGTTATTCGGGTTCTGTAACAACCCGGATATTTTAACGACTTTATTTAATTTAATTTAAGCGTTCTGTGTGGAACAGAAAATAATAAATGATAAAATTTTGAAATATAAATTTCATATTTGGAATGCGTCTAGTTAAATATAGCAACTAGTAAATTTTCATCCCAAAATATGAAAGTTTATTTCGTGCGTAAATTTACTTCAATTTAACCAGTTAAAATGCAATAAAAATAAAACGTTTTCGAAACTAAAATATTTTTACATAGGAAAATTCTAAATCATCTTATGAGCAAGATGTTAGTTTGTCGTTTTTCCAAATTCGGACATCTTTGGCTCCGTCGATCTTATTTTTCTACGTTTTTCATCCATTTTCCGCTATTATAAAATTCAAAATTTTATAATTAAATCGTACCACTGATATCTGTATACCGTTTTGACCGTATCGTCTAGCTGATTTCTATGGTATATTCAATACTGTGTTTTGAAATTCGATACGTTGCGAAATCCGTATAAATGTTAACTGTATCAGTCCGTTTTATTTCTCAATGACCATTCGTTATCCAATGCTTACACAAATGGAGTGTTGCTTTTATTATTTCTTGAATTCAGTCATAGACTTTTTCCATTCCCATGTCAATTCATTGAAAAAAAAATTGGTTCGTGAGAAATATTATATTTTCAAAGTAGTGTGTACTCTCTTGCCTACAACAACTCCTCTGCCTCCTCTCTGCATTCTTTCTTTCCTCAAAACCCATGCCGTAAAGCCCATCTCCACCGAGTCGAAGCCTTTTCCTATACCCTCTCTCTCCCTTTGCATTTTTGTTTCAAGCTTCTCTCTCCCCATTTTTGTTCGCTTGGCCTCCCCTTCCCATCTCCAACCCGAGACCACACAGCCACCCACCGCCTTATACCAAACGCCACCATGCCTCACCGACCCTCCTCCGCCTTGAGAAAGCGGCCACTGAACCACCACCCTTCCTTCTGCCGTGCCCAAACCCATGCACCAGACCCACGCATGTATCCTCCTCACGTGCGAGCTCACTGGTAGCCGACCCAATCATCACACGAGCCGCCGCTTCCACCTTGTTCCCCTCCCACTCCACCGCCCGTTGCTTCATGTCCGCCTTTCCATAAGCTCGCCCATGACATAGGTAATTTGCAGTCATATGTTTAACTTAAGTTGATTACTGTATATTATATTATTGGTCTATATATATTGTATTATATATAGTCTATGTTGTATATTATTAGTCTATATATATTGTATTTTAAGTCTGCACATCTTATATGTAAGGTATTGTATATATATTTGTTTGTCGTGTATATGTGTGGAATTATAATAGTATGTTGTTTCTATAAATGTATGAAGTGATAGGCTGTTACTTCTATATTACTTGATTTCACTATCGAGTGCGTATTTAAGATTTTATATTAAGTTATATATTGATGTTTGTGTTATAATGTTTTCATATATATGTTACTGAATAGGTTATATAATGGTTTGCATATGGTTTTATGAAAGTAACTGTCGCATATATATTGAATGCGCAGCCGAGTTCTTTCTTTTGCAGATTTTACGTTTTGTAAATTGTGTTTACAAAACATGTTTTTATATATATATATATAATATTTGGTTTACAAAGTATATATATATTACAGTATTCAAGATTTTAGATAAAGTAGTGTATGTCAATTTAAATTTGTATAATTGTGTATAAGTTTTGAGATACATATGTAGGTCATTGAGTATTTAAGCAGTATGTACATATATATTTCCAAATTATGTCTAGAACTGTCTTGTTTTAAGTAAGTTATATTTCGTATTTAGGGTGGGTAGCAGTCTGCATGTGTTGTCTATAGCCGCATGTACATTGAGTTTGCGTATTCTCTGTTTGATTTGGACATGTATTCATTTTGATATATTTCTTACTGAGGAGTTAATTATGATATTTGTATATTGTTTTATAAAGATATCATGTATATAAATTTCAAATTTCAAGTTTGATAGGTTAATAAGATCTGTTTAAGTAGAGATACAGAGTTGTTTGAAAGGAGAAAAAATGTGTTATATAAGTTGTTGTATATCAGGTTACATATGTGTTTAATTTTTAAAATATGTATATATTGATATTTCAAAATTTTTGTTTAAGGTGGAACTAGATATTGATTTCTAAGTATATAAAGTTTTAAATGTCGTTAAAGGGATGCTATATATAGGCTGGAATTTTTGATTACGGTACACTTTAATATATTGGGTTATTAATAGTTTAATATTTCATACACAATAAAGTTGCTCTGAGATTTTATAAAAAAAATAAAAATAAATAGATGTCAGTTTTGTATGTGTTACTAGTTATATAAATCTTTGGGTTAGGTTATATATTGGTTGCGTATAATAGTTATACTGGCGGTTTACGTAGTTGTTATAAGTATATATTCCTTTTTACTATACAGATACTCTATTTTATATGTGTTTATTATTATATAAACTAATATGTGATTTCATGGAAATAATAATAATAATAATATGTTTAGCGTTGTTGTTCTGTCAAATCTATTCTGATTTATTTATCGATTATGTTATCAGCCTTATCCGTCGTGCCTGTTCTCTCCGTCGAATCATGTCCAATTTGCTTTATTTTGAAGTTCGTGTTCGGATTTATAACTCACGTCACTGTCCGTCCTCTCTAGCCTCGAAAGGTGAGCAAATCACTCTTGATTAATGTTCTTTTATTTTTTAAATTTGATTTCAATTGAAACGACAATTGAAATATGCGATTGTTAGTTAATTACACTGCTATATATGTTATTACCTGTATCTGTTCACCTATGACATCTGACCCCATTATCTGTTAATTATTATGCGATGTTAATACAGTTTGGTTGATAATTGATTGATTGATTGTTGTTTATATTCGATGTTAAATAGTAATGTATAAAGTGATAAATATTATGCAAATTGAATTCGACGTAGGATAGTTAAAATTTTGAATCGACATATGTGTTGAATTTGATTAGTTAAATTTGTATAATATGACCCATTTAAATGTTAAATTAATTGACACGTAGGATTTGATAAATTACACCTTGAACCATTGAATGTGTGTTGTTTAAATTGATGAAACTGAAATTGAAATTGAATGACAAGTGAAAAACCGTAATGTAATAATCTTTAATCTACATGAAATGATAGTGTAGATTCTAGGAATAATTATATTAATTTGCATAAATAACAAATGTAAATTAATTCGATTATTTCGGGATTATTTGAATATTGTTGAATTGTTATGAATGTATGATATTGCTTGTTTATTTACTTTGACACCATCCCAGTTATCACACTACAAGTTCCTTTTTCTATGCTTTGATTTTTGAATTGAAATGGAATCGGGTTGAAATGATAAATACCCAAATGAACTTGACTTAGGATAGAAAATTAAATAAACCCGATTGGTCAATAATTTGATTTGGAATAAAATAAAGATTTTATTTGAATAATAAGGTTTTGAAATAAAATTGGAACGTAAATTTTGATAAAAAGGAAAATGTAAATATTGAAAACTGAACAAGATATTAATGTAATTACTAATGAAAGGACGTTGTTTTGAAATGAATTATTTAACAATTAAATTTAGAATTATTCATTGAATTAAGTTTGAAATGATTTAATAATTAAGTTTGAATTTATAATCAAGTTTGAAATTATTAAGTTTTGAAATTATTAATAATTATTTAATAATTGAATAAGATTGAATTATTTGATAATTGGATAAAAATTGAATTCTTTGATAAGAGAAATTGAACTTTTGAATAAGTGAATTGGAACGGCGTAAATATTTGAAATTGAGTTTCTTTGTTAATTATGTTTTGGAAATTATTTAAGTAGGTAAATAAGTGAAATTGAATTTCTTTAACAAGAAATAAAATGTGATTTATTGAAATTAATGTAAGACTTGTAATTTTGAGAAATTGATTTGACGAATCTAATTTAGTTAAATTTGAAGTTTTGATATAATGAAGATGAACGTAAGTAATTGATTTAATGAATTGGGAATTAAGAAAAATTGTTTTGAATGATAAATTAACTCAACGAATATTGAATGAAATCGATAAATGAATTTAAATTGGTTTGAATGTTGAATTTAATCATTTAAAGGATTTTCGGAATAAAACTTATATGTGAACTTGAATCAATATTTGAATTTTTTAAGTAAAATTGAAATTGAATTGTAAGACTCTGAAATGGTAATTTGGGAGTTTTGAAACGTAGATTTGGAAATTGATTTTGAAAGACAAATGAAGTGTTGATTTATAAATTATAATGGAAATTGAATTTGTTCTGTGTTTTGCTTTACGCTCGGGTCAGACTGAGTGGTTCAGCTTTCAAGACTCACCTTGGAGTTGGAGCTTCGCTTGGAGATCCAGCTATTTATCCAGCTTTCAGATATCCAGTTGATTTTAAAGATGTATTCTGATATTGTATTTGACTATTGTATTCGAGACTTCTGTTGTAACTTATTTAACTCTGATGTATCTTATATATTTATATAGTAGCTTCATGAACTATTATCTCTTTTACTTCCGCTGCACATTATTACTCTGTGTCTGTGGTTCTGCGATTATTTATTTACTGTATATCTGAGTTTTGCCAAATTTAAATTAACAATTCGGTATTTTGAATTATTCAAGTCTGACATGTGCGGATGCGAATAGTCCAAAACAGCGGGTCGTTACAGTTGGTATCAGAGCTTTTGGTAGCTCTAGGCAAATTTAGCATATAAGGTAAATGTATTTACAAAATCACTCCCACTCGAGTTTCAATCTCTTCCTTTTGACTCAATTCCTTTGAATTTTGGAACGTTCACACGGTTTCGAATTTCATTCTTGTCCCTCACTATTCGTCTTCTTTCAATTTTGGAGTATCCCATAACTCCACTTCGAATGATCTTTATAATGAATCGGCGGTCTCGCCAATCTTCGAATTATTTGTAAATGGGTGAAACTCCTTTACAACAGGCATTGATTTACCGGAGATTTCTGTATCCTCGGTTTACGATGCTATCTATTCCTTGCTGTACCTGAATTCCATCTCTTGAGAAAGAATGTTGATTTACCTCGGAATTCAGCATCGATCTTATTCTTAAACTTACGGTTGACCCAGTTAAGGTTGCCCGTGAATTAAATAGGCTTATCCATCTTCCGATTCTGTTAATTGAATCATTTTAATCTTTTCTTTCGAACTTCTATCTGAATCAAAATTCTCTTGATTTGATTTCCATCAAAATTTGAATCTCTATACTTATTTTCAAATCCATTCTTGTATCGTCGGGTGAGGAATTGTACTTGTAAATTAATATTAAAAATGGTTTACATATATTGTGTTGTTTGAGTTGTTGATGTTGATTTGGGTTTTCGATCGATTCGTCTGATCAACGCTATCGATAGGATTTCCAAAACGCTTGAGCAAAGCAAACCGACACAATAATATTTTCAAATTGGTGAATAAAATGGTTTTGTATAATTATATTATATATAAGCATAAATTTTTCTGAAATTAAAATGTTAATGAATCTGTCGTCCAAAATGTGAAATTTAATTTTCATTTATTGCTTTATAAACCATTGACTATTTCATAATATAAATAAATGAATTTGTAAACTCGAGTATAACCTGATTGAAATTTGAAGTAAATTTAAATTAGAATTTTAGAATTTAATTTTCGGTGATTTCAACTTTGATTTGAAAGCTTTGAAGTCTATAGTATTTAAAATATTTCAAATAAAAATCATTTCAAAGAATTTTAAAAGTTTAAATCAGGGCTCTCCTATTTTGTCGCTGGAAAATAATTTCGGTGATGGCGACCTCATCATCGACATTCATTTTCGGGTTTCGTAGTGGAGAGACTATTCTGTAGCTTTGCTATGGTTTGTTTTGAAAAATAAATTGATTTGAATTTCTTAAAGTGTGATTGATTTGTAATATATATATTGATATATGATTTAAATCTGATTTGTTATATCATATATATTTATTTACCTCTAAATAAAATTGAAGCTACTCGAAAATTTAATTCTTAAATTTATGTTAAAGGATAATTTCAATTATAAAATGAAATCGAAATTTGAATAAAAATTTAAATCTGAACAATTAAATAGAAATTTTAATTGGATAATACACAATTGCATAATATTTAACCCACCTAAAATTTCAAAGGTTAACTATGTAATTGAATATTATACAGTGTAAAATGATGTTAAAGAAATTTATAAATGACTTGAGTGGTTATAATAAGTGTAAATATACTTAATATATAAGTGATAATATATATCAAGTAGAATAAATTAATAATAATTTGAAATAAAAAGAACTAAATTTGTCGAATATAGTATGATTATAATAAATGACCATTCAAATTTATGATCTTTGAAATTGTTAATTTAAGAAAATTGAATAATATACAATCTAAATTGTCTTTATAAATAAAATTTGAGTGCATATAAAAAGGTTATACACTTTAAGTTTAATAATAAATTGGTTAATAGAAATAAATAGAATACTAGGTTAGTTGAATAACAACTGGATTAATAAAATAAATTGTTGTTTGAAATGAATTTTGTAATAAACAATGATAAATTGAAATAAACCAAGTTAAGGAAATTCCTTGAGTATAAAGACAATTGTTGAATATAAACAAAATTTAAATTGAAATTTATATGGTTTAAATTAATTATTTATAAAGTAATTCAAGTCTATTTCCTTTTGGTTGTTCCTATTCTCCTACCTACTTCCTTTTCGAGGATGAAAAGTTTTGAGTGGGGGAGAGTGTAACAACCCGGATATTTTAACGACTTTATTTAATTTAATTTAAGCGTTTTGTGTGGGAAAAAAAATAAATGATAAAATTTTGAAATATAAATTTGATATTTGGAATGCGTCTAGTTAAATATAGCAACTGGTAAATTTTCGTCCGAAAATATGAAAGTTTATTTTGTGCGTAAATTTACTTCAATTTAATCAGTTAAAAAGCAATGAAAATAAAACGTTTTCGAAACCAAAATATTTTTACATAGAAAAATTCTAAAACATCTTCTGAGCAAGATGTGAGTTTATCGTTTTTCCAAATTCGGACATCTTTGGCTCCGTCGATCTTACTTTTCTACGTTTTTCATGCATTTTCCGCTATTATAAAATTCGAAATTTTATAATTAAATCGTACCACTGATATCTGTATACCGTTTTGACCGTATCGTCATGCTGATTTCTACGGTATATTCAATTCTGTGTTTTGAAATTCGGTACGTTGCGAAATCCGTATAAATGTTAACTATGTAGGTCCGTTTTATTTCTCAGTGACCATTCGTTATCCAACGCTTACACAAATGGACTGTTGCTTTTATTATTTCTTGAATTCAGTCATAGACATTTTCCATTCCCATGTCAATTCATTAAAAAAAAAATTTTGGTTCGTGAGAAATATTATATTTTCAAAGTAGTGTGTACTCTCTTGCCTACAACAACTCCTCTTCCTCCTCTCTGCAATCTTTCTTTCCTCAAAACCCACGCCGTGAAGCCCATCTCCACCGAGCCGAAGCCTTTTCCTATACCCTCTCTCTCCCTTTGCATTTTTGTTTCAAGCTGCTCTCTCCCCATTTTTGTTCGCTCGGCCTCCCCTTCCCATCTCCAACCCGAGACCACACAGCCACCCACCGCCTTATACCAAACGCCACCATGCCTCACCGACCCTCCTCCGCCTTGAGACCGCGGCCACGGAACCACCACCCTTCTTTCTGCCATGCCTAAACCCATGCACCAGACCCACGCATGTATCCTCCTCACGTGCGAGCTCACTGGTAGCCGACCCAATCATCACATGAGCAGCCGCTTCCACCTTGTTCCCCTCCCACTCCACCGTCGGTTGCTTCATGTCCGCCTTTCCATAAGCTCGCCCATGAAATAGGTAATCTGCACTCATATGTTTAACTTAAGTTGATTGTTGTATATTATATTATTAGTCTATATATATTGTATTATATATAGTCAATGTTGTATATTATTAGTCTATATATATATATATATATATTGTATTTTAAGTCTGCACATCTTATATGTAAGGTATTGTATATATATTTGTTTGTCGTGTATACGTGTGGAATTATAATAGTATGTTGTTTCTATAAATGTTTGAAGTGATAGGCTGTTACTTCTATATTACTTGATTTCACTTTCGAGTGCGTATTTAAGATTTTATATTAAGTTATATATTGATGTTTGTGTTATAGTGTTTTCATATATATGTTACTGAATAGGTTATATAATGGTTTGCATATGGTTTTATGAAAGTAACTGTCGCATATATATTGAATGCGCAGCCGAGTTCTTTCTTTTGCAGATTTTATGTTTTGTAAATTGTGTTTACAAAACATGTTTTTTTATATATATATAATATTTGGTTTACAAAGTATATATATATTACAGTATTCAAGATTTTAGATAAAGTAGTGTATGTCAATTTAAATTTGTATAATTGTGTATAAGTTTTGAGATACATATGTAGGTTATTGAGTTTTTAAGCAGTATGTACATATATATTTCCAAATTATGTCTAGAACTGTCTTGTTTTAAGTAAGTTATATTTCGTATTTAGGGTGGGTAGCAGTCTGCATGTGTTGTCTATAGCCGCATGTACATTGAGTTTGCATATTCTCTGTTTGATTTGGGCATGTATTCATTTTGATATATTTCTTACTGAGGAGTCAATTATGATATTTGTATATTGTTTTATAAAGATATAATGTATATAAATTTCAAATTTCAAGTTTGATAAGGTTAATAAGATCTATTTAAGTAGAGATACAGAGTTGTTTGAAAGGAGAAAAAATGTGTTATATAAGTTGTTGTATATCAGGTTACATATGTGTTTAATTTTTAAAATATGTATATATTGATACTTCGAAAATTTTATTTAAGGTGGAACTGGATATTGATTTCTAAGTATATAAAGTTTTAAATGTTGTTAAAGGGATGCTATATATAGGCTGGAATTTTTGATTACGGTACACTTTAATATATTGGGTTATTAATAGTTTAATATTTCATACACAATAAAGTTGCTCTGAGATTTTATAAAAAAATAAAAATAAATAGATGTCAGTTTTGTATGTGTTACTAGTTATATAAATCTTTGGGTTGGGTTATATGTTGGTTGCGTATAATAGTTATACTGGCGGTTTACGTAGTTGTTATAAGTATATATTCATTTTTACTATACAGATACTCTGTTTTATGTGTGTTTATTATTATATAAAATAATATGTGATTTCATGGAAATAATAATAATAATAATAATAATATGTTTAATGTTGCTGTTCTATCAAATCTATTCTGATTTGTTTATCGATTATGTTATCAGCCTTGTCCGTCGTGCCTGTTCTCTCCGTCGAATCATGTCCAATTTGCTTTATTTCAAAGTTCGTGTTCGGATTTATAACTCACGTCATTGTCTGTCCTCTCTAGCCTCGAAAGGTGAGCAAATTACTCACGATTAATGTTCTTTTATTTATTAAATTTGATTTTCAATTGAAACGACAATTGAAATATGCTATTGTTAGTTAATGTGACGCCCCACCTCTATACCCACGCTAGCCAAGAACACTACGGCGTAGTGTTGTCAACTAGCATGGAGAATAAGGCTGTTGAGGAGCGACCATCAATAGTTAGGCCTTATACTAGTATTGGTTATCTCAATGGGAGTGGTATATAAATATATTTTCTTTCATTTTTCATCTCTGATTTATTTTCTCCCATCGACATACCCCAATTCCAGTATAAAACGAACTACGATGGTTCGAAATAGTTTAGAACAGTAAATATAAAATATTACACAGATAATATAATGCGGAACACAAATCAAACGGAAAGTCTCATATATACAATAACTGATGTCGGTTACAATACATTTGATACAATACATATGACACGGTACATATGATACAACTACAACAGTCGACTAGGGAAGTTACATATACAAGTACATTAACGTATTTAATATACATGAATACATATCTTCCTATACAATTTTACAGACTACTACAAATGACGACGACTACTCCAAAAGATATGAAAGAACTTCATAGCTCTAGCAGCAACCCAAAGCAGAATATCTACAACCTGAAATACTCGGTCTGACCCGAGTATTAAATTCAAAAGAAAATAATACTCGGGTCAGTCTAATTCAAACTCAGTTATTAGTGCACAGAAGCAATAATAATTAAATAATGAATAGACGACAGTAATTAAACCAAATCAGAATGCAATTCAGAATATTGAATTGAAATAAACAAAACAGTTCAAAACATTTAAATATCAATTAAAATATTAAGTCGAGTAGGGCTGCAGTACACGCACGCGTGCACTGCCTCGCCACTACAGTGACGATGTACCCAATGAATACCGTGTGGCTGCAGTTCACGTTTGCGTGCACTGCCTTGCCACTACAGTGACGATGTACCCAATGAATACCGTGTGGTTGCAGTTCACGCTTGCGTGCACTGCCTTGCCACTACAGTGATAATGTACACAACCGGACACAAGGTCAAACCCAAATAAATTACGGTTCAACTCAGGGACAACATGAGTGTACAAAGTCAAATAATCAAATATACACCAGAGCTCCATGCAACATATAATTTTGAATGGAGGCAGTGTAACAGGCAAGAGGTTCAAGTGTAAATCATTCATCAAAAATGTAGACTGCCTTACAGCTGGACAATACTTCATAGAACAGGTAGACAAACTGTCTCAAGTGGTCAAGACAACTGCAACAAATGGTCAAACTCGAGGTGTTGGCTAGGTGACGATGCAAGTGCAAGCTACATATAGCACAGAGTGCAAAGGAGATAATCAGTGCATGAATTTTATGTAGTGCAATAGGTATGCAGACCTAAGAGCAAAAATATTCTGGAACAAATGCTCAGAGAAACTCAAGTGCCCGATAATGAAATCAATTTCACTTAAATAGAAAATGCACAAGAACGTTGTGGCAACAGTTCCAGGCAACAATAACAACTCAAATGCAAGCTATGCCATGTATGGTACAGTGACAAATTGCACAAACAAGCACAAATGTGCTACAGAGAACTTGCTACATGAAGGACATGAAGGCAGTAAAGTGCTGATAGGAAACAAACTACAATCACTGAAATGAGGTGGGTGGCTAACTCAAACATTTGCATGTGATAAATCAGAGTAGTAGAGTAGGTATGCTGCAAAAGAAAATTGCAGTTGCAACATGAATGCAATGGTAACCAAAAGAAATGAGGACAAGGCATCAATACAAGTAACAAAGGTGCAGGCGCAACAACAATGAGCACCAACACACACAAAGTCAACTGCAATATGTCTAACTGAAACAACATGAAGCTCAAATATACTGGCTTTATCAAGATTCAAGCAACAACGGGAAACATGCATGAAGTACCAGGGACTTAGTGCAACAGTGTTCACAAAGGAAACCAGGTAACTCATGACATCGAGTAAACAAATGAAGTCAGCAACTTCAAACTGCTTATAAACACAAACATGGTCAGATACACTTCAATAATGCAGTCAGCAACATGAAGTGGACAGAATCAATCCAGGCAGCAAGTACAGGGAGATGAATACAACATGAAGGCCAGAACAATAGCCTCGACACAAGTACACAAGCAACCGAAGACAACATGGCCAGGGTTAATGGAGTCACGGCAATCAGATGCCATCAAAAACCAACAGAGACCAAGGCTACGGCATAGTGCACCAGAGGAATGCAACAGTATAAACAAACAAACTCACCAAGTAAGTGACAGCAAAAACCAAAATGAAATCAGGGATTCACAGAAGCAAGAAAATGCAAGAAATCAAATGGCCGAAGTAAACACTCAAGTCAAGGCCGAAGCAGAATCAAATGAACAAGTGAATGTGCAGGCCCAACTGACTTCAGCAAATATGTTAAAATCATATGAACCAGCAAAGGCCAAAATTTAACCAAGACAAATGCACCAGAGAATCATATGTGCAGCAGTGACTATCGACTTAATGCAAAGTCGTGAAGTGGATATGATTCATGAAATCAACACAGTATAAAATACATGTAACGACCCTAGATTTTAATTTAATTAAAATTGATAATTAAATGAATTTTTGAATAAAATTGTAAGATAAATTGATTTAAATGGAAGCGAGTTTCCCCGATTCGACTAGAAAATATATAAAGTCATATGGATTTGACAATTTGCATATATGTGTATATATGAGAATATATATATATGTATATGTTGGATTTGAAATAAAATCTTAAATAAATAGTTTTAAAAATAAATATAGAGATATATATGTATATACATTAGATATGAATTGTAAATGAATGGTTTAATAATAATTGATGATAATAAGTATTACAATTGATAGTTAATAATAATTTGAATTTATAAATTTAATATAAAACAATAAATATTAAAGTAAAATAAACAATTTAAGTTAAAATAAAAGAGGAATAAAAATAAGACAATGGAACAAAAGAAATGACAAAACAAAGTTTAAATATAAAGTGATAAAACAAAGCAAAAAGAAATATAAATTCAAAATATAAATACAAGTTAATAAACAAATCTGCAAGCCACTAATATCTCCAGCCGAAATCAAATTAGCATAGTCAAAGTAAACAAAACATATAGTCATGTACCTTGCAAAAGAAAGAATATAAAATATGAAACCAAACAGTAAATTAAAATGGAACTTCATTTCTATTCAAAAGAAAACAAAATAAATAAAGTATACATACATAAAGTAAGTAAACATACTAAATAAAAATCTAACATATAATAATAATAAAAGACACTTCATTAGATTTCAAAGTATATGACCAAACAAAATATATTAACATTTACACTTAGCAAATACATGCAAGTAGAAAACAAATAAATAAAAACAATAACAAGTAAACATACCTATGAAGCCACAAGACAGTGCAAACACATTGCATACAAACAAATCTAAAATGGGCAAATAAAATCAAGTATATAAAGAAAGAAACAAAATAAAGTATGTAGAGAAGTTAAATAAGCAAGGCAAGCAAAAGAAAATCTATCAACATAAAGTATAAAAGCTGGGTAAGTATGAAACAAGAAAAAAAAATCATTAAGCTGTAAACTTAAAAAGAAAAAGAATATGTACAAAAACAATTAAATATAAGAATCATCTCTGCCGAGACAAGTAGGTATGGCTGAAGTAAACATAAGTAATGCAGCCTATAGAGTTGAAAAGCAAGACATAAAGTACTAAGGCATGTAATGCCATTATCTTTAGTATACAAGATATCAGCCGAAATGAAGAAAAGCAAATAAGATAAGTATAAAATGTACATAGTAACAAATGTTAGCCTCCGTCTACTAGCAAATATGACTACCTATAGTACAAGTATTTGTACTAGAAAGAAAAAAAAAAATACATTACCCTGTACAGAGTAATATCATCACCTGTAAGCCTCATTTCCATATATACATCCTCTCCTCATTTCAATGTCGTTCCATTCCAGCTGAGCAGAAAATATGAAGCAAATATCATATTCACACTTAAACAAAAATTCAAACTATTTAAAGCTTCAGGCAGCTAAAAATACAAATTGGATTGCTTCTCTGTCTATCAAGTTTTTATTTCTGCTTCATCAGCCATGTGAGTAACATCACCATTTTAAATTGTTAAGTATATAATTTGGTTGCCTGTTTATCTTTGAAGTATAATATGCTTGTGAATATATTTTAAAAATCTTTGTGTTTATATATGTGTACTGGTGTGTGCAATAGTGATCTGGATTCTTCCCCTCTGATTTTAGTTCCCAGGCTCAACTACTAATCAAACTTTACATTCTCATTTTAAATCTTTATTAGTACTTAAGTTCGAACAAAATATGTTTGAGTATCTTTGTTTTAAGTTTAAAAGTTTGTTTAAGGTAAGCTAATTTATTTTGGCTTCTGGAAAAAAAAATGAAACAACAGGGGAAAACTTAAAGAAGTAAAAATTAAATTTTTATGATTCCTAGATTCAGGTATATGAATCAAAAGATAAAGCTTAAACTTGATTTTCAAAACAAAAATGAAAATTTTTAGTTGAGAAATAAAGAAGCAGTTTACAGATGAATAAAAATCACCTTTTTACAAAATTCTGTTGATTTAATCAATTGTTGATGCCGAAATTTGCTATGAAGCTAGATCTTTGATTCGTCGATATAGGAAAAATGTTGGAAAAATTTTCAAATGCGAAAATTTGTAGCTCGAATCGAATGTAGGGTTTAAGGCCAATGATTTTGGATTCCAGGAAGCCTCGTCAGCACCACCACGTCGATGCATCGGAGTTCAAAGGACCGGTGGGGATAGCGGCACGTGATCGAGGCGAAGCTTCGGTCTTGATGGCGAGCCCTCTAGTGGAGGTGGGCGGCATTGTAAAGCAATTTTCAGGTGTTCATTTAGTTCCAGTGGGATGTTATCAGGCTCGATTTTGAACCACGGCTATAACATGGGTTCTGGATGCTCAGAGGAGTTGAAGGGATCATTGGTGACTCGTGGGTGTTCGCGATGTTGGTCAGAAATGGCTTCGGTGATCGTGCAAGTGTACGCGTGTGACGACCGCCCATGACTCCCGCACCATAACAAGGAAATAATGCGCTGAAAGGCATGCCAGGTAGCCATGGACGATAGTCGGGGTAAAAATAAAACAGAAACTCTATCGCATAACTCACAGCGCATGGATAAAATACAATAGAGAAATATATATATAGTGAAGCTTCATAACAGGAAATCATCATATAAGCATCACAGTAGTTTGATACAATCATCCAGGCAAATCCATACATCAAAGCCTCACTACATAGCACTCAGAATATATACAAGCAGCGGAACACCCAGTACAAATAGTAAGAAAACTAATATGCAAAGCCTCCTGCTCGTCTTCGTCATCATCAGCGTAGATCTTCAAGAACAGCACCTGTCACCTGCTACCTAGTCTGCCCATCCCAACATGGATGAACAGCCCAAGGTAATAAGAGGAGACATAAAACCTTGAGTCAGACAAAGTCTTAGTGAGCAGTAAATTAACTACCAAACATACCAAAAGAGCAAAAGGGATAAAAGGAATAGGAACCAAACCATCCCACTCCACCTCTTTCTACAGTGATAGCCCCCAGACACACACTAAGGAGAAGCAAGCATAACATAACAGATAATTAAGGTAAAGCAATAATCACTCGAGTCAAGGGCGATGTTTTCCAAATACAAACCCCCAAGGCCTAAACCAAGATCAGATAAGCACCCAGAAAATACCGCTCTTGAGACCGAATGATAATACAACCAAACATCCATGACTCTGGCTATCACTGTTATCATTGCCATGATTTCACCGTTAATTGAATGACCACCTGTCAAGGGCTAATGGTAACCCCGGTTCTAGACATAACTCCGCACGTCGTCGCAGCCCGTGCCTAGGAATTTTCGCAACTACCCAGAGTACTAGCACGTCGTCGCAGCCCGTGCCTAGGAATTTTCGCAACTACCCAGAGTACTAGCACGTCGTCGCAGCCCGTGCTTGGAACGTCGTCGCAGCCCGTTCCAACGTACTCTTGCTTTGAGCATGCTAGAACCTTCAACAACGATAAGATCTTAGCCTCCTAGTCATCCTCCTCGACGACTATTTCCATACTAGCTCAAGCGCCTCTCAAGCTAACCATTATCACCTACCCGGATCGCATTACCGAGTTATCAACATAACTTTGCACGTCGTCGTAGCCCGTGCTTGGAACGTCATCATAACCCGTCCCAACTCAACATCATGGTTTGCCTCCTCGCATCATGGCAAAGTCCCATCTCAACATCATCCAATCCATACATATGAGCTTCAACATCCGCTTCATATGCCATAAGCAGCTTTCACCATTCAAGAGCCTTTCCACTTAGCTTTCGAATCATCTTCAATCATCTTGTTCCAAATCAACTACTAGCTAACTTGGAAACAATCAAATCAATCAAACAATCAATCATTTAAACAAGATCTAATGAGCAATATCAACTATAATGGCAATTTCGTAAATAAATGAGCATAAGTCTAACATGCATGAATCATAGGTTTTTAGCATAGATCTATCAAATATAAAACATGGGTTTTGTCTCTAATACTTGATAAATGAACATGCATAAGTAAACATCTTCACAAACAATGAATCTACACTTGGATCTAAGGAAAATGCACAAAATCACTATCTACAACACTCCAACAAACCACCAATCCAATATACTCCTTTGGGTCCGCGTGAGAGATAACTACCACTCACCAAATCACCTAAACACCTCAAAAACTAAACACTTCAGATCTGGACAGCGAAGATCAAGGCTTGATCCGGCGAAATCTCGCTTAAAACGATGAAATCTAGCTTCGTTGGATGAAGATCTTCAACTTTGGCCCTTGAATCTTTGATCTCGATCTTCGATCTTGGATGGATGTTAGAACTAGATTGAAATGAAGAAAAGAAGACGAAGAAATGTTGTAGTCGAGCTCTCAAAATGGCAGCACTTCGTCGCTTCAAAAACCGGTGCCAAAAAGTGAGCCAAACCCCTCTATTTATAGGCTGAAACCACTATGAGTCGTCGCCCCTTAGGTCGTTGCCGACCCACCCCTTGAGTCGTCCCCGACTCATCATCATGCCGACTCAACAAAACACAGGGCCTCACGTCTAACCTATACGCGACTCACCCCAGACACGACTCAACACCCCTAACGACCTAACATCCTTAACCCGTGTACGACCTACCCATAGCCGACTCAACAATCCAACCAATACGGCCTAACGACTTAACCCTTCCTGCCGACTCAACCATTCACTCTTATGGCCGACCTAAGCTCTAACCGACCTATGACCAATGACTTAACACACAGCCGCTAACACTCCCAAGTCCTAAGTCGTATGACGACTCAACTATACACACACGACTCAGCTATAATGCCGACTCACGACTCAACAGAGACTCCGACCCAACAACTCAAGACTCCCTAACTCGCTACTACCTATAGGTCAGTCAATCTCCTAACTTGGTCAACACACTTAAGTCGTAACTCGTGCACGACCTATCACTTGACACCACCAAGTTGCTAACCCTTAACTCGGCTAAGCCTATGGGTCGGTCACGAATCAATACTCACACGAGCTAACTTCCACACGACTTAGGCTAGAGACAACATAAACAACACTAACAACCTGTAAATTCTACGATTTATCGACACGTAAAATACGGGTCGTTACATTCTCTCCCCCTTAGGAATTTCGCCCCCGAAATTCCTAGCAAACAACAGCAATCAAAGATTTTCCGCATGCCTACCATCCATAGCAATCAACAAACCATGCATCCAATTCGAGCCTAGCATGCAGAATTCTAAGACTTAGAACAAGCTACAAATTCATGAGATGTCACGACACTTTAGGGCCATACCTCGAAGAGTCCGGGATGAGCTGCCTTCATCCTCTCTTCCTCCTCCCACGTACAGTCGTTAACATCATCACTCCATTGTACCTTGAGCAACGTAATCGTCTTCCTCCTAAGCTGTTTCGTGTCGGTCTCAACAACACGAAGCGGCTTACGAGGTCTTCTAACCACTGGATCAACCTCTAAACCTTCACAGCTATCAGCAGAAACCACCGTAGTTGGGTCGTGCACATACTTCCGTAGATAAGATACATGAAAACATTGTGCACACCCGCCATCTTTTCCGGTAACTCTAGTCTATAAGCGAGCTTTCCAATTCGCTCGATAATCGGGAATGGTCCAACAAATCTCGGAGTCAATTTCCCTTTCTTCCCGAATCTAATAACACTCTTCAAAGGAGAAATCTTCACAAAAACCATATCACCTACGTCGAATTCCAAATCCTTTCGACGATTATCGGCATAACTCTTCTGACGATCTTGGGCTGCTTTCATTCGTTGCCGAATGATCTCTATACAATCCGAAGTCTGTCGAATCATCTCTGGCCCAAGTATCAGCTTTTCTCCAGTTTCCAACCAACATGTCGGAGAGTTACACGGTCTTCCATATAATGCCTCATATGGTGCCATTCCAATACTCGACTGATAACTGTTATTATATGCAAATTCCACCAAATGAAGATGATCTTCCCATGATCCTCCGAAGTCCAAGACACATGCTCTCAAGAGATCTTCCAAAACTCGGTTGACTCTCTCAGTCTGACCATCTGTTTGAGGGTGATAAGCTGTACTCAAACATAACTTGGTTCCCAAAACTTCCTGGAAGCTCTTCCAAAATCCACTAGTGAACAAAGGGTCTCGATCGCTCACTATACTCTTCGGAATACCATGGAATCGAACTATCCACTTAACATACAACTCAGCCAACTTCGATGCAGTCCTAGTTGATCGAACAGGAATGAACCTTGCACTCTTGGTCAAACGATCTACTATGACCCAAATCCCTTCATTTCCTGCTCTTGTCCTAGGTAGACCATCGATAAAATCCATCGACACTTGCTCCCACTTCCATGTAGGAACCTCCAATGGCTGAAGTAATCCACTAGGCTTCTTCTGCTCAGCTTTCACCAACTGGCAGTTCATACACTTGGAAATAAAATTTCCAACATCCTTCTTCATACCTTCCCAGTAGTAAGCTCTCTTCATATCCCGATACATCTTATTTCCACCTGGATGAATTGTCAACTTCGAGTGATGACTTTCCCTCAGAACTTCATCTCTCAATCCATCTACATCGGGAACAACCAATCGTCCTTGCTTCCGAAGCCAACCCTCTCGATCGACCTCGAATCCTTTATCCTTCTCTGGTTCCAATCCAGATTCCAAATCACGGATAATCCTGACAAGCTTATCATCTCTCTTTTGGGTCTCGCCAATCCTTTCCACAAGAGTAGGTCTTATCGATAAGTTTGCCAACATCTCAGGTTCCAATTCACATCTAGGCCTGAAGTCAAATCCAGCCAAATACTCGAGACTCTTCCATTCTAAAAACATGGCTCCCAAACCTGCATGTCTTCGACTTAATGCATCAGCCACTGCGTTACCTTTTCCTGGAGTATAGGCTATACCAAAATCATAAGATGCCAGAAACTCTAGCCACCGTTGCTGTCGAAGATTCAAATCCTTTTGGGAGAACAGATACTTTAACGACTTATGATCTGTAAATAACTCAAATCTAACTCCCAACAGATAATGTCTCCACATTTTCAAAGCAAACACAATCGCCGCTAACTCCAAATCATGAGTTGGATAATTCCTTTCATGCGGCTTCAGTTGTCGACTAGCATACGCAACAACCTTATCCTTCTGCATTAGCACTGCTCCAAGTCCAGTGCCACATGCGTCGGTGTAAGCCACCATCTCATCATTCCCACTTGGAATAGTTAAAACAGGAGCACTTGTCAGCCGTTCTTTCAGGATTACGAAAGCTTGCTCACACTTATCATCCCATCTGAACACTTGGTTCTTTTTCGTCAATCCTGTTAACGGTGCAGCTATCTTGGAAAAGTCTTTGATAAACCGACGATAATATCCTGCTAATCCAAGAAAACTTCTCACATCAGACGCATTCTTAGGTCTAACCCAATCCTGGATTGCTGCCACCTTAGCGGGATCAACCGCTATTCCATTTCCCGAGATAACATGGCCTAAGAACCTCACTTCACTCTTCCAGAAGTGACACTTCGAAAACTTAGCCTTCAGCTGATGTTTCCGTAAGATCCCCAAAACAATCCTCAAGTGTGTCTTGTGCTCTTCCTCAGTTCTGGAATAAATCAGAATATCATCCACGAACACAAGAACGAACTTATTCAACTGATCTCTGAACACTCTATTCATAAGATCCACAAAATATGCTGGTGCGTTAGTCAATCCAAACGGCATTACCAGCCACTCATAAAAACCGGATGGTGTCCTGAAAGCAGTCTTTGGCACACTATCCTTCGCCACTCTCAACTGGTGAAATCCCGTTGCCAAATCCATCTGAGAAAACACCTTAGCCTCATGAAGCTGATCAAACAAGTCATCTATTCTCGGCAATGGATACTTGTTCTTCCTAGTCAACTTATTCAGCTCACGATAATCCACACACAACCTCAACGATCCATCCGCTTTGGTTGCGAACACAACTGGTGCACCCCATTCGGACACACTTCTTCGAATGAATCCTTTCTGCAAAAGGTCATCAACCTGCACCCTCAACTCTAGCTGCTCCCTAGGCGCCATCCGCATAAGAGGCATCACAACAGGTCTGGCTCCCTCAACTAGATCGATACGAAACTCGATCTCCCTATGCGGCGGCAACCCTTTGACTTCGTCAAAGACATCCTCGAATCCATTCACAATAGGCACTGATGACAGTCCATCCCGTGGAACAACCAGCGAATACATGAAGCTCATGAAGACGCCTTCCTCATGCTTACATCGTATCACAACCTTTCGCCCTTCCACATTCTCGACTGTCACCTCCAGCCCCTCACAATCAATCCTAGCCGCATACTTCCTAAGCCAGTCCATACCCAAAATAATTCCGAACCCCGCAAAGTTCAGAACAAAGCAATCACAAACAAACGAGCAATCATGACTCGACACAACTAGACCACGGCATATCATACACAAACATGACGAACCCCCAACTGGATTAGTCACAACCAATGGTCTATCAACAATATCTGGTCTCAAACCTAACCGGTCTACCAAATCATTACAAACAAAAGAATGCGACGCTCCAGTATCAAACAACACTCTAACTGGAACACCACAAATAGAAAGAGTACCTTGAACCACCACACTCTTCCCCTTCTCTTCAGCAGTAGGAGCTTTTGAAGTTGACGGCACAGCTCCCAAAGCATAAGCTTGCACAATCTGCCTGTCCTTCCTCGGTTCTGGACAGTCCTTCCTAAAATGCCCTGGTTTATCACAGTTGTGGCATTTCGCCGGCGCCTTTGGATTCCTACAATCCTTGGAGAGATGGCCCTTCTGCTGGCAATTATAACAAGTCACTTCGCCCTTCGGCTTCTTCTGGCCATCCCTACCCCTCTGTTGCTGCTGCTTCCTCTTCTTGTTGCCACTCTGCTGTGGTCTAGATCCTTCCCTGGTTACAGCCACAACAGAACTTTCCTTAGGAAACAGACTCTCATGCCTAAGGGCTTTCTCCACAAGCTTCTCAAATGGATCGTCCAAATGATCCACTAACTGCCTCCCAAGATAAGCATCCAAACCGGTCACAAACTTCTCGTTCTTCTGGTGGGGAGAATCAATATACGATCTGGCATACTTGGACAAGGCTTCGAACTCGGAAATATACTCAAGAACTGGTCTCCCACCTTGCTTGAGCTCTACAAACCTCTTGAACAAAACAGACTTCTGAGCCGTAGAGATGAACTTAGCTTCAAATCTAACTTGGAATTGCTCCCAAGTAATCTCTTCTTCTGGTGTATCGATGGTGATAGAATTCCACCAATCAGCAGCTCTTCCCTGAAGCTGTCTCGATGCAAGCTTTCTCTTGGTTGCATCCTCAATCCCTAAGTCACCAAAGATCCTTCGACAAGCATCAATCCATCTCTGCACTTCAATAGTCGACTCTGTCCCCAAGAAAGCTTTTCCTCCAAGAGAAGTATAATCCTTGCAAAGCTTAGCAAAATCCACCGGTCTTGGAGCTTGGACTTGAACTCCCACATCCACTGATGATCCTGAAGCTGGTATCCTTCTCATGATCGAATTCATCATCGCTTCGAACATAGTTCCATAATCAACAGCTCCTTCAGTAGCACGGCTTTCCCTTGCAGCTGGTCTCCCTCTTCGACTCATCCTTAATATCTGTAATAAGAATGATTAGAACACCTTAAGTAACAACTGCATAAGGAGTTCAAATCCTTCTAAACTACTATATTATATATAGTAATCATCCATCAAAATACAATTACGTCTCTCTTACGTAGTTGTGTCAGCGAGCGTTGGCTAAAATCGATTAACCTGGCTCCGATACCAAATGTGACGACCGCCCATGACTCCCGCACCATAACAAGGAAATAATGCGCTGAAAGGCGTGCCAGGTAGCCATGGACGATAGTCGGGGTAAAAATAAAACAGAAACTCTATCGCATAACTCACAGCGCATGGATAAAATACAATAGAGAAATATATATATATATATAGTGAAGCTTCATAACAGGAAATCATCATATAAGCATCACAGTAGTTTGATACAATCATCCAGGCAAATCCATACATCAAAGCCTCGCTACATAGCACTCAGAATATATACAAGCAGCGGAACACCCAGTACAAATAGTAAGAAAACTAATATGCAAAGCCTCCTGCTCGTCTTCGTCATCATCAGCGTAGATCTCCAAGAACAGCACCTGTCACCTGCTACCTAGTCTGCCCATCCCAACATGGATGAACAGCCCAAGGTAATAAGAGGAGACATAAAACCTTGAGTCAGACAAAGTCTTAGTGAGCAGTAAATTAACTACCAAACATACCAAAAGAGCAAAAGGGATAAAAGGAATAGGAACCAAACCATCCCACTCCACCTCTTTCTACAGTGATAGCCCCCAGACACACACTAAGGAGAAGCAAGCATAACATAACAGATAATTAAGGTAAAGCAATAATCACTCGAGTCAAGGGCGATGTTTTCCAAATACAAACCCCCAAGGCCTAAACCAAGATCAGATAAGCACCCAGAAAATACCGCTCTTGAGACCGAATGATAATACAACCAAACATCCATGACTCTGGCTATCACTGTTATCATTGCCATGATTTCACCGTTAATTGAATGACCACCTGTCAAGGGCTAATGGTAACCCCGGTTCTAGACATAACTCCGCACGTCGTCGCAGCCCGTGCCTAGGAATTTTCGCAACTACCCAGAGTACTAGCACGTCGTCGCAGCCCGTGCCTAGGAATTTTCGCAACTACCCAGAGTACTAGCACGTCGTCGCAGCCCGTGCTTGGAACGTCGTCGCAGCCCGTTCCAACGTACTCTTGCTTTGAGCATGCTAGAACCTTCAACAACGATAAGATCTTAGCCTCCTAGTCATCCTCCTCGACGACTATTTCCATACTAGCTCAAGCGCCTCTCAAGCTAACCATTATCACCTACCCGGATCGCATTACCGAGTTATCAACATAACTTTGCACGTCGTCGTAGCCCGTGCTTGGAACGTCATCATAACCCGTCCCAACTCAACATCATGGTTTGCCTCCTCGCATCATGGCAAAGTCCCATCTCAACATCATCCAATCCATACATATGAGCTTCAACATCCGCTTCATATGCCATAAGCAGCTTTCACCATTCAAGAGCCTTTCCACTTAGCTTTCGAATCATCTTCAATCATCTTGTTCCAAATCAACTACTAGCTAACTTGGAAACAATCAAATCAATCATACAATCAAACAATCAATCATTTAAACAAGATCTAATGAGCAATATCAACTATAATGGCAATTTCGTAAATAAATGAGCATAAGTCTAACATGCATGAATCATAGGTTTTTAGCATAGATCTATCAAATATAAAACATGGGTTTTGTCTCTAATACTTGATAAATGAACATGCATAAGTAAACATCTTCACAAACAATGAATCTACACTTGGATCTAAGGAAAATGCACAAAATCACTATCTACAACACTCCAACAAACCACCAATCCAATATACTCCTTTGGGTCCGCGTGAGAGATAACTACCACTCACCAAATCACCTAAACACCTCAAAAACTAAACACTTCAGATCTGGACAGCGAAGATCAAGGCTTGATCCGGCGAAATCTCGCTTAAAACGATGAAATCTAGCTTCGTTGGATGAAGATCTTCAACTTTGGCCCTTGAATCTTTGATCTCGATCTTCGATCTTGGATGGATGTTAGAACTAGATTGAAATGAAGAAAAGAAGACGAAGAAATGTTGTAGTCGAGCTCTCAAAATGGCAGCACTTCGTCGCTTCAAAAACCGGTGCCAAAAAGTGAGCCAAACCCCTCTATTTATAGGCTGAAACCACTATGAGTCGTCGCCCCTTAGGTCGTTGCCGACCCACCCCTTGAGTCGTCCCCGACTCATCATCATGCCGACTCAACAAAACACAGGGCCTCACGTCTAACCTATACGCGACTCACCCCAGACACGACTCAACACCCCTAACGACCTAACATCCTTAACCCGTGTACGACCTACCCATAGCCGACTCAACAATCCAACCAATACGGCCTAACGACTTAACCCTTCCTGCCGACTCAACCATTCACTCTTATGGCCGACCTAAGCTCTAACCGACCTATGACCAATGACTTAACACACAGCCGCTAACACTCCCAAGTCCTAAGTCGTATGACGACTCAACTATACACACACGACTCAGCTATAATGCCGACTCACGACTCAACAGAGACTCCGACCCAACAACTCAAGACTCCCTAACTCGCTACTACCTATAGGTCAGTCAATCTCCTAACTTGGTCAACACACTTAAGTCGTAACTCGTGCACGACCTATCACTTGACACCACCAAGTTGCTAACCCTTAACTCGGCTAAGCCTATGGGTCGGTCACGAATCAATACTCACACGAGCTAACTTCCACACGACTTAGGCTAGAGACAACATAAACAACACTAACAACCTGCAAATTCTACGATTTATCGACACGTAAAATACGGGTCGTTACAACGCGTGCACTTTTGTATATGGTCTGGGGTGTGAAATTTGGAGAAGATGGTTTGTCCTCGGGTTTGAACTCGAAGGGGATGGTGGATTTTCTCGAAGTCAGGTAGAAGCGTGAGTGTCTCGGTGATGACACGGAATGGAGTAGGGTTATTCCCGAAGCAAATGTTTGAATAGTTTTCAAGCCTAAACAAAAGCAAGTTTTAAATTTTTTTCCCAAATAAATTTCTTTAATACAAAATAAATGTCTTGATTCAACTTAAATTTTGTTAAATTTAATCTTTAAGCTATTTAGGAAAATAAAAGAGAATGTTTTAAATTCGAAGGTTAATGATATTTAAGTTTATAGATGATAATTGATAATTTGAATGCTTTAGTTCGTTTTGTTAAAGTAAATTATACATTTTTCAATTATATTTGATTTCTAAATATTTTTTTTCTAATAAGTTTAAATGTTGTGATTAAGTTTTATATTAAGACAAAAGAAGTTATCTTTAATCAATTAGAGATGGAGGTAACTGAAGACAAATTAATTAATAAAATTTATTTATAAGTTAATCACTTTATGAGATTGAAAAGATTAATTTATTTATATTATGTAAATTACTTGGTACAAGTAATTAGTGAATAATTAATAATTATCAATTAATTAAAAAAAATCATTAACTAGTGATCATGAATTGATTTATTTAATGTGATTTATTAAGGACTAATTAATTAATTAAGGGGTCAATTAATTTTGTAATTGGTTTAAAGGTTAATGAACAAATATGATTAATTAAGAATAATTCAATTAATTAAGTTGATTGATAAATTAATTTATATCAAATGATTTGTAATTAATAAATTAGAAATTGATAATTAATTCATAAGTAATAAATTTACTTGGAAATAAATTGAATTGATTAGGATTTAAAAACGGTTTAATTAATCCTGCTTATAAATGACTATTGAATATTTGCCATGCTTATGAATGATTGTATTGTATGAAATGCCTTGAATTGATTATCCTATCTGATTTGTGATATTTTGTTCTGTAGACTGAGCAGTGAATATTCATTTGCATTTGTATATTATCTGTGAATCTGTGAATGGACGATGAGCGTTATAAGTTTTATATCGCTTATCAACTATATTTCTATATTCTGATATGTGATGATTGTATGATGTTGCACTATTGTGTCAAACCCCTGGACCACACTTATACACACACCAATATGGATTTCACGAGGAAATCGATTGAGTCACAGATTTTTGAAATAGTTTTAAATTTGAATATTTGAATTCCAATGTTTTGGAAATGGGTTGGGTTTAAAGTGAAAAGCTTTTGAAATGGAATTTCATAGATGAAATTTATTTTGAATAACTCGATAAAATATGAAGTTGAATAATTTGATTTGAACTTAAATTCAAGATTTGAAATTGAATTCTATGATTTAAAACTAGGGATTAAAAATGTTATACCAGTTATATATGGGTTAAACTATTTTAAAAGTATTGGTTTGGGATGTGAATAGAATTCAAGGGCTTTAACTCGTGTAAATATAATTGGATTTTTCTGAAACAAAAACTGTTGTTTTCAAACAATAAAAGCTTTCACATAAGAAATGAATTTCCAATTTGAGTTAAAATGATTTCGAGTTTGAAATAAAGATAATTTCCAAGTTATGAAAACGATTTGAAAACTATAAGTTAAATCTTTGATTTAAAGATTTAAAGATTTAAAGATTTAATGAGTTAATCCAATTGGAATGGAAATTATTTTAAAGTCTATAAATTGATCTTTGTGAAATAAATCATTTTTTTTTGTAATATAAAGATTTGAAACGGTAATTGGTTTAAACCATTTGAAGAAAAGTTTTGGGTTTTAAGTTGTGACTTAATTGAAATCCCAATATCCATATGTTTTTGAAATACTGCGCTCACTGTTCGATTTAGCCGGGAGAGGACCTTGGTGTCATATATCCCATTCCGAATATGTGATATGTCGTTATGGATAGCATTTGAAGACCGGTAGTGAAGACCGGATATTTTCGAAAACGTAAGGGCAACTCGTCGAATGTCTTTGCATCGAATGGCCCCGGTATAGAGACTCCATATGTGATGGGAAGTCCGAACGTGATTAGTGAATATCCGGATTGCAAGGACTTCTTTGTAAGTGCCTTCGGTTCTGTTCGAGCCCGGAACAGACTTGTATGGATTGTATGTCTGACATTACAAATTGAGATATAAAGCCGATTTCTTTCAAATATATTTCTGTTGGTGGCGGAGAATTTATTCTCTTAGCTTAACACCCTTCTCTGAGACGTACGAGCTCAGAGGTTATGTAGTTGAATGTTATCAGCGATATATTCCCAATTTGGTAATGTGACATGCTGAGTGTTGCTGTGAAATGATCATTGTGTTGATTATTTGTGATAGGATCATTTATTTGATCGTCTATCCTGGTGATCATTTCTATGATCATTTGTTGACCCAAAGCATGGCTTCTGTATAAAGTATGTTTTTGTGGATGTGACTTCGTCGAGCCTCACACCCCGGAATGGTCAAAACAGGAAAGATGCGGCAAGGTTATGAGGGGTAGCTCCCTTTAGGGTATGTGCATTTCCTTCTGGAAAAGGGTGGTATCATGGTATGGAGCCCAGATACTTACTCATGTTGAAAACACTTTGTTATGATTGTGTGATGATGGTGACGAGTGCTCGGTTAAAAGGTCCCAAAGGACCGGGGGATGGCATACTCGTGTCATTTGTTACCCAGTTAGGGGTAACCCGGCCTTGTGTTGGTAGAGATCCGGTTTGGTTCTAGGGAACGTCCATCCAGAGGCATTCTCATGTGGCAATGGGAAGTTCCTTGGCCTGACCATTCATTGGAAATCCAAAGAAACAATACGAGATTTGTACGGTTTTAGTTGTAGAACCTGCCATCTAATATGGTAGCTTTAGTAAGCATACTATAATGGTATCTATGCTAGCTAAGATTTATATTCTACTTTCGAAATGATTTGTTCTACACTATGCACTAGTAATAATATCAAATGTTTCTTTTTAATGCGTATCAAGCATCTTTGACTAACATAAGAAGAAATCTCCCCCAAGTCTGCGTTTGCATTGTGTGTGTGGCGGGAGGTCTTATGGTAGTCTCATTTTTAAAAGCATTGCGAATTGAATTTAAAAATATTCTTCTATTTTGATTTAGAATAAAAGATAAACTGTTTTTTTTTGTTGCTCACACCAGTCCCACGACTGATCCGGAGTTTATTGTTTCTTTCCTAAACTCTGGGTGCTTATTATTTTCTACACGAGCAGTCTAGAGTTGGGTTTTTCAGATAGCTAGGTTTAGTAGATTATCTGGAGTTAGTTCAGTCTTTGGATCACACCAGTCTTGCTTAGCTTGGTGCATCGTTATTGGGGGTTCGAGCTATTGCTGGATTGATTCTTGGAGATGGAGTTGCAGTTCTTCCTTGAAGACTATCTCAGAGTTATATTGTTCCGCTGCTATTTTATTGTATCATGTCTCTGATGTATATTGATATCTATTGGATCATCTGTTGTATCAGATATTGAATCAAAGCTGTATATCAATGTATTATTCTTTTATTCCGTTGTGTTATTTACTTAATGTTGTTATAAGCTCCGGCGAATCGGATTTGAACGGTCGAATCTATGACATTCGAATACGATATGAAGTATGGATGTCGATTTTCGAGCGGGTCAAGTCAGGATCGCTACAATACAAGTCAAACCGAAATCGAACATAATGGCCACTATAAATCATCAACAACAGACCAATTTTTATACCGTGGGAATCAATTAATCAAGCAACCAAAATCACGAATTTAAACGAGCCAGAAATCATTAAAACGACTTGAATTAGATGTGAGCGGAGGACCACTCACCTTGTCGACGAATTGAAGCAGAAATGGTTACGAATCTAGCGGCCGCGAGCACCACGAGAGACGAGCAACCATCGGAATCGAAACCCCCAAATTGGAGCAAAGAAACGAAGCCCTAAATGTTAGAAGAAGGGGAACGAACGAGACCGCCATTTTCTTCCTTCGTTCGTTTTAGGGCTAGTGAATGGGAGAAATGAAAGAAAGGGGGACGGGTTTTAAAAATAAAAAGAGAACGACGATTAGCCCTGTAAATTTTTCACGGCCCAATAATAAATGGACCACCATTTAATTTCTCAAAGCCCATCAAACTTTATAACAATTTGTAATTTAAATTTTAATTTAAATTTTAAAAACTTCGAAATGGCAATTGACGAAAATATAAATCGTTTTAACGTCGATTATGAATTGACGCGAATATCGGGTTGTTACAGACTCCCCTCGTTGAAGAAATTGCGTCCTCGCAATCATAAGGAATAAATGGACAAATGGTAACAACCATAAAGAACATCATCACAAGATGAAGAAATTAGAAATAGAAAGTTCACCATATAGAGCATGAAAGAGAAAGCCTGAACGTGTTTGCTCGATGAATTCTCTGGATTCCTAAGAGAAATCCATAGAATTTGAGAACCATTGAGAATCTCCACAAGAGAAACATCTTTATTTCGAAGGTGCTACACCCCCGAAGCAATGATGTGAATATAAGGTTGCTCAAGAATAGAAATTGGAAATCCCTAAGGCATTTCCGTAATTGGAAGACGTGGAAAACATCATGAATAGCAGAAAATTGAGTCGGTACACCGGCGTAGTACAATATAAACGCCAAAGAAATCTTTTAATTTCATAAAAGAAATTCACAAATTATCAACAAAATCTAATTATCAATAGATAATTCAGAAATCTCAAATCACAAATATTCGATTATCAAAAACGATAATCAAATCAACAAGTATTCGATTATCAAAATCGAAAATCAATCTTAAATCACAAATATTTAATTATCACAAACGATAATTAAATCTCAAATATCTAATTATCACAAGCAATAATTAAATCTCAAATATCTAATTATCACAAGCGATAATTAGAAACAATAAATATCTGATTATCAAAAACGATAAATCAGAAATCACGAATCAACGAATATTTAATTATCACAATTGATAATCAAATCTCAAATCGCAAATGTTTAATTATCACAAACGATAATCAAACCACAAATATCTAATTATCACAAACGATAATTAGAAACAATAAATATCTAATTATCAAAAACGATAAATCAGAAATCATAAACATCCAATTATCAAAACGATAATCAGAAATTACCACAACGGTAATCAAATTTCAAATCACAAATATTTAATTATCACAATTGATAATCAATTCTCAAATCGCAAATGTTTAATTATCACAAACGATAATTAAATCTCAAATATCTGATTATCACAAGCGATAATCAGAAACAGCAAATATCTGATTATCAAAAACGATAAATCAGAAATCATAAACATCCAATTATCAAAACGATAATCAGAAATTACCACAACGATAATCAAATTTCAAATCACAAATATTTAATTATCACAATTGATAATCAAATCGCAAATCGCAAATGTTTAATTATCACAATTGATAATTAAATCTCAAATATCTTATTATCACAAGCGATAATCAGAAACAGCAAATATCTGATTATCACAAACGATAATCAGAAATCACAAATTTTCAATTAACGAGTCCGAAATTAACCGAAATAGCAAACGCACATGACCCATAACCACGAGTTTTACTAAATCGTTTAATTCACTTCATCGTTTCCTTGAAAGTGCAAAATTGTGTATTTAAATAAATAACATTATACGTTCTCAAACGGACAAGTCCGGAATTAAGCGAATCAGTAAATGAAAGGGGTCATAGTCCTCGATTTTTTTGAAATGTTTAATTCGCTTCCTCATTCTTTTGAAAGCGCAAATCGTAAAAATTTTGAAAACAATTTTGATTTATATTTTGAAATATTTTGAAGAATAACAAATTTTTAAAACACGTGATTAAAATAGCAATGTCAGTAGCAACTTCGACAAACGTCAAAATTTCATCGAAATAATTGGCATCAAAATATAATACCAATGAATTTTCGTTCATCAAAAATGTCACAAGAATCTTCTCAAAGATAGAAAGGGATATCATACCCTAAACTTGTATTCATAACAAGTCAATAACACACGAATTCACCAATGCACAAGAATTGATAAAACTTATCAATAGAAATCACGAAAATTGGTGAAGCACAAATTCTAGAAATCTACACAAGAAATCCAGAAATCACAAGATAAGAGTATGAGAACTCGAACGGGAGTATGAAAACTCGAACGGAGTATGAAACTCGAACGGAGTATGAAAACTCGAACGGAGTATGAAAACTCGAACGGAGTATAAAAACTCAAACGGAGTATGAAAACTCGAACGGGATTATGAAAACTCACCTACACGCGAGCATGAAAATTCATCAACACATGTAACGCATAACGAGAACGGGAGCACGAAAACTCACCTACACGCGAGCATGAAAACTCATCAGCACATGTAACGCAAAGCGAGAACGGGAGTATGAAAACTCACCTACATGCGAGCATGAAAATTCATCAGCACGTGCAACGCATAACGAGAACGGGAGCACGAAAACTCACCTACATGCGAGCATGAAAACTCACCAACACGTGCAATGCAAAGCGAGAACGGGAGCACGGAATCTCACCTACACGCGAGCATGAAAAATCATCAACACGTGCAACGCAAAGCGAGAACGGGAGCACAGAATCTCACCTACACGCGAGCATGAAAAATCATCAACACGTGCAACGCATAACGAGACGCTATCTCATGGTTGCAAGCCATTAATTTTGACACACGAATGGCCCGAAGACCGTGGGGCGCTACCCCACATGTGTGAGTCGGAATCACACAGATTGAGGTCAAAACTAACCTCGCAATCAAAAGAAAAGTATGTGTGAATGAAATCACACAAGTGGTGTCTAGACAATCCTCAAAGCCCAAGAGATATGTGTGAGACGAAATCACACCGATGAGGCCTAGTCTAACCGAAAAGGTATGTGTGAACGAAATCACACAAATGGTGTCTAGACAATCCCTAAAGCCCAAGAGATATGTGTGAGACGAAATCACACCGATGAGGCCTAGTCTAACCGTAAAAATGATCGTCATGATCAACGAGAAGTGTCAATTACACTAAGTTAGTAAATATAAAAGTTTAGCTTCATGTCCCATAACCACTAGCTTAACTTAAATATTTACGAACAAATTGTAAATCTTCACTAGAAAATTGTCACATGAGGTTCAATCGAACAAGTCCAAGAATTAACCGACGAAGCAAACGCAAGCGTTTCATACCACTTGTTTTACTAAGCCATTTAATTAGATTTCTCATCCGAGTGAGGTAAAGGCTTGTATATACTAGTAGATTAGAAAACGGTTTGAGAAAAAGAGTTTTATATTGAAAATAGAGTTGAAAACATTTTGATAAAAGAGTTTTGATATTTACTACTAGTATTGAAACCTTTCTATTTTTAAAGTGACAAATCACAAAAATGATTGTAGAAACAATCAATCACAAGAATTCACATACGAAGACGTGAATAGAATCCAAAGAAATCGATACCAAATCCATCAAAGTAGGAATACCCAAAAATTCCTGAAATAGAAGTTATCAAAGTCGACAAAGGTGATAACAACTAATCGGAAAAGAAGAATCGATCAACAATTGGAAAAACGAAGCAAAACGAGCATAAATGCATGAATGACTTTAACAAAAGTAAAAGTCAAGTCAATGTCGATATCGACAAGGCAAAGTCCAAGACAATTTCTTTTATACCAAAGAAATTTTAAAACTATCAGAGAGGCACATGAAAACCAACAAACCATGGATAAGCAGACGGAGTCGACAATTGAAACTCAATTTGTCTCAAAGATTGATACTCACAACCCAATTGCATGGAGACTGCATTAAGTACACGAATCAGAGACAAGAATGCATCTATACAGCAGTTTGAATAAACAATGCTAGCTCAAATTGAAGTGGTACGAGTTGCAGCAATATGCAACCTGGTAAAGCATATACACAATGATACTTAGCAGTGCGTACAGAAATGAGCAAGTGCAATAGAGAATAGCAGCAATGCTCATGAATAAGAGTTAGGAATTCATACCTAACAAATCAAAGATGATCTTAAGCAAAGATGAGAGAGAAAACATCGACAAATAGTTGTAACACATGTACTATCTAAGTTATGTTTTATATTTGTTCTAAACCCCAGGCTCTGATACCAAGCTGTGACGCCCCACCTCTATACCCACGCTAGCCAAGAACACTACGGTGTAGTGCTGTCAACTAGCACGGAGAATAAGGCTGTTGAGGAGCGACCATCAATAGTTAGGCCTTATACTAGTATTGGTTATCTCAATGGGAGTGGTATATAAATATATTTTCTTTCATTTTTCATCTCTGATTTATTTTCTCCCATCGACATACCCCAATTCCAGTATAAAACGAACTACGATGGTTCGTAATAGTTTAGAACAGTAAATATAAAATATCACACAGATAATATAATGCGGAACACAAATCAAACGGAAAGTCTCATATATACAATAACTGATGTCGGTTACAATACATTTGATACAATACATATGACACGGTACATATGATACAACTACAACAGTCGACTAGGGAAGTTACATATACAAGTACATTAACGTATTTAATATACATGAATACATATCTTCCTATACAATTTTACAGACTACTACAAATGACGACGACTACTCCAAAAGATATGAAAGAACTTCATAGCTCTAGCAGCAACCCAAAGCAGAATATCTACAACCTGAAATACTCGGTCTGACCCGAGTATTAAATTCAAAAGAAAATAATACTCGGGTCAGTCTAATTCAAACTCAGTTATTAGTGCACAGAAGCAATAATAATTAAATAATGAATAGACGACAGTAATTAAACCAAATCAGAATGCAATTCAGAATATTGAATTGAAATAAACAAAACAGTTCAAAACATTTAAAAATCAATTAAAATATTAAGTCGAGTAGGGCTGCAGTACACGCACGCGTGCACTGCCTCGCCACTACAGTGACGATGTACCCAATGAATACCGTGTGGCTGCAGTTCACGTTTGCGTGCACTGCCTTGCCACTACAGTGACGATGTACCCAATGAATACCGTGTGGCTGCAGTTCACGCGTGCGTGCACTGCCTTTCCACTACAGTGATAATGTACACAACCGGACACAAGGTCAAACCCAAATAAATTATGGTTCAACTCAGGGACAACATGAGTGTACAAAGTCAAATAATCAAATATACACCAGAGCTCCATGCAACATATACTTTTGAATGGAGGCAGTGTAACAGGCAAGAGGTTCAAGTGTAAATCATTCATCAAAAATGTAGACTGCCTTACAGCTGGACAATACTTCATAGAACAGGTAGACAAACTGTCTCAAGTGGTCAAGACAACTGCAACAAATGGTCAAACTCGAGGTGTTGGCCAGGTGACGATGCAAGTGCAAGCTACATATAGCACAAAGTGCAAAGGAGATAATCAGTGCATGAAATTTATGTAGTGCAATAGGTATGCAGACCTAAGAGCAAAAATATTCTGGAACAAATGCTCAGAGAAACTCAAGTGCCCGATAATGAAATCAATTTCACTTAAATAGAAAATGCACAAGAACGTTGTGGCAACAGTTCCAGGCAACAATAACAACTCAAATGCAAGCTATGCCATGTATGGTACAGTGACAAATTGCACAAACAAGCACAAATGTGCTACAGAGAACTTGCTACATGAAGGACATGAAGGCAGTAAAGTGCTGATAGGAAACAAACTACAATCACTGAAATGAGGTGGGTGGCTAACTCAAACATTTGCATGTGATAAATCAGAGTAGTAGAGTAGGTATGCTGCAAAAGAAAATTGCAGTTGCAACATGAATGCAATGGTAACCAAAAGAAATGAGGACAAGGCATCAATACAAGTAACAAAGATGCAGGCGCAACAACAATGAGCACCAACACACACAAAGTCAACTGCAATATGTCTAACTGAAACAACATGAAGCTCAAATATACTGGCTTTATCAAGATTCAAGCAACAACAGGAAACATGCATGAAGTACCAGAGACTTAGTGCAACAGTGTACACAAGGGAAACCAGGTAACTCATGACATCGAGTAAACAAATGAAGTCAGCAACTTCAAACTGCTTATAAACACAAACATGGTCAGATACACTTCAATAATGCAGTCAACAACATGAAGTGGACAGAATCAATCCAGGCAGCAAGTACAGGGAGATGAATACAACATGAAGGCCAGAACAATAGCCTCGACACAAGTACACAAGCAACCGAAGACAACATGGCCAGGGTCAATGGAGTCACGACAATCAGATGCCATCAAAAACCAACAGAGACCAAGGCTACGGCATAGTGCACCAGAGGAATGCAACAGTATAAACAAACAAACTCACCAAGTAAGTGACAGCAAAAACCAAAATGAAATCAGGGATTCACAGAAGCAAGAAAATGCAAGAAATCAAATGGCCGAAGTAAACACTCAAGTCAAGGCCGAAGCAGAATCAAATGAACAAGTGAATGTGCAGGCCCAACTGACTTCAGCAAATATGTTAAAATCATATGAACCAGCAAAGGCCAAAATTTAACCAAGACAAATGCACCAGAGAATCATATGTGCAGCAGTGACTATCGACTTAATGCAAAGTCGTGAAGTGGATATGATTCATGAAATCAACACAGTATAAAATACAAGTCAAACCGAAATCGAACATAATGGCCACTTTAAATCATCAACAACAGACCAATTTTTATACCGTGGGAATCAATTAATCAAGCAACCAAAATCACGAATTTAAACGAGCCAGAAATCATTAAAACGACTTGAATTAGATGTGAGCGGAGGACCACTCACCTTGTCGACGAATTGAAGCAGAAATGGTTACGAATCTAGCGGCCGCGAGCACCACGAGAGACGAGCAACCATCGGAATCGAAACCCCCAAATTGGAGCAAAGAAACGAAGCCCTAAATGTTAGAAGAGGGGGAACGAACGAGACCGCCATTTTCTTCCTTCGTTCGTTTTAGGGCTAGTGAATGGGAGAAATGAAAGAAAGGGGGACGGGTTTTAAAAATAAAAAGAGAACGATGATTATCCCTGTAAATTTTTCACGGCCCAATAATAAATGGACCACCATTTAATTTCTCAAAGCCCATCAAACTTTATAACAATTTGTAATTTAAATTTTAATTTAAATTTTAAAAACTTCGAAATGGCAATTGACGAAAATATAAATCGTTTTAACGTCGATTATGAATTGACGCGAATATCGGGTTGTTACAGTTAATTACACTGCTATATATGTTATTACCTGTATTTGTTCACCTATCATATCTGACACCATTATCTGTTAATTATTATGCATGTTAATACAGTTTGGTTGATAATTGATTGATTGATTGTTGTTTATATTGGATGTTAAATAGTGATGTATAAAGTGATAAATATTATGCAAATTGAATTCGACGTAGGATAGTTAAAATTTTGAATCGACATATGTGTTGAATTTGATTAGTTAAATTTGTGTAATATGACCCCTTTAAATGTTAAATTAATTGACACGTAGGATTTGATTAATTACACCTTGAACCATTGAATGTATGTTGTTTAAATTGATGAAACTGAAACTGAAATTGAACGACAAGTGAAAAACCATAATGTAATAATCTTTAATCCACATGAAATGATAGTGTAGATTCTAGGAATAATTATATTAATTTGCATAAATAACAAATGTAAATTAATTCGATTATTTCGGGATTATTTGAATATTGTTGAATTGTTATGAATGGATTCTATTGCTTGTTTATTTACTTTGACACCATCCCAGTTATCACACTACAAGTTCCCTTTGCTATGCTTTGATTTTTGAATTGAAATGGAATCGGGTCGAAATGATAAATACCCAAATGAACTTGACTTAGGATAGAAAATTAAATAAACCCGATTGGTCAATAATTTGATTTGGAATAAAATAAAGATTTTATTTGAATAATAAGGTTTTGAAATAAAATTGGAACGTAAATTTTGATAAAAAGGAAAATGTTAATATTGAAAACTGAACAAGATATTAATGTAATAACTGATGAAAGGACGTTGTTTTGAAATGAATTATTTAACAATTAAATTTGAAATTATTCATTGAATTAAGTTTGAAATGGTTTAATAATTAAGTTTGAATTTATAATCAAGTTTGAAATTATTAAATTTTTAAATTATTAATAATTATTTAATAATTGAATAAGATTGAATTATTTGATAATTGGATAAAAATTGAATTCTTTGATAAGAGAAATTGAACTTTTGAATAAGTGAATTGGAACGTCGTAAATATTTGAAATTGAGTTTCTTTGTTAATTATAAGTGAAATTGAATTTCTTTAAAAAGAAATAAAATGTGATTTATTGAAATTAATGTAAGACTTGTAATTTTGAGAATTTGATTTTACGAATCTAATTTAGTTAAATTTGAAGTTTTGATATAATGAAGACGAACGTAAGTAATCGATTTAATGAATTGGGAATTAAGAAAAAATGTTTTGAATGATAAATTAACTCAACGAATATTGAATGAAATCGATAAATGAATTTAAATTGGTTTGAATGTTGAATCTAATCATTTAAATGATTTTCGGAATAAAACTTATATATGAACTTGAATCAATATTTGAATTGTTTAAGTAAAATTGAAATTGAATTGTAAGACATTGAAATGGTAATTTGGGAGTTTTGAAACGTAGATTTTGGAAATTGATTTTGAAAGACAAATGAAGTGTTGATTTATAAATTCTAATGGAAATTGAATTTGTTTTGGTTTTGAAATATATTAACGACCAATCGGTGTAATAATTGCGAAAGTTATTAAAGAAACCGGAATCGGTTATGGACATACTCTCTGTCTAAACCGAAACCACTTTAATAACTATACGCGCAGTGTGATCCAGAATGAAGTGATTGGAATGATATACGTGATGACTGAAGAAAGAGAACGATAATGGATAGCCTTGACACTCGTGTCAAATTGGAAATGACTAAAATCAGGAGCCGTGCCGGGCCAAATGGGGTTAGCCACCTCGAGCGAACACACTTCTTCGTAAACGACTCATTACTTGTTATTGATTGGTGCACCCTCGTAACTTTGGGAGTGTTGTTTCGCGGTGTTGCGATCGTTTCGGCGATGCGTTCTCACCGGTCCGGATCAGACGAACGGTAGTTTCACTACCTTGGGTATTGCCTCATGTGCCTTGTCATACTTGTATCCCTATGTATACGCGACCACTACGGATTTGTTTTGTATTATACCTATGGAGTACTCTCTGATATCCCACTAGTTTATGGTGGAGTTTACAGTGCTGTATAGACTATAACGCTTATAAAATGTGTTAAGGGGGATAATGGTAACGCCTTAACACTATTTTGATACTTTATATTACCGATAGACATTATCTACTTAGCGAACACTACTACATAGTAAATAGTTTAACGGATCCTTAAAGGATGGTTATTACAACATCCTTTGAGTTATTTTTTTTCAATTGTTATTTCACTTGAGTTGGATTTATTGATATAAGAATGTTAATCCTGACTCGAGTGTTTTGTCTTTTGCTTTACGCTCGGGTCAGACTGAGTGGTTCAGCTTTCAAGACTCACCTTGGAGTTGGAGCTTCGCTTGGAGATCCAGCTATTTATCCAGCTTTCAGATATCCAGTTGATTTTAAAGATGTATTCTGATATTGTATTCGACTATTGAATTCGAGACTTCTGTTGTAACTTATTTAACTCTGAGTATCTTATATATTTATATAGTAGCTTCATGAACTACTATCTCTTTTACTTCCGCTGCATATTATTACTCTGTGTCTGTGGTTCTGTGATTATTTATTTACTGTATATCTGAGTTTTGCCAAATTTAAATTAACAATTCGATATTTTGAATTATTCAAGTCCGATATGTGCGGATGCGAATAGTCCAAAATAACGGGTTGTTACAGGTTCAAAACTTTAAATTGCACGGAATGAAAAATAACTACTAGCGCATCATTTACACAACAGCCTTAGATAAAACTAAATAGATTATTCATTCATCCAATCCAAATTTAAAGTATCTTACCCAAAAAACCAAAACCCAAAACAACAACAAATCCAAACAACAGTCAACTTTACTTATTATTAATTTCATTTCATACCTTTGTTGTTTGATTTTTTTTATACAATGATTTATCTTTTTATTTTCATTTATTTCTTGCAAATTTTCATTTTTTTTTCATTTCTAACAAAGTCTCATTTCCCATATTCATTTCATGAAAATTTTCTTTTATTTTATTACATTCATTTATTTACTGCTAAATTTTATGTTCTTAAGTTTATAATCTTTTATTCATATTACTTATCTTTCTATTACATTTTATTAGAAGCAAATTTCAATTATACCAAATTTTTATACCACTAGAACAACAAATTCTTATTTATTAAAGAATTTCATTAATTACTTGCATAATATCCATTACAATTTCTTTTAACATTCTAACGTTTTGTAGTTGGTAAGTTATATACATGCTTTTAAGGATGTAATAGAAGTTACACAAGTTAATCTCTATTTCATTTTAATTAATTGATGGTTCAATAATTATATCTTTGTTTTGTAAGTTACAACTTCAAATTACCTTTAATTTCATTCATTTATTTAATGCTTACATTTCTACTATATTTAATTATGGTAACATTATAATTACACTTAAATTTATAACTTTATAACATCAATTCTTATAAATAAAGAACTTCATTAATTCATTTACTATGGTTTATAATCATTTATTTACATTACTTACCTTCCTATTATATTACATTTTTATTTTAATTAAATGTTCCAATTATTAATTAGTCATACTCCAATTTACTTCACTTAATTAAACTATTAATTAACTGGAACTTAAGAACCAAATACCGGGTTAAATCATTTAAAGCAATGATAGGTGTATAAACTATATATATATATATCCAATTCTAAATAAAATGATAAAAAAAATTCTCACACAAATCTGCAGTAAACTACTACAGTGGCCTTCCCACTTTGAAACTCGAAAATGAATGTCGATGATGCGTGCACTCATCACCGAAATTATTTTCCAGCGATAGAGAGGGGAGTACAACTTTAACTTTCCAAAATTTCTTTTAAAAACATTTCTTTCAAATTATATCAAAATATTCATATTAGAAAATACTTCTAATAATATTATTATTATATTCCAAAATCAATTGAAAGAATTTCCAAAACCCAGGAACTTAAGTTCTATATTTCCAATTTTTATTTATTTATTTTAAATCTTATTTCGACTATTAATTATAAATTTTATTACCTAACAATCAATATAATACGATCAAATATTGATTTTATAAAATTTTACTTTATATATAGGAAATATAATAGGCAAAATTATTTCATTCGCCTATATTAAAACAAATATTATGTCGGTCTGTCCTATTAGGTGTTTAGAAATCCCTATTGATGTCATATCGTCCCATGCATCAACCAGAATTTATAAATACAAAACGGAACAGATTAACACAATATTAAAACCTTTTTTTATAGCACTAACAAATATGCTCTCTCATATATACACTCAGCGACTCCTATAGGGTATTACTACCCTATTAATAAAGAGTCGGACCCCATAAAGCTAAGGTTTATCACTAAATCAAAGCTCTGATACCACGTTGTAACGTCCCGCCTTTTTATACGCTTTAAATCGACACACGTGCCAATTCAAACCATACAAAAGGGCGGAGTGTTATGGGGTAAATAAGAAAAACAGAGAAGAGAAAAAAAACTAACTAGAATCTCACAGCGGAAGGATAAAATATAATAATAAATATACAGTTCATAAAACCATTTACAAAACATTTGATTCTTCTTTATACAATAAATATCAGAGTTCACATACCCATAAATATCAGTGCAGCGGAATTAAATAGTGTAGTGGAATAATATAGTAGATAGCAATACTACAAATCTTCGTCTTCGTCCTCCAGAACTAAAGTCTTCGATCCTGAAACGCTCGGACTGAGCCGAGCAAATTGAAAAGACAAAACACTCGAGTCAGAACTAAAAGATTTTATGTAAGTTAAATTAACAGAAATAAATATGAGTGCAGCAACTTAAGAGATGCTCGGGACTTCCATCTCCTAAGGATCCGTTAAACTATTTACTATGTAGTATATTGCGCTATTATAATAGTGTCTAATTGTAAAATAAACTTACTTTTAAATAGCATTAAGGCTTTACATTTTCCACCTTAACACGTAATAGTCCCAGTAGTCCATCCAATATCATAGTCCCTCCTGATCGAGAAGCCACCAGAGGATACAACAGGGGCTACGGGAGAAATCCAAACTCGTACAAGGCGCGATAGGGTAGGTGACACGGCACAACTAGGCAACGTCAGGTTAGATATACCAATTACGCTTCCGGGTTGGTGGTAACGCATAGTGCGCAGCTACCACCCACCTCGGACAAACTCCCCCAAATCAAAGAAATCAAAAGTGAAGGTGGCCACCGAATCAATCCAAAGTCCGAGTATAGTATCGAAGGGAAGTGTCCGATCAAAGGTGCTACCTTATTAACCCGTTGATCGCTCCTGTTTTAGCCACCTTATGCCAACTCACGAGAGTTGAGTCCACGTATTTACCTCAGAGGAAACGCCGCCATCAACCTACTTCATTCTGGAATCTCCACCGCGTACACGGTTGTTGAAGTGGTTTTCGGAGTTGGCAGAGAGCATGACAACTTCCGATCATGGTCTCTTCAATAACCAATCATTATTATAACACCGCGGTCTTTAAAAATAGTTTATACTTTAGAACCAGAATAAAATTTATCCATTTCAAAACCCATAAATACGATGTCATTTCCATTTCCAAAACAACTCATTTTGATATTATTTTTATAAACCCAAATCAATAATATCATTTTATTTCAAATATATTTCTTTTTCAAAATCATACTGCTTTAAAATTTATAATATCTGGAAACCAACATTTGAATTATAGCTTTCAAAACATAATACATCGAAATACATAGCTTTAAACCCATAACTTCTAAAACTTGGATGGTTTGGATATTCAAACAGTATTTAGAATAAAATAGTTTGAATTTAAAATTTATTTATAAAATAATTTCCGCGACTTCACAATTTTATTCATTTAAAATTTTAGGTCTAAACCCCATAAATTTAGATTCACTTTTAGTTTCAATAAAACGCTTCGATTTCAATATATTCAAACTTTGAGTATTTAACAATTTCAAAACTAAAGTTGGAATTTCTATTCAACAATTTATTGTCCTATTATTTAGTTTTAAATATTCACAAAATAAATCCATAAAATAAAACTCAAATTCCTAACAATTAAATATTTCCTTCAATTTTTTTATACTAGAATATTCATTTAATTTATCTTAAATAAAAATCCAGTTATAAATATCATACCTTTAAAATTTCCAAGTTTAATAAGTTTACCCCAACTTGTGGAGTTTTATTATTAACTAAGCTCAATTCCAAATAAATTTCCAATTTAATTTCAAATCTTAATTGATTTGAACTATTTAAAACTCTATATATACACCATATCTTAAACCTGTACTTGACCATATATTATAAATTATCAAACTCCATTATTCAACTTATTTATTTTATTTAACAGATTTATACGTAGCTTAAATTCAAAAATTTAACTATATATGTATATATATAAAATAATATTTATATAATATCAAAATTTAATATTTATTAAACCGTATCCTATCCAAACCATAGAAATCTTTTCAAAAATAATTATATATATATATACCACAGTGCCTGTATAAAATTTTCTATCCTATGGTCAAGTGATACGGATATTTATCATTTCAATCCGCAATTTAAAAAAAATGCGGTTGTATATCATTTCAAACCGCAATCCTGAATGAGATGAAAATGCATAATAACTTGCAGTTAATATAAATAACATCCATTCATCCATCAAAATCATACATCCATCTATCCCATCACCTTCCAAATTCAAACAATCACATCAATAAATATTAACTCATTACTGACAGTTAATTTTTCAAAAATGAGTTAAATAACTGTTTAACTGTAGTTTATATGCAATAATATATAAATTTAACTAGCAGTTTATATGCAAAAAATAAATTTAACTAAAATTTTAACTGTCAGTTTTAAGTGCAATGAATAAATAAATTAACGATTAACTGACAGTTTTTAAATGCAATAATGAATTAAATAACGCGTAAATTAATTGAATGCAATTTAACTGAGAAAATGATGAAATATATGCCAAACAGCTATAAATAAATTTTTAAACACATCATAAATCAATTTAACAAACATAAGATATTTTAGAAGTTGCGAGTGGGTTAAAACACTCACCTTTTGAATTTAAATTCAATTTAAACCCAAAAATTTAACCGTCTTAGAATTTGTCCAAACCAGTGTCATCAAGTCTAGAATTTCAATACGATCCTAACAAAAAAACTGCGCGTGAATTGGTGTTCGTATGAGAAGGTTATGACGATAAATGCGATCGAATCGATAAAAATAAAAATAAAAACAAAAGAACACATTTTCATCTTATCACCTGCCACGTCCTCAAGGGTCATCACGCAACGCGGCAGAAACGTAAATTATGATTCCCAGATACCACGCTGATAACCACGAACGCAAAACCCGCTGCCTCGTTCAACACGCCCCACACGCCTTTGCCGCCTCATGCGCCCCATAGCCCACGGTCGCCGCCTCTCCAGCAACCCCTCCTACGATCGTGAACGCACGACAACCGACCGAAGGCAAAATTCACAGCAACAGCCTATTTAGTTGAAACCCTATCGAATTTTTCCGCAAATCCGACCGTCAACTCGCCACGAAACTCACATGGATGCAATCTCCTCGGTTTACTCTCCAAAACCCAGAAACGGTTCGTCGATCCGTCGAGTTTGATTTCGACGTGATGAACGGTCGAAAATAAACGAGCCAATACCAGCTACCCAGAAATTTAGATCCAAAAATGAATTACACCATCGAATTACGCTCATCGAGAGCTTTCAATATATATTTTATTTAAATTTTTCTAAGAACTTTGAAATTTTTGCTTTGGATTTGATTTGCAATTGGATATGAAAAAATTGAATTTTTTCTGCCATTGAGGAGGAGGAATAGAATAAATTTACGTACAGACAAATAATAATTAGGAAGGCTAAGGTTTATAGTAGTATATTTATAGAGAAAGTTGGAATAGAATAAATGGATCGGGTTGAATACGCGCTAACGACAAAGAGGCCTAAAAAGCTCGTTCTGACTCCGGAACGAAATTGGGTAAACCCATATATCAAAATAGGTGTTTTAAAATATTTTAAAACCAATGAAAAAGGTTTCAGGTTCAAATTGTATCGTATGAAGAAGTTATGCTAAAATCAATATTTTCAAATTGATTTCAATTGATTTCAACTGCATAAATTTCAAGGCGTTTCGAGTCCGTACGATCAAACGACAAGTCCGATCACTACGAAACTTGAAACACTATTATAATTCACCGTTATGGATCCGATGAACCTGGTTTCGTCAAAATCCGAGTCAGTGGCCAAAATGGCTAACTGTAACGACCTGCAAATCTGTACCCCTAGAGTCAACACTATTTTGCAACAATCAACTCAAGTGGTACAGAAATACGAACCATTTGGGTTAAAGAAGAAGAGATTGAAGAAGAAAATAGAAAACAACATCAGAATCTAACCATCGCAGCGGAACAACATATAATAGATAATAAATAATCTTTACTCAAGAACCAAATATCTCTGTTTATATATTACATCATCAGGGTACATCAATCATAACTCAATATCAATAACATGCAAATGGATACACAACAACATAACACAGCGGAATACGTATATAAACAAATACGAGAATACGCATCGTCATCCAGCTCGTCTCCTGAGCTTCACAGCAACAAATCTTGTATCCTATAATACTCGGTCTGACCCGAGCATTACAGTTAAATAACACCCGAGTCAGTCTAGAATACCAGTGTGAGAAAATCACACCCAATTTATTATTAAAGTTTCAAAAATTCTTTGAAAACAAAAGCATCTCGTAAGACCACGCCACAAATAAACATGTCGGGTTTTTACCTTACGATAGCTAAAACAATTTTTATAGAAATCCTCTGATATTATAATAGGGTCTATGTTCAAATACTTATAAAATAGCCAAAATTGTTACATCTATTAAATTCCAGCTACTAGCCACAGAGTGGGTAATACAAACAAAAATCGTACAAGGCTCGTAGGGAGAATGGATTTCCATCTAATGACTAGGCACTGGGGTCCCACCTGTCACAGTACGGGGCCTAGATCACCGTACCGAGGAGTACGCCCGCTCCCCTGCAACACAAGGCCGGGACTACCCCTTACTGGATAATCCCGAGTGAGATCACCCCGCGGTTGGGATCAGCAACCGCCCACTAAGCCGAAATAAAAAGGGACATCTAGACTGGAATGACCTCACCCTGCTTGGGTGCTACCCACCTAGCCTTGCTGCATAACCCCTAATTTTCAGTCATTCCCATTTGGTGAGGCTTGAGGTTAAGCGTTACCTTTATAGAACATATTCCTTAGAATGCCCATTATCCACCTGACGATGTTTCACAAGCATTCATCCATACAAGTCTGTCCCGGGTCTGAACTCTTCGAAACGATCAACGCATTTGGCCAACATTGATAGTCGGTTATTTAACTATCAATTAATATTCACAAACATCCATCAAACAATAAATAATTTCCCAAATTATTTATTTATCTCAAAATATCTTTACAAGATATATTTTCACTTTTCAAATTCCTTTGAAAACAATTTTCAAAACTATCTGCCTTTCTCGGAATAAATTCCAAGTATTTCTATTTCCACTGGAATCACCAAGCACAAAACTTTAGATTTTTAAAATAATTTAAAACACTTTACTTTGAGAAATACTTTAAAACATTTATTTTAAAAGCTACCTCAAAAATTTAATAAAAATACATACTATATGAATATTTGAAAATAAGGTTACTTAATAAAATATACAGCTAGATTTATACTTTTAAAAAAAACGAAATACTAAGTTACTTCTTGATAATTACTACTAAAATAGATTAAAAGAAAATACTTACTTTAGACTTTAAATATTAGAAATAATAAATTTTTACAAAACTTGCTTTCTATAAAAACAACTTTAAACCATTAAATTAATATTTAAAGATTTACTTTTTAAAACATGTACTTGGCTATCCAGAGAAAATCCCAACTTCACTCACTTAAATCAATTTCCCCAAATTGATTTCCAATTTATTTTATTTGAAATAAATTTCTTTAATTACCTAATTTATTTCAAAATTCATTAGGTATGGACTTAATTATTGTTGTTATTATTATTATTATTTTCCATTTGATTTTAAAACTTTTAACTAAAATATACAAATTCCAGATTTTTCCCAACTTTTCCCTTTATTCTTTCAATAATTTAAATCTTAGATTTTGAATAAATGTTTTGTTCTTTTAAATAATAACACTTAAATTCATCAACTTCCTGTTTATTCAAATTTTCCTTTCCATCCTCAGGATTCAGTTATTAGAACTTTAAAGTTACTTTATTTCTTTTCCAAGCCATTCTTAAATTTATTCTATAATTATTTTACTTGCAATTCACTTCTTTTATTTTCATTCAAAAACCAAATTCATATTTATGGTAATTCATTATTCCCAATTATATCAACCAAGCCATAGCATTCAATACTTCCACATAGTTCATCATAGAATATCCAATAACCAGAGCAGAGAATATTAAATAATTTAAATAAAAGTTGAGGGGTTCAGTTGGATCCCTCCAACCTGTTTTTCCTGCATCCACAGATGTTAGCACAATATAATATGTCATACCATAACACATCAAAAAATTCAACCATTCAAACAATTATTTAAATTTAATCATTTTATATTTAAATTTAAACTAAGTGAGATTAACTCACCTTATTCCGTTTCATTTGCGATCCACTTCAAATATAGCATTGGTTTTCCCCGATTTGACCTTGAATACACAATTTATATGGTTTATCAATATTCAAAATAAATCGGACAAGTGACTTCCAATTTAAAATTTGATTAACAATTTATTTGATTCAAAACTGATTTCCCCTAAAGATCTTCCATCAGTAACTCAAGTAATTGATTTCCATTGGGTAATTTTAATTTAATTAACTAATCATTTATTTAAATCAATTTCCTTTAATAAAATTCCCTTCGGTAAGTAAAAAAACAAATAAGTTTAATTAAACAAATTGATTCACCCTTATTTTAAAATTCAATTTATGACTGAGAATAAATACCCATGTATATTTATTTATTTTTTGAAACTACCTGTATGTCTATAAAAACAAATAATCTATAGATTCCAAAAATCAAATTTTATCTAAACGTCGTAAAATTAGATTATAAAATTTTAAACAGAAATATTATTTCTTATATTTATATTTTTCTTTACTGTACCTTTCCTTCTATATATATATATATATATATATATATATATATATATTCATAGATAAGCATATTAAATTTAGGAAAAATCAATACCTTCACTGCCGAATCTCCTGCTCCCTCCCAGCTACCCACGCACGCACACCCTTCGTCGTTCTATCACCACGAACCAAGTTGCCGAAACCCTAGCGTGAAACCACTCGCACAACCACATCATCGAACCCTCACCCAAACTCGCGAGCGCGACCATCCTCTGCAGCCGCCACGAACTACCAGATCGCCACCTCCCCCAAACCCTAGCCCTAAGGGAGAATCTCCTCGCGAACGAGTTCATGTCGAAGCCACCTCGAAGTCACCGCGAGCAACCCCAAGCTCACGACCAGACCCTCGAGCTATGGAGCACGAAATCCCTTCATCCCGTATGAGTGAACGTGCGCGATCCCAGGTCGTACCCCCTCTCACAACCGCGTCGCCATAACCAAAATTCATTCGTTCAATTTTGTTTTTTTTATGTTCTGAATTTCGAATTGAATATAGGGGAGAAGGGTGTGAGATATTTAGAAGGCTCGGCTTGTAATTGGCGTACACAAGAAGATTTGTTTATCGGTCTGATTTTTCTTTTATATGAATATATTTTATTTTGTTTTAATATATTTTTCAAATTGGGGAAATGAATTAGGCTTAACTGATAAGAAGGAATGGAGGTGACGTGATAAGTAGAGGAGATGGCGTAAACAAGAAGCTTGACCAATTAAATTTAATTTCATTAGATTATTATCAATTAAATTTCAGTGCGTTTATATGTCATACGCTCACACGACAACTCCAAACGCCACAAAAATTGAAATCCGATAATAATTCAATATTACGGATCCAATGGAACCGGTTTCGTCGAATTCCGAGACTGTGCCTCGGAAGGCTATTTTTTAAATTCAATTTAAATAATAAAATTTCAAAACTGAACAAACTACTGCTAATTCCCATGTTACAACTTCTATTATATTCAATGTTATCAATATAAATTTTATAAGCTTTAAATTATATTTTAAGAGACTTAAAATCTCAGATTTCATATTTTATCCAATTCAAATTATTTAATTCAATAATTTAATTGTCAAATAAATTATGATATTCGTAATTTAAGTTGATAATTAACCTTTAAATAATTAAAATCAATTAAATATTCCGATTTTAAATGTTTGAAAATTCCGGGTCGTCACAGCTATTTTTTTCACTTTTTAAATAAATTAATAATTAGTTTACCACTTTTAAATTCAATATTTATAAACTAGTAGATTTTTGTCATTTTTAATCCCTTAGATATTATAATAACTAAAAGCAAATTCACATATCAATTTAGTGTCAATTATTCCAGTAAATACAGTGTTTAAATGTCAACTGCAATTTATCCAATTAATTACAAATTAATTCCAATAAATTTGATTTTATTCGATTACAACTTAATATTCAACCAATTATTACTCAACTAACATAGTTAACTTTGTTATATATTTCATTACACTAATACTTCTATATACATCTTAGATTTGTATCAACGGTTATATTTAAAAAATGTGAATCTTGTCAATTACGCGTATAAATTAAGGTTTAAAACTAAATTAACAAAATTTCCTAAGTCCAATCCCTTTTTACCAAATTTGACAATCCCTAACCATTTGTACTACATTCCATATTAATGTAATATTTATTAGATTTTATTTCAAATTAATGTACAACTTAATTTCCCTTAATTGAGATCTGATTCCCAAATTTTAATTTAACATACTAAATGAAATAAACAACATATAGATTGTTACCTATTTTATTTACATGCCTTTATAGGTTTATTACTTAACAATCACCGTTTAAAATCCCATGTATACACAAATTTTATATTTCGTAATCACATTCAATCACTTACGTATTACTTTCCAGCAAATAATATAATTACTTAGAGAACGTTGACTTTTATTCAATTACCATTTATTGAAATCCACATTAATTAATTTATTAAATGCTTACATTTATTTCTCTATATCCAATTTGTTTCAAATTTATTTACATTAATACCATTCTCTTATTCTGGTTATTATTTATCAACTAGTTCTAACCTTATTACCTAAATTTCCGTTATTGTACCTTTATATTTTTTCATTTAAATTAAATTTTAAATTCCAATTAAATCAACCATTTCAACATGCAACTTATAATAACTGCTTACAAGTATGAATGGAAATATCATTTATTACAATATTCTCTTAGTTTACATTAACATATTAGTTAATTCCCTTTAAATGAAATTTATATCCAGGTATAATACTTACCCCATCTCATTTATTGAAATTTATTCAAATTGCTAGTAAATAAGTTTTAAGTCACCATTTATATATTTTATTTTAGCGTTCATTTCAATATTAGTTTATAAAGTTTTTTTTCTACTAAATTTAGTTACAAAAACTCATTAATTCACCCAAATTAAATCAACGAAATCTATGGGTCGTTACAATTTCAAAGCTTCAACATTTCAAACTAAACCTAATAGTTTCATATAGATCTTGATTTAACTTCATTATTATTTATTCTTGAAATATCCACTCAATATTACTTATATAGCCTTATATTACAATTCATTATATTTGCCTTCAATTTCTTTAAACGTGAATATTCATTAAATCACTAAAGTCAAAGTCATGTTATGAACTATATTTTAAGTTTTCAAATTCAATAAGTTTCGAATTTGATTTAATTAAACAAAATTATTAATTAAATACCATTCCAATCATTTCAACGTTATCTTCCTTAACATATATAAACATTGGAAATCTATTTAAAATAAAATACTTAAACATATTCTATTAATTAAATCAAACTTTATTAAATTAAATTTTACTATTAAATCTACTTTACATTAAACATATTTATATATAAAAGTATTTCCAATATTAACTAAAACCCTATATTTCTCCTAAAACCATAGAAAATCATTTCAAAATATTTATATATGGACCAACGGCGTCTGTATATACTTCTATCATATGGTTAAGTGATATAGACATTTATCATTTCAATCTATAATTAAGTATGTGTGTGTGTGTGTGTGTATATACGGGCAGATATCATTTCGACCCGTAATCCCAATTCAATTCAAATGAAAATCGCTTGGGTTTATCATCTCAACCCATAACGATTTTCTCCTATTCTAAAGTCCATTCGGGTATGTATCAGTTCAACCCATAGTGAATTCTATACTAACAAGGAACTTGCAGAGTGATAGCAGATAATAAAATAATAACAGGCATATACCATCAATAATTTAAATAAAATATAAACACTACAACAAACTGAGGTTTCAATAGCAGCATAAAATAGCGTTTCAGTAGAATATGCTATCACTGATTATTTGATTAAAAACTCATAAAGTTAAAAGGCTATTTCATCCACCAAATTGTTAAAACGCTATGTCATCAAGCCTGAGGTCATGAAAATTTGCTTCCCTCCTTCGTGAAAATTTGGTTCCCTCGTGAAAATTGGTTCCCTCGTGAAAATTTGGTTCCCTCCCCCACTGCTTTTATCATCACTTAAAAAAATAATCCTTCCGTCTCGCTACTTAACAAAATTATCGCTCAACCCTAAAATTATCCCCAATTTCTTCCTTACTTAATATTCCTCAATCGCACGGGAATTCATCGGACACTAACAAAGTCGCATAGAAAAAAGAATCTACGTTAGTACTAATCAAATCACATTGTCTGTATCTTCATTATCATATGTAAAAGTGGAATCTCCAAATTTCAGCAAGTCGATACTAGGTAAGTTTACAGTATTATTGATTGTCTTTTGATTTTTATATGCAATCCTAACCCTAATCTACTTCTGATTCTATTATATTAATATTATTGATTGAATTCACTTTTAATTTTCATTGGTTAGAGGTTGTATCTTTTTTGTCTGAGCTTGCAGGAAGAATACATTTTAGCTTCTAATTAAATTATTAATGATATTTCCAAAACATGCATTTTCAATGAATTCATTGATATTACCTAATTAGGTAAAATCAAAAGACAAGCAATGAATAAAACAAAATCATTGAATTATTATCAACAAATACATATCTGGATTTTGACACAATTAGGTAATATTATATTAAGTGATTGAAATTGGTTTATATTTCCAAAACATGCATTTTCAGTTATTCTCATATTATTTCTTTTAATAAAATGTTCAATAATATGATTTTGGAATCCGTGTAGCCCATTTATATGGATGTTTACTCTTTTTAGGAACATTATGAATTTGGATACAATTAGGCAAAACAAATAAAGCTGCCTTTAAAAGTTGATGATAATTCATTGATTTCAGTATATATTTCCAAAACAGGCATTTTATGTATTCTTATATATTTTCTTTTGAAATAATGAGTATTTATAGCATGAAAGTATGTAAATTTAGGTTGCTTGATTAATATATATATATATATATATATATATAATGTAGATTATTAAATTCTGCATTTTCTATCCATTCTTCATTTTTGTCAATTATATAGGGGCACCAAATGCTTTAAAAACTACACCTTTACACATCGTCAATTCATTAGGCATGTGCCACGTTGGTTATATGTGTATATTGCTTTACAAATTTGGTTTAGTTCAATACAGTAGGAAAGGGTGATTGTACTTTCAAATGCATGAAATAAGTGTATGTTGCTTAAAATTAACTAGTAAGATTCCTATTGATATTTTTCTTCCATATTTTCGAAAATAGAAAAAAATCTTGCCTATTAATAATTATATCACAGATAGTGGGACATAATTTATATTTTACTAAAATTTGAATCTAAACATTCAAATTTTTTGAAAAGATGTAATGTTTTGACTAAGAGAGTTAGTAAAGAATCAGAGGATCTTAAATTTCCTTATTTATTTCCTAAAAAAGTAAACTAGAAAAGTAAATATTTTCTCAGATAAAACTTTACAAATTTATTCATCTTATTCCTTTTGAAACTCTCTAAATAGAATACATTTTGTTGCTTACTATAATTTCACATTTAGGCCCTAATAATTGAACATATACAGAGAGAGTTAATTATTGATATAAATGTTAACAGATCTTCAAAATCTTTTCATATAAATCAGAGCTTCACTTTGTTACTGTGTTTAGTGATGTGATTACTCTCCCAAGTCTTCTGTATTTGTCTAAATTTATGAGGGCAATTCATGTTTCCATAGTCCAGTTTTCAACTTCATCACTCTTATGCACAGAGCTTCATTTCCTATTATACACAACTTCAAATGTTGTTTCTCGGTTGCTTCACTATTTTCGTATATTAGATTTTGTACTTTTGTACATTCTTTCCATTAACTTTGGCCAAACTTATCTTCTTTATCCTTCATTTTACTGTCATGGTTCTCGGGTACAAAAGAAGAGATATGTAAATTAATGGAACTATTGATAAGTTGGATTTCCCTAATGTAACCTGCTTCTATAAGTTAGAACTATAAATTTGTTCAATATTCTTTTAAAATTTAATTTCTTCTTTGTTTATTGGGTTATAAAACTCCACTTGGATTAGTTACTAAACATTTGTTGATGATCCATATGTTTTACATGACAGAAATCATGAAAAAGATTGCGAAATCTGAGTGGTCAGCAAAAGCATGTGTTCCTAAAATTGCCCTAAAGTATTGAATGAAACCTAGAGAGAATGGCAAGGCAGAGGTGCCTAAATGAGTGATTAAACTTCCTGGTTGGCTGAAAGACAGAAGTGGACGAACAAGAGATCAAACCGCCTAGTTCACTATAGCTCTTCAGCTCTGATTTCCAAAAAGACCACTGGAGTGAAATGAGCTGACATGGTGAAGAGGCAGAGGCAATAACATGAGGAAGCCAGGTTACATTAATGACTTAATTGCAAGCAAGTGATGAAATGGCGCAAAGATCTGGCTGAACTGCATCACGGACCAACGTGAACTAGAATCGCTGATTGCTAGACTAAACCAAAATAGAAGCCACATAAACAAGCCTAGTAAGGATCCAATAGGTGAATTTTCACATATTTATTGAATTTTTTTATTGATTAAATGATGTTTTTAATGGACGTAGGTTGATGTTAAATTTTTATGCTTATTATTTGTCAGTATCTAAAAAGTATTTGATATGTTTTCTTATGTTTCCCTCATAAAATAAATGGGATTTGTGCATTTTCACATGTATGATTTTAACATATGAGCAAGTGAGCATGGCCTCCTTTTTAATAAATGGGTTTATATAACTCCACTTGGTTTTGTTTCTTGGTTTATATAACTCCATTTACCATACAAAATGCAAGTCCATGAATCATAATAATTTCAACTAAAATATTTAAAATTCATAGGCAGTTTTATTTTAGTGTATTATAGGTAACTTTTTTGTAGTATGTTTCACGAGCTTACCAAATTTTTGATAAATTACAGATGCTTATTTGTGGAGGATTACAGCTACAATGACACGTGTTGGAGAAGCTAAGGACATGATAGTAGCATGGCCAACTGATAGAGTAGTTGTACGGACGATAGAACAAGAGAAAGAATTCTTATTTTTTGCTCTACTACTCAATTGTAACAACAGTGCACCTGATCACATATCCCCTTTACTTCACAAACCATCATCACATTCCTCCCCCAATCACCTGCCTGCACAAGCAGTGCCACAACCCAGTCTCCATTCCAACTGCTGCACTTCCATAAACCACCACTACACACTCCAACCACCCTTAAACCATCACTTCCCCTGAACATCAGACTATCACCCACAACTCTTGTACTCCAATATCCACCATCTCTACACTACATTTCCCAAACATCCAACCATCTACTAACTACCACAATCTGCCTGCACTGACATACTCTGACCACTACCATCACAAACCATCAATCACCATACTTCCCTGACCACAAACCACATTAACTTCTCTGCAGTAACTTCTCTACCTCCAGACCCTCCCCTACAATCCTGCAAAGTTCCTCCACACTATTTCATATTGCACAATTCAGATCAACATACACACTTCTGTCAACCAGATCACAGCCATAGTTCAATTTCCATAACTCAATTGCCAACTTCAATTCTGTCAACCTGATCATAGTGCAACCATTTCCAACGGTCTTACCATATTCAAGTGCATACCATATAAAAACATTCTAACCATTGTGTATGTCATAGAAATGTTGCGGTAGTGTTTCAATTTAAAATTCGTTTTACTTGCTGTATACAGACGTATGTGATGGTTTGTTTTTGGTATCTGTCTCTGCATTGCAAGTTCTTCGCTCGCAACATGTCATAGAAAATGGTCGTAGATGTATCCATTGTGTGAGTTAGTATGGTGAATGCAGTAGTGCATCTAGTTTGTTGTATGCACCCTACGTGGTGTTATGACTGCCCTAAGTAGCTCAAACATGTATGCATCCTGCGTGGTGTTGTGACTACCCTAAGTAGCTCGAACATATATGCATCTTGTGTGGTGTTGTTAGTAGCTTAGGTTTTTTTCTCCAACTCCTGTACTATAAGCTAGTTCAGAGAACTCCAGAGTGTTTTCTTATAATTCAGTTTATTATTTTCCATTTTTCTACCATTGATTGCTCGCTTCACCTTCACTTGGTTTTATATGTTTTTCCTACTTATTTTAGGTATGTGGAACAATCAATAATTGCTGTTTTGACTTTTGAAGCTGATAATCAACTACAAAACCTGGTTTTAGTATTAGAGTATCTTTGGCCTGCTTTGCTTTTGGTGCAAAGTGTTGTAGTAGGAGTTTGTGGTTGAAGTAAGGTAGATGAAAAGAAGTTGAGGACTGGGATAGGAGTTGTGCAAGTTTTTTTTATGGGTGAATATGTTGTAGTATGGGCAGGAGATGGTTGTATAGTAATGGTAATGTAGTGCTGTATGAAGTATTCTCTGGTGATGTTGGTATGTGAGTGAAGTGGCACTGTATGTAATGTGCACACAGGAGTGTGCACAGAAAAAGGAGGATAAGCAAGAAGTTGGTGTATGTGAAATGGTGATGGCGCTAAAGTGATGTAGAAGTTTTGTATGAGATGGTGTAATGGTTTGGAGTGGTTTTGGAGGCTGATGGTCAAAGTGTTATGGAGTTGTATTGGAGCAGATAGTTTTGTATGTAACAGAGGTGGGTGGGGAGCAATATGAAGTGGCAAGCAAATGTAACAGGGAGGAGCAGTGACTAGTGGTCAGCAGGAGTGTAACGAACCTAGATTTTAATTTAATTTAAATTGATAATTTATCGAATTTTTGAATTAAAATTGTGAAATGTATAGATGGATTGATGCGAGTTTCCCCGATCTCAAGTAAAAATGTGTTAAATTACTTGAATTTAAATCTTATATTAGTGGTTTGAAAAAATAAATATTAAAGTATATACATTGACACAAGTACGAAATGAATAAATAAGTGAATTGTTAATTTATTATTGATGGTTAAAATATATATATTAAATACAAGACAATAAATAAGAAGTAAATAAAATATAAGATATAACAATATAAAGTAAATATATATATATATATATCTTAATCTCATATTAATAAATCAATACAAGATAATACAAATGGAGTAGGCTACAAAAGTAATAAGAGTAAAATAAAAATAGAAGTTCACTTATTTTGTAAAGTAAAATAATTCATACTTAAGCTATGAATAAAAATAAGAACATTGATATATAAAACAAAAACAATAAGTATAAAACTAAACTAAAAAGAATAAGTATGCAGGCAAATAAGCATGGAATGAAACAAACAAAAGACAAGTACCCAAAGCAATACAAGAGCCTGGGAATAAAAATATAAATAAACAAAGCTAAAATACATATAATGTTTCAGCCACCATTTAAAGCAAATGAAATAAATGTAATCAAGTATTCATACAAGACAGCAACCTTATATGTTCATATACAAGTAAAACATTAGTATAAAAATAAAATAAAATATGTATGTAAAGTAAAAGCAGACTGCCTATATTATACAAATAGAACATGATGTAGATGTACAAGGAAGCATGAGGCATTAAATGACATTTACTCTTTAGCCATAAACAAGATCACATCACCAATTCAAGCATGGGTTTAGCAACAGTAAAAGAAATATGAAAATGCTGAGTAAAGGGAAATTATGTACTTGCTTATACCTTCCCCTGTACACAATCTTCATTTATATATATACACATCCACAAACCTTTATTCATTCGTTCAACAAATCTTAGCAAAGATCATAATAATAAAAAGGAAAACACCTCTGATCAAAACATTAACAAACCAGAAAACAAATTCAACTTAATCAAGCAATGCAAAGTTCATGCAAGTTTAAAAGCAAATCCAGTTTCCAGTTTCTTAGAGAACTTCCAGGCTTGTACTCTCTGTTTCAAACAAAATCAATGTGAGTAACTTATCTTTCTAAAATTTAAAAGTTGAATTGATTTCATATAGGTGTCTGTTGTTATATATATATATATATATATATATATATATATATATATATATATATATATATATCCTCTGAATATTTTGGAAACAAGAGATTACAGTAAAATCTTTTAAATCTGGAAAAAAATAACTGTGAGTAAACAAATTTATATTGATACTTAAATATCATCAAGTTTGAGTATAAATACTTGGTGTATGAAGCTCTGTTTGTTTTTGTGAAGTTGATCTGTGAGTTGTTGTTCCTTTCTCCTCTGTTCTTTTGTTTTCTTCCTTTCTGAGCTTACAGGTTGCTATCAAACAAGAAACAAAACTCAAACTCATATTATCAAATTATCATCAGGCTTTGGTTTCAAAAGAAAGTTGCGTATTGAAGTATGAACTAAAATCTAAAAATAGATTTAAGAAGAATAGAAATATACAGTGAAAAAAATTGATTTTTACAGAGTAACTCAAATATATGAAAATTTTGAACATGATGAATCGGTGCTTCAAGTATATATTGGGAATTGTTATTCGAAAACTAGATTTTTAAAACTTGAATCATAATTTTTAGAGTTAGATGCTAAGAGCAGTTTGAGTTTGGTTAAAATTCGTTCTATCGTCGATCTCTGATGATCTACGAAGTTCTGGTGACCGGGATCGAGGCTGGTGGTAGTGGGGTGATAGGGGAGTTTGGAAAAAATTCCAGGAAGTTGGTCAATGGACGGTGGTGGGGGCGGTGATCGTTTCAAGTTTTTAACCCTAGTTTTTACTCGGCCTGGTATTTTGATCATCTCTACATTTATGGTGGATCGAGCGCTGCCAGTCGTTGGGAGGTGATGGCTGGGTGAATGACGAGGTCGTGGCCGGTGGCTCACGTTTTCTGGTGGTCGAGGGCGTGGTTGTGAGACGTTCTTTCCGATGATGTTGAACTCCAGTTACGAGCTGAAGGCTCGTTTTCAATTTGGGTTAGATGTTTGCGTTTGGATGTTCGTAGTCGAGTGTCGAGGCGATTTATGGCTTGCCGGAGGCGGTGAGGTACGCCGGAGTGCTGGCGAACGTGGGTGCACATGCACGTGTGCACTTCGTATCTGGTTTGGAGCTTTGGGGAAGACGCAGTTTTCTCGTATGATTACTCGAGATTTTGCGGGTTCGACCCGAAGTGGGTCTCGCGTTTTCCTGAAGTCGACTCGAAGCAAGATTTTAAATGCGAAATGAAAACACTTGGAAAGTTTTTTTGATGGAAATTTTGGGGTACCTGGGTAAAGATTTGGGAAAACTCGAAGCAGAGCTCGAGTTTGTGAGGGTTTAACTCGGGGAAAACATGATGGGGCTCGGGTATAAAATGTGGTACAGGTTTCAAAAACCTGTTTCTGTTTAAACTTTAAAAATATTTAAGTATATCCTATAAAATGTTTTGGAAATAAATGATTGAGTTTAAACTCTTTTGAATTTCTTTCAGCTAATTAATATTACTTTAACATGAAATCTTAAAAGTAAATTTAAAATGAATGTTTTCAAACTTAAGAAAGTAATAAATAAAATCATTCATAAGAAATAAATCATCTTTATTGTTAATGAAACATATTGATTTGTAATTCATAAATTATTAAGTTAATTTGAATGATTAATTATGAAGTTGGTTTAAAGGTTAATTTAATTAATAAGTAATTAAAGAATGATTTATTTAATTTATAAATAAATAATTTAGATTAATTTAAAATCAGAAATGATTAATAATGAATTTATCTAAGATAATTTCTTAAGAAAGTAATTAAGAAATATTATTAGTAAATAAGATAATTAACTAAGGATTATTAAGTATTAATTAAGGCGATAAATTTTAATAATAAAGTGGATTGATTAGTTTAGATAATCAATTATAAATGGTGTAAGTATAATTACTTTATCGTAAGTAATTAAAGGTTAAATTTCTTTAACTAATTAATTAGAGTTAATTAATTAGGAAATTGGTTTAAGAGTTGATTTAATTAATGTGATAAATTAAGAATAATTTAATAAATTAAAGTGTCTGATAAATTAATTTATATCAAATGATTTGGAATTAATAAATCAGAATTGGATAATAAATTCACAAGTAATTAATTTAATTGGAGATAAATTGAATTAATTAGGATTAAACAATCCTGTTTATAAATGATTATTGAATGCTTGACCTTACTTATGAATGATTATATTGTATGAAATGCCTTGAATTGATTGTCCTATCTGATATGTGATGCTTTGTTTTGAGCTGTGTATATTTATTTGCATCTATATATTATCTGTGATCTGTGAATGAAGATAAGCGTTATAATTTATATCGCTTATCAAATATATTGTTGTATTTGATCTGTCATGATTGAATGATGTGCACGACTGTGTATAACCCCTGGACTACACCATACACACACAATTATGGATTTCACGAGGAAATCGGTTAAGTCACAGATTTTTGAAATAGTTTAAAATTTGAATTTTTAAATTCAAATGTTTTGGAATTGGAATTGGAATAGAAGTGAAAAGCTTTTGAAATGGAATTTCAAAGATGGAAATTTATTTTGAAATAACTGGATTAAGTGTTGGAATTTAAATACTTTAATTTAAATTTGAATTCAATATTCAAATTGAATTCTGTAATTTGAAACTAGGGATTAATGATATTATACTAGTCATTATGAGTTAAATCATTTTTAAAGTATTATTTTTGGGAATTTGAATTTAACCCAAGGATTTCAACTTGTATAAATGAATCAGATTTCCAAAAGGAAAACTGTTGTTTTCAAATGATAAACACTTTTAGATAAGAACTGAGATTCCAGTTAATTAGGGGAATTTCAAGATTGAGTTGAAAAATGATTTTTCCTAAGTTATGAATGAATTCTTTTTGAAAGCTATGAATTAAATCTGTTTATTTTTAACAGATTTAAATTGATGATTTGTTTAAATCAAATTGAAATGAAATTGTTTTGAAGGCTATAAGTTAAATCTTTGATTTAAAGATTTAACGAGTTAATCAAATTGAAATGAAAATTGATTTGGAAAATCTGTGAATGAATCTTTTGTTTAAAAGGTTAAAATGTGAAAATTGTTTAAACCGTTAAAGGTTGTGAAAATGAATCTTTTTGTTTAAGAGATTTGAAATGGTAATCGGTTTAAACCATTTGAAAAGAAAGTTTTGAATTATTAAGTTGTGACTTAATTGAAATCCCATATCCATATATTTTAAATGTTTTCGCTCACTATTCGGTTTAGCCGGGAAAGGACCTTTGTGTCGTATAACCCATTCTGAATATGTGATTTGACGTTATGGATAGCATTTGAAGACCGGTGATGAAGACCGGGTATTTGCGAAAGCAATAGGATGACCTATCGATTGTTTCTGCACCGAGTCGCGCCGGTATAGAAACTCCCTAAGTGATGGGAAATCCGATCGGGATTGTGAATATCCGGATTGCAAGGACTTCTTTGTAAGTGCCTTCGGTTCTGTTCGAGCCCGGAACAGACTTGTATGGATTGTATGTCTTACAATACAAATTGAGGTATAAAGCCGATTTCTTTCAAATATATTTCTATTGGTGGCGAAGAATTTATTCTTTTAGCTTAACACCCTTCTCTAAGACGTACGAACTCAGAGGTTATATAGTTGAAGTTATCAGCGATATATTCCCAATTTGGTAATGTGACATGCTGAGTGTTGATGTGAAATGATCATTGTGTTGATTATTTGTGATAGGATCATTTATTTGATCGTCTATCTTGGTGATAATTTCTATGATCATTTGTTGACCCAAAGCATGGCTTTTGTATAAAGTATGTTTTTGTGGACGTGACTTCGTCCAGCCTCACACCCCGTGAATGGTCAAAACAGGAAAGATGCGGCAAGGTTATGAGGGGTAGCGCCCTTTAGGATATGTGCATTTCCTTCTGGAAAAGGGTGGTATCATGGTATGGAGCCCAGATACTTACTCATGTTGAAACACTTTATTATTATGATTGTGTGAATTGATTAGAGAGCTCTCGGATAAAGGTCCCAAAGGACCGGGGGATGGCATATTCGGTCAGTTGTTACTCAGTTAGGGGTAACCCGGCGTTGTGTTGGTAGAGATCCGGTTTGGTTCTCGGGGATGTCCATCCAGAGGCATTCTCATGTGGCAATGGGAAGTTCCTTGGCCTGATCATTCATTGGAAATCCAAAGAAACAATACGAACCTTGTACAGTATTAGTTGTATAACCTGCCATGGAATGTGGCGGTAACCTGCTATTGAACATGGTTAGCTATAGTAGGCATACGATAATGGTCGTATGTTGGCTAAAATTTATATTCTACTTTCGAAATGAATTTTTCTCTACACTATGCACTAGTAATAATATCAAATGTTCTTTTTAATACGTATCAAGCATCTTTGACTATCATAAGGAGAAATCTCCTCTGATTCTGCGTTTGCATTGTGTGTGTGTGCGGGAGGCCTTATGGTAGTCTCATTTTTAAAAAGCATTGCGAATTGACTTTGAAAATCTTTTGTTGAATGTTTTAAAAGATAAACTGTTTTTGTTGCTCACACCAGTCCCACGATTGATCCGGAGTTTATTGTTTCTTTCCTAAACTCTGGGTGCTCATTATATTTCTACACGAGCAGTCTAGAGTTGGGTTTTTCAGATAGTTAGATATAGTGGATTATCTGGAGTTAGTTCAGTCTTTGGATCGCACCAGTCTTACTGAGCTTGGTGCATCGTTATTGGGGGTTCAAGCTATTGCTGGATTGATTCTTGGAGATGGAGTTGCAGTTCTTGGAGTTCTTCCTTGAAGACTAATTTAGAGTTATATTGTTCCGCTGCTAGATGTCATCTATTTTCTTTTCCGCTGCTATTTATTGTATCATATCTCTGATGTATATTGATATCTATTGGATCATCTGTTGTATCAGATATTGTCTCAAAGTTGTATATCAATGTATTATTCTTTTATTCCGCTGTGTTATTTACTTAATGTTGTTATAAGCTCCGGCGAATCGGATTTGAACGGTCGAATCTATGGCATTCGAATACGATTTGAAGTATGGATGTCGATTTTCGAGCGGGCAAAATCCGAATCGTTACAAGGAGTGTGGCAACTGTGATGGTGCAAGGTGGTTGTCTGAAGAAGTGGTAGAGATGTGAATGGTGTTTGGGGTTGAAGTTACGGCTATGTTGAAGGTGATAGGCAGTTCAGGTATAACAACAGAATGTAAACTTAGACATTACAATGCACTTTTGTTTCAGTAATGTATCAAAAACAATGTAAAGACTGAAATTGGTAATGTATATGCAATTATGTGAAAATGTCTGTAAATTCAAATTGGTAATCTATCTGTGTGCATATATATATATATATATATATATATATAATAAAAAGAAAATTGAAACAAATGCTGAAAATTAATATTATATAGAATAGCGTTTGAAAAATGCTATTGATTCATCAAACGCTATCGCAACTCTATATGAGATGTAAGATTTATGCATCAAAAACGCTATAATAGAATAAAAAACGCTATAGTAGAAAATAAAAATGCTATACAAGCATGACAAGAAATGCTATCGAAAAACATTGTAACGCTATAACATGGTTTGATGAAACGCTATAAAATGTGCTCGAAAACGCTATAGATGTTAAATGAAGGATTATATTCCCTATAGCATTTAAGTTTAATAAAAGAGAAAAAACGCTATGGTAGGTTGCAAACGCTATGCCCTTTTGTAAACGCTATTAGCTATTATAGCGTTTTCCTTCCTGCTATGTAATGCTGTCGGCCTACCATAGCTTGTGGTTCCACGGCGTTCTCTGAAACGCTATGGTAGCCTGTTATAGCGTTTTTCAAACGCTATGAAACCCATAAACTGTTGTAGTGAAACAACAGGATATGGTGTCATATCCCACAGGTGAACAGTTACGGATAATAGCATATATAACAAAATAACTACAACATTGTATTTCAATTGTCGTTTCAATTGAAATCAAATTTAATAAAATACAAGAACGTCAATCGGGAGTGATTGCTCACCTTTCGAGGCTAGAGATTTTGACGACTCGACAAGATACGAATTGGATTACGATATAGACCATCGAATAGTCCAAACAACAACTCAAAGGAAAGTAAGATTTGAACGTGAATTGTACGAACAAGGCTGATGATCAACAATTGATAAAACGAATCAGAACTGGATCGATGAAGGTAAAAGGTATATAGGTGGATTTATATACTAATGTCAAACATGTAAAATAAATTGTATGCTATAATTAAAACAATATTTGTTATAAATTTAGTATCGAAGAAATCAACTTAAGTCCAAAATAGTATGTATATGTATAAATAAATATATGAAAGATATTTATATATATACAACCCACTATATTCATGTTACTCAAATGTATACAGACCCATCATAAATCTATGCAGACCCATCAGCATACAAGTATAAGTTATATAGTAACCTTTATAATTCTGTTATGACTCACACTTTAAAATATAACTGTAACTATTTATAGCAAAGTATATATAATAGGTTTTAGACTATGAATATATGCACGTCCTTTACAAAATATATGCACAACCTTTTAAATTTCCAAATATCTACAATTCCTCACTGCTATAAGCTAATCCACCCACTGCAACACGCAACTACCTACATATGATTATTTATGTATTATTTTAAATATAAAGTAACGTGCCTATAACACAAATATAAACTTATATACAAATATATCTTTACGTATCAGTTATGCGCATAATTACAGCGACATATGTAACTTACATTTTTATCAATAATAAAATTTATTACTGCAAACGATATATATATATTAAATTTGAATATAACCAAGAGATTATAACACACTTTTTAATATAAATTGTAAATAAAAGGCCTGAATGTAAAACCCATGTGTTAAAACACATATATTAAAACTGTAAAATACATATACTTATATACATGTGAACATATTATTTATATTAGACTTGTTGCAAAAAAAATGATCGACTTAAAAATAATGATATAAATCTAAATATATTCAGCTCTTACAATTATATATACAAACAAATATGCAGACCCTATATGTAAAATATGGCTAAATATGCACACATGCTCCTGTTTATGTAACCAATTGTATGTTGACAAGTGTGTATGTAACAATTGTATATACAAGCTATTTACAAATCATCAGCGTACTGTATATATAGATAAGACAACTTGTAATAATTCGTATGAATTCATATATATAAGTATAAAAAGGTAAACAGATTATAGCTTTTAACTTTTAGGTAAATACAACACAATATATTTATAATATAGATATTACCTTGTATAAAAGAATTGCAAAGGTTGCAGAGGAAAGGAGAAAGGTGGGGTTCGGAAAATAAAGGAGGAGGGGACTGCTATCTACAAGCATGCGAAATATTTTTTTCTTCAAAGAGAACAAATGAGCAGTTGAATGGAGAAGAAGGCCACTTATATCCTTTGTTGTATTCTCTCACAAGCAACACCAGATGACTGAGAAGAGAAAGTGAAAGGACAAAGACAAACGTATAGATTTATATTGGGAATATCAAGGCCAAAAGTGAATAAATATAAAGGTGAATAAAGTGGTTCATTTTAAAATTTAATGGATGCAAAGTAACGTATAACGTTTTATGAACGGAAAATAACGTACCGAAATAAATGTAAAGTAACGAATATGGAAAAATTCAAGCGCAAATAAATGAAACGAAACGTACACAAATAAATGAAAACCGATAAAGTGCAAAAGGCAATAATAGTGTAAATGTGAATCATTGCCACATAAACAAATAAAACGTATACAAATATTTTACCGGTTATGGATGGCAACGGTCACCCTTAATTGAGCTGAATAATAAAAGCAAATTTATATTGTTTGAGCACCACGTTTGAAATTTGAAATGTAAAGTAAAAATATAAGGGAGGAAATCAATTGAAAAGTGCATGTTTTAGGCTTATCCACTCTCTTTTGAACGAACATGTGTATGCGGTGAATTTGGTTTCAGTCTCAAGATGAAAGCAATATTATAAAATGTTATAAAGAAACGTATGGAATTAAATATAAGCAGTTTTAGTGGAAAGAAAATGAACGGCTTGAGTGACCAAGTGACGTGAAGATTTCTAATACATACATAACATATATATTAAAATTTTAAAGCGGGAACGAAACAGTGAAAAAAAGAAAGTAGAAATAAAAGGTCAGGAAAAGTAGCAATGAATATATATGTTAGAAAAGTAATAATTTTATTAGCAACGATCATCCACTGATTTAGCTTCCTTATTCAAGCGAATAAATAATGTGGTCCAGCTGTAACGTTTCAAATTTTGAAACGAAGGAAATAGAAATGGGACAGGTTGCAAAAGGAAAGCCACACATAAATGGAATAAAACGTTAACATTGAAACGTGCCACGTTCAATGGAAACAAACTGATATGATAACGTCAAGCGCGGGAATTAAGGACAATAAAGTAGAAAGTATGAGAAACGTAAAAGTGAATAAACGAATGAATGAAAGCTATATATATATATATATATATATATATATAATGATGTAAAATATTATGTTTCTGCCAGAGAGAAGAGAAAACGTTTGAAATGGAATAAATAGGGAAGGAACAAACCCGAAATGAAATAGCAACGGATAGAAAATCAAAGAGCTACAACACGAATACAGGGAGTAATAAAGGTAAGGCATTGATTGGTTTGTACCTGATGTAAAATTTGGATGGACAAGAGAGAAATAAAATTTATGGTAACAGTCGATTCCCTTGATTTCATGCAAATTTCTGAATCAATTATAATTATATGTAATCCAAATATTAATTTTTTTTATTTCAAAATTTTATTATTAATAATTTCTCAAAAATCTAATTCAATACGTTATAAACCAATTAAAAATTGCTAAAATTTTATGGGTCGTTACAATTCGTATCGATGAAGTCTTCGATATATATGTTTTTCAAATTTTTCTGAGGAGTTTGAATTTTTGAAGTTGATTTTGATTTGTGTTTGGATCTAGAAATATAGAATTTTGTCTGCCATTGAGGAAGAGGAGGAATAAAATGACTTTACGTACAGACAAATGAGAATTAGGGAGGCTAGGGTTTATAGCAGTATATTTATAGGCAAAATTGAAAATAGAATAGATGGGATAAATCAGATATATACGCTAACGCCAAAGTGGCACAAAAAGCCCGTTTCGACTCCGGAACGAAATTGGGTCAACCCATATATCAAAATAGATGTTTTAAAATATTTTAAACGCGATGGAACAAGTTTCAAGTCCAAATTCCATCGTACGAAGAAGTTATGCTAAAATCAATATTTTTTAAATTGATTTCAATTGATTTCAATTAAATCGATTTCAAGGCGTTTCACGTTCGTACGATTAAATGACAAGTCTGATCGCTGCGAAACATGAAACCCTACAATAATTCACCGTTATGGATCCGATGAAACTGGTTTCGTCGAAATCCGAGTCAGTGGTCAAAATGGCTATTTTTATATTAATTAAATAAATTTATAATTTATTGATTATATCCAATTTAAAATTTTAATTTCTAAAATTGACAATTTTATCACCTTTATATTTCTCAAACATTTACAATGATTTAAACAAATCTAAATGTCAATTTAGAGAAGATTTATTTATAAATATCAATATTAATTCTCAATTTCATTAAATTTAACATTATAAATTTAACCCAAATAAATCTATTAAACTCACTTCCATTTTATTATTCAATTTATTGATGTCAATTGGATGAAATTATCATTGGCTTAATATCTGTAACATTAAAATCTCCAATTTAAACTTAATTTCAATTAACGACATAATTAAATAATTTATTCCATTCATTAGCAATTAATCCAATTATTGAATGTTTATTCAAATAAATAAATAAATCATGACTCCCATTCTTTTAATTCAATTAATTATCATATCTTCATCCTAGGTACCAATTACATTGGCATATATCTTGATAAATAACATTTTCCCAATTTATCTTTATTTCAAATAATGTAGTAATTAATTCCATTCACAAAAGAATCCAATGAATTATAATTTATTTAAATAATCAAACTTGATTTAACTCCAAATCCTTTTTATCAAATCAAAATTTATTAAATAAACAAAGGTAACCTTTGTTTACCCTATTATTCATTTTATTACATTTCTACGAATATACATGCTAATTGCGTTTTATATTCTAAATAAATTCATTTACTTGGGTTCATACTTTCCATTACACCAATTACTACACTACGCATAAATTTACAATTCCAATTATTCCATTATTATATTAATAATCACTAAAGTAACGTTTATTATCAACTATAAATATTATAACTATTTAACGGATATTGATTTTTTAAATTTACAATTTATTACGTATTCTTCATCAATTAACATAATTTTGAATTCCTTTCCCAATTTACTAATTTCAATCAATCCTAGCTTTACCATCTGTTTCAATTAAAAGGGTGTGCACTAATTTAGTTAATGTGTTAATTCTTATTAATATAACATTAAGGCTCATTTAATTCCAATTAATTCACATTTTAATTATTAAACCAAATAAACGGGTAACTTATAACGTGTGTTACCATGACTTTAATTACACCTATCAATTCCCTATTATCAAAGAGCAAATATTACAATTCTTAAATACTTCTGCTTTCATCTAATTATCATTAAGTATATTATTTTTCCATTAAAAAATTTCAATAATTCCCCAGACCTTCCCTTTCCATTATTCTTTTATTAAGTTTACATTAATAAATCTTTTCTTCCATTTCTTTCATTCAACAACTTGTTCTATTATGAATACCATTAACATTGTTTCCGAATATCCCTTACGCAATACTGATCTTATTCAATTACCATTAACTATCTATTCTATACAATAATTAAATGTTTACATTTGTTACTTATTAAAAATTTTAACCAAGCATAGCATGTTTAAATACAATGAATTGGAATTTCATTAAGATTGTTGACATTTAACTTGTATTAACTTTGTTTCATTTTAATTTAGTTATTATTTCATTATTAAATTACAAAATTTTATTTCTTTCAATATTAACTCATAAAATATTATTAAATTAACAAAATTTAAACATCGAAAAATTATGGGTCGTTACACTACACAAGTGTGAAGAGGATAAGAGTGCTAACATGAAGCGTACATAGGAACAAGGCAAATAGAGTGGAATTTTGGTGCATTTTGGCTCAGCTATGACCACAGATAGGCTCGGCCATGAGGTGTTCATGTCAGGTTAGATCTAGACTGTAGTGAAAGGGGCAGCCAGAGGTGAAGTAGATGATGGTGGCGGCGGCTAAGGGGAAGCCAAAGTGAATAATAAAGGGTAGGGTGAAGGGTTAGGCAATTTCAAGGGGTTTTTGTGCAAATTTGTGGGGCTAGCATCAATTGATAGTTATGGCTACTGTCTTCATCATAGGAGAGGCTGATGGTTGCTGTAGATGGTGGTGGTGTGGTCGGTGATGAAGGTGGAGTGTAGTGGCCGAGCAAAATAGAAGAAGAGGCACGACAAAACATTGAAAAATAGTGAAAAGAAGAAGAGAAAAGTGATAAGGGAAGAAGCCATTTTCCATTTTTTCCCCATAGCCGTGAGTTTTAGGTGGGAGGGATTTTTTCACGTGAATGAAGATGAGGAATACATGACTACGGCAAAAAATGGATGGCTACAAGGAAAAATGAAAACGCAATAAGAAAATGAAGAGACAAGGTCAATTGAAAAGTCATTGGAAATGAAAGGACTTTAACTCTTTGATTTCCACTTTCTTTTAAATTAAAATAAACTAAATACAATTTAAAAAATAAAATGAAAAAGAAAATAAATAAATAATTTAAGGAAAAATATAAAATAAATAATAAAATACCTTATATTTTGAAACTAGCATTAAAAATATAAACAATGTACACTTAACATTGGAAATTATAACCACACTCATAAAAATGTTTTAAAATAAAATAATGACATAACATATCATATAACACATATATACACAAGATATGATAAATTTTTTTTTATATAAATCAAAATAAACAATTTTGATAAATAAATCAATTTTACACACAATATTGTAAAAAACATAAAATTTTCACAATATAAATCGGATTTCAACGAAACAAAACGCAGTATTCTTGAAATTAAATTTATTTTCATAATAAAAGATAAAATTAAAAAATTAAAAAAGTTAAAATTTAAATTTAAAAGTCAAAGTTTGACCATTTTGACCAAAATTCACATTTTTTGGAAATATTCAATATATTCAGGTTTGAAATTATAATTCATATACAAATCAAAATTAATATTTAAAATAACAAAATTATTCATTTTAATAATAAAATAAAGTTTTACCCATACATAAAATAAAGTTTTCAAATCAGGAATTTCAATTAAAATAATCAAAATATACAATTAAAATAATCACAACATACAGGGTTGTTACACTCTCCCCCACTCAAAACTTTTCGTCTCCGAAAAGGAATGAGGTACGAGAAAGCACTGAAAAAGATAGGATGCAATAAGATTAAGACAAGATGACAAAAAGATTGAAATTATACTTGATAACTGTTGTTATAGGTAAGTTTGACAAGGTGGAGATGATCTTCTCATGATCCTCCAGAATCAAGAACACAGGCACAAAAAAGATCTTCTAGAATCTGATTCACCCTTTCCGCTCAACCAACGGTCTGTGGCTGGCAAGCAGTGTTCAGATTCAAAAATGAGTACCAAAGATTACCAAAGATTATAGAAACATTTCTAAAGAGATTGGTATAATCAATAGCCTCCTCATTCTGTTACAAGATAAGGGAAATAAGGACAACCAAAAGATAGTTTGAAAAAAAAAGACAATAAATTTGAAACCGTGAAAATTTCAACTTAGATTGAAAATAAATTTTGCATAAGTTAAATAAATCTTAATCATCTCTAATTTCATTATCTTATCATCTAATTATCTTAAATCAACAATTTCAAAAATCGTGGATTTGAAAAAATCATTTATTATACTCACAATGTACTCAATAAATTAATTCTTCTTTATTCCTAATTATAATCAAATTTATTCCTCTCAATATGTTTTATCACCTATGTTAAATATACTTACACTTATCATAACTGCTTTAAATTATTCTTAGTTCCTTTAACATCATTTATATTGTAAATTATTCCATAACCCTTTTTTTATTTACCTCTGTTAATCTTTTTATAACTAAAATTTAAGTGTATAACATTTATTATAACCACACAAATTTTATTTATAAAAAAAATTTATATTGTATATTATCCAATTGCATATTCAACTTCTGAAAGTTAAGGTAAGTTATATTGGAATGAAATTGTGTATTATACAAATAAAACATTTAATTCAATCATTGAAAGCTTGAATATTGTAACAACCCAGGAATTTTTCACCAATTTAAAATCATCGTTAAATGGTTATTGTCGATAGCTAATGGCTATTTGAATTTTAATCGAGTTGAAATCCTTTCAAAAATTTGGTTAAGTGTTGAGCTTTGCGAATTTGAATCTCGGGACATGTTTCTTTATTTTTTTGGTGTTGCATTATATTGAAGTTTTTAAACCGGGTAGAAATTCATTTAAATAATTTGTTAAGGTTATGCGGGCTTTAAAAATTATTTGGCCCACGTTTCTTTTGTGCCGTGATAATAATTAAGCCCGGCCCCCTTTATTCTTTTCATTTCGAAAACCCAAAACCAAATAAACGAACGAAAATAAAAATGGCGGTCTCATTTTCGTCCTTCGATCAAAATTAGGGCTTCGTGCAATTCGTGACTTCAACTGCTCAATTTAACTCGATTCCTTGCTCTATCGGTTGCTCGTCGCTGGGATGCTTTGGCACAGGGTTCGAGTTCGTCTTCGCTTCGATGTCGATGTTTAATCCTTGGATTTGGATTCTTCGCATCGACAAAGGTGAGTTTACTAGCGTCTAATTCAACCTCATGTATATATTGAATTTGTCTTCGACCTTTTTATTATTTTATGAAAGTGAGTTATCTGATTATTTTATTCACACATTCGTCACTTGATTATTGCTCGGCCATTCGACTGTATTACGATGTTGATGTTTTAACTGACTTTGTTAATTTGGTATGATTCGTTGGCCTCGGCTTCGATGTTTTGACTTGAGTTGATTTCTTGATTTTCAAGGCTCTGACTTGATTTTGAACGGCATGTTGTTTTGGCTTGATTTATCTGGATTTGTTAGTTCATGATTACATGGCCTTAAACTGTGTTGTGTATCCATCACGACCTGCTTCTGTTTGATTTCGACCTTCATGATTAAACTTTCTGCCTTGATTGTGTTCACGGTGGCCTCGATGTTGCTCTTTTTAATTGTGAGGCAGTACCATTTATAGTTGATTCCTCAATTGGTCTTCGGGTCTGTATGCATTAGTGCTTTGACCCTGACTTGTTCATTGTCACTTGTCTATGCTCTGTCTACTTGCTTATTCGAGTAGTACATATATGTATTTTGTGTACATTTATTTTGGTGTTTTGTTGGCCTGTAGCACCATGCTGCCACCTCTGTGTCAATTTACGTTGAGACAAACCGTTCATCTTGGTAGCCTCGAACTCTGCATAGTGCTTATGCACTGAGTCATGTTGCTGTCGAGGCATGTATTGTTCTATTTTGATATAACTGCGTGTTGCTCCTATGTTCACCTGTATGTTTGAACTTGTTTACTGGTGGGATCTGGTTTAATATGAACCTGTTCACGAGAGCATGTTATTTGGTTCTGAATTTCTGAAGCTTGTTTTGGTTTTGACTTTTATGGGCTCGGCATATTAGTTTGTTGCTGAGTTCGTCCATTTAGTCACCGTGTGTGTGTGTGTGTATATATATATATATATATATATATATATATATATATACACACGTACAGATTTGTATGTGCGTATATATGTATGTTGTGATTCTTATTCACTAGTTTGTTGCCTCGACTTTTTTATACACTGCATATATTTTCTGATACCAATATACTTGGTCCAACTAGTATTGTCACTTGTATTAGCCATCGCTCTTTGGTGCAGTTTGTCTTACACTTGTTGTATTGGCCGGTTTCACAGTTGCAGGTCTCGTACCACTTGAGTATGCAGATATGTATGTCTGTGTTATAGTTTTAGTATTGGCCTGGAATTTCATTTTGTTTTCAGTTTGAATCTCATTTGCTTGCAGTATCTCTAGTTTTAATTGCGCTTGCACTCCTATGTACATTGTTCTTGTGTAGTCGTTTATGTATGTTTGTTTGGTTTCATGTGGTTTACTACACCACTGTTAGTTTTGAACTTGAACCTCATGTATGTTGTGCATTGCATATCATATTGATTGAGTTGCTGCCATTTACTGTTGGCATTGACTTCATCATGTGTGTGCACGCTCTTTTACTTTCTTTGTGCACGAGTCATTCCTTTTGCCTGCACATGTGCAGTTGTATAATTGGTTTATGATACATGCACTTGTGTTGAATCCGGTACTCGGGTTTGGCCTTGTGCCCAGTTGTGTACATCTTTACTGTAGTGGCAAGGCAGTGCACGCAAGCGTGGACTGCAGCCACACGAAATTGAGTTTTTGGGTACATCATCACGGTAGTGGCAAGGCAGTGCACGGAAGCGTGAACTACAGCCACACGGTATTGATTTTATTTATATTCTATTTTTTTTTGATTTATTGATCTTATGCATATTCCATATGCTGTAGTGGCGAGGCAGTGCACGCGTGCGTGTACTGCAGCCCTACTCGAATTAATATTTTAATTGTTATTTTAATAGTTTGAATTGTTTTGTTTATTCAATTCAATATTCTGAATTGGATTCTGATTTGGTTTAATTTGCTGATTTGTTGTTTAACACTGTTACGTGTTATATTTATCGTTATCCGATTTCTTTATTTAAGGATCGGATAGACGAGATTTATTGTGACTGTCGTATATTCATTATTTAATTATTATTGCTTCTGTGCACTAATAACTGAGTTTGAATTAGACTGACCCGCGTATTATTTTCTTTTGAATTTAATACTCGGGTCAGACCGAGTTATTTCAGGTCGTAGTTATCTTGCTTTGCGTAGCTGTTTGAGCTATGAAGACTTTTCATATCTTTTGGGAGTTGTCGTGTCATAGCATAGGTTGATATGTATTCATGTATGTTAGTAAATAATGTACTTGTATATATAACTTCCTGGGTCGACAGTTGTAGCTGTATCATATGTTCTATGTCAAATGTATTGTAACTGACATCAGTTATATATATGAGACTTTTCTGTTTTATCTGTGTTCCACATTTATATTATCTGTGTTATTATTATATTTACTGTCCTAAACTATTATGAACCATCGTAGTTCGTTTTATACTGGAATTGGGGTATGTCGATGGGAGTAAATAAATCAGAGATTAAAAAATGAAAGAATATATATATATATACCACTCTTATCGAGATGACCAATACTAGTGTAAGGCCTAACTACGGATGGCCGCTCCTCAATTGCCTTATTCTCCGCGCTAGTTGACAACATTACACCGTAGTGTTCTTGGCTAGCGTGGGTATAGAGGTGGGGCGTCACAGCTTGGTATCAGAGCCTGGGGTTTAGGACAAATATAAAACATAACTTAGATGGAACATGTGTTACAACTAATTGTCGATGTTTTATCTCTCATCTTTGCCTATGATTATCTTTGATTGTTAGGTATGAATTCCTAACGTTTATTCATGTGCATTTGATTTTGATTTCGTGAAAGTATTTTGGCTTCGGCCTCCGTTTGCTTTGCGAACTCATGTTGGGTTTTTGATGATGAGGATTTTGTTCTTGTGTTTTTGGCTTTGAATTGATTTAGCCGATGTTGATTTTGTTTGAATCTCAGCGATTTTGAACTTCATATTTTGTGTTTTCCTCGGCTTGATTTCCATTCGACTTCGGTCACTTTGCTTTCGTGAAATTGCTAGTTTCTTAATTTCCAAGACTCTGACTTTGTTTGCCGTTGAATTCTTTGATGAGGATGTTGATTCGTTTTGTACTCGACTGTGGCCAATAATCGTTGACTTCGGCATTGACTTGATTTTTATTCTTGTTGAAGTCATTTATGCGTTTATGCTCATTTTGCTCTGTTTTTTTAATTGTTAAACGATTCTCCTTTTCCGATTAGTTGATATCACTTATGTCGACTTTGATAACTTCTAATTCTGGAATTTTTGAGTATTTCTACTTTGACGGATTTGGAATCGAATTCTTTGGATTTTATTCACGTCTTCGAATGTGAATTTTAGTGAATTGATTTGGTTTCCAGATTTAATCGATTCTTGGTAATTCCCCGATTTGTTGCTATCATTTATTAGCAACTTTGATGACATTTTCTTCGGGATTTGCTTGAACATACCTTTTGAAGAACTTAGTATCGATTTCTTTGGACTCTATTCACATCTTTGTATGCGAATTCTTGTGATCGATTATTTCTACAATCATTTTTGAGATTGTCACTTTAAAAATATAAAGGTTTTCTATACTAGTAGTAAATATCAAAACCCTTTTCTCCAAACGATTTCAAAACTATTTTACTACAAAGCTCTTTTCCTAAACCGTTTTCCAATCTACTAGTATATACAAACCTTTACCTCACTCGTATGAGAAATCTAATTAAACGACTTAGTAAAACGAGTGGAATGAAACGCTTGCGTTTACTTCACCGGTTAATTCTTGGACTTATTCGATTGAATCTTTTATGACAATTTTCTAGTGAAGATCTACAGTTTGTTCGTAAATATTTGAGTTAAGCAAGTGGTCATGGGACATGAAGCTAAACTTTTATATTTACTAGCTTAGTGTAATTGACACTTCTCGTTGATCATGACGATCGTTTTATGATTTAGACTAGCAATTGTGCGATGTCTCTTTGTTTGCTTCCTGGTTAGGCTAGACACCATTTGTGTGATTCCATTCACACATACCTTTTTGCTTTTTGGTTAGCCTAGACACCATTTGTGTGATTCCATTCACACATACCTTTTTGCTTTTTGGTTAGCCTAGACACCATTTGTGTGATTCCGCTCACAAATATCTTTTTGCTTTCTGGTTAGGCTAGACACCATTTGTGTGATTCCATTCACACATACCTTTTTGCTTTCTGGTTAGGCTAGACACCATTTGTGTGATTCCATTCGCACATACCTTTTTGCTTTTTGGTTAGCCTAGACACCACTTGTGTGATTCCACTCACACATATCTTTTTGCTTTCTGGTTAGGCTAGACACCATTTGTGTGATTCCACTCATACATGCCTTTTTGCTTTTTGGTTAGCCTAGACACCACTTGTGTGATTCCACTCTCACATACCTTTTTGTTGCGAGGTTAGGCTAGACACCATTTGTGTGATTCCTTCCACATATACCTTTTTGCTTTTTGGTTATCCTAGACTTCATCTGGGTGATTCTGACTCATCCATATGGGGTAGCTCCCAACGGTCTTCGGACCATTCGTGTGTCAAAATTTAATGGTTGGCCACCATGAGATAGCGTCTCGTTTTGCGTTACATGTGTTGGTGAGTTTTCATGCTCACGTGTATTTGAGTTTTCATACTCCCATTTGAGTTTTCATACTCCCATTTGAGTTTTTATACTCCCATTTGGGTTTTCATACTCCCATTTGAGTTTTTATACTCTCATTTTGTGATTTCTGGATTTCTTGTGTAGATTTCTAGAATTTGTGTTTTCTGGATTTCTTGTGTAGTCTTCTGGAACTTGTGCTTCACCAATTTTCGTGATTTCTATTGATAAGTTTTATCAATTTTTGTGCATTGGTGAATTCGTGTGTCATTGACTTGTTATGAATACAAGTTTAGGGTATGAAATCCCTTTCTATCTTTGAGAAGATACTTGTGACATTTTTGATGAATGAAAATTCATTGGTATTATATTTTGATGCCAATTATCTTGATGAGATTTTAACGTATTAACTTTAGTAACCGTCAATTTTAAAATGAATTTTCTAGCGGTTATCCCGCAATGCTGATTTTGTTGTCCGTTTTTACGGTATTTTGAGAATGTGAAATGTTATTTTTAAAATACACAATTATGCACTTTCAAGAAAACGATGAAGTGAATTAAACGATTTAGTAAAACTCGTGGTTATGGGACATGTGCGTTTGCTATTTCGGTTAATTCCGGACTCGTTAATTGAATATTTGTGATTTCTGATTATCGTTTTTGATAATCGGATATTTGTGGTTTCCGATTATCGCTCGTGATAATTAGATATTTGAGATTTAATAATCGTTTGTGATAATTAAATATTTGTGAATTAAGATTTGATTATCGTTTTGATAATTGAATATTTGTTGATTTGAAATTTGATTACCATTGTGGTAATTCCTGATTATCGTTTTTGATAGTTAGATATTTGTGATTTTTGTTTTCTAATTATCTTTGTTGATAATTAGATTTTGCTGTCTCCTAATTATCGTATCGATAATTAGATATTGCTATTTGTGATTTCTCTATTCTGATTATCTATTTGATAATTAAATTTTGTAGAGAATTTGAGAATTTCTTTTATGAAATTAAAAGATTTCCTTAGTGTTTATATTGTACTACGCCGGTGTACCGGCTCAATTTTCTGCTATTCATGACGTTTTCCACGTCTTCCAATTACGGAAATGCCTTAGGGATTTTCGATTTTTATTCTTGAGCAACCTTCTATTCACATCATTGCTTCGGGGGTGTAGCACCTTCGAAATAAAGATGTTTTTCTTGTGGAAGTTCAATGGTTCTCAAATCCTAAGGATTACACTTAGGAATCCAGAGAATTCATCGAGCAAACACGTTCAAGTTTACTCTCTCATGCTCTTTATGGTGAACTTCCTATTTCGAATTTCTTCATCTTGTGATGATGTTCTTTGTGGTTGTTACCATTTGTTCATTTATTCCTTATGATTGCGAGGACGCAATTTCTTTAAGGAGGGAAGTCTGTAACAACCCAGGAATTTTTCACCAATTTAAAATCATCGTTAAATGGTTAATGTCGATAGCTAATGGCTATTTGAATTTTAATCGAGTTGAAATCCTTTCAAAAATTTGGTTAAGTGTTGAACTTTGTGAATTTGAATCTCGGGTCATGTTTCTTTATTTTTTTGGTGTTACATTATATTGAAGTTTTTAAACCGGGTAGAAATTCGTTTAAATAATTTGTTAAGGTTATGGGGGCTTTAAAAATTATTTGGCCCACGTTCTTTTGTGCCGTGATAATAATTAAACCCGGCCTCCTTTATTCTTTTCATTTCGAAAACCCAAAACCAAATAAACGAACGAAAATAAAAATGGTGGTCTCGTTTTCGTCCTTCGATCCAAATTAGGGCTTCGTGCAATTCGTGACTTCAACTGCTCGATTTAACTCAATTCCTTGCTCTATCGGTTGCTCGTCGCTGGGATGCTTCGACACTGGGTTCGAGTTCGTCTTCGCTTCGATGTCGATGTTTAATCCTTGGATTTGGATTCTTCGCATCGACAAAGGTGAGTTTACTCACATCTAATTCAACCTAATGTATATTTTGAATTTGTCTTCGACCTTTTTCTTATTTTATGAAAGTGAGTTATCTGATTATTTTATTCACACTTTCGTCACTATATTATTGCTCGGCCATTCGACCGTGTTACGATGTTGATGTTTTTTCTGACTTTGTTACTTTGGTATGATTTGTTGGCCTCGGCTTCGATGTTTTGACTTGCGTTGATTTCTTGATTTTCAAGGCTCTGACTTGATTTTGAATGGCATGTTGTTTTGGCTTGATTTATCTGGATTTGTTAGTTCATGATTACATGGCCTTAAACTGTGTTGTGTATCCATCACGACCTGTTTTTTGTTTGATTTCGACCTTCATGATTAAACTTGCTGCCATGACTGTGTTCACGGTGGCATCGATGTTGCTCTTTTTAATTGTGAGGCAGTACCATTTATAGTTGATTCCTCAATTGGTCTTGGGTCTGTATGCATTAGTGCTTTGACGCTGACTTGTTCATTGTCACTTGTCTATGCTCTGTCTACTTGTTTATTCGAGTAGTACATATATGTATTTTGTGTACATTTGTTTTGGTGTTTTGTTGGCCTGTAGCACCATGTTGCCACCTCTGTGTCAATTTACGTTGAGACAAACCGTTCATCTTGGTAGCCTCGAACTCTGCAAAGTGCTTATGCACTGAGTCATGTTGCTGCTGAGGCATGTGTTGTTCTATTTTGATATAACTGCGTGTTGCTCCTATGTTCACGTGTATATTTGAACTTGTTTACTGGTGGGATCTGGTTTAATATGAACCTGTTCACGAGAGCATGTTATTTTGTTCTGAGTTTCTGAAGCTTGTTTTGGTTTTGACTTTTATGGGCTTGGCATATTAGTTCGTTGCTGAGTTCGTCCATTTAGTCACCGTATATATATACACATACAGATTTGTATGTGGGTATATATGTATGTTGTGATTCTTATTCACTAGTTTCTTGCCTCGACTTTTTATACACTGCATATATTTTCTGATACCAATATACTTGGTCCAACTAGTATTGTCACTTGTATTAGCCATCGCTCTTTGGTGCAGTTTGTCTTACATTTGTTGTATTGGCCGGTTTCACAGTTGCAGGTCTCGTACCACTTGAGTATGCAGATATGTATGTCTGTGTTATAGTTTTAGTATTGGCATGGAATTTCATTTTGTTTTCAATTTGAATCTCATTTGCTTGCAGTATCTCTGGTTTTAATTGCGCTTGCACTCCTATGTACATTGTTCTTGTGTAGTGGTTTATGTATGTTTGTTTGGTTTCATGTGGTTTACTACACCACTGTTAGTTTTGAACTTGAACCTCATGTATGCTGTGCATTGCATATCATATTGATTGAGTTGCTGCCATTTACTGTTGGCATTGACTTCATCATGTGTGTGCATGCTCTTTTACTTTCTTTGTGCACGAGTCATTCCTTTTGCCTGCACATGTGCAGTTGTATAATTGGTTTATGATACATGCACTTCTGTTGAATCCGGTACTCGGGTTTGGCCTTGTGCCCGGTTGTGTACATCTTTACTGTAGTGGCAAGGCAGTGCACGCAAGCGTGAACTGCAGCCACACGGAATTGAGTTTTTGGGTACATCATCACGGTAGGGGCAAGGCAGTGCACGGAAGCGTGAACTGCAGCCACACGGTATTGATTTTATTGATATTCTATTTTGTTTTGATTTATTGATCTTTTGCATATTCCATATGCTGTAGTGGCAAGGCAGTGCACGCGTGCGTGTACTGCAGCCCTACTCGAATTAATATTTTAATTGATATTTCAATAGTTTGAATTGTATTGTTTATTCAATTCAATATTCTGAATTGGATTCTGATTTGGTTTAATTTGCTGATTTGTTTAATAACATTGTTACGTGTTATATTTATCGTTATCCGATTTATTTATTTAAGGATCGGATAGACGAGATTTATTGTGACTGTCGTCTATTCATTATTTAATTATTATTGCTTCTGTGCACTAATAACTGAGTTTGAATTAGACTGACCCGCGTATTATTTTCTTTTGAATTTAATACTCGGGTCAGACCGAGTTATTTCAGGTCATAGATATCTTGCTTTGGGTAGCTGTTTGAGCTATGAAGACTTTTCCTATCTTTTGGGAGTTGTCGTGTCAGAGCATAGGTTGATATGTATTCATGTATGTTAGTCGATAATGTACTTGTATATATAACTTCCTGGGTCGACAGTTGTAGTTGTATCATATGTTCTATGTCAAATGTATTGTAACTGACATCAGTTATATATATGAGACTTTTCTGTTTTATTTGTGTTCCGCATTTATATTATCTGTGCCATTATTATATTTACTGTCCTAAACTATTATGAACCATCGTAGTTCGTTTTATACTGGAATTGGGGTATGTCGATGGGAGTAAATAAATCAAAGATTAAAAAATGAAAGAATATATATATACCACTCCTATCGAGATAATCAGTGTAAGGCCTAACTACGGATGGCCGCTCCTCAACAGCCTTATTCTCCGCGCTAGTTAACAACATTACACCATAGTGTTCTTGGCTAGCGTGGGTATAGAGGTGGGGCGTCACAAATATTCATCCAAATCTTGAAATTGTACTTGAAATTATTTTTCAATATAACATTAGGAATTAAATTTTCGATAAATTCCAAACTAATTAGAGACAAATAAATGCACATATCTATATATATATCCATTCAAATTTAAATCATATATCAGCATATGTTATAAATCCTATCTTATTTTAGAAACTCAAATCAATTAAATTTCCCAAACAATATAAATCAGTCCTGTTTTAGAAATTCAAATCATTTAAATTCCTCAAAACAAAACTGTAGTAAGACTACAGAACGGTCTCTTCACTTCGAAACTCAAAAATGAATATCGATAATGCTGCAGTCATCGCCGAAGTTATTTTCCAGCGACAAAGAGAAGAGCACTAATTTTGAACTTAAAATTCTTTGGAAACGAATTTCTATTAGAAAACACTATAAATAATATATCCTTTAAAACTTTGGACACAAGGTTTGAAATCCGTCGGAAATTAAATTCTCAAATACTTGTTTTAAATTCATTTTAAATTTCCAAATAAATTTATAACCATCTTTATAGTTCCATTATTTATATATGAAACAAGATATAATGATATATAAGATCAAATATTATTTCTTAACAACCAATTCAATAAAAATCAAAACAAAAAAAACATAGTATAGTTACAAAATTTATTTCATTACTAAATTAGAAAAACTTATTGTGTCAGTTTTCTTTGTTCAAGTATTTTGGAAATCTTATCGATAGCGTTGATAAGACGAATCAATTAGAAACCCAAATCAACATCAACAACTCAAACATCACAATATATAAAACAATTTGAATATTAGTTTACAAATACACTACAAGAATGATTGAAGATAAGTTGGAAACAAAGATAAGATGATTAAACAACAGAATAGGAAGATGGACGAGCTTGTCTAAATAGCAGGCAACCTTATCTGGATCAACCGTGACTTAAAGAATAAGATCGATGTGGATTTTCTAGGGAAAAATCAACATTCGGTCTCAAGAGATAGAGTTTGGGATAATAAAAGATACTAGCATCTAAACCGAGGATAAAAATCCTTGGTGAATCAATGCTATTGTAAGGGAGTTTCACCCCATTACAAATAATTTGAGATTGGCGAGATCGCCGACTCGTTATAAAGATCTTTCGAAGTGGAGTTATGGGATACTCCAAAATCAAAAGAAGATAAATAGTGAGGGACACAAATGGATTTTAGAACCGCAGGGAACGTTCCAAAATTCACGGATCGAGTCAAAAAAGGAAGAGATTTAACTCGAATGAAAGTGATTCTGTAAATACATTTACCCTATATACTGAGTTTTGCCAAGAGCTACCAAAGCTGTGATACCAAATATAACAACCAGATATTTTCAACCATTCGCATCCGCACATGTCGGAGTTGAATTGCTCAAAATACCACGTTGTAAATAAAATTTGGCAAATCTCGGAATATACAGTAAATAAATAAACATAGATCACAGACATCAAGTAAATAATAATGCAGTTGAATTAAAGAGAGAGTATTTCATGAAGCTACTATATAAAAAAAATAAGATACATCAGAGTTAAACAAGATAAAACAGAAGAGTAAAAGATACATCAGGTACAAATCAAAATACATCACTGAAACCACTGGATACAGAAAGCAAAATAGAAGGCTGGATCTTTAAGCAAGCTCCAACTCCGAAGGTGAGTCTTGAATGCTGAATCACTCAGTCTGACTCGAGTGTGAAGCAAAACACAAAACACTCGAGTAAGGACATAAATACTTATGAACTGTAAATCAACTCAAGTGAACAGTAACAAAATTCACCAGCAGTCTACAGTAAAATAAACTTACTTTAAAATAGCATTCCGGGCTTACCCATATCACCCTTCACACATAATAGTCCCAGTAGTCCATCCAATATCATGATATCTCCAGATCGGGAGTGTAACGACCCGCCTTTTTGGACAGTTTAAACCGACGATCAAATACACATGTCGATTCCAAACCATTAAAAGGGCAGATAGTTATTGGGTAAATAAGAAAAGAAAAGGAAGGGAAATAAAGGAAATGAACAACACAGAATCTCACAGCGGAAGGCTAAAGTATAATAATAAAATAACAGTTCATGAAGCTGTTAATTAAATGAATACATTTGAAATGAATACATTTGATTATTATTATACAACATTTATCAGAGTTACATACACAACAAATATCATACAACAATGCAGCGGAATGGAATGAATATAATAGTAGTAGATAATATACCAAATCTTCGTCTCCGTCCTCCAAGGAAATGATCTTCAACCTAAACTGAAAACTCAGGACTGACCCGAGCGTAATGAAAAGACAAAACACTCGAGTCAGGACTAAAATATCCTTATGAAAGTTAAATCAATCGTAAATAAATATGAGTGTAACGGCGTCAGAGATGTTTACGGGGTTTGACATCTCCTATCCAGTGTCAACGTGCGTGCAATAACTCAAGAGATGTTACGGGATTTTCCATCTCTCAAGGATCCGTTAAACTATCTACTATGTAGTAATATACGCTAAGTAGATAATGTCTATCAGTAATATAAAGTATCAAAATAGCGTTAAGGCGTTACCATAATCCCCCTTAACACATTTTATATTCCCAAAAGCATATACAAGACCGTAGTTTCCCCAAAACCGGAAGTCACCAGAGGGCAATCCATATACTCAAGGTACAAATCAAAACGTAGTGGTCGCGAATAGGATAATCAGTATGACAAGGTACATGAGGCGATACCAACTAGGATACTAGTAGTTGCGTGATCCGGACTGATGTTGGGCATAGCCAGCAGCTACCCCAACACCGCGAAACAACACTCCCAAATCAAGGGGTGCACCCAAATCGCATCACAAATGTAATAGATATGGTATCGAAGAAGTGTGTCCGCTAGAGGTGGCGAACCTCAATGGCCCGGCGCGGCTCCTGTTTTAGTCATGTCAGGGGTCATCCAATAATCGTTCTCTTTCTTCAGTCAACGCGTTCACCAAACCATCCACTTCATTCTGGATCATCACTCCGCGTATAATAGTTATTAAAGTGGTTTTCGGTATCGACAGAGAGTATGTCCATATCCGATCCCGGTCTCTTTAATAACTACGTATTATTACACCTTTGGCTCTTTATATTTCAAATCGATTCATAATTGATATCAAAATATCATATTCGCTTCAAAAATCAAATCCATTCAAATATCATCATATCTTTCAAAATATCAGATTTCATATTTAAATTCAAGATTTAAATATAAACATTTCACCTTATTGACCAGCTTAGGATTTTAGAAAAATAGTTTTAAGTAGTTTAAAAGTAGTTTTAAATAATTAAAATAGTTAAAAACACTTAAAATCTTTAAAATGGATTTAAAATAGATAAATTAGTTTAAAATAATTTAAATTGGGTTAAGTAGATTTAAAATAGATTAAAATAGTTTAAGTATTCAAAATGGTTTATATAACAGAGTAATTTGGAAAACAAATTAAAACAGCTTCAAAATCAATCCATTTCAATTATAACTTCCCAATTCAAATCAATTTCAATTTCCATTCTACCGATTCAATTTCGATTCCAATTCAAAACAATGTCAACTTTTACTTCAAATCAATTCAATTCTACATTCACCTTTAATTAATTCAATTTCAATTTATATCGATTTGGAGCTTGATTTCTCAAAAATATCGATTTATAACACTTGACAAAATTTCCAACAATATTCAAGTTTAAATCCAAATTCCAAATATGATTCAATTCCAAACTCGATTTCAAAATATCATTTTCATATCACTTTTACTTAGTAATATTCAAAGCTCGAAATAATGTTCAATCTTTAAAATAAATAGATTTTCGAAATTCAATCACATCCAAATTTTAAATTTTAAAGTCACAACTTAAATTATTTACCAATTTCTTTTATCCAAAATTTATTTCAACATTCCAACTCAATTTTTCGACAAATTCGATTTCTATAAATTGATTTCTATTTATCACTTTTAAATCGAAACATTTAAATAAATTTCAAATCGACGATTTCAAAAATTATTTATTTAGCCAATTCGGTGTCCGTATATAATTTTCTATCCTATGGCCAAGTAGTTATTTATTTCAATTAAATGTCAAGGATGAGTATATATTACTTAAATTAAATCACAGCATCATATGTATGCATAACAGGATATATATATATATATAAGCAATAAACATCCAAACATTTGAATATCAAACAATAACATCCATAGAAATAAATCATCCAATAGACAATACAATTCATGGCAGTTTCATAGTTATCAATGTCAGGTAATTTAATCGCAATTCAATTTTAATTTCAATTTAACTGTCAATTTAATTTTTCACGGTTAATGCAAAAGACAAGCTATATGACAATTAAATTTTTATCAAACAACGACAAATAAGATCATAACACTTCATAATGTTAAATTTAACTAGCATAAAGATATTTAGTACGGTGTGAGCGTTATAAAACACTCACCTTGATTTTTCGATTTTAAATCAAATCGAACGACGTTCGATTTAACTCAAAATTTTCTCTAGCTCCAATTGATTCCAATCCAGTTCCATTGCGTAGTCCTCGTCGATACGATTCCAATGCAAAAAGTTTCGTCGAATTCCAACCTCGTATGACAAAGTTATGATGGTTTAAAGTTAACACGAAATTTTATGTAAATTAATTTCAGCTTAATTAAATTTTTAAAACCCACCCCATCATCACCGTTGATTTCCTGCATAGCAGATCTGGGCCGCACCCCTCTTCTTCCTCACGTACGCGTATCATCTTCTTCCCGGTGTTCGAACGCGCAACACAACCCATAGCCGCCATCTTCATCGATTTTTCACGACCAAACCGAGCAACTTGAAGACGATCAGGTTACACCACTTCGAAGCCACCGCCTTACTCCACCTTCACCCCAAATAGCTCCAAGCTCGGCCTCATCCTCTGCCTCGAATTGCGTGAAAAACGCAGCCCCTTCTTGCTCGATTTCCCGTTGATCCGTGGCTCCGTTTTCGATCATCTCCGTATGGATTTGAAGCTTTCATCGTGCTCTACAACTTTGTAGTTGAGAGTTTTTGCTAATTGTTGATGGATTGAGAGGAAAATGAGAAAGAAGTTTCGAATTTCGTGGCCATTGATTCAGGAATGGCGGCTAGGGCTGAAGTCAATTAGGGTTTCTGGATTAAAATAATAATAAAACTGCTTCGGTTTGCGTGCGTATTTATATAGGTAGGTCCAAAATCATCCGAACTCCAATCGAGACGTGCCGCCAGGCGTTTATAAGGTTTTACCCCCATTCCGGACGCAATGGAACTAGTTTCAAGGCCTAATTCGATCATATGTGAGAGTTACGGAAATAAACGATCAATTTTACATTAAACCGATTAACCGAATTTCTATGCGTTTTGGCTTGCCCCGGACAAACGGTAAATCCGTTTGACTTGAAATTTGAAACCTTACAATAATATAACATTACGGATCCAATGAAACTAGTTTCGTCGAAATCCGAGACCGTTTGAAAAATGACTATTTTTAACTCGCCAAATTAATATTAAACAATTTCAACGCGTTTCGAGCTGCCACGGTCAAACGACAACTCCGATTGCTACGAAAATTGAAATCCGATAATAACTAACTATTACGGATCCAATGGAACTAGTTTTGTCCAATTCTGAGACTGTTCAAAAATTGGCTATTTTCCAATCGATAATTAAATATTAAAATATTCAATTTTCACAAATAAATTTTAAATTCAGTTTTAAAAGTTCTATAACATCACTATAACTCCAATATGATAAAATAAAATTTTACAAATCATTTTTAATCATATTAAACCCGTTATTCAATTTATCCAATAAATTCCTGTTTTAAAAAAATCTTATTAACTCTATTATAATCCCAATAGATTCAACATTTATTATTATTCCAAACGACTTACAAATTTTTTTTTTCTAACACTAAATCACGAAATCTTATTAAATTAGCTATTTTAATTATCGAAAATTTACGGGTCGTTACACTCTCCCCCACTCAAAACTTTTCGTCCCCAAAAAGGAAAAGAAGGGAAAAGAAACTAAGTATAGAATTCAACATTAGATATATTTTATTCAAAGTTACCAACTTGTAAAATAATGAAATTACATTTATAAGGTCATAACTACGCTTCCACTAAGTTACTCCGAACGGCTTTCTAAATTTAAAAGTTAGTTATCAAAACAAGTTATAAAATTTTAAAACTTGAAAATTTTTCTAACACTTGGATTTACGGAAAATTTCGGCAGAGTCTCCTTTGCGCGGCTCGATCGGAAAAATATAATAGCATATATATCACAAATATACATCTCATCTCAATGATGAGGCATCCCATATGTGGGGAAACAACATATAAATATCACCAATATCATATAAAACCGTAAGCGTACCTTTTATTTAGCATTTATTAGCAGTTTACTTACATTATGCGTTTAGCGTAGAAGCGAGCTCCACAACAAAGCGCAACCCCTTTGCTACCTACTAAAATGCTCAATAACTAAGTTAGAACCATGCATATAAAGATAGATCGCTATACTTAGCCTACACAACATATATATACATATTTAGCTTCAAAACTGAGATTTCAATTTCTGGACAGCAAACAAATCTTAGCTTTAGGTCATCTAAACGGTAAAATTTGACAATACAATCTAAACAAAAGTTGTTACATTCATTACAGGCTTTCCGGAATGTCCAAAATCATCGAATTTGGATCATCCTTTCAAAAGTTATGGCCGTTTTACTTAGGGGATACGCTTCAGCCTGGGCAGTGTTTTGCGCAGGTCCGCGACGTTCACCCACATTTCCGACCTTCTAAAAGACATCAAAACACAAAACACTTAAAATAAAAGTTTTAGCTTAAGTTCTTAGCTTTCCAGAAAGGGAAAGATTATCAAAATCCGATAAACCAGTCAAAAGATATGGCGAAAATACTAAGGTTGTATGGTTCAGATTTTACTTATTTTTTTTTACACAGGACAGCGAGTAACATTCAAGTTTTTAACCTAGTAGACGAAGGAATTTCTCAAGACACTCTAAATAAAAGTTGTGCTATAGTTTCTAAGCTTTTCGAAAAGTCCAAAAGCGTCGAATTCCGTTCAGCCATTTAAAAGTTATGGTTGTTTTCGTTTCAGCATATATTGGACAATTTTGGATTTTTTCCAAAAATTTGCTTCTATTATTTCAAAGTACAAACCATCAAACTTCAAATTTTCTAAAGAACAATCATAAACACAAAGTCATTTATTTTCTTATTCATCCACACAATAGGTTTACAATCAATTTGTTTCCGATTTATTCAAGTTTGTTTCATTCACATTTTTAGTTCAAGTCAATTTGCTTCAATTTAAATTGAATTCAATTATATTTAATTTCACTTTGCTTCAAATTTGAAGTTAATTATTTTAAAATTTTATTCCGTTTATTCAATTCCATTAACACTAATGAATTCTACTTAATCAATTATCATCCATCTAACAACCAACGCATATCAAACATTGACATCCATCCAAAATCTACACTAAATCAATTATACATTTCCATGTCAATTTTAATTTCATACACTTCCAAGCTTATAGACATTTAGTTATATTCAAATTTAATTAGTTTCCATTTACCAAATCTATATTTCATTAATTTTAAATTTTTATTCATTCACTTATATATATCCTTCATTTTACAGCTTAAATTTCTTTTATATTTACAACTATCAATAGATCTTCACATTTTATTATTCATTCTCACACTTGTATATTATTTCTCTACTTATCCTTATTAGCATTGTAAACCTTTTAAGTATTTGGTAAGTTATAGTTATGCAAATAGAATGTAGTTAAACAACATACAACTTCTTTCCATTTAAAGTTGAATTTTCAATTTATTAATTCTTGAGTCATTACTTAAATTTCACTATAATTTTTTTTTTTCACATTTACATTCACATATAGTATTTCCATTTTATATTAACATAATTGTGAATCACCTTTAAAGGTTAATTTAAATTCCAATTATTTACTAACAATTTTATTTATATTTGCAAACCATTGATTAAATGCATATTCCATTATTCAAACCTATACTTGTATATTATCCAATTAACAATTCATATAACATTTTTGAACTTCTTAAATATTTTGGTAAGTTATATCTATGCTATAGAATGAATTTTAATACTACGCGAGTTTTACAGTTTCACTTTTATTTTAAGTTCATAATTTCCTAATTCTAAGGATTTCTACCTCACTTGATATTTTCACTTAGCTCTTAGGTTCATTTCTCATTTCACAATTCAGAAGTTCCTTAATGATTCAAGTCTAAATTCATTTCACTCATTTAAAAAAAATCATTAATTATTAAAGGACTTAAGAATTCCAATCCCGGTTTCATTTCAAATCAAGTTTTGAAATAATATATACTTATATAATTTATATATCAAATCATACTATAGAGAATGCAAAACAAAATAAAATTTGAGTCAAAACAAGGTTTAGACAAGCTATTAAGTGGTCTCCCCCACTCGGACTCTCGAAAATAAACGCCGATGATGCGTGCACTCATCACCGAAATCATTTTCTAGCGTCAAGAGAAGGGAATATAACACTTATCATAAAAAAAATCCTTCGAAAACAATTTCAACTCAATTATACTATCATATAATACTCATATTATGTTTTTCATATTCTTGTAAGTCAATTTCAAGCACCGGAATTTAAATTCCCAAATTCAAGTTAAAATTCATTTATATTCATTATCAATTGTGTTTACAAGATTTCATTTTCCTAAATCCATTGTTATTTAATCAATTGTTGTAAATATTGACTGATCAAACAATAACGATAATAATCTAATATTATCATCTCCTAACAATCAATTCAATCAAAATGAATAAATATTCAAATAATAATTTTATATAAAATATATTCCAAAACGATATTGTGTTGGTTTGTCCTATTCGAGTGTTTAGAAATTCCTATCGACGCCTTGGCGTCCCAAGTATCGACCAGAATTCATAAATACTCAACGGAACAAATTAACACAATATAAAACCATTTTATATCAAATAACAAGTACGCTCTCTCATATACACTCAACTCATTCATATAGTTTACCTCTATTTCAATGAGTTATTCCCCACTAGAGCCAAGGTTTATCGCTAAACCAAAGCTCTGATACCAACTAGGATACTAGTAGTTGCGTGATCCGGACTGATGTTGGGCATAGCCAGCAGCTACCCCAACACCGCGAAACAACACTCCCAAATCAAGGGGTGCACCCAAATCGCATCACAAATGTAATAGATATGGTATCGAAGAAGTGTGTCCGCTAGAGGTGGCGAACCTCAATGGCCCGGCGCGGCTCCTGTTTTAGTCATGTCAGGGGTCATCCAATAATCGTTCTCTTTCTTCAGTCAACGCGTTCACCAAACCATCCACTTCATTCTGGATCATCACTCCGCGTATAATAGTTATTAAAGTGGTTTTCGGTATCGACAGAGAGTATGTCCATATCCGATCCCGGTCTCTTTAATAACTACGTATTATTACACCTTTGGCTCTTTATATTTCAAATCGATTCATAATTGATATCAAAATATCATATTCGCTTCAAAAATCAAATCCATTCAAATATCATCGTATCTTTCAAAATATCAGATTTCATATTTAAATTTAAGATTTAAATATAAACATTTCACCTTATTGACCAGCTTAGGATTTTAGAAAAATAGTTTTAAGTAGTTTAAAAGTAGTTTTAAATAATTAAAATAGTTAAAAACACTTAAAATCTTTAAAATGGATTTAAAATAGATAAATTAGTTTAAAATAATTTAAATTGGGTTAAGTAGATTTAAAATAGATTAAAATAGTTTAAGTATTCAAAATGGTTTATATAACAGAGTAATTTGAAAACAAATTAAAACAGCTTCAAAATCAATCCATTTCAATTATAACTTCCCAATTCAAATCAATTTCAATTTCCATTCTACCGATTCAATTTCGATTCCAATTCAAAACAATGTCAACTTTTACTTCAAATCAATTCAATTCTACATTCACCTTTAATTAATTCAATTTCAATTTATATCGATTTGGAGCTTGATTTCTCAAAAATATCGATTTATAACACTTGACAAAATTTCCAACAATATTCAAGTTTAAATCCAAATTCCAAATATGATTCAATTCCAAACTCGATTTCAAAATATCATTTTCATATCACTTTTACTTAGTAATATTCAAAGCTCGAAATAATGTTCAATCTTTAAAATAAATAGATTTTCGAAATTCAATCATATCCAAATTTTAAATTTTAAAGTCACAACTTAAATTATTTACCAATTTCTTTTATCCAAAATTTATTTCAACATTCCAACTCAATTTTTCGACAAATTCGATTTCTATAAATTGATTTCTATAAATTGATTTTCTATAAAACGGAGCCACGGATCAACGGGAAATCACGTTCAAAGCTGCTGCGTTTTTCACGTTTTTCGAGGCGAGATGAGGGGCCGAGCTTCGAGCTGCTCCAGGCGTTGGTGGCTCTAGTGATAGGCTTCGGGATGGCGCTTCCTGATCGACTTCTGGACGCTCGTGGTGGCCGCGATTTGGAGCCCTAGTTTGGCTTGGATGGGTTCTTAGTCGCGTGCGTTCCTGGAGCAAGTAATGCGTACGTGAGGAGATGAGGGAGTGCGGCCCAGATCTGCTATGCAGGAAATCAACGGTGATGATGGGGTGGGTTTTAAAAATTTAATTAAGCTGAAATTAATTTACATAAAATTTCGTGTTAACTTTAAACCATCATAACTTTGTCATACGAGGTCGAAAACGCACGAAACTTTTTGCGTTGGAATCGTATCGACGAGGACTACGCAATGGAACTGGATTGGAATCATTTGGAGCTAGAGAAAATTTTGGGTTAAATCGAACGTCGTTCGATTTGATTTAAATCGTAAAAATCAAGGTGAGTGTTTTATAACGCTCACAACGTACTGAATATCTTTATGCTAGTTAAATTTGACATTATGCATAGTTATGATTTTTATTTGTTGTTGTTTGATAAAATTTAATTATCATATTGATTGTCATTTGAATTCACCGTTAAAAAAAAAAAAAAAATTAAATTGACAGTTAAATTTAAATTAAAATTGAGTTGCGATTAAATTACCTGACATTGATAAATATGAAATTGCCGTGAATTGTATTGCCTATTGGATGATGTATTTCGATGGATGTTATTGGTTGATATTTAAATGTTTGGATGTTTATTTGTTTATATATATCCTGCTATGCATACATATGACACTGTGATTGATTTAAATAAAATATTCATCACTGACATTTAATTGTAATAACTAATCACTTGGCCATAGGTTAGAAAATTATATACGGACACCGAGTTGGTTAAATTAAATGATGTTAAAAGTTGTTTTGAAATTATTTAAATGAATTGATTTTAAGAATAAAATCCAATTTATGGAAATTGAATTATTTTGAATTGGAGCTCGAAATGTTAGAATTTAAACTTGGTAAACGAAATTATTAAATAAAATCGAAGTTTAGATTTAAATTGCAAATTGAAATACGGTGTAAATTTTTGAAAGTTGATTTGTTTTAAAAGATTGGACTTTTAATCGAACTCTGAATATTTCTAAGAAAATTGATATGAAATGATATTTCAAGTTTGAGTTTGGAATTGAAATTTATTTGAAATTTAGATTTAAATTAATTTGGAATATATGATGATTTTGAAATGGATTTGATTTTAAAGCGAATATGATATTTTGTTATCAATCATGAATCAATTTGAAATATAAAAGAGCCAACGGTGTAATAATACGTAGTTATTAAAGAGACCGGGATCGGATATGGACATACTCTCTGTCGATACCGAAAACCACTTTAATAACTATTATACGCGGAGTGATGATCCAGAATGAAGTGGATGGTTTGGTGAACGCGTTGACTGAAGAAAGAGAACGATTATTGGATGACCCCTGACATGACTAAAACAGGAGCCGCGCCGGGCCATTGAGGTTCGCCACCTCTAGCGGACACACTTCTTCGATACCATATCTATTACATTTGTGATGCGATTTGGGTGCACCCCTTGATTTGGGAGTGTTGTTTCGCGGTGTTGGGGTAGCTGCTGGCTATGCCCAACATCAGTCCGGATCACGCAACTACTAGTATCCTAGTTGGTATTGCCTCATGTACCTTGTCATACTGATTATCCTATTCGCGACCACTACGTTTTGATTTGTACCTTTAGTATATGGATTGCCCTCTGGTGACTTCCGGTTTTGGGGAAACTACGGTCTTGTATATGCTTTTGGGAATATAAAATGTGTTAAGGGGGATTATGGTAACGCCTTAACGCTATTTTGATACTTTATATTACTGATAGGCATTATCTACTTAGCGTATATTACTACATAGTAGATAGTTTCACGGATCCTTGAGAGATGGAAAATCCCGTAACATCTCTTGAGTTATTGCACGCACGTTGACACTGGATATGAGATGTCAAACCCCGTAAACATCTCGACGCCGTTACACTCATATTTATTTACAATTGATTTAACTTTCATAAGGATATTTTAGTCCTGACTCGAGTGTTTTGTCTTTTCATTACGCTCGGGTCAGTCCTGAGCTTTCAGTTTAGGTTGAAGATCATTTCCTTGGAGGACGGAGACGAAGATTTGGTATATTATCTACTACTATTATATTCATTCCATGCTGCTGCATTGTTGTATGATATTTGTTGTGTATGTAACTCTGATAAATGTTGTATAATAATAATCAAATGTATTCATTTCAAATGTATTCATTTAATTAACAGCTTCATGAACTGTTATTTTATTATTATACTTTAGCTTCCGCTGTGAGATTCTGTGTTGTTTCATTTCCTTTATTTCCCTTCCTTTTCTTTTCTTAATTACCCCAATAACTATCTGCCCTTTTAATGGTTTGAAATCGACATGTGTATTTGATCGTCGGTTTAAACTGTCCAAAAAGGCGGGTCGTTACAGTAATCAAATGTATTCATTTCAAATGTATTCATTTAATTAACAGCTTCATGAACTGTTATTTTATTATTATACTTTAGCCTTCCGCTGTGAGATTCTGTGTTGTTCATTTCCTTTATTTCCCTTCCTTTTCTTTTCTTATTTACCCAATAACTATCTGCCCTTTTAATGGTTTGGAATCGACATGTGTATTTGATCGTCGGTTTAAACTGTCCAAAAAGGCGGGTCGTTACAGGGAGACAATCAGAGGATACCACACGGGCTACGGGATAAAAACAAACTCATAGTAAAGGCTTGGTATGGTAGGTGACACGGAACACAAGGCAATTCCAGGGTTGATGTACCAATTACACACACGGCCTGGTGGTAACGTAGCAGCCACATACGCCCACCTCGGAACACACTCCCAATCAAAATCGGAGGATGGCCATCTAATCAATCACAAGCAAGAGTATAGTATCGAAGGAATGTGTCCGACCAGAGGGGCTACCCTGTAACGACCCATAAATTTTTGATGTTTAAATTTTGTTCATTTAACAATATTTTATGAGTTAATATTAAAAGGAATAAAAATTTGCAATTTAATAATTGAATAATAGATAAAGTAAAATGAAACAAGGTTAATACAAGTTAATTGTCAATAATTTTAATGAAATTCCAATCCATTGTATTTAAACCTGCTATGCTTGGTTATTGTGTGCACTGATTGTAGTGGGATGTAAAAGGAAATAAAGTAATGTATAATAATTGGTCATAAAGAATAAACTTACAAATGTATAAAATGTATAATGGTGACAACTATTGTTCATTACCAATGTATTTAATCAATAGCAAATTAATAACCTTAATTATCCATTTATTAATCACTAGTTATTTAATTAATCATTAATTACCAATTAATTTGTCATTTAATCCTAATTAATTACTTAATTAGTGCAAATTAATGTAGATTAATTTGGTAATCGGAGAATGTTAATTCAATAGGATGTGACCAATGAAAATTTTAACCTAATACTATGTTAAGGTTAATTTTGGTAATTAAATAAAAGCATAAGTATGTAAGAACTGTAACGGTTGCTTGATAGTAGGGAATTCATGAGTGAAATTAAAGGCATAGTAACACTAGTATAAGTTACCTATTTATTCGTTTAATAGTAAAATTGGAAATCAATTAGAGTAAAGGAACCTTAATGTCACATTTATAAGAATGAATGCAATAACTAAATTAGTGAACACCCTATTAATTGAAATAGATTGTAAAGTAGGATTGATTGAAATTAGTAGATTGGGAAATGAATTTAGAGTTATTTTAACTGATGAAGAATACGTAATAAATTTTAAAATTATACAATCATTGTCCATTAAGTAAAATTTTAATATTTATGGTTGATAATAAACGTTACTTTAGTGATTATTAATGTAATTAATTGAAGGATTGAAATCAGGTTTAAAGCAAGGTATTGTAAGTAATTATAAATAACTGGATTTGTTAAATTGAATGTTAATACTATAATTGGTGAATTTATTTACTTTAAATTGATATGGGGATTGGTTTTAAAGGATTTCTAAAGTAATACAGGATGATAACATTAATGAACTATAAAATTTGAATTTAAATAGTGGTTTAATTTATTTTATTTATAATAATCGGATTAATTGCAAATGAATGAAATTAAATATTCAATTATTACGTAAATTGAAAATTTAGTTTAAATTGGAGATTTTTAATGTTATAGGTATGGAGCCAATGTTAATTTCATCCAATTGACATCAATGAATTGAATAATAAAATGAAAAGTAAATTTAATAGAAATTTTGGAAGTTAAATTTATAATTTTCGAATTTAATGAATTTGAGGTTAATACCGAAATTTATAAATTTATGATCTCTAATTTGACAGTTAAATTTGGTTTAAATCATTGTAAATGATTGGAAAATTTAAAATGATAGCAATTGGTAATTATCGAATTTAAATTGAAAAATTGATTAAATTGACTAAATTTTATTTATTTAATTAATATAAAAATAGCCATTTTGGCCACTGACTCGGATTTCGACGAAACCAGTTTCATCGGATCTGTATCGGTGAATTATTGTAGGGTTTCAAGTTTTGTAGGAATCGGGCTTGTCGTTTGATCGGACGGACTCGAAATGCCTTGTAATAAATGAAATTGAAATCAATTTGAAAAATATTGATTTTATCATAACTTCTTCATACGATGCAATTTGAACCTGAAACCTTTTCCATTGTGTTTAAAATATTTTAAAACATCTATCTACTACTTATAAAGGAAAGCAGAAACCAGGGAAGTCATTTGCTGCCACGTGTTCCTCTTAGTTGACTCCCTGTCGTTTTCAACTTCTGTTCCTAAACTGTTCTTCTCCTTATCCCGTGGCTCCTCCACGTCTACTTCACTTTTCCTTCCACCCAACTTCCGAACCTTTTCCTCCACTTTCACCCTCCTCCCTCCTCAACCACACCATCTCTCTTCCCATTCCCCATCCGTAAATCTCCCCGTTACCGCGCTCCTTACTCCTCACCTTCCTTCTTCCTCGCTCGAACTGTCAACCCGACTATCAATTCGTCTGGCGTCGAATTTGCCTCTGGCGTAATCTTGGCCACTGCAGAGGTCAGTACTCTTTTTATAATAAATAATCTTGGCCACATCAGAGGTCAGTACTCTTTTTATATTTAATTTTACGTTTTAGGGGCTTCTTGTAAATTCGTCAACGACTTACCCAATCTCCACCGTACGCACCACGCAATGTTTTCCATTTTCTGTTAAACGTGTTTCTGATGTTATGACTTACGTAACGGTCACCACGCCGTTGTTTAATCCCTTACCCTACGTTAACGCAACCCAACCGTATATGGCTGGTTGTGTTAATTTCACTTGGCAGTCAGTAAATGTGGATTGTTGAGGCAGACATGCTATTGCGTTCAGTTTGACCATTTTTTGCATTCACTCCCCTTGCTGTTTGCCAGCATTAAGGTCAAAATGTTTCGCTGCGTTCCATCCAACTGTAACTCCGTAAAGTGGGTAAAAAAGGTTGACTGTCTGTAAGCCAGTAATCTAGGTCACTTTCATCTCCACTTACCTTGCTACGCCGTCATAACTTCGCCGATTATATTGTTAAACGACAGTACGAAACAGTTTATGTTGGCCATCATGTAGCACAGTATGTTCAAACAGAGTAAGAGATATTTGGTTTTCCCTTCGACCATCTCCTACGCTTACATCCCCTAGACACTGTTTTCTGTACAACATCTTTGCCACATTGCAAATGTCTCTGACCCATTTTCATTTTTCTTCCAATACAACATTTTACTGTTTGAAAATTATGTACGTTTCAAGTTTATGAAGCATGTATGAAATAATTTACTAACACGAGGTTAGTTAATTGTGCGGAAAAAAATGCTGTTTCAAAACTTTGGTTGGAAATTATCGTTCCCGCTTTGTTCACCTACAATCTGTACTTTATGTATTATGACACCTCGATGATATGATTTTAGCATGCAAAATGATCAACAAGTTATGTGGTCATTTCTGAAAGCCTGTACGTTTATGCTGTAGATAGTACTGTTAACAGATGGTAGGAAAGTAATATACATAACGTTGCGAACATGATGCTTACCGCTCATGTTCACCTTTCATGTTTATATGTTTATATTTCTTCTTATTACATGTGTCTTTACAGTTAATCAAAATATGGCATATACCGCGGTATGTTGTCCAACATAGCACATACACCCTGCTGAATTGCTCTACACTGACTTCTGCAGGCATTCAAGTGGGATGATACTGTCTGCTGAGTAGCGAAGACGGATGACTGCAGGATAGGTAATCATCTGCTGACCCATTCCCTCTGATTGTCTTCGTACCATTTTTTGTACTGCAGTACCTACTGTTTAACATAGCTTTTCTTCACACTTTAATATGACTGGCCGTTATTCAGTGCTTACTACTGTTAACCCTTTTTATACTCGGAACATAATCTTTTGTCCCTTCCCCATTTCCCCTATATATTATCTGCTCCTTTCAAGGGCGTAGTGTTATTTGTACATTCCCACGCACACCCCTACACATATATGGAGACATACGGACAACTGCAACTTAGTTTGTTCATTATTTTTACTGTTCAATAAATATCACACACGGTTAATAAGAGTTTTCACTGATTGCGTGATGTTCATATCAAACTGCTATTAAATTTAGTCTGTAATGCACGCGTTAAATCTGCTTCTTTCCTGTCCTCTGGTCAAGGCTTATTTTATATATTTTCCTCTGCTTCAAATAACCTAAATCAATCAGTATTGCAAAGTTATGAACATGACCAAACACATTTCGTTTCAAATTTCTTCTCATTTTTTTACACGTCACACTCTACTGCAATGATAATGCTGTGATTTAATTTGATTATGCTGACAGATTATATATGTACTTACAAGGTTTAACCACTTATTATTTGTGACGTACATAAATCGAAGGCTTTGATAAGTAGGTGAAATACAGAATTAGTCACACAGAGTACTTTTTAACAAAATGCTGTTATATAAGTTTGAATTTTAGCACGTAATATCAGTTATCTGTATCTCATATGTGTTTACGGACGTCATTTTATAGACAAATACGTACTGTACCTCATATGCAACGTTGTACACAATGACTGTTCAACACCAAAAATCAGTCTCTGCTGTTGCCTATTCCAACAGCCACATCCTCATTCATTTTACAGTTATAACCTAACATGGATATAACTTGATTTTAATATTTGGCGCACGTAAGCAATAACGGTCAGCTTTACCCAAGCTGTCAGTCCCGTCGGTAAGATAGCAGTCTTTTATGGCGTATCGTACTAGGTCAATTTTTTTTCTTCTCCTTTTCTCCTTTTACGAACTCAACTGTCGCTCCCTCCTATTTTCTGCATTCACTCCCCTTACTGTTTACCAACATTGAGGTCAAATTGTTTCACTGCATTCCATCCACATGTAAGTCCATAAAGTGGGTAAAAAAGATTGACTGTGTGTAAGCCAGCAATTTCGCCCACTTTCATCTCTGCTTACCTTGCTACGCCATAACAACTTCGCCGATTATACTGGTAAACGACAGTACAAAACAGTTTATGTTGGCCAGCATATAGCACAGTATGTTCAAACAGATTAAGAGATATTGTTTTTTCCCTCCGACCATCTCCCACGCTTACATCCCTCAAACGCTGTTTTCAGTACAACATCTTTGCCACATTGCAAATGTCATTAGCCCATTTTCATTTTTCTTCCAATACAACATTTTACTGTTTGAAAATTATGTATGTTGCGAGTTTATGAAGCATGTATGAAATAATTTACTAACACGAGGTTAGCTAACTGTGGGAAAAAAATGATGTTTCAAGACTTTGGTTGGAAACTATCGTTCCCACTTTGTTCACCTACAATCTGTACTTTAAGTTTTATGACACCTCGATGATACGATTTTAACATGCAATATGATCAACAAGTTATTTGGTCATTTCTGAAAGCCTGTACGTTTATGCTGTAGATAGTACTCTTAACAGATGTTAGGGAAGTAATATACATAACGCTGCGAACATGATGCCTACCACTCATGTTCATGTTTCACGTTTGTATGTTTATATTTCTTCTTATTACAAGTATCGTTACAGTTAATCAAAATATGGTATATACTGTGGTATGTTGTCCAACATAGCACATACACCCTGCTGAATTGATCTACACTGACTTCTGCAGTAATTAAAGTGGGATGAGACTGTCTGTTGAGTAGCGAAGACGGATAAATGGAGGAAAGGTATTCATCTGCTGACCCATTCCCTCTGATTGTCTTCGTACTATTTTTTAAACTCTAGTACCTACTGTTTAACATAATTTTTCATCACACTTTCATATGACTGGCCGTTATTCACTTCTACCTAATGTTAACCCATTTTATACTCGGAAGATAAAAAATTTCCCTTTCTCACATCCCTTTCATATTATCCGCTCCTATCAGCGGCACACTGTTATTTGTACATTCACACTCACACCCCTACACATATATGGAGACATACAGACAACTGCAACTTAGTTTGTTCACTATTTTTACTGTTCAATAAATATCATACATGGTTAATAAGAGTTTTCACTGATTGTGTGATGTTGTTTATATCAAACTGCTATTAAATTTAGTCTGTAATGCACGCGTTAACTCTGCTTCTTTCTTGTCCCCTGGTCATGACTTATTTTATATATTTTCCCCTGCTTCAACTCAACTAAATCAATCAGTATTGCAAAGTTATGAACATGGCCAAACACATTTTGTTTCAAATTTCTTCTCATTTTTTTTACACGACACGCTCTACTGCAATGATAATGCTGTGATTTAGTTTGATTATGCTGACAGATTATATATGTAATTACATGTTTTAACCACTTATTATTCGTGACGTACATAATTTGAAGGCTTTGCTAAGTAAGTGAAATACAGAATTAGTCACATAGAGTACATTGCAATAAACTGCTGTTATATTAGTTTGAATTTTAGCACATAATTTCAGTTATCTGTATCTCATATGCGTTTACGGACGTCATTTTATGGACTATTAATTACTGTACCTCATATGTAATGTTGTACATAATGACTGTTCAACACCCAAAATCAGTCTCCGCTGTTGCCTATTCCAACAGCCACATCCTCATTCATTTTACAGTTATAACCTAACATGGATATAACTTGATTTTAATATTTGGTGCACGTAAGCAATAACGGTGAGCTTTACCCAACCTGTCAGTCCTGTCGGTAAGACAGCAGTCATTTATCGTACTAGGTCAATTTTTTTTCTCCTTTTCTCCTTTTAAGAACTCAACTGTCGCTCCCTTTTTTGTTAAAAAACCAAGCAAAAAAAAGCATTTTTTTGTTGAACAAAATGTCCATTTTTACACACATAATTTTTATCGACCAAACATTTGACAAGTTCCTTTTCCTCTTCTACACACCAGTATTCCAAGATGTGTAATCGGTTTTTCATTATTTTTGATTTATGTAAACATTTTTGTTTTTTTGCAATTCATTTCATGCAATGTCGGATAATGGAAGTTTTGTACAGTTCATCTTATTGGTTTCAATCATTTTTTCCATACACCCTTGCTCTCTGTGAAGTCCACCTTTAGGTTTGATATTCGTTGATCTCACTAACCATTTGTTGTAAGTATTGCCTTCTAACCTCTAAACGTAGAAACTACTTATCCACTGTTTGCGAATATATAATACCGCGTGCAGTTAAAATAGTAATTTAAGTTTCCACAACTGTTTTATTTTTGATATATCGGTATGTCTACTGTCTTTAAACCAAAGGTTAATTATGGTATTGTTCTTGGCTTCTCTACCTTAAATTCAGCAACAAACTTTGTTCCACCTGTCTATTCGTAGGCTGATTGTGTTTTACAAATACAAAATATTCTTGGTGACCTCATGTCTAAGATTTAAGTGCTATGCTGTCAGTAGTGGACAGCCATAAAACTAGCCAGAATACCAGTTTGTACGTGGTTTTACAGTTTAAAAGAAATATAAATGGTTACCTGTCGTATTTCAAAAGTCATATCCACAAGAAATATGCATTATTTTACTGTTGTCTTCTATGCCTAGTATGTAAACGAACAAATTTAGCATCAGTTTAAATTTTAAGCCGTCGTTTGGCTATGTGCAGGTATGAGCTTAGGCAGATCAAATTGATAGTCACCATTTAGTCAATGTGTTCGTCGATGTTGGTAGTGCATGACAAAGGTGAATAAAAGTCAGACAACACTTCCGTACTTTGAAGTCCGCTTCTTACTTTGCTGGTTCAAAACAACACTTGCCTCTGGAAGTTCCACTGCTGATTCCTTTCTCCAAAGTTGGTAAGATATAAGTTTATCTAATTTTATATCGTAACTGGTACTGTTACGCATTTATTTATCATCGTATTCCAACTGACTATATGATGGATAGGTGTACCGTAATTTTGTTATAGTTTTTCTTCTTCCCAAACCACTATATTGTTCGTCTTCTATTTTCGTACGGCCTACCGCTGACAGTACGGACATGGATGTACATATTCATCATATAAATCAGTAGGTAGGCCAACTGTACAGTAAAGCTAAGTGATGATATGTTGCTACATCTATGAAGAAGATGAAAATTTTAAATTTTAAATAAGAATGCTAATTATATCAAAGCAATGCGACAAGCTATTGGCACGTTCAGGATGTCGTAACGATCCTATATTTGATAGACAGGGTGTAGTAGGGGAAAGAAAATAAAACATAAGTGTAGATTTAACAATTTGCCCTATCAATTTCATAAGCAAGCATACATCAAATATATGCTTACTGAATATTAATACTTGAATAGATTAACACTGTTTAAATTTTTGCTCTATGCTAAAATTTTAGCTGTACTGTTTTATAATTTCAGATGATTGCTTTCCGGATCACATGACCAACTGTTTTCAGTTTTCTGTACTACACAGCTTATTGTTACACCATATAGCAGGCTACATTTTACCAACCATTGTTAGTTACTAATTGCAATCAGTCAAATTTTAATATTGTATAGGTCTTCTACAGAACTTTTTCAATGGAATGAAAAACAGAGTTTCTACATGATAAACTATATTCCAACTATTGGAAAATGATTGATAAAAAATTACTAACAAAGCATATAATTAAATATTTGCATATAAATCTTGTGATATCGTTTTAAAGTTTGCGAGTGCCCTCCTTTTGCGTATATTATGTTCCTAGCGCCTTTATTTGCATATAATGATCGAGGAGTAAGGATGCTTTATTATTAATTTCCACTTAATATTTGTTCGTGGCCTCTCAATGAAGAATGTAATAGCTTTGGTTCCACTGTTCAATTGTCGGTTTTCATTTCATTCAGAGAATCCATTTTAGATAATAGAATAAAATTTATGATAATATTGTTATCTTTGACTAGATCATCACTAAATGGTTTCTTTCCGGATATAAATATCTCATATTACATATTTCCTTTTCACTCTTAGTTTCATTGTTGTACTTCGTGGATTTTCCAATACTAATCGAACAGTGTTGGATTTTTTTGATTAATTAGTGGGAGGTATTATTAAGATACATAAGCAAGTGTCATATTAAGCACACGTGAAATTAGTTGATTTTTTAAGGTATTGTTACCATTATCTAGCTTAATTTTCACCTCTAATATTGTAGTTCTTGCAGCATACTGTCGATTTTGTACCTACTGATCATATATAATTTTTTTTTTTTTACTTTTTCAATGTAAGAGTTTGAGATAAACATGGATAGGATATGTTTAAGTTTTGTTTGGAATAACGATGTAAATTACTTAAATTATCATAGTTGTCTTTTTATGGTTGCATAAACTTTACTATATTGCTAAACCAGATGTCATATTTAATTTCAAATATGAACATATTTATTTGAAATAATGCTTAGCAATCTTCTAAATTCAACGGTGAAAATCATGCAATAATTTTAAAGATAATATGTAGTAAGTAGAGTTAAGATAAGTTTCTTAAAATCACCCAATATCTATTTATGTTTATATGTCTAATCACCTATTATTTTATTTCTAACTTTCTTAATGCCAACAGTTTTACAAAGGAAGAAACAAGCTTTAACCAGAAGGTATCTTAATAAACAAATGTATAATTGGATACTTGATTATTCAAATAAGTCGGTACGTAGTAAAATTATCTACATTTTAAAAAGTTTGTGTTTAAACTTTTTCCTTGATCTAGAGAATTACAAGATGTACCATCAAACGACTTTTAAACTGAAACAAATACTAGAGAAATTTTAAACTGAAACAAATACTAAACATATAATTAAGTTTTGAACTTGAAGACTTTTTTTAAACACCTACATTGGACCAAGATGTCAGTTTGAAGGAAATGCATTGTAAAATCCATGGAAAGTATGTACAAGTGCATATAACAGTGTCATTTCTCATTAACTATGTGATATATAACAATTATGAATGGGATAGCATAAGATGAAACTGTAATATTTTTTAACATGATGTTATCTTCAGCATGTTAAGTGTACTGAAAAAGCATGGTTGTTGTGGGTTAATTCTGAATGATGTGTACATTTTGATTATGTTAATTTGGACAATGGATGATTCCATTTTAGTAAAATGTGATTATCGTCTAACTTTATTATTGATACGTATGCTACCATAAATAAAAATTTATATAGATAGTACACGTCCATCCCTATAATTATTTTGATATGGTCGACCGTTGTATAATCCTAACTGTCAAATATGATTATGCATTTTGTGCCCATAGAAAACTGATTTACTCTCTCTTTCAATTACACTTATTTGATAAATAATCTTCAAAGCATCTTATTCTTATGTATAACAATAATTGAATTGATTTATTTATTCATTCGTAATTTATATGTGCATGTCTTTGTTATTCAAAATGATGTAGCTTAAACAAAAATCATAATTGACCTTTGAATTACACGTACTGAAATTTGTAAGAGTTGACAACCTTTGGTAACATTATTGTTTCACACAAATACTATATCTGCTATCAATTTGATGATGAAAGTTGTAAGGCTACATACTGATACTTCATATTATTCATGTATGTGAGTGTGTGTGTTTGTGTGTACCAGAACCACGCACTTCAGTTTCGAACTTGAACAAAAAATGATTCTTATTATATATTGTAAAATTGCAACCTCTTCATATTCCTAACATTCTTTCATTCTCAATAACGTAAGTTTGTAATTTGTAAACTCGTACATTTATTTACAGATTGGTTGTTGTTGAATTAACTGGCATTTACTAAATACTAAAGTTAGCTGAGTAATGCAGTAACATCAATACAACTATTGTAGGATTTCAGTCAGGTTTTGACGTTGTGTGGTTAGTTAACTGTTTAACTTCCTTTTGACATATGACTCTCGTGTCAGCTACTCCCATTTTCTGACCATATGGTAGATTGAAATGTGGATGTTCAGTAAGGAAAACGGTAGCTGTACTTATAAATTTTTATTTCATTAGTCTGTGACTTCACTATTATGTTCAAACCATATAATCGAGTTGTTTCCGTCTGACGTACCATGACGATAATAGTGACTGTATTGTACAACCAACCTACTAAATATTGTTTTTTCCTACACAAGCCCTCCTGATCATATTTTTGTGCAGAAGCCTGTTGGCTAAACTTGATTCTTTTTTACTGTATGATTGATTGATGGACCAAACGCTCTATGTGTAATTAAGCATGTCAAATTCTGTCCCCCACTGCTGTCACCGTTTAAACAATTTGCAGTTAAGTAGTACCATATTTATGTGTAATCAGTACGTAACGATACTTACTACCACTGATGCAGGCTGTACATACTACATACTGTCTTCCTGACGAGTGTAAACCCTTGCAGGTCATTTGCTTAATCAGAAATTATGGATACCACGGCTATGGCTAGGGATGCTAGAGCTGAAAGAAGAGGTGCAATGAATGTGAGAAAAAGAAAAAGGTCTAAAGTTTTACAGCAACAAGGGACAACAATGGAACATACAAGCACATCCCGCGGAGATGCGTCATATAGGCCAAAGATAACTTCAGGACGGAGTGGCCGTAAGGGTACGTTTTGCCGGTTTACATACCGTTATTTAATTCACAAATTAACACACCACCACTACTGCTTTCCACTGTAACAAAAACAGGGAAAAAAGAAAATGGACGATATTCCTCTCCGAGTTCCCGCATTAGTGTGTTTGCAAAAGTAGGCACAGGTAATGGTGTACTCTTATTCTTCCTCTCTTCCAAACTATAATATAACATGGAATAACCCATTTACCTGTTGCGTTTTGAACATATTTATGTTTGGTAATATCAACTTTACATACTGTATGGTTTACTCGGTACAGTTCACTTTGCTGTTAATCAACCTTACAACGGTTCCTCTACCACTTTGTTTTTTCTTGGCATGTTTACAGTATGCATTCGTGTTATGAATGCTGATGGCTAAAATTTTGGTACAAGAGCTACGGTGCAGCCATGGAATTTTAGTGGTCCTACCTATGTTTGCTTAAGTTGTAATGCAGCAGTTTGGTATGAAGAAAGGAACAGGAAGTCAAGAAGACCCGTGAATCCGAAGTTCTCTATTTGCTGTAAGGGCGGTAAAATTAAGTTACCAGGGTATAAAAAATGTCTTACTATTTACACAACATGCTTGATTACAATGGTGGCCGTGACAGTTCTAATTTCAGAGAGAACATACGGGTATATAATGGGATGTTTGCATTTACATCTATGGGTGGCCGGATTGATAATTCAGTGAACATAGGTCGGGGTCCTTATGTATTTATAATTAGCGGGCAGAATTATCATAAAATAGGCTCTATGCTACCCACCGAGGGGCAAGCTAAATTTGCACAACTATATATCTATGACACAGCGAATAAGTTTACAAACAGAGTTAATGCGCTAGGGTTGTCAGCTAACCAGTCTACAAACCCTCTTATTATTAAAAATTTAATATCTATATTCAATGAATGTAACGAGCTGGCTAAGGTGTTCCGGATGGCCAGAGACAAGTGTGAGAGTAGTAGTTTGACCAATGTTTCACTTCATTTGTTGGAAAGGAGGGGTAGAGATCGTATGCAATACAATATACCAACAACTTCTGAGATTGCAGCATTGGTTACCGGGAACGGTAGCCGAAGTGAAGGTTATAGGGACATCATAATCGAAGAGAGAAGTGGACTGCTTAGGAGAATTAACGAGAAACACCCCAGTTTTATGGCCATGCAGTATCCCCTCTTATTTCCCTATGCAGAGGATGGTTACCGACTGAACATACCTTATCAGTCCATCGACCCGGCTGATATCGGCAAGGACGACATGGTGACCATGCGTGAATATTATGCGTACATACTGCAATATAGAGAGGGAGATGGTAATACCTTGCTTTATGGTGAGAGATTGTTCCAGCAGCTAATAGTTGATGCATATTGTTGCATTGAAGAGGACAGATTGAATTGGATCAAAAATAACCAAAATAACATCAGATTTGAACTGTACAAAGGGTTGAAGGATGCGGTTGCATCAGGTGACACATCGGCGTTGTCTATTGGCAGGAGAATGGTTTTGCCTTCCTCTTTTACTGGTGGGCCTAGGTATATGATTCAGAACTACCAAGATGCAATGGCAATTTGTCGATGGGCTGGTTCTCCAGATTACTTTATCACATTTACATACAACTCTCAATTCCAGAGATTAAGGAGTGCTTAAAAACAATTCCAGGTCAACGGGCAGAAGATAGACTAGATATAATTTCATGCGTTTTTCACATCAAGTTGCAGCAATTGATGCATGACATAAAGGAAAAAGAACATTTTGGAATAGTAAATGCAGGTCCGTCACATCATCCACTAAAATTTTGTTCAAAATATTTACATACATTAAGAATATCGATTAATTTTGGTAAATATTTTAACACCTTTGTACGCTATTGAATTTCAATGGCCTGCCTCATGCACATATCTTACTGTTTGTACGGGGGGAGGACAGACCAAAAACGACGGCTGGGGTGGATAAGGTCGTTAGTGCAGAATTTCCCGACCGTCAAGCAGATCCTGTTGCATACCAATCAGTCAGCCAGTTTATGGTACATGGATCATGCGGCGTTTATAATCCTAACTGCCCATGTATGATAAACGGTAAATGTTCAAAACATTACCCAAAACAGATTAATTATAAAACAACGTATGACAAACATGGTTTTCCAAATTACAGAAGACGCAACAACGATAACTTTGTCACCACATTATCTGGGGTTAATTTAAATAATTGTTGGGTAATACCGCATAATGTGAGCTTAGTTGTGAAGTATCAAGCACACATTAATGTTGAGATATGCAATCTTGCGAGGTCTGCTAAATATTTGTTCAAGTACATTCACAAAGGCCACGATAGGGCTGCTGTTGTAATTGAGGAAAACAATGTAATGAACCACAATTTTGTTCGCGCTGTGGATGAAATAAAGACTTATATAGATTGTCGTTACATATCAGCTTCAAAAGCAAGTTGGAGAATTTTCAAATTTGATATTCACTATCGAAAAACTGCAGTCGAACGATTACACTTTCATTTACCTGAAAAGTAAAACGTTGATTTCCACGATGACGATAATTTGGCTGAGGTAGTATGTCAACCTGCTGTTAACAATACTATTTTCACTAAGTGGATGGAAACTAATAAACTTAGTGAGGAGGCACGAAAGCTAACATATGTAGATTTTCCTACAAAATGGGTATGGAACAAAAAAATTGGCAAGTGGACAGCGCGGAAGAGAGGGGACACAATAGGCAGAGTTTATTTCGCTCATCCAACATGCGGCGAACGATTTTATTTACGTCTACTACTAAACATTGTCAAAGGACCAACCTGTTATGAAGAGATTCGAACTGTTAATTCTGTTGTTTATGACTCTTTTAATGGTGCATGTGTTGCATGTGGATTACTTGAAGACGATAACGAATGGAACATAGCTTTAACTGAGGCATCACGTTGGGCACCTGCATCGTCTCTACGCGAACTTTTTGTCATGTTGCTACTTTTCTACGAAGTATCCAACCCACTACAACTTTGTAATAGAAATTGGAAAATGTTGGTGGAGGATATTGAATGGCGTCGCCTACACACGTACGAGCAACAAGCTGATTGTTTTGATGACTGTCAACTTAAGTTGGAGACTGTACGTGAATTAGAGAAGATATTCAGTAGAAGTGGTAGATCTGTAGCAGAATTTAACTTCATCCCTCCATCAGAACTTATTCAAATTCACAGGTCAGTGTAGCTTACTAACAACTGAAGTGGTTATGATATGAAAATGTTGAAAGCCGAGTCACAACCACTTCTTTCGTCTTTAAATTTTGAACAACAAAACGTATTTAAAAATGTATGTGATTCTGTTGAGCATAACGAAGGTGGTTTCTTCTTTGTTTACGGAAGTGGGGGTACAGGGAAAACTTTTCTATGTAAAACCATTATCACTTACTTCAGGGCAGAAGGGAAGATTGTTCTAGCTGTCACTTCTTCTGGTATAGCATCTTTACTTCTACCTGGCGGTACAACCGCCCAATCAAAATTCAAAATTCCACTTATTGTGGATGATAATTCAACATGCAATATATCAAAACAATCTCCTTTAGGGCAGTTGCTCAAATCTACTTATTTAATTATTTGGGATGAAGCACCTATGATGCATCGTAATTCCCTTGAGGCCTTTGAAATTTTTTTACAGGATATAATGCAGGTTAGTACTGCTGACGGACCTTCCAGGCTTTTCGGAGGAAAGACGATTCAACATGCACCTCCCAGGGAATGGAGAAAGTTGAGAAGTTTGTACAACGGGTGCTTGACATTGGAGATGGAAATGTTGATGCAGTCTCAATAGACGGTGACGATGATCCTTCTTGGATTACTATACTTTCTGAATATCTTATCGACGTTGGAGATTGTGGTCTTAAAAATAAGGTTGACATGATATATCCTAATTTGCGTAATAGGTTGGCGGACAAAGAGTATTTACGCACACGGTGCATCTCGCTACAACTAATGAATTTGTTGAGGAAATTAACTCCTACATCCTTTCTCAAATTAACGGTGAATTAAGATCCTATTTCAGTGCTGATTCCATTAGTCCTACGTCTGAACAAGTGGACGATCAACATACCCTTTATCCTACCGAATTTCTTAACACTCTAAAAATATCTGGATTACCTAACCACATTCTGCAGTTGAAGATAGGAGTTCCAATTATGTTATTACGAAATTTGAACCAGAGGTTAGGGCTTTGCAATGGAATACGGTTAATTGTAACTCAACTTGCCGAAAGGGTTATTGAACCAGAAATAATTACTGGTACTAATATCGGTACGAAGGTACTAATTCCTCGCATCATCCTTACATCCGCGGATACAAAATGGCCATTTGTGTTACGTAGGCGACAATTCCCCGTTAAGGTTTGTTTCTCATTGACGATAAATAAAAGTCAAGGGCAAACATTGGAAAATATAGGCATATATTTACCCCTCCTAGTTTTCAGCCATGGTCAGCTGTATGTTGCCGTATCAAGAACATCTTCATATGAGGGTATAAAATTTTTAATTGGTGAATTGGAGGGTGGACGTCGTGAGCTAACCAAAAAAATTGTATATAAAGAAGTTTTCATCGGTTTATCAGGTAATCACACCTTACATCGTTTACTACATGCATTTTAGTACTGACTTTCAGAAGCGCTTCTCTTAACTTTCTTCCCTCTGCTTTCACGCTGAAGTTACAGAGGGAAAAAATGCGGTTACCTGACCGCTTTCTGCTGTATCCACTTTTATGGACTACCATCTGTTAAGCTGCACCCTGCAAATTAATTTATCCCTATTTCCTCCACACTTTACCATCACTACTACTATCTTTATTTTATTCTTTTTTTCCTTTTTTCGTTAAACTTGGATATTTGTAATTTAGTTGTATGATTTATTCATTCTACACACCGGTTATTACATGTACTTGCTGTTTTCTCTCCAACACCTACATTTTCAACGGCTCTCTGTATGACGATCATACTTATAGTTATACGCTGCACTATCACTGACGTCACTATTATTACCTCAATTTCTGTTGCCTCTGCTTTTCCCCCCTCGAACTTGGATATTTGTAACTTAATGGACTTATGTATTCATTCTTAAAACGGCTCATTCCCTGTTTTTCCTGATTTCCCTTTGACACCTACATGGCCAAAGGGCCACTTTTGTGTATCACTTAAACAATTCTAATTATTGGTTGACATTATGGAGAAAATAATTGGGGACAAGAGAATCGAGCTCATCAGGAGTATCATTTGCTACATTGATGTTTACGTTATACAACTGTTTCCCGTACTATTTGTACAGGTTTTTCCTAACAACCAAAAAAAAACCTGAACACTAACTTTAACACATATAAATTACAAGTAATCAGCACGAGCATTAATCAGTGCTTATTTATCCATTACGCCTCGTACCACCAATCAAGTTAGTTCAAAATCCAAATTGAATACTGATTAGGGCTTAGACAATGTACTGTAATGTTATGCAGATTTCTATACTATGAAGTTCAGTTTACGATCCATTAACGTGTTTGACTGCTTATTCGCAGAAATTTACTTCAACCTGTTTGCCTACCACATTTTGACTACTTTTACATGTTTTACTTTTACTACTGTACAGTCTATATTAATTCATCTTACACATTTCAAAATACTCAACGATTTTCAAGCGATGCTCTTAAAATCTTACGTTAACTCAGTTTGGATGTTCGTTAACATTCACATCGTACGTAAAAAAATGCTGGGAATTTTCTTGCCCAGTATATGATATTATCTTCATTTATACACACTTACATGGCAATATGATTTAGGCAATGAAGTATAAACATTTGACGTATAAAATAAATTAATTATACGGCAGTCGGTTAGTTACAACCCCGTGGCTTCAATGAATTAACAATTTATTACTGTCAAAGTTCTTCCTACTTAACGACGCCTCTACCTTTTTTTCCTCTATACAGTTTCTTTGTCAGGTTCTTTTTCTGTTATTTCCTCATCATTTGATGCACCTCAGAACTTGGAAATGCTCCAAATTCAGGTAAGACAATTTTTTAATCTCAAATTTCATTTACCTTTCATTTATTTCATGATGTTTGAAACATACTTGCTTAACATAACAATTTTTTAGACTGCACATTATATTTTAAATTATAGTAGTTGTCAGTAAATCGCGTATAAACAACGCGGGAAGATATAATCGCTATTTATTTGAACCTGTGATGTTTCCATATTTTTATAACATAATTTTCCCTGTTGAACTTTTACTTCTCATTACATTCTTTCTTTGAAAAACAGTTTTTAAATCCTTCATCCACTTTTTTTTCCCATATATGATACCGTCCTCATTTATAAACAGTTACTACAAATTTAAGTCCACGATCCATCGTAGTGTTTGGCTGCTAATTTGCAGCACTTTACTTCAACCTCTTAGTCTGCCACACTATTTATTACTGTTACAACTACTACTTTTACTGGTGTACTTTCAATATTACTTCATCTTCCATAGTTCAAAATACTCAATGACTACAAAACTTTGCTATTCACATCTTATGTTAACTCAGTTTGGATGCTCGTTAACATTCAAATCGTACACATACATATCCAGGGATTTTTTTTCCCGTATGTGATACTGTCCTCATTTATACATACTTGCAAAGCATTATTGTTTAGGCATTGAATTATAATTAAATTTAATCTGTGAGATAAATTAATTATATGGCACTCATTAATTTACAATCCCGTGGCTTTAAAAAATTATCAATTTATCACTATCAACGTTCTTAGCACTTAACCACATCTCCACTTTTTACTTCTTTAGACTGTTTCTTTGTCAGGTTCTTCGTATTTTAGAATTTTACTTCTCCTTCCATTCATTCTTCGAACAACATTTTTTAAATCCTTCATCCTCAATGGATTGCAGTAAGTTTAAGTACCTAAGGAGAAAATATGTAACCTGAATATAAAGGAAGGAAAATTCTGTTGGAACACATGGCGAAACTCGGTAATCTTCTGTTCTAAAACAATGTTCAGCTGTTATACAAATATATGCTGAAATTTGTTTTTACAAAACTTTTTTCTTACCTTTTAGCAATTCATTTCATTAACAGTTTCATGTACGTTGCTGCTGACATGACTATCAGATGTTTGCTTGCAAATTGCTCACGTTTATTATATCTTTATGATAAGTTCAACTTCATCATCCACACTCTCACAATAAAATTATGTTCACTTTTCAACAGCAGGTAAAATTTCGTAATGTACGACAATTTGTGTCTATTTTCAACTTGAACTGACGAATTTTTTGCTCAACGTACAATTTTGCTGAATTGCTAGGAAGAGGGACTCTTAAGGATAGGGATTTGGCAACGAGTTGCTCAGACAAGATTATGCTCCTCCTGCACTCAATGCCTAGCAGGTATTTTTAACATTTGGCATTGCGAAATAGAGAGCGACCAGTAAACGTAGTATTGTGTACAATAGAACTGATTCTAGGTGCACTTATCCCAACTTGAAGTTAGTTGCAGTCGACTATTGGATTCACGAAGTCATCTGTTCAGCAGTCCTACATCAACAGGTCATTTTCAAATTTTTAACAACTGCACCGCCTCTACTTCTTCAAACTAACAATAACTAACTGGTTTACTATTTCAATTACTGTGCACACCACCTCCCCTCAATTTGTTAACTCACTGTATGATAACATAATAAACATATCCCCGGTTGTATATCCTTTATCCTGCTCTTTATTACTTCTATACAAATATGGTGTTGATTGCAGCGCGGGTGTCCATGGCTACTTTGGACGATACTGTTGATCGCATTGATACAAACATTGTACAGAACGGCAACATGATGACGGAACCCCACTGTCATCAGACTTCTTTTCCACACTGTCCACTTCTCCACTGAACATGTGTCAACACGCTTCAGGCAAACAGTACATACTGTCCGGTTAGCGGTTAGTTGAAGTCCACATTTTTATCTCTTTTTCTTACCTTTCCATAAACTGTCCCAACATGCGTGATTGCTATGCTCTACTGTTCTGCAAATTTCAATACTACGGCTTTAAGTATGCGATCCATTAAACTGTATGACTGCTTATTTGCATCAATTTACGTCAACCTGTTTGTCCGCCACATTACTCAGTACTGTTACAACTGGTACTTTTACTCTTATACAGTCCATGTTTACTAATCTTCGGTGGAAGACGATTTTCTGGTCTTATGTACATAGATGCTGAATTTTTTTTTCACAAAACATTTTTTTATCATTTACCAATTCAACTCATTAACGGGTTCATGTTTGTTGATGCTGACATGAGTATCAGAGGCTTGCCTGCAAATTGATCAAGTTGATTATATCTTTCTGATCAGTTCAACTTCATCGTCGACCCTCTGACAATAACATTCTGTTCAGCGTTCAACATCAGGTAAAGTTTCGTAATATATGACAATTTGTGCCCATTTCCAACTTAAACTAACGTATTTGTTTCACACTGCACAAATTCTCTATACTATAGTGGAAACATGTTTTAAGATTTAGTGGAATGCATGATTTAATTAACATTTTTTTCCACACTTACATCGTGATTTGTGGATTGTAAATCATTGGCAACTATTTTTGAAATATTTACGTAACTGAGTTTTGAGTCGTAGGTTATTATTAGAAAAATAAAGGAATTTGGAAAATGCATAGTATTCATTTTTAGGCTGACCACATACATACAAGGCCGAGAACAATATCTCAGCAGTAGTACTCTTGATTCAAGTATATGAAATTTTTTGGGTACTCAATTTACAACGTTTGATTATTACATCTGGAGTGTTTACACAGTTTGTTTGAAGTACTATGTACTATTCTTTTTGATAAAAGTACTGATTATAAATTTAGTGTATCTATATTACTACTTCTAGCTTAAGTCCTAATACAGATAGATTTATCCTTCTGTAAATTATTAAAGTTTCGTATATGGACATACATAAGTTGCCCATCTCTTTTAAAGAGCAATTTATAGATTCTACATTGGAGCCATATTACATTTCGTTACAGCATTTACAACAGTTTTTTTATGCTGGTAAATAAATGTAAATAAAAAAACTAGATTATCAGAAAATAAGGAAAGAGATCGTAGCAATGTTTACAGTTACCATAAACACAATGTCAGATAAGATGCTATGGTAAATGTTGCTGCAGTTATTGTATTAGTACACCCACCCAATCATCAAAATTTATTACTTTCTTCATACAGTTGTAAATTTGAACAACTTTCTTAATATATTAAACTTGCACAAACTGTATTACAAACAATATTTGCAAATGCATAACATGATTAGTTTACAGAAATGGCAAGGTAATTTTTGTATAATGCCATATACAGAAAGAACTATATGACAATGTATGTTTTTTATATTCTTACTCATTATTTTATCTCGAATACAAATAAAAAGTTGGTACCAATGGTCCATGTCCAAGTTATGCTACCTAAAGTTAGTGGAAGAAAGAAAGTGTGAACTCAAAGATCATTTCACATCGAGCAATGCTACTTCACACTTTTGAACTGTGGAAATGCCCGTGTGCATATCGTGGTCCTCTCATCGAACAATAACTAATTGGTTTAATATTTCATTTCTTGTGCACACCACCTATAGTCAATTTGTTAAGTCAGTGTATGATGACACAATGAACATATCCATAGTTGTATAACCTTCCTCCTGCTCTTCACTAATACTATATAATATGGTGTTGATTGCAGCGCGGGTGTCCATGGCTACTTTGGACAGCACTGCTACTCGTCATGTTACAAACACTGTTCATTGTGTTATCCTTGGAAGCAGTTTGGACAGCAACAGGAAGAAGAAGGCGTCCAAACGGTGGACACACCTCAAATAATTCGTCAACGTCTCCAGTCCTCCGCCTTTCTGTATTATTATCAGTAAATGGGATGAATACGTATTATATGTCCAAATATGTTTTTTGCTAGTTGCCACATACGTTGAAAATGTGTTGTCCCGGTATTATATGTCCTACTATTATGTCTGTATTATTGGTAATGATTCACACGTTTAATTATCCTGTTACAGTACGTACGTGGATACCAATTTGTACAGCACATCAAATTTAATAATACTACTCTTATCTTCAACTGCATGCTGTATAAATTATTTACTTCACTCTATCAAAAACACAGAACTCATATTCGGAATACCATTCTATGATATTGATATTTGCACCAATATATCAATGACTACACTAATATTTTAATTCTTAAGTCTGTTACGTGCTTTATACGTTGAAAATGAGTTGTCCCATTAGCTTTACTAAACTATAATTGCTAATGCAGATTTTAGTACGCCCTGTTATTATTTTCCTGTATTTTTCATGAGCAGGCACATACTAGCTTATTCTAATCGTCCCTTACCATCAACGGCAGTACCACTTTACCCTCTGTCAACGTACTAACCGACCCCTGCTTCACATTTTACTCTATCATCGGTACAAATAACATAAAAAATATAACTTATTTACAATATGGTGTATAGACACGTGTACTCCAACCACGAACTCCAAACATTTCACAAACCAACAACTGTTATGACCACGTACTAAACTATTGAAATGCACGTAATTTTTTGACGGTTGCAACTGCCCTTTGGATACAGTTATTTTCCCACAGTCAAATGATCAACCCCACATCCTACGGTACCTACCTCCACTACAAACATGTACAAACCAACTACTGCACAGGTGTTGAAACAACGTCTTCTCCTAACTGTCCATCAGTTATATTCTTAACTTTCCAACTACAAATAATTCATCAACTTCGTTTCCTATCTACCCTACGCCTCATCAAACTATTATCTACCACTGTACAGTACTCCCCAGGTACTTTCTTGGCTTTAAACAAAATAACATTCATTCAGCCAGTACACCTTCTACGCAACCTACCCCACTTCAGATATCAAATTTCTACCTGTTCTACTACTACTCTGTTTACCACTGTTGTTAACCTTTCTTCCTTTTCCTCCAATAGATATCGGAATGGCGAACCAATATCAACTACTATCTGAGTTACAAGTTGGTCCTAACTGGGATCACATTCATATACGGTTGTCCAGGATGTGGAATTCAATCTCCAAAGCCGCAAAAGAGATTTACTCAACAAATCTTCATCTCCTTGACGTAAAGGTAAGCCGTAAACCAACTTAATATCTGAACATTTTTGTTTACCCCCTACATCCATGCTGCAAGTAGATCACAGTTTACTTTACGGCAGGGCAACCAAAAGCATGCGGTCGTGCCAAAGAGTTTGGTCGACAAATACTCAAAAACGTTTGAAGAACAATTTTTATACGAGATTGAAATGTTCAACGTCTACCCTGCGAAAAATACGTACCGCCCTATAGATGACGAGTTGATGATCATCCTTCGTACTGACACAAAAGTCAAACAGCTGCCACAAACAATGTACGATATTCCTAGATACAAATTTGGTTTTGTCGATAATGAAACTCTTGCTCAACGCATAGATAAGGTGGCTCAACTTACAAGTGCACTCACTTATTGTACTACCACACGCACTACCCTATCGCTCTACCATTTCCCCAAACACTACTAATCAAATTTCTTTTACATTCCTCTTTTTCCAATCTTCATACCAGATGTTGCTAGAGTGGCGTGAGGTATTTCAGATGTTGTCCAGCTGATAACAAGGACCACATGTCAAACATCTAAACAAGAGATTACTATTTACACTGGAAGGTTTAACATTTATCAATGTCTAACATTTACGTCTACATATTCGCATGGTAACACTATCCATTTTAACTTTTACACAGTTTAAAAAATACATCTATTACTTTGTGGGCTGACAAAACTGAACTCATAGATGTGACTACTATTGAATCGGAAAAACAACCACCGTCGGTGATATTCACTTCTATGATAGTCAAACTATTCAAAGGTAAACTATCTTTACTCCTTCATATTTCCTTGATTAATATCAACCTTAACGCCATCCTAATAATTATAGGAGAGTTCACATTTTCATTAACTAATGGTACACAAATATACTTCGGCGCTGACTGTCCAGAGGTAGCAAAATTACTTTCCAGGTATACCACCAATTCATTTGTACCAACTACTGTTGATGCGTACACTTCATCCACAACCTTATTCCTACCGCATTACTTTTCAGCGTCACTAACAGCGAAGGCAGTACCGTTACATCGACTGAGCGTCAATGGCCTACATCTTCAACTACTTATGACCTGGAAATTAGAAGTACCATACATAATATGTTAGACGACATACGCTCTAATGACTGCCACGTAATTCAATATATCTTATTCCTACCATTATGTTACCTTTACTTTTTGATTAACATTTCTCTACCTCGTCCTCCTTTGCAGTCAAAGAAGCATGTCGTAAACGCAACATTGATAAGGATTAACACATCATCAGGATGGAATTTTCTTTCATGTCCCATTTGTAGGAAGACGGTGACAAAGGAAGCAACCGGTTTTAGCTGCTCTAAATGCAATAACAATATTACTCATCCACTTAACAGGTCTGCATAAGTAAGTTTACCATTCAATTTCAACTCCCTCACATTATGTTACATCCTCACAGGTACAGGGTATCTATGGAAGTTTTCGACCATACCGGTACTGCGACTGTGACTGCTTTCGACAAACATGCTGCCTACCTCCTCAAACGAAGCGTCGATGAGATGATGGATATATCCAAAACGGTACACATCTTACACCTACACTTTTTATCGACTGACATTACTAACTTCAAACTGTCTAACCTTACCATGCAACTGCTGTCCCACTCCTTCATCCACTGCCTCACCCTACATGACACTGCTATTTCTTTTTCTTTAGACCAACGGTGACGAACTGATTAGGAAACTGTTCACCAGCTTGATGGGTACGGAAGCTCGGTTTGAATTTAAACCATCAAAGTATGACATAATGAATTACGGAAAATCGCTCACTGTTAGTAAAGTTTCACATATTCAGCACCCTAACAACTCGCTGCCTGATCAACCTGAACCCCTTGAACCAAAGGATACAAAAGACGGCGATGGTACACGGCTAACTGGTGAATCCACCAGCGTCACAAAAGATGGTACGACTCTTTTTTAAACCTCCATCCACTCTTCTTAACATATCTTCCATACATTTTACCTACCAAAAACTTGCTTTTCTTACTCAAGTGTGACACACATAGAAATGATTACAGTTAAACAGGTCTGTATTCCACCCCACACTTCATTCTTCTTTCCACATAACACAACAAATAACATATACACTCCCCGTACCTGTAGGAGGCCGAGGAATGTTTACAGGATAGTAGCATAACCGACCTCACCGTTGGACGTGAGAATGAACCAACCTATCACATGCTGCCTGCTGGTAGCCAGAGGAAACATGGACGACCAACTGGTAGTAAGAGGAAGAAGTAAGCAGTATGTGAGCAACTGCAAGCCAAACCATCGTACATCCACAACAACATCCTACATAAGTATTCCCCAGTCATCAATTTTGTGTTCTGTTTGCAATTGTACATCTTCATTTATTTTTGTACCTATTTCTGCCTACATCTACAAACGAAAAAGGCGGTTTTATTTACTTACTGCATCTGTTTATGTTTGTTTAAAGATGTGTACTACTGTTTGTCCCACTGTATTTTCAACCATTACAATAAATGACATACTTTTATAGTGTCAACTCTGTTTCCTGTACGTGCACTTCTCTTTACTACTATACATTGTACTTATAAACATTCTACATTGCTACAAACACTGTTCCCCACCCGTACCTCCCACCACACTCATCGACCCTTATACTCTCCTCTTTAATTCATCTATGACTGACATTTTTCATTTATTACAAATTGAGCTTCCATCTGCACCAATATACGAAACATCGCCCATTTTTTAACTACTAAATGTATTCTATGTTACAACCATTACTATGATGCTTCAGATATCGAAATCACATCCACAGAGCAATCCAGCGACCATTATCCAACGAAAATGTTAAAAAAATTGACCTAAACTCGGCTAACATCTACTATTTTACTGCATACCTGTACACAGCAAGACCTTTCCTTTCCACTAATCTTCGTTTCACCAATAAATATATATATTTCGTAAACAAGACAACGCAACAAAGTGTGGTAACTAAAATATTGCACACATATTTTTTTTCACTCTTCTTTGTCCCATTCCTATACTAAGTTTGCATGAATCAAGTTAGTACTCGCACCATAGATAATATATTTACTTCATACGCTGTACATGAAGAAAGATGATGACAAGGTCCACTACATATGGGTGCTTACTTCAACTCCATACTATTAATTTTCAAACAATGGATGTCATTGTGGTGAACAACTGAAATTGACATTAAACTGTCAACTCAATGTTCTGCGTGAATCAAAGTGCAATGAAAACTACCAATTTTTTTCCACCATTTTCATATGCCTGACTTGCTATATCCCTATAACAATTTACGTGGTTTTAATCACAGCTAAATATATCATGTTTAAGTGGATAGGTTTTTTAATTTCTCACTCTAACCTATATTACTGCTACCGCTCCCCCTGTTTCACATATAAATTTTACCATCACCTGCTCTCTTCCCCTCTGTTTTTCTAATTTGTGATGGTCTTTTTGGACCTTCATTTTGCAATCGGCCTGTTTGTAAATAATTAACTAAATGATGCACAAAACCTCCGCCTCCATCTGCATGAACATGGCGATGGTGACATCATCAACAGCGATGACCAAGCTGACCACTCCACTAAGATATGCACAGTTGTGAGTGTAAGTAAAGGGGTGATATACCATGTCAGTCCAGTCTCAGAGCGAGGCTTGCATCTGTTGTTACATATTGAATATTTGTGACTGTATAGCTGGAATTTATGTAATAATTTGAAGCAGGTCAGAGTAAATGCTACAGGCTTCATATTCTCTTCAAGAATGCAAATTTATTTTCCTGCTTTTACGTAGTACTGGTTTTCATTTTCTGCGAGTTATTTTATTTCATTAATTTTTATGGCCTTTAAACTATTTTACTAGGTTCCTCTCTCGGTTGTTATCTGCACCGTACTTGCTCGAATTAATTTGCTCCACTAAGCTTTTGTTTATGTGTCCTGACACAAATATTTGTTAAAAACAGTGTTGTACTATGACTATTTCCAACTGATAATTTACTGGTCTGTTTCTATTTTTCAAATGTACTCAACAACTATTCAATCTTGGTTCACTGTTCAGGATATCAATCTTTCCACATGTTTTTTTCACTACAGGAGTAGCTCAATTTTTCACCCTGCCGTCACTGCAGTTCAATCACCACAACTCCTCCATTTTCATGTCAAGTTCAGGGACAAACTTTCTTAATTATTTTAATGATCTACAATTATACAACTAACTATACCTGAAGATCAAATCTAATTATTTGTTTTACTTTTTAGTTCACTGGGTGAAATAAATAAATCTGTGGATGTTCCAACTATATTTTGTCTGTTGTTGGATGAAGGTAAAGAAGTTACTGCGATAAGTTTGCAGAGCCAAATACAATTCGAATTTCAGAAAACATAAAACATCATACCGTTTTCTTCGTTTTATTCCGATTATGTACACACCAAATATTCCACTACTGCTTATGTCACATGATATGCACAATTATTTCTCCATTTGTACTATGGCTTTCGAATTTCATATACGGACATCATTTGCAAAACTCCTAAACCTCAACATCACTAGATTTACATCTCATTACGCTTAGATTGACTATTTCTACATTTTTAATTACTTCCCCACTGTCTTACACTTTCAAATACCCTCCACCATGCTACTAAATTTGGAATCTTTCCAACCGAATTACGATTTACGACAACTTATAATATCCAACTGACATTGCTATTGGAAAACCAAACGAAAAAACCATCAAAAATATTCACCATTCCTGCACACGGGACAGTTTGCACATATGTATGTACGTGCATGCAAACGTTTTGATGTCTATTCGGGTCATATGTGGTACATCCAACGACATAAGCTAAACAATACTTCAAACTACTTCCACCAATGTGTGATAATGTACAAAAAAATTAGTTGTAGAAAAATTATAATTATACATATCTTTAACAACAACATAACTTCCTCAGATTTTAATTACACACATGCCCGTGTGCGTAGCACGGGCGACGCACTAGTTTTGATATATGGGTTGACCCAATTTCGTTCCAGAGTCGAAACGGGCTTTTTGGGCCACTTTGGTGTTAGCGCGTATATCTGTTTGATCCATCTATTCTATTTTCAATTCTGCCTATAAATATCCTGCTATGTCTGTACGTACATCTCAACTCTCTCCTCCTCAATGGCAGACAAACAAACTTTAGATCCAGATCCAATTGCAAATCATATCCAAAGCATAAATTTCAAAGTCCTTAGAAAAATTTGAAAAAAAATATATGTTGAAAAACTCGAAGTGCATAATCCTCTGGTGTGATCCGTTTTTCGATTGGAGGCATCGTTTGTCCAAGAAATGGCAGAATAGTTTCAGCCGTTCATTTAGGCTTTTGTGAATTCAATGGTGGATCTACGATGGTGGAGCGATCGGTTAGTGTTATTAGGAAGAGCGTGCATAGCGGTGCTTGTGGTGGTTCGCGTTGGTCGAGATGGTCAGTGTTTCGACCGAAAATTGCTCAAGAGGGTCGACGGCCGCGGAAAACCCTGGTGGGCCGCGATTGGGCCGCATGGGCAGGGGAGGGGTGCCTCAGCGAGGCCAAGTCGGAGGCGTTCTATGATCGTGCTAAAATCGCCTCGTGCGGCGACAAGCTTCGGTCAACGTTAGGATTTTCGGCGGCTAGGGTTGCCTGGAACGAACGCGTTTTGGAACGAAGGGTTGCTGAGGTGACATGCGTATTGCATCCGTTTCACACGCGGTTTTCTCCGCTAGGTTCGTATTGGGATTCCGGAGATGATGGCACTGGTTTGGACGGATTTTGAGACTGTCCAATTTTTAGGTTTAAATTGGTTTTGAATTCAATTTAAATTCAAAAGGTGAGTGTTTTAACCCACTCACAACTTCTAAAATTTCTTATGTTTGTTGAATTGATATATGATGTGATTTTAAATTTATTTATGGTTGTTTGGCATATTTTAATCATCATCTCAATTAAATTGCATTTATTCAAATTAAATTGTTATTTAATTTTTAATTTGCATATAAATTGATGGTTAAATTTATTTAGTATTGCATATAAATTGCTAGTTAAATTTATTTATTATTGCATATAACTGCTAGTTAAACAGTATTGATTTATTATTGAATATAAATTGTTCGTTGATACCTGTTATATTTTATATGCTTTATATTGATATTTTATTTAAATTGGATGATGATTTTAATAAATGGTTGATGGTTGATATTGGATGAATGGATGTTGAATTTTATATGGTTATAAACTGCAAGTAATTATGCATTTTCATCTCATTCGGGATTGCGGTTTGAAATGATATATAACCGTAATTTTTATTTTTAAATTGCGAATTGAAATGATAAATATCCGTATCACTTGATGAAAATTTTATACACGCACCGCGGTATCTATATAAAAATATTTTGAAAATGATTTTTATGGTTTTGTGAAGGAATATACGGGTTATATAAATATTGATTCTGATGTTATATAAACGACAAATTTACACTTTCATTTTTAGCTATATATAAATATGCTTTGAAATATAACATAAGCCCAATATTAAAGTTGATTGTTTTATATAATATGGTTAAATGAAAATTTATTTTGAGATTATATAAATATTACTTTTATATATATAGTTATATTCATGTCTTTAAATATGTTGAATTTGGTAAATAACAAATAGTTTAATAATGGAGTTGATTTTTATTTAAATAAATATGGTTAAGTGATTAAATCATACTTTAATATAAAGTTATGAAGATCTAAAATAAATAAAAATTTGAAGGTAAATTAGAGATTTATTTGGATTTGAGAGGTATTTAAGAATTTAACTCCATAAGTTGATGTAATTGTATTAAACTTGAAATTTTAAAGGATATGATATTTATAACTGGATTTTCCAAGATTGAATTAAATGAATATTTCTACTATGAATAAATTGAAGGAAATATTAGTTATCGGAAATTTGGTTTATTCAAATGATTATGAATTTATTGTGCAAATATTTGAAAACTAAATAATAGGACATTTAATGTTTGAAATATATGGAAATCTAAATGGTTTATTTGGTAATTCAAATATGTACTTGATTTGAGAACTTAAAAGCTAATTTACTTTATATAGTAATCTATATTTAAACCATTTAAGTTTTGAAAATATGTTTCGAAGCTATGGGTTTAGTGTATATATTTTTGAAAGTACTATGATTTTTGAAAAAGATATATTTGAAATAAAAAAGGATATCATATTGATTTGGTTTTTAAATTTGAAATGATATCGTATTTATATGGTTTTGAATGAATATTATATTTTGGTTTTAAAGTATAAATTATTTTGAAATAACTGCGGTGTTATAATAACGTTTGGTTGTTGAAGAGACCGGGATCGGAAGTTGTCATACTCTCTACCAACTCCGAAAACCACTTTAACAACCGTGTACGCGGTGGAGATTCCAAAATGAAGTAGGATGGTGGTGGCGTTTCCTTTGAGGTAAATATGTGGACCCAACTCCCGTGAGTTGGCATAAGGTGGCTAAAACAGGAGCGATTCTCGGGCCAATTGAGGTAGCACCTTTGATCGGACACTTCCCTTCGATTTTATACTTTGACTTGTGGATTGATTCGGTGGCCACTTTTGATTTTTCTTTTTGGGGTGTGGCTTGAGGTGGGCAGTAGCTGTGGCTACGCGTTACCACCAGCCCGGATGCGTAATTGGTATATCTACTCTGGCATTGCCTAGTTGTGTCGTGGCACCTACCCTATCGCGCCTTGTACGAGTTTGGTTTTCTCCGTAGCCCGTGGAATATTTAGGGTAGTCTCCCGATCTGGCGATGTGCTGATATTGGATGGACTACTGGGACTATTACCGTGTTAAGAGGGAGATTAGGTAACTCCTTAACGCTATTTAAAAGTAAGTTTATTTTATAATTAGACACTATTATAATAGCGAAATATACTACATAGTAAATAGTTTAACGGACCCTTGGGACATGTAAATCCCGAGCATCTCTTGAGTTACTGCACTCATATTTATTTCTGTTGATTTAACTTACATAAGATCTTTTAGTTCCGACTCGAGTGTTTTGTCTTTTCAATTAGCTCGGGTCATTCCGAGCATTTCAGGATTGAAGACTTTATTTCTGGAGGAAGAAGACGAAGATTTCATTATTATTGTATTATATATTATATGGTTCCACTACACTCTATTCCGCTGCATTGATATTTATTGGTATGTGAACTTTGATATTTATTGTATAAAGAAGAATCAAATGTTTTGTAAACAGTTTTATAAACTGTATATTGACTATTATATTTTATCCTTCCGCTGTGAGATTCTGTTTGTTTTTTCTCCTCTTTTTTTCTTATTTACCCCATAACAATCCACCCTTTTGTATGTTTTAAGTCTGACGTGTGTGGTTTATCGTCGATTTAAAGCGTGCGAAAAGGTGGGATGTTACATCTGGTATCAGAGCCAGGTTTATAAACCTGGCTTTGTGGGGTCTGAATCTTTATTAATAGGGCAGTAATACCCTATGGGAGTCGCTGAGTGTATATATATGAGAGAGCGTATTTGTTAGTGTTATAAAAAGGTTTTAATATTGTGTTAATATGTTCCGTTTTGTATTTATAAACTCTGGGTGGTGCATGGGATGTTGTGACATCAATAGGGATTTCTAAACACTTAATAGGACAGACCGACATAATATTTGTTTTAATATAGGAGAATGAAATAATTTTGCCTATTATATTTTCTATATATAAAATAAAATTTTGTAAAGATATATATTTGGTTGTATTATATTTTTTGTTGGGTAATGAAATTTGTAAATAAGATTTGAAAAGAAAATAAGATAAATGAAAAATGGAAATTTAGAACTTACGTTCCGGGGGTTTTGAAAATCTCCTTTGAATGATTTTGAAATATAATAATAATATTTTAGAAGTATTTTCTGATATAAGTAATTCAATAATTTGAATGAAATGTTTTTAAAAGAAATTTTGGAAAGATAAAGTTGTACTCCCCTCTCTGTCGCTGGAAAATAATTTCGGTGATGAGTGCACGCATCATCAACATTCATTTTCGAGTTTCGAAATGGGAAGGCCACTAGAGTAGTTTACTGTAGATTTGTTTTGAAGAAAAATAGAAAGAAAATGAAAACAATTTTATTGTTTAATTATAATTGGATATGTAAGTTTAAGTATGAACCTTTATCTATTATCTTTAAAATGATTTGAAATTAAACCTGGTATTTAAATTCTTAAGTTTCCGTCATTTTACAGTTTCAATTAGTGTAGTAAAATGGAAGTTAATTAATAAATGGAGCATTTAATAAAAAAAGAGATTTAATGATAGGTTATGAATGAAATTAAATGAAATTTGAAGTTGTAACCTATGAAATAAAAGATATAATTACTGAACATTAATTAATTAAAAGAATTGAGGAAACTTGTATAACTTTCAATTACATTCTTAAAAAGAATATTTATAACTTACCAAATATTAAAAGTTGAAATGTTAATAAGAAAATGTAATAGATATTATACAATTAATAAATTTGAGGTAATAAAAGTAATTAATGGTATTCCTTAATAAATAAGAATTTGATGTTGTAATATTATAATCTTAAGTGTAATTAAAAGGACTACTAATTAAAATAGAAAGGTAAGTATTATAAATGAAATTTAGGATAAATGAAAGTAAATAAAGGAAATTAAGTAGTACAAATGAAAGATAATAAACGTAAGTAAATGATTGAAGCTATTTATTAATAAAATGAGCAGGAAGATGAATACTGCAAATAAATGAAAAAAAGATAAACCATTATATGTATAAAAAGAAGTCAAACAACAATAGTATGAAATGAAATTGACAAGAATAAACTTAGTTTATTGTTTGGATTTGTTGTTTGTTTTGGTTTAGGGTTGTTTGGGTAAGGATACTTTAAAAATGTCTAGGTGAATGAATAAATCTATTTCGTTTCATCTAAGACTGTTGAGTAAATGATGCACTTGGTAGTTTATTCTTTATTCTGTACAATTTAAAGTTTTGAACCCGAACAACTATTTGTTTTGTTGATATGAAAGAATGATTGAGTCGTATGGATTCTATGTGATGATTGTATGCCTTGTTGCAAGTGATTGTTGATTGTATTGAATTGTTTGTTGTAGTTGAAATAACCTTAAATATTTCATTTTATATAATTGTTAACATTTCGGATTATATAAGTGAAATACAGGTTATGGAAGCAATTGCTACTGCATTTGGTTTCATAATATAAAGCGAAATTTGCCCGACAAATAGGTACGTCCTCGGATTACGGTTTATAGCGTTATTATATTATTTCCCGAGTTAGGATTTATATTATTTTGGAAAATATATGTTATATATTGATATAATATTGTTCTCCCGAGCCTCCCCGTACAAAGGAGACTCTGCCCAAATTTTTCGTAAATTTTGGACTTAGAATTTTTTTGAAAATGCATTCCAAACTTTATTAGTTTGGGTATAAAAATATTTAATGGTTATAAATTGGAATATTTTATCTAAGTTAATTAATTTTGTAAATATAATTGTTTATAAAGTTAATGTTTTGAGTAAGTTATATTGATGTCTTAATTTTTTCTTTTCTCCTTCTTTTTCCTTTTCGGGGACGAAAGGTTTTGAGTGGGGGAGAGTGTAACGACCCATCAATTTTTGATGTTTAAATTTTGTTAATTTAATAATATTTTATGAGTTAATATTGAAAGGAATAAAATTTTGCAATTTAATAATGGAATAATAGATAAAGTAAAATGAAACAAGGTTAATACAATTTAATTGTCAATAATTTTAATGAAACTCCAATCCATTGTATTTAAACCTGCTATGCTTGGTTATTGTGCGCACTGATTATAGTGGGATGTAAAAGGAAATAAAGTAATGTCTAATAATTGGTCGTAAAGAATAAACTTACAAATGTATAAAATGTATAATGGTGACAACTATTGTTCGTTACCAATGTATTTAATCAATAGCAAATTAATAACCTTAATTATCCATTTATTAATCACTACTTATTTAATTAATCATTAATTACCAATTAATTTGTCATTTAATCCTTAATTAATTACTTAATTAGTGCAAATTAATGTAGATTAATTTGGTAATTGGAGAATGTTAATTCAATAGGATGTGACCAATGAAAATTTTAACCTAATACTACGTTAAGGTTAATTTTGGTAATTAAATAAAAGCATAAGTATGTAAGAACTATAACGGTTGCTTGATAATGGAGAATTCATGAGTGAAATTAAAGGCATAGTAACACTAGTATAAGTTACCTGTTTATTTCATTTAATAATAAAATTGGAAATCAGTTAGAGTAAAGGAACCTTAATGTTACATTAATAAGAATGAATGCAATAACTAAATTAGTGCACACCCTATTAATTGGAACATATTGTAAAGTAGGATTGATTGAAATTAGTAGATTGGGAAATGAAATTAGAGTTATGTTAACTGATGAAGAATACGTAATAAATTGTAAAATTATACAATCAATGTCCGTTAAGTAAAATTTTAATATTTATGGTTGATAATAAACGTTACTTTAGTGATTATTAATGTAATCAATGGAAGGATTGAAATCAGGTTTAAAGCAAGGTATTGTAAGTAATTATAAATAATTGGATTTGTTAAATTGAATGTTAATACTATAATTGGTGAATTTATTTACTTTAAATTGATATGGGGATTGGTTTTAAAGGATTTCTAAATTTCTAAAGTAATACAAGACGATAACATTTATGAACTATAAAATTTGAATTTAAATAGTGGTTTAATTTATTTAATTTATAATATTTGGATTAATTGCAAATGAGTGAAATTAAATATTCAATTATTACGTAAATTGAAAATTTAGTTTAAATTGGAGATTTTTAATGTTATAGGCATGGAGCAAATGTTAATTTCATCTAATTGACATCAATGAATTGAATAATAAAATGAAAAGTAAATTTAATAGAAATTTTGGAAGTTAAATTTATAATTTTCGAATTTAATGAGATTGAGGTTAATACCGAAATTTATAAATTTATCATCTCTAATTTGACAGTTAAATTTGGTTTAAATCATTGTAAATCATTGGAAAATTTAAAATGATAACAATTGGTAATTATCGAATTTAAATTGAAAAATTGATTAAATTGACTAAATTTTATTTAATTAATATAAAAATAGCCATTTTGGCCACTGACTCGGATTTCGACGAAACCAGTTTCATCGGATCCGAATCGGTGAAATATTGTAGGGTTTCAAGTTTCGTAGCAATTGGGCTTGTCGTTTGATCGGACGGACTCGAAACGCCTTGAAATAAACGAAATTGAAATCAATTCAAATCAATTTCAAAAATATTGATTTTAGCATAACTTCTTCATACAATGAAATTTGAACCTAAAACCTTTTCCATTGCGTTTAAAATATTTTAAAACATCGATTTTGATATATGGGTTGACCCAATTTCGTTCCGGAGTCGAAACGGGCTTTTTGGGCCACTTTGAGGTTAGCACGTTTATCTGTTTGATCCATCTATTCTATTTTTAATTCTGCCTATAAATATCCTGCTATAAACCCTAGCCTCCCTAATTCTCATTTGTCTGTACGTACTTCTCAACTCTCTCCTCCTCAATGGCAGACAAACAAAATTTAGATCCAGATGCAATTGCAAATCAAATCCAAAGCATAAATTTCAAAGTCCTCAGAAAAATTTGAAAAAAAATATATGTTGAAGCTCTCGAAGTGCATAATCCTCTAGTGTGATCCGTTTTTTGGTTGGAGGCATCGTTCGTCTAGGAAATGGAAGAATAGTTTCAGCCGTTCGTTTAGGCTTTTGTGAATTCAACGGTGGATCTATGATGGTGGAGCGTTCGGTTAGTGTTATTGGGAAGAGCACGCATAACAGTGCTTGTGGTGGTTCGCGTTGGTCGAGATGGTCAGTGTTTTGACAGAAAATTGCTTAAGAGGGTCGACGGCGGCGAAAAACACTGGTGGGCCGCGATTGGGCCGCGTGGGCAGGGGAGGGGCGCCTCGGCGAGGCCGAGCCGTAGGCGTTCTCTGATCGCGTTGAAATCGCCTCGTGTGGCGACGAGCTTTGGTCAACGTTAGGATTTTCGGCGGCTAGGGTTGCCTAGAACGAACAAGTTTTGGAATGAAGGGTTGTTGAGGTTGCATGAACGTGTTGTGTGAGTGTCCTTTTTATTTTTTTTATTTTCGTTTTAATTTAATTTCAACACAGTGTAATCCTAATAACTTATGCGCATTGCATCCGTTTCACACGCGGTTTTCTCCGCTAGGTTCGTATTAGGATTCCATAGATGATGGCGCCGGTTTGGACGGATTCTGAGACTGTCCAATTTTTAGGTTTAAGTTGGATTTGAATTCAATTTAAATTCAAAAGGTGAGTGGTTTAACCCACTCACAACTTCTAAAATTTCTTATGTTTGTTGAATTGATATATGATGTGATTTTAAATTTATTTATGGTTGTTTGGCATATTTTAATCATCATCCCAGTTAAATTGCATTTATTCAAATTAAATTGTTATTTAATTTTTAATTTGCATATAAATTGACGGTTAAATTTATTTAGTATTGCATATAAATTGCTAGTTAAATTTATTTATTATTGCATATAACTGCCAGTTAAACAGTACTGATTTATTATTGAATATAAATTGTTCGTTGATACCTGTTATATTTTATGTGCTCTATATTGATGTTTTGTTTAAATTGGATGATGATATTAATAAACGGTTGATGGTTGATATTGGATGAATGGATGCTGAATTTTATATGGTTATAAACTGCAAGTTATCATGCATTTTCATCTCATTCGGGATTGCGGTTTGAAATGATATATAACCGTAATTTTTATTTTTGAATTGTGGATTGAAATGATAAATTTCTGTATCACTTGACCATAGGATAGAAAATTTTACAGACACCGTGGTATCTATATAAAAATATTTAGAAAATGATTTCTATGGTTTTGTAAAGGAATATGCGGGTTATACAAATATTGATTCTGATGTTATATAAACGTCAAATTTACACTTTCAATTTAAGCTATATATTAATATGCTTTGAAATATAACATAAGCCCAATATTAAAGTTGATTATTTTATATAATATGGTTAAATGAAAATTGATTTTGAGATTATATAAATATTACTTTTATATATATAGTTAAATTCATGTCTTTAACTATGTATGAATTTGGTAAATAAGAAATAGTTTAATAATGGAGTTGATTTTTATTTAAATAAATTGGTTAAGTGATTAAATCATACTTTAATATAAAGTTATGAAGATCTAAAATAAATTAAGATTTGAAGGTAAATTGGAGATTTATTTGGAATTGAGAGGTATTTAAGAATTTAACTCCATAAGTTGATGTAATTGTATTAAACTTGAAATTTTAAAGGATATGATATTTATAACTTCATTTTCCAAGGTTGAATTAAATGAATATTTCTAGTATGAATAAATTGAAGGAAATATTAGTTATTGGAAATTTGAGTTTATTTAAATGATTATGAATTTATTGTGCAAATATTTCAAAACTAAATAATAGGACATTTGAAGTTTGAAATTATGGAAGTCTAAATGGTTTATTTGGGAATTCAAAGCTGCATTTGGAATTGATTTGAGAACTTAAAAGCTAATTTACTTTATAGAGTAATCTAAATTTAAACCATTTAAGTTTTTAAAATTATGTTTCGAAGCTATGGGTTTAATGTATATATTTTTGAAAGTACTACGATTTTTGAAAAAGATATATTTGAAATAAAAAAAGGATATCATATTGATTTGGTTTTTAAATTTGAAATGATATCGTATTTATATGGTTTTGAATGAATATTATATTCTGGTTTTAAAGTATAAATTAATTTGAAATAACCGCAGTTTTATAATAACGTTTGGTTGTTGAAGAGACCAGGATCGAAAGTTGTCATACTCTCTGCCAACTCTGAAAACCACTTTAACAACCGTGTACACGGTGGAGATTCTAGAATGAAGTAGGATGGCGGCGGCGTTTCCTTTAAGGTAAATACGTGGACCCAACTCCCGTGAGTTGGCATAAGGTGGCTAAAACAGGAGCGATTCTCGGGCCAATTAAGGTAGCACCTTTGATCGGACACATACCTTCGATTTTATACTTTGACTTTTAGATTCATTCGGTGGCCACTTTTGATTTTTCTTTTTGAGGTGTGGCTTGAGGTGGGCGGTAGCTGTGGCTACGCGTTACCACCAGCCCGGATGCGTAATTGGTATATCTACCCTGGCATTGCCTAGTTGTGCCGTGTTACCTCCCCTATCGCGCCTTGTACGAGTTTGGTTTTCTCCCGTAGCCCGTGGAATATTTAGGGTAGTCTCCCGATCTGGAGATTCGCTGATATTGGATGGACTATGGGGACTATTACTGTGTTAAAAGGGAGATTGGGCAACTCCTTAACGCTATTTAAAAGAAAGTTTATTTTACAATTAGACACTATTATAATAGCAAAATATACTACATAGTAAATAGTTTAACGGATCCTTAAGAGATGAAAATCCCGAGCATCTCTTGAGTTACTGCACTCATATTTATTTCTGTTGATTTAACTTACATAAGATCTTTTAGTTCTGACTTGAGTGTTTTGTCTTTTCAATTCGCTGGGTCAGTCCGAGCATTTCAGGATTGAAGACTTTATTTCTGGAGGAAGAAGACAGAGATTTCATTATTATTAGTATTATATATTATATGGTTCCACTACACTGTATTCCGCTGCACTGATATTTATTGGTATGTGAACTCTGATATTTATTGTATAAAGAAGAATCAAATGTTTTGTAAACGGTTTTATGAACCGTATATTGATTATTATATTTTATCCTTCCGCTGTGAGATTCTGTTTGTTTTTTTCTCCTCTGTTTTTCTTATTTACCCCATAACAATCCGCCCTTTTGTATGTTTTAAGTCTGACGTGTGTGGTTTATCGTCGATTTAAAGCGTGCAAAAATGCGGGTTGTTACATACCCCTTTTGGCCCCGAGATCGCTCCTGTTTTAGCCACCTTATGCCAACTCACGGGAGTTGGGTACACGTAATATACCTCAAGAACGACGCCACCATCCTACTTCATTCTGGAATCTCCACCGCATACACGGTTGTTAAAGTGGTTTTTGGAGTTGGCAGAGAGTTGACAACTTCCGATCCCGGTCTCTTTAACAACCAAACGTTATTATAACGCCGTGGTCTTTTCAAAATGGTTTATACTTCAAAAAGATCAAATCATTTCATTTCAAAACTATATTCCTTTCAAAATAGTTTACACTTCGAAATCGAAACCATTTTTATTTCAAAACTATTTATTCAATCAAAATAGTTTATACTTCGAAACCAAAATCATTTTTATTTCAAACTATTTATTCAATCAAAATAATTTATACTTCGAAACCAAAATCGTTTTTATTTCAAAACTATTAAATCAATCAAAATAGTTTATACTTCAAAACCAAAATCGTTTTTATTTCAAAACTATTTATTCAATCAAAATAGTTTATACTTCGAAACCAAAAACATTTCAAACATATATTCATTTCAAAATCATAATAATTTCAAAGTATAACCCTTTCGAAACCAAAAATACTTGAAACAATTACACTTTGAAAATCATAACATTTCAAAATAATACATTTGAAATCATGAAACATTCGTTTAATTCATTACATTTTACAATTCATTCAATTAATCCCAAATTTCCAATTTTCAACTTAATTCAATTCAAACCATCGGTTTCAATTAAATTTCCCAACAACCATTTCAAACCATATCAATTTCAAATATAGATTTGATCCACAAATTAAACTATTCAATTTTTAATATATTTCATAGATTTAATATCCCGCATTTCAAAACTAAATTTTATAATTTCATATATCTCAAATCTAGTTTCATTATTACTTAGTTATGAAATATTCATTTCATAAATCCAGTATTATTTAAATAAATTCAATTTACAATTAAACTAAATATCCTTTCATACCAATATAAATTTCAAATATTCATTTATCAAAAATCAAATATCATTCGAAATTCATATTCTTTCTCAAAATAAAGATCAAATCATTTCCAAACCATTTAAATCATCAAAATATCAAATCCTTTCAAAACCTCATTATCAAATCATTATTTGAATTCAATTTCAAATATTCAAATTAAAATATCATTTAAAAGTCAAATATGTCATTCATTTATTATTTCAAATCGACCCGTAAAATTCGGTAATTAAATTTCTTAAATTAAATCGATTTTGGTAACTTAATGTTGAAGGAAATAAAAAGTTAGTGAATTATTAATTGAAATTAATTTGAAAAATATTGATTTTAGCATAACTTTTTCATACGATCGAATTTGGACTTGAAACCTTTTCCATTGCGTTTAAAATATTTTAAAACATCTATTTTGATATATGGGTTGACCCAATTTCGTTCCGGAATCAGAACGGGCTTTTCGGGCCATTCATCTTTCAACGCGTATATCCAATAGATCTGATCTATTCCATTTCAACCATGTCTATAAATACCCTGTTATAAACCTTAGCAACCTCTGTTCCTCCTTTCTATACGTTCTATTCACCTCATCACTTCAATGGCAGACAAACCCAAATTCCGATTGCAATTCCAAATCAAATCCAAAGCTGAAATTTAAAACTCAGCTATATATGCCAAATTTTATATCAATTCGAAGCTCGCGAAGTGCATAACTCAGATCTACAACTCGTTTTTCGATTCGGCACATTGTTTGTCCAGAAATTGTAACGTACGCGGTTTTTCGTTGCCGAAAAACCGAATAGTTATGGGTTTAAGAAAAAAGAATTTAAGAAAAGAAAAGAGAAGAAGATAGAAAAATGGGGAGGAGAGAGAATAGAAAATTTTAAAATAGAAGCAAAAGAGAATAGAAAATAGAACGGAACAGAAAACAACAGAACAACATCAGAATCTCACAATTCGCAGCGGAACAACATATAATAATAAATGAATAATCTTTAAACAAAGAACTATCAGTTATTACATTTTATACATTACATTACATCATATCATCAGAGTGTACAACAACAACAACAAATAGTGCAGCGGAAAAAGAAATACTATATAAACTAGTAATACGACATGCCATCCAGCTTGCCTCCAGCAACTCCAGAATATCCAGAATATCCTGATAAACCTTAACTCTTGACTGCCCGTGTGGAAATTGGTGGGCACCCAGAGTTTAGGAAGGAAAACAATAAACTCCAAGTCAGTCATGTGACTGGTGTGGGAACTCAAAACAGTTTATTTATCTTTAAAATCAAAATAGAGGAATATTTTTAATCAATTCGCAATGCTTTTAAAAATGAGACTACCATAAGGCCTCCCGCACACACACACAATGCAAACGCAGAATCGGAGGAGATTTCTCCTTATGATAGTCAAAGATGCTTGATACGCATTAAAAGAACATTTCATATTATTATTAGTGTATAGTGTAGAAAATTATTTCGAAAGTAGAATATAAATCTTAGCCAACATAGACATTTCGAACTATGCCTACTATAGCTACCATCCAAACAGTGTTGCGACACCATAAGTGAATGATAGGTTCTACAACTAAAACCATACAAGTTTCGTATTGGGAATTGGATTTCCAACAAACGGTCAGGCCAAGGAACTTCCCATTGCCACATGAGAATGCCTCTGGAAAGACATCCCCGAGAACCAAACCGGAACTCTGCCAACACAAGGCCGGGTTACCCCTAACTGGGTAACTACTGACACGAGCACGCCATTCCCCGATCGTAAACGACCTTTCTCATGGGATCCCGAAAACCAACAACCACAAAGTAATAAATTCGCAGTAACCACATAGGTTAAATATCTGGGCTCCATACCATGATACCACCTCTATCCAGAAGGAAATGTACATACCCTAAAGGGTGCTACCCCTCATAACCTTGCCGCATCTTTCCTGTTTTGACCATTTCCGGGGTGTGAGGTTCGACGAAGTCACGTCCACAAAAACATACTTTATACAAAAAGCCATGCTTTGGGTCAACAAATGATCAACACGATGATCACCAAGATAGACGATCAAATAAACGATCCTATCACAATAATCAACACAATGATCATTTCAGCATCACTCAGCATATCACATTACCAAATTGGGAATATATCGCTGATAACTTCAACTATATAACCTCTGAGCTCGTACGTCTCAGAGAAGGGTGTTAAGCTAAAAGAATAAATTCTTCGCCACCAACAGAAATATATTTGAAAGAAATCGGCTTTATATCTCAACTTGTAATGTCAGACATACAATCCATACAAGTCTGTTCCGGGCTCGAACAAAACCGAAGGCACTTACAAAGAAGTCCTTGCAATCCGGATATTCACAATCCTGATCGGATTCACCATCACATATGGAGAACTTTATACCGTAGCTACTCGGTGCAGAGTAAATCGACAGGTCATCCTATCGCTCTCGCAAATACCGGGTCTTCAACACCGATCTTCAATGCAATTCACAACGACGTATCACATATTCGGAATGGGTTATACGACCCCATGGTCCTTTCCCGGTTAACCCGAATAGTGAGCGCTTATTCAAAAATAAGTGTAGCATTCACATTCAAACAAATCACATTAAATACCCATTCAAAGGGAAATATTGATAGTCGGTTATTGAACTATCACTGGATATGCACACATCACCAGATTCCAAATAATTTTCCAAATTATTTATTTTCCAAAAATATCTTCACTAGATATATAATTTCAACTCTTCAAAAATAAATCAATATTTATTTTTAAACAAATTCCACTTCCTTTATAAATTCCTTAGTGAATTTATAATTCCAAAATATCAATGAATATTCGATTTCGATTATTCATTTCAATTTATCTTCAAAAAGATAAATTCTTAAGATATTCACTTTATATTGGAAAACATTTTCATACTTATTTATTCATAAGTAATTCACAAATTTTATTTATTTTCAACACTTAGAAAATATTCAATATACTTCAATCGAAATTAAGTATATATTTCATTCTTTAAGGAAATCATTCTCTTAAACATATTTATTTGGGCCAAAACGAATGTTACGTAAAACATCGTTACGACGACTCAAAAATCACTAGTATAGGGATTCGAAATTAAAATAGATATATAAATCCCAATACTATACAAAACATTTCCTTTCGGAAATCATTTACTATAACAACAGTGTTATAGTCCACTATTTCCTTTTCATTTCTCGAAAACGTCTATTTCAACAATAAATGTTGAAATCTATGGTTTCGAATCTCAACACATTTTAAAACATCGTTAGATCGTTTTAATTCAATTTAAACATCTCATTCAAAACATTTCCTTTAACATATTATTCACAGTTCAAAAACGTGAATATACTACGTTAATAAATTTCATTCTTTTATACATTTTATTTCAAGGGATTATTCACAGTCAAAATCGTGAATATAACTCCATTAATAGGTTACAACAATTTACTTATCAAAATAAGTCATTGCGAATTTATAAACAACGTTTATAAATTCCATTTCTATTTATTTATAAAAACTTCCTTTTTTATAAATTCCTTTATTAACCTATTCCAGTTTATAACTCAAATATAAACTAAAAGTTCATATTATAAGTTAAATACTTATAAAACGATTATTTTACAAAAATCGTTCTTTTAACTTCATAATTATAAATCTTATAACTTATAAGATTCAATTATTTATCCAAAATTCATTCTTTCAATAACTTTATAAATTTTATAAACCTACTGTTTATAAAATTCCATTTATAACTTCACCCTTTATAATTTTTTTAAATTCCATTCATTTACAAAATTCATTTTTACTTCATTCAAACACTTATAAAAACTCGTTTTATAATGTCTATATTTCAATTTATAAATATCCATTTATAAATCTCTTAATATAAATCAATTTATATTATTCTATAAAACGTTTTTAAATTCCTTTAAAAACTTCATCATTTTGATTTATAAAATAATCAAATTTTATAAATCCTATATTTAACTTTTTAAAATAAATTCCAAAATCTCAATTTAAACTATTTTAAAAAATCATTAATCCATATTTCTCAAAAATCAGCTTTTAACTATATTTCACAAAAACCTTAATTTTATAACTTTTAAAATTATAACGTTTATTTATTTAAAATGGATCAATTCTAAAAATATAGTATATTTTCAAAAATCACTTTATAATCATTTTAAAATTCCAAATTTGGTCCAATGATGCTACACACCAAATAGTCAATCACGACTACAACGATATCATATATCGATATGATAATCCATCAAATATCAAAATATCTGAAATCAAATAAAAACTGTTGAGGAATCCTGTTGGATCCCTCCAACCTGTTTTCCTGCATCCATAAACGTTAGCACAATACCAATTTCGCTCCAGTACGAAATTATCGCGGTATATGTTCTTATTAAATATTATCCACTTAATAACGGCGTAATAGGGTCTCATCCGCTAAACAAATAAAATGCGGGAAATCACTAACTCCAATATATACATATGCCATTATATATATTGCTATTATTTATAATACCAATTTCACTGTTTATGAAATATTCGCGGTATATGTTTTTAATAAATAACATCCGCTTACTAACGGCGTATAATGTCTATTTTAACAATCAATAGATATCAATCATCATTCATACATGCATTCAAATATTTTAAATCTAACTATTTAAAATAAAATCGAAACTGATTCGATTGAGTGAGAAATTCTCACCTTGGTTTTATTTCCGTTTTAGCGATTTATTTCGAATAAAATTAAACGTGCGTTTAATTTTACCCAAAATTCTCACTAACTCCAAACGACTCCAAACCAACTCCATCGCGTAGTGCTCGTCCATACGATTCCAACGCAACTAGTTTCGCGCGTTTTCGACCTCGTATGAAAAAGTTATCAATTTTACAAGTTTATATAGTTTAAACTATAATTAATTTACATTAAACATTTTATTTTCCTACCCAACTAAATCTAGGCCGTGCATAGCAGATCCAACGCACCAACTTCATCTCCCTCAACTCACGTTCTTTTCCAGTAAATCACGAACGCACATGAACCCATTACACTCAATTTAGGTTTAAACTTTACAACCTTGTTTCTCAACGATACTTCGATCAAGACGCGCCAAATCAAAGGCCATCACCCCCCTCATGTTCGGCCCAACCCTGGTGGAGCTCAGCCACCCTTGTAGCACGCATCACGAGGGTGAACTGCAGATGGACGCGGGCCTGTATCGCCCCCCTCGAGCCTCCATTCATGATCATGACCGTTGGATCTCTAGTTCGTGTTGTGCTCTACCACTTTGTAGTTGAACATTCTTGCTAATTCTCGACGGATTTGGAGATTTGGAGGGATGAATGTCGCGTGTTTCTGGCCGTGGGTTATGTGGGTGGCGGCTAGGGTTACATTTTTTTTTTAATGAAGAGAGAGGCGTGTTGGTCTATTTATAAAGAAAATCGAAACACTATTCATCCCGGAAATTCCGAACTCCGATTTACGCGCCGTAACCAGCGTTTCTAGGGTTTACCCCGCGTTCCGGACACAATGGAACAGGTTTCGGAAGCTAATTCGGAAGTATGTGCGAGTTATGGCTGTAAACGCTCGATTTGAATTAAACCGATTTAAGTCGATTTCTAGGCGTTTTAATTTGTACCGGACAAACGGTAAATCCAATTGACACGAAATTTGAAACCTTACAATAATATCACATTACGGATCCGATGAAACTGGTTTCGTCGAAATCCGAGACTTTTTGAAAAATGGCTATTTTAGCTCGTCAAATTTAAAATTAAAAATAAATCGATGCGTTTCGAGCTGCCACGATCAAACGATAGCTCCGATTGATACGAAAATTGAAATCCGGTAATAACTAAGTATTACGGATCCAATGGAACTGGTTTTGTTCAATTCTGAGACTGTTCAAAAATTGACTATTTTCACTAGTCGATTTTAATATTAAAATATTCAATTTTCACAAATTAACTTTTAATTCGATTTTAAAAGTTCTAAAATATCATTCTAACTTCCATATGATAAAATAAAATTTTACAAATCATTTTCAATCATATTTAACCCAATTTTCAATTATTTCCATAATTTAACGTATTAAATTATCGATTTAATTATCCAATTAAATCCAAGAATTCAAATAAAAATTTATTTGACTTATAAATTCACTTATTAATATTTAAAATTAATTAAATATTCAAATTTTAATTAGTAAAAATTCTGGGTCGTTACAATCTTCCCCCCTTAACAGAATTTCGTCCTCGAAATTAACTAGTAAGAAAAGTTACAGAATTTATTAACTTTCCCAAAATTTATAATTAAACTTCTTATAATACTTACTAAGTTCTCAAGTCATACTTAGTTATCTTTTAAAAACAACTACCATTGTTTAACTTTCAATTCCAAAATCAAAGTTATAGTTTTCACAATTTTCCAATTTTCTCAAATATTTTCTAACGCCTTAAATTTTCGGAAAAATTCGCCATACTCTCCTTTGCGCGGCTCGATCCGAAAAAAAAAATGACAGTATATATATCACAAATATACATCTCATCAAGTAATGAGGCATCCCGCGGGGAAAAAAGTGTAAAAGTACGATATTTAATCCGAGATATGTACCTTATATTTTATTAGCTAGCATATACGGCTAATATAGCGCGAAAGCGAGCTCCAAATGCGAAGCAAACGCGATCCGCACCTACTAATCACTCAACAAACAACATGAGAATCATGCATGTAGAAAATAGTATCGATGTACAACATATAGCAACATGATAACTATATATGCCAACATAGCGAATGCAGTAAAAGCAACAAATGCAAACATCAACCAACTATCATCCAACTAACATCCAAATAATAAATATTCATTCATTCTCATTAATATTCAATGAATTGGTTTTCAATTTAATCACATTTGATTGATTAACATTGGATTTTATCAACATTCATTCTCAATTTTAATTAGTTTGCATTCACTAATTAAATCCAATTCACGTTCAATTCTATTCAAATTTATTTACTTCTAATTTGAATTTAATTACATAGCTTTAAATTTCACTAATTCACTTTCATTAATACTTAATGAATTATATACAATCAACTAACAATCATATAGTTTCACTTCTTACATATATAAGTTTATTTCAAAATTGTAAATCACTTTAATTATAATTCAATTCTTATAATTCTTTTTACTTATACAATTATTCTTTTATTTAGATTATTCAAACAACTAAACAATCAACTTATATACACTTTAATAATTCAAAAAAAAATCATTCCTTTATATATAAAAATATAATCAAGTAAAATTATTTCATTTACCCAAATTTTAAAACAATATTATGGCGAATTGTTCTATACAAGTGTTTAGAGATCCCTATCAACAACGTTAATTACTCGTATTAACCAGAATCTATATACCACTCAACAAACCAATCATCACAATATAAAACAATTTTATATTCACTAACAAATACGCTCTCATAGCTATTATTACACTCAAATTCATTCTAGAGTACTGCTGACTCTATCTCTAATGAATAATACCCAACAGAACCATGGTTGTCGCTTAACCATAAGCTCTGATACCAAATGTAACGTACGCGGTTTTTCGTTGCCGAAAAACCGAATAGTTATGGGTTTAAGAAAAAAGAATTTAAGAAAAGAAAAGAGAAGAAGATAGAAAAATGGGGAGGAGAGAGAATAGAAAATTTTAAAATAGAAGCAAAAGAGAATAGAAAATAGAACGGAACAGAAAACAACAGAACAACATCAGAATCTCACAATTCGCAGCGGAACAACATATAATAATAAATGAATAATCTTTAAACAAAGAACTATCAGTTATTACATTTTATACATTACATTACATCATATCATCAGAGTGTACAACAACAACAACAAATAGTGCAGCGGGAAAAGAAATACTATATAAACTAGTAATACGACATGCCATCCAGCTTGCCTCCAGCAACTCCAGAATATCCAGAATATCCTGATAAACCTTAACTCTTGACTGCCCGTGTGGAAATTGGTGGGCACCCAGAGTTTAGGAAGGAAAACAATAAACTCCAAGTCAGTCATGTGACTGGTGTGGGAACTCAAAACAGTTTATTTATCTTTAAAATCAAAATAGAGGAATATTTTTAATCAATTCGCAATGCTTTTAAAAATGAGACTACCATAAGGCCTCCCGCACACACACACAATGCAAACGCAGAATCGGAGGAGATTTCTCCTTATGATAGTCAAAGATGCTTGATACGCATTAAAAGAACATTTCATATTATTATTAGTGTATAGTGTAGAAAATTATTTCAAAAGTAGAATATAAATCTTAGCCAACATAGACATTTCGAACTATGCCTACTATAGCTACCATCCAAACAGTGTTGCGACACCATAAGTGAATGATAGGTTCTACAACTAAAACCGTACAAGTTTCGTATTGGGAATTGGATTTCCAACAAACGGTCAGGCCAAGGAACTTCCCATTGCCACATGAGAATGCCTCTGGAAAGACATCCCCGAGAACCAAACCGGAACTCTGCCAACACAAGGCCGGGTTACCCCTAACTGGGTAACTACTGACACGAGCATGCCATTCCCCGATCGTAAACGACCTTCTCACGGGATCCCGAAAACCAACAACCACAAAGTAATAAATTCGCAGTAACCACATAGGTTAAATATCTGGGCTCCATACCATGATACCACCTCTATCCAGAAGGAAATGTACATACCCTAAAGGGTGCTACCCCTCATAACCTTGCCGCATCTTTCCTGTTTTGACCATTTCCGGGGTGTGAGGTTCGACGAAGTCACGTCCACAAAAACATACTTTATACAAAAAGCCATGCTTTGGGTCAACAAATGATCAACACGATGATCACCAAGATAGACGATCAAATAAACGATCCTATCACAATAATCAACACAATGATCATTTCAGCATCACTCAGCATATCACATTACCAAATTGGGAATATATCGCTGATAACTTCAACTATATAACCTCTGAGCTCGTACGTCTCAGAGAAGGGTGTTAAGCTAAAAGAATAAATTCTTCGCCACCAACAGAAATATATTTGAAAGAAATCGGCTTTATATCTCAACTTGTAATGTCAGACATACAATCCATACAAGTCTGTTCCGGGCTCGAACAAAACCGAAGGCACTTACAAAGAAGTCCTTGCAATCCGGATATTCACAATCCTGATCGGATTCACCATCACATATGGAGAACTCTATACCGTAGCTACTCGGTGCAGAGTAAATCGACAGGTCATCCTATCGCTCTCGCAAATACCGGGTCTTCAACACCGATCTTCAATGCAATTCACTACGACGTATCACATATTCGGAATGGGTTATACGACCCCATGGTCCTTTCCCGGTTAACCCGAATAGTGAGCGCTTATTCAAAAATAAGTGTAGCATTCACATTCAAACAAATCACATTAAATACCCATTCAAAGGGAAATATTGATAGTCGGTTATTGAACTATCACTGGATATGCACACATCACCAGATTCCAAATAATTTTCCAAATTATTTATTTTCCAAAAATATCTTCACTAGATATATAATTTCAACACTTCAAAAATAAATCAATATTTATTTTTAAACAAATTCCACTTCCTTTATAAATTCCTTAGTGAATTTATAATTCCAAAATATCAATGAATATTCGATTTCGATTATTCATTTCAATTTATCTTCAAAAAGATAAATTCTTAAGATATTCACTTTATATTGGAAAACATTTTCATACTTATTTATTCATAAGTAATTCACAAATTTTATTTATTTTCAACACTTAGAAAATATTCAATATACTTCAATCGAAATTAAGTATATATTTCATTCTTTAAGGAAATCATTCTCTTAAACATATTTATTTGGGCCAAAACGAATGTTACGTAAAACATCGTTACGACGACTCAAAAATCACTAGTATAGGGATTCGAAATTAAAATAGATATATAAATCCCAATACTATACAAAACATTTCCTTTCGGAAATCATTTACTATAACAACAGTGTTATAGTCCACTATTTCCTTTTCATTTCTCGAAAACGTCTATTTCAACAATAAATGTTGAAATCTATGGTTTCGAATCTCAACACATTTTAAAACATCGTTAGATCGTTTTAATTCAATTTAAACATCTCATTCAAAACATTTCCTTTAACATATTATTCACAGTTCAAAAACGTGAATATACTACGTTAATAAATTTCATTCTTTTATACATTTTATTTCAAGGGATTATTCACAGTCAAAATCGTGAATATAACTCCATTAATAGGTTACAACAATTTACTTATCAAAATAAGTCATTGCGAATTTATAAACAACGTTTATAAATTCCATTTCTATTTATTTATAAAAACTTCCTTTTTTATAAATTCCTTTATTAACCTATTCCAGTTTATAACTCAAATATAAACTAAAAGTTCATATTATAAGTTAAATACTTATAAAACGATTATTTTACAAAAATCGTTCTTTTAACTTCATAATTATAAATCTTATAACTTATAAGATTCAATTATTTATCCAAAATTCATTCTTTCAATAACTTTATAAATTTTATAAACCTACTGTTTATAAAATTCCATTTATAACTTCACCCTTTATAATTTTTTTAAATTCCATTCATTTACAAAATTCATTTTTACTTCATTCAAACACTTATAAAAACTCGTTTTATAATGTCTATATTTCAATTTATAAATATCCATTTATAAATCTCTTAATATAAATCAATTTATATTATTCTATAAAACGTCTTTAAATTCCTTTAAAAACTTCATCATTTTGATTTATAAAATAATCAAATTTTATAAATCCTATATTTAACTTTTTAAAATAAATTCCAAAATCTCAATTTAAACTATTTTAAAAAAATCATTAATCCATATTTCTCAAAAATCAGCTTTTAACTATATTTCACAAAAACCTTAATTTTATAACTTTTAAAATTATAACGTTTATTTATTTAAAATGGATCAATTCTAAAAATATAGTATATTTTCAAAAATCACTTTATAATCATTTTAAAATTCCAAATTTGGTCCAATGATGCTACACACCAAGTAGTCAATCACGACTACAACGATATCATATATCGATATGATAATCCATCAAATATCAAAATATCTGAAATCAAATAAAAACTGTTGAGGAATCCTGTTGGATCCCTCCAACCTGTTTTCCTGCATCCACAAACGTTAGCACAATACCAATTTCGCTCCAGTACGAAATTATCGCGGTATATGTTCTTATTAAATATTATCCGCTTAATAACGGCGTAATAGGGTCTCATCCGCTAAACAAATAAAATACGGGAAATCACTAACTCCAATATATACATATGCCAATATATATATTGCTATTATTTATAATACCAATTTCACTGTTTATGAAATATTCGCGGTATATGTTTTTAATAAATAACATCCGCTTACTAACGGCGTATAATGTCTATTTTAACAATCAATAGATATCAATCATCATTCATACATGCATTCAAATATTTTAAATCTAACTATTTAAAATAAAATCGAAACTGATTCGATTGAGTGAGAAATTCTCACCTTGGTTTTATTTCCGTTTTAGCGATTTATTTCGAATAAAATTAAACGTGCGTTTAATTTTACCCAAAATTCTCACTAACTTCAAACGACTCCAAACCAACTCCATCGCGTAGTGCTCGTCCATACGATTCCAACGCAACTGGTTTCGCGCGTTTTCGACCTCGTATGAAAAAGTTATCAATTTTACAAGTTTATACAGTTTAAACTATAATTAATTTACATTAAACATTTTATTTTCCTACCCAACTAAATCTAGGCCGTGCATAGCAGATCCAACGCACCAACTTCATCTCCCTCAACTCACGTTCTTTTCCAGTAAATCACGAACGCACATGAACCCATTACACTCAATTTAGGTTTAAACTTTACAACCTTGTTTCTCAACGATACTTCGATCAAGACGCGCCAAATCAAAGGCCATCACCCCCCTCATGTTCGGCCCAACCCTGGTGGAGCTCGGCCATCCCCTGTAGCACGCATCACGAGGGTGAACTGCAGATGGACGCGGGCCTGTATCGCCCCCCTCGAGCCTCCATTCATGATCATGACCGTTGGATCTCTAGTTCGCGTTGTGCTCTACCACTTTGTAGTTGAACATTCTTGCTAATTCTCGACGGATTTGGAGATTTGGAGGGATGAATGTCGCGTGTTTCTGGCCGTGGGTTATGTGGGTGGCGGCTAGGGTTACATGTTTTTTTTTTTTAATGAAGAGAGAGGGGTGTTGGTCTATTTATAAAGAAAATCGAAACACTATTCATCCCGGAAATTCCGAACTCCGATTTACGCGCCGTAACCAGCGTTTCTAGGGTTTACCCCGCGTTCCAGACACAATGGAACAGGTTTCGGAAGCTAATTCGGAAGTATGTGCGAGTTATGGCTGTAAACGCTCGATTTGAATTAAACCGATTTAAGTCGATTTCTAGGCGTTTTAATTTGTACCGGACAAACGGTAAATCCAATTGACACGAAATTTGAAACCTTACAATAATATCACATTATGGATCCGATGAAACTGGTTTCGTCGAAATCCGAGACTTTTTGAAAAATGGCTATTTTAGCTCGTCAAATTTAAAATTAAAAATAAATCGATGCGTTTCGAGCTGCCACGATCAAACGATAGCTCCGATTGATACGAAAATTGAAATCCGGTAATAACTAACTATTACGGATCCAATAGAACTGGTTTTGTTCAATTCTGAGACTGTTCAAAAATTGACTATTTTCACTAGTCGATTTTAATATTAAAATATTCAATTTTCACAAATTAACTTTTAATTCGATTTTAAAAGTTCTAAAATATCATTCTAACTTCCATATGATAAAATAAAATTTTACAAATCATTTTCAATCATATTTAACCCAATTTTCAATTATTTCCATAATTTAACGTATTAAATTATCGATTTAATTATCCAATTAAATCCAAGAATTCAAATAAAAATTTATTTGACTTATAAATTCACTTATTAATATTTAAAATTAATTAATTATTCAAATTTTAATTAATAAAAATTCTGGGTCGTTACAGAAATCGAAGGACAATTTTCGGCCGTTCATCGCTGGACGATGAACTTCGTCTGATCGGGAAACTATTTCTGGGTATTACAGAGGGGACTGAGGGGAGTCGATCTATGTGGTTAGTATGGCGAGTTGATGGTCAGATTTGTGGAAAATTTCGAGTAGGGTTTAATTATATTGGTGGCGGTCAGTTCCTGCTTGGTTAGATCGATGACAAATTTGGGCGTTCTGGGGCGTGGAGTTGGTTGGCTCGGCACGACAGGCCATCATGGAGGAGGCGCGATTTGTGGGTGGCAGTGCTAGGGTTTTGCGTGTGCGAATGATGGTGTCGCGTTTGTGCTTCTGTACGTGGGTATCGGTATTGAATCTTTCGGCCTGGAGAGGAAGAGATGACGTTTACGTTTATTTTATTATTATTATTTTTTGTTTTATTTAATTTTGATTTCAATTGTTCTAACGCTAATAACTTTCGCATATGACATTCGTTTTACGCGCTGTTTTCTCCGCTAGGTTCGCATTGGAATTCCGGACATTTTGGCACCGGTTTGGATGGATTCCAAGACTGTTGAAATTTTTGGGTTTAAATTGGATTTGAATTCAAATTAAATTCAAAGGTGAGTGTTTTAATCCACTCACAACTTCTAAAAATTTTATGTTTGTTAAATTTAATTTTGTTGTGATTATGCATTTATTTATGAATGTTTCGGTTATTTTTAATCATCGTCTCAGTTAATTGCATTTATTCAAATTAGATTGTTATTTAATTTATTATTGAATATAACTGCCAGTTAATTACCTGTATATATATATATATATATTATCAGTTATATATTGATATTGATTTATTGTTTTGTATGATGATTATGATGGATGTATGATGTTATGATGGATGAATGGATGTTTTATTTATATCATCATAATCTGCAAGTTGTATGCACTGATTTTGATTCGGGATTGCGGTTTGAAATGATATATAACCGCATTTTTATTTTTAAATTACGGATTGAAATGATATATATCTGTATCACTTGACCATAGGATAGAAAATTATGTACAGGCGCCGTGGTATATATATAAAATTATTTTTTAAATGATTTTTATGGTTTGTAAAGAAATATATAGGCTATACAGATATTGGTTTTAGATGTTATATATATATGCTATTTTATTATTGATTTAGCTATGTATAAATTTATTTGGGTTTGTAAAATAAGCTAAATAATAAAGTTTGATTTCTTTTATATAATATGGTTAAGTATCTATTTAAATTCTATTGTATATAGAGTTTATAATGACTCAAATAAAATTTAAGGTTTGAAAATAAACGTGAATTTGATTTGAATTTAAGAATTATCCTTGAAAAATTTGATTTGAAATATAAATAAATTGAGATTTTAAAAGAATATGGTTTTATAACTTACTTCGGGTTTAAGGTGATTTGAGTGAATAAACTGAGTAATATTTCATTATTGAAAATTTAGGTTTTATCTAAAGGATATTGGATTTAGGAAGCAGATATTTCAAAACTAAATAATAGAAAAGTGAAATTGGTATATATTTATGAATTATAAAATTTAGTTTTGAAATATTTAATATTCAAGCTTTGAAATATATTGAATTTGAAATGATTTATTTGGAGGTTCAAGTTGGTATTTGGAATTTATTTGTGAAATTGAAGAAGCTATTTTATTTTATAAAGTAATTTAATATTTAAACCATTTAAGTGGTGTAGTTATATTTCATGGTTATGAAATTCATAGTTTTATGTTTGGAAGGCTATATTTCAAGTGTTTGGTTTCGAAATATTTTAACTTTGAAAATGTTATGATTTTAGAAAAGGATATAATTGAAAATGATATCATATCGATTTGGTTTTAAAAATGGAAATGGTATCATATTTATATGGTTTGAAATTGATATTATATTCTTGTTTTAAAAGTATAAATTATTTTAAAATGACCGCAGTGTGATAGTAATGTTTGGTTGTTGAAGAGACCGGGATCGAAAGTTTTCATACTCTCTACCAATTGCGAAAACAACTTTAACAACCGTGTATGCGGTGGAGACTCCAGAATGAAGTAGGATGGTGGCGGCGTTTCCTTTGAGGTAAATACGTGGACCCAACTCCCATGAGTTGGCATAAGGTTGCTAAAACAGGAGCGATTGACGGGCTAATGAGGTAGCACCTTTGATCGGACACAACACTTTGATATTATACTTTGACTTTTGGATTGATTTGGTGGCCACTTTTGATTTTTTTTATTTGGGGGTGTGGCTCGAGGTGGGCGGTAGCTGCAACAACCCGTAAATTTGGATTAATAAATTTGTTAGTTTAATTTAAATTTTGCAATTTAATTTAGGAAGAAATAAAAATCTTAGAAGTTATAATGAAGCAAATGTTAGAAATTTAAATATAGAAATTGAAATTAAGATTACAAATTCAAAATGTAAGTGCAATCAATTGAAATTATAAAATTTGTCATACTTGGCTATAAGTTTAATAAAAGAAACAAATGGGAATATTGAATTAACTAATGAATTGTTATAATCAGAAGTATAATTGAAATGCTACTAATTTAATATAATAAGAAGGTAAGTAATATAAATAAATGACTATAAACTTTAGTAATTGAATTAATGTGTAGAGGAATTGAATTAAACATGAATAGCATGAATATTAATAAATGAAATTATGTAATAATGATAAATGATGGCATTCATGAATGAAATAAGATTTGTAAGCAATAAAGGAATAATTAAAATAAACATTAAACCAATGAATAAAAGAAAAAGGTTGTAAGAAATAAAAAGTAAAGTAAAGTAAAAGGATGGAATATAAGTGAATGCAATCAGTAGTATGGAAATAAATGCCAACAGTGAATTGTAATAAATGTAATTAAATGTTACATTTGTGTGAAATGTAAAGACAATGGTTAGGAGTTGTTAAAAGGGGTATATTAAAGTAATGAATGAGAAAAACGAATCAATTAATATATATGTTTATTTCTTTAGTAGGTTGCATAAGATTTGGAAATCAAAGTGCAATTAAAGGAAATTAGGTAGTACGATATTTGGAAATAAAGTTAAGGGTACAACCATTATAAATTACCTAATTAATTGGTCAATGAATCTATTTGAAATAAAGTTCAAATTATGTCGATTAATTAATACGTAGAGTATGTAAAGAAATTAATAGAATGAAAATTTTAATGTTGAAAATTTTATAGAATGTAAAGTATTTAAAAACCTTAATTAATGTGTTCAACGGATAGAAGTACACGTTTAAAAACGTAATATTCATTCGAATTAAAATGTAAATAGGCGTATATTAATGTCATAAAATAAAATTAGCATTAAATATGGAATACTTATTACCTGGAATCAAATTGTAAAGTCATAATTGATTTGAAATCTGTAAAATGGGAATAAATTCAGAGTTACAATTAATTGATGGAATAATAAGGGATAAACTGTAATTTGATAATTCAATATACAATTTATTGGATTGCAAGATTTTAAATAAATAAACGGTTTTATTGAAATTTCTATTGATAATTAATGAAGTAATGTGAAATCAATTGCCATTAGTTGCCCTAATTTGTGCAGTTAGGATAGATTTGATTTGTCATTAAAAATGGTTAATTCTATAAGATGTAATGAATGTTAGTTTTATTTATAATATGAGGACTGGTTGATTTAAGGAGTGAAAACCAATATTTATTAATTTATTTATAATTTGAAATCTAATAAGTGGATTTATTGCAATTAAGTAGAATATAAGATTAAAATATTACATAAATGAGGATTTAGATGAAAATTGAGAATGTTAATATAATGGATTTTGATTCCAATATTTATTTAATCTTGTTGTAATAATGAATTTGAATAATATGAATCAAATTTTAAATCAAAGGAATTATTGAAATTTTAATTTATAATTTCTAAATTTAATGAAATTGGAATTTAAGGCTAAAAATTATGATTGAATCAACATTTAAGTGACATGTAAATTTGTTTAAAGAATTGTAAATGTTTGGGAAATATTAAGGAAATAAAATTGGTCAATTTTAGAATTGAAATATAAAAAAAATTGGATTTTTTTATTTAATATTTAAGTTATTTAATCAATAGAAAATACCATTTTGGCCACTGACTCGGATTTCGACGAAACAAGTTTCATCGGATCCGTAATAGTGAGTTATTGTAGGATTTCAAGTTTCGTATCGATCGAACTTGTCGTTTGATCGTACGGACTCGAAATGCCTTGAAATCGATTAATTGAAATCAATTTGAAATCGATTTGAATTTTTTTTTAGCATAACTGCTTCATACGATGGAATTTGGACGTGAAACCTTTTCCATTGCGTTTAGAATATTTTAAAACGCCTATTTTGATATTTAGGTTCACCCAATTTTGTTTCGGGGGCAGAACGGGCTTTTTGGGCCAATTATCGTTTAGCACGTTATAATTCGGATCCATCTGTCTATTCCAACTTTCCCTATAAATACTGTAACGTCTCGCCTTTTCGCATGCTTTAAATCGACACACGTGCCAATTCAAACCATATTGAAGGGCGGATTTTATGGGATAAATACGAAAACAAGAAAGAAATAAAACAAAACAGAATCTCACAGCGGAAGGATAAAATATAATGATCAAATATACAGTTTATAAAGCTGTTTTAAAATATTCGATTATACTTATACAACATATATCAGAGTTACACATACCATATAACATTGCAGCGGAACCATATGAGTGTAGTGGAATATAATAAATAATAATAATAGGAGTCTTCGTCTTCGTCCTCCAGAGCTAAAGTCTTCGATCCTGAAACGCTCGGACTGACCCGAGGGAATTGAAAAGAAAAAACACTCGAGTCAGAACAAAAAGATCTTATGTAAGTTAAATCAACAGAAATAAATGTGAGTGCAGTAACTCAAGAGATGCTCGGGATTCACATCTCCTAAGGATCCGTTAAACTATTTACTATGTAGTATATTTTGCTATTACAATAGTGTCTAATTGTAAAATAAAGTTACTTTTTCTAAGCATTAATGGGTTACCTATATAGCCCTTAACACGTAATAGTCCCAGTAGTCCATCCAGTATCAGTGCATCTCCAAATCGGGAGACTACCCTAAATACTCCACGGGCTACGGGAGAAAACCAAACTCGTACAAGGCGCGATAGGGTAGGTGACACGGCACAACTAGGCAATGCCAGGGTAGATGTACCAATTACGCTTCCGGGTCGGTGGTAACGCGTAGCCGCAGCTACCACCAACCTCGAGCTACACCCCCAAATCAAAGAAATCAAAAGTGGCCACCGAATCAAACCAAAGTCAGAGTAGAATATCGAAGGGATGTGTCTAATCAAAGGTGCTACCTCAGTTAACCCGTCGATCACTCCTGTTTTAGCTACCTTATACCAACTCACGGGAGTTGGGTCCACGTATTTACCTCAAAGGAAATGCCGCAACCATCCTACTTCATTCTGGAATCTCCACCGCGTACACGATTGTTAAAGTGGTTTTCGGGGTTGGTAGAGAGTATGACAACTTCCGATCCCGATCTCTTCAACAACCAATCGTTATTATAACACCGCGGTTATTTCAAAATAATTTATACTTTAAAACCATAATATAATATCTCTATCAAACCATATAAATACGATATCAAAAACCCAAATCAATATGATATCATTTTCATTTTATAATATCCCCTTTTCCCAAAATCATAATAGTTTCAAATATATATACCTTGAAACCATAGCTTTGAAACATAACTTTTAATACTTAATGGTTCAAACACTATATTACGTTATAAAATAAATAGCTTCTTTAAATTTCAAAATAAATTCTCAATATCAGTTTAAAACTCCAAATAAACCATTTTAAATTCCCATATATTTCAAAGCTTAAATATTCTATATTTCAAAACTTTATAGTTCATATATTTCAATCTTTAAAAATTCTACTATTCAAAATGGATTCTTTGATAATTTTATATATCAAATCCAATTCTTATTATTTGAATTTTGAAATATTTACTTACTAAACAAAAATTATTCAGGTAAAACCGTTAAACTTCAATAACAGGATATTCTTCTAGTTAAATTAACTTGATAATATTCTTTAAATAATTTTGATATTCTTTTAAATCCTCTAATCAAAAATCAAGTTATAAACAATTTTTTCGAGGAAAATTCTTAAATACTTTAATTCAAATCATATTCACATTTATCTTCAACCTTACTTTTATTTGAGTTATTATAAACTCTATATACAATAGAATTTCAAATATATTCTTAACCATATTAGATAAACGAAATCAACTTCATTATTTAGCTTATTTTAAAATTTGAAACAACTTTATACATAGCTAGATTCAAGAATTTTTACTATATATATATATATATATCAAAATTTAATATTTATTAAACCGTATTCTTTCCAAAACCATAGAAAATCATTTCAAAAATAATTATATATATATATATATATACATACCGTGGTGCTTGTATATAATTTTCTATCCTATGGTCAAGTGATACGGATATTTATCATTTCAATCCGAAATTTAAAAATAAAAAATGCGGTTGTATATCATTTCAAACCGCAACCCCGAATGAAATGAAAATGCATAATAACTTGCAGTTTATACAATATAAATGCAGCCTCCATTCATCTATCATATCAGTCATCAAACATTTATCAATTTATCATCCAATTCAAACAATCACATCAATAAATAATAATTAATTACTGACAGTCAATTTTTCAATAATGAATTAAATAACTGTTTAACTGTAGTTTATATGCAATAATAAATAAATTTAACTAGCAGTTTATATGCAATAATAAATTTAACTAAATTTTTAACCGGCAGTTTATATGCAAAATGAATTAAATAATGCGTAAATTAAATGAATGCAATTTAACTGAGAAAATGATGAAATATATGCCAATCAGCCATAAATAAAATTTTAAACACATCATAAATCAATTTAACCAACATAAAAAATCTTAGAAGTTGTGAGTGGGTTAAAACACTCACTTTTCGAATTTAAATTAACTTTAAATTCAATTTAAACCCAAAAATTGACCGTTTCAAAATTCATCCAAACAAGCATCTTCCAGTGCGAAATTTCAATACGATCCTAACAAAAGAAACTGTGCATAAAACGGATATCGTATGCAAAAGTTGTGACGATAAATGCGATTGAAATCATAAAATATAAAATAAAAGAGTTCGAACACATTCACCTACATTCATTCAAGTGCCGCGTCAACACATATTCTTCCAGGAACGAACGCGAGCTACCAGAGAGAAAAACAACCCATAACGCGCGCAACCTAATGTTGTTTGGGCCCACGCAACGCCCTGCCTCACCCAAACACGCTCAAGTCTCCATGACCGCCGCAACCAACTATCACCTCGCGGCATCCTCCCGTGCCGCCTAAGGCCTACCCAGCGATCGACGTCCCAAAAGATTTCAGCAGCCGCCACTATGGGTTAAAACCCTAATCGAATTTTTGCCGACAATCCAACCATGGAAAAGCCAAACGGACCCCTCAGATGCGTTTCCCTCGGCGATCTCTACAATACCCATCAATGATTCGACGATCCGACTAGTTTGATCGCGGCGATGATAAACGGTCATGGATAAACCTTTAATTTCAGAGCAACCGATAACTCGAATTGAAAAACCAATTGCACCAGCATATTACGCATTTCGAGAGTTTCAACATTTATTTTTTTCGAATTTTTCTGAGGACTTTGAAATTTAGGCTTTGGATTTGATTTTTGAATTTTGAAATTGGATCTCGGGTTTGCATCCATTGAGGAAGAGAAGGAGCTGATGAAATTTTACGCGCAAATAAATGAGAATAGGCGGAGGCTAGGGTTTAGCAGGGTATTTATAGATAAAGTTGGAATAGACATATAGATCCGAATTAAAAACGTGCTAAACGATAATTGGCCCAAAAAGCCCATTCTGACTCCGGAATGGATTTGGGTCAACGCATATATCAAAATAGATGTTTTAAAATATTTTAAACACAATGGAAAAGGTTTCAAGTCCAAATTCTATCGTATGAAGAAGTTATGCTAAAAACAATATTTTCCAAATTGATTTCAATTGATTTTAATTGCATAAATTTCAAGGCGTTTCGAGTCCGTACGATTAAACGACAAGTCCGATCATTACGAAACAATATTATAATTCACCGTTACGGATCCGATGAAACTAGTTTCGTCGAAATCCGAGTCAGTGGCCAAAATGGCTATTTTTATATTAAATAAATTTACAATAAATTGATTAAATCAAAAATTTTAATTCCAATTCTAAAATTTGTAAATTTTATCACCTTTATATTTCTCAAACATTTAAAATGGTTTTAAACAAATTTAAATGTAAATTTAGCGAAGATTAATTTACAAATTTCAATATAAATCCTCAATTTCCTTAAATTCAAAATTATAAATAAAATTTCCTAAAATTCTTATTAAGTTCACTTTTCATTCTATTAGTCAGTCTATTATTTATCAAAAAGTTGCAATTTACATTGGTTCACTATTGTATACATTTATTTTCTTGGATTTCATCTGCATTTCCTTCAATTAAATAAATAAATCTAGCTTACTCAGTTATTACTTTACATACTTCCCTTATTAATTTCTCAATTAATCATAATTATTAAAGTAACGCTTATTATCGATAACGGCATTTTAGTTACTCAACATTTAAATGAACGTTATTTCCAATAAGTTCATTGACCCATTTAATTAGGTAATTTATAATAGTTGTTATCCTACCCTAAAATTTATTTCCTAATAACGTACTTCCTAATCTCCTTTAATTGCAATTTGAATTCCAACCTTTATTTAACATACTAAATAAAATAAATAACGTATATAGATTGTTACCAATTTTCCTTTTCTTGCATTTATATGTTTATTACTTGACAACACCAGTTAATATTCCATATATACACAAATTTAATTAAATTGTCATTAACACGGTATTATCTCATTAATAAATCAAATACTTGCATTAACACAATTCCTTAAGTTATTCCAATTACTGTTACAATGTTTTATTACATTAATCAATTTACTACTTTTCTTTAGTTTCTCAATCCATTTATTTACTTGTGTACAATTAATAGTCAAACATACATTTTAGATTATTTTCTATAATTGAAATTTTTTGCAAGTTCATAAATCATTAAATTTGATTTCGCATTGTTTCTATTAAATTTTCATTCACACTTCTCACATTAATGTAACTTTTGTTTATTTTATTAACATTTATTTCAAATTCAAATTCCATCTACTGATTAAACAGGTAACTTATAATATATGCTTACCAGCCAAATATTTCACCAATTGTCATACTCTGAATGGAGTTTGCATTAATTTCAAAATTTATCTAATTTTTACATTGAGATAACATTTAATTGCCTTAAATGAAATTTAATTCTGAATTTATTTAATGCAATAAATTTTGACCTTTACCAATTTAATACATTCATTAATTTTTACCTGTTTTATATTTTATAACTAAGTGCAACATTGTACATTATTTCATTTAATTGCGACTTCATTTTACATTGTAAATTTTTATTTACAATTGCTACATAAAATTTCTAACATTAAATTTCATTGTAAATCATAAAATTTTATTTCATACTAAATTAAATTACAAATTTCCAAATTAAATTAACCAATTATTTATTGAAAATTTACGGGTCGTTACACTCTCCCCCACTCAAAACTTTTCGTCCCCGAAAAGGAAAAAAAAGGGAAAAGAAGAATTAAGAAATCAATATATCTTATTCAAAATATTAACTTTATAAACAATTAAATTTACAAAATTAATTAATTTAGATAAAATCATCAATTTATAACCATTAAATCTTTTTATACTTAAATTATTAAAGTTTGGAAAACATTTTCAAAATATTTTCTAAGTCCAAAATTTACAGAAATTTTTGGCAGACTCTCCTTTGTACGGTGAGGCTCGGGAGAAAATATAATATCAAAAATAACAATACACAACATATAATTTCCAAATAATTTACGTCCCAACACGGGAAAAATAATATAATAGGGCTATAAAATGTAATCCGAAAACGTACCTATTATTCGGGCAATTAACGCTTATTTTATGGAACCAAAAGCAGTAGCAATTGCTTCCACAACCTGTATTTCACTTATATAATCTAAAAAGGTTAACAATCATATAAAATGAAATATTAAAGGTTGTTTCAACCACAACAACAATCAATACAACAACAATCAATTCCAACAAGGCATGCAACCATCACACAAATTTTTATACAAAATAAACATTCATTCATATCAACGAAGCAAGTAGTTGTTCGGGTTTAAAACTTTAAATTGTATAGAATGAAAAATAAACTACTAAGCGCATTAATTACTCAACAGTCTTAGATGGAACTAAATAGATTATTTATACATCCAAACAATCTTAAAGTATCCTCACCCAAACAACCATAAACCAAACAACAATTCCAAACAACAAATCAAATTTATTTATTATTTATTTCATTTCATACATTTGTTGTTTGATTTTTTTTTATATAATGATTTCTTATCATTCACATTTATTTCATTGATTTAATAATTTATCCTTTCAATTTACCTTTCTTTCTTACAGTTTCATTTATTTCTAACAAATCTCATTTCCCTTACTCATAACATGAAATTTTCTTTTATTATATTACATTCATTTATTCACTGCTTAATTTCATGTTCTTAAGTTTATAATCTTTTATTTATTATTACTTATCTACTTACACATTTACCTTCTATCATATTTTATTATTGTAAGACTTCTATTATAACTTAAGTTTATAACAATAACAACATCAATTTCCTATTTATTAGAGAATCTTATTGAATACTCCATTACTTCAAATTTATTTCTTGTATAACATCCATTTCATTTTCTTATTAAACATTAGAACTTTTAATATGTGGTAAGTTATATATATGTGTTTAAAGAATGTAATTGAAATCATACAAGTTTATCTTATTTCTCTTAATTAATTAGATGTTCAAAACTTTCTCTTATAAGTTACAATTTCAACTTTCTTTTAATTTCCTTCATAACCTAGCATTAAATTCCTTTGACTAATTTAATGCTCAAAATATTGTACCTTTTCTTATAGGTTACACATTTCAGATTTCCTTTAATTTCATTTATAACTTATCATTAAATTTCTTAATTTAAATTGAAGGTTCAAAATTTAAATTAGTTACATTCAATTTCACTACAATAACTGAAACAATCAATCGATGGAAACTTAAGGATTAAATACCGGGTTTTTTATTCAAATCATTTTAAAATAACAGATAAATATACGCTTACAATTTATATATATCAAATTATATTTAAACAATTTAAAATTTATATTTGTTTATCAAAACAACTCTGCAGTAAAACACTACAGTGGCCTTTCCACTTCGAAACTCGAAAATGGATGTCGATGATGCGTACACTCATCATCGAAATTATTTTCCAGCGATAGAGAAGGGAGTACAAAATTTATTTCATTCAAAGTTTCTTTTAAAACAACTCTTCCAAATTATATCGAATCATTTATATCATAAAATACCCATAATACTATTTTTACTATATTCCAAAATCATTTGAAAGAAATTTTTAAAACCCCGGGACTTAAGTTCTAACATTTCCAATTGATTTATTTTATTTTCAATCTTATTTCATTATTATTTATAAATTTCATTACCTAGCAACCAATATATAGCAACCAAGTATATATATTTTATAAAATTTGTTTATATATAGAAAATATAATAGGCAAAATTATTTCATTCACCTATAAAAACAAATACTATGTCAGTCTGTCCTATTAAGTGTTTAGAAACCCCTATTGATGTCACAACGTCCCATGCACCAACCAGAGTTTATAGGTACAAAACGGAACAGATTAATACAATATTAAAACATTTTATAACACTAACAAATACGCTCTCTATATATATACACACAGCGACTCTTATAGGGTATTACTACCCTATTAGCAAAGAGTCAAACCCCACAAAGCTAAGGTTTATCGCTAAACCAAAGCTCTGATACTAGATGTAACGTCCCGCCTTTTCGCACGCTTTAAATCGACACATATGCCAATTCAAACCATACTGAAGGGCGGATTGTTATGGGGTAAATAAGAAAACAAGAAAGAAATAAAACAAAACAGAATCTCGCAGCGGAAGGATAAAATATAATAATAAAATATACAGTTTATGAAGCTGTTTTAAAATATTCGATTACACTTATACAACATATATCAGAGTTACACATACCATATGTCAATGCAGTGGAACAATATGAGTGTAGTGGAATATAATAAATAATAATAATAGAAGTCTTCGTCTTCATCCTCCAGAGCTAAAGTCTTCGATCCTGAAACGCTCGGACTGACCCGAGCGAATTGAAAAGACAAAACACTTGAGTCAGAACTAAAAGATCTTATGTAAGTTAAATCAACAGAAATAAATATGAGTGCAGTAACTCAAGAGATTCTCGGGATTCACATCTCCTAAGGATCCGTTAAACTATTTACTATATAGTATATTTCGCTATTATAATAGTATCTAATTGTAAAATAAACTTACTTTTTTCTTAGCATTAAGGGGTTACCCATATAGCCCTTAACATGTAATAGTCCCAGTAGTCCATCCAGTAACAGCGCATCTGCAGATCGGGAGACTACCCTAAATACTCCACGGGCTATGGGAGAAAAACAAACTCGGACAAGGCGCGATATGGTAGGTGACACGGCACAACTAGGCAATGCCAGGGTAGATATACCAATTACGCTTCCGGGTCGGTGGTAACGCCTAGCCGCAGCTACCGCCCACCTCGAGCCATACCCCCAAATCAAAGAAATCAAAAGTGGCCACCGAATCAAACCAAAGTCAGAGTATAATATCGAAGGGATGTGTCCGATCAAAGGTGCTACCTCAATTAACCCGTCGATCGCTCCTATTTTAGCCACCTTACGCCAACTCATGTAAGTCGGGTCCACGTATTTACCTCAAAGGAAACGTCGCCACCATCCTACTTCATTCTGGAATCTCCACCGCGTACACGGTTGTTAAAATGGTTTTTGAGGTTGGCAGAGAGTATGACAACTTCCGATCCTGGTCTCTTCAACAACCAATCGTTATTATAACACGGTGGTTATTTCAAAATAATTTATACTTTAAAACCATAATATAATATCTCTTTCAAACCATATAAATACGATATCAAAAACCCAAATCAATATGATATCATTTTCATTTTATAATATCCCCTTTTCCCAAAATCATAATATTTTCAAATATATATACCTTGAAACCGTAGCTTTGAAACATAACTTTTAATACTTAATGGTTCAAATACTACATTACTTTATAAAATAAATAGCTTCTTTAAATTTCAAAATAAATTCCCAATATCAGTTTAAACCTCCAAATAAACCATTTTAAATTCCCATATATTTCAAAGCTTGAATATTCTATATTTCAAAACTTTATAGTTCATATATTTCAATATTTAAATATTCCACTATTCAAAATGGATTCTTTGATAATTTTATATATATCAAATCCAATTCCTATTATTTAAATTTTGAAATATTTACTTACTAAACAAAAATTATTTAGGTAAAACCCTTAAACTTCAATAACAGGATATTCTTCTAATTAAATTAACTTGATAATATTCTTTAAATAAATTTGATATTCGTTTAAATCCTCTAATCAAAAATCAAGTTATAAATAAATTTTTCGAGGAAAATTATTAAATACTTTAATTCAAATCATATTCACATTTATCTTCAACCTTACTTTTATTTGAGTTATTATAAACTCTATATACACTAGAATTTCAAATATATTCTTAAACATACTATATAAATGAAATCAACTTCATTATTTAGCTTATTTTAAAATTCGAAACAACTTTATACATAGCTAAATTCAAGAATTTTTACTATATATATATATATCAAAATTTAATATTTATTAAACCGTATTCTTTCCAAAACCATAGAAAATCATTTCAAAAATAATTTTATATATATACCGCGGTGCATGTATATAATTTTCAATCCTATGGTCAAGTGATACGGATATTTATCATTTCAATCCGCAATTTAAAAATAAAAAATGCGGTTGTATATCATTTCAAACCGCAATCCCGAATGAAATGAAAATGCATAATAACTTGCAATTTATACAATATAAGCACAACCTCCATTCATCCATCATATCAATCATCAAACATTTATCAATTTATCATCCAATTCAAACAATCACATCAATAAATAATAATTAATTACTGACAGTCAATTTTTCAATAATGAATTAAATAACCGTTTAATTGTAGTTTATATGCAATAATAAATAAATTTAACTAGCAGTTTATATGCAATAATAAATTGGTCCTATGTAACAACCCGGGCTTTTACAACAATTAATTATCGTTGTTAGACGATTAATATTGTTGGCAAATTGTTATTTGGAGTTTTTAATTGGTTGAAATTCGTTTAAAAATTCGTTAAAAAGTTGTGTGGGCTTTAAAATAATCTTGGCCCACGTTTTCATTTGTTTTGAAGCCGTGATAGTATTCAATACCCGTTCCCCCTCCCTTTCATTCATTCGAAACCCTAAAACAAAAAAATAAATGAAAGAATAAATGGCGGCTTCCTGTTCTCCTTTGTTCCAAGCTCTTAAATTAGGGCTTTCGTGAAAATCGAAGACGTCGACGTTAATTTTTCGATCTGGTGGATTTAGCTTTGCCGATCGATCGTTCGTGCACGTCAATATAAGGTGAGTAATTTTATTTACTCACATCTAGTTCATTCTTAGTATGGTGCTTCTGCAATTCGATTTTGCTTCGATGTTGTTTATCTCGGCCATTTGTTATCGTTCGATGTTGGTAATTGATGTTGCTATGAGAATTTCTACTGTGACTTTGATTTTGATTTGTGAATTCATGTTTCTGCTGGCATCTTTGCTCTCGAATTCGCTTGTATTCAAATTCATGTTGACTTCGGCTTGTGATGTCATTTATGTGATAATGTTTGATCCCTTGTTATTGCCGTAGTGTTGCAGTCTTTAACTCGTACCATTTGTTGTTTCATAATTTGAAGTATGTGGTTTTCCATTTATATGCTGTTGTCTCGGGTTTCACCGCATTCATATATGTATTTGTTCACTCATGTAATTTGTCGAATTTTGGTTTCCCTTGTTGTTCACTGGTCATCGAGACAGTCTATGTAGTGTTAGCTTTGCTTGCATTGTTTAAGTTAATCTGCACTTCATGTATTTTGATATTGCATTTCTTTAAACATTGCAATGTCGTTGTTTTAATGGGTTTATATTGTAACTGTTATTGCTTTGAGACAGTTTGCATTTGTGTCAGCTGTGGATATTGGACTTGCACTTGATTCATTGCTTCGAGTCACTTATGCATGCTCTCTAGTGCCTCTGAACCTGTACTCAAGTTTGATTTCTTTTTATGCCTGGTTCATGCTGTAAATATATACTATTGAACTTCATATGCACTTGAGTCTGCATTGTGTCTGCAGTGTTGCATGCTCATGTCATATGTGCTCTGGTCTTGTTCACATGATGGCATTTGGTCTAGACATTGTTGAGTTCCATGTGTACATGTTTTCACTTAGTAGTCTGTATATATGAATTCACTTAAACTTGCACCTGGTTTTGATACATGTGCTCGGCTTGGTCTTATTCATAACTGTATTTACATGTGTTTGCAGTTTTGTAATAAGTGCTCGTGCATGCATTGAGTTTGATCATTGTTGTTTCTTTGCACTTGTGTTGTTTGGATCTGGAATACTTATGCACTTCACTTGTATCATTTTGTAGTTCACTGTATCATGTCATCATCTCGTGTACCATCTGTACTTGTTTGATTCTGACCCATGCTTTGGGTACTTTATTTGTTGTTTGCAATTCCCAGTTTCATTTAGTTGAAGCTGTTCCATTGCACTGGGTTGAGTATTGTGAAATGCTTTGTCGAATTCATTTGCATTGCGTTGTTCGGTCTGGCCATTCATTGTTTCAGATCTGTGCATATCTTCTTGTATGCTTGGAGTCTCTGTTCGACCATATTGATATTATTTGGTCTGGACATTGTTGTATTGTGACTTGTACATTGATTTGTACATTGAGTTGAATCCAGCTTAAACGCTTGGGTTTGACCTTATGCTCGTGTTGTGATTTTATTTGTATTGCATTTGAGTTGAACCTGACTTTTCCTTGGGTTTGACCTTGTGCTCGTTTGTGAACTTTCATTGTGCCTCTATGTGCACTTTGTTTATTTGATGGTTACTGGATGGATGTTGTGCTTGCTGTTGCAGTTCCATCTGGTTCATTTTGATCTGAGTTGGTGCTATTTTCTTCTGATTAATTGAGCTTTTGTGTATTTCATCACTGTAGTGGCAAGGCAGAGCACGCGTGCGTGTACTACAGCCCTACCAGAATTGACGTTTTAATTGATATTTCAATTGTTTGAAATTGTATTTTTATTTGGTTTTATTTGTCATTTTGTTGTTGTCTAATTATCTTCTAGATAATTAGATTATGAGTTTCTAATTATTTATTTAATAATTAGATTTTGTTGTTAATTGTCGTTTAAGCAATTCTGTTGTTTTATAAATTATCTTCATTGATAATTCTTTCAATTTTCTATGTTGATAATTTGAATTTGCTGATTTGTTGTTTAACACTGTTACGTGTTATATTTATCGTTATCCGATTTCCTTATTTAAGGATTGGATAGGTGAATTTATTTTGACTGTTGTCTAATTGTTATTTAATTAATATTGCTTCCGTGCATTAATAACTGAGTTTGAATTAGACTGACCCGTGTATTATTTTCTTTTGAATTTAATACTCGGGTCAAACCGAGTTATTACAGGTTGTAGATATCTTGCTTTGGGTTGCTGCTAGAGCTATGAAGTCTCTGTATATCATTTGGAGTAGTTGTTGTCATAATATAGGATGATATGTATTCATGTATATTATTCACGATAATGTACTTGTATATGTAACTTCCAGTGTCGACGGTTGTAGTTGTATCATATGTATTGTATCACATGTATTGTAACTGACATCAGTTATTATATATATGAGACATTTATATTATCTGTGTTCCGCATCTAGCTTATCTGTGTTATTATTATATATATTGTCCCAAACTATTATGAACCATCGTAGTTCGTTTTATACTTGAATTGGGTATGTCGATGGGAGTAAATAAATAAGAGATGAAAAACAAAAATAAATACTACTCCTATCGATGTAACCATACTAGTGTAAGGCCTAACTGCGGATGGCCGCTCCTATCCAGCCTTATTCTTCGTAATAACAGATAGTGTTTCTTTTAATACTCTTTGTTATTGTGAGCATAGAGGTGGGGCGTCATAGTTGGTGTCAGAGCTTGGGGTTTATGGACATAATATAAAACATAACTTGGATGGAACATGTGTTACAACTATTTGTCGATGTTTTGTTGTGCTTTGAGTAAAAACTAAAGTTTTGAAATTATGATGAAATTTTAAATATCTTTATTTAAAAATAAAAGTGAAATTGTGTTTGATGATTAAGTAACTTGTGTTTTGTTTATCGGAGTGCGCAGCTGAAACAGTGAGACTGTCTTCGCCGAGTACAGCTGATAACTCTTTTGGATTTAAAAATCAAAAATATAAAAATGAAATAAATTTCATTATGTAATTAAATAGATGTGTTTATTTTGTTTTCTTTGAAAATTTTGAATCCAGTTTGGGGATCCGAAGCTTTTGCAGTTATGTGATTTTGTTGAGATTTTTGCTGTTTTGAATTATCTTCATTGAAGATATATTCGAATGACTTCTTTGTTCATTTTGTAGTATACGTGCAAATTTAAGTTTCACTTTACTACATTAAATTTTACGTTGAACCGATGTTTGGTTTTAAAACGTATTTTGTTGTCGTTATTTTTATAACGGGAGTTTTACACCAATGCTAAATTTTTGAAGCACGGTGTTTTGTTGACATTGTTAATGAAGGAAAATTCACTAGTGTTATAGTTTGATGTGAATTATTTTGATGAGATTTTGAAGGATAAAAATTACTGTCGCTTTGACTTCAGTAACCGTCAAATTTTAAAGTGAATTTCAAGCGGTTATCCCGCAATGCTGATTTTGAGATCCGTTTTACGGTGATTTGAGAAGTGCAATTTCTTTGTCGAAATTGCTACCGATGCTGCTGTTTTAATCACGTATTTTAAAAATTGTTTTCAAAAATTGTACAGTTTGCATTTTCAAAAGAACGAGGAAGCGATTTAAATGCTCCAGCAAAATTGAGGACTATGAACCCTCACTTTTACTGATTCTCTTAATTCCGGACTTGTCCGTTTGAGAATGTAAAATGTTATTTATTTAAAATACACAATTTTGCACTTTCAAGGAAATGATGAAGAGATTTAAATGATTTAGTAAAACACGTGGTATGGGACATGTGCGTTTTCTATTTTGGTTAATTCCGGACTTGTTAATTGAAATATTTGCTGTTTGACGATTTTGCACTTTCAAGAAAACGATGAAGAGAATTAAACGATTTAGTAAAACTCATGGTACGGGACATGTGCGTTTTCTATTTTGGTTAATTCCGGACTCGTTTAATTGAAACATCTATTGTTTGATGATTTTGTGTGCTTTCGAGCCACTATGTTGGACCTTCGGGTCATATGTTGGACCTCCGGGTCATTTGTTGGAACTTCGGGTCAATACCAGTACTAGATCTTCGGGTCATTTGTTGGACCTTCAGGTCATTTGTTGGATCTCCGGGTCATTTGTTGGGCGCCAAAAATATAGTACTTGGTAGGCTTCGACCATTTGTTGATGCACGTGCGGCGTAGCTAAAACTCGCCATCTGATGGGATCGATCCACCTTTTATGTTGATTTTCTAATTATCTTAATTGATTCTAGATATTTGTCATTTCCAATTATCTGCAGATAATTGGATATTTGTTGATATGAGTTCTAATTATCTTTGTTGATAATTAGATATTTGTTGATTCTGATTATCGTTTTTGATAATTAGATATTTGTTGATTGGGATTACTGATTATCGTTTTTGATAATTAGATATTTGTTGGTTTGATGATTTCTGATATCGTTTTTGATAATTAGATATTTGTTGATTTGAGATTTCTGATTATCGTTTTTGATAATTAGATATTTGTTGATTTGATGATTTCTGATTATCGTTTTTGATAATTAGATATTTGTTGATTTGAGATTTCTGATTATCGTTTTTGATAATTAGATATTTGTTGATTTGATGATTTCTGATTATCGTTTTCGATAATTAGATATTTGTTGACTTGAGATTTCTAATTATCGTTTTTGATAATTAGAAATTTGTTGATTTGATGATTTCTGATTATCGTTTTTGATAATTAGACATTTGTTGGTTTGATGATTTTTGATTATCGTTTTTGATAATTAGATATTTGTTGGTTTGATGATTTCTAATTATCGTTTTTGATAGTTAGATATTTGTTGATTTAATGATTTATGATTATCATTTTTGATAATTAGATATTTGTTGGTTTGATGATTTCTTATTATCGTTTTTGATAATTAGATATTTGTTGCTTTGAGATTTCTGATTATCGTTTTTGATAATTAGATATTTGTTGCTTTGATGATTTCTGATTATCCTTTTTGATAATTAGATATTTGTTGATTTGATGATTTCTGATTATCGTTTTGATAATTAGATATTTGTTGATTTGAGATTTCTGATTATCGTTTTTGATAATTAGATATTTGTTGATTTGATGATTTCTGATTATCGTTTTTGATAATTAGATATTTGTTGATTTGATGATTTCTGATTATCGTTTTTGATAATTAGATATTTGTTGATTTGAGATTTCTGATTATCGTTTTTGATAAGTAGATATTTGTTGATTTGATGATTTCTGATTATCGTTTTTGATAACTAGATATTTGTTGATTTGAGATTTCTGATTATCGTTTTTGATAATTGGATAATTGCTAATTTTGCTGATTATAGGATTTTCTAGTCTCTAATTGATTCTAGATTATGTTGATTTTATTGAGTTGCTGTTTTTTATCTATCTCTGTTGATAGTTAGAGTTTGCTGATTATGGAGTTCGTGTTTTTTAATTATCTGTTGGATAACTAGATGTTTACGGTTTTGTGATTTGTGATTTGTGTTTTCTAATTATCTTTGTTGATAATTAGATTTTGCTATTTTCTAATTATCATATCGATAATTAGATATTGCTGGTTTTTGATTTATGTATTCTAATTATCTAATTGATAATTGAATATTGCTGATAATTGCATTTATTCAGTTTTGTTGTTTTTTGATTATCTATTTGATAATTAGATTATGTTGAGAATTTGTGAACTTCTTTTATTGGAATTAAAAGATTTCTTTGGTATTTGTATTCTCGACCTTTACTTTTCTAACTTAACCAGTTTATGTTAGAAAAATAATTGTTATTGACGACTTTATTTATGAAAATTGCGAGGACGCAATTTTTATAAGGAGGGGAGTCTGTAACCACCCAGGGTTTTACAACAATTAATTATCGTTGTTAGACGATTAATATTGTTAGCAAATTGCTATTTGGTGTTTTTAATTGGTTGAAATTCGTTTAAAAATTCATTAAAAAGTTGTGTGGGCTTTAAAATAATCTTGGCCCACGTTTTCATTTGTTTTGAAGCCGTGATAGTATTCAATACCCGATCCCCCGCCCTTTCATTCATTCGAAACCCTAAAACAAAAAAAATAAATGAAAGAATAAATGGCGGCTTCCTGTTCTCTTTTGTTCCGATCTCTTAAATTAGGGCTTTCGTGAAAACCGAAGATGTGGACGTTAATTGTTCGATCTGGTGGATTTAGCTTTGTCGATCGATCGTTCGTGCACGTCAATATAAGGTGAGTAATTCTATTTACTCACATCTAGTTCATTCTTAGTATGGTGCTTCTGCAATTCGATTTTTCTTCGATGTTGTTTATCTCGGCCATTTGTTTTCGTTCGATGTTGGTAATTGATGTTTCTATGGGAATTTCTACTGTGACTTTGATTTTAATTTGTGAATTCATGTTTCTGCTGGCTTCTTTGCTCTCGAATTCGCTTGTATTCAAATTCATGTTGACTTCGGCTTGTGATGTCATTTATGTGATAATGTTTGATCCTTTGTTGTTGCTGTAGTGTTGCAGTCTTTAACTCGTACCATTTGCTGTTTCATAATTTGAAGTCTGTAGTTTTCCATTTATATGTTGTTGTCTCTTGTTTCACTGCATTCATATATGTATTTGTTCACTCATGTAATCTGTCGAATTTTGGTTTCCCTTGTTGTTCACTGGTCTTCGAGACAGTCTCTGTAGTGTTAACTTTGCTTGCATTGTTTAAGTTAATCTGCACTTCTTGTATTTTGATATTGCATTTCTTTGAGCATTGCAATGTCCCTGTTTTCATGGGTTTATATTGTAACTGTTATTTCTTTGAGACAGTTTACATTTGTGTCAGCTGTGGATATTGGACTTGCACTTGATTCATTGCTTCGAGTCACTTGTGCATGCTCTCCAGTGCCTCTGAACCTGTACTCAAGTTTGATTTCTTTTTATGCCTAGTTCATGCTGTACATATATGCTGTTGAACTTCATATGCACTTGAGTCTGCGTTGTGTCTGCAGTGTTGCATTGTAACAACCCGCATATTTTACGATTTGATATTTAAATATTTTATTTAAATATTTTATCGTTAGTCGGATTTTAGTCCGAAAAGTTACTTTTTGCATACAGTCAAATTTGGACTCGGAACCACTTCCAGTGAGTTCAAAACACCGTTTGCGATCTTTTTGAGTATAAACTTTGATATGTTTAGAGTTAGCGGAATTTTTTCACTTTTTCACTTTGGGCTTTGGGTTTGGTTTAGCCCATTAGCCTAAAGTATTTACTCTAGCTCAACCCCCTTCTCTTCATAATTTTACTTTCATTTCCTAACACTCAAGCTTTATCAAAAATGGAGGAAGGAATGGGAAATTAAAACTCCAAGCTCAAGATCATTTGCAAATCCAACATCCAACTCCAAATTCAAAGAGAAGCCATTGATTCTTCCTTGCTCTCAAGCTTCTTCTTCATAAATTTTGTGTAAAGGTGAGATTTTTATCTCACATCTTTGTCTATAACTACTTTGATTGTTAGGTATGAATTCCTAACACTTATTCATGTGCAATTGCTATTGATTTGGATTGAATTGGTGAAAATCCCAATTTTTAGTGTTTTGGGTTCAAATCTTTAAAAATCCAATCTTTGATGTTTAAACACGTTTTAGGTGATGCACCGAGGAGCCAATACGACCGGGTAGCCTATGGGCATAATCCCTAGCGTCCGTGCTCGATCGGTTGCAAATTGAGCGAGTTTTGAGCTCCAAAGGCCTTAGGTCGCTCGGCCTGCACACTGGTGACTTTCGGCCTGCAGTTAGCTCGTTCGGTTTTAGGTCGTTCGTTCCATAGGTCGCTAGGTCGCTTGGCCTTAGGTCGTAACCCATGGGTCGCTAGGTCGATCGGCCCTCTTAACTTCCTTAGATCGTTCGGCTTGCATTCCCTCCGCCTGTAGCTATGTCGCTCGTGTTAGGTCGCTCGGCCTTCTCATTTCATTAGGTCATTAGGTCGCGACCATGCTAGGTCGTTCCCCCCTCTTAGGCCGGCCTCATGCTTTAAGTCGCACCGTGTTAGGTCGCTCGGCATCTACTTAGGTCGCTCCACTAAGTCGCGTGTAACGTCCCGGAATTTTTGACAATATCAATTTAATAATCTGTGTTAAAATTAAATTGATATTGATGTTCTGTAAATAATTATTCAGATAAATTTAATAATCCTCTTCAATAAATATTTAAATTGGTTATTTTATCTTTTTAAAAATAATAAATTGATTTCTATTTACAATATGAATATATGGTTTATATTTTAAATAGATTGATATTGTTTTAAATTTAGGATAAATTTAACAAATTGATTTTTATGACTTAATAAAAAGGATATTTATTTGATAAAAATGTAATTTCTTTTAAAATAAGATTATAAAAGCAATATTGATAATATAATGACTTTTTAATAAGTTTTAAATAACATTTGTAAATTTTAGTTCAAATTGAATTTCTATTTATAACTTAATTTGAAAATTGTTTGATTTTTGAATCTAGTTTGAATTTAAATTCAAAAATAAAATAAAATCTAAATTGTTTAATTGATTTAATCTATAATTTGTATAAGTTTCATTTGTAAACATGATTTGTTTTTTTTTTCATTTATAAATTTATACATATAAATTAACAACTTAATTTAAGCTAATATAACATTAATTTATAATTAAAAACTAATTATTTTAAATGAGAAAACAAGTGTTTGATTTATATGTATTCTTTTGACAAGTGTTGTTAAATTGACAAGTGTTAAAATTGATTTTTATCTTTCTTTTATTTTCATAAAATCTGAAATACATTAGTATGCATCTTTACTTCATATTGCATGCTCATTTTATTTTCCTTCATCAAAGAAAAATCAAACTCCACATCAAAATTCACCTGCATGTCTAAAAATCTGCATTCACAAATGCATAAAAATTCATTTTCATTTTGCAATCCACAAATCTGTATATTCATATTCAAATCCAAACACATACATATCTCACTTCTTATACAAATCTGCATTCACAATAAAATGAAGACCAATCTGCATACCACAAATCAAACCTGCACAATCAAATCCACCTTCATTAAATTCTCAAATCAAAGAACCTGCATACTCCAAAGATCAACTCAGCATCATCTACATTTACATGCAAGTTCATCTAAACACCTGCATGCAAGCATGAGCAACCCAGACTTATAGCAACAGAGGATGCCTGCATGTTGTCTTCTGCAAATTTCAAATAAACAACTGGGGGTCTGCATTTGTTTTCTGCATTCATCAATTAGGTGAGTAACAATTTATTTTAAAAACTAAATTAAAATGATATAGTTGCTTAAATCTATTGCCTGTTGAGTATGATGGATATGCCTGTGTTTGTGTATGAGATGGAATGCTTGCATTTTTGAGTTTTCTGCATATTCAACTGAGCTCTGTATTTTTCAAAAGTGAGTAACATTTTAAACCTTAAACTATGTCAGGTTGTTTAATTAAGTGTTTGAGATGAATTATGTTTAAAAATCTGTTGAAATTATGATTTTTATGTGCCTGTTGAGTTGCTATGTGGTGATTCCATTTTACATCTTACCTAAAAATCATCTGAAATTGGTTTATGTTGAGATAGTAACTGGTTTTAGGATAATAAAAGAGTTTGTTTATTATAGATTAATTACAAACTTATAAAGTAATGTGTATATTTCTTAAAGTTAAGATTTAAGAGTTTTTGGTGAATCAAAATCAGAGTATATCTCTGTAAACATAGGCAGTGCCACCATATGTTAATATTGATCAAATTCAAACACATTAATATTTAAATCTAGTTCCATAAACTTAATGCATTGACAAAACTTGGTTTTAAAATCAAGTATTAGTTTTTTTTTTAAGTGAATGTTCATTTACAGTTTGGTCAGGAGCAAAAATATGATTTTGTGTAAATTCTTGAAATCTGTAGATTAGGTAAACTTAAAACTCTCCTGAGTCATAGAATAAGGATCAAGGATCCTCAGAAAAATAAGTGATTCATTTAAAACTATTTAGAGCTAGTACAGTTTAAAAAAAAAAAATTTCAGTTAAACCTAGTTTGGAAAGTGGGTCTGAGCATTTAGTCAGTGTGAAGAGAGGGAATGATCGAGTGTTATGAAAATTGGTGATGGTGTAGATGATGGGTGAGGGAACTCAGGGCAGAAAGGTTTGATCATCAGATGATCGGAACGGCAATCACTTGCCGTTGACAGGTTTGAGTGTAAACCTGTAATATTCTTGACAGGTTTTTGATTTGTGGGTTTCAGAGCTTAATATTGGAATGCTTGAAATTTGTTTCAACCTGGTGTTGTAGTTAGGGTATTAAGGGGTTTTGGAGGTTGTTTGATCATCACGAATGATCGGCAGATGTGGCGGCGATGAGTTTTCAGGTGAAACTCTGGTGATGTTGGGTTTGGGAGTGTTCAGGGAAGATATTTGAATTGACTCGGAGCACATAAGTTGGAAACTCGGAGATAAGGGGAGGGAAACCCGAAGTAAGGATGATGTTTCCTCGGGTCGACCTGGAGATTACAGTTTATTCAGTGAAACTGTTGCTTTAAATCTGGGTTTTAAAAACTTTTTTTTTAAAAATCAGGGTTTGAAAATTTAAAATCTGTAGTTATAGGTTTGAATAAGGTTTAGGTTTAAATTTTAATTCAAGTTTGAATTCCAAATTTGAATTTAAATTACAGGTTTTAAGTTGAAAACTGTTTTTCTGTTTTCTTTAAAATCTGGATTTTTAAGTTAATAAAAAAATCTGGGTTTTTAGATATTGTAAAGTCTACAGATTATTTTAAAGTATGGATTAAGTATAAATTCAAATGTAAGTTTGAATTTTAGATTCAAATTAAATCCCAGGTTTTGAAATAAAAGTTTAAAACTCTCAACTTAGTTAACTATTTCAATTTAGTAAAATAGTTGAAAATTTTAAATAATGAAGTTTTAAAATATGAAGCAAAATTTTAAGATAAGTTTTTAAATCTGGAAATCTGAGTTGTAAAATGAAGCTCAGGTCAAATTTAAAGAAGATTCAAAGTTGGAAGCTTTAAACTAAAATTGAATTTAAACTTCTAAAATTTTGAAATGAACTTAACTTCAAGTTCTTATGATTTGATTTTTAAGACAAACCTTTGTTTTGTCCTGGAATTTAAATAAGTTTTAAATTTAATTAAAACTTTGATAAGTTTAAATTTATTTTATTTTAAATTTGAATTTTTAAAATTGAAATTTAAAGATAATTTCAAAAGTACTTTGTTTTAAAACAAATTGTTTAAACATAATTAAGTTGTGTTTATTTTAAATTTGATTAAGATTTATGTTTTAAAATTTATTAACAGGTAATTAAGATTTATTAATTAATTTAATTAATTAATTAAATTTGGGATTAATAATTGATTAATGATTAATCAATTTGGAATTAAGAACATTAATTAAGTTATTAATTAATGATATATGAATATTAATTATGAATTAAGTTTTTAATTAAGGTTAATTAGATTAATAATTAATTTTAATTAATGAATGATTAAAGATAATCTAATTTGTAATTATTTTTAGTTAATTACTTTAATAAATAATTTGAGGATGGTTAACGAAGGTCATTAACCATGATTATTTAACAATTAATTAATGTAGTTAATTTTTATAATTAATTAGATTAATTAATTTAATAATAATCAATTGTAAATGGTTTGAGTAATTACTTGATAAAGTAATTAAGAAATTAATTACTTAATGTAATTAATTTAATTAAATGAGATTGTTTAATTTAATTAATTAAGTTTAATTAGTTTTAAACACCTGGGTTAAGAATAATTACTTTATGTAATTAATGATTTAGAAATTACTTAGTTAAGTAATTATTTAATAATTACAGGTTGTAATTAAGGAGATGTTTAAGTATGAAGGAATTTGGATTAATTATTTAAATAATTAATCAAGGTATTAATTAAGAAATTAATTTAAGGGTAATTAATTTGGTTTAATATAGTAATTAAGTTTGTTAATTACTTAGAGTAATTAATTTAAGAAGTAATTAAGATCATTAATTATTTTAATTAATGATGTAATTAAAGTTGATTAATTATGATTAATTAATCAATAATAGGTAATTAAAGGTAATTAATTAATGTAATTAATTATGATAAATTAATTAATTGAGTAATTAAGGGTTAATTACTGTTTGGTTGTGAATAATTAATTTTGTGAAATTAATTAAGGATAATTACATGAATGTAATTAAGGGTAATTAACCAAGAGTGGTTAATTAAGGTAATTTATTTTGAATGGTTGATTAATTGATTGTAATCAATTAAATGATTGGATAAGCAAGGTTTATGTAGATGAAGTAATTAATTTAATTTATTTTAAATTAATTATAGATGAAGGAATTAATTTAATTCATTTTAAATTAATTTAAGATAGAGATGATTAATTTAATTCATTTTAAATTAATTATATGGTATGAGTAAATCTTTGCTTATGTATAAATGGATATTGATGATTGTCTTGGATGCTTTGTAATCTCAGTAATGAGATAAATGATATTGTGTGGTATGGATGTTGGTTATATTGTGATGATAACATAGGTTATCTATTGTGATGTTGAGATATGGAATATCTATATGATATTGATGATGTGAATTACCTGTTATGTGATAATGTTGATTATCAGTTATGATTTAAGTTATCTATCTGTGTGTATATAGATACTGTAATTGAAATGTTTTAAAACTTTAAAACAACTTGGACCTTAAAAGACACGCTTTGGTTTTCGATGAGACCGGGATCGGGTTTCCATAATTGGATATCCGAAAACCACATCGATTCCAAATAACGTTAGGTCGTGATTCAAAGTGGAGCTTTGTGAAGACTCGAGGTGTAAGGGCTATACGTCAGTATAACTCTGTGGGTGATTCCGTAATGAGTTTGACGGAATAGACCTTATAGATTCGAGATGGTGATTTAGAGTGCAAGGGTTATTGTCGTTAACTCTGAGGGTGATTCCAAAACGAGTGTAACGAGATAATGCCTTCGGTTTCGTTCGAACCCGGAACGAACTTGTATGGATTGAATGCTTTCAGCACATCGTCAGGTGGACGATGAGCATTCTAAGTGATATGTCCTATAAAGGTAATCGTAGCCTCAAGCCTCATCAACCGGGAATGGCTAAAACAGGGGAGGTGCAGCAAAGCTTCGTGGGTCGCGCCCACTGGAGAGCAAGATTGATCCCTGTCTAGAAGTCCCTTTATATTTCGGCTGTGTGGGGCGATTGCTAGCTAGAATCGCCGGGGTTGTCTTGTTTGGAACTGTTCAGTAAGGAACGGGTCCGGCTTTGTGTTGCAGGGGATGAAGGGAGTAATCCTCGGTACGGTGATCTAGGCCACGTACTGTGACGGGCGGTACCCCAGTAGCCCTGCCATTGTATGGAATCCATAATCCAATAAGTGCCTACGGTTTTGTTTGTATTACCCACTTTTGTGGCTAGTAGCTGGAATTTAATGAATGTAACAATTTCGGCTATTTCTTATTTATTTGAAAACCCTAGACACTATTATAATATCATCGGATTTCCTATCAAATGTTTTGGTTAGCGTAAGGTAAAAACTTTTCCATATTTATGTGTGGGAAGTCTTACGTGATACCTTTCTTTTCAAAGGTTTTTGAAAGTTAAGCAACTTTAACCTGTTACTCACACCAGACCCATGTCTGACCCGGAGTTTATTTTTGTTTTTCATAAACTCTTGGGTACTCAAGTTTTTATGAGTAGTCAAGGGAATTCAGGTTAGGATTCTGAATTAGCTTCGACGACTTGTGGAGGAGCAATGGAGCAGGAGGCTTCTGCGGGTAGATATATATAGAGTATTCCGCTGTGTGTTCTCTGAGAGTTTGTTGTATTATGTTGTATAATTAGACAGGTGTCTATAACTGTCTAGTATGAGTTGTTTATGTTGTGTATCTCTAATGCATATGATACTATGTAAAGTATTATGTTATTAATATAATTTATTCGTTCCGCTGTGTTAGATTCTGATGTTGTTTCTTCTTCTCTTCTTTCTATTCTATTCTCTATCCCTTTCTTTCTTAATTCATGACGCGATTTTCTGGGAGTGAAATTCGGGTTGTGACATTGTGGTATCAGAGCCAGGTTTCGATCCTGGGACCTGTGGGTTATGGGCCCACCACGCTTCCTCTGTTTACTTGCATGTAGATGATGCAGTTGCTAGATTCTCATATGCATGTAGATAGAATGCAGTTGCTCATTTGAAAGGTAATTAATTATAGTTAATTAATTAATTAAAGTAATTAAAAGTTAATTACTATTTGTGGTTGAGAATAATTAATTTGTGAAATTAATTAAGGTTAATTACATGAATGTAATTAAGAGTAATTAATCAAAGATGATTAATTAAAGGGATTAATAATCAATGATAAATTGATTTTAATCAATCAAATGATTAAGTAAGCAAGATAAATTTGGATGAAGTGATTAATTTAAATTCATTTTAAATTAATTAGTAATAGAGATAGTTAATTTAATTCATTTTAAATTAATTATATGATGATGAATAAATCTTTGCTTATGTATGAATGGATGTCATTGATTGACTTGGATGTTTTGGAATCTCAGTAATGAGATAAATGATATTGTATGGTATGAATGACTTGATTGTGTTGTGATGATAACATAGGTTATCTATTGTGAAGGTAGTATATGGAATATCTATTTGATATTGATAATGTGGATTACCTGTTATATGATAATGTTGATTATCAGTTGTGATTTATGAGTTATCTATCTGTGTGTATATAGATACTGTATTGAATTGTTTTAAAACCTTAAAACAACTTGGACCTTACAAGACACGCTTTGGATTTCGATGAGACCGGGATCGGGTTTCCATATTTGGATATCCGAAAACCACATCGATTCCAAATAACGTTAGGTCGTGAATCTATGTGGAGCAAGTGAAGACTCGAGGTGTAAGGACTATGAGTCAGTATACTCTGTGGGTGATTCCGTAATGAGTTGACGGAATTAGTCCTTATAGATTCGAGATGGTGAATTAGAGTGCAAGGGTTATTGTCGTTAACTCTGAGGGTGATTCCAAAACGAGTGTAACGAGGTAAGGCCTTCGGTTTCGTTCGAACCCGGAACGAACTTGTATGGATTGAATGCTTTCAGAACATCGTCAGGTGGACGATGAGCATTCTAAGTGATGTGTCATATAAAGGTAATCGTAGCCTCAAGCCTCATCAACCGGGAATGGCTAAAACAGGGGAGGTGCGCCAAGGCTTCGTGGGTAGCCCCCACTTGAGAGTGAGATTTACCCCTGTCTAGAAGTCCCTTTATATTCGGCTGTGTGGGACGGTTGTAGAGCTCCAACCGTCGGGGTTATCTTGTTCGGAACTATTCAGTAAGGAATGGGTCCGGCCTTGTGTTGCAGGGGATGAAGGGAGTAATCCTCGGTACTGTGATCTAGGCCACGTACTGTGACGGGCGGTACCCCAGTAGCCCTGCCATTGTTGGAAACCCATTTTCCCTACGAGACCCTACGGTTTTGTTTGTATTACCCACTTTTGTGGCTAGTAGCTGGAATTTAATGAATGTAACAATTTCGGCTATTTCTTATTTATTTGAAAACCCTAGACACTATTATAATATCACTGGATTTCCTATCAAATGTTTTGGTTAGCGTAAGGTAAAAACTTTTCCATGTTTATGTGTGGGAAGTCTTACGTGATACCTTTTGTTTTCAAAGGATTTTCTAAAGTTAAGCAACTTTTAAACTATTTACTCACACCAGACCCCTGTCTGACCCGAGTGTTTATTTTCTGTTTTATTAAACTCTTGGGTACTCATATTATGTATGAGTAGTCAAGTGATTCAGGATTGCTTTGACGAGTTATGGAGGAGCAAATGGAGCAGGAGGCTTCTGCGTTGTAGTTATCTATTTTCCGCTGTGTTGGTATCTCTGAGTCGTCTCTCTGAGTTATTTCTTGTACTGTTTAGAGTTGTATAACTAGACAGATGTTTATAACTGTCTAGTATGTGTTGTATTGGCTGTAAAACTCTGATGTATATGATACTATGTAAAGTATTATGTGATATATTATATTTTATTCGTTCCGCTGTGAGATTCTGATGTTGTTTGTGTTCTTCTTTCTCTTTCTTTTCTTCTTCTATCCCTTTCTTTCTTCTTAGCGATGCAACTTCCTGGAGTATGGAAGTTGGGTCGTTACATGGAATCAGAAATCTAAATCATTAAAATTGATTTTTACTCAACTTTGATTTCTTACTGTAAATTTAAAGTTTACAGTAAATTTGTTCAATATAAATTATTATATTTATTTTTAAACACAAGATTACTTTGCTATAATCAAATTTCTTTCAGTGTTCAATGTTTATTAATGATCCACTTAGAAGATAGGAATTTTTTTTTTAATGAAGCTGGTATATGAATGAGAACAGAGTTTTAATTTTTTTCTCTCATGTACAGGCAGTCAAAACTGCTAAATAAATATGCATTTCAATCCTTAAATCCAACATGCAAGCATTGATTACATATACACTGAAATCAACCATTCCACAGAACAATCTATAAAGGATTAAAACTGTTTTTAAAATAAATTTACTCACCTAGTTTGAAGCAGAGGACACTTTAACCACTGCATTTTGTTCTGGAGCTTGCTTTACTGCATTTTCCCATTCCTGAACTTTAAATTTGCTTTTGCATGTTTAATCTTGCTGTATTTTATCACTGGACTTTGAATTTTTCTTTTGCATTTAACTGTTTGAATTGTTGCAGTTGAAACCTTGTTTGTCAGAGTTGCTGTTGATTGTCAAATTGAATTGCATGTTCTCAGATTGCTGTTTATTGCATTTCCTTTTGCATGTGCATTTCCAGTTGAACATTGAAGCCATAATCCAGGTTGAACACTTGAAAAGCTTCAGATTTTATTACAGTTAAATTTTTGAATTGTTTCCTTTTCCTGCTTTCTGGTTTCAGCTTTGAATTCTGTCTCTCTTTTTTTTTTTTTAGTTTGAATCTTCTTGCATTTGATTCAGTATTCCGTTTTCTAGATTTCAACAGAATCTTGCATTTGATTTTTTTTTTCTTTACTGAACGATCTATGGTTTTATTTTAGTTTGAAGAAGATTGAAAAATTCCTATCTGAAGAAAATATACAAACAGATCTTTTTTTCTTTTGATTTTTTTTTTATTAACACAAACTTTCTTTTTATGACACAAATGCCACTTGTTTCATGAGTTGATCCATAAGCTTACAAGTGTGCTTTCATAAATTCCTATATTGCCAAGTGTTTTAGATTACATTAATTACTTGTTTATAAATAAATTAAACCTTAATCACAAATATTTACTTAATACACATGTCATATATGTATAACTATGTAATGCATTTGTATCCTATGTTTAATATATATACTATGGAATGTATTTATGATTTTGTTTTTGATTTATAATTATTTACAAATCCAATTTATAAAGACAAGTTTAAAAAAAAGGAAGTAAACATTTATTCAAATTCTTATTTTAAAAGTTTAAACTTAAGTTTCTATAACTAACATCAATATTACCTTAAGAATCTAAATTTGTTTTCAACAATCAATTTAAAGGAAAACAAAGTAAATCTTTATAATTATGTACTATATTTCAAGTTATTATTTATTGAATAAAAATAAATTTTCCTTTAAGTGTTTTATAAATAAAATCAAATTTTATTTTTCTTTTGAAAAACATTTTTATTAAACCAAATCAAAACTTTCCAAATTACTATAAAAACTTATGTTCATTAAAATTTTGAAAACATATTTTCTATTTAAGTTTAATTCATCATTTCCTATTTACAATAAATATTCAAATATAAATATTCATTATAAATAGATCATCTTAAATATTAACTTCATTAATTATTTAAATTTTGAAATAGAACTTCAAATCACAATATATATACATATATGTATTACAATTTGAAAATATTTTTTTATTAAATTTTAACTAAACCAATTTCCTAATTACAATGTATACATATATATATTTCAAATAAAATATTTTTATTACCTTAAAAAGATTAATTATTAATTACTCACATATATCATTATTATTATAAATTTGAAAAGAATAAACATTCAAATTAAATTATCATTAAATTTTGAAGAGATAACATTTATTACATTAGATTAATTATTAGTTTTGAATATATAATATTGGGTTAATTTAGATTTCAGATCAATATAACATATTTTAAAATGAATTATAAATGGAAATTATTAAATAAGTATTGCCCAAAATTCCGGGACATCACATTCCTCCCCCCTTAAAAGAATTTCGTCCCCGAAATTAAAAGCAAAGATAATTTAATAATCTCATACAGGTTTTAATTTTAAAATAGCAACAAATGCTATTAACCATATACTAGAAACCATAACATCCAATTCAAACAATCAATTCTAACTATCCAGACAAAATTCCGGACAGAATTTTCTTGAGTTTCCCAGGTACAAACGCCGAGTTACTCGCCCTACAGAATCTAAACTAACTGCTCTACTCAGATCTAGAACTCCTATATATCTAGATCTATAATCTAAACAGGATACCGGATCACTAACAATCCGATTAACTTCCAAATCTCCATGATCTGCTGGTTCTAAACCAGTGATAGCTCAAACACTTATCCTAAAGAGAATACAGAAAGATTCTCATACACTCTTGAGCTAGCTTCCCATCTTATCCAATTTCATCGCTCTTATGATCGGAGAAAACTTATTAAATCTCCGTCTGCGAATTCCGAATCTCTTCGTCTCTTGACCACAACCTCTATTGATCCTGGACCGCCCTCAACCATCCCGATCAACCAAACTTCACAGATGCTTCTCAAATCAAAGCTGAATCAAGAATAAGATGACCTCTTGATTCTATTCAACAAGATGATTCTCCCAAAAATCCATCAAAATCCAAACACCAATCTACTATACAAGCAACAAGAATTTCAATCTAGCCTCTCCTATTCGGAAAACAGAACTGATGCTCCTCACATCCAAGCCTTCAAATCTCGAAAGAACTTCCTAAAGAAAATCCTTAAATCCAAGAAAACACAAATCCTTCGATGAATCCGAAATTGCTTCTATTCTGGAATCGCTACCACCATGCTTCCGCTGCTACTCTGGTTCAAAGAAGACGAGAATGCTTTTGATGAACATAAGCACAAACTTGATCAACTCATCAAGAATCATTGTCCATCGAATCTCATAAAAGCTTATGCCAAACCACCAGAAGATCCAAGAACCAGATCAAAACAGAACTCCATCTCCCGATGCAGACAAACTCCTTGACTTCCTTGAAGATATTTAGAAAGTCTCATACCACTTCGATATCTCCAACATCTTTAGAGATGTCTCAAACTAAAGCAAAGATTACTAAAGAACTTCCGAACCATCGCGAGTCACTTTCGCGATAACATTACCCAGCTCGGATTCCAAAGAAACTATGCTCTCTTACATAACAGGACAGCTTAAGCACTTCAGAAGAAGAAACTAATGGTCCTCCTTAACCATAAACACATCACCCTGCTGAGCTTCCAAAGAAAAAGGAACAAGCGTTCACCATTTGCCCAATCTACTGGCAGAAGAATCTCAAAGACTTCTGAACCAACAAAGAAACAGACCACACAACTGCTTGTAATCGTTTAAATCAATTAGGTTAGTTTTCATGAAATAATGTTGATTCAACTCGATCAACAATAAATTCAAATAGTAATAGCTAGACAGAGGTTTATAACTGCATGCAAATCAATTTTGAGTTTTGATTTCATGTATGAATTAGCCATTGAAAATTATGAAATTTTAAATGCCTGTGAATTGAACTGCTGTTCTCTGTCCTCTGCATTAAACAAGTGAGTAAATAAATTTTAAAAACAGATTAAACTTGAATTCTATCTTGGATTGTGAATAAATATCATGCTGTTATCTGAATTGAATTATATGTATGTTTGTATGTGAGTGTTTGATTGCATGTTTGAGTATATGGGTTGAAATACCTGTACAGTTTAAAAGATTTCAACATTTATAAAACAGTTCAACCTCATGATAAAATCAATAACTTGATAATAGATGTGAATTTTACTTTGATTTGTATATAAAAGATGTTTGTAATCATCTAACTTCTCATCTAAAAATGCTTGTAGGTTATAAAATTGAATAACTAGTTTAAAATATTCAAGTTTACAGTAGATTTCAAATTGGGTGTTAGTTTTGAGTTTCAAGAAGCTTCTGGTTAAGGAAGATCTTTTGGCTTAGCTGTATTATTGCAGCTGTAGCGACCCGAAATTCCACTACCGGAAAATCGCATCACTAAAAAGAAAGAAAGGGATAGAAGAAGAAAAGAAAGAGAAGAAAGAGAAAACAACACATCAGAATCTCACAGCGGAATGAATGAAATATAATATATGACATATACATAGTATCATTTACATCAGAGTACACAACTAAACATCTCAAATTAGACAGTTATAACATTTCTGTCTAATACAATACAAGACATCATACAGAAACAACACAGCGGAAACTCTAACCATATATCTACTCGCTGAAGCCTCCTGCTCCAAAGCTCCTCCAGAATTCGTCAAGAGATAACCTGAATCACTTGACTACTCATATATAATATGAGTACCCAAGAGTTTAATAAAACAGAAAATAAACACTCGGGTCAGACAGGGGTCTGGTGTGAGTAAACGGTTTAAGATTGCTTAACTTTAGAAAAACCTTTGAAAACAAAAGGTATCACGTAAGACTTCCCACACATAAACATGGAAAAGTTTTTACCTTACGCTAACCAAAACATTTGATAGGAAATCCAGTGATATTATAATAGTGTCTAGGGTTTTCAAATAAATATGAAATAGCCGAAATTGTTACATTCATTAAATTCCAGCTACTAGCCACAAAAGTGGGTAATACAAACAAAACCGTAGGGTCTCGTAGGGAAAATGGGTTTCCAACAATGGCAGGGCTACTGGGGTACCGCCCGTCACAGTACGTGGCCTAGATCACCGTACCGAGGATTACTCCCTTCATCCCCTGCAACACAAGACCGGCACCGTTCCTTACTGAACAGTCCCGAACAAGACCACCCCGTAGTTGGCTGCAGACCAACTACCCACACAGCCGAAATATAAAGGGACCTCTAGACAGGGATGTATCTTGCCCTCCAGTTTTACCCATTCTTATATCTCCTTTGATTGGATAAAACCCAATCAATATTCAAAATCTAATTGCACATTCCAAAACTTCACAATTCTTAACTGCACAACTCTTCAGATGCTCTGAGTCACCTCCAATATTCCTGATCAGCCTAACCCTTGCTGATTGCTTCAAGAAACAACAGCACCAACTCAAACCAAATCTCCAGGTTCTACTCAACAAAATGGCTCTTCCAAAAATAATTTGCTGAAATCCAAAATACAACTCTATACCACAAACATCAATGGACTTCAAACCTGCATCTCAAATTTGAATAGCCAAACAGTTGCACTAGACAACCAAACCTACCAAATCCAGAAAAATCCTTCATACTTGAGTTTCCTGTAGAAATCCTCTACTGCAACATCCGGTTGCTCCATTCAAGAATAATTCCCAACTCGCTTCCGCTGCACAACTCTGATCTAGAGCAGATAAGAATGCTATCGAAGAACACAAGCACAATCCATCTCGAATCTATAAGCACTATTCCGTCAAACTCATTACGGAATCACCCACAGAGTTATACTGACGTATAGCCCTTACACTCTGATTTACATGATACTATGTATATGTCATATATTATATTTCATTCATTCCGCTGTGAGATTCTGATGTGTTGTTTTCTCTTTCTTCTCTTTCTTTTCTTCTTCTATCCCTTTCTTTCTTTTTAGTGATTAATTAAGGGATAAGGGTGTGTTAAATAATAATGTTGATGTTGATTATTATTATGTTTCACGTTTTCCAGACCGAGTTGATTATATATATACCGGGATACTCGCCCTAGAAAATCCAAACAAACAATACTATGAAGCTACCAAGCTCCTATACAACTATATCTATAACACTGGACAAGATATCAGACTACAAACGAGTCTGACTCAATAACCAAAACTCCAGAACTGCTGGTTCCACAACCAGAGACAGATCATACACCTACTCCCTCAGAGATACGTGAAACTCATCAATTCCCAGTTGTCCAAACTGGCAACTCAATCCTGTAGACCCATCACTTATTCTCCAAGATCACAGAAAAGATCCAAAACACTACAGAGCTACTTCACAGACTCACCCAAACTTATAGCTCAGTTACGATCAGAGAAAACTTATCCAAAATTAAACTTCCGACTTCAGAGTCCAAATCTCTTCGACTCTTATCCACAAAATCTCTTCGGACGATCTTGAGCTACCTACAGCCTACCCGCTCAGCTCAACCTACGCTGATGCTTCTAGAAACAAACCAGACCAATCAACTCAACAAAATGATCTCCTCAAGATCAACCAAGACCAAGAACTCAAACTCAACTCCTCAACATCAGAAAACAACAACTTACTTCTCCTGTCCAGAAAGAAAAGCAGATACACTCCCCAACTGCTTCCGCTGCTCAACTCTGATCCGAAGAAGAGAATTGTTGAAGAAAAACACAAGCACAACTCAACAACATACCCCAAAGATATGGTTCAACAAATCCATAAGAATCATTCAGGAGTTCCTCCAAAAACTCCAAGCTGCTACACCAACTCAATCTCCTAGAACCATTCTACTATTAGGCTGAACCACCCGAACCACTTCTGGAATCCCAGCCGATAAGGAAGCTCAATCTCCAGATGCAAACCAAACTCTGACTTCCTGAAGACATTCAGGAAAACTCAGATAACCCAAGAGAACACTCCATCAATCGCAAGTCACTTTTGCGATCAACCCAAACCAAATCCAAGGAAAACCGTTCTCTCTTAACCAAATATAATAACTTAAACTTAATTAGTCAACCCATCGAAGTAACGGGTCTACTAAACTGCTCTTGAACTCTACTTCAGAAAAATTGCTAAACCAGAAGATCTCTTGCCAACACCGAGAATACTCCAAACTGCACTGCTTCCACGGGTGCCAAAGAATTCCAAAACAAAGCTCACCGAGAAACTCGGACTTCAAAGCAAACAAAAACTCAAGCTGACCACAGCCACAACGCTGAAGCAGACTCACTTCCTTAACTTGTTCCAAAGAAAACATCTTCGGGAACATCCATAGTCACTACATCTCATCACACAGCTACTACTCCTGAGGTATACAAAATACCATCACTTACTTCTGCCAACCAACAGATCCAAGCACTACTCATCCAATCTTCAAAAATGAACTCTGAACCTTTACAGGTTTCCTTCAGAGATCAATGAAGTTCTACATCACTACAGAATTCACTCGAGACGGTATTAGGTCTACAGTCTCAACAGATACACCTCCAACCTCAAACATTCAAACTCCAACCAATGGTAGTCGTGTTACACACACTACTACCCCATCTACCTTTATAACTCAAATTGGAAAACCTGAACAGGTAACCCAACAGATAGGTAGAAATAATTATATAAATATATATATAATAAAACTACAAATACGCTCTCTCAAGAAAGACACCACTACTGAGCCTAGGTATTCACTCAACCTAATGCTCCCCAAAGAAAGATACACTCAGAGCCTAGGTATTCACTCAGCCTAATGCTCTGATACCACAATGTCACGACCCGACTTTCCACTCCTAGAAAATCGCGTCATGAATTAAGAAAGAAAGGGATAGAAGAAGAAAAGAAAGAAGAGAAGAAGAAACAACATCAGAATCTAACACAGCGGAACGAATAAATTATATTAATAACATAAATATTACATAGTATCATTTACATCAGAGATACACAGCACAATCAACTCATACTAGACAGTTATAGACACCTGTCTAGTTATACAACATAATACAACAACTCAAAGAAAACACAGCGGAATACTCAATAGCTATACGCAGAAGCCTCCTACTCCATTGCTCCTCCACAAATCGTCAAAGCTAATCCAGAATTCTAACCTGAATCCCTTGACTACTCATAAAAATTTGAGTACCCAAGAGTTTATGAAAAACAAAAATAAACTCCGGGTCAGACATGGGTCTGGTGTGAGTAACAGGTTAAAGTTGCTTAACTTTGAAAAACCTTTGAAAAGAAAAGATATCACGTAAGACTTCCCACACATAAACATGGAAAAGTTTTTACCTTACGCTAACCAAAACATTTGATAGGAAATCCGATGATATTATAATAGTGTCTAGGGTTTTCAAGTAAATAAGAAAATAGCCGAAATTGTTACATCTATTAAATTCCAGCTACTAGCCACAAAAGTGGGTAATACAATCAAAACCGTTGGCACTTATTGGATTTTGGATTCCATACAATGGCAGGGCTACTGGGGTACCGCCCGTCACAGTACGTGGCCTAGATCACCGTACCGAGGATTACTCCCTTCATCCCCTGCAACACAAAGCCGGACCCGTTCCTTACTGAACAGTTCCAAATAAGACAACCCCGACGGTTGTAGCTACTAAACCGTCCCACACAGCCGAAATAAAAGGGACCTCTAGACAGGGGAAAATCTTACTCTCCAGTGGGCGCGACCCACGAAGCTTTGCTGCACCTCCCCTGTTTTAGCCATTCCCGGTTGATGAGGCTTGAGGCTACGATTACCTTTATAGGACATATCACTTAGAATGCTCATCGTCCACCTGACGATGTGCTGAAAGCATTCAATCCATACAAGTTCGTTCCGGGTTCGAACGAAACCGAAGGCATTATCTCGTTACACTCATTTTGGAATCACCCTCAGAGTTAACGACAATAACCCTTGCACTTTAAACCACCATCCCGAATCTATAAGGACTAATTCCGTCAACTCATTACGGAATCACCCACAGAGTTATACTGACTCATAGTCCTTACACCTCGAGTCTTCACAAAGCTCCACTTTGATACACGACCTAACGTTATTTGGAATCGATGTGGTTTTCGGATATCCAAATATGGAAACCCGATCCCGGTCTCATCGAAAACCAAAGCGTGTCTTTTAAGGTCCAAGTTGTTTTAAAGGTTTAAAACAATTCAATTACAGTATCTATATACACACAGATAGATAACTTAAAACATAACTGATAATCAACATTATCATATAACAGGTGATCCACATCATCAATATCAAATAGATATACCACATATCAACATCACAATAGATAACCTATATTATCATCACCATACAATCAACATCCATACCACACAATATCATTTATCTCATTACTGAGATTACAAAGCATCCAAGTCAATCAAGTTCAACCATGACATCCATTCATACATAAGCAAGGATCCACTCATCACAATATAATTAATTTAAAATGAATTAAATTAATTGTCTCTATCTCAAATTAATTTAAAATGAATTAAATTAATTCCTTCATCTTTAATTAATTTAAAATAAATTAAATTAATTATTTTACCAAATTTTCCTGCTTACTTAATCATTTAATTGATTAAAATCAATTAATCAATCATAAATTACTTTAATTAATCACTCTTGATTAATTATACTTAATTACATCCATGTAATTATCCTCAACTAAACAGTAATTTAACCCTTAATTACTTTAATTAAATTAATTAATCATAATTAATTATCTTAATCCTTAATTAATTATATTAATTAATTACCTATTATTGATTAATTAATCCTAATTAATCATCCTTAATTACATCACTAATTAAATAATTAATGATCTTAATTATTTCTTAAATTAATTACTCACAGTAAATAACAAACTTAATTACTATATTAAACCAAATTAATTATCCTTAAATTAATTTCTTAATTAATACCTTGATTAATTATTTAAATAATTAATCCAAATTATTTCATACTTAAACATTTCCACTTAATTACAATCATGTAATTATTTAACAATTACCTAACTGAGTAATTTCCAAAACATTAATTACATAAAGTAATTATCCTTAACCCAAGTGTTTAAAATTAATTAAACTTAATTAATTACTTTAAACAATCTCATTCAATTAAATTAATTACGTTAAGTAATTAATTTCTTAATTACTTCATCAAGTAATTATACTTAAGCCATTTATAATTGATTATTATTAAATTAATTAATCTAATTAATTATAAAAATTAACTACATTAATTAATTATTAAATAATCATGGTTAATGATCTTCATTAACCATTCTCAAATTATTAAATTGGTAATTAACTCAAATCTAATTAATTTAAAATAAATTAAATTAATTACCCATCTTTAATTAATTTAAAATAAATTAAATTAATTACTTCACAATAAAAATCTTGCTTACTCAATCATTTAATTGATTACAATCAATTAATCAATCATAAATTACTTTAATTAATCACTCTTGATTAATTACCCTTAATTACCTTCATGTAATTAAGAATGATTAATTAGGATTAATTAATCAATAATAGGTAATTAATTAATGTAATTAATTAAGGATTAAGATAATTAATTATGATTAATTAATTTAATTGAAGTAATTAAGGGTTAATTACTGTTTAGTTGAAGATAATTAATTTGTGAAATTAATTAAGAATAATTACATGAAGGTAATTAAGGGTAATTAATCAAGAGTGATTAATTAAAGTAATTTATGATTGATTAATTGATTGTAATCAATTAAATGATTGAGTAAGCAAGATTTTTATTGTGAAGTAATTAATTTAATTTATTTTAAATTAATTAAAGATGGGTAATTAATTTAATTCATTTTAAATTAATTAGATTTGAAGATAACACAATGTCACAACCCGAATTTCACTCCCAGAAAATCGCGTCATGAATTAAGAAAGAAAGGGATAGAGAATAGAATAGAAAGAAGAGAAGAAGAAACAACATCAGAATCTAACACAGCGGAACGAATAAATTATATTAATAACATAATACTTTACATAGTATCATATGCATTAGAGATACACAACATAAACAACTCATACTAGACAGTTATAGACACCTGTCTAATTATACAACATAATACAACAAACTCTCAGAGAACACACAGCGGAATACTCTATATATATCTACCCGCAGAAGCCTCCTGCTCCATTGCTCCTCCACAAGTCGTCGAAGCTAATTCAGAATCCTAACCTGAATTCCCTTGACTACTCATAAAAATTTGAGTACCCAAGAGTTTATGAAAAACAAAAATAAACTCCGGGTCAGACATGGGTCTGGTGTGAGTAACAGGTTAAAGTTGCTTAACTTTCAAAAACCTTTGAAAAGAAAGGTATCACGTAAGACTTCCCACACATAAATATGGAAAAGTTTTTACCTTACGCTAACCAAAACATTTGATAGGAAATCCGATGATATTATAATAGTGTCTAGGGTTTTCAAATAAATAAGAAATAGCCGAAATTGTTACATTCATTAAATTCCAGCTACTAGCCACAAAAGTGGGTAATACAAACAAAACCGTAGGCACTTATTGGATTATGGATTCCATACAATGGCAGGGCTACTGGGGTACCGCCCGTCACAGTACGTGGCCTAGATCACCGTACCGAGGATTACTCCCTTCATCCCCTGCAACACAAAGCCGGACCCGTTCCTTACTGAACAGTTCCAAACAAGACAACCCCGGCGATTCTAGCTAGCAATCGCCCCACACAGCCGAAATATAAAGGGACTTCTAGACAGGGATCAATCTTGCTCTCCAGTGGGCGCGACCCACGAAGCTTTGCTGCACCTCCCCTGTTTTAGCCATTCCCGGTTGATGAGGCTTGAGGCTACGATTACCTTTATAGGACATATCACTTAGAATGCTCATCGTCCACCTGACGATGTGCTGAAAGCATTCAATCCATACAAGTTCGTTCCGGGTTCGAACGAAACCGAAGGCATTATCTCGTTACACTCGTTTTGGAATCACCCTCAGAGTTAACGACAATAACCCTTGCACTCTAAATCACCATCTCGAATCTATAAGGTCTATTCCGTCAAACTCATTACGGAATCACCCACAGAGTTATACTGACGTATAGCCCTTACACCTCGAGTCTTCACAAAGCTCCACTTTGAATCACGACCTAACGTTATTTGGAATCGATGTGGTTTTCGGATATCCAATTATGGAAACCCGATCCCGGTCTCATCGAAAACCAAAGCGTGTCTTTTAAGGTCCAAGTTGTTTTAAAGTTTTAAAACATTTCAATTACAGTATCTATATACACACAGATAGATAACTTAAATCATAACTGATAATCAACATTATCACATAACAGGTAATTCACATCATCAATATCATATAGATATTCCATATCTCAACATCACAATAGATAACCTATGTTATCATCACAATATAACCAACATCCATACCACACAATATCATTTATCTCATTACTGAGATTACAAAGCATCCAAGACAATCATCAATATCCATTTATACATAAGCAAAGATTTACTCATACCATATAATTAATTTAAAATGAATTAAATTAATCATCTCTATCTTAAATTAATTTAAAATGAATTAAATTAATTCCTTCATCTATAATTAATTTAAAATAAATTAAATTAATTACTTCATCTACATAAACCTTGCTTATCCAATCATTTAATTGATTACAATCAATTAATCAACCATTCAAAATAAATTACCTTAATTAACCACTCTTGGTTAATTACCCTTAATTACATTCATGTAATTATCCTTAATTAATTTCACAAAATTAATTATTCACAACCAAACAGTAATTAACCCTTAATTACTCAATTAATTAATTTATCATAATTAATTACATTAATTAATTACCTTTAATTACCTATTATTGATTAATTAATCATAATTAATCAACTTTAATTACATCATTAATTAAAATAATTAATGATCTTAATTACTTCTTAAATTAATTACTCTAAGTAATTAACAAACTTAATTACTATATTAAACCAAATTAATTACCCTTAAATTAATTTCTTAATTAATACCTTGATTAATTATTTAAATAATTAATCCAAATTCCTTCATACTTAAACATCTCCTTAATTACAACCTGTAATTATTAAATAATTACTTAACTAAGTAATTTCTAAATCATTAATTACATAAAGTAATTATTCTTAACCCAGGTGTTTAAAACTAATTAAACTTAATTAATTAAATTAAACAATCTCATTTAATTAAATTAATTACATTAAGTAATTAATTTCTTAATTACTTTATCAAGTAATTACTCAAACCATTTACAATTGATTATTATTAAATTAATTAATCTAATTAATTATAAAAATTAACTACATTAATTAATTGTTAAATAATCATGGTTAATGACCTTCGTTAACCATCCTCAAATTATTTATTAAAGTAATTAACTAAAAATAATTACAAATTAGATTATCTTTAATCATTCATTAATTAAAATTAATTATTAATCTAATTAACCTTAATTAAAAACTTAATTCATAATTAATATTCATATATCATTAATTAATAACTTAATTAATGTTCTTAATTCCAAATTGATTAATCATTAATCAATTATTAATCCCAAATTTAATTAATTAATTAAATTAATTAATAAATCTTAATTACCTGTTAATAAATTTTAAAACATAAATCTTAATCAAATTTAAAATAAACACAACTTAATTATGTTTAAACAATTTGTTTTAAAACAAAGTACTTTTGAAATTATCTTTAAATTTCAATTTTAAAAATTCAAATTTAAAATAAAATAAATTTAAACTTATCAAAGTTTTAATTAAATTTAAAACTTATTTAAATTCCAGGACAAAACAAAGGTTTGTCTTAAAAATCAAATCATAAGAACTTGAAGTTAAGTTCATTTCAAAATTTTAGAAGTTTAAATTCAATTTTAGTTTAAAGCTTCCAACTTTGAATCTTCTTTAAATTTGACCTGAGCTTCATTTTACAACTCAGATTTCCAGATTTAAAAACTTATCTTAAAATTTTGCTTCATATTTTAAAACTTCATTATTTAAAATTTTCAACTATTTTACTAAATTGAAATAGTTAACTAAGTTGAGAGTTTTAAACTTTTATTTCAAAACCTGGGATTTAATTTGAATCTAAAATTCAAACTTACATTTGAATTTATACTTAATCCATACTTTAAAATAATCTGTAGACTTTACAATATCTAAAAACCCAGATTTTTTTATTAACTTAAAAATCCAGATTTTAAAGAAAACAGAAAAACAGTTTTCAACTTAAAACCTGTAATTTAAATTCAAATTTGGAATTCAAACTTGAATTAAAATTTAAACCTAAACCTTATTCAAACCTATAACTACAGATTTTAAATTTTCAAACCCTGATTTTTAAAAAAAAGTTTTTAAAACCCAGATTTAAAGCAACAGTTTCACTGAATAAACTGTAATCTCCAGGTCGACCCGAGGAAACATCATCCTTACTTCGGGTTTCCCTCCCCTTATCTCCGAGTTTCCAACTTATGTGCTCCGAGTCAATTCAAATATCTTCCCTGAACACTCCCAAACCCAACATCACCAGAGTTTCACCTGAAAACTCATCGCCGCCACATCTGCCGATCATTCGTGATGATCAAACAACCTCCAAAACCCCTTAATACCCTAACTACAACACCAGGTTGAAACAAATTTCAAGCATTCCAATATTAAGCTCTGAAACCCACAAATCAAAAACCTGTCAAGAATATTACAGGTTTACACTCAAACCTGTCAACGGCAAGTGATTGCCGTTCCGATCATCTGATGATCAAACCTTTCTGCCCTGAGTTCCCTCACCCATCATCTACACCATCACCAATTTTCATAACACTCGATCATTCCCTCTCTTCACACTGACTAAATGCTCAGACCCACTTTCCAAACTAGGTTTAACTGAAATTTTTTTTTTTTAAACTGTACTAGCTCTAAATAGTTTTAAATGAATCACTTATTTTTCTGAGGATCCTTGATCCTTATTCTATGACTCAGGAGAGTTTTAAGTTTACCTAATCTACAGATTTCAAGAATTTACACAAAATCATATTTTTGCTCCTGACCAAACTGTAAATGAACATTCACTTAAAAAAAAAACTAATACTTGATTTTAAAACCAAGTTTTGTCAATGCATTAAGTTTATGGAACTAGATTTAAATATTAATGTGTTTGAATTTGATCAATATTAACATATGGTGGCACTGCCTATGTTTACAGAGATATACTCTGATTTTGATTCACCAAAAACTCTTAAATCTTAACTTTAAGAAATATACACATTACTTTATAAGTTTGTAATTAATCTATAATAAACAAACTCTTTTATTATCCTAAAACCAGTTACTATCTCAACATAAACCAATTTCAGATGATTTTTAGGTAAGATGTAAAATGGAATCACCACATAGCAACTCAACAGGCACATAAAAATCATAATTTCAACAGATTTTTAAACATAATTCATCTCAAACACTTAATTAAACAACCTGACATAGTTTAAGGTTTAAAATGTTACTCACTTTTGAAAAATACAGAGCTCAGTTGAATATGCAGAAAACTCAAAAATGCAAGCATTCCATCTCATACACAAACACAGGCATATCCATCATACTCAATAGGCAATAGATTTAAGCAACTATATCATTTTAATTTAGTTTTTAAAATAAATTGTTACTCACCTAATTGATGAATGCAGAAAACAAATGCAGACCCCCAGTTGTTTATTTGAAATTTGCAGAAGACAACATGCAGGCATCCTCTGTTGCTATAAGTCTGGGTTGCTCATGCTTGCATGCAGGTGTTTAGATGAACTTGCATGTAAATGTAGATGATGCTGAGTTGATCTTTGGAGTATGCAGGTTCTTTGATTTGAGAATTTAATGAAGGTGGATTTGATTGTGCAGGTTTGATTTGTGGTATGCAGATTGGTCTTCATTTTATTGTGAATGCAGATTTGTATAAGAAGTGAGATATGTATGTGTTTGGATTTGAATATGAATATACAGATTTGTGGATTGCAAAATGAAAATGAATTTTTATGCATTTGTGAATGCAGATTTTTAGACATGCAGGTGAATTTTGATGTGGAGTTTGATTTTTCTTTGATGAAGGAAAATAAAATGAGCATGCAATATGAAGTAAAGATGCATACTAATGTATTTCAGATTTTATGAAAATAAAAGAAAGATAAAAATCAATTTTAACACTTGTCAATTTAACAACACTTGTCAAAAGAATACATATAAATCAAACACTTGTTTTCTCATTTAAAATAATTAGTTTTTAATTATAAATTAATGTTATATTAGCTTAAATTAAGTTGTTAATTTATATGTATAAATTTATAAATGAAAAAAAAAAACAAATCATGTTTACAAATGAAACTTATACAAATTATAGATTAAATCAATTAAACAATTTAGATTTTATTTTATTTTTGAATTTAAATTCAAACTAGATTCAAAAATCAAACAATTTTCAAATTAAGTTATAAATAGAAATTCAATTTGAACTAAAATTTACAAATGTTATTTAAAACTTATTAAAAAGTCATTATATTATCAATATTGCTTTTATAATCTTATTTTAAAAGAAATTACATTTTTATCAAATAAATATCCTTTTTATTAAGTCATAAAAATCAATTTGTTAAATTTATCCTAAATTTAAAACAATATCAATCTATTTAAAATATAAACCATATATTCATATTGTAAATAGAAATCAATTTATTATTTTTAAAAAGATAAAATAACCAATTTAAATATTTATTGAAGAGGATTATTAAATTTATCTGAATAATTATTTACAGAACATCAATATCAATTTAATTTTAACACAGATTATTAAATTGATATTGTCAAAAATTCCGGGACGTTACATCGCGACGAGCTTTAGGTCGCTCCGCTAGCTCGCGACATGCGTTAGGTCGCGTGCAAGTTAGGTCGCACATCTCCTTCGGTCGCTCGGCAGTTAGGTCACGCAATGTTGAGCCGTAGGGGTATTTTCACTTTGACGAATTTGGAATTTAATTCTTTGGATTTCATTCACGTCTTCGTATGTGAACTTTTGTGATTGATCGTTTCTACGATCATTTTTGTGATTTGTCACTTTAAAAATATACAAACCTTTACCTCACTCGTACGAGAAATCTAATTAAACGGCTTCGTAAAGTAAGTGGTATGAAATGCTTGCGTTTACTTCGCCGGTTAATTCTTGGACTTGTTCGATTGAATCTCTTGTGACAATTTTTGAGTGGAGATCTACAATTTGTTTGTAAATATTTAAGTTAAGCTAGTGGTTATGGGACATGAGGCTAAGCTCATTTATTTACTAGCTTATTGTAATTGACACTCATTGATGATCAATGATGATCATTTTTGTGATTATGACTAGCGATATGCTATGTTTCTTTGTCCACGTAGGGGACAGTACCTCGTCTTATTGAGTTTCATCTCATTTCTTTTATAGGTTAACGACCTATGTATTATTTGGAGTTTCGACTCAACTTTTGTGGGCTAGCGACCCATGTTCTTTTATGGAGTTCGGTCCATCGGACGTACCGTTTTACTACGTCGTTGCTCCAAACTATTCGAGTTTCTGGTTCCTTGGGAATACCGTTGTACTACGTCATTGCACCGGCTCTATGGTTAGCGACTATGGGATAGCATCCCGTTTGCGATACACGTGTCGGTGAGCTTTCATGCTCCCATTTTGTGATAGGCCTCCCTCTTTATGTGATTTCTGGATTTCCATTGATGATTTCTAGAATTTGTGTGTCACCAATTTCCGTGATTTTCATTGATATGTGTTATCAATATTTGTGCATTGGTGAATTTGTGTGTCATTAACTTTTTGTGAATGAAGATATTGAGTATGACATTCCTTTTTATCTTTGAGAAGATTTCTTGTGATAATGATTAATCTCTTGTTGCTTTTCAATTACATACTTATCACAGTATGGCTTTATGGTTATCATATGTTATGTCATATCTCTTATTCTATCTCACTATATCTGATATTTATAGCTAGACTGATCCGTTTATTATTTTCTTATAAATAATACTCGGGTCAGATCGAGATGTTACAGGTGCTTCTGCTTGACTTCACTTCTGGGATTATCATCCTGACTTTTGGCCAACTACTTAGTTTAGTAGTTTTTATTGTATACCTTTGAGATTTAGACTCCTTGATGTATACATATTCTTTTGTATAGCACCTGTAACCATTCTTTTGTGATATTGTGGATCTTGTTTGACCACTACTCTGATGTACACTTTCATGTGTTATATTCATATCTTTTTCCACCATTATGATATGGATGTCTGTGACTGATTTGTGTTATGTTTATTTCTACGTTTGTTTCTGAAGAATATATATAGCCACTGTGTAGTAGCTTTGAGTTTGTATCGATGTGTCGGATTACCTTCTAAATGCATGTTGTACTATCTGACATATCAGTGCTCGCACAAAGCAACTACACGGATGGTCGCTCCTCAACAGCCTTATTCTCCGTGCTAGTTGACGGCATCACACCGTAGTGTCCTTGTCTAGCGTGGGTATAGAGGTGGGGCGTCACAGCTTGGTATCAGAGCCAAACTTCGGAACAATGTAGAATAATCTAGCAAGGATCATCGTCCTAAGTCCATCTTAGGAGTCGTGCTTTAGGATTTAATTCAAGTCTTCGTACCGATTCATCCTATTTTCTTTATGATTCCTTGTTTATCTATCAAGATTGCTTGATGTTCATTTGGTGAATAACCTTATCCTTTTTCTTTCTTTCTTTCTAAAGGAAGAGAAATGGTTAGACCAGGCCGTCCCAGCGCCGGTCAATCTCGTGCTACTCCTCAGGATAGAGTATTTATGTCTGCTCAGCAGCTTCTTAATCTAGTAAGGAATGCTCAAGCAGCCGGATCTAATACGGAGTCTACTCACCCTAGGTCTGGATTTGCACGTTTGTGCAGCGATTATGCCAATTTGGGTGGAAAGCCATTCAAAGGTTTTGAAACTATTATTGAGGTCCAGGCTTGGTTGAGATCGTGCGATCGAATCTTTTCTTGCATGAATCTTATTGACCTTCACCGTGTTCAGGTGGCCTCTAGTATGCTCTAAGAAAGAGCATTGGATTGGTATGAACTTCTTACTTCTGAAATAGTTGAAGCGGATCTTACTTGGGAGAAATTCCGAGAACGATTCGAGTTAAAATTTGTGCCAGAAGCTGAGAAGGTGACATTAGCTCGTCGTTTCATCGACCTTGTTCAAGGTGAATCCTCCATGGCACACTACGTCGCGTCTTTTGAATCTCTTTCTAAATACGGGGTTGAATACATTAATACCCCATTGAAGAAAAATCAAAGATTCATCTATGGCTTGAATAAAAATCGCAAGAAGCCATTACTTCTAAAGCTAGAAGTTTCTTTTGATCAACTTGTTGATATCGCTCTTCGACTTGAAGAGGCAGATAAAGAGAGTGATGCTGATGTTGTGGGTGCCAAACCAAAATTCAACGACAACAAGAAAAGGCCTATTAAGTTCAAAGGGTCTTATCCCAATAAAAAAGGGAAGCAAGCAATTCCGGTGGAAAAGGCTTCTGTCCCTAGTAGTGGGCAATGCTACAATTGTGGTTCTAAGGACCATTATGCCAATAGATGTCTGAAACCTCTCTCTTGTCGCTATTGCAAAAGTTCGGGCCATTTTTTTTATCTTCATGTCCGAAACTTCATTGCAATAGGGAGGGAAAGCTTAATGTTGCTAAAGCCCCTGGAAACACATCTCGTGGTCAAGGTACTCTTCATTCTATCCTTGATGGCATTATTATGTTTCATAATCAACATATTCGAGTTCTTTTTGATACCAACGCAATCAGTTTGCTTTGTAAAGTTGTCGAGATTATTTTGTGTGATTTTTCTTTTCGAGCCGATTTGCATGTTATGCGCTACTTAGGCTTTGGAATGATTTTGAGAATGGATTGGCTTAACCGTTATGAAGCCCAAATCCTATGTCCTGAGCGGACTATTTATCTTTGACATCCTCAATCTGTTAAGCAGATTTCTATTGACCTTAAAGATTCGGATTCCAGCTTGGTTGCATCTTTATATTCTTTAAATCCTCATGATGACGATAATGATGATGAGGAAGATATTATTTCTCTTATTCATGTTGTTCATGAATTTTCCGACATATTTGAGCCCTTTTTAGGATTACCACCTAAGCGAGCAATTGAGTTCAGAATTAATCTCATCCCTGGAGCTTAACCTATTACTCGTCTTCCTTATCGTATGTCCAATATAGAAAATGAGGAGATACGCAAACAATTATCAGAATCGGAGACGAAGCAATTTATTCGCTCTAGTTCCTCTCCTTGGGGAGCTTCGACTATTTTTGTGAAGAAATCCGATGGTACACTTAGGCTTTGCATTGACCACCGCAAGCTTAATGATCTTACTATCAAGAATAAATATCCTTTACCTCGGATTGATGATCTATTTGATCAACTTAGTGGTGCTAGAGTCTTTTCACAATTAGAATTAGCTACCGGTTTTCATCAGCTTCGTATTGCAGAGGATAGCATTCCTTTGACATCTTTCCGTACTCATTATGGATCTTATGAATGGCTTGTTATGCCATTTGGTTTAACGAATGCTCCGGCTTATTTCGTTGACCTTATGAATAGAGTTTTCAAAGACTTCCTCAATCGGTTTGTTCTCATCTTTATTGATGATATTCTTGTGTATTCTAAAACTGAGGAGGAGCATGAAAAACACCTTCGGATTGTGTTGGAAACTCTTAGGAGCAATCGATTGAAAGCAAAATTTTCTAAATGCCATTTTTGGCAATCTCGTGTGAAATTTCTCGGTCATTTTGTTTCCGAATCCGGAATTTCCGTGGATCCTTCAAAGATTGAAGCGATTCAAAATTGGAAGAGACCGGAGAGTGTGACGGAAATTCGTAGCTTCCTTGGATTGGCCGGTTATTACCGCCGTTTCATAAAGAACTTTTCCAAAATTTCCGTGCCTCTTACTAGTTTGACCAAGAAAGGTGTTAAATACATTTGGTCGGACAAATGTGAAGCTTCTTTTCAGAAATTAAAAGAACTCCTTTCCGATGCTCCATTCTTGTTATTCCCGAGGGGAATCAAGATTTTATTGTTTATACCGATGCTAGTCGCATTGGTTTGGGTGCCGTTCTTATGCAAAGAGAACGTGTTATTGCTTATGCTTCTAGGCAATTGATGCCAGTCGAGACTAGATATGCCACTCATGATTTAGAGCTCGCGGCTATTGTTTTCGCCCTTCGTATTTGACGTGATTATCTTTTGGGAGAAAAAATTATTTTATACACCGATCATAAATCTTTGAAGTATCTATTTTCTCAAAAGGAGCCAAATTTGCGTCAACAACATTGGCTCGAATTTCTTGCAGCTTATGATCTTGATATTCTTTATACCCCCGGAAAGGGAAATCGTGTTGCGGACGCACTTAGTCGTAAGCAACAAGCGGTTGTTTCTATGATAATATTCGAATGGAATGATGTCGGAATTCTATCCACTTGTGAGATTCGAGATCGTGTTTTCGATTTATGTTCATCTCTTGTTTTATGTAGCCTTGAGGCTTATCCTTCTCTTTTAGACCGCATTCTTGAAGCTCAAAAGCTAGATCCCGAATTGGCTCTTCATGGCCAAAACTTTAGAGATAATATTAATATTGAAGGTTTGAAAGACTTTGATATTGATTCTCGTGGCGGTATTCGAAAATTTGGTAGACTTGTAGTGCCAAATATTAGTAATCTTCGTAAAGACATTTTAGAAGATTCTCATCGTTCTAAATTTAACATTCATCCCGGTAGTAGTAAAATGTACGCGGATGTGAAGCGACTTTATTATTGGGAGGGAATGAAATCTGATATTGCAACTTTGTTAAGTGTTGCGTGACTTGCCAACTTGTCAAGGCCGAACATCAAAGGCCTGGAGGGTTATTGCAACCTTTAGAAATCCCAATCTGGAAGTGGGATCAAATTTCCATGGATTTTATAGATGGCATTCCCCGTTCTCGTTCGGGTCATGATAGCTTATGGGTGATAGTTGATAGACTCACTAAATCCGTCCATTTTATTCCCGTTCGGTCCAATCGAACCGTTTCTATCTTGGCCAAACTCTTTATTAAAGAAATTGTAAAATTGCATGCAGTTCCTACTTCTATTGTTAGTGATCGTGATCCATTGTTTGCTAGTGGATTTTGGAAGACTCTTCAAAAAGCTTTGGGAACGAAGCTTAATTTTAGCACCACTTATCATCCCTAGTCCGATGGACAAACCAAGCGTGTGAATCAAACTCTTGAAGTTCTTCTTCGTGCATGTGTTCTTGATTTTGGTGGAAGTTGGGAAGATCATATTTCTCTTATTGAGTTTTCCTATAATAATAGCTTCCAATCTAGTATTGGTATGGCACCTTTTGAGGCACTCTATGGAAGGCCATGTCGATCTCCTTCTTGTTGGCTTAAGACCAGTGAGAGGCCGGTTTATGTCCAGATTTTATTCGTGATTCCACAGAGAAGATTGACCTTATTCGTCATAGGATGAAAGAAGCCCAGAGTAGACAGAAATCCTATGCCGATAACCGGAGAAGGAAGCTAGAATTTTCTGTGGGAGATCTTTTGTTTATGCGTTTTTCACCTATGAAGGGTGTTGTACGTTTCAGTCGATCGGGAAAATTAGCACCTCGATATATTGGTCCATTTCCCATCACCGAACGTATTGGTTCCGTGGCTTATCACCTTTTATTACCGGCTCAGTTTTCTGCTATTCATGACGTGTTTCACGTTTCTCAATTACGGAAATGCCTTCGAGATTCCGATTCTATTCTTGAGCCCGGTGTTGTGGAAGAAATTGAAGTTTCACCTAATTTAACTTATGAGCAACATCCTTTTCGTATTATTGCTTCGGAGGTCAAGGGCCTTCGAAATAAAGATGTTCCGCTTGTTAAAGTCCAATGGTCCTCAAATCCTAAGGATTGCTCTTGGGAATCTAGAGAGTTCATCGAGCGAACACATCCGGACTTACTTTCCCATGCTCTTTGAGGTGAACTTCTTATTTCAAATTTCTTTTGTGTTGCATATGCTTTTATGGTTGTTACTATATATATTTTCTTCTTAAATATTGCGAGGACGCAATTTCTTTAAGGAGGGGAGTCTATAACAACCCGCATATTTTACGATTTGATATTTAAATATTTTATTTAAATATTTTATCGTTAGTCGGATTTTAGTCTGAAAAGTTACTTTTTGCATACGGTCAAATTTGGACTCGGAACTACTTCCATTGAGTTCAAAACACCGTTTGCGATCTTTTTGAGTATAAACTTTGATATGTTTAGAGTTAGTGGAATTTTGTCACTTTTTCATTTTGGGCTTTGGGTTTGGTTTAGCCCATTAGCCTAAAGTATTTACTCTAGCTCAATCCCCTTTTCTTCATAATTTTACTTTCATTTCCTAACACTCAAGCTTCATCAAAAATGGAGGAAGGAATGGGAAATTAAAACTCCAAGCTCAAGATCATTTGCAAATCCAACATCCAACTCCAAATTCAAAGAGAAGCCATTGATTCTTCCTTGCTCTCAAGCTTCTTCTTCATAAATTTTGTGTAAAGGTGAGATTTTTATCTCACATCTTTGTCTATAACTATCTTTGATTGTTAGGTATGAATTCCTAACACTTATTCATGTGCATTTGCTATTGATTTGGATTGAATTGGTGAAAATCCCAATTTTTAGTGTTTTGGGTTCAAATCTTTAAAAATCCAATCTTTGATGTTTAAACACGTTTGGTGATGCACCGAGGAGCCAATACGACCGGGTAGCCTATGGGCATAATCCCCTAGCGTCCGTGCTCGATCGGTTGTAAATTGAGTGAGTTTTGAGCTCCAAAGCCCTTAGGTCGCTCGGCCTGCACACTGGTGACTTTCGGCCTGCAGTTAGCTCGTTCGGTTTTAGGTCGTTCGTTCCATAGGTTGCTAGGTCGCTTGGCCTTAGGTCGTAACCCATGGGTCGCTAGGTCGCTTGGCCCTCTTAACTTCCTTAGGTCGTTCGGCTTGCATTCCCTTGGCATGTAGCTACATCGTTGTGTTAGGTCGCTCGGCCTTCTCATTTCATTAGGTCGTGACCATGCTAGGTCATTTCCCCCCCTCTTAGGTTGGCCTCATACTTTAAGTCGCGCCGTGTTAGGTCGCTCAGCATCTACTTAGGTCGCTCCACTAAGTCGCGATAAGCTTTAGGTCGCTCCGCTAGCTCGCGACATGCGTTAGGTCGCGTGCATGTTAGGTCGCACATCTCCTTCGGTCGCTCGGCAGTTAGGTCGCGCAATGTTGAGCCGTAGGGGTATTTTCACTTTGATGAATTTGGAATTGAATTCTTTGGATTTCATTCACGTCTACGTATGTGAACTTTTGTAATTGATCATTTCTACGATCATTTTTGTGATTTGTCACTTTAAAAATATACAAACCTTTACCTCACTCGTACGAGAAATCTAATTAAACGGCTTCATAAAGCAAGTTGTATGAAACACTTGCGTTTACTTCGCCGGTTAATTCTTGGACTTGTTCGATTGAATCTCTTGTGACAATTTTTGAGTGGAGATCAACAATTTGTTCGTAAATATTTACGTTAAGCTAGTGGTTATGGTACATGAGGCTAAGCTCATTTATTTACTAGCTTATTGTAATTGACACTCCTTGATGATCGATGATGATCATTTTTGTGATTATGACTAGCGATATGCTATGTTTCTTTGTCCACGTAGGGGACAGTACCTCGTCTTATTGAGTTTTGTCTCATTTCTTTTATAGGTTAATGACCTATGTATTATTTGAAGTTTAGACTCAAATTTTGTGGGCTAACGACCCATGTTCTTTTATGGAGTTCGGTCCATCGGACGTACCGTTGTACTACGTCGTTGCTCCGAACTATTCGAGTTTCTGGTTCCTCGGACGTACCGTTGTACTACGTCGTTGCACCGGCTCTATGGTTAGCGACCATGGGATAGCGTCCCGTTTGTGATACACGTGTTGGTGAGCTTTCATGCTCCCGTTTTATGATAGGCCTCCCCCTTTATGTGATTTCTGGATTTCCATTGATGATTTCTAGAATTTGTGTTTCACCAATTTCCGTGATTTTCTTTGATATGTGTTATCAATATCTGTGCATTGGTGAATTTGTGTGTCATTAACTTTTTGTGAATGAGATATTGAGTATGACATTCCTTTTTATCTTTGAGAAGATATCTTGTGATATTGATTAATCTCTTGTTGCTTTTCAATTACATACTTATCACAGTATGGCTTTATGGTTATCATATGTTATGTCATATCTCTTATTCTATCTCATTATATCTGATATTTATAGCTGGACTGATCCGTTTATTATTTTCTTATAAATAATACTCGGGTCAGACCGAGATGTTACAGGTGCTTCTGCTTGACTTCACTTCTGGGATTATCATCCTGACTTTTGGCTAACTACTTAGTTTAGTAGTTTTTGTTGTATACCTTTGAGATATAGACTCCTTGATGTATACATATTCTTTTGTCTAACACTTGTAACCATTCTTTTGTGATATTGTGGATCTTGTTTGACCACTACTCTGATGTACACTTTCATGTGTTATATTCATATCTTTTTCCGCCTTTGTGATATGGATGTCTGTGACTGATTTGTGTTATGTTTATTTCTACGTTTATTTCTGAAGAATATATATATAGCCACTATGTAGTAGCTTTGAGTTTGTATCGATGTGTCGGATTACCTCCTGAATGCATGTTGTACTATCTGACATATCGGTGCTCGGACAAAGCAACTACACGGATGGTCGCTCCTCAACAGCCTTATTCTCCGTGCTAGTTGACGGCATCACACCGTAGTGTCCTTGTCTAGCGTGGGTATAGATGTGGGGTGTCACATGCATGCTCATGTCATATGTGCTCTGGTCTTGTTCACTTGATGGCATTTGATCCAGACATTGTTAAGTTCCCTGTGTACATGTTTTCACTTAGTAGTCTGTATATATGAATTCACTTAAACTTGCACCTGGTTTTGATACACGTGCTCGGCTTGGTCTTATTCATAACTGTATTTGCTTGTGTTTGCAGTTTTGTAATAAGTGCTCGTGCATGCATTCAGTCTGATCATTGTTGCTGCTTTGCACTTGTGTTGTTTGGATCTGGAATACTTATTTGGACTGGACTTGTTTGATTCTGACCCATGCTTTGGGTACTTTATTTGTTGTTTGCAATTTCCAGTTTCATTTAGTTAAAACTATTCCATTGCACTGGGTTGAGTCTTGTGAAATGCTTTGTCGAATTCATTTGCATTGCGTTGTTCGATCTGGCCATTCGTTGTTTCAGATCTATGCATATCTTCTTGTATGCTTGGAGTCTCTATTTGACCATATTGATAGTATTTGGTCTGGACATTGTTGTATTGTGACTTGTACATTGATTTGTACATTGAGTTGAATCCAGCTTAAACGCTCGGGTTTGACCTTGTGCTCATGTTGTGATTTTACTTATATTGCATTTGAGTTGAACCTGATTTTTCCTTGGGTTTGACCTTGTGCTCGTTTGTGAACTTTCATTGTGCCTTCATGTGCACTTTGTTTATTTTATGGTTACTGGATGGATGCTGTGCTTGCTGTTGCAGTTCCATCTGGTTCATTTTGATCTGAGTTGGAGCTATTTGCTTCTGATTCATTGAGCTTTTGTGTATTTCGTCACTATAGTGGCGAGGTAGTGCACGCGTGCGTGTACTGCAGCCCTACCAGAATTGACATTTTAATTGATATTTCAATTTTTTGAAATTGTATTTTGATTTGGTTTGATTTGTCATTTTGTTGTTGTCTAATTATTTTCTAGATAATTAGATTATGAGTTTCTATTTATTTATTTAATAATTAGATTTTGTTGTTAATTGTCGTTTAGGCAATTCTGTTGTTTTATAAATTATCTTCATTGATAATCCTTTCTTTTACCTTTGTTGATAATTTGAATTTGCAGATTTGTTGTTTAACACTGTTACGTGTTATATTTATCGTTATCCGATTTCCTTATTTAAGGATTGGATAGGTGAATTTATTTTGACTATTGTCTAATTGTTATTTAATTATTATTGCTTCCGTGCATTAATTACTGAGTTTGAATTAGACGGACCCGTGTATTATTTTCTTTTGAATTCAATACTCGGGTCAAACCGAGTTATTACAGGTTGTAGATATCTTGCTTTGGGTTGCTGCTAGAGCTATGAAGTCTCTTTATATCATTTGGAGTAGTTGTTGTCATAATATAGGATGATATGTATTCATGTATATTATTCACGATAATGTACTTGTAAATGTAACTTCCAGTGTCGACAGTTGTAGTTGTGTCATATGTATTGTATCACATGTATTGTAACTGACATCAGTTATTATATATATGAGAAATTTATATTATCTGTGTTCTGCATCTAGCTTATCTGTGTTATTATTATATATATTGTCCTAAACTATTATGAACCATCGTAGTTCGTTTTATACTGGAATTGGGTATGTCTATGGGAGTAAATAAATAAGAGATGAAAGACAAAAATAAATACTACTCCTATCGAGGTAACCAATACTAGTGTAAGGCCCAACTACGGATGGTCGCTCCTATCCAGCCTTATTCTTCGTAATAACAGACAGTATTTCTTTTAATACTCTTTGTTATTGTGAGCATTGAGGTGGGGCGTCACATCCCAAAAGATTTCAGCAGCCGCCGCTATGGGTTAAAACCCTAATCGAATTTTTGCCGACAATCCAACCATGGAAATACCAAACGGACCCCTCAGATGCGTTCCCCTCGGCGATCTCTACAATACCCATCAATAATTCGACGATCCGACTTGTTTGATCGTGGCGATGATGAACGGCCGTGGATATACCTTTAATTTCAGAGCAACCGATAACTCGAATTGAAAAACGAATTACACCAGAAGATTACGCATTTCGAGTGCTTCAACATATATTTTTTTCGAATTTTTCTGAGGACTTTGAAATTTAGGCTTTGGATTTGATTTTTGAGTTTTGAAATTGGATCTAGGGTTTGCATCCATTGAGGAAGAGAAGAAGCTGATGAAATTTTATGCACAGATAAATGAGAATAGACGAAGGCTAGGGCTTAGCAGGATATTTATAGATAAAGTTGGAATAGACATATGGATCCGAATTAAAAACGTGCTAAACGATAATTGGCCCAAAAAGCCCGTTCTGACTCCCGAATGGAATTGGGTCAACCCATATATCAAAATAGATGTTTTAAAATATTTTAAACGCAATGGAAAAGGTTTCAAGTCCAAATTCCATCGTATGAAGAAGTTATGCTAAAAACAATATTATCCAAATTGATTTCAATTGATTTTAATTGCATAAATTTCAAGGCGTTTCGAGTCCGTACGATCAAACGACAAGTCCGATCGCTACGGAACTTGAAACACTAATATAATTCACCGTTACGGAACGGATGAAACTAGTTTCGTTGAAATCCGAGTCAGTGGCCAAAATGGCTATTTTTATATTAAATAAATTTACAATAAATTGATTATCAAATTTTTTAATTCCAATTCTAAAATTTGTAAATTTTATCACCTTTATATTTCTCAAGCATTTACAATGGTTTTAAACAAATTTAAATGTAAATTTAGCGATGATTAATTTACAAATTTCAATATAAATCCTCAATTTCCTTAAATTCAAAATTATAAATAAAATTTCCAAAAATTCTTATTAAGTTCACTTTTCATTCTATTAGTCAGTCGATTATTTATCAAAAAGTTGCAATTTACATTGGTTCACTATTGTATACATTTATTTTCTTGGATTTCATCTACATTTCCTTCAATTAAATAAATAAATCTAGCTTTCTTAGTTATTACTTTACATACTTCCCGTATTAATTTCTCAATTAATCATTATTATTAAAGTAACGCTTATTATCGATAACGACATTTTAATTACTCAACATTTAAATGAACGTTATTTCCAGTAAGTTCATTGACCCATTTAATTAGGTAATTTATAATAGTTGTTATCCTACCCTAAAGTTTATTTCCTAATAACGTACTACCTAATCTCCTTTAATTGCAATTTGAATTCCAACCTTTATTTAACATACTAAATAAAATAAATAATATATAGATTGTTACCAATTTTCCTTTTCTTGCATTTATATGTTTATTACTTGACAATACCGGTTAATAATCCATATATACACAAATTTAATTAAATTGTCATAACACGGTATTATCTCATTAATAAATCAAATACTTGCATTAACACAATTCCTCAAGTTATTCCAATTACTGTTTCAATGTTTTATTACATTAATCAATTTACTACTTTCCTTTAGTTTCTCAATCCATTTATTTACTTGTGTACATTTAATAGTCAAACATACATTTTAGATTATTTTCTATAATTGGAAATTTATGCAAGTTCATAAATCATTAAATTTAATTTCGTATTGTTTCTATTAAATTTTCATTCACACTTCTCACATTAATATAACTTTTTTTATTTTATTAACATTTATTTCAAATTCAAATTCCATCTACATATTAAACAGGTAACTTATAATATATGCTTACCAGCCAAATATTTCACCAATTGTCATACTCTGAATGAAGTTAGCATTAATTTCAAAATTTGTCTAATTTTTACATTGAGATAACATTTAATTGCCTTAAATGAAATTTAATTCTGAATTTATTTAATGCAATAAATTTTTGACCTTTACCAATTTAATACATTCATTAGTTTTTACCTATTTTATATTTTATAAATAAGTGCAACATTGTACATTATTTCATTTAATTGCAACTTCATTTTACATTGTAAATTTTTATTTACAATGACTACATAAAATTTCTAACATTAAATTTAATTGTAAATCATAAAATTTTATTTCATACTAAATTAAATTATAAATTTCCAAATTAAATTAACCAATTATTTATTGAAAATTTACAGGTCGTTACAACTACCCTACTAAACCCTAGCCTAAGCTTATTCTCATTTGTCTGCGCGTAAAATTGCATCAGCTTTTCCTCTTCCTCAATGGATGCAAACCGTAGATCCAATCCCAAAAATCAAATCCAAAGCCTAAAATTCAAAGTCCTCAGAAAAATCCGAAAAAAATATATGTTGAAGCTCTAGACTAGCGTAATTCACTGGTGGTGTTCTTTTTTCGATTTAGTTTGTCATTTGACCAGAAATAATCGAAGAAGTCTCGGCCGTTCATCATCGCCGTGATCAAAGTTGTCGGATCGACAAACCCTTTTTGAGTTTTGGAGAGGAAGCTGAGGGGAGTCGATCTATGTGGTTTGTGGGTCGAGTCGATGGTTAGATCAAGGTAAATTCTCGAATTAGGGTTCGGCTTTGGGTTGTGGGCTGCGTGATTTTCAAGCGATGGATCGTGACAAGTGGCGCGCACTGGGGGGATGGAGGCGGCTTGGCAAGGGCTTCGAGATGGTGATGGTTAGAGGCGGTCAGGTGGTCGAAATTGTTCGAAATTGATGGTCCTAGTCGAGGCCGTGGATGGGTTTCGGTGGTTGAGTTCCTGTACGCGAGTTGAAGCAGCCTGTAGGGATGAATGACATGGCAAGTTTTGTTGGTAGGTTTATTTTGTTTAATTAAATTTGCTTTCAAACAATTTAATTGCAATAAATTTTACATACGAACTCCGTTTCACGCGTGAATTTTTTGTTATGATGGTAATAAAATTTCGGAATTGATGACGCTGGTTTGGACGAATTCTGAGACGGTCAAATTTTGGGTTTAAATTGAATTTAAATTCAATCTAAATTCAAAAGGTGAGTGTTTTAACCCACTCACAACTTATAAAATTTCTTATGTTTGTTAAATTGATTTATGATATGTCTAAAAATTTATTTATAGATGTTTGGCATATATTTCATCATTATCTCAGTTAAATTGCATTCATTTAATTTACTTGTTATTTAATTCATTTTTCATATAAACTGACAGTTAAATTGCTAGTTAAATTTATTATTTCATATAAACTGATAGTTAATTTATTTTCCATATAAACTACCAGTTAAATTATCAGTTAATTTATTTTGCATAATAAACTGCGAGTAAATGCCTGTTATTTATTACCTGTTATATATTGATGTATTGTTTGAATTTAATGATGATTTTGATAACTGGCTGACGGATGATATTGGATGAATGGATGCTGTATTGTATATTGTTATAAACTGCAAGTTATTATGCATTTTCATCTCATTCGGGATCGCGGTTTGAAATGATATACAACCTCATTTTTATTTTTAAATTGTGGATTAAAATGATAAATATCTATATCACTTGACCATAGGATAGAAAATTTTACACAGGCACCGCGGTATATATATATAATTATTTTTGAAATAATTTTTCTATGGTTTTGAAAAGGAATATACCGGTTATATAAATATTAATTTTGATGTTATATGAACATCAAAATTATAATTTGATTCTGGCTATATATATAAATATGCTTTGAAATATAAATAAGCCCAATTTTAAAGTTGATTATTTGTATAATATGGTTTAATGAATATTGATTTTGAGATTATATAAATATTACCTCTATATATATTGTTAAATTCATGTCTTTAACTATGTATGAATTTTGGTGAATAACAAATAGTTTAATAATGGAGTTGATTTTTATTTAAATAAATTCGGTTAAGTGATAAAATCATACTTTAATATAAAAGTTATGAAGATTTCAAATAAATTAAGATTTGAAGGAAAATTGGAGATTTATTGAAATTGAGAGGTATTTAAGAATTTAACTCCATAAGTTGATGTAAATGTATTAAATTTTGAATTTTAATGATATGATATTTATAACTGGATTTTCCAAGATTGAATTAAATGAATATTGCTAGTATAAATAAATTTAAGGAAATATTTAGTTATTGGAAATTTGAGTTTATTTAAATGAGTTTGAATTTATTGTGCAAATATTTCAAAACTAAATAATAGGACATTGAAAGTTTGAAATATTGGAAATCTAAATGGTTTATTTGGGAATTCAAATTGATTTGAGAAATTAAAAAGCTAACTTAGTAAAGGAATTTATATTTAAACCGTTTAAGTATTGAAAATATTGTTTCGAAGCTATGGGTTAAAGGTATATATTTTGAAGTACTGTGATTTTTGAAAAAGATATATTTGAAACAAAAATGATATCATATTGATTTGGGTTTTAAAATAGAAATGATATCGTATTTATTTGGTTTGAAAGGGATACTATATTCTGGTTTCAAAGTATAAATTATTTTGAAATAACTGCGGTGTTATAATAACGTTTGGTTGTTGAAGAGACCGGGATCGGAAATTGTCATACTCTCTGCCAACTTCGAAAACCACCTTAACAACCGTGTACGCGGTGGAGATTCCAGAATGAAGTACGATGGTGGCAGCGTTTCCTTTAAGGTAAATACATGGACACAACTACCATGAGTTGGCATATGGTGTCTAAAAAAGGAGAGATTCTCGGGTCAATTGAGGTAGCACCTTTGATCGGACACATCCCTACGATTTTATACTTTGACTTATGGATTGATTCGTTGACCACTTTTGATTTTTCTTTTTGGAGGTGTGGATCGAGGTGGGCGGTAGCTGCGGCTACGCGTTACCACCAGCCCGGATGCGTAATTGGTATATCTACCCTGGCATTGCCTAGTTGTGCCGTGTCACCTGCCCTAGCGCGCCTTATACGATTTTGGTCTTGACCATACATATGGAGTGCCCTTTGACGATGCCCAGTACAGGGGAGATTACGGTACTGTATAGACTATGGGAATATATTATGTGTTAAGGTGGAAAATGTAAAGCCTTAACGCTATTTAAAAGTAAGTTTATTTTACAATTAGACATTATTATAATAGCGAAATATACTACATGGTAAATAGTTTAAGGGATCCTTAGGAGATGTAAATCTCGATCATCTTTTGAGTTACTACACTCATATTTATTTCTGTTCATTTAACTTACATAAGATCTTTTAGTTCTGACTCGAGTGTTTTGTCTTTTCAATTTGCTCGGGTCAGTCCGAGCGTTTCATGATTTGAAGACTTTATTTCTGGAAGAAGAAGACGAAGATTTCATTATTATTATTATATATTATATGATGCCACTACACACCGTATTCCGCTGCGTTGATATTTATTGGTGTGCGAACTCTGATATTTATTGTATAAAGAAGAATCAAATGTTTTGTAATCAGTTTTATGAACTGTATATTGATTATTATATTTTATCTTCCGCTGTGAGATTCTGTTTTTTTTTCTTCTATGTTTTTCTTATTTACCCCATAACTATCCGCCCTTCCGTATGGTTTGAATTGGCACATGTGTCGATTTAAAGTATGTGAAAAGGCGGATGTTACAATGTGGTATCAGAGCTTTGGTTTAGCGATAAACCTTAGCTTTGTGGGGTCTGACTCTTTACTAATAGGGTAGTAATACCCTATGGGAGTCGCTGAGTGTATATATGAGAGAGCGTACCTGTTAGTGTTATAAAAAGGTTTTAATATAGTGTTAATCTGTCCCGTTTTGTATTTATAAATTCTAGTTGGTGCATGGGACGCTGTGACACCAATAGGGATTTCTAAACACTTAATAGGACAGACCGACATAATATTTGTTTTTATTGTAGGCGAATGAAATAATTTTGCCTATTATATTTTCTATGTATAAAATAAATTTTTAAATGATATGTATACATATTTGGTTGCAATAATTGGTTGTTAGGTAATAACTTTATAATTAATAGTCGAAGTAAGATTGAAAATAAAATAAATGAAATGGGAAATTTAGAACTTAAGTTCCAGGCTATTGAAAATTTCTTTCGAATATTTTTGGAATAGTAATACTATTTTAGAAGTATTTTCTGATATAAATATTTCAACATAATTTGAAAGAAATGTTTAAAAGAAATTTGGAAAAAAAATATAAGTTCTGTACTCCCCTCTCTGTCGCTGGAAAATAATTTTGGTGATGAGTGCACGCATCATCGACATTCATTTTCGAGTTTCGAAGTGGGAATGCCACTGTAGCAGTTCGACTACAGAAATTTTTGATAAACAAATATAAATTTTGAGTTGTTTAAATATAAATGGATATATAAGTTGTAAGTATATATTTATCTATTATTTTAAAATGATTTGAAATAAAACCCGGCATTAAATTCTTAAGTTTCTAGTAATTAATAGTTTCAATTACTGTAGTGAATTGGAACGTAGGCAATTAATAAATCGAAACCTCTAAAGGAAATAAGAGATTTAATGCTAGGTTATAAATGGTATTAAATGAAATTTGAAATTTGTAACCTATGAAATAAAGGATATAATTATTGAACATTAAATTAATTAAAAGAAATGAGAAAACTTGTATAACTTTCAATTTCATTCTTTAAAAGCATATATATAACTTACCAAATATTAAAATTCGAAATATTTAATAAGAAATGTAATGAAGATTGTACAAGTAAAAGTATGAAATGAAAGTGTTCAATCAATTGCTTTTATTTATAAGAATTGATGTTAAAGAGTTATAAATTTAAGTGGTAATTAAAATTTTACTATAATTAAATATAATAGAAATATAAGCATTAAATAAATGAATGAAATTGAGAAATGCATAAATGTAATGCAATATAAAGAAACTTACATGACCTGAATATATGAAAATGAATAATTGTAGGCAATAAGTGAAAATGAATAGAATTAAAAAGAATAAACTAATCTTTATTGTTGTTTTGGTTTACGGTTGTTTGGGTAAGGAAATTTAAAATTGTTTGGATGAGTAAATAATCTATTTTGTTTCATCTAAGACTGTTGAGTAAATGATGCACTTGATAGTTTAGTTTTCATTTTGTGCAATTTAAAGTTTGAACCCGAACAACTAATTGCTTGGTTGATATGAATGAATGATTGAATTGTGTTGATTCTGTATGAAGGTTGTATGTTGTTTGTTGCAATTGGTTGTTGAATTGATTATTTGTTTGTGGTTGAACAACTTAAATATTCATTTTATATAATTGTAACTTTAATTGGATTATATAAGTGAAGTGCAGGTTATGGAAGCAATTGCTACTGCAGTTGGTTCCGTAATATAAGCGTAGATTGCCCGACAAATAGGTACGTTTTTTGGGATTTCGGGTTATAGCGTTATTATATTATTTTTTCCGTGTTGGGATATACTATTTTGGAAAATATTTGTTGTATATTGATTATTTTGATATTATATTTTCTCCCGAGCCTCCCCGTACAAAGGAGAATGCCAAAATTTTCCGTAAAATTTTGGACTTAGAAATTATTTTGAAAATGTTTTAAAAACTTTATCAATTTGAGTATAAAAGGATTTAAGGGTTATAAATTTAATGTTTTAAATAAGATATATTGATTTCTTAATTCTTCTTTTCCATTCTTTTTCCTTTTTGGGGATGAAAAGTTTTGAGTAAGAGAGAGTGTAATGACCCGTAAATTTTGATTAATAAATTTGTTAGTTTAGTTTAAATGTCAGGACCCGATTCTTCGTCTTCCGAAAATTCAACATCGATACTCACTTTATCGACTGCCGAGTAATCGAACGACGGAAAACCGAACACTGAGGGTTTTAAGAAAAGAAAAAAAATAGAAAAGAAGAGAAGAAAAGAAGATAATAGAGGGAAGAGAAAGAAAATAGAAAATAGAACGGAACAGAAAACAAACAACAGAACAACATCAGAATCTCACAATTCGCAGCGGAACAACATATAATAATAAATGAATAATCTTTAAACAAAGAACTATATCAGTTATTACTTTACATCACATTTCATTACATCATATCATCAGAGTGTACAACAACAACAACACACAGTGCAGCGGAAAAGAAATACTATATAAGTAATAGGCCATGCCATCCAGCTTGCCTCCAGCAACTCCAGAATATCCAGAATATCCTGATAAACCTTACTCTTGACTGCCCGTGTGGAAATTGGTGGGCACCCAGAGTTTAGGAAGGAAAACAATAAACTCCGAGTCAGTCATGTGACTGGTGTGAGAACTCAAAACAGTTTATTTATCTTTAAAATCAAAATAGAGGAATATTTTTAAAGTCAATTCGCAATGCTTTTAAAAATGAGACTACCATAAGGCCTCCCGCACACACACACATGCAAACGCAGAATCGGAGGAGATTTCTCCTTATGATAGTCAAAGATGCTTGATACGCATTTAAAAGAACATTTCATATTATTATTAGTGTATAGTGTAGGAAAAATTCATTTCAAAAGTAGAATATAAATCTTAGCCAGCATAGACATTTCGAACTATGCCTACTATAGCTACCATCCAAACAGTGGGGCGCCACCATAAGTGAATGATAGGTTCTACAACTAATACCGTACAAGTCTCGTATTGTTTCTTTGGATTTCCAACGAATGATCAGGCCAAGGAACTTCCCATTGCCACATGAGAATGCCTCTGGATGGACATCCCCGAGAACCAAACCGGATCTCTACCAACACAAGGCCGGGTTACCCCTAACTGAGTAACAACTGACCGAATATTCCATCCCCCGGTCCTTTGGGACCTTTTCACCGAGCGCTCGTAATCAATTCACACAATCATAACAAAGTGTTTTCAACATGAGTAAGTATCTGGGCTCCATACCATGATACCACCCTTTTCCAGAAGGAAATGCACATATCCTAAAGGGCGCTACCCCTCATAACCTTGCTGCTTCTTTCCTGTTTTGACCATTCACGGGGTGTGAGGCTCGACGAAGTCACGTCCACAAAAACATACTTTATACAAAAGCCATGCTTTGGGTCAACAAATGATCATAGAAATGATCACCAAGATAGACGATCAAATAAACGATCCTATCACAAATAATCAACACAATGATCATTTACAGCTACACTCAGCATGTCACATTACCAAATTGGGAATATATCGCTGATAACATTCAACTACATAACCTCTAAGCTCGTACGTCCCAGAGAAGGGTGTTAAGCTAAAAGAATAAATTCTCCGCCACCAACAGAAATATATTTGAAAGAAATCGGCTTTACATCTCAATTTGTAATGTCAGACATACAATCCATACAAGTCTGTTCCGGGCTCGAACAAAACCGAAGGCACTTCTTACGAAGCCCTTGCAATCCGGGTATTCACAATCCCGATCGAATTTCCCATCACTTAGGAGATCTCTATACCAGGAGCTACCCAGTGCAGAGACAATCGATAGGTCATCCTATCGCTTTCACAAATACTCGGTCTTCAACACCGATCTTCAATGCAATTCACAACGACGTATCACATATTCGGAATGGGTTATACGACCCCATGGTCTTTTCCCGGTTAACCCGAATAGTGAGCGCTTATTCAAAAATAAGTGTGACATTCAAATTCAAACAAATCATATCTATTACCCATTCAAAGGGAAATATTGATAGTCGGTTATTGAACTATCAATGGATATGCACAACATCACCAGTTTCCAAATAATTTTCCAAATTATTTATTTTCCAAAATACCTGTACAAGATATATTATTTTCAATACTTCAAAAATAAATCAATATTTATTTTTAAACAAGTTCCCCTTCTATTCATAAATTCATAGTGAATTTATAATCCAAAATATCTATGAATATTCGATTTCAACTATTCATTTCAATTTATCTTCAAAAAGATAGATTCTCAAAACGTTTCATTTCACATTGGAAAAACATTTCCATACTTACTTATTAAGTAATTCACAATTTTTTATTTTCAACACTTGGAAAATATTCAATATACTTAAATCGAAATTAAGTATATATTTCATTCTTTAAGGAAATCATTCTCTTAAACATATTTATTTGGGCCAAAACGAATGTTGCGTAAAACATCGTTACGACGTCCCAAAATCACTAGTATAGGGATTCGAATTTAAAATAGATATATAAATCCCAATACTATATAAAACATTTCCTTTCGGAAATCATTTACTATAACAACAGTGTTATAGTCCACCATTTCCTTTTATTTCTCGAAAACGTCTATTTCAACAATAAATGTTGAAATCTATGGTTTTGAATCTCAACACATTTTAAAACATCGTTAGATCGTTTTAATTCAATTCAAAATATCACATTCTAAACAATTTCTTTAACATATTATTCACTATTCAAAAACGTGAATATACCACATTAACAATTTCATCACTTCTATTCATTTCATTTCAAAGGATCATTCACAGTCAAAAATGTGAATATAACTCCATTAATAGGTTTCAACAATTTACTTATCAAAATAAGTCGTTTGCGAATTTATAAAACAACGTTTATAAATTCCTTCATTATCCTTTATTCAATTCATAACTCAATTATATACCATAGGTTCATATTATAAGTTAAATATTTATAAAACGATTATTTTACAAAATCGTTCTTTTAAACTTCATAATTATAAATCTCATAACTTATAAGATTCAATTATTCATCCAAATATATTCTTTAATAATTTCACAAAATTTATAAATCTTACTATTTATAAATTTCATTTATAACTTCACCATTTATAATTTTATAAATTCCATTCACTTACAAAATTCATTTTCACTTCATTCAAACACTTATAAAAACTCGTTTTAAAATGTCAATATTTCAATTTATAAATATCCATTTATAAATCTCTTAATATAAATCAATTTATATTATTCTTTTAAAACGTCTTCAATCTCCTTTATTATTTCACCATTTTGATTCATAAAATAATTAAATTTTATAAATCCTATATTCAGACTTTTCACAATAAATTCTAAAATCCCGATTAAACTATTTTATAAAATCATTAGCATTATATTCTCAAAAATCAGTTTTTAACTATATTTCCCAAAAATCATAATTTTTATAACTTTAAAAATTATAACTTTTATTTATATAAAATGGATCAATTCCAAAAATATTTTATATTTTCAAAAATCACTTTAAAAATCATTTTAAAATCCCAAAATCTGGGTCCAATGATGCTACACACCAAATAGTCAATCACGACTACAACGATATCATATATCGATATGATAAACCATCAAATATCAAAATATTTGAAATCAATTAAATACTGTTGAGGAATCCAGTTGGATCCCTCCAACCTGTTTTCCTGCATCCAAAAACATTAGCACAATACCAATTCCGCTCCAGTACGGAATTATCGCGGTATATGGGATTTAAAATATTATCCGCTTAATAACGGCGTAATAGGGTCTCATCCGCTAAACAAAAAATGCGGGAAATCAATAACTCCAATATATACATATGCCAATATATATATATTGCTATTATATATAATACCAATTTCACTGTTTATGAAATATTCGTGGTATATGTTTTTAATAAATAACATCCGCTTACTAACGGCGTATAATGTCTATTTTAACAATCAATAGATATCAATCATCATTCAAACATGCATTCAAATATTTTAAATCTCACTATTTAAAATAAAATCGAAACTGATTCGATTGAGTGAGAAGTTCTCACCTTGATTTTAAATTCGTTTTAGCGATTTATTTCGAATAAAATTAAACGGACGTTTAATTTTACCCAAAATTTTCACTAACTCCAAATGACTCCAATCCAATTTCATCTCGTAGTGCTCGTCCATACGATTCCAACGCAACTGGTTTCGCGCGTTTTCGACCTCGTATGAAAAAGATATGAATTTTCAAAGTTTACACGATTTATATACTTAAAATTTACAACATATTTTAAATTTTTAAACCTAAGAAAATCTGGGCCCTTGGATCTAAACCCCCCTGCATCAGAACCGTGCGCACCCCCTCCTTCTCCCTCTCGTTCAGGCGACATGCCCAGGTAGATGAAACACGGCCGAACCCATAATATGAATTTAGGGTTAAATTTTTCACCGACCACACACCACTTCGACATGATCAAGAACCATCATTTCGTGCGCCTAGCTCGCCCCTACCACCGCCGAAGGTCCGGCCACACTCGGTCGTGTCTTTCTGCCTAGAAACGCGTGCGACTTCCAGGTATTCACGCTTGATTTTTGGAAAATCGAAGCCACTTCAACACGAATCCACTGTTGGATCTGTAGTTCGTGTTGCCCTCTTCAACATTGTAGTTGAACATTTTAGCCAATAGTTGATGGATTGAGAGATCAGAGGGGAAAAACGTGGGAGATTTCTGGCCTTCGGTTGTATAAGTGGTGGCTGCGTTATTATTAGGGTTAGGTTTTATATTTATTTTTTTTTTAAAGTGGGGGCCTATTTATAAGGAATTTTCGAACACTATTCATCCCGGAAATTCCGAACTCCGATTTACGCGCCGTAGCCAGCGTTTTTAGGGTTTACCCCGCGTTCCGGACACAATGGAACAAGTTTCGAAAGCTAATTCGGACATCTGTGCGAGTTATGGCTATAAACGTTCAATTTAAATTAAACCGATTTAAATCGATTTCTAGGCGTTTTAATTTGTACCGGACAAACGGTAAATCCAATTGACTTGAAATTTGAAACCTTACAATAATATCACATTATGGATCCGATGAAACTGGTTTCGTCGAAATCCGAGACTTTTTGAAAAATGGCTATTTTAACTCGCCAAATTAAAATTAAAAATAATTCGATGCGTTTCGAGCTACTACGATCAAACGATAGCTCCGATTGACACGAAAATTGAAATCCGGTAATAACTAACTATTACGGATCCAATGGAACTGGTTTCGTTCAATTCTGAGACTGTTCAAAAATTGACTATTTTCACTAGTCGATTAAATATTAAAATATTCAATTTTCACAAATTAACTTTTAATTCGATTTTAAAAGTTCTAAAATATCGTTCTAACTTCAACATGATAAAATAAAATTTTACAAATCATTTTCAATCATATTTAACTCAATTTTCAATTATTTCCATAATTTAACATATTAAATTATCGATTTAATTATCCAATTAAATCCAATAATTCAAATAAAAATTTATTCGACTTATAAATTCACTTACTAATATTTAAAATTAATTAAATATTCAAATTTTAATAAATTAAAATTATGGGTCGTTACAATCTTCCCCCCTTAAAAGAATTTCGTCCTCGAAATTAACAAATAAGAAAATTTACAGAATTCATTAACTTTCCAAAATCCATAGTTAAACTTCTTTTAATAACTTACTAAGTTTTCAAATCATACTTAATTATCTTTTCAAAAACAATTACTATTGTTTAACTTTCAATTTCAAAACAAATTAAAGTTTTCAAAATTTTCCAATTTTCTCAAAAAATTTCTAACGCCTTAAATTTCCGGAAAAATTCGCCATAGTCTCCTTTGCGCGGCTCGATCCGAAAAAAAAATGACAGTATATATATCACAAATATACATCTCATCAAGTAATGAGGCATCCCGCAGGGAAAAATTTGTAAAAGTACGGTATGTAATCCGAGATATGTACCTTATATTTTATTAGCAAGCATATACGGCTAATATAGCGCGAAAGCGAGCTCCAAATGCGAAGCAAACGCGATCCGCACCTACTAAACACTCAACAAACAACATGAGAACATGTATATAGACAATAATCTCAATATACAACATATATCAACATAATAACTATACATGTCAACATATCAAATGAAATAAAAGCAATATATTCAACCATCAACCAACTATCATCCAACAAGCATTCATAACCACTATATATTCATTCATATTCTCATTAATATTCAATGAATTAGGTTTTCAATTTAATCATATTTGATTTATTAACAGTGGATGTTCTTACTAACATTCATTTTCAATTAGTTTATATTCACTAATTCATATTCAAGTTGGTTCACTTCCAATTCAAATTCAATTATATTCAAATTTATTTACTTCTAATTTGAATTCAATTCCTTTAGCTTCAAATTTTGCTAATTCAATTTCATTAACACTTAATGAATTATATACAATCAACTAATCAATCAAATAACAATCAATGTATATTAATTACAACCAAATTCCTTTGCTTATATTCATTTTATTCAACTTCTAATAACATTAGATTTTAATGAATTAACACTTTCATTCATTATTTCATACCAATTATTCACATTTAATTGATTATTATCCAATCCATTAATTCAATTCAATTTATAAAGTTGAATTTCATTTACATAACTCAAGTTCATATTCATTTAACTTTATTGATTTACTTTGACACCAATATCAACTTCATTCAACATCTATTAAGTTATATTCCATTTCTAAGGTAAATTTCCATTTAACTTTAAATTCATTTTTATTTATAACTCATATTCATAAATATATTCATATAGTTTCACTTCTTATATATATAAGTTTATTTCACAATTGTAAATCACTTTAATTATAATTCAATTCTTATAATTCTTTACTTATACAATTATTCTTCAATTTAAATTATTCAAACTACCAAACAATCAACTTATATACACTTTAATAATTCTGAAAAATTATTTCTTTTATATATAAAAATATACTCAAGATAAAATTATTTCATTTACCCATTTTTAAAACAATATTGTGTCGAATTGTTCTATTCAAGTGTTTAGAAACCCCTTCGGCATAGTCTTGCGGACCACGCTGACGAAAGTTCATATGCCACTCAATAAATCAATCATCACAATATAAAACAATTTATATTCACTAACAAATACGCTCTCATAGCTATTATTACACTCAAACTCATTCTAGAGCACTACTGACTCTATCCCTAATGAGCAATACCCAACAGAACCATGGTTGTCGCTTAACCATAAGCTCTGATACCACATTGTCAGGACCCGATTCTTCGTCTTCCGAAAATTCAACATCGATACTCACTTTATCGACTGCCGAGTAATCGAACGACGGAAAACCGAACACTGAGGGTTTTAAGAAAAGAAAAAAAATAGAAAAGAAGAGAAGAAAAGAAGATAATAGAGGGAAGAGAAAGAAAATAGAAAATAGGACGGAACAGAAAACAAACAACAGAACAACATCAGAATCTCACAATTCGCAGCGGAACAACATATAATAATAAATGAATAATCTTTAAACAAAGAACTATATCAGTTATTACTTTACATCATATTTCATTACATCATATCATCAGAGTGTACAACAACAACACACAGTGCAGCGGAAAAGAAATACTATATAAGTAATATGCCATGCCATCCAGCTTGCCTCCAGCAACTCCAGAATATCCAGAATATCCTGATAAACCTTACTCTTGACTGCCCGTGTGGAAATTGGTGGGCACCCAGAGTTTAGGAAGGAAAACAATAAACTCCGAGTCAGTCATGTGACTGGTGTGAGAACTCAAAACAGTTTATTTATCTTTAAAATCAAAATAGAGGAATATTAAAGTCAATTCGCAATGCTTTTAAAAATGAGACTACCATAAGGCCTCCCGCACACACACACTTGCAAACGCAGAATCGGAGGAGATTTCTCCTTATGATAGTCAAAGATGCTTGATACGCATTTAAAAGAACATTTCATATTATTATTAGTGTATAGTGTAGGAAAAATTCATTTCAAAAGCAGAATATAAATCTTAGCCAGCATAGACATTTCGAACTATGCCTACTATAGATACCATCCAAACAGTGGGGCACCACCATAAGTGAATGATAGGTTCTACAACTAATACCGTACAAGTCTCCTATTGTTTCTTTGGATTTCCAACGAATGATCAGGCCAAGGAACTTCCCATTGCCACATGAGAATGCCTCTGGATGGACATCCCCGAGAACCAAACCGGATCTCTACCAACACAAGGCCGGGTTACCCCTAACTGAGTAACAACTGACCGAATATGCCATCCCCCGGTCCTTTGGGACCTTTTCACCGAGCGCTCGTAATCAATTCACACAATCATAACAAAGTGTTTTCAACATGAGTAAGTATCTGGGCTCCATACCATGATACCACCCCTTTCCAGAAGGAAATGCACATATCCTAAAGGGCGCTACCCCTCATAACCTTGCCGCTTCTTTCCTGTTTTGACCATTCACGGGGTGTGAGGCTCGACGAAGTCACGTCCACAAAAACATACTTTATACAAAAGCCATGCCTTGGGTCAACAAATGATCATAGAAATGATCACCAAGATAGACGATCAAATAAACGATCCTATCACAAATAATCAACACAATGATCATTTACAGCTACACTCAGCATGTCACATTACCAAATTGGGAATATATCGCTGATAACATTCAACTACATAACCTCTAAGCTCGTACGTCTCAGAGAAGGGTGTTAAGCTAAAAGAATAAATTCTCCGCCACCAACAGAAATATATTTGAAAGAAATCGGCTTTACATCTCAATTTGTAATGTCAGACATACAATCCATACAAGTCTGTTCCGGGCTCGAACAAAACCGAAGGCACTTCTTACGAAGCCCTTGCAATCCGGGTATTCACAATCCCGATCGAATTTCCCATCACTTAGGAGATCTCTATACCAGGAGCTACCCAGTGCAGAGACAATCGATAGGTCATCCTATCGCTTTCACAAATACTCGGTCTTCAACACCGATCTTCAATGGAATTCACAACGACGTATCACATATTCGGAATGGGTTATACGACCCCATGGTCTTTTCTCGGTTAACCCGAATAGTGAGCGCTTATTCAAAAATAAGTGTGACATTCAAATTCAAACAAATCACATCTATTACCCATTCAAAGGGAAATATTGATAGTCGGTTATTGAACTATCAATGGATATGCACAACATCACCAGTTTCCAAATAATTTTCCGAATTATTTATTTTCCAAAATATCTTTACAAGATATATTATTTTCAATACTTCAAAAATAAATCCATATTTATTTTTAAACTAGTTCCCCTTCTATTCATAAATTCATAGTGAATTTATAATCCAAAATATCTATGAATATTCGATTTCAACTATTCATTTCAATTTATCTTCAAAAAGATAGATTCTCAAAAAGTTTCATTTCACATTGGAAAAACATTTCCATACTTACTTATTAAGTAATTCACAATCTTTTATTTTCAACACTTGGAAAATATTCAATATACTTAAATCGAAATTAAGTATATATTTCATTCTTTAAGGAAATCATTCTCTTAAACATATTTATTTGGGCCAAAACGAATGTTGCGTAAAACATCATTACGACGTCCCAAAATCACTAGTATAGGGATTCGAATTTTAAATCGATATATAAATCCCAATACTATATAAAACATTTCCTTTCGGAAATCATTTACTATAACAACAGTGTTATAGTCCACCATTTCCTTTTATTTCTCGAAAACGTCTATTTCAACAATAAATGTTGAAATCTATGGTTTCGAATCTCAACACATTTTAAAACATCGTTAGATCGTTTTAATTCAATTCAAAATATCACATTCTAAACAATTTCTTTAACATATTATTCACTATTCAAAAACGTGAATATACTACATTAACAATTTCATCACTTCTATTCATTTCATTTCAAAGGATCATTCACAGTCAAAAATGTGAATATAACTTCATTAATAGGTTTCAACAATTTACTTATCAAAATAAGTCGTTTGCGAATTTATAAAACAACGTTTATAAATTCCTTCATTATCCTTTATTCAATTCATAACTCAATTATATACCAAAGGTTCATATTATAAGTTAAATATTTATAAAACGATTATTTTACAAAATCGTTCTTTTAAACTTCATAATTATAAATCTCATAACTTATAAGATTCAATTATTCATCCAAATATATTCTTTAATAATTTCACAAAATTTATAAATCTTACTATTTATAAATTTCATTTATAACTTCACCATTTATAATTTTATAAATTCCATTCACTTACAAAATTCATTTTCACTTCATTCAAACACTTATAAAAACTCGTTTTAAAATGTCAATATTTCAATTTATAAATATCCATTTATAAATCTCTTAATATAAATCAATTTATATTATTCTTTTAAAACGTCTTCAATCTCCTTTATTATTTCACCATTTTGATTCATAAAATAATTAAATTTTATAAATCCTATATTCAGACTTTTCACAATAAATTCTAAAATCCCGATTAAACTATTTTATAAAATCATTAGCATTATATTCTCAAAAATCAGTTTTTAACTATATTTCCCAAAAATCATAATTTTTATAACTTTAAAAATTATAACGTTTATTTATATAAAATGGATCAATTCCAAAAATATTTTATATTTTCAAAAATCACTTTAAAAATCATTTTAAAATCCCAAAATCTGGGTCCAATGATGCTACACACCAAATAGTCAATCACGACTACAACGATATCATATATCGATATGATAAACCATCAAATATCAAAATATTTGAAATCAATTAAATACTGTTGAGGAATCCAGTTGGATCCCTCCAACCTGTTTTCCTGCATCCAAAAACATTAGCACAATACCAATTCCGCTCCAGTACGGAATTATCGCGGTATATGGGATTTAAAATATTATCCGCTTAATAACGGCGTAATAGGGTCTCATCCGCTAAACAAAAAATGCGGGAAATCAATAACTCCAATATATACATATGCCAATATATATATATTGCTATTATATATAATACCAATTTCACTGTTTATGAAATATTCGCGGTATATGTTTTTAATAAATAACATCCGCTTACTAACGGCGTATAATGTCTATTTTAACAATCAATAGATATCAATCATCATTCAAACATGCATTCAAATATTTTAAATCTAACTATTTAAAATAAAATCGAAACTGATTCGATTGAGTGAGAAGTTCTCACCTTGATTTTAAATTCGTTTTAGCGATTTATTTCGAATAAAATTAAACGGACGTTTAATTTTTCCCAAAATTTTCACTAACTTCAAACGACTCCAATCCAATTTCATCTCATATTGCTCGTCCATACAATTCCAACGCAACTGGTTTCGCGCGTTTTCGACCTCGTATGAAAAAGATATGAATTTTCAAAGTTTACACGATTTATATACTTAAAATTTACAACATATTTTAAATTTTTAAACCTAAGAAAATCTGGGCCCTTGGATCTAAACCCCCCTGCATCAGAACCGTGCGCACCCCCTCCTTCTCCCTCTCGTTCACGCGACATGCCCAGGTAGATGAAACACGGCCGAACCCATAATATGAATTTAGGGTTAAATTTTTCACCGACCACACACCACTTGGACATGATCAAGAACCATCATTTCGTGCGCCTAGCTCCCCCCACCACCGCCGAAGGTCCGGCCACACTCGGTCGTGTCTTTCTGCCTAGAAACGCGTGCGACTTCCAGGTATTCACGCTTGATTTTTGGAAAATCGAAGCCACTTCAACACGAATCCACCGTTGGATCTGTAGTACGTGTTGCCCTCTTCAACATTGTAGTTGAACGTTTTAGCCAATAGTTGATGGATTGAGAGATCAGAGGGGAAAAACGTGGGAGATTTCTGTCCTTCGGTTGTATAAGTGGCGGCTGCGTTATTATTAGGGTTAGGTTTTATATTTTTTTTTTTTAAAGTGGGGGCCTATTTATAAGGAATTTTCGAACACTATTCATCCCGGAAATTCCGAACTCCGATTTACGCGCCGTAACCAGCGTTTCTAGGGTTTACCCCGTGTTCCAGACACAATGGAACAGGTTTCGGAAGCTAATTCGGATATCTGTGCGAGTTATGGCTATAAACGTTCAATTTAAATTAAACCGATTTAAATCGATTTCTAGGCGTTTTAATTTGTACCGGACAAACGGTAAATCCAATTGACTTGAAATTTGAAACCTTACAATAATATCACATTACGGATCCGATGAAACTAGTTTCGTCGAAATCCGAGACTTTTTGAAAAATGGCTATTTTAACTCGCCAAATTAAAATTAAAAATAATTCGATGCGTTTCGAGCTACTACGATCAAACGATAGCTCTGATTGACACGAAAATTGAAATCCGGTAATAACTAACTATTACGGATCCAATGGAACTGGTTTCGTTCAGTTCTGAGGCTGTTCAAAAATTTACTATTTTCACTAGTCGATTAAATATTAAAATATTCAATTTTCACAAATTAACTTTTAATTCGATTTTAAAAGTTCTAAAATATCGTTCTAACTTCAACATGATAAAATAAAATTTTACAAATCATTTTCAATCATATTTAACTCAATTTTCAATTATTTCCATAATTTAACATATTAAATTATCGATTTAATTATCCAATTAAATCCAATAATTCAAATAAAAATTTATTCGACTTATAAATTCACTTACTAATATTTAAAATTAATTAAATATTCAAATTTTAATAAATTAAAATTCTGGGTCGTTACATTAAATTTTGCAATTTAATTTAGGAAGAAATAAAAATCTTAGAAGTTATAATGAAGCAAATGTTAGAAATTTAAATATAGCAATTGAAATTAAGATTACAAATTCAAAATGTAAGTGCAATCAATTGAAATTATGAAATTTGTCATACTTGTTTATAAGTTTAATAAAAGAAACAAACGGAAATATTGAATTAACTAATGAAATGCTATAATCAAAAGTATAATTGAAATACTACTAATTTAATATAATAAGAAGGTAAGTAATATAAATAAATGATTGTAACTTTAGTAACCGAATTAATGTGCAGAGGAATTGAAGTAAACATGAATAGCATGAATATTAATAAATGAAATTATGTAATAATTGATAAATGATGGCATTCATGAATGAAATAAGATTTGTAAGTAATAAAGGAATAATTAAAATAAACATTAAACCAATGAATAAAAGAAAAAGGTTGTAAGAAATAAAAAGTAAAGTAAAAGGATAGAATATAAGTAATGCAATCAGTAGTATGGAAATAAATGCCAACATTGAATTGTAATAAATGTAATTAAATGTTACATTTGTGTGAAATATAAAGACAATGGTTAGGAGTTGTTAAAATGGGTATATTAAAGTAATGAATGAGAAAAACGAATCAATTAATATATATATTTATTTCTTTAGTATGTTGCATAAGATTTGGAAATCAAATTGCAATTAAAGGAAATTAGGTAGTACGATATTTGAAAATAAAGTTAAGGGTACAACTATTATAAATTACCTAATTAATTGGTCAATGAATCTATTTGAAATAAAGTTCAAATTATGTTAATTAATTAATACGTAGAGTATGTAAAGAAATTAATAGAATGAAAATTTTAATGTTGAAAATTTTATAGAATGTAGAGTATTTAAAAACCTTAATTAATGTGTTCAATGGATAGAAGTACACGTTTAAAAACGTAATATTCATTCAAATTAAAATGTAAATAGGCATATATTAATGTAATAAAATAAAATTAGCATTGAATATGGAATACCTATTACCTGGATCAAATTGTAAAGTCGTAACTGATTTGAAATCTGTAAAATGGGAGTAAATTCAAAGTTACAATTAATTGATGGAATAATAAGGGATAAACTATAATTTGATAATTCAATGTAAAAATTTATCCATAAAATGTCAATTTATTGGATTGCAAGATTTTAAATAAATAAACGGTTTTATTGAAATTTCTGTTGATAATTAATGAAGTAATGTAAAATCAATTGCCATTAATTCCCTAATTTGTGCACTTAGGATAGATTTGATTTGTCATTAAAAATGGTTAATTCTATAAGATGTAATGAATGTTAGTTTTATTTATAATATGAGGACTGGTTGATTTAAGGAGTGAAAACCGAGATTTATTAATTTATTTATAATTTAAAATCTAATAAGTGGATTTATTGCAATTAAGTAGAATATAATATTAAAATATTACATAAATGAGGATTTAGATGAAAATTGAGAATGTTAATATAATGGATTTTGATTCCAATATTTATTTATTTCATCTGGTTGTAATAATGAATTTGAATAATATGAATGAAAATTTAAATCAAAGGAATTATTGAAATTTTAATTTATAATTTCTAAATTTAACGAAATTGGAATTTAACGCTAAAAATTATGATTGAATCAACATTTAAGTGACATGTAAATTTGTTTAAAGCATTGTAAATGTTTGGGAAATATTAAGGTAATAAAATTGGTCAATTTTAGAATTGAAATATAAAAAAAATTGGATTTCTTTATTTAATTTTTAAATTGTTTAATTAATTGAAAATAGCCATTTTGGCCCCTGACATGGATTTCGACGAAACAAGATTCATCGCATCCCTAACAGTGATTTATTGTAGGATTTCAAGTTTCTTATCGATCGGACTAGTCGTTTGATCGTACGGACTTGAAACGCCTTGAAATCGATTAATTGAAATCGATTTGAAATTTTTGTTTTAGCATAACTTCTTCATACGATGGAATTTGGACGTGAAACCTTTTCCATTGCATTTAGAATATTTTAAAACACCTATTTTGATATATGCATTTACCCAATTTCGTTCCGGGGGCAGAACGGGCTTTTTGGGCCAATTATCGTTTAGCACGTTATAATTCGGATCCATCTGTCTATTCCAACTTTTTCTACAAATAACCTGCTAAACCCAAGCATACGCCTATTCTCATTTGTCTGCGCGTAAAATTGCATCAGCTTTTCCTCTTCCTCAATGGATGCAAACCCTAGATCCAATCCCAAAAATCAAATCCAAAGCCTAAAATTCAAAGTCCTCAGAAAAATCCAAAAAAATATATGTTGAAGCTCTCGATTAGCGTAATTCATTGGTGGTGTTCGTTTTTCGATTCAATTTGTCGTTTGACCGAAAAAAATCAAAGAAGTCTCGGCCGTTCATCATCGCCGCGATCAAACTAGTCGGATCGACAAACTCTTTCTAGGTTTTGGAGAGGAAGCTGAGCGGAGTCGATCTATGTGGTTTATGGGTCGAGTCAACGGTTAGATCTAGGTAAATTTTTGAATTAGGGTTCGGCTTTGGGTTGTGGGCAACGTGATTTTCGAGCGATGGATCGTGACAAGTGGCGCGCACCAGGGGGATGGAGGTGGCTCGGCAAGGGCATCGAGATGGTGGTGGTTGGAGGCGGCCAGGTGGTCGAAATTGTTCAAAATTGATGGTCCCAGTCGCGGCCGTGGATGGGTTTCGGTGGTTGAGTTCCTGTACGCGAGTTGGAGCGGCCTGTAGGGATGAATGACGTGGCAAGTTTTGTTGGTAGGTTTATTTTGTTTAACTAAATTTGTTTTCAAACAATTTAATTGCAATAACTTTTACATACGAACTCCGTTTCACGCGTGAATTTTTTGTTAGGATCGTAATAAAATTCCGGACTTGATGACGCTGGTTTGGACTAATTCAGAGACGGTCAAATTTTGGGTTTAAATTGAATTTAAATTCAATTTAAATTCAAAAGGTGAGTGTTTTAACCCACTCACAACTTCTAAAATTTCTTATGTTTGTTAAATTGATTTATGATATGTTTAAAAATTTATTTATAGCTTTTTGGCATATATTTCATCATTATCTCAGTTAAATTGCATTCATTTAATTTACTTGTTATTTAATTCATTTTGCACATAAACTGACAGTTAAATTGCTAGTTAAATTTATAATTGTATATAAACTGATAGTTAAATTATTAGTTAATTTATTGTGCATATAAACTACTAGTTAAATTATCAGTTAATTTATTTTGCATAATAAACTGCCAGTAAATGCCTGTTATTATTACCTATTATATATTGATATATTGTTTGGATTTAATGATGATTTTGATAACTGGTTGATGGATGATATTGGATGAATGGATGTTGTATTGTACATTGTTATAAACTACAAGTTATTATGCATTTTCAACTCATTCGGGATTGCGGTTTGAAATGATATACAACCGCATTTTTATTTTTAAATTGCGGATTGAAATGATAAATATCCGAATCACTTGACCAAAGGATAGAAAATTTTATACAGGCACCGCGGTATATATATATTTACATATATTATTATTTTTGAATTTTTTTTCTATGGTTTTGAAAAGGAATATACTAGTTATATAAATATTGATTTTGATGTTATATAAACGTCAAATTTATAATTTGATTCTGGCTATATATATAAATATGCTTTGAAATATAAATAAGCCCAATTTTAAAGTTGATTATTTATATAATATGGTTTAATTAATATTGATTTTGAGATTATATAAATATTACCTTTATATATATAGTTGAATTCATGTATTTAACTATGTATGAATTTTGGTGAATAACTAATAGTTTAATAATGGAGTTGATTTTTATTTAAATAAATATGGTTAAGTGATAAAATCATACTTTAATATAAAAGTTATGAATTTTTAAAATAAATTAAGATTTGAAGGAAAATTGGAGATTTATTGAAATTGAGAGGTATTTAAGAATTTAACTCCATAAGTTGATGTAAATGTATTAAACTTGGAATTTTAAAGTTATGATATTTATAACTGGATTTTCCAAGACTGAATTAAATGAATATTTCTAGTATAAATAAATTTAAGGAAATGTTTAGTTATTGGAAATTTGAGTTTATTTAAATGATTTTGAATTTATTGTGCAAATATTTCAAAACTAAATAATAGGACAATGAAAGTTTGAAATATATGGAAATCTAAATGGTTTATTTGGGAATTCAAATTGATTTGAGAAATTAAAAATCTAACTTATTTATAAAGTAATTTATATTTAAACCATTTAAGTATTGAAAATATTGTTTCGAAGCTATGGGTTAAAGTTATATATTTTGAAGTACTATGATTTTTGAAAAAGATATATTTGAAATAAAAATGATATCATATTGATTTGGGTTTTAAAATAGAAATGATATCGTATTTATATGGTTTGAAAGGGATAATATATTCTGGTTTTAAAGTATAAATTATTTTGAAATAACCGCGGTGTTATAATAACTTTTGGTTGTTGAAGAGACCGGGATCAGAAGCTATCATACTCTCTACCAACTCCGAAAACCACTTTAACAACCGTGTACGCGGTGGACATTCTAGAATGAAGTAGGATGGTGGCGGTGTTTCCTTTAAGGTAAATACGTGGACCTAACTCCCATGAGTTGGCATAAGGTGGCTAAAACAGGAACGATTCTCGGACCAATTGAGGTAGCACCTTTGATCGGACACATCCTTTCGATTTTATACTTTGACTTTTGGATAGATTCGGTGGCCACTTTTGATTTTTCTTTTTGAGGGTGTGGCTCGAGGTGGGCGGTAGCTGCGGCTACGCATTACCACCAGCCCGGATGCGTAATTGGCATATCTACCCTGGCATTGCCTAGTTGTGCCGTGTCACCTACCCAAGCGCGCCTTATACGATTTTGGTTTTGTACCATACATATGGAGTGCCCTCTAACGACGCCCAGTACGGGGAAGATTACGGTACTATATGGACTATGGGAATATATTATGTGTTAAGGTGGCAAATTTAAAGCCTTAACGCTATTTAAAAGTAAGTTTATTTTACAATTAGACACTATTATAATAGCGAAATATACTACATAGTAAATAGTTTAACGGATCCTTAGGAGATGTAAATCCCGAGCATCTTTTGAGTTACTCCACTCATATTTATTTCTGTTGATTTAACTTACATAAGATCTTTTAGTTCTGACTCAACTATTTTGTCTTTTCAATTCGCTCGGGTCAGTCCGAGCGTTTTAGGATTTGAAGACTTTATTTCTGGAGGAAGAAGACGAAGATTTCATTATTATTATTATTATATATTATATGATGCCACTACACACCGTATTCCGCTGCATTGATATTTATTGGTATGCGAACTCTGATATTTATTGTATAAAGAAGAATCAAATGTTTTGTAATCAGTTTTATGAAATGTATATTGATTATTATATTTTATCCTTCCGTTATGAGATTCTGTTTTGTTTTTTTTCTTCTCTTTTTTTCTTATTTACCCCATAACTATCCGCCCTTCAGTATGGTTTGAACTGGCACATGTGTGATTTAAAGCGTGCGAAAAGGCTGATGTTACAGTAGCTGCACGCTACGCGTTACCACCGGCCCGAAAGAGTAATTGGTATATCTACCCTAGCATTTCCTAGTTGTGCCGTGTCACCTACACTATCGCGCCTTGTACGAGTTTCTATTTGTTTCGTACCTATTGAGTATCCTCTGGTAGCCTCTCGATCAGGAGGTATTACGCTACTGTATAGAATATTGGCATTATTACATGTTAAGGTGGAAAATGTAAAGCCTTAATGCTATTTAAAAGTAAGTTTATTTTGCTAATAGACACTATTATAATAGCGAAATATTACTACATAGTAAATAGTTTAACGAATCCTTAGGAGATGTGAATCCCGAGCATCTCTCGAGTTACTTCACTCAGGTTAGACACAAGACAGGAGATGTCAAATCCCGTAAACATCTCTAATGCCATTTCACTCATATTTATTCCTGTTGATTTAACTTACATAAGATATTTTAGTTCTGACTCGAGTGTTTTGTCCTTTCAATTCGCTCGGGTCAGTCCGAGCATTTCAGGATTTGAAGATTTTATTTTGGAGGACGAAGATGAAGATTTGTAGTACTATTATCTACTATATTATTCCACTACATCATTTAATTCCGTTGCATTAATTATTATTCTCTGGTATGTGTACTCTGATATGTATTGTATAAGTATAATAGAATATTTTGTAAACAGCTTTATGAACTGTATATTTGATTATTATATTTTATCGTTCCGCTGCAAGATTTTTTTTTCTTTCTCTACTTTTTCTTATTTATCCTATAACAATCTGCCCTTCTGTATGGTTTAAGTCTGACGTGTGTGGTTTATCGTCGACTTAAACCGTGCAAAAAGGCGGAATGTTACATCATTTCAAATTAAAAAAAAACAATATGATATTCCTTTTATTTCAAATCAAATTTATTCGAGAAAAATTCTTATAAAATTTATTCACATCAATTTCATATTTATCTTCCAACCTCAGTTTTATTTAAGCCTTGATAACAATATATACAATATAATTTACACAGCTATTTAGTTTGGAAATATTTTACATAATAAACCCTTATCATTTAAATAAGGGTCAAATTTACAAATAACTAAATATTACCTTAAATCCATACTCTTTATAATACTTACATGTTCATTCTTTCTATAAATTATTACCCTAAAATAGCACTGATACCAGATGCAACGCCCTGCCTTTCTGCATGCTTAAAATCGACGATAAACCACACACGTCAGACTTAAACCGTGCAAAAAGGCGGGATGTTATATTTGGTATCAAAGCTTTGGTTTAGGGATAAACCTTAGCTTTGTGGGGTCTGACTCTTTATTTATAGGGTAGTACTACCCTATGATGAGTCGCTGAGTGTATGTATATGAGAGAGCATACTTGTTAGTGTTATAAAAAGGTTTTAATATTGTATTAATCTGTTCCATTTTGTATTTATAAATCCTGGTTGGTGCATGGGGCGCTATGACATCAATAGGGATTTCTAAACACTTAATAGGACAGACTGACATAATATTTGTTTTTAATATAGGTGAATGAAATAATTTTGCCTATTATATTTTCTGTATATATAAAATAAATTTTACAAATAAGGTTATATTTGGTTGCAATATATTGGTTGTTAGGTAATGAAATTTATAAATAATAGTCGAAATAAGATTAAAAATAAAATAAATCAAATTGAAAATTTTAGAACATAAGTTCCGAGGTTTTGAAAATTTCTTTCAAATGATTTTGGATTATTATAATAATATTTTAGAAGTATTTTCTGATACAAATATTTCAATATAATTTGAAAGAAATGTTTTAGAAGAAAATTTGGAAAACAAATAAGTTCTGTACTCCTCTCTCTGTCGCTGGAAAATAATTTCGGTGATGGAGGCCGCATCATCGACATTCATTTTCGAGTTTCGAAGTGGGAAGGCCATTGTAGTAATTTTACTGCAGACTTATTTTGATAAAAAAATATAAAATTTTAAATTATTTAAATTATAATTTGATATATAAATTTCAAGCATATGTTTATCTGTTATTTTAAAATGATTTTGAATAAAACACGGTATTTAATTCTTAAGTTTCCGTAATAAATAGTTTTAATTAAGTGTAGTAAAATGGAATATAACTAATTTATAAATTGGAACCTTCAATTAAAATAAGTTATTTAATGCTAGGTTATAAATGGGATTAAAAGAAATTTAAAATTTGGAACCTATAAGACAAAGGATATTATTTTTAAGCATTAAGTTAATTAAGAGTAATAAAATAAACTTGTACGATTTTAATTACATTCTTTAAAAACATATATATATATATATATAACTTACCAAATATTAAAAGTTGAAATGTTTAATAAGAAAATGTAATGGAAATTGTATAAGCAAAAGTATGTAATGAAGTGTTCAATAAATTACCTTTATTTATAAGAATTGATGTTGTAATTTTTATCAACTTAAGTTATAATGGAAATCTTACTATAACAAAATGTGATAGAAGGTAAATGTTTAAGTAAAGTAATTATAGTGTAACGACCCATAAATTTTCGATGTTTTAATTTGGTGGTTTTAATAATATTTTATGAGTTAATATTGAAAGAAATAAAATGTTGCAAGTTAAGTGTCAACAATCTTAATGAAACTCCAATTCATTGTATCTAAACATGCTATGCTTGGTTATAAAACTAAATATAAGTAACAAATGTAAACATTTAGTTACTGTACAAAATAGTAAGTTAACGGTAATTTAATAAGATTGGTATGGTGTAAGGAATTGTAATATGTGTGGTATTAATGGTTACACTGATTTATAGTGGGATGTGAAAGGTAATAAATTAATGTTGTTTTGATAATAAATATTTCTTAATGATTTTTAATTTCGTAACGGAAGAGTGAATGAGAATTTATGGAAAATATAAATTTATTTTTAAGTAAACAAGAGTATATATTGAACAAATTTATGATAATTGGATAATGCAGTGTTAATGGAAATTAATTAGTGTTATATATGGAATTTATGCCTGGGTGGGTGAGTAGTAAACTTATAAATGGAAGAAGTAAGTAGGTGACCATTTATTTAGGTTATTTATTCATTTAGTATGTTAAATAAAAACAATTTGGGGATCAGATCTCAATTAAGGGAAATTAAGTTGTACGTAATTTGAAATAAAAACTAATAAATATTACATTAATATGGGACGTAGTACAAAGGGTTAGGGATTGTCAAATTTGGTAAAAAGGGATTTGACTTAGGAAATTTTGTTAATTGAGTTGAAAACCTTAATTAATACGCGTAATTGACAAGACTCACATTTTTAAGTATAACCGTTGATACAAATATAAGATGTATATATAAATATTAATGTAATGAAATATGAAACAATGTTAACTATGTTAGTTGAGTAATAATTGAGTGAAAATTAAGTTGTAATCGAATAAAATCAAATTTATTGGATTAATTTGCAATTAATTGGATTAATTGCAGTTGACATTTGAACACTGTATTTACTGGAATAATTGACACTAAAATTATATGTGAATTTGCTTTTAGCTATATTAAGTGTCTAAGGGATTAAAAATGACAAAAATCTACTGGTTTATAATTTGTGCAGTTATGGTAGATGTGATTGGTCATTTGAAATGATTAATTCTATAAGATGTAATAAATGTTAATTTTAGTTATAAAATGAAAATTGTTTATTTATTTGAAATATAAAATTCAATAAGACTCGAATAACAAGGGTAAGATTTTAAAAAAGTGGAATTTAATATTAAAATACTACGTTAATGAAAATTACGAAGGAAATTTGAGAATATTAATGCAATAGATACAAACCAATGTAAATTGCATCTTTTGATAATAATAGACTGAATAATAGAATGAAAGGAAATTAAATGAAATTTGGAAAATTTAATTTACAATTTGTAAATTCAATGAATTTGAGATAAACACTGAAATTTGTTAAATTTATCAACTTTAAATTGACTTTTAATTTGGTTAAAATATTGTAATTTGATTGAGAAATATAAAGTGAAAAAATCTGCCAATTTTAAGATTGAAATTTAATTGAATTTTTATTATTAATTATTAATTTATTTAATTAATAGAAAAATAGCCATTTTGGCCACTGACCCGGATTTCGACGAAACTAGTTTCATCGGATCCATAACGGTGAATTATAACAGTGTTTCAAGTTTCGTAGCGATCAGACTTGTCGTTTGATCGTACGGACTCAAAATGCCTTGAAATTTATGCAATTTAAATCAATTGAAATTAATTTGGAAAAATTGAATTTAGCATAACTTCTTCATACGTTGGAATTTGGACGTGAAACTTTTTCCATCGCGTTTAAAATATTTTTAAACATATATTTTGATATATGGGTTGTCCCTTTTCCGTTCCGGAATCGAAACGGGCTTTTCGGGTCAATTATCGTTCAAAACCCAAATCCAACCTAGCCCATTCTTTCTATTCTGTTTGCATATATATATATATATATATGTGTGTGTGTGTGTGTGTGTGTGTGTGTGTGTGTGTGTGTGTGTGTGTGTGTGGTTATAAACCCTAGGTCATTGCTTATTCCTCATTCTGAACGTATGCTCTTCCTCATTCCACTACAAACCCTAATCTTCCCAATCCAATTTCAATTTCAAAAAAAAAAAAAAATTTGCAGATCTGCAGCAACTTCTGATCACGCTTCGAGTTTTATAGGCAAAAACGCTGCATCTACTTCGGGTTAGGAAGGAAGTTACTCGGGTCGCTCCGGGTCGTTTTGGCAAAAACTCCAAGCAAGCACCGGGGAATTGAGGCGGTGGACCGAAGTTGAACCCGAAGTCGACTCAGGACCAGAATTTTCCAATCTTCTAATTTTCCTAACTTTTTCATACGAGCTCGGATTCATGCGCGGTTTGTTTTGCTGGGATCGTGTTAGAATTACGGACGTTTTGGCACTATTTTGGATGGATTTGGAGACTTTTGAAATTTTGAGTTTAAATTGGATTTAAATTCAAAAGGTGAGTGTTTTAACTCACTCACAACTTCTAAGATTTCTTATGTTAGTTAAATTGATTTTTGATGTGTTTAAAATTTTATTTGTAGCTGTTTGGCATATATTTCATCATTTTCTCAGTTAAATTGCATTCGTTTAATTTACGCGTTATTTAATTAATTATTGCATTTAAAACTGCCAGTTAATTGTTAATTAATTTATTCACTGCATTAAAACTGTCAGTTAAATTTTTAATAAAAACTATTATTGCATATAACATGCTAGTTAAATTTATTTACTATTGCATATAAAATACAGTTAAACAGTTATTTAATTCATTATTGGAAAATTAACTGTCAGTAATTAATTATTATTTATTGATGTGATTGTTTGAATTGGATGATAAATTGATGAATGTTTGATGATCGATATGATGGACGAATGGATGCTGTATTTATATTTTATAAACTGCAAGTTATTATGCATTTTCATTTCATTCGGGATTGCAGTTTTAAATGATATACAACCACATTTTTATTTTTAAAATGCGGATTGAAATGATAAATATACGTATCACTTGACCATTAGATAGAAAATTATATACAGGCACCGCGGTACATACATAAAATTATTTTTGAAATGATTTTCTATGGTTTGGATAGGATACGGTTTAATAAATATTAAATTTTGATATTTTATAAATATTATTTTATATATACATATATAGTTAAATTTTTGAATTTAAGCTATGTATAAATCTGTTAAATAAAAATGAATAAGTTGAATAATGGAGTTTGATAATTTATATTATATGATTTAGTACAGGTTTAAGATATTGTATATATATAGGGTTTAAATGATTCAAATCAATTAAGATTGGAAGATAAATCGGAAATTTATTTGGAATTGAGCTTATTTTAAAATTTAACTCCATAAGTTGGTGTAAACTTATTAAGATTGGAAATTTAAAGGCATGATATTTATAACTGGATTTTTATTCAAGATAAATCAAATGAATATTTGTAGTATAAATAAATTGAAGGAAATATTTAGTTGTTGTAATTTGAGTTTTATTTAAAATGATTATGGATTTATTATGTAAATATTATAGACTAAATTATAGAATAATGAATGGTTGAATAGAAAATTTCCAACCTTAGTTTTGAAATTGTTAAATACTCAAAGTTTGAAATATATTGGAATCGAAGTGTTTTATTGAAACTGAAGGAGAATCTAGATTTATGGGTTTAGACTTAATTTAAAGTGAATAAATGGTAAAGGCGTGGAAATTATTTACTTTATAAAGTAATTTAAAATCAACTATTTTACATACTGTTGAATATCCAAACCATTCAAGTTTTAGAGGTTATGGTTTTAAACTATGAATTTCGAAGTATTATGTTTTCAAAGTTATAATTCAAATGTTTGGTCTCCAGATATTATAAATTTTAAAGCAGTACGATTTTGGAAAAGAAATATATTTGAAATAAAAATGATATTATTGATTTGGGTTTTGTAAAATAATATCAAAATGAGTTGTTTTGGAAATGGAATGATATCGTATTTATGGTTTCGAAATGGATAATTATATTCTGGTTTTAAAGTATAAACTATTTTTAAAGACCGCGGTGTTATAATAACGTTTGGTTGCTGAAGAGAGCTGGATCGGAAGTTGTCATACTCTCTGCAACTCCAAAAACCACTTTAACAACCGTGTACGCGGTGGAGATTCCAGAATGAAGTAGGATGGCGGCGGCGTTTCCTCTGAGGTAAATACATGGACCCAACTCCCGTGAGTTGGCATAAGGTGGCTAAAACAGGAGCGATCGACGGGTTAATAAGGTAGCACCTTTGATCGGACACTTCCCTTCGATACTATACTCTGACTTTGGATTGATTCGGTGGCCACCTTCACTTTTGATTTCTTTGATTTGGGGGAGTTTGTTCGAGGTGGGTGGTAGCTGCGCGCTACGCGTTACCACCGACCCGGAAGCTAATTGGTATATCTATCATGGCATTGCCTAGTTGTGCCATGTCACCTACCTTATCGGGCCTTGTACGAGTTTGGTTTTCTCCCGTAGCCCGCGTGGTATCCTCTTGTGCCTTCCCGATCAGGAGGGACTATGATATTGGATGGACTACTGGGACTATTACGTGTTAAGGTGGAAAATGTAAAGCCTTAACGCTATTTAAAAGTATGTTTATTTTACTATAGACATTATTATAATAGCGCAATATACTACATAGTAAATAGTTTAACGGATCCTTAGGAGATGTAAATATCGAGCATCTCTTGAGTTACTGCACTCATATTTATTTCTTTTAATTTAACTCACATAAGATCTTTTAGTTCTGACTCAAGTGCTTTTGTCTTTTCAAATTCGCTCGGGTTAGTCCGAGCGTTTCAGGATTTGAAGATTTAGCTTTGGAGGACGAAGACGAAGATTTGTATTATTATTATTTATATTATTGCACTACTCTCATACTGTTCCGTTGCATTGTTATTGGTATGTATAACTCTGATATGTATTATATAAATATAATCAAATGTTTTTTTTACAGATTTATAAACTTTATATTTGATTATTATATTTTATCCTTCCACTGTGAGTTTCTGTTTTCTTTTTATTTCTTTCTTGTTTTGCTTATCTACCCCATAACAATCCACCCTTCCGTATGATTTGAATTGGCACGTGTGTCGATTTAAAGCGTGCGAAAAGGCAGGATGTTACAGTTGGTATCAAAGCTTTGGTTTAGCGATAAACCTTGGCTTTGTGGAGTTTGACTCTCTATTAATAGGGTAGAAATACCCTATGGGAGTCGTTGAGTGTATATCTATGAGAGAGCGTACTTGTTAGTGTTATAAAAAGGTTTCATATTGTGTTAATCTGTTCTGCTTTGTATGTATAAATTCTGGTTGATGCATGGGACGCTATGACATCGATAGGGATTTCTAAACACTTAATAGGACAGACCGACATAATATTTGTTTTAATATAGGTGAATGAAATAATTTTGCCGAATATATTTTCTATATATATAAAGTAAAATTTTATAAATAAGATATATATTTTGTTGCTATATATTGGTTGTTAGGAGATGAAAAATAAATAAAATAGTTGAAATAAGATTGGAAATGAAATTGGGAATTTAGAACTTAAGTTCCGGGGATTTGAAACTTTATTTTGAATGATTTTGAAATGTAAATAATAATATTGTTAAAAGAACTATTTTCTGATATAAGTATTTCAATATAATTTGAAAGAAATGTTTAAAAAAAATTTTTTTGCAAAGAATAAGTTTTGTACTTCCCTCCCTGTCGCTGGAAAATAATTTCGGTGATGAGTGCACGCATCATCGACATTCATTTTCGGGTTTCGAAGTGGGAAGGCCACTGTAGTAGTTTTACTGCAGTTTTATTTTGAGAAAATATATCATTTTTAAATTGTTTCAAATATAATTGGATATATATAAGTTATAAGTATATATTTATCTGTTATTTTAAAATGATTTTGAATTTAACCCGGTATTTAATTCTTAAGTTTTCAATTTATTAATAGTTTCCGCTATTGTAGTGAAATGAAATGTAACCGATTAATAATTAGAGTCTTTAATTAAAATAAGGAATTTAATGCTAGGTAATGAATGAAATTAAAGGTAAATTTGAAATTGTAACTTATAAAACAAAGATGGAATTATTGAACCATTAAATTATTTAAAGAATTGAGAAAAAACGTATATAACTTTCAATTACATCTTAAAGGCATATATATAACTTACCAAAATATATAAAAGTTGAAAATGTTAATAAGAAAATGTAATGGATATTATACAAGTAATTAACTTGAGATAATGAAAATAATTAATGGAATTCTTTAATAAATAAGAATTGATGTGTAGGGTTATAAACTTTAGCATGATTGAAATGCTACTAATTTAATATAATAGAAAAGTACGTAATATAAATAAATGATTGCAAACCTTAGTAAATGAATTAATGAAATCCTTTACTTATAAGAATTGATGTTATAAGGTTAAAAATTTAAGTGTAATTAAAAAGGGATACATAATTAAATAAAATAGAAATGTAAGCATTAAATAAATGAATGAAATGGAGAAATGCATAAATGTAATACAATAAAAGAAACTTACATGACCTGAATTAATGAAAATGAATAATTGTAAGTAATAAGTGAAATTAAATGAAACAAACACTGAATAAATAAATGAAATTAAAAGTTTGTTAGAAATAAATGTAAATTAAAAAGATAAATCATTGCATAAATAGAAGGAAAATCAAATAACAAAGGTATGAAAGGAAATTAATAATAAGTAAAGTTGATGGTTGTTTGGATTTGTTGTTGTTTGGGTTATGGTTGTTTGGGGTAAGATACTTTAAATTTGGATTGGATGAATGAATAATCTATTTAGTTTTATCTAAGGCTGTTGAGTAAATGATGCGCCAGTAGTTTATTCTTCATTCCGTGCAATTTAAAAGTTTTGAACCCGAACAACTATTTGTGTTTGATATGTATGATTGATTGATTTGTGTTAATTTTATGTGATGATTGTATGCTGTGGTTGCAATGATTGATGTTTATATGAATTTGTTTGTTATTAATTGAAACAACGATTAAATATTACATTTTGTATAATTATTAACTCTTTTGGATTATATAAGTGAAATACAGACTATGGAAGCAATTGCTACTACTTTTGGTTTCATAAATAAGCGTAAATTGCCCGACAAATAGCTCCGTTTTCGGATTATGGTATAGAGCTATTATATTATTTTTCCCGAGTGGGGATATATATTATTTTGAAAAATATATGTTGTATATTGTATTATTGATATTATATTTTCTCCCGAGCCTCCCCATACAAAGGAGACTCTGCCAAAATTTTCCGAAAATTTTGGACATGGAAAAATTTGAAAATGTCTTACAAACTTTAATAATTTAAGTTTAAAAAAAATATAAATTTAAATGGGTATGAATTGGTATATTTTATTTTAAATTATTTTCTTTTGTAAACTTATTTGTTTTTAATATTTTAAGTAAGATATATTGATTTCTTATTTCTTCTTTTCCGTTTTTTTCCTTTTTGGGGGCGAAATTTTTTGAGTGGGGGAGAGAGTAACGACCCATAAATTTTCGATGTTTTAATTTTGTGGTTTTAATAATATTTTATGAGTTAACATTGAAATAAATAAAATATTGCAATTTTATAATGGAATAATAACTAAATTTAAACTGAGACAATGTTAATACAAGTTAAGTGTCAACAGTCTTAATGAAACTCCAATTCATTGTATCTAAACATGCTATGCTTGGTTATAAAACTAAATATAAGTAACAAATGTAAACATTTAGTTACTGTAAAAAATAGTAAGTTAACGGTAATTAAATAAGATTGGTATGGTGTAAGGAATTGTAATATGTGTGGTATTAATGGTTACACTGATTTATAGTGGGATGTGAAAGGTAATAAATTAATGTTGTTTTGATAATAAACATTTCTTAATGATTTTTAATTTCGTAACGGAAGAGTGAATGAGAATTTATGGAAAATATAAATTTATTTTTAAGTAAACAAGAGTATATATTGAACAAATTTATGATAATTGGATAATGCAGTGTTAATGGAAATTAATTAGTGTTATATATGGAATTTATGCCTGGGTGGGTGAGTAGTAAACTTATAAATGGAAGAAGTAAGTAGGTGACCATTTATTTAGGTTATTTATTCATTTAGTATGTTAAATAAAAACAATTTGGGGATCAGATCTCAATTAAGGGAAATTAAGTTGTACGTAATTTGAAATAAAAACTAATAAATATTACATTAATATGGGACGTAGTACAAAGGGTTGGGGATTGTCAAATTTGGTAAAAAGGGATTTGACTTAGGAAATTTTGTTAATTGAGTTGAAAATCTTAATTAATACGCGTAATTGACAAGATTCACATTTTTAAGTATAACCGTTGATACAAATCTAAGATGTATATATAAATATTAACGTAATGAAATATAAAACAATGTTAACTATGTTAGTTGAGTAATAATTGAGTCAATATGTAACAACCCGCATATTTATTGATTTTATATTTAAATATTTTATTTAAATATTTTATCGATACTCGGAATTTAGTCCGAAAAACTACTTTTTGCATACGGTCGAATTAGGACTCGAGACCACTTCCATTGAGTTCAAAACGCCGTTTGCGATCTTTTTGAGTATAAACTTTGATATGTTTGGAGTTAGAGGAATTTTGCCACCTTTTACTTAGGGCTTTGGTTTGGGCTATGCCCAATAACTCAACTTATGTATTCAATCCCAACCCTCTCCTCTTCATTTACTTCCTTTCTATTTTCCTAATACTCAAGCGTTTATAACAATGGAGAGTGGAATGGAAAATTGAAACTCAAGCCCTAGTATTCTTTTGCAAATCATGCTCTAGCTCCAAACTAATAGAAGAACCCATTGGTAAGCCTTCTCTTCATCTTCTCCAACTCCTTCTCTCTTGAATTTCAGAAATTCCTAAACCTAAATTTGGGAATGTTCTTCTTTTTGAGCATAGATTCAAGCTCGTTTGGGTTGTGTTGAAGAGTGGTTGATTCTCCCTTTGCTTTCAAGCTTCTTCTTCATTTGTTTGGGTTCAAAGGTGAGATTTTTATCTCACATCTTTGTCTATAATTATCTTCGATTATTAGGTATGAATTTCTAACACTTATTATTGTGCAATTTATTTTGGTTTGGATTGATTTGGTGTATATTCTAATTTTTGGTGTTTTGAAAAAATCTATGAAAATCCTTTTATGGATATTCGGGCATTGATATTTGAGGCGTATCGAAGAGCCTTTAAGGCTGGGTTGTCTCTTGGCGTTAATCCTTAGTCATTGTCGCTCGATCGATCGCTTCCGGTATCCATTTGGCCATTTTTGTCCTAGGTTCAGGGAATGCCCTGAACCCCAGTTTCAGACGTCTGAAACGTAGTATTCAGACGTCTGAATATTATTCTGGGAAGATTTCTATTTCCAGATTCAGACGTCTGAATATATCATTTCAGACGTTTGAATTGGTTCATTTGGAACCAGAAAGGAAATAGGCTAAAAAGTCCCTATTTCAAACGTCTGAAATCAAGGATTCAGACGTCTGAATTCTGTTTTGGAAAATATTTTTATTTTCCAGATTCAGACGTCTGAATCCTTGATTTCAGACGTCTGAATCTGCAGTCTTTTGCCTATTTGCCTATTTAGCTTGAATTTCCAACTTTAATCGATTCGTGTTGATTCCCTTTTTGTTGTTATCATTTATTATTGACTTTGATGACATTTTCTTCGTCATGTTTGGGAATATCCATTTCGATGGATTCCGTAATCGATTTCTTTGGATTTTATTCACGTCTTCGAATGTGAATTTTGATGATTGATTGTTTCTAAAATCATTTCTATGATTTGTCACTTTAAAAATATAAAGGTTTCAATACTAGTAGTAAATATCAAAACTCTTTCATCAAAATGATTTCAACACTATTTTATTACAAAGCTCGTTTCTTAAACCGTTTTGCAATCTACTAGTATATACAAACCTTTACCTCACTCGGACGAGAAATCTAATTAAACGACTTAGTAAAACAAGTGGTATGAAACGCCTGCGTTTGCTTTGTCGCTTAATTCTTGGACTTGTTCGATTGAATCTTTTGTGACAATTTTCTAGTGAAGATTTACAGTTTGTTCGTAAATATTTAAGTTAAGCAAGTGGTTATGGGACATGAAGCTAAACTTTTATATTTACTAACTTAGTGTAATTGACCCTTCTTGATGATCCTTGACGGTCATTTTTGTAATTTAGACTAGCAATTGTGCGATGTCTCTTTGTCTACGAGGGAGACTAGACCCCGTTTCTGTGTGATTTCGACTCACACATGTGGGGTAGCGCCCCATGGTCTTCGGGCAGTTCGTGTGTCAAAAATTAATGGCTAGCTACCGTGAGAAAGCGTCTCGTTCGTGTGATACATATGTTGGTGAGTTTTCATGCTCCCGTTCGTGTGATAGGCCTCCCCCTTTTTATGATTTCTGGATTTCGTGTGTTGAATTCTGGAATTTATGCTTCACCAATTTTAGTAATTTTCATTGATATGATTTATCAATTTTTGTGCTTTGGTGAATTCGTGTGTCATTGACTTGTTGTGAATACAAGTTTTGGGTATGAAACCCTTTTTGGATCTTTGTGAAGATTCTTGTGGTATTGAACGATCTTTTGTTGATCATCATTTGCATGCTTATAGTAGTATGCCATTATGGATATTATATGTTTATGCCATATCTTTTACTTTATATCATGTCATCTGATATTTATAGATAGACTGATCCGTTTATTATTTTCTTATAAATAATACTCGGGTCAGACCGAGATGTTATAGGTGCTTCTGTTTGACTTCTCTTCTGGGATTTGCTACTCTGACTTTTGGCTAACTATTTAGATTAGCAGTTTTTGTTGTACGCACTTGAGATATAGACTCACAGTTGTATTCTTTTGTATAGCACGTGTTGGTATTCTCTTGTATTATTGTGGATCTTTTTGACCACTACTCTGATATACACTTTCATGTGTTAGTTATATATATTCATATCTTCTTCCGCCTTTGTGATATGAATTATCTGTGACTGATTTATGTTATGTTTATTTCTATATTTGTTTCCGAAGATTATTATAGCCACTGTGAAGTAGCTTTGAATTTGTATCGGTGTGTCGGATTTTCTCCCGAAATCAAATGCGTTATACTATCCGACATAGCGGTGCTCGCACAAAGCAATTGCACGGATGGTCGCTCCTCAACAGCCTTATTCTCCGCACTAGTTGACAGCATTGCTCCGTAGTGTTCTTGGCTAGCGTGGGTATAGAGGTGGGGCGTCACAGCTTGGTATCAGAGCCAAACTTCGGAACAATGTGGAATAACTTAACAAGGATCATCGTCCTAAGTCCACCTTAGGAGTTATGTCTTAGGTTTAATTCGAGTCGTCGTGCCGATTCATCCTATGTCCTTTATGATTCCTTGTTTTATCTAGCAAGATTGCTTGATATTCATTAGTGAATAATCTTCTTCTTTCTCTTCTTTCTTTCTTAAGGAAGAGAAATGGTTAGACCTGGTCGTCCCAGAGCTGGAACATCTAGTGCTCCACCCGAAGATGGAGTTTTTATGACTACCCAGCAACTTCTTGACCTTGTCACGAATGCTCAAGCAGCTGGTTCTAATCCGGAACCTACTCATCCTAAATCTGGGTTTGCACTTTTGTACAATGATTACTCCAACCTAGGTGGGAATCCATTTAAAGGTTCTGAAACTATCATCGAGGTCCAGGCTTGGTTGAGGACCTACGATCGAATCTTCATTCGCATGAATCTCGTCGATCTTCACCGTGTTCAGGTGGCTTCCAGTATGCTCCAAGAGAGAGCATTGGACTGGTACGAACTTCTTATTTCTGAGATTAATGAAGCGGATCTCACCTGGGAGCAATTCCGGGAACGCTTCGAATTAAAATTCATGCCAGAAGCAGAGAAAGTGACATTGGCTCGACTTTTCATAGACCTTGTTCAAGGTGAAGCCTCCGTGACTGATTATGTTGCATCCTTCGAGTCACTTTCCAAATATGGGGTTGAATACATCTACACCCCATTGAAGAAGAACCAAAGATATGTCTATGGCTTAAACACAAATCTTAAGAAGTCATTACTTCTAAAATTAGAAGTTCCCTTCGACCAACTCATTGATATCGCTCTTCGTCTTGAAGAGGCGGATAGGGAAAGCGATGTTGAAGTGGTGGGTTCCAAACCAAACTTCAACAACAAGAAGAGGCCAAACAAATTCATAGGTCCTCATCCCAGTAAAAAGGGTAAACAGGCAACTCCAGTTGCGAAGACTTTTTCCTCTACCGAAAAGAAATGCTTTAACTGTGGTTCCAGAGACCATTTTGCGAACAAGTGTTCAAAGCCCCGTCGTTGTCGCTATTGTAAAAGCCCAGGCCATTTTATACATGTATGTCCCAAACTTCAAAATAGGAAGGAGGGAAAGTTAAATGTTGCTCAAGCCCTTGGCAACACATCTCGTGGTCAAGGTATGTTTCATTCTATCCTTGATGGTATTATTATATTTCATGATCAACCTATTCGAGTTCTCTTTGATACGGGTGCATCCCACTCTTTTATATCAAAGGAACTTGTCGATACCTTTTCTTTAAGTGTTGTTGCTTTAATGACTTCTTTAAGAATTGTGAATCCGGTTGGTGGATCCGCAACTCTTAGTTTGCTTTGTAAAGATGTGGAGATTATTTTATGCGATTTTTCCTTCCTAGCCGATTTGCATGTCATGGTTTATTTAGGCTTTGGAATGATTTTGGGAATGGATTGGCTTAACCGTTATGAAGCTAACATCCTATGTCCCGAGCGGACTATTTATCTCCGACACCCGCAATTTGTAAAGCAGATTTCTATTATTCTTTAAGATTCGGATTCTTCTTTGACTGCATCTTTATATTCTATAAATCCTCGTGATGACGATAATGATGATGAGGAAGATGTCATTGCTCTTATTCACGTTGTTCGTGAATTTTCCGACATATTTGAGCCCGTTTTAGGATTGCCACCTAAGCGAGCAATTGAGTTCAAAATTAATCTTATCCTTGGAGCTCAACCTATTACTTGTCCTCTTTATCGCATGTCTAATAAGGAGAATGAGGAGATGCGCAAACAATTATCTGAATTGGTGACGAAGCAATTTATTCGCTCTAGTTCCTCGCCTTGGGGAGCTTCGGCTATTTTCGTGAAGAAATCCGATGGTACACCTAGACTTTGCATTGGCTATCGCAAGCTTAATGATCTTACTATCAAAAATAAATATCCTTTACCTCGAATTGATGATCTATTTGACCAACTTAGCGGTGCTAGAGTCTTTTCACAATTGGACTTGGCTACCGGTTTTCATCAGCTTCGTATTGCTGAGGATAGCATTCCTTTGACATCGTTCCGTACCCGTTATGGATCTTATGAATGGCTTGTTATTCCGTTTGGTTTAACGAATGCTCCGGCTTATTTCGTTGACCTTATGAATCGAGTTTTCAAAGATTTTCTCGATCGATTTGTTCTCATCTTCATTGATGATATTCTTGTGTATTCAAAAACCGAGGAGGAACATGAAAAGCATCTTCAGATTGTGTTGGAAACTCTTAGGAGTAATCATTTAAAAGCAAAATTTTCTAAATGCCATTTTTGGCAATCTCGTGTGAAGTTTCTCAGTCATATTATTTCCGAATCCGGAATTTCCGTGGATCCTTCAAAGATTGAAGCGATTCAAGATTGGAAAAGACCTGAGAGTGTGACTGAAATCCGTAGCTTTCTCAGATTGGCGGGCTATTACCGTCGTTTTATTAAAGATTTTCTAAAATTGTCGTGCCTCTCACTAGCTTAACAAAGAAAGGTGTTAAATACGTTTTCTCGGACAAATGTGTATCTTCTTTCCAAAAATTAAAGGAACTCCTTTCCGATGCTCCTATTCTTGTGATTCCCGATGGAAACCAAGATTTTATTGTTTATATCGATGCTATTCGCATTGGTTTGAGTGCCGTTCTTATGCAAAAAGAACGTGTTATTGCTTATGCTTATAGGCAATTGAAGCCGACCGAGACTAGATATGCCACAGATGATTTAGAACTCGCGGCTATTGTTTTCGCTCTTTGGATTTGGCGCCATTATCTTTTAGGAGAGAAATTTGTTCTTTATACCGATCATAAGTCTTTGAGGTATTTATTTTCTCAAAAGGAACTTAATTTGCGTCAACAACGTTGGCTCGAGTTCCTTGCTCCTTATGATCTTGATATTCTTTATGCCCCCGGTAAGGGTAATCGTGTCGCCGATGCTCTTAGCCGTAAGACCCAAGCAGTTGTTTCTATGATGATATCTAAATGGAACGATCTCGAGATCTTATCCACTTGTGAGATTCGAGACCGCATATCCAATTTATGCTCCTCATTTATTTTATGTAGCCTTGAGGCTCATCCTTCACTTTTAGACCGCATTCTTGAAGCTCAAAGGCTAGATCTCGACTTTGTTCTTCTTGGCCAAAATTTTAAGGATAGAATTGATATTGAAGGTTTGAAAGACTTTGATATTGATTCTCGTGGTGGCATTCGGAAATTTGGTAGACTTATCGTGCCAAATATTAGTGATCCTCGAAAAGATATTTTAGAGGATTCCCATCGTTCTAAATTTACCATTCATCCAGGTGGTAGTAAAATGTACGCGGATATGACGCGACTTTATTATTGGGAGGGAATGAAACTTGACATCGCTAACTTCGTTAAGAGTTGCATGACTTGCCAACTCGTTAAGGCCGAACATCAAAGGCCCGGTGGGTTATTGCAACCTTTAGAAATTCCAATTTGGAAGTGGGACCAAATTTCCATGGATTTTATTGATGGCCTTCCCCGTTCTCGTTCGGGTCATGATAGCTTATGGGTGATTGTTGATAGACTTTCTAAATCTGCCCATTTTATTCCCGTTCGGTCTAACCAAACCGTTCCTCTTTTGGCCAAACTTTTTATCAAAGAAATTGTTAAATTGCATGGAGTTCCTACTACTATTGTCAGCGATCGTGATCCATTGTTTACTAGTGGATTCTGGATGAGTCTTCAAAAAGCTTTAGGAACGAAGCTTAATTTTAGCGCCACTTAATACCTCCAGTCCGATGGACAAACCGAGTGTGTGAATCAAACTCTTGAAGATCTTCTTCGTGCTTGTGTGCTTGATTTCGGTGGAAGCTGGGAAGATCATATTCCTCTTGTTGAATTTTCCTATAATAATAGCTTCCAATCTAGTATTGGTATGGCACCTTTCGAGGCCCTCTATGGAAGGCCATGCCGATCTCCTTCTTGTTGGCTTGAGGCCGGTGAGAAGCTGGATTTAGGTCCAAACTTTATTCGTGATTCCACATAAAAGATTGAACTTATTCGACATAGGATGAAAGAAGCCCAGAGTAGACAAAAATCATATGCCGATAATCTAAGAAGGAGATTAGAATTTTCTGTTGGAGATCTTGTTTTTATTCGTGTTTCACCTATGAAAGGTGTTGTACGTTTCAGTCGGTCGGGAAAGTTAGCACCTCGATATATTGGGCCATTTCCTATCACTGAACGTATTGGTTCCATGGCTTATCGCCTTTCATTACCGGCTCAGTTTTCTGCCATGCATGACGTGTTTCATGTTTCTCAATTACGGAAATGTCTTTGAGATCCAATTCTATTCCTGAGCCCGGTGTTGTGGAAGAGATTGAAGTTTCGCCTAATTTAACTTATGAGCAGCATCCTATTCGAATTATTGCTTCGGAGGTCAAACGCCTTCGAAATAAAGATGTCCCGCTTGTGAAAGTTCAATGGTCTTCAAATCCTAAGGATTGTTCATGGGAATCTAGAGAGTTCATCGAGCGAACACATCCGAACTTACTTTCCCGCGCTCTTTAAGGTGAACCTTTAATTGCAGATTTCTTTTGTGTTGAATATGCTCTCGTGGTTGCTACTATATATCTTCTTCTTAAATATTGCGAGGACGCAATTTTTTTGAGGAGAGGAGTCTGCAACAACCCGCATATTTATCGATTTTATATTTAAATATTTTATTTAAATATTTATCGATACTCGGAATTTAGTTCGAAAAGCTACTTTTTGCATACGGTCGAATTAGGACTCGGGACCACTTCCATTGAGTTCGAAACGCCGTTTGCGATCTTTTTGAGTATAAACTTAGATATGTTTGGAGTTAGAGGAATTTTGCCACTTTTTACTTAGGGCTTTGGTTTGGGCTGTGCCCAATAACTCCACTTATGTATTCAGTCCCAACCCTCTCCTCTTCATTTACTTCCTTTCTATTTTCCTAATACTCAAGCTTTTATAACAATGGAGAGTGGAGTGGAAAATTGAAACTCAAGCCCTAGTATTCTTTTGCAAATCATGCTCTAGCTCCAAACTAATAGAAGAACCCATTGGTAAGCCTTCTCTTCATCTTCTCCAACTCCTTCTCTCTTGAATTTCAGAAATTCCTAAACCTAAATTTGGGAATGTTCTTCTTTTTGAGCATATATTCAAGCTCGTTTGGGTTGTGTTGAAGAGTGGTTGATTCTCCCTTTGCTTTCAAGCTTCTTCTTCATTTTTTTGGGTTCAAAGGTGAGATTTTTATCTCACATCTTTGTCTATAATTATCTTCAATTGTTAGGTATGAATTCCTAACACTTATTCTTGTGCAATTGATTTTGGTTTGGACTGATTTGGTGTATATTCCAATTTTTGGTGTTTTGAAATCAAAATCTTTTAAAATCCTTTTATGGATATTTGGACATTGATATTTGAGGCATATCGAAGAGCCGTTAAGGCTGGGTTGTCGCTTGGCGTAAATCCTTAGTCGTTGTCGCTCGATCGATCGCTTCCGGTATCCATTTGGCCATTTTTGGCCTAGGTTCAGGGAATGCCCTGAACCCCAGTTTCAGACGTCTGAAACGTAGTATTCAGACGTCTGAATATTATTCTGGGAAGATTTCTATTTCCAGATCCAGACGTCTGAATATATCATTTCAAACGTCTGAATTGGTTCGTTTGGAACCAGAAAGGAAATAGGATAAAAAGTGCCTATTTGAGACGTCTGAATTCAAGGATTCAGACGTCTGAATTCTGTTTTGGAAAATATTTTTATTTTCCAGATTCAGACGTCTGAATCCTTGATTTCAGACGTCTGAATCTGCAGTCTTTTGCCTATTTGCCTATTTAGGTTGAATTTCCAACTTTAATCGATTCGTGTTGATTCCCTTTTTGTTGTTATCATTTATTATTGACTTTGATGACATTTTCTTCGTCATTTTTGGGAATATCCATTTCGATGGATTCCGTTATCGATTTCTTTGGATTTTATTCACGTCTTCGAATGTGAATTTTGATGATTGATTGTTTCTACAATCATTTCTATGATTTGTCACTTTAAAAATATAAAGTTTTCAATACTAGTAGTAAATATCAAAACTCTTTCATCAAAATGATTTCAACACTATTTTATTACAAAGCTCGTTTCTTAAACCGTTTTCCAATCTACTAGTATATACAAACCTTTACCTCACTCGGATGAGAAATCTAATTAAACGACTTAGTAAAACAAGTGGTATGAAACGCCTGCGTTTGCTTCGTCGCTTAATTCTTGGACTTGTTCGATTGAATCTTTTGTGACAATTTTCTAGTGAAGATTTACAGTTTGTTCGTAAATATTTAAGTTAAGAAAGTGGTTATGGGACATGAAGCTAAACTTTTATATTTACTAACTTAGTGTAATTGACACTTCTTGATGATCCTTGACGGTCATTTTTGTGATTTAGCCTAGCAATTGTGCGATGTCTCTTTGTCTGCGAGGGAGACTAGACAACGTTTCTATGTGATTTCGACCCACACATGTGGGGTAGCGCCCCATGGTCTTCGGGCCATTCGTCTGTCAAAAATTAATGGCTAGCTACCATGAGATAGCGTCTCGTTCGTGTGATACATATGTTGGTGAGTATTCATGCTCCCGTTGGTGTGATAGGCCTCCCCCTTTTTATGATTTCTCGATTTCGTGTGTTGAATTATGGAATTTATGCTTCACCAATTTTAGTAATTTTCATTGATATGATTTATCAATTTTTGTGCATTGGTGAATTCGTGTGTCATTGACTTGTTGTGAATACAAGTTTTGGGTATGAAACCCTTTTTGGATCTTTGTGAAGATTCTTGTGGTATTGAACGATCTTTTGTTGATCATCATTTGCATGCTTATAGTAGTATGCCATTATGGATATTATATGTTTATGCCATATCTTTTACTTTATATCATGTCATCTGATATTTATAGATAGACTGATCCGTTTATTATTTTCTTATAAATAATACTCGGGTCAGACCGAGATGTTACATGTGCTTCTGTTTGACTTCTGTTCAGGGATTTGCAACTCTGACTTTTGGCTAACTATTTAGATTAGCAGTTTTTGTTGTATACACTTGAGATATAGACTCATAGTTATATTCTTTTGTATAGCACGTGTTGCTATTCTTTTGTATTATTGTGGATCTTTTTGACCACTACTCTGATATACACTTTCATGTGTTAGTTATATATATTCATATCTTCTTTCGCCTTTGTGATATGAATTATTTGTGACTGATTTATGTTATGTTTATTTCTATATTTGTTTCCGAAGATTATTGTAGCCACTATGAAGTAGCTTTGAATTTGTATCGGTGTGTCGGATTTCCTCCCGAAATCAAATGCGTTATACTATCCGACATAGAGGTGCTCGCACAAAGCAATTGCACGGATGGTCGCTCCTCAACGGCCTTATTCTCCACGCTAGTTGACAGCATTGCTCCGTAGTGTTCTTGGCTAGCGGGGGTACAGAGGTGGGGCGTCACAGCTTGGTATCAGAGCCAAACTTCGGAACAATGTGGAATAACTTAAGAAGGATCATCGTCCTAAGTCCACCTTAGGAGTTATGTCTTAGGATTAATTCGAGTCGTCGTACCGATTCATCCTATATTCTTTATGATTCCTTGTTTTATCTAGCAAGTTTGCTTGATATTCATTACTGAATAATCTTCTTCTTTCTCTTCTTTCTTTCTTAAGGAAGAGAAATGGTTAGACCTGGTCGTCCCAGAGCTGGACCATCTAGTGCTCCACCCGAAGATGGAGTTTTTATGACTACCCAGCGACTTCTTAACCTTGTCACGAATGCTCAAGCAGCTGGTTCTAATCCGGAACCTACTCACCCTAAATCAGGGTTTGCACGTTTGTGCAATGATTACTCCAACCTGGGTGGGAAGCCATTTAAAGGTTCTGAAACTATCATCGAGGTCCAGGCTTGGTTGAGGGCCTGCGATCGAATCTTCATTCGCACGAATCTCGTCGATCTTCACCGTGTTCAGGTGGCTTCCAGTATGCTCCAAGAGAGTGCATTGGACTGGTACGAACTTCTTATTTCCGAGATTAATGAAGCGGATCTCACCTGGGAGCAATTCCGGGAACGCTTCGAATTAAAATTCGTGCCAGAAGCAGAGAAAGTAACATTGGCTCGACATTTCATAGACCTTGTTCAAGGTGAAGCCTCCGTGACTGATTATGTTGCATCCTTCGAGTCACTTTCCAAATATAGGGTTGAATACATCAACACCCCATTGAAGAAGAACCAAAGATTTGTCTATGGCGTAAACAAAAATCTCAAGAAGTCATTACTTCTAAAATTAGAAGTTCCCTTCGACCAACTCATTGATATCGCTCTTCGTCTTGAAGAGGCGGATAAGGAAAGTGATGTTGAAGTGGTGGGTTCCAAACCAAACTTCAACAACAAGAAGAGGCCAAACAAATTCAAAGGTCTTTATCCCAGTAAAAAGGGTAAACAGGCAACTCCTGCTGCGAAGACTTTTTCCTCTACTGAAGGGAAATGCTTTAACTGTGGTTCTAGAGACCATTTTGCGAACAAGTGTTCAAAGCCCCGGCGTTGTCGCTATTGTAAAAGCCCGGACCATTTTATGCATGTTTGTCCCAAACTTCAAAATAGGAAGGAGGGAAAGTTAAATGTTGCTCAAGCCCTTGGCAACACATCTCGTGGTCAAGGTATGTCTCATTCTATCCTTGATGGTATTATTATATTTCGTGATGAACCTATTCGAGTTCTCTTTGATACAGGTGCATCCCACTCTTTTATATCAAAGGAACTTGTCGATACCTTTTCTTTAAGTGTTGTTGCTTTAATGACTTCTTTAAGAATTGTGAATCCGGTTGGTGGATCCGCAACTCTTAGTTTGCTTTGTAAAGACGTGGAGATTATTTTATGAGATTTTTCCTTCCTAGCCGATTTGCATGTCATGCGTTATTTAGGCTTTGGAATGATTTTGAGAATGGATTGGCTTAACCGTTATGAAGCTCACATCCTATGTCCCGAGCGGACTGTTTATCTCCGACACCCGCAATCTGTAAAACAGATTTCTATTATTCTTAAAGATTCGGATTCTTCTTTGACTGCATCTTTATATTCTTTAAATCCTCGTGATGATGGTAATGATGATGAGGAAGATGTCATTGCTCTTATTCACGTTGTTCGTGAATTTTCCGACATATTTGAGCCCGTTTTAAGATTGCAACCAAAGCGAGCAATTGAGTTCAAAATTAATCTTATCCTTGGAGCTCAACCTATTACTCGTCCTCTTTATCGCATGTCTAATAAGGAGAATGAGGAGATGCACAAACAATTATCTAAATTGGTGATGAAGCAATTTATTCGCTCTAGTTCCTCGCCTTGGGGAGCTTCGGCTATTTTCGTGAAGAAATCCGATGGTACACCTAGACTTTGCATTGGCTATCGCAAGCTTAATGGTCTTACTATCAAAAATAAATATCCTTTACCTCGGATTGATGATCTATTTGACCAACTTAGCGGTGCTAGAGTCTTTTCACAATTGGACTTGGCTACCGGTTTTCATCAGCTTCGTATTGCTGAGGATAACATTCCTTTGACATCGTTCCGTACCCGTTATGGATCTTATGAATGGCTTGTTATGCCATTTGGTTTAATGAATGCTCCAGCTTATTTCGTTGACCTTATGAATCGAGTTTTCAAAGATTTTCTCGATCGATTTGTTCCCATCTTCATTGATGATATTCTTGTGTATTCAAAAACCGATGAGGAACATGAAAAGCATCTTCGGATTGTGTTGGAAACTCTTAGGAGTAATCATTTAAAAGCAAAATTTTCTAAATGCCATTTTTGGCAATCTCGTGTGAAGTTTCTCGGTCATATTATTTCCGAATCCGGAATTTCCGTGGATCCTTCAAAGATTGAAGCGATTCAAGATTGGAGAAGACCTGAGAGTGTGACTGAAATCCGTAGCTTTCTCAGATTGGCGGGCTATTACCGTCGTTTTATTAAATACTTTTCTAAAATTGTCATGCCACTCACTAGCTTAACAAAGAAAGGTGTTAAATACGTTTAGTCGGACAAATGTGAAGCTTCTTTCCAGAAATTAAAGGAACTCCTTTCCGATGCTCCTATTCTTGTGATTCCCGATGGAAACCAAGATTTTATTGTTTATACCGATGCTAGTCGCATTGGTTTGGGTGCCGTTCTTATGCAAAAAGAACGTGTTATTGCTTATGCTTCTAGGCAATTGAAGCCGGCCGAGACTAGATAAGCCACACATGATTTAGAACTCGCGCTATTGTTTTCGCTCTTCGGATTTGGCGTCATTATCTTTTAGGAGAGAAATTTGTTCTTTATACCGATCATAAGTCTTTGAGGTATTTATTTTCTCAAAAGGAACTTAATTTGCGTCAACAACGTTAACTCGAGTTCCTTGCTCCTTATGATCTTGATATTCCTTATGCCCCCGGTAAGGGTAATCGTGTCGCCGATGCTCTTAGCCGTAAGCAACAAGCAGTTGTTTCTATGATGATATCTGAATGGAACGATCTCGAGATCTTATCCACTTGTGAGATTCGAGACCGCGTATCCGATTTATGCGCATCATTTGTTTTATGTAGCCTTGAGACTCATCCTTCTCTTTTAGATCGCATTCTTGAAGCTCAAAGGATAGATCCCGACTTGGTTCTTCTTGGCCAAAATTTTAAGGATAGAATTGATATTGAAGGTTTGAAAGACTTTGATATTGATTCTCGTGGCAGCATTCGGAAATTTGGTAGACTTATCGTGCCAAATATTAGTGATCTTCGAAAAGATATTTTAGAGGATTCCCATCGTTCTAAATTTACCATTCATCCTGGTGGTAGTAAAATGTACGCGGATATGAGGTGACTTTATTATTGGGAGGGAATGAAACTTGACATCGCTAACTTCGTTAAGTGTTGCATGACTTGCCAACTCGTTAAGGCCAAACATCAAAGGCCCGGTGGGTTATTGCAACCTTTAGAAATTCCAATTTGGAAGTGGGACCAAATTTCCATGGATTTTATTGATGGCCTTCCCCGTTCTCGTTCGGGTCATGATAGCTTATGGGTGATTGTTGATAGACTTACTAAATCTGCCCATTTTATTCCCGTTCGGTCTAACCGAACCGTTCCTCTTTTGGCCAAACTTTTTATCAAAGAAATTGTTAAATTGCATGGAGTTCCTACTTCTATTGTCAGCGATCGTGATCCATTGTTTACTAGTGGATTCTGGAAGAGTCTTCAAAAAGCTTTAGGAATGAAGCTTAATTTTAGCACCGCTTAATACCCCCAGTCCGATGGACAAACCGAGCCTGTGAATCAAACTCTTGAAGATCTTCTTCGTGCTTGTGTGCTTGATTTCGGTGGAAGCTGGGAAGATCATATTCCTCTTGTTGAATTTTCCTATAATAATGGCTTCCAATCTAGTATTGGTATGGCACATTTCGAGGCACTCTATGGAAGGCCATGCCGATCTCCTTCTTGTTGGCTTGAGGCTGGTGAGAAGCTAGTTTTAGGTCCAAACTTTATTCGTGATTCCACAGAAAAATTGAACTTATTCGACATAGGATGAAAGAAGCCCAGAGTAGACAAAAATCATATGCCGATAATCGAAGAAGGAGAATAGAATTTTCTGTTGGAGATCTTGTTTTTATTCGTGTTTCACCTATGAAAGGTGTTGTACGTTTCAGTCGGTCGGGAAAGTTAGCACCTCGATATATTGGACCATTTCCTGTCACTGAACGTATTGGTTCCATGGCTTATCGCCTTTCATTACAGGCTCAGTTTTCTGCCATGCATGACGTGTTTCACGTTTCTCAATTACGGAAATGTCTTCGAGAATCCGATTCTATTCTTGAGCCCGGTGTTGTGGAAGAGATTGAAGTTTCGCCTAATTTAACTTATGAGCAGCATCCTATTCGAATTATTGCTTCGGAGGTCAAACGCCTTCGAAATAAAGATGTCTCGCTTGTGAAAGTTCAATGGTCTTCAAATCCTAAGGATTGTTCTTGGGAATCTAGAGAGTTCATCGAGCGAACACATCCAACTTACTTTCCCGCGCTCTTTAAGGTGAACCTTTTATTTCAGATTTCTTTTGTGTTGAATATGCTCTCGTGGTTGTTACTATATATCTTCTTCTTAAATAATGCGAGGACGCAATTTTTTTAAGGAGGGGAGTCTGTAACAAACAGCATATTTATCAATTTTATATTCGAATATTTTATTTAAATATTTTATCGATACTCGGAATTTAGTCCGAAAAGCTACTTTTTGCGTATGGTCGAATTAGGACTCGGGACCACTTCCATTGAGTTCAAAACGCCGTTTGCGATCTTTTTGATTATAAACTTTGATATGTTTGGAGTTAAAGGAATTTTTCCGCTTTTTACTTAGGGATTTGGTTTGGGCTGTGCCCAATAACTCCACTTATGCATTCAGTCCCAACCCTCTCCTCTTCATTTACTTCCTTCCTATTTTCCTAATACTCAAGCTTTTATAACAATGGAGAGTGGAATGGAAAATTGAAACTCAAGCCCTAATATTATTTTGCAAATCATGCTCTAGCTCCAAACTAATAGAAACCCATTGGTAAGCCTTCTCTTCATCTTCTCCAACTCCTTCTCTCTTGAATTTCAGAAATTCCTAAACCTAAATTTGGGAATGTTCTTCTTTTTGAGCATAGATTAAAGCTCGTTTGGGTTGTGTTGAAGAGTGGTTGATTCTCCCTTTGCATTCAAGCTTCTTCTTCATTTGTTTGGGTTCAAAGGTGAGATTTTTATCTCACATCTTTGTCTATAATTATCTTCGATTGTTAGGTATGAATTCCTAACACTTATTCTGGTGCAATTGATTTTGGTTTGGATTGATTTGGTGTATATTCCAATTTTTGGTGTTTTGAAATCAAAATCTATGAAAATCCTTTTATAGATATTCGGACATTGATATTTGAGGCGTATCGAAGAGCCGTTAAGGCTGAGTTGTCGCTTGGCGTAAATCCTTATTCGTTGTCGCTCGATCGATCGCTTCCGGTAACCATTTGGCCATTTTTGGCCTATGTTCAAGGAATACCCTGAACCCCAGTTTCAGACGTCTGAAACGTAGTATTCAGACGTCTGAATATTATTCTGGGAAGATTTCTATTTCTAGATTCAGACGTCTGAATATATCATTTCAGACGTCTGAATTGGCTCGTTTGGAACCAGAAAGGAAATAGGCAAAAAAGTGCCTATTTCAGACGTCTGAATTCTGTTTTGGAAAATATTTTTATTTTCCAGATTCAGACGTCAGAATCCTCGATTTCAGAGGTCTGAATCTGCAGTCTTTTGCCTATTTAGCTTGAATTTCCAACTTTAATCGATTCGTGTTGATTCCCTTTTTGTTGTTATCATTTATTATTGACTTTGATGACATTTTCTTCGTCATTTTTGGGAATATCCATTTCGATGGATTCCGTAATCGATTTCTTTGGATTTTATTCACGTCTTCGAATGTGAATTTTGATGATTGATTGTTTCTAAAATAATTTCTATGATTTGTCACTTTAAAAATATAAAGGTTTCAATACTAGTAGTAAATATCAAAACTCTTTCATCAAAATGATTTCAACACTATTTTATTACAAAGCTCGTTTCTTAAACCGTTTTCCAATCTACTAGTATATACAATCCTTTACCTCACTCGGATGAGAAATCTAATTAAACAACTTAGTAAAACAAGTGGTATGAAACGCTTGCGTTTGCTTCGTCGCTTAATTCTTGGACTTGTTCGATTGAATCTTTTGTGACAATTTTCTAGTGAAGATTAACAGTTTGTTCGTAAATATTTAAGTTAAGCAAGTGGTTATGGGACATGAAGCTAAACTTTTATATTTACTAACTTAGTGTAATTGACACTTCTTGATGATCCTTGACGGTCATTTTTGTGATTTAGACTAGCAATTGTGCGATGTCTCTTTGTCTACGAGGGAGACTAGACCCCGTTTCTGTGTGATTTCGACTCACACATGTGGGGTAGCACCCCATGGTCTTCGGGCCGTTCGTGTGTCAAAAATTAATGGCTAGCTACCATGAGATAGCGTCTCGTTCGTGTGATACATATGTTGGTAAGTTTTCATGCTCCCGTTCGTGTGATAGGCCTCCCCCTTTTTATGATTTCTGGATTTCGTGTGTTGAATTCTGGAATTTATTCTTCACCAATTTTAGTGATTTTCATTGATATGATTTATCAATTTTTGTTCATTGGTGAATTCGTGTGTCATTGACTTGTTGTGAATACAAGTTTTGGGTATGAAACCCTTTTTGGATCTTTGTGAAGATTCTTATGGTATTGAACGATCTTTTGTTGATCATCATTTGCATGCTTATAGTAGTATGCCATTATGGATATTATATGTTTATGCCATATCTTTTACTTTATATCATGTCATCTGATATTTATAGATAGACTGATCCGTTTATTATTTTCTTATAAATAATACTCGGGTCAGACCGAGATGTTATAGGTGCTTCTGTTTGACTTCTCTTCTGGGATTTGCTGCTCTAACTTTTGGCTAACTATTTAGATTAGCAGTTTTTGTTGTATACACTTGAGATATAGACTCACAGTTGTATTCTTTTGTATAGCACATGTTGCTATTCTTTTGTATTATTGTGGATCTTTTTGACCACTACTCTGATATACACTTTCATGTGTTAGTTATATATATTCATATCTTCTTCCGCCTTTGTGATATGAATTATCTGTGACTGATTTATGTTATGTTTATTTCTATATTTGTTTCCGAAGATTATTATAGCCACTGTGAAGTAGCTTTGAATTTGTATCGGTGTGTCGGATTTCCTCCCGAAATCAAATGCGTTATACTATCCGACATAGCGGTGTTCGCACAAAGCAATTGCACGGATGGTTGCTCCTCAACGGCCTTATTCTCCGCGCTTGTTGACAGCATTGCTCCGTAGTTTTCTTGGCTAGCGTGGGTATAGAGGTGGGGCGTCACACAATATTAAGTTGTAATCGAATAAAATCAAATTTATTGGAATTAATTTGCAATTAATTGGATTAATTGCAGTTGACATTTGAACACTGTATTTACTGGAATAATTGACACTAAAATTATATGTGAATTTGCTTTTAGCTATATTAAGTATCTAAGAGATTAAAAATAACAAAAATCTACTAGTTTATAATTTGTGCAGTTATGGTAGATGTGATTGGTCATTTGAAATGATTAATTCTATAAGATGTAACAAATGTTAATTTTAGTTATAAAATGAATTTTATTTATTTATTTGAAATATAAAATTCAATAAGACTCGAATAACAAGGGTAAGATTTTAAAAAAGTGGAATTTAATATTAAAATACTACGTTAATGAAAATTACGAAGGAAATTTGAGAATATTAATGCAATAGATATAAACCAATGTAAATTGCATCTTTTGATAATAATAGACTGAATAATAGAATGAAAGGAAATTAAATGAAATTTGGAAAATTTAATTTACAATTTCTAAATTCAATGAATTTGAGATAAACACTGAAATTTGTTAAATTTATCAACTTTAAATTGACTTTTAATTTGGTTAAAATATTGTAATTTGATTGAGAAATATAAAGTGAAAAATCTGTCAATTTTAAGATTGAAATTTAAAAATTGAATTATTTTTAATTATTAATTTATTTAATTAATAGAAAAATAGCCATTTTGGCCACTGACTCGGATTTCGACGAAACCAGTTTCATCGGATCCGTAACGGTGAATTATAATAGTGTTCAAATTACGTAGCAATCAGACTTGTCGTTTGATCGTACAGACTTGAAACGCCTTGAAATTTATGCAATTTAAATCAATTGAAATCAATTTGGAAATTTTGAATTTAGCATAACTTCTTCATATGATGGAATTTGGACGTGAAACTTTTTCCATCACGTTTAAAATATTTTTAAACATATATTTTGATATATGGGTTGACCCTTTTCCGTTCCGGAATCGAAACGGGCTTTTCGGGTCAATTATCGTTCAAAACCCAAATTCAACCTAGCCCATTCTTTCTATTCTATTTGCCTATATATATGTGGTTATAAACCCTAGGTCATTACTTATTCCTTATTCTGAACGTATGCTCTACCTCATTCCACTACAAACCCTAATCTTCCCAATCCAATTACAATTTCAAAAAAAATAAAAAATAATTTGCGGATCTGCAGCAACTTCTGGTCATGCTTCGAGTTTTAGAGGCAAAAATACTGCATCTACTTCGGGTTAGAAAGAAAGTTACTCGGGTCGCTCTGGGTTGTTTTGGCAAAAACTCTAAGCAAGCACCAGGGAATTGAGGCGGTGGACCGAAGTTGGACCCGAAGTCGACTCAGCACCAGAATTTACCAATCTTCTAATTTTCCTAACTTTTTCATACGAGATCGGATTCATACGCGGTTTGTTTTGCTGGGATCGTATTAGAATTACGGACGTTTTGGCACTGTTTTGGATGGATTTGGAGACTGTTGAAATTTTGGGTTTAAATTGGATTTAAATTCAATTTAAATTCAAAAGGTGAGTGTTTTAACCCACTCACAACTTCTAAGATTTCTTATGTTGGTTAAATTGATTTATGATGTGTTTAAAATTTTATTTGTAGCTGTTTGGCATATATTTCATCATTTTCTCAGTTAAATTGCATTCATTTAATTTACGCGTTATTTAATTCATTATTGCATTTAAAACTGCCAGTTAATTGTTAATTAATCTATTCACTGCATTAAAACTGTCAGTTAAAATTTTAGTAAAAATTATTGTTGCATATAACATGCTAGTTAAATTTATTTATTATTGCATATAAAATACAGTTAAACAGTTATTTAATTCATTATTGGAAAATTAACTGTCAGTAATTAATTATTATTTATTGATGTGATTGTTTGAATTGGATGATAAATTGATGAATGTTTGATCATTGATATGATGGACGAATGGATGCTGTATTTATATTGTATAAACTGCAAGTTATTATGCATTTTCATTTCATTCGGGATTGCGGTTTGAAATGATATACAATCGCATTTTTATTTTTAAACTATGGATTGAAATGATAAATATCCGTATCACTTGACCATAGAATAGAAAATTATATACAGGCACCGCAGTATATATATAAAATTATTTTAGAAATGATTTTCTATGGTTTGGATAGGATACGGTTTAATAAATATTAAATTTTGATATTTTATAAATATTATTTTATATATAGATATATAGTTAAATTTTTGAATTTAAGCTATGTATAAATCTGTTAAATAAAAATGAATAAGTTGAATAATGGAGTTTGATAATTTATATTATATGATTTAGTACAGGTTTAAGATATTGTATATATATATAGGGTTTAAATGATTCAAATCAATTAAGATTGGAAGATAAATCGGAAATTTATTTGGAATTGAGCTTGTTTTAAAATTTAACTCCATAAGTTGATGTAAACTTATTAAGATTGAAAATTTAAAGGTATGATATTTATAACTAGATTTTTATTCAAGATAAATCAAATGAATATTTTTAGTATAAATAAATTGAAGGAAATATTTAGTTGTTAGTAATTTGAGTTTTATTTAAAATGATTATGGATTTATTATGTAAATATTTTAGACTAAATTATAGAATAATGAATGGTTGAATAGAAAATTTCCAACCTTAGTTTTGAAATTGTTAAATACTCAAAGTTTGAAATATATCAGAATCGAAGTGTTTTATTGAAACTCAAAGAGAATCTGGATTTATGGGTTTAGACTTAATTTAAAGTGAATAAATGGTAAAGGCGTGGAAATTATTTAATTTATAAAGTAATTTAAAATCAACTATTTTACATACTATTGAATATCCAAACCATTCAAGTTTTAGAGGTTATGGTTTTAAACTATGAATTTCGAATTATTATGTTTTGAAACTTATAATTCAAATGTTTGTACTCCAGATATTATAAATTTTAAAGCAGTATGATTTTGGAAAAGAAATATATTTGAAATAAAAATGATATTATTGATTTTGGTTTTATAAAATAATATCAAAATGAGTTGTTTTGGAAATGGAATGATATCGTATTTATGGGTTTGAAATGGATAATTATATTCTGGTTTTAATGCATAAACTATTTTTAAAGACCGCGGTATTATAATAACGTTTGGTTGTTGAAGAGACCGGGATCGGAAGTTGTCATACTCTCTGCCAACTCCAAAAACCACTTTAACAACCGTGTACGCGGTGGAGATTCCAGAATGAAGTAGGATGGCGGCGGCGTTTCCTTTGAGGTAAATACGTGGACCCAACTCCCATGAGTTAGCATAAGGTGGCTAAAACAGGAGCGTTCGACGGGTTAATAAAGTAGCACCTTTGATCGGACACTTCCCTTCGATATTATACTCTGACTTTGTATTGATTCGGTGCCACCTTCACTTTTGATTTCTTTGATTTGGGGGAGTTGGTTCGAGATGGGCGGTAGCTGCGCGCTACGCGTTACCACCGACCCGGAAGCGTAATTGGTATATCTACCCTGGCATTGCCTAGTTGTGCCGTGTCACCTATCCTATCGCACCTTGTACGAGTTTGATTTTCTGCCGTAGCCCGTGTGGTATCCTCTGGTGGTTTCCCGATCAGGAGGGACTATGATATTGGATGGACTACTGGGACTATTATGTGTTAAGGTGGAAAATGTAAAGCCTTAACGCTATTTAAAAGTATGTTTATTTTACTATAGACACTATTATAATAGCGCAATATACTACATAGTAAATAGTTTAACGGATCCTTAGGAGATGTAAATCCCAATCATCTCTTGAGTTACTGCACTCATATTTATTTCTTTTAATTTAACTCACATAAGATCTTTTAGTTCTGACTCGAGTGTTTTTGTCTTTTCAAATTCGCTCGGGTCAGTCCGACCGTTTCAGGATTTGAAGATTTAGCTCTGGAGGACGAAGATGAAGATTTGTATTATTATTATTTATATTATTGCACTACACTCATACTGTTCCGATGCATTGTTATTGGTATGTATAACTCTAATATGTATTATATAAATATAATCAAATGTTTTTTTTTTAAAGATTTATAAACTGTATATTTGATTATTATATTTTATCCTTCCGCTGTGAGTTTCTGTTTTCTTTTTATTTCTTTCTTGTTTTTCTTATATACCCTATAACAATCCTCCCTTCCGTATGGTTTGAATTGGCACATGTGTCGATTTAAAGCGTGCGAAAAGGCTGGATGTTACATATAGACTTAAGTAAATGGTTGAAGTTATTTGTAAATAAAATAAGTAGAATGGATGAAAAATGTAAATAAAATAAGTAGAAAAGATGAAAACTGTAAATAAAAAGGAATTAAGCAGTGAATAAATGAATGTAATAAAATAAAAAAATAAAAAAAGGATAACCCAATATACGAATGAAAAGAAATTTTAACTTAAGTAATTTGTAACGACCCGAAATTTTCGATCTCGAAAATTCCAAATAGTTATGAAAAAGAAGAAAGAAATAGAAGAAGAAGAACAGAAACAACAACATCTCACATTCGCAGCGGATAAAATATAATAATAAATAATAACAGTTTACAAAAGAATATTATATCTGTCGATTACATTTTAATACATCAGAGTTACACATATATATGCAGACACTGGATATACACAATTATCAAGAGTTAGATTTACAATAATATAATACAGCGGAAATACTCTATACGTTCTTGCCATCCAGCTCGCCTCTTGAGCTCCTAAACGTTCTTACCTGAGAATCTGTAATACTCGGTCTGACCCGAGCATTACACCAAAGTAACACCCGGGTCAGGCTGGAAACCAGCGTGAGTAAACCAATCTAACATGGAATACAAAGCATACAATTTATATAAACCCCGGGTAACTCGTATTAATTTAGAAATTCACAATTTGTTATAGGCGTCACTTATTTCACACATCGGTTTTCTATGTACCAAAATTTAGATTAAATAGTCGAATTCACTTAAATCATTTCATTCCAGCCTATTGATTTCACACATTAATCTATAAAGAATCGAAGTGGTTTCTGGTATTAACTAATACTCGACTCCAGTCTCTTCGAATCCAATGTCATTTTATCTCATGTTTTCAAGTGAATACAACTTACTTAAAAAAACTGAATGTCTCATTTGCACAGCAATTCCGCATCATATGATAAACACATTTCAATGTCCATCCAAACATACCATATCACAAAACATTTCATATCAGAGATATCAACCAATTCAAGGCATTTAACATCATTCAATCATTCATAAGCATTGATCACTTCCAAAATTAATTTAATTTAATTTATCTCTAATTAAATTGATTACTAATCAATGATTATTTAGATTACCTTTACATAACATTAATTAATTACAAACCAATTAATTAATTGTCTTTTAATTATTCATCTTAATTAACCACTCTTGACTAATTATCCTTTAATTACAATAAGTAATTAATTATTAATTAATTACACAAACTAATTAACCTTTACCCATCCATATTACTTACATTGATCCTTAATTAATTACTCGAATTAATTATCTTATAATCACTATAATTAATTATCCTTTAATTAATCATACTCCTTAATTAATTTCTTTAATTAACTAATCCTGAATTAATTACACTAAGTAAATTATCCTTTTATTTGCTTTTATCAAGTAATTATCCATTGGTTAATTACCCTTACTTAATTTAACCTTTAATTACAAATTAAATTACTTAATCCTTAACACATCAATTCTTAACAAATTAATCTTTTAAATCACTTACATTAAGTCATTATTATTTATTAATTTACATTTAGTGATTGCCCATTAATTACCTACCTTAATTAATGATATCTAGTGATTATTCTTTAATTTAAGTAGTTGTCATTAATAAATTTCAATTTAGTAATTTATTTTAATTAAATTATCATCCTTAATTGCCGAAATTAATCACATTAATAAATCAATTCCTTACATTGATTTCTCAAACTAATTAACTAATTATCTTAATAATTAAATTAATTATTTATCCCCTTAAATTGATTACATTAATCAACTTCCATCCTTACTAAATAATTTGTATTTATTAAATTGCATTATTTAAATCATCTTTAAAAACCTATAGGAATTACCTACTATATAATTCAAAAACTTTATTTTCTTTTAAATCTAGGATTCAAACTAAACTTGAATCCTGATTTACATGGATTTAAACTCTGTTTAAATATATTTTTTCAGATTTAAAAATAACTTTATAAATTACTTTAACAATTTTAAGTTGTTAAAAACATTTCATTTTTATAAAACTTATCTAAAATAAACTAGGATTCAAATTCATTATGAATCCATACTTTTAAAACTTGCTTCAAAACTTTGCTTCAAATCTTTGATTTAAAACTTGCTTCTCATTTAAATTTCAGTTTAAAATTTAAAATTCAAAAAAAAACTGACAGGTTTTGAAAGAAAACCTGTAACAAAATTCTGACTCGAGCCAACCCAACAATTTCTTCGATTCACGCCTCTCAGGACTTCGAGCAACTCACACAACTTACTCGAGAAACTCGAGTACCCATCTTCCCAAACAAAACTACTAACACAACACTACAGTCGTGCACATGCATCGTTGACGCCGCCAACTCCGTTCAACAATGACGATCCCCACATGTCGACAACCACAACTTCAGACCATCAAAACTCCAATCCTATCGATTCAAGTTCGAAAACAAAATCGAGCTGTTCAAACCAAACTGGAACCAGAACCTGGACCCACCACATCCACCTGAAATTGCCACGTTCTCGAATCTCCGACCACTAGAATGTCTAAAACTCTGGCCAATCCTTCCCTAACATCCAAGCTTCCATTACCCAGAACCTTGTTACAGTCGATCAACCTGAGAAGCCTTACCAATCAAAATACTCAACCTAGTCAAAACTAGGTTTACGAACTGAAAATAGTCATTGCCGCTTCCACGATCATCTGAACTCCCATCCAATATTTGTACTTGATTCTTCGATCACTCTTCCACCTCCAGGAAGAAACACGACACCCCAGATTAACTAGAACGCCAGGAATTACTCAAACTCTATTTTTTGGTCAAACCAGATTCACACCCAAATCCCTTTACTAAAAATCATGATCTTGGTTTCAAAAATCAAGTTTTAGTTTAAGTATTTGATTTATATCCCTAAATTCATCTATCATGAAAATTTAATTTTCACTTATTTTAAGTTTTGCTCTGTTGTTTTTATTGTCGAGAGAAAATACAAATTTATTTTAACAAATTTTTAAACTAAACTCTATGGTATGACAATCATATTTTGTTCAAGACATAAGTCTTAACAAAGATTGGATCATGTGTAAATGATTTTTGATCTGATCTAGAGCTTGGAACCAAAATCAGAGAAAAATTTCAAACACACAGTAATACACACCCATATGTTCATATATATACACAGGGATTTAGTTACAAATATACTCACCAAACAAACTTACTTCAGAGTTTAGCAGGCCACAGAATCATATACTTAAACATCTAAAAAATGATGTTATTCTCAGTCTTTTCAAACACAATCAAAGGAAACCGGGTTGGAATACTCACCTGTAACAAGTTTGAACAGAGGACAACTCCTGTAAATCCTTCTATTTTGATCTTGGATGATGTTTTGAGTTTATAAGACGATGATATTTATTTTTCTTCTAGGCTTGACAAGTCTTGTTTGCATGAAAAAGAACCAATATGGAAGTACATATGAAGAGAATAGGTTTTTACAAGGTGGGTGGCTTCTGGTACAAGCTCTTTCCTTTTGGTCAGATTTTTGTTTTGTATTTTTCTGAAAATTGAATTGATATTTTGTTGTGCTTAGGTGATGTTATTTAATTCAAATGTTTCCCTATATGTTTACATTTTATCTATTCTTGTATGTACATGTATTTTGTTTGTAGATATTTATAAAAAAAATTCTTCCCTTTGCCTTGTTTATACATATATTTCATAGGTTATAGTTTCCAGAATTATCTCATGTTTATTTTATATTTTACATAACCATCAATATTTATTTTATATATATTTATTTCTATTTTAAACTTAAACTACCAAATACTTCATTTACTTATTATTTATTTTTATACTTTTGTTAATAACCATATATTTGATTTATACTTATGTTTAAATATTTATAAGATTTATTTTATTTTAACCATTGTTAGCTAGATTACACCATAAATATATATTTAGATCAAAAGTTAATAAGTAGAGCTTTACTTTAATTTAATGTAAATAAGATAGATTTTATTTTAAATATTTTTGAAAGACTGTATTTTAAATTTTCAAATCATAATTTCCTTCCAAAATACACACACATATATATATATATAAATAAATGGTAAATGTCCAAAAGTTTTATTCATTTTTAAAATGATAAGTTCGTATTTTATTTAATTAGATTAAATGCTTATTAAAATAATATTGCCAAAATACCGGGTCATCACATTCCTTCCCCGTTTGAATCTTTTCATCCTCGAAAAGGAACGAATCAGATTTATTAAAATGCTTAAAATCAAATAAATTTTATTTGTTAAACTACTTTAAAAATCTATATAATATTTCTATAATAGTTTTATAAAAATACTTTTATAACTCGATGTTTCAACAAGTCCATTCTTGTTCTCACAGAAATTCGGTTATACGTTGATCAGGCGTACGACTGAAAATCTATAAGTGCTTGGTAGACTCGTTTCAACACCCAATGAAAATACTTGAAAAAATAATTTTATTGAAAATATAGAAAACAGTTTTTGAAATAAAGGAAATATCTTGGTGAGAATGCTCTGGAAACATCACTCCCATCCATGGTCGTAGTTATTCCTGGGTTACGTTGTCATCGCAGCAAAAGTCCATGTAACTATAGGCGCTCATGCCCCTCGATTATGCCATGGAACCCACAACAGATCGCAGTTACATTCCAGGGTTACGTTGCCATCGCAGCAAAAGTCCATGTAACTTTAGGCATCAGCGCCCCTCGATTTTCGCTGTCAAAATGAAACTTCTCCACTCCTACATAAGTCGCAGCCTATCGATATAAAATCAAACGTAGATCGTTGGCTCTCAGCGACACACACGACTTTCGCTATGTTACCATAGGTCGCAGTCTACCGATATAAAATCCAACGTAGACCTTTGGCTCTCAACGGCACACACGTCTTTGGATATGGTACACACTACTCATAATCCTCAGGAACTAGTTTTGTCCGGACTCCTCACAGGATCAAATTTAGAACCCCCCCTGGGGCTCAAGGCAGCACCACCCGGTGGCACTCCTGAGAAGTTCATTTTAATGGAGCGCCTTTTTCCCCAGAGCCATCATCAAAACACTTTATACTATACATGTATAGTATCTTTTAAATCATACACCTAGTATGATCTCATACAAAGCTCCTTTACACAAAATTGATTATTCCAAATTCGATAATTCTCAAACTAGGCTTTCCAAATTTTTAAGCCTTTCCAAATCCAAAGGTTCGCAAAACCTTTTCCAAAATCCTCATAAGATGCTTTATATATATATATATATATTCATATATGTATAATTTTTTAAAACTTTGGATCATTTCAAACCTGTATAAAACTCCTTTTATACTTCAAACACCTTCAAAATTCATTTTCTTCTGGCTATAGATTCAACAAGGGGAGTTTAATCTTTTATAATAAAGATATTAACTTCGTTTATTCAAAATCAAATATTCAAATTTGATTATTCTATTGTCACTTCTATCATAGAAATTCCTAACTTTCACTTTTATCAATTGTATATTTCACAAAATATACTTCCATTTCAAAAGAAATCATTTCACATTTCTTATTCACAATTTAGATATCAATTTCATTCAAATCTGTACGATGTACACATATCATCCGTACGCTATATCAATCCGATCGCTCACTTGACCACACAATTTCACTTTCGAACTAGTATCGTCCACCCGACTTTCTAGTGCGGACTCAGATCTGGTTTCTTGATCAGAAACCGTCATTCTCCTTGCATAGCCATAACTATGATAGAGAATATCCAGGACCAATCATAAATCCATATCTAGGTCCACCGTCGAAAATCGAGTGAAAAATCCCAACTCGGATCGATATAACTATCTCGAAATTCTGTGTTCGAATTTGGATCAAATAACTATGCGAATAGAATAATATAGGTACATCCTACGTATTTAACTTCATTGATTATTAGCCAAATAAATTCCCTTTCTATTCACATTCATTTAGATTCTATCCACTTAATCACATTAGCTTTAATCCCCATTTGGATTATTACTTCAATTCTTATCTCAGTTGAGTATTTACTCAATAACAGTTTGAACTCCGACCAGTTTATATTTAGAAAATAGCTTGAATGTTTTAAAAATAGACAAGTAGTTGAAAAATAGTTATTAGTCTATAAAATAACTGTAAAATAGTTAAGTAATTGTAAAATAGTTGAAAAATAGTCATATAGTTATAGAAATTTTAAATAATTGCAAAATAGTTGTAAAATAGTAATTAATTTGTGAAATAGTTGAAAAATAGTAATTAGTTTATAAAACAGTTGGAAAATTGTTAAACAGTTTCAAAAATAATTGTAAAACAAGTATAAGATAGTTTGACTTTAAAAAGAAAGGTTGTATATATAATAAATAGCTTGGAAAAATAGATTTGTACTAAAATAATTTATTTTGAAAATATACCAGAGTCAAACTGTTCAATTCTCAACTTCCAATCCCAATTTAAATAACTTCAATTTCCACTGAAATTGGTTTAACCCCTATTCAAGTTGAACCAACCTCAATTTCTTTCCAAATTCAAATCAAATTCCATTTGATTTAAATATATTCACTTTAACTACAAATCCCAAATTATTCAAATTAATTTAGATGAATTTCAAATCGAATCTACTTCAATTTCAATTCATTTCAATTTCTATGAATTAGTCCTAATTCCCATTTGAATTTGAACTCATTAAATCTTCGATTTTATTTCAAATTAATCCAATTCAAAATTTCCATTTGAATTTTTATACTTATCCATCTTCAATTTCAAACAAAATTCAATTTGAACTAATGAAATTTAAATCTCAATTTTAACCCATCTCGAATTATATAAATTCGAGTTAAATTCCCATATGTTGGTTCAACCCCTTAAATCAAATTAACCTTTATTTTTACATCAATAACCCAAATCTTTAAACAATTAAATTTTGAGTCAAATTTTCAAAATTCCATTTTAAATTATCTGTACTTAACCTTTTTCCAAAGTTCAAATAAGAGTTTAAAACAATTTTATCTTAAAAATTAATTTATTACTCAATTTTATCTTCCACTTTGAAACCAGTTCTTTAAAAAATTTAATTTACAAATTCCATTATTCAAATTTTCAGTTCAAAGTAATCCCTTATCCTTAATTTCAAATTAAAGTTAGATTTTCCTTTTATCTCAATAATGGATATATTACCACACTTCATTTCTCATTCATTTAAACAAATCCGATCCATAATTTAAAAATCTTTAACAACAATAGGATGATATCATCTAATTTATTTAAAAACATCCATCCATTTCAATTTCTAGATCTCAAACCCGTTTTGAGATCACACAAATTCTCAATTCAAATTAACCATTTAACTTTCCAAATTAAATTCCAATTTCATCTTGAAATTTCTAATTCAGGTTGGTTATTAAATTATCTAACTTTCCTAAAGTTAAATTCAATTTACTTAATTCAGTCAATTTACACAATTTGAATTCCCATTCAAATTTTAAACTTCATATTAATAATTTTATAAGTTCAAAGACTTATCACCTTGGGTATCACATCTCATTCCAAATTTAAAACTCAACATCTAGAGTTTATGTAACATCCTGCCTTTTCGCACTCTTTAAATCGACACACGTGCCAATTCAAACCATACAAAAGGGCGGATAGTTATGGGTAAATAAGAAAAACGAGAAAGAAATAAAACAAAATAGAATCTCACAGCGAAAGGATAAAATATAATAATCAAATATATAGTTTGTAAAGCTGTTTTAAAATATTCGATTTTACTTATACAACATATATCAGAGTTACACATACCATAAAAAATGCAGCGGAACAATATGGGTGTAGTGGAATATAATAAATAATAATAATAGAAATCTCCGTCTTCGTCCTCCAGAGCTAAAGTCTTCGATCCTGAAACGCTCGGACTGACCCAAGCGAATTGAAAAGACAAAAACACTCGAGTCAGAACTAAAAGATCTTATGTGAGTTAAATTAACAAAAATAAATATGAGTGCAGTAACTCAAGAGATGCTCGGGATTTACATCTCCTAAGGATCCGTTAAACTATTTACTATGTAGTATATTGCGCTATTATATTAGTGTCTAATTGTAAAATAAACTTACTTTTTTCTTAGCATTAAGGGGTTACCCATATAGCCCTTAACACGTAATAGTCCCAGTAGTCCATCCAATATCATAGTCCCTCCTGATCGGGAAGCCACCAAAGGATACCACACGGGCTACGGGAGAAAACCAGACTCGTACAAGGCGCGATAGGGTAGGTGACACGGCATAACTAGGCAATGCCAGGGTAGATATACCAATTACGCTTCCGGGTCGGTGGTAATGCATAGCGCGTAGATACCGCCCACCTCGAACAAACTCCCCCAAATCAAAGAAATCAAAAGTGAAGGTGGCCACTGAATCAATCCAAAGTCAGAGTATAGTATCGAAGGGAAGTGCCCGATCAAAGGTTCTACCTTATTAACCCATCGATCGCTCCTGTTTTAGCCACCTTATGCCAACTCACGGGAGTTGGGTCCACGTATTTACCTCAGAGGAAACGCCGCCACCATCCTACTTCATTCTGGAATCTCCACCGCGTACACGGTTATTAAAGTGGTTTTCGGAGTTGGCAGAGAGTATGACAACTTCCGATCCCGATCTCTTCAACAACTAAACGTTATTATAACTCCGCGGTTATTTCAAAATAATTTATACTTTAAAACTAGAATATAATATCTCTTTCAAACCATATAAATACGATATTTTATAAAACCCCAAATCAATATGATATCATTTTTATTTTATAAATATCCCTTTTCCAAAATCATAATATTTCCAAATATATATACCTTGAAACCATAGCTTTAAACCATAACTTTTAATACTTAAATGATCAAATACTATATTACTTTATAAAATAAACAGCTTCTTTATATTTCACAATAAATTCTCAATATCAATTTGAACCTCCAAATAAACCATTTTAATTCCCATATATTTCAAAGCTTCAATATTCTATATTTCAAACTTTATAGTTCATATAATTCAATCTTTAAATATTCCACTATTTCAAAATGGATTCTTTGATAATTTAATATATATCAAATCCAATTCCTATTATTTAAATTTGAATTATTTACTTACTAAACAAAATTTATTCAGATAAAACCCTTAAACTTCAATAACATGATATTCTTTTAATTAAATTAAATTGATAATATTCTTTAAATTAATTTGATATTCGTTTAAACCCTCTAATCAAAAATCAAGTTATAAGATCATACCTTTTAAATCTTAATTTATTTACATTTCAAAACAAAATTTTTGAGGAAAATTCTTAAATACTTTAATTCAAATCATATTCACATTTCTCTTCAACCTTACTTTTATCTGAGTTATTATAAACTCTAAATACAACAGAATTTCAAATATATTCTTAACCATATTATATAAACGAAAACAACTTCATTATTTAGCTTTTTTTTAAATTCGAAACAAATTTATACATAGCTAAATTCAAGAATTTTTACTATATATATATATATATATATCAAAATTTAATATTTATTAAACCGTATTCTTTCCAAAACCATAGAAAATCATTTAAAAAATATTTTTATATATATACCGCAGTGCCTGTATAAAATTTTCTATCCTATGGTCAAGTGATACGGATATTTATCATTTCAATCCGCAATTTAAAGAAAATGCGGTTGTATATCATTTCAAACCGCAATCCCGAATGAAATGAAAATGCATAATAACTTGCAGTTTATACAAGATAAATACAACATCCATTCATCCATCATATCAATCATCAAACATTTATCAATTTATCATCCAATTCAAACAATCACATCAATAAATAATAATTAATTACTGCCAGTTAAATTTTCAATAATTAATTAAATATCGGTTTAACTGTAGTTTATATGCAATAATAAATAAATTTAACTAGCAGTTTATATGCAATAATAAATTTAACTAAAATTTTAACTAGCAATTTTAAATGCAATGAATAAATTAATTAACAATTAACTGGCAGTTTTAAATGCAATAATGAATTAAATAACGCGTAAATTAAATCAATGCAATTTAACTGAGAAAATGATGAAATATATGCCAAACAGCTATAAATAAAATTTTAAACACATCATAAATCAATTTAACAAACATAATAAATTTTAGAAATTGCGAGTGGGTTAAAAAACTCAACTTTTGAATTTAAATTGAATTTAAATCCAGTTTAAACCCAAAATATCAACAGTCTCCAAATCCATCCAGAATAGTGCCAAAACGTCCGTAATTCTAATACGATCCCAGCAAAACAAACCGCGCATGAATCCGAGCTCGTATGAAAAAGTTAGGAAAATTAGAAGATTGAAAAATTCTGGTCCTAAGTCGACTTCGGGTTCAACTTCGGTCCACCGCCTCAATTCCCCGGTGCTTGCTTGGAGTTTTTCCTAAAACGACCCGGAGCGACCCGAGTAACTTTCTTCCTAACCCGAAGTAGATGCATCGTTTTTGCCTATGAAACTCGAAGCGCGACCAGAAGTTGTTGCAGATCCGCAATTTTTTTTTTGAAATTGAAATTGGATTGGGAAGATTAGGGTTTGCAGTGGAATGAGGAAGAGCATACGTTCAGAATGAGGAATAAGAAATGACCTTGGGTTTCTAGCCACATATATATAAGCAAACAGAATAGAAAGAATGTGCTAGGTTGGATTTGGGGTTTGAACGATAATTGACCCGAAAAGCCCGTTTTGATTCCGAAATAGAAAATGGTCAACCCATATGTCAAAATATACGTTTAAAAATATTTTAAACGCCATGGAAAAAGTTTCACGTCCAAATTCCATCGTATGAAGAAGTTATGCTAAATTCAAAATTTCCAAATTGATTTCAATTAATTTAAATTGCATAAATTTCAAGGAGTTTCGATTCCGTACGATCAAACGACAAGTCTGATCGCTACGAAACTTGAAACCCTACAATAATTCACTATTACGGATCCAATGAAACTTGTTTCATCGAAATCCGAGTCAGTTGCCAAAATGGCTATTTTTCCATCAATTAAATAAATAAGTAAATTAATCAATTAAATCCAATCTTTAAATTTCAATCTTATAATTGAAAATTTTATCACTTTTATATTTCTTAATCATTTACAAAAATTTAAACAAGTTTAGATGTAATTTAAAAGTTTATAACTCTATCAATTGCAGTGTTAATTTCTCCAATTATAGTTTTTATTTCGTTTACTCAAAATAATCTCTTTATTATAAATTGAATCAAAATTAATTTTAATAAATTCCAAAATTCTATTAGATTCACCTTTTATTCTATTCAATTCACTATTCTTAAACGGATAAATTTTTACATTGAATTTGCAAACTATTACCATAATATTTCTTACATTCCATCTAACTTTCTATTAACGTAATAATTTAGTGTTAAATTTCATTTTTACCATTAATTCAATTATTGAATTTTTTTTATACTTCAATTAACTTAAAAAAATTTCTTTCCATTCTTTTAAATTCAGTCAATCATTATCTTATGGGTAAATTTTACATTACTGTAAAATCCAATTCCCTAATATTTCCAGAAATCAACTAAATTTATATCAACGTAGTGATTAATTACGTTTTATTTAAATGGATTTAGATCTAATTTACTAAATTATATACATAGGTAAACAATTAATAGTTATCACAATAAGCCAAATCTACCCCATTCATAACCTATTAACAATTGACTAAAATAAAATTTCTTACCTATCATCGATTTTGTCAAATTACAATTTTACTGCGTATTATTTCATCAATTATTATAACTTGACTTTAATTTCCAATTTTCCGATTTCAATCAATTTAAACTTCACTATCTGTTTCAATTAATTGGGTATGCATAGATTTAGCTATTCAATCAATTTCAATTTATGGTACAATCATCATGGTCTATATCATATTGCATTAATATCCCTATTTATCTTAATTTCAAATGATTGAATATTAAATTCCATTTACTACAATAGGTCCAACTTGTTATATTATGAATTAAATTAACATTGGTTGCATCCTCTGGAATTAACAATCTTTTATGAAAAATCCATTTATCCTAACTGCACAATTAGGTCACTTAACTGCAATAAATTTCACATTAAATTTTATAAATTATCAATTGAAACTTAACAAATTCATTACTTGATTTATACTATTCAATAAATTGACATTTATAGGTGAAATTAACATTGACTTATATTTTATATCATAAATGCTTGCTTTATTTCATACTATTTAGTTATAATTGCCAAGTGTGTATATTAATTACTAATTATATTCTTAATAAATTTACTTCATTGGTTTCATACTTAATAAGTCTTCACTTCCAACAATATTATAAATCACCTACAGGACATTGATGTTTTTCCATGAATTCATTAATTAATCAAATAAATGCCTTTGTTTCCTTATATTCAATTTATTACTATTTAAGTACGTTTATTATCAACAACGCTTATTATAATTACCTATCTACAAATATTTCATTGGTTTATTCAACAGCTACTTTTATTTACTCCTTTTCTATTTTAAAACAAAATGCAACCATTTTCACTATTCATTATTATATTAATGAATTCCATCCTAGTTGATATTTTTATTAATATTTCACACATTCAACCTTTCTATTGGTTTCTTATTTTAAACCTATAACCAAGTATGACAATTTATATTATTGCAATTTATTGCCATATAAATATTATATTGTTAACGTTTAATTACAATTGCTTCATCAAATTTCTACATTCGCTCCAATATAAATTTTAAGACTTTATTTCTTTCCAAATTAAATTAAAAATCTTATTAAATTAACTCATTTTGAACCATCGAATTTTACGGGTCGTTACAGTTTATTTCAAACCATCTTTGATATTGTGTATATTCCTCATATATACATATTATTTTCTTTACACACGAGGTCATCCTTAAATTTTAAACCACTCTTGGTTTTTAATTCAAATCAAGTTTTCAAACAACTCATTGTGTTGCAACAAGTCCCTTTTATTTAAATAATACTTATTTATTATTTCTTTTAGCACTTTGAAACAATTTTCAAATTTCTGGACCTAGATTTAAAATTTCGCAATTTAAGTATTTTCAATTTCAATTTATAAGTCATACTTTACCCTAATGTTTTACTTCTTTAAAATATTTCAATTTTCTTACTCAGTAATTCACATCTTATTATTAAACACACAACAATCATTTATGATAATAACCAAGATTACCATATCTGAAAACCAATTCATTTTTACCTTTTTCTGAAACCTTCCCCCAAATTCAATATTTAATTTCAGTTTGAATCCATTTCAAACTTACCTTTATGTAATTTCAATTTCGTTGTATTTCTATTACCTCTTAATTTAATTCCAATAATTTAACAACCAATTATCTTAAATATTTATTAGAAGGAAATATTGCTTTATATATCAAAATATATTTTTATATAAAATCATTTAAAATCTTTATATAAGAAAATAACAAGTACGCTCTCATATATAAATATATATTCAACTCATTCTAGAGTACTACGGCCTCTACTTAATGAGTAGTCCCCACCTGAGCCAAGGTTCTCGCTTAACCTTTCAGCTCTGATACCAACTGTAACGACCTGAAATTTCCGATCCAGAAAATTCCAAATAGTTATGAAAATGAAGAAAGAGATAGAAGAAGAACAGAAACAACAACATCTCACATTCGCAGTGGATAAAATATAATAATAAATAATAAGAGTTTACAAAAGAATACTATATCTTTCGATTACATTTTAATACATCAGAGTTACACATATATACAGACACTGGATATACACAATTATCAAGACTTAGATTTACAATAATATAATACAGCGGAAATACTCTATACGTTCTTGCCATCCAGCTCGCCTCTTGAGTTACTGAACGTCCTTACCTGAAAATATGTAATACTCGGTCTGACCCGAGCATTGCACCAAAGTAACACCCGGGTCAGGCTAGAAACCAGCGTGAGTAAACCCATCTAACATGGAATACAAAGCGTATAATTTATATAAACCTGGGGTAACTCGTATTAATCTACAAATTCATCATTTGTTATAGGCATCACTTATTTCACACGTCGGTTTTCTATGTACCAAAATTTATATTAAATAGTCCAATTCACTTAAATCATTTCATTCCAGCCTATTGATTTCACACACTAATCTATAAAGAATCGAAGTGGTTTCGGATATTAAGTAATACCCGACTCTAGTCTCTTCGAATCCATTGTCATTTTATCTCAAGTTTTCAAGTGAATACAACTTACTTAAAAATACTGGATGTCTCATTTGCATAGAAATTCAACATCATAAGATAACCACATTTCAATGTCCACCCAAACATATCATATCACAAAACATTTCATATCAGAGATATCAACTAATTGAAGGCATTTAACATCATTCAATCATTCATAAGCAAAATTGATCACTTCCAAAATTAATTTAATTTATCTCTAATTAAATTAATTACTAATCAATGATTACTTAGATTATCTTTACTTAACATTAATTAATTACAAACCAATTAATTAATTGTCTTTTAATTATCCATCTTAATTAACCACTCTTGACTAATTATCCTTTAATTGCAATAAGTAATTAATTCTTAATTAATTACACAAATTAATTAACCTTTACCCATCTATATTACTTACATTGATCCTTAATTAATTACTCAAATTAATTATCTTATAATCACTATTGATCAATTATCCTTTAATTAATCATACTCCTTAATTAATTTCTTTAATTAATTAATCCTGAATTAATTACACCAAGTAAATTTCTAAAATTTCTTATGTTTGTTAAATTGATTTATGACATGATTAGAAATTTATTTTTGACTGTTTGGCATACTTTTAATCATCATCTCAGTTAAATTGTTATTTATTTTATTACTGCATATAAATTGCCAGTTAATTTGTTATTTAAATATAAACTGCCAGTAAATACTTGTTATTTATTATCTGTTCTATATAGATGTTATGGATTGAATTGGATGATGATTGTGATAAATGGTTGATGATTGCTATTGGATGAATGGATGAATGGATGTTGTATTTTATATTGTTATAAACTACAAGTTGTTATGCATTTTTAATTCATTCGGGATTGCGGTTCAAAATGATATATAACCATATTTTTACTTTAAATTACGGATTGAAAGAATAAATATCCGTATCACTTGACCATAGGATAGAAAATTTTATATAGACACCACGGTCTATATATAAAAATATTTAATGATTTCTACGGTTTGTTAAAGAAATATATGGTTTATGAGATATTGATTTGGATATTTTAAAAATTGTCATTTTATATATAGTTTAATTCTTGGTTTTAAGCTATGTATAAAATTGGTTTAAAGTAAAAGAAGTTAAATAACAAAGTTTGATTTTATTAAGATATAGTATGGTTAAGTATTTATTTAAAATTTTATTTTTGGAGTTTATAATAACTTAAATGAGAAAAGGTGGGAAGATAAATATGAAATTGATTTGAAATTTAATAAAATTGAGATTTTAAAGGTATGATTTTATAACTGGATTTTTGTTTAAGGTGAATTAAATGAAGATTTTAAGTATAAATAAATTGAAGGAAATATTTAGTTATTTTTAATTTGAGTTTTATTTAAATGATAATGGATTTATTATGCAAATATTTCAAAACTAAATAATAAAACATCAAATTGTTGAATCGTAATTTCCAACCTTAGTTTTGAAATTGCTTAATACTCAAAGTTTTAAATATATTGAAATTGGAATGGTTTATTGGAACTGAAAGTGAGTTGAAAGTTATGAATTGAGATTTAATTTAAAGTGAATAAATTGTGAAGTCGAGGAAATTATTTTACTTTATAAAGTAATTTTAAATTCAAACTATTTTATTTTATATACGGTTTGAATATCCAAACCATTTAAGTTTTGGAAGTTATGGTTTAAAAGCTATGAAATTCGAAGTATAATGTTTTGAATGGTTATATTTCAAGCGTTTGGTTTCGAAATATTTTAAATTTGAAAGTGTTGTGCTTTTTGAAAAGAGATATATTTGAAATAAAAATGATATTATGTGGATTTGGGTTTTTATAACAATGATATCATATTGCTTGGGGTTTTTGAAATGGAAATGATATCGTATTTATATGGCTTTGAAACGGATATTATATTGTGGTTTCGAAGTAAAATTATTTTGAAATGACCGTGGTGTTATAACAACGATTGGTTGGCAAAGAGACCGGGATCAGATATGGGCATACTCTCTGTCGATACCGAAAACCACTTTAACAACCGTGTACCCGGAGGAGATTCCAGAACGAAGTAGGATGGTGGCGATGTTCCTTTGAGGTATATACGTAGACCCAACTCCCGTGAGTTGGCATAAGGTGGCTAAAACAGGAGCGATCTCGGGCCAATGAGGTAATTCCTCTGTTCGAACACATCCCTTCGATACTATACTTTGACTTTTGGATTGATTCGGTGGCCACTTTTGAATTTTTTTTTGATTTGGGGGTGTGGCTCGAGGTGGGCGGTAGTAGCTGCTACGCGTTACCACCAACCCGTATGCGTAATTTGTAACGACCCGTATAAATTTGATGTTTACAATGAATAAAATTAATAAGATTTTAATTTAAATTTAGAAAGGAATAAAAATCTTATTTATTTACATGAAAGAGAATGTTGAAATTACATGTATCAAGGGTAATTAAAAATTTACAAATTAAACTACATATTGTAATTAATAGTAATAGTGGAAATTGTTGCATTTGGATATAAAGCTAGAATAAGTAAAGTAAGGCAAGTATTGAATTTATCAATGAAATAAAATGTTGATTTATGGAAATTAAATGTAATTGGGGTAATAAAGTAATGCAGGACAATAAATAATTTATTTAGTGCAATAGCCATTAATGAATGGAATGAAATGGGACTAATAAAAATGTATATTAGGTTATAAATCAATTTGAACGAAAAAATATAAATATTTATTGATGAATAAATATACAAGTATATTAAAGGTTAAAATAGTGGGTTACTAGTAAATTCAATCATTTACCAATACAGATAATTAGATGTGCCTTAATTGTAATTAAGAAAATAACGAAAGGAGTAAATGAAATTATTTAGAGTATTAATTATAATTGGATAGAGATTTTAAGTAACAATGTTAGTGCAGGGTAAGTAATGCGAAATTTAAGTCGGTAATAATGAATAGTGATTAATTCAAAATTTGTAACATATATTATAAATTACCTGCTTATTTGTTAATGAAATTAGAATTGGTAATAAGTGATAATAAAATAAATGAATGTTACACTAATTGAAAATGAAATAACGTTCGTTTAAATGTTGAGTAATTATAGGGTCGTAATTATTACAAGCGTTACTTTAAAATTTAGGTTTAATTGTGAAATTTATACGAGAAGTATGTAAAGTAGTAACTAAGAGAGAAATACGTTATAAATTGATTTTGACCTAAACTTAAGTGTAAGTTAAAAGTTGAAATTGAATATAACCCACTAAATTGGAAACTTATTATAATAAATTGGATTCAATTTATAATAAAGGGGTTATTTTAAGAAATGGAAATAAATACTATGATTGGTAATTTAAGTTACTTTAAAATTGAGAAGGGAATTGGTTTAAAGAATTATGAATTAATAAGTAAATCCATATGAGGAAGTTATGAATTATTGAATTTAAATCTTTAATAGTGAGTTAATTTGTTAATTCATAATAGTTGGACTTATTGAAATAAATGAAATCAAATTTTAAATTATTACGTTAAATTAAAAATTAAGTTGAAAATTGGGAAGTATTTATGTAATAATCTTAAATCCAATGGTAAACCCTCCTATTTGAAATATGAATGGAATAATCATTGATTCATTAATTTAATAGAATTATTAGAAAGTTAAATTTTAATTTTGAATTTAATGAAATCGAGAATAAATATTGAAATTTACAAGTGAATCGTCAAAATTTACATTTTTAAATTTGTTTAAAATCATTGTAAATGATTGAGGAATCATAAATGATAAAATTTCCAATTCCAAAACTGAAATATAAAAATTGGATTTATTTACTAATTCTAAATTTATTTAATTAATATAAAAATAGCCATTTTGGCCACTGACTCGGATTTCGATGAAACCAGTTTCATCGGATCTGTAACGGTGAATTATAATAATGTTTTAAGTTTCGTAGCGATCAGACTTTTCGTTTGATCGTACGGACTCGAAACGCCTTGAAATTTATGCAATTGAAATCAATTGAAATCGATTTGGAAAATTTGAATTTAGCATACCTTCTTCATACGATGCAATTTGAACTTGAAACCTTTTCCATTGCATTTAAAATATTTTAAAACACCTATTTTGATATATGGGTTTACCCAATTTTGTTCCGCAGACAGAACGGGCTTTTTGGGCCACGTTAGCGTTAGCACGTATATCCAACCCGATCCATCTATTCAAATCTCTAACCTACCTGTATAAACCCAATTATAAACCCTAGCCTCCATCTATCCTTATTTCTTTATGTGTTCATTTTTCTCCAATTCCTCCTTTCCAATGGCTGCAAACCCTAGATCCAATTTCAATCCAAATCAAAAGTCAAAAATTCAAAGTCCTCAGAAAAATCTCAAAAAAATATTTGTGGATGCTCTCGACGAGCAAAATTCAATGGTGTAATTCATTTTTCGATTCGGGTTGTGGTTTGACCAGAAATTGGGCGTTTAGTTTCGGCCGTTCATCATCGCCGCGATAAATTTCGTTGGATCGGGAAACGGTTTCTGGGTTTTGGAGAGGAAGCCGAGGGGATCACATCTATATAATTTGTTTGTCGATTCAACGGTCGGATCGAGAAGAACAATTGAATTAGGGTTAAACCTAAGGCGGCAATGCACGCAATTCAGGGCATCTGGAGGGTGGGTCGTGACCATGGGGAGGTGTGGCTCGTCTTGGGCTCGAAGATGGTAGTGGTTGGAGGTGGCCAGGTGGTCGGAGTTGATCGAATTTGATGGTCAAAGTATCGTCAGTGATGGTGTGACGACCGCCCATGACTCCTGCACTAAACTAGAAAATAGTGCGCTGTAAAGTGTGCCAGGTAACCATGGATGATCATCAAGGTAAGGTAAAAACAGCGGAGTCTATCGTATTACTCACAACGCATGAGTAAAATACAATAGAATATGTATATATATATATATAGTGAAGCTCCACAACCAGAATCTCATCAAATAAGCCTCATAGTAGTTTGATACAAAAATCTGAATAGTCAATACATCAAGCCTCACTACATATCACTCAGAGAATATACAAGCAGCGGAACATCCAGTACATATAGTAAGAAAATAATATGCAAGCTTCCAGCTCGTCTTCGTCATCAGCATCGTTGGTCACTAAGAACAGCACTTGTCACCTGCTACCTAGTCTTCCCATCCCAAAATGGATGAACAACCCAAGGTAATAAGAGTTGAACATAAAACCTTGAGTCAGACAACAGTCTTAGTGAGCGGTAAATTAACTAACAACATACCAAAAGAGCATAAAGGTAAAAGGAATGGGAATCTAACCCACCCACTCCACCTCTCTCTACAGTGATACCCCCCCCAGACACACTAAGCAGAAATAAACATAGCAAATCAGACATTTAAAGTAAAGCAATTATCACTCGAGTCAAGGTCGGTGTTTTCCACGTACAAACCCCCAAGGCCTAAACCAAGATCAGATAAGCACCCAAAAAACATCGCTCTTGAGACTGAATGACGATACAACCAAAACATCCTAACATCCATGACTTTGGCTATCACTGTTATCAATGCTTCGATACCACCGTTAATTGAATGACCGGCACATTCTTTCAGCCATCCGTCAAGGGCTAATGGTAACCCCGGTTCTTGATAGAACTCCGCACGTCGTCGCAGCCCGTGCCTAGGACTATCGGATCTGCCCAGAGTACTCGACCACCAACTGTAGTCTTTTGGGACTATCGAATCCCAGTGTACTCTTGCTTTGAGTTTGCTAGAACCTTCAATAACGATGAAATCTCAGCCTTCTAGTCATTCTCCTCGACGACTATTCTCATACTAGCTCAAGCGCCTCTCGAGCCAACCATTATCGACAAACCCGAACCATCCCTCGAGTTATCAACATGCTTGGAATAATCCCGTCTGGATTATACCAAAGCTACCTCACATCATACCTCGCCTCATCTCATTCGTAGCAAAGCTCCATCTTAACATCATCATCAAATCCGTCCGTATGAGCTTTATCATCCACTACATATGCCACATGCAGCTTTTCTATTCAAGAGCTTCCCCCTTAGCCTTTGAATCATCTTCGACCAACTTGTCCAAATCCAACCACTAAACAACTAATTTATAACAACCAATCAAGTCAATCATTAATCCAAGTAATTAAGCATTCAAACATGATCTAAAAAGCAATTATAACAAAAATGGCAATCTTGTAAATAAAGAGTCTAAATCTAACAAGCATGAATCATAAGTATTATCTCTACAACTTGATGGATGAACTTGCATAGGTTAACATGTATAACAATGGATGCCAAATCTTCATGAACATTGGATCTACACTTATGTTTAAGAAAATGCATGGAAATCACTATTTTAACACAAAATCAAACCACAAATCCAATATACTCCTTTGGGTCCGTGTGAGAGATAACCACCACTCACCGAATCACCTAAACACCTTAAAAGCAACACACTCCAAATCTGGACAGCGAAGGATCTAGCTCGATCCGCCAAAATTCCGCTTTTGACGATGAAATCCCTCTTCGATGGATGGAGATCTTCAATCTAAGCTTTTGGATCTTCAATTTGATCTTCAATTTGGATGGAAGGAAGCACAAGATTAAAGAAGAGATAAGAAGTGAAGAAGTATAGCACTCGAGCTCTCAAAATGGCAGGACTTCGTCGCTTCAAAATCTGGATCCCAAAAAGTGAGGCAAACCCTTTGTATTTATAGGCCGAACCTTAGGTCGCTCGCTCGCTATTAGGTCGCTCACGACCTAACTATGGCCGACCTACGACCTAACGGTTCCCCCGACCTACGACCTAACGACTCGAGCCTATGCGTGACTTAACAAACCCTACGACCTAACAAACACGACTTATCCCAACATAGCCGTGTTCCTACTTAGGTCGTTTGGACGACTTAACGACCTAACATAGGCGCGACTTAACGATACTCACAATCTAACGGCTTAAGTTCTCACACGACCTAACTAAACACGGCTTAGCGACTTAACAACATTGCCGACCTAGCGACTTAACCCTTAAGCCCTTACACGATCTAACTACATACACGGTCTAAAACGTGCACGACCTACAGAGACACGTGACTTAACTAAACACAGGGTCTCTCGACCAAACACCTAAGTCGTTTGGACGACCTAACTACTCATAGTTACTAAACTTAGGTCGCTCACGACCTAACTATACACAGAACCTATCTTAGGTCGTTAACTCTCTCAACCATCCTATCTCCTTAGGTCGTAAACTCCTTAAGTCGCCTAAGCCCTTAAGTCATCTAAACCCTAAGCTGCTAACTTCCATAGGTCGCTATCTCCCTTACTAATGCTACAAACTTCCCTAGGTCGCTCGTCCGACCTAAACTATAACACGATCTAACTGTTACACGACCTAACTCCTTAGGCCGTTCAAATCCTTAGGTCGCTCACTCTCCTTAGGTCGCTCCTTTTCACTAAGTCGCTCAACCGACCCAGACTTCTACACGATCTAAGCTATTACAGTTCTACGATCCTTTGATACATAGAAATATGGGTCGTTACAGATGGGTTCTTGCGGTGGAGCGTTCTGTGTTCATTAGGAAGAAGGGCTGCGCACGTGAGGAAACATGAACGTGCTTACGTGGCATATAAAGTGAGTTCAATGTGTTCTTTTTTTTATTTATTTTAAAATTAAAATTCAATCACAATTTTAGAAATATCTTGGGCATACGATATCCGATTGACGCGTGGTTTCTTTTGTTAGGATCGTATTGAAATTCCGTACTTGATGACGCTGGTTTGGACGAATTCTGAAACGCTCAAATTTTTGGGTTTAAATTGGATTTAAATTCAATTTAAATTCAAAAGGTGAGTGTTTTAACCCACTCACAACTTCTAAAATTTCCTATGTATGTTAAATTGACTTAAGATATGAGTAGAAATTTATTTATGACTGTTTGGCATGTTTTATTCATCATCTCTATTAAATCGCATTTATTTAATTTAAATGTTAATTTATTTATTTGCATATAAACTGATAGTTCAACAGTTAATAAATTTATCCTTGAATACAAACTGTTAGTTAATAACTATTATTTATTACCTGTTATATTTCATATGCTATATATTGATATTTGTTTAAATTGGATGATGATTATAATAAATTGTTGATGATTTGATATTTGGATGTATGGATGTTTATTTACATAAACTGCAAGTTATCATGCATTTCATTTCATTCGGGATTGCGGTTTGAAATGATATACAACCGTATTTTTATTTTTAAATTGTGGATTGAAATGATAAATATCCGTATCACTTGACCATAGGATAGAAAAGTATATACAGGCACCGCGGTATATATATAAAATTATTCTTGAAATGATTTTTATAGTTTGGATATGATACGGTTTAATAAATATTAAAATTGGATATGATATAAATATATTTTATGTACATATATAGTTAAATTATGGAATTTAAGCTGCGTATAAATTTGTTAAATAAACTAAATAAGTTGAATAATGGAGTTCTAATGATTTAAATCAATCTAGATTGGAAGGTAAATTAAAATTTTAATTGGAATTGAGCGTATTTAAGAATTAAACTCTATAAGTGATGTAACTTATTTAAAATTGGAATTTTTAAAGGGTATGATATTTATAACTGGATTTAACGAATAATTCTAGTATAAATAAATGGAAGGAAATATTCAGTGTTAATAAATTGAGTTTTATTTTAAATGGTCATGGATTTATCATCTAAACCTTTCAAAACTAAAAATAGGAAAATGAATTGTTGAATAGAAACTCCCAACCTTTGTTTTGAAATTCATCAAATACTCAAAGTTTGAAAGTATTGAAAATCGAAGTGTTTTTATTTAAACTGAAATAGTATCTAAAAGTTATGGGTCTAGACTGGATTTAAAGCGAATAAAAATTTGTGAAGGCGTGGAAATTATTTACTTTTAAAGAAATTTTAAATTCAACTGTTTTATTTTATATACTGTTGAATATCCAAACCATTTAAGTTGGAAGTTATGGTTTTAAAACTATGGATTTCGAAGTATTATGTTGAAAGTTAAAATTCAAATATTTGGTTTCGAGGTATTATAAATTTTAAAAGTGGCATGATTTTGGAAAAGAAATATCTTTGAAATAAAATGATATCATATTTATTTGGGTTTTAAAAGGAAATGATATCGTATTTATGGATTTTGAAATGGATAATTATATTCTGGTTTTGAAAGTATAAATTATTTTTAAAAAAAGACCGCGGTGTTATAATAACGTTTGGTTGTTAAAGAGACCGGGATCGGAAGTTGTCATACTCTCTGCCAACTCCGAAAACCACTTTAACAACCGTGTACGCGGTGGAGATTCCAGAATGAAGTAGGTTGGTGGCGACGTTCCCTGTAAGGTAAATACGTGGACCCAACTCCCGTGAGTTGGCATAAGGTGGCTAAAACAGGAGCGATTGACGGGTTAATAAGGTAGCACCTTTGATCGGACACATCCCTTCGATATTATACTTTTACTCTTGGATTTATTCGGTGGCCACTTTTGTTTTTTTATTGGGGGTGTGACTCGAGCTGGGCGGTAGCTGCGCGCTACGCGTTACCACCGACCCGGAAGCGTAATTGGTATATCTACCCTGGCATTGCCTAGTTGTGCCATGTCACCTACCCTATCGCGCCTTGTACGAGTTTGGATTTCTCCCGTAGCCCGTGTGGTATCCTTTGGTGGCTTCCCGATCAGGAGGGACTATGATATTGGATGGACTACTAGGACTATTACGTGTTAAGGGCTATATGGGTAACCCCTTAATGTTAAGAAAAAAGTAAGTTTATTTTACAATTAGACACTATTATAGTAGAGAAATATACTACATAGTAAATAGTTTAACGGATCCTTAGGAGATGTAAATCTCGAGCATCTCTTGAGTTACTGCACTCATATTTATTTCTGGTAATTTAACTTACATAAGATCTTTTAGTTCCGACTCAAGTGTTTTGTCTTTTCAATTCGCTCGGGCCAGTCCGAGCGTTTCAGGATTTGAAGATTTTATTCTGGAGGAAGAAAACGAAGATTTGTAGTATTACTATCTACTATATTATCCCACTACACTATTTAATTCCGCTGCATTGATATTATTGGTATGCAAACTCTGATATTTAATTGTATAAAGGAGAATCAGATGTTTTGTAAACAGTTTTATGAACTGTATATTTTATTATTACATTTTATCCTTCCGCTGTGAGATTCTGGTTTATTTTATTTCTTTCTTGTTTTTCTTATTTATCCCATAACAATCCGCCCTTCCGTATGGTTTGAATTGGCATGTGTGTCAATTTATAGTGTGCGAAAAGGCGGGATGTTACATCTGGTATCGGAGCTTTGGTTTAGCGATAAACCTTAACTTTGTGGGGTTTAACTCTTTACTAATAGGGTAGTAATACCCTATGGGATTCGTTGAGCGCATATATATGAGAGAGCGTATTTGTTAGTGTTATAAAAAGGTTTTAATATTGTATTAATCTATTCCGTTTTGTCTTTATAAATTCTGGTTGGTGCATGGGACGCTGTGACATCAATAGGGATTTCTAAACACTTAATAGGACAGACCGACATAATATTTGTTTTAATATAGGTGAATGAAATAATTTTGCCTATTATATTTTCTATATAAAATAAAAAAATTTCAAATGATATCTATATTTGGCTGAAATAGATTGGTTGTTAGGTAATAAAGTGTATAAATAATAATAGAAAAAGATTGAAAAATAAAATAAATGAAATTTGGGAAATTTAGAATTTAAAAATCTGGGGTTTTGAAATTTCTTCCGAATAATTTTTGGAATATAATAATATTGTTTATAAGTACCTTCTGATATAAATATTTATTATAATTCGGAAGAATTGTTTTAAAGAAGATTTTGGAGAAATAAGCTTTGTACTTTCCTCTCTGTCACTGGAAAATAATTTCGATGATGGCGGCCGCATCATCGACTTTCATTTTCGAGTTTCGAAGGGGAAAGGACACTGTAGTAGTTTTACTGCAGATTCATTTTTTTTGAAAAATATATAAATTTTGAATTGTTTTAAATATAGTTAGAAATATATAAGTTGTAAGAATATATTTATCTATTATTTTAAAATAATTTGAAATTTAACCCGGTACTAAATTCTTAAATTTCCATTAATTAATTGTTTCAATTATTGTAGTGAATTGAAACATAGCTAATTAATAAATTAAAACCTCTAAAAGAAATAAGAGATTTAATGATAGGTTATGAATGGTATTAAATGAAATTTGAAATTATAACCTACGAAATAAATAATATTATTACTGAACGTTAAACCAATCATAGGTAATGAGGAAACTTGTGTAACTTTCAAGTACATTCTTTAAAAAAAACATATATAACTTAACAAACATAAAAAGTTGAAATGTTTAATAAGAAATGTAATGGAAATTGTACAAGTAAAAGTAGGTAATGAAGTATCAAATGAAATTGCTGTTAAATGAGAATTTAATGTCATAAACTTAAAGTTATCATTGAAATTTTACCAAGTAAATATAATTAAAGGTAAGTAAATTCAAATAGATGATTATCAACTTAAGTAAATAAAATGGAAATGCTAAGAAATTAAATGGGACATGAATACTATTGATAAACAAATGTAAATAAATGAGGACATGCAATTAATGAATGAATAATTATAATGAAATAAAAAGAACTGGCATGACCTGAGTTAATGGAAATGAATAATTGTAAGTAATAAGTGTAATTAAATGAAACAAACATTGAATAAGTAAATGAAATTAAAAGTTTGTTAGAAATAAATGTAAATTATAAAAGGAAAATTTAAGTGGTATGAATAAAAAGAGAAATTAAACAACAAATGTATGAATGAAATTAATAATGATAAACAAAATTTGTTGTTCAAATTGGTTGTTATTGGTTATGGTTGTTTGGGTAAGATACTTTAAAATTTGGTTTGGAGTGAATGAATAATTTATTTAGTTTTATCTAAGACTGTTGAGTAAATGATGCGCTAGTAGTTATTTCTTCATTCCGTACAATATAAAGGTTTTGAACCCGAACAACTCTTTGTTTGTTTGATTGAATGGTTACTTTGTATTTGTTGTGTGTGCTGTTTGTTGAAATTGATGGTTGTTGTATTGATTTGTTGTTAGTGATTAAAACCACTTAAATATTTTACTTTACATAAATTGTTAACCCTTTGGATTTTATAAGTGAAATGCAGGCCATGGAAGCAATTGCTACTGCTTTTGGTTTCATAAATTAAGCGTAAATTGCCCGCCAAATAGGTACGTTTCGGATTACGGTTTATAGCGCTATTTTTTATATTTTTCTGGGTAGGGATGTAATATTTTGGATAGTATATGTAATATAATTGTTATATTTTGATATTATATTTTCTTCCGAGCCTCTCCGTACAATGGAGACTCTGTCGAAATTTTTCGTAAAATTTTAGGCTTAGAAATTATTTTGAAAATGTTTTCAAACTTTATTTATTTAAGTCTAAAAAGATATAATGATTATATAATGAGTATATTTTAGTTAAAAGAATAAATTTTGTAATTCATTGTTTATAAAGTTAATATTTTGAATAAGATGTATCGTTTATTTAAATTCTTCTTTCCCTTTCTTTTTCCTTTTCGGGGACGAAAAGTTATGAGTGGGGGAGAGTGTAACGACTCGTATAAATTCGATGTTTACAATGAATAAAATTAATAAGATTTTAATTTAAATTTAGAAAGGAATAAAAATCTTATTTATTTATATGAAATAGAATGTTGAAATTAGATGTATCAAGGGTAATTAAAAATTTACAAATTAAACTACATATTGTAATTAATAGTAATAGTGGAAATTGTTGCATTTGGATATAAAGTTAGAATAAGTAAAGTAAGGAAAGTATTGAATATATCAATGAAATAAAATATTGATTTATGGAAATTGAATGTAAATGAGGGTAATAAAGTAATGCAGGACAATAAATAATTTATTTAGTGCAATACCCATTAATGAATGGAATGAAATGGGACTAATAAAAATGTATATTTGGTTATAAATCAATTTGAACGAAAAAAATATAAATATTGATTGATGAATAAATATACAATTATATTAAAGGTTAAAATAGTGGGTTACTAGTAAATTCAATCATTTACCAATATAGATAATTAGATGTGCCTTAATTGTAATTAAGAAAATAACGAAAAGAGTAAATGAAATTATTTAGAGTATTAATTATAATTGGATAGTGATTTTAAGTAACAATGTTAGTGCAGGGTAAGTAATGCTAAATTTAAGTCGATAATAATGAATAGTGATTAATTCAAAATTTGTAACATATATTATAAATTACCTGCTTATTTGTTAATGAAATTAGAATTGGTAATAAGTGATAATAAAATAAATGAATGTTACACTAATTGAAAATGAAATAACGTTCGTTTAAATGTTGAGTAATTATAGGGTCGTAATTATTATAAGCGTTACTTTAAAATTTAGGTTTAATTGTGAAATTTATACGAGAAGTATGTAAAGTAGTAACTAAGAGCGAAATACGTTATAAATTGATTATGACCTAAACTTAAGTGTAAGTTAAAAGTTAAAATTGAATCTAACCCATTAAATTGGAAACTTATTATAATAAATTGGATTCAATTTATAATAAAGGGGTTATTTTAAGAAATGGAAATAAATACTATGATTGGTAATTTAAGTTACTTTAAAATTGAGAAGGGAATTGGTTTAAAGAATTATGAATTAATAAGTAAATCCATATGATGAAGTTATGAATTATTGAATTTGAATCTTTAATAGTGAGTTAATTTGTTAATTCATAATAGTTGGACTTATTAAAATAAATAAAATCAAATTTTAAATTATTACGTTAAATTAAAAATTAAGTTGAAAATTGGGAAGTATTTATGTAATAATCTTAAATCCAATGGTAAACCCTCCTATTTGAAATATGAATGGAATAATCATTGATTCATTAATTTAATAGAATTATTAGAAAGTTAAATTTTAATCTTGAATTTAATGAAATCGAGAATAAATATTGAAATTTATAAGTGAATCATCTAAATTTAGATTTTTAAATTTGTTTAAAATCATTGTAAATGATTGAGGAATCACAAATGATAAAAATTTCCAATTCCAAAACTGAAATATAAAAATTGGATTTATTTACTAATTCTTAATTTATTTAATTAATATAAAAATAGCCATTTTGGCCACTGAATCGGATTTCGATGGAACCAATTTCATCGGGGTGAATTATAATAATGTTTCAAGTTTCGTAGCGATCAGACTTGTCGTTTGATCGTACGGACTCGAAACGCCTTGAAATTTATGCAATTGAAATCAATTGAAATCGATTTGGAAAATTTGAATTTATCATAACTTATTCATGCGATGCAATTTGAACCTGAAACTTTTTCCATTGCATTTAAAATATTTTAAAACACCTATTTTAATATATGAGTTTACCCAATTTCGTTCCGGGGACAGAACGGGCTTTTTGGGCCACGTTAGCATTAGCACGTATATCCAACCCGATCCATCTATTCAAATCTCTAACCTACCTATATAAACCCAATTATAAACCCTAGCCTCCATTTATCCTCATTTTTTTGTGCGTTCATTTTTCCCCAACTCCTCCTTTCCAATGGCTGCAAACCCTAGATCCAATTTCAATCCAAATCAAAAGTCAAAAATTCAAAGTCCTCAGAAAAATCTCAAAAAAATATATGTTGATGCTATCGACGAGAAAAATTCAATGATGTAATTCGTTTTTCGATTCGGATTGTGGTTTGACCAGCAATTGGGCGTTTAGTTTCGGCCGTTCATCATCGCCGCGATAAATTTTGTCGGATCGGGAAACGGTTTCTGGGTTTTGGAGAGGAAGCCGAGGGGATCACATCTATATAATTTGTTTGTCGATTCAACGATCGGATCGAGCAGAACAATTAAATTAGGGTTAAACCTAAGGCGGCGGCGCATGCAATTCAGGGCATCCAGAGTGTGGGTCATGACCATGGGGAGGTCTGGCTCGTCTTGGGCTCGAAGATGGTAGTGGTTAGAGGTGGCCAGGTGGTCGGAGTTGATCGAATTTGATGGTCAAAGTATTGGCAGTGATGGGTTCTTGCGGTGGAGCGTTCTGTGTTCATTAGGAAGAAGGGCTGCGCACGTGAGGAAACATGAGCGTGCTTACGTGGCATATAAAGTGTGTTCAATGTGTTCTTTTTTTGTTTATTTTAAAATTAAAATTCAATCACAATTTTCGAAATATCTTGGGCATACGATATTCGATTGACGTGCGGTTTCTTTTGTTAGGATCGTATTGAAATTCCGGACTTGATGACGCTTGTTTGGACGAATTCTGAAACGGTCAAATTTTTGGGTTTAAATTGGATTTAAATTCAATTTAAATTCAAAAGGTGAGTGTTTTAACCCACTCACAACTTTTAAAATTTTCTATGTATGTTAAATTGACTTAAGATACGAGTAAAAATTTATTTATGACTGTTTGGCATGTTTTATTCATCATCTCTTTAAATCGCATTTATTTAATTTAATTGTTAATTTATTTTATTATTGCATATAAATTGACAGTTAGAATTTATTTATTTGCATATAAACTGATAGTTCAACAGTTAATAAATTTATCCTTGGATATAAACTGTTAGTTAATAACTGTTATTTATTACCTGTTATATTTTATATGCTATATATTGATATTTGTTTAAATTGGATGATGATTATAATAAATGGTTGATGATTTGATATTTGGATGTATGGATGTTTATTTACATAAACTGCAAGTTATCATGCATTTCATTTCATTCGGGATTGCGGTTTGAAATGATATACAACCGCATTTTTATTTTTAAATTGCGGATTGAAATGATAAATATCCGTATCACTTGACCATAGGATAGAAAAGTATATACAGGCACCGCAGTATATATATAAAATTATTCTTGAAATGATTTTTATGGTTTGGATATGATACGGTTTAATAAACATTAAAACTGGATATGATATAAATATATTTTATGTACATATATAGTTAAATTATGGAATTTAAGCTATGTATAAATTTGTTAAATAAACTAAATAAGTTGAATAATGGAGTTCTAATGATTTAAATCAATCTAGATTGGAAGGTAAATTAAAATTTTAATTGGAATTGAGCGTATTTAAGAATTAAACTCTATAAGTGATGTAACTTATTTAAAATTGGAATTTTTAAAGGGTATGATATTTATAACTGGATTTAATGAATAATTCTAGTATAAATAAATGGAAGGAAATATTCAGTGTTAATAAATTGAGTTTTATTTTAAATGGTCATGGATTTATCATCTAAACCTTTCAAAACTAAAAATAGGAAAATGAATTGTTGAATAGAAACTCCCAGCCATAGTTTTGAAATTCATTAAATACTCACAGTTTGAAAGTATTGAAAATCGAAGTGTTTTTATTTAAACTGAAAGTGTATCTAAAAGTTATGGGTTTAGAGTGGATTTAAAGCGAATAAAAATTTGTGAAGGCGTGGAAATTATTTACTTTTAAAGAAATTTTAAATTCAACTGTTTTATTTTATATACTGTTGAATATCCAAACCATTTAAGTTGAAAGTTATGGTTTTAAAACTATGGATTTCGAAGTATTATGTTGAAAGTTAAAATTCAAATATTTGGTTTCGAGGTATTATAAATTTTAAAAGTGGCATAATTTTGGAAAAGAAATATCTTTGAAATAAAATGATATCATATTTATTTGTGTTTTAAAAGGAAATGAAATCGTATTTATGGGTTTTGAAATGGATAGTTATATTCTGGTTTTGAAAGTATAAATTATTTAAAAAAAACCGCGGTGTTATAATAACGTTTGGTTGTTAAAGAGACAGGGATAGGAAGTTGTCATACTCTCTGCCAACTCCGAAAACCACTTTAACAACCGTGTATGCGGTGGAGGTTCCAGAATGAAGTAGGTTGGTGGCACGTTCCCTGTAAGGTAAATACGTGGACCCAACTCCCGTGAGTTGGCATAAGGTGGCTAAAACAGGAGCGATTGACGGGTTAATAAGGTAGCACCTTTGATCGGACACTTCCCTTCGATATTATACTTTGACTCTTGGATTGATTCGGTGGCCACTTTTGTTTTTTTATTGGGGGTGTGGCTCGAGGTGGGCAGTAGCTACGCGCTACGCGTTACCACCAACCCGGAAGCGTAATTGGTATATCTACCCTGGCATTGCCTAGTTGTGCCGTGTCACCTACCCTATCGCGCCTTGTACGAGTTTGGATTTCTCCCGTAGCCCGTGTGGTATCCTCTGGTGGCTTCCCGATCAGGAGGGGCTATGATATTGGATGGACTACTAGGACTATTACGTGTTAAGGGCTATATGGGTAACCCCTTAATGCTAAGAAAAAGGTAAGTTTATTTTACAATTAGACACTATTATAATAGTGAAATATACTACATAGTAAATAGTTTAACGGATCCTTAGGAGATGTAAATCCCGAGCATCTCTTGAGTTACTGCACTCATATTTATTTCTGTTAATTTAACTTACATAAGATCTTTGAGTCCTGACCCGAATGTTTTGTCTTTTCAATTCGCTCGGGTCAGTCCGAGCGTTTCAGGATTTGAAGATTTTATTCTGGAGGAAGAAGACGAAGATTTGTAGTATTACTATCTACTATATTATCCCACTACACTATTTAATTCCGCTGCATTGATATTATTGGTATGCGAACTCTGATATTTAATTGTATAAAGGAGAATCAAATATTTTGTAAACAGTTTTATGTACTGTATATTTTATTATTACATTTCATCCTTCCGCTGTGAGATTCTGTTTTATTTTATTTCTTTCCTGTTTTTCTTATTTACCCCATAACAATCCGCCATTCCGTATGGTTTGAATTGGCACGTGTGTCGATTTATAGTGTACGAAAAGGCGGGATGTTACATAATTGGTATATCTACCTTGGCATTGCCTTGTGTGCCGTGTCACCTACCCTAGCGTGCCTTGTACGAGTTTGTTTTTCTCCCGCAGCCCTTGGAGTATTTAGGGTAGTTTCTCGATCTGGTGATACGCTGATACTGGATGGACTACTGGGACAATTACGTGGTAAGGGCTATATGGGTAACCCGTTAATGCTATTTAAAAGTAAGTTTATTTTACTATGAGACATTATTATAATAGCGAAATACTACTACATAGTAAATAGTTTAACGGATCCTTAGGAGATGTGAATCTCGAGCATCTCTTAAGTTACTGCACTCACGTTAGACACTGGATAGGTGTAACGACCCGGAAATTCCGATCCCGAAATTTCTAGATAGTTAGAGAAAATAAGAAAGAAATAGAAGAAGAACAGAAAAGAAACACACAACCTCACATTCGCAGCGGATAAAATATAATATCAATAATAGTTATACAAAAGAAAATTGTATCTATCAATTTACATCAATATCAGAGTTACAACGATTTTATTCAACACTGGATAGATACATTTAACATGTCTTAGATATATACAATATCATAGTGAAAATCTCCATACGTCCCTGCCATCCAGCTCACCTCCTGAGCTCCAGAACGTTCTTACCTGAAAATCTGTAATACTCGGTCTGACACGAGCATTGCATCAAAGTAACACCCGGGTCAGGCTGGAAACCAGCGTGAGTAAACCCATCTAAGAAGAAATACCAATGCAGAAAAGTATTTAAAAACCCGGGTAACTCGTACCTTACTACGAGTTTTTACTTACCATAGACAATACACATCATACATTCCTATCTAAGTATTATTACTTAAATTAAATGACCAAGCTTACATTATAATTCCATTCCAACCTATTCATTCCAAAGTCAAATCCCATAAAGAATCTTTGTAGATTACAAATCGAAGTGGGTTCGGGCATTTACTAGTACCCGACCCGGCCTCCTCGAATCTTAACCCAAGTTATTCAAGTGGAACGAAATTCAAACTTTAAATACAGGATGCCACTTACATAGCAATTCATCTCGATAAATAACCACATTATCACCGTTCAACCCAATCATATCACAAATCATTTCATATTAGAAATATTAACCAATCATTCATAAGCTAGATAAATCAGTCACACCATTCCAAATCAATTTAAATAAATTAAAGTAATTACTTTAATCACCCTTAATCCTGCTTCCTTAACATTCATAAATTTACAGACCATTAATTAATCATTCTTTAACTACCCATTGATTGCTCATTATTATTTCCATAATCACTTCATTAAGTAATTATTCATGGGTCAATTATCCTTAATTAATTAGCCTTAATTGTTGATTAACTTAAATTTAATTACTAATTAAATAAATTAATCCTTAACAAGTTTATCTATTAATAACTTACATTAAGTCATTTTCATCATATTTAATAATCATCCATTAGTTACTCACCTTTATTAATAATCTCAATTCATTAATTAGTTCACCCTTAATAACTAATTGAATAACCTTTAATTAATCAATTAATTATCCTCTAATTACATCATGTGATTCTCAGTTACGAATTAATTAATCCCAAATAAATAAAATTAATTAATTTTAATTTTTTTTTTACTTATTACAAAAAAATTTAATTAATCCTTAATCATCCAAGTCTTTATTAACCTCAAAATAACCACTGATCTTTATTTAATTTTCTTAATTATCAAAATCTTATTCAAACATTTATTTTAACATTAACTTCCTTGATTTAATTATTTAGCTCAAAATAACATAAGCGTCTAACAAACTTAAGTTTAAATTACACATCCTTCCCTCACCAAATTGACTTGTTATAAATTTTTAAAAGATTGAGTTTTTCCCAAACCAAAGCTTATTAAACTAGATTATGTTTCAGACTTACTATGAAATTACAATGGCCCGAAGCCCAAATCATGTTCACATCGGAACTAACCCGAAACCCCACATCATCAAAACAGGACACGCAATCCATCTTCCACACTATCTCACTTCTACCAGAATTGTTCAAAACCCATATGAAAAATGATCCTCTTCGATTTATTCCAGGAATCAATCGCTGTTTCACTTGCAAATCAATCGCTTTTTCGAATATGCTCATGACCCCTCCGATCAAACCCATCCAGATACAACAAAACCCCCATCCAGACCCCTTGTGCATGGAAACAATCGTGCACGTGCACACTTCTTCCTCTGGTCATCCTATCGCCGCACCATCGCCAATGAGGCAAACTTAATTCCCAAATCAAATCTACCACCATTGCCGAAGACAGTAGCTCCATTGATCGAAAATCGATCAAAACTCCATGCCTTCAGAAAACTAAAAAAACAACTACTTCCACCAGTTGACGAACTAGGCTCGACCTAGACATTTGATTCCTTCGCCACCATGACCAATCGGACGCCCACACCCCACGCTACTACCCTACCAAACATCGTCTACTCCGGTCGCATTCCTAATTTCCAAGATTATCGCGTATCAGAGTCCAAAAATGAAAACCCCAAAAACCCTAAATCGTCTCGCTTCCCAAATCTAAGCCCAAACCAAAGATTCTGCCACGGTTAACCCTTCCCCTACGATCACCTGCCACTCCCAGAGCTGGCCGCATCACCCCTCGTGGTCAAAATCGATAGAAATAAATTTTTGAACGAGAAACGTTCATCTAATCGTATTTCACTAAATGCAAAACTAAAAATTATAATTTTATCACTAAAATTCGTATTTTCCCTTAACAATCAATGCTGCATAATTGAAATCTAGAATTACAAACATTTATTTTTGCCTAAATTACACTTTTTACTGTAAAAACAGAACCCAGACGAGCTACACAACGTAGTTTGCTCTCTAACTATTTTTAATATAAACTATAACCAAAATTTAACATTTTCCTAGTTTATAGCATCCACCAACATAAATAGAAATTGAGAAAAAGAATTTTGAAAACCAAAACACTAAATTTTCTCATTCAAAAGTTAACAGAGCAATTCGTTCCAGATTAAATTTAGTATTCCTCACCCTAAACATTTGCTTCTAGCAGCTTTTGTAAAAGTTGAAGTTGAAGCCTTGATTTAAAAGTTGAAAATTTTAAAACTAAAAATCCAAATTCTCTCCCAGGTAGGTTGAAATATTTCTTTTGTTTCTTAACAGAGAGTGTTCATTTTTAGCTTTAAACAAGCTACAGGGATTTACTTTCCTTATTCCAATCGTGTGTGTGTGTGTGTGTATACTTTCATTTTAAAGCAACATGCACAACATAGTTCACATCATTTTTCAAAGATCATCTCATTCAACTTAAATATACACCAGAAGTTTTCAGAGTTACTCACCTCTTCAACACAAAAACAGAGAAGCCTAGAGTATTTTGATTTGAACTGTGGTTTGCTGTTTTTAATTTGCATTTATCTGATTTGAGACCTTTATTTGATTTGAGGTTGCTGATTCTTGCAAACATGATCTTGTAGAAGAAACCCTTGATACTGATTCACTTGGAAGATTGATTTACCTGAATTCTCGGATTGTTTGGAAAATCTTTACAACCCTTGTTTCTGGTTTGTATATTTTGCTTTAGATCTAATTCCCTTTTATGGCCATGATACTTTTGTTTTAAACATCAAAAGGGAAAATAAGTAAGGGTAGAGATATGTGTATAAAGTTTTATTCTTCCATGTATTCTTAAATTTGAAAATAATGACATTTGTTTTATTTCATAATAAAATTGTTTACAAATGGCTTGAATGTAAGCTAATATCTTAACACTTGTCCAATTATGCTAAAATTTATTTACACTTGTTATTAAGGAGGGTTATAAGCTAACATATGTGTGTATATATATATATATATTTAATACCCTTATACATATACAACTCGTATATTTATTTAAAGAAATTATTAATCTTTGTTAAATCCCTTTTTAAACTTAAGCTATGCTCTTAATTTTATCATTAGCGTTCTATGTTTTTCATACATATATATATTATAAATTTATACTTATACTTCTCCTTAATTTACCCTTATATAACCTTTAAGAACATAATTTTGATACTAATTTATACGTTAGTAAATTATCACATTTTCAAGATGTTATTTTGAATTTTTAAATCCAAGTTTCACTTATAAACCATAAATATATGTATGAAAACAGAATAACTATCATATGATAAGTTTTGCATATATTTATTAATAAAAGATGAATGCTGCTAAGAATGAATGATTATAAAAGAAAATCATTAAACAAATATCATCAAATTTCAATAATTATATTAGAAGACTATTAATGAATATTTTTCCCGATATTTATAATTTACCATTTATTATAGTTCTAATTCACCTATATACATATCCTATAAATTTATTATCATATTTGTTTGTTCAATTAATAAATCAGTGTTTAAATAAATCAAATTCTGTTAATTACAAATTAACAGCTGTCCGAAAATCTGGGTTATCACATTCCTCCCCCCTTAGAATCTTTTCGTCCTCGAAAAGGAATGAAGCCAGATTTATTTAAAATGCTTGTAATCAGATAAATTTCTCTTTGATTATTTTAAAACACTTTTAAAATCTATATAGTATTATAAAATAGTTTTTATTTATAACTCGATGTTTCAATAAGTCCGTCCTCGTTCTCACAGAATTCAGTCATACGTTGATCAGGCGTAAGACTGAAAATCTACAAGTGCTTGGCAGACCCGTTTTCAACATCCAGTGAAAATACTTAGAAAATAATTTTATTGAAAATATAGAAAATAGTTTTTGAAAAATAGAGGATATATCTTTGGTGAGAATGCTCTGGAAATCATCACCCCCATCCATGATCGCAGTTAACCCGATGGTTACGTTGTCGTCCCGACAAAATCCATAGATTAACTGTAGGCCTCTGTGCCCCTCGATTACACCATGGAACCCGCTACAGATCGTAGCTACAACTGGGGTTACGTAGCTATCATAGCAAAAACCCATATAACTGTAGGCATCAGCGCCATCGAATTTCGCTGCCAAAAGAATGAAACTTCTCCACTCCACTTGACCATAGATCGTAGTCTACCGATGTTGCGTTGCCTTCCCGGCAAAATATGTGTAGACCGTTGACACTCATCCTCCACCCGATTTTCGCTATGGTTCCCACAGTAAATCGCACTGACATCGAGTTACACTGTCGTCACAGCATAACTCAAATGCCCCTGTAGTCATCAGCGCCCTTGACTTTCGCTACCCAATAATCCTCAGGAACTAGTTTGTCCGGACTCCTCACAGGATCAACTTTAGAACCCCCCTTGAGGTTCAAGGCAGCACCACCCGGTGGTACTCCTGAGAAGTCCATTCCAAGGGAGTGCCTTTTTCCCCAGAGCCATCATCAAAACATTTTATACTATATATATAGTATCTTTAAATCATACACCTAGTATGATCTTATACAAAGCTTCTTTACACAAAATCGATTATCCCCAAAATCGATAATTCTCAAACTAGGCTTTCCAAATTCTCATATTGATTTTACCCAAAAATCAAAAGCCATTCAAAATCCAAAGGTTCCCAAAACCCTTTTCCAAAATCCTCATATGATCCTTTATATATATATATTCAGATATATAAAATCTTTCAAAACTTTGGATCATGCCAAATTTGTATAAAACTCCTTTTATACTTCAAACACTTTCAAAAACCATTTTCTTCCGGCAAAAGATTCATCAAGGGAAATTTTATCTTATATAACAAAGATATTTAACTTTGTTTACTCAAAATCAAATATTCAAATTTGATTACTCCTTTCAATATCATTTTCATTCAAATTCGTATGATGTACACATATCATCCGTACACATTATCAATCTGATCGCTTACTCGATCACACAATTTCCCTTCCGAATTAGTATCGTCCACCCGACTTTCTAGTGCAGACTCAGATCTGGTTTTTTGATCAGAAACCGTCATTCTCCTTACATAGCCATAACTATGATAGAGAATATTCAGAACCAATCAACAATCCATATCCAGGTTCGCCTACAAAAATCGAGTGGAAAATTCCAACTCGGATCAATATAACTATCTCGAAATTCTGTGCTCGAATCTGGATCAAATCACTATGCGAATAGAATAACATACGTACACCTTCCGTATTTATCTTTATTGGTTATTAGCCAAGTCAAATCTCTTCCTATTCACATTCACTTTAATTTTCATTCATATACTCACAGTTGTCTTAATCCATATTTGGATTATTCCTTAAATTCTTATCTCGATTGGGTATTTAACCAATAACAGTTTAAACTCTGTCTAGTTTAAATTTAGAAAATATCTTGAAAGTTAAAAATAGATAAGTAGTTGAAAAATAATTACTAGTTTGTAAAATAAGTGTAAAATAGTTAGAAAATAGTTAAAATAATTACAGAAATTTTAGATAATTGCAAAATAATATTAAGATAGTAATTAGTTTGTAAAACAGTTGAAATATAGTAATTAGTTTATAAACAGTTGGAAAATTGTTAAACAGTTTCAAAAATAATTGTAAAACAAATATATAAGATAGTTTGGCCAATAAAAGAAAGGTTGTATATATAATAAATAGCTTGGAAAAATAGGTTTATATCAAAATAATTTGTATTAAAAATAGTCCAGAGTCCAAAACTGTTCACTTCCCAATCAATTCAATTTAAATTCCACCTTCATTTAAATTGACTTAACTCCAATTTAAATAACTTCAATTTCCGTTGAAATCTATTTAACCCAATTCAAGTTGAATTCCTCGGTTTCTTTCCAAATTTTACTTTATTCAACCTTGATCTCCAATTATATTAATTCCAATAAGTTTTAATTGAACTAGTTCCAATTTCAATTTACTTCATCTCCGGTTTGAATTAATCCCAATTTCAAACTTCATTTCCAAATCAAGTTGAATTATTCTTGATTTCCTCCCAAATTCAATTCAAATTCCATTTGAATTTAAAATTATTCAACTTTAATTACAATTCCAAATTATTCCATTAAATTTGGACTAATTTCAAATTGAATCCACTTCAATTCCAAATCGTTACAAATTAATCCAATTCAAATTTTCCATTTGAATTTTATGCTCATACATCTTCAATCACACTTCCAATTACTTCAAATCAAATTCAATTTGAACTAATTCAAATTTCAAATTTAAGCCATCTCTCATTCATTTAATTAATTTCAATTCACAACTTAAAGATTTTTAACAACAATAGGATGATATTATCTAACTTATTTTAAAACATCCATTCATTTTAAATTTCTAGATCTCAATCCCAATTTGAGATCACTCAAACTCTTAATTACAATCAACCATTAAGCTTCCCAAGTTAAATTCCAATTTCATCTTGAAATTTCCAAATTAGGTTAACCATTTCAACTTATTTAACCTTTCCAAAGTCAAACTCAGTTCACCTAATCCAGTCAACCTTACCTAGTTTGTACTTCCATTTCAAATTTTGAACTTCTCATAAATAATCTTCCCATTTATTAAGTTCAAAAACTTAGCACTCGGGTATCACATCTTAATCCATATTCAAAACTCAACATTTAGAATTTATTTCAAACCATATTTGATATTATGTATATCTCTCATATATACATACTTATTCCTTGGCCCTCCAAGCCAAAATTTTAAAATTTTAAACCACCCTTGGTTTTAATTCGAACAAATACTTCTAAAGTTTACAAACAACTTCTTATTCTAAAATAAGATTACATTCAAATTAGTTTGAATAATACTATTTCCTTTACATTTTCAAAAACAATTTCAAATGCTTAAATTTAGAATTCAGAATTCCACAACTTAAAATCCACTTCTATTTCCATCCTTTCAAATTTACAAGTTATTCTCATCAAATGGTTATTTCCTTCAAACATTTTATTGTTTAAAACAATCATCCCATTATTAAACACAATAACCATTCAATTTCCTGGTTTGAAACCAGTACTGATTCATCTTATTATGAAATCCTTCCTTAACTTTAAGATTTTAATTTAAGTTTGAATCCATTTCAAACTTATGCTTATTTAATTTCAATTTGGTTGTATTATATTACTTCTCAATTCTTACTATTACTTTTAATTTAATTAATACTACAACCAATTTCCTTAATATAATAGATAATCTATTTCTTATATAAGATTCATTTACCTTTGAAATCATTTAAAAACCTTTATATAAGAAAATAACAAGTATGCTCTCTCATATTTATACATTCAACTCATTATAGGGTACCACTTACCCTATCCTTAATGAGTAATCCCAACAGAGCCAAGGTTCTCGCTTAACCTTCAGCTCTGATACCAAATGTAACGACCCGGAAATTCCGATCCCGAAATTTCTAGATAGTTAGAGAAAAGAAGAAAGAAATAGAAGAAGAACAGAAAAGAAACACACAACCTCACATTCGCAGCGGATAAAATATAATATCAATAATAGTTATACAAAAGAAAACTGTATCTATCAATTTACATCAATATCAGAGTTACAACGATTTTATTCAACACTGGATAGATACATTTAACATGTCTTAGATATATACAATATCATAGTGAAACTCTGCATACGTCCCTGCCATCCAGCTTACCTCCTGAGCTCCAGAACATTCTTACCTGAAAATCTGTAATACTCGGTCTGACCCGAGCATTACATCAAAGTAACACCCGAGTCAGGCTGGAAACCAGCGTGAGTAAACCCATCTAAGAAGAAATACCAATGCAGAAAAGTATTTAAAAACCCGGGTAACTCGTACCTTACTACGAGTTTTTACTTACCATAGACAATACACATCATACATTCCTATCTAAGTATTATTACTTAAATTAAATGACCAAGCTTACATTATAATTCCATTCCAACCTATTCATTACAAAATCAAATCCCATAAAGAATCTTTGTAGATTACAAATCGAAGTGGGTTCGGGCATTTACTAGTACCCGACCCGGCCTCCTCGAATCTTAACCCAAGTTATTCAAGTGGAACAAAATTCAAACTTTAAATACAGGATGCCACTTACACAGCAATTCATCTCGATAAATAACCACATTATCACCGTTCAACCCAATCATATCACAAATCATTTCATATTAGAAATATTAACCAATCATTCATAAGCTAGATAAATCAGTCACACCATTCCAAATCAATTTAAATAAATTAAAGTAATTACTTTAATCACCCTTAATCCTGCTTCCTTAACATTCATAAATTTACAGACCATTAATTAATCATTCTTTAATTACCCATTGATTGCTCATTTTTATTTCCATAATCACTTCATTAAGTAATTATTCATGGGTCAATTATCCTTAATTAATTAGCCTTAATTGTTGATCAACTTAAATTTAATTACTAATTAAATAAATTAATCCTTAACAAGTTTATCTATTAATAACTTACATTAAGTCATTTTCATCATATTTAATAATCATCCATTAGTTACTCACCTTTATTAATAATCTCAATTCATTAATTAGTTCACCCTTAATAACTAATTGAATAACCATTAATTAATCAATTAATTATCCTCTAATTACATCATGTGATTCTCAATTACGAATTAATTAATCCCAAATAAATAAAATTAATTAATTTTAAATTTTTTTTACTTATTACAAAAAAAATTAATTAATCCTTAATCATCCAAGTCTTTATTGACCTCAAAATAACCACTGATCTTTATTTAGTTTTCTTAATTATCAAAATCTTATTCAAACATTTATTTTAACATTAACTTCCTTGATTTAATTATTTAGCTCAAAATAACATAAGCATCTAACAAACTTAAGTTTAAATTATACATCCTTCCCTCACCAAATTGACTTGTTATAAATTTTTAAAAGATTGATTTTTTCCCAAACCAAAGCTTATTAAACTAGATTATGTTTCAGACTTACTATGAAATTACAACGGCCCGAAGCCCAAATCGTGTTCACATCGGAACTAACCCGAAACCCCACATCATCAAAACAGGACACGCAATCCATCTTCCACACTATCTCACTTCTACCAGAATTGTTCAAAACCCATATGAAAAATGATCCTCTTCGATTTATTCCAGGAATCAATCGCTGTTTCACTTACAAATCAATCGCTTCTTCGAATATGCTCATGACCCCTCCGATCAAACCCATCCAGACACAACAAAACCCCCATCCAGACCCCTTGTGCACGGAAACAATCGTGCACGTGCACACTTCTTCCTCTGGTCATCCTATCGCCGCAACATTGCCAATTAGGCACACTTAGTTCCCAAATCAAATCTACCACCATTGCCGAAGACAGTAGCTCCATTGATCGAAAATCGATCAAAACTCCATGCCTTCAGAAAACTAAAAAAACAACTACTTCCACCAGTTGACAAACTAGGCTCGACCTAGACATTTGATTCCTTCGCCACCATGACCAATCAGATGCCCACACCCCACGCTACTACCCTGTCAAACATCGTCTACTCCGTTCGCATTCCTAATTTCCAGATTATCGCGTATCAGAGTCCAAAAATGAAAACCCTAAAAACCCTAAATCGTCTCGCTTCCCAAATCTAAGCCCAAACCAAAGATTCTGCCACGGTTAACCCTTCCCCTACGGTCACCTGCCACTCCCAGAGCTGGCCGCATCACCCCTCGTGGTCAAAATCGATAGAAATAAATTTTTAAACGAGAAACGTTCATCTAATCGTATTTCACTAAATGCAAAACTAAAAATTATAATTTTATCACTAAAATTCGTATTTTCCCTTAACAATCAATGCTGCATAATTGAAATCTGGAATTACAAACATTTACTTTTGCCTAAATTACACTTTTTACTGTAAAAACTGAACCCAAACGAGCTACACAGCGTAGTTTGCTCTCTAACTATTTTTAATATAAACTATAACCAAAATTTAACATTTTCCTAGTTTATAGCATCCACCAACATAAACTAGAAATTGAGAAAAAGAATTTTGAAAACTAAAACACTAAATTTTCTCATTCAAAAGTTAACAGAGCAATTCGTTCCAGATTAAATTTAGTATTCCTCACCCTAAACATTTGCTTCTAGCAGCTTTTGTAAAAGTTGAAGTTGAAGCCTTGATTTAAAAGTTGAAAATTTTAAAACTAAAAATCCAAATTCTCTCCCAGGTAGGTTGAAATATTTCTTTTGTTTCTTAACAGAGAGTGTTCATCTTTTAGCTTTAAACAAGCTACAGGGATTTACTTTCCTTATTCCAATCATGTATATATATATATATATATATACTTTCATTTTAAATCAACATGCACAACATAGTTCACATCATTTTTCAAAGACCATCTCATTCAACTTAAATATACACCAGAAGTTTTCAGAGCTACTCACCTCTTCGACACAAAACAGAGAAGCCTAAAGTATTTTGATTTGAACTGTGGCTTGCTGTTTTGAATTTGCATTTATCTGATTTGAGACCTTTATTTGATTTGAGGTTGCTGATTCTTGTAAACATGATCTTGTAGAAGAAACCCTTGATACTGATTCACTTGGAAGATTGATTTACCTGAATTCTTGGATTGTTTGGAAAATCTTTACAGCCCTTGTTTCTGGTTTGTAAATTATGCTTTAAATCTAATTCCCTTTTATGGCCATGATACTTTTGTTTTAAACATCAAAAGGGAAAATAAGTAAGGGTAGAGATATGTGTATAAAGTTTTATTCTTCAATGTATTCTTAAATTTGAAAATAATGACATTTGTTTTATTTCATAATAAAATTGTTTACAAATGGTTTGAATGTAAGCTAATATCTTAACACTTGTCCAATTATGCTAAAATTTCTTTACACTTGTTATTAAGGAGGGTTATAAGCTAACATATGTATATTTTTTTTAATACCCTTATACATATACAACTCGTCTATTTATTTAAAGAAATTATTAATCTTTGTTAAATCCCTTTTTAAACTTAAGCTATGCTCTTAATTTTATCGTTAGCGTTTTATGTTTTTCATACATATATATATTATAAATTTATACTTATACTTCTCCTTAATTTACCCTTATATAACCTTTAAGAACATAATTTTGATACCAATTTATACGTTAGTAAATTATCACATTTTCAAGATGTTATTTTGAATTTTTAAATCCAAGTTTCACTTATAAACCATAAATATATGTATGAAAATAGAAATACTATCATATGATAAGTTTTGCATATATTTATTAATAAAAGATGAATGCTGCTAAGAATGAATGATTATAAAAGAAAATCATTGAACAAATATCATCAAATTTCAATAATTATATTAGGAGACTATTAATGAATATTTTTCCCGATATTTATAATTTACCATTTATTATAGTTCTAATTCACCTATATACATATCCTATAAATTTATTATCATATTTGTTTGTTCAATTAATAAATCAGTGTTTAAATAAATCAAATTCTGTTAATTACAAATTAAAAGCTGTCCAAAAATCCGGGTTATCACAATAGGAGATGTCAAATCCCGTAAACATCTCCGACGCTGTTTACACTCATATTTATTTACCGTTGATTTAACATATGTAAGATCTTTTAGTTTTGACTCGAGTGTTTTGTCTTTCCAATTCGCTCAGGTCAGCCTGAGCATTTCATGTTAGCACCATAATTGGTCACTAACACCCTTGAGTAGAGTTATGTAGAGAGGTTAATGAAGAAAGTAAAGTTAAACAGAGATCAGTACGCAAACTTAAATGTATAAAATACGGACACCAGATTTATAGTGATTCGGCGTAATTGCCTACGTTCACTTTGAGGTTAATCTTTATTCCTTTCTCAATTACTTGAATACAGATACAATATGTAAATAAATCACTTGAATACAAGTTTGAATTAAAAAGAGGAGAGTATAAAAAATGGCAGAGTCTCCCCAGTGTTCTCGGAAAAAGGTCCCTTCCACTGTGCCCCTGCCCTTCTATTTATAGACGAAGATGGGTTGGACTTCCCTCATGGGCTTAGGAACAAGGTACCTTAGCCCATAGTAGGTGACTTCTGTGCACTGGGCTAGGCAGGACAAATGCTCTTGCTCTGCCTTAGGCTTGACAACTTGCTAACACCTCCAGTCTGCACCGTGCCACGGATGCCGAAATATGTCGATTGGATCAAACCCTTATACCTCCAGGATCTTCTTAGTCAGAATATTGTCTAGTGCAAATGATAATATTTACCCGACAGCCAATGGCAATAACATGTACCCGAACATGCATGTGTACATCCAAAAAAAGTTCGAATTCTTGAAATCAATAGGGAATTGAATTCTCACTTAAGGTTACTAAGAAAAGACTGGATCAAATAGCCGAAGCTTATTGGCCCTGTAGAACCGGACATGGATGGACACTAATGAACTACAACCCTGGATTTATAATATTAGGAATCGACGAAGCATCACGACGACCAAAGAACACTGGGGAATAGAAGGGAAGTCCAACCCATCTTCGTCTATAAATAGAAGGGCAGGGGCACAATGAAAGGGACCTTTTTTCGAGAACACTGGGGAGACTCTGCCCTTTTTTATACTCTCCTCTTTTCCATTCAAACTTGTATTCAAGTGATTGATTTACGGATTGTATCTGTATTCAAGTAATTGAGAAAGCAATAAAGATTAACCTCAAGGTGGACGTAGGCAATTACGCCGAACCACTATAAATCTGGTGTCCATATTTTCTGCATTTAAGTTTGCGTACTGATCTCTGTTTAACTTTACTTGTTTCATTAATCTCAACATAACTCTGCTCAAGGGTGTTAGTGACCAATTCTGGTGCTAACATTTCAGGATTTGGAAGACCGTATTCCGAAGAACGAAGACGAAGATTTATTATTATTTATTATAGTAATCCACTACATCACGTTGTTCCGCTGCATTGTTATTAATTATTCTCTGGCACATGTAACTCTGATATATATTGTATTATTATCGAATATTTTGTAAAACAGCTTCATAAACTGTATATTTGATTATTATATTTTATCATTCCGCTGCAAGATTCTACTTTGTTTTTTTTTCGTTTTCTGCTTTTTCTTATTTACCCCATAACAATCCGTCCTTCTGTATGGTTTAAGTCTGACGTTTGTGGTTTATCGTCGATTTAAAGCATACAAAAGGCGGAATGTTACATCTGGTATCAGAGCTTTGGTTTAACGATAAACCTTAGCTTTGTGGGATTTGACTCTTTATCAATAGGGTAGTAATACCCTATGATGAGTCGCTGAGTTTATATATATGAGAGTGCATATTTGTTAGTGTTATAAAAAGGTTTTATATTGTGTTAATTTGTTTCGTTTTGTATTTATAAATTCTGGTTGGTGCAAGGGAAGCTATGTCATCAATAGGGATTTCTAAACACTTAATAGGACAGACCGACACAATATTTGTTTTGAATATAGGTGAATGAAATAATTTTGCCTGTTATATTTTCTATATATAAAATAAAATTTTATAAAGGCTATATTTGGTTGTAATATATTGGTTGTTAGGTAGTGAAATCTATAAATATTGATAGGAAACTAAATTTGAAGAAAATAAAATAAATGAAAATTGGAAATTTTAGAACTTAAGTTCCTAGATTTTTAAATTTCTTTAAAAGGATTTTCGAATATACTAACATTATTTAGAAGTATTTTCTGATCCAAATATTTCAATATGATTTGGAAGAATTATTTAAAGAAATTTTCGAAAAGAAATAAGATATACTCCCTTCTTTGTCGCTGAAAATAATTTCGGTGATGAGTGCACGCGTCATTGACATTCATTTTCGAGTTTCTAAATGGGAAGGCCAGTGTTGTAACAACCCTGTATTTTGTAATTATTTTTATTGAATTTTGATTTAACTTTATTTAATTTTGTTATTTCAAATATAAACTTTGATTTTGATGTGAATTAGAATTCCAAACATGATTAAATAGAATATTTTACAAAAAAGTGTATTTTGGTCAATATGGTCAACTTTGACTTTTAAATTTAAAGTTTGAAAGTTTGAAAATTTTAATTTTATCATTTATCATGAAAGTAAATAAAATTTTAAGTACACTGCTTTTTGTTTCATTGAAATCTGATTTATATTGTGAAAGTTATGCCCTTTTAACTATTAAATGAAATTTGCTGTATTTAACAAAATTGTCCGTTTTAAATTATATAAATAATATTTTTTTGGTTACGTAATATTCTAATTTATGTTTATATGGGTAAATAACGTGTATTGTATATATTTTGATTTTAAAACATTTTTTGAAAGTTTAATTGACATTTTCCAGTGTCAGTTGTATTTTTTTTTACAATTTCTAATTTCCAGCTTCAATTAATTTAAGGAATTATTTATTTATTTTTTTCTATTTTCTTAAGATCTTATTTTACTCTCATTCCTAATTTATTTTATTCCTCATTTATTTTAATTATTTGACTTTTTATTTGTTTAAAGGTGAAATAAAATTTTGTAGAGCCAATGGTATTTTATTTATAATTTTCATGTCCTGTTTCAAATTTTTAAACAATTTCTTTAATTATTTTCATATTTTCTCTAAAATTAATTATTTACTTCGCTTTGAATATGTTTATAAAATTTTTTATTTCAAAATTTTTCTTTAGAATATTTCTAAAATGAAGTACATATTTTTCCAAAGCCAGTGATGTTTTATTTGTAATTTTTGAACCCTGTTTTGAATTTTAAGCAATTTCTTTAATTCTTTTTCCATTTTCTTTAATATTTATTATTTATTTTTATTTTATATTACTTTGTTTCTATTTTTAATGTCAAATTTACCGATTTTATTTGTTTTTATTTGAATTAAGCAAACTAAATATGAACGGTTTTAAAAGCTTTATTAACTAAAGTCTTTTCATCTCCAATGTCCTTTCATTTGACATAACCTCTCCATTACTCCTCTTGTCCATGCAATATACTTTGTTTGCCATGCGTTTTGCTTAATTTTCACACACAAGAATTTCCTCTTTCATTCTTCTTCACGGCTTGACAAAAAGATTGGTAATGGCAACATCTTTTTCTTCCTTTCTTTCTTATTTTTCTAGGTATTTTGCCTTGTCTTCTTGCTTTGTTTGATCGGCCTCCCCTCCATTGTCACGGCCACCACCACCTACACCTCTTCCCTGCCATCATCACCACCTACACACCAGGCCTTGACCATGGCCGAGCCAACATGGTGCAAAAACTCCAAAAGAATACAACTTGGCCCTTGAAACCATGCTAGTTTGACCACCCCTTGCTTCATCACTTCGTCCACCACCATAGCCACCACTATAGCCGCCACTGTGAGAAATGCGGATTACGGATCTTAAGGCTAAGATTAACACTAGAGGAGGGGGTGAATAGTGTTAATAAAGAATTACTAAATCTTTTTGATTTATGTTAATTTAGGCACAAAAGTAAGAAATATACAGACACAGATATGATCATAGAAACAATCACAGATGCAGAAATAAAATAAAAGCAGTAAAGGAAAGAACACACCAGATTTTATACTAGTTTGGAGTTACCCTACATCCAATCCCGCAACACAAGTACGGATTTCCTTTCAAAAGCAATTGTACAATTACACCCTCGGTTTCAAGGCTACGAGGTACACCCTCCAGAATTTCGATCCTCTGGGTAGAGATACTTGATTTTCGGGCCACAAGTTTACCCAATTGATTTACCAAGGCTACAATCACACCTTTTCCCTTTTGATTGATTTCCAAGGCTACAATCACACCTTTTCTTGCTTAATAGATTACAAAGAAGTCTATAACTCCAAATAGCACTGAGAATCTTGTAGAGATAGTGATAGAGAACCAGACTAGAAGTAATCGAGTATGATTCAATGTTGATTTCGGTAGAGTAACGATAAGAATATGTATTAAGAAATGAGGAAGAAGAAGAGGAGTGAAAACCAGAAAAAAGTGATTGAAAATTTATTGAAACTGACCCCTATTTATAGAAGATCAACAGCCACGACCATCATGAAGAGTTATAGCGAATAGACACTTCTTTTGAAATTTGAATTTTTGAATCAAACTGTCACCATTTCGACATGGTCATGCTAGGCATGTTGACATCCCAAAGGATTTTTTGGTGTTTTTGATTTTCTTTGGAAATAACCTTCATCTTATATAAAAACTATTTTAAACTTTATAAATATACCTGACTATAGTTAAAATTCATAAGTAAATATAAAGAATAATATATATAAATTTTAACTATAATTTTATATTTTAAATCTAAGTAGAAATATTTAAAAGTTAAATATATTATTTAAAAAGATAGTTTAAAATCAGGAGTAATTTGACTTTGAAAATAAAGATGTTTTTGAGGTTAAAATTATTTAAAATAAGGATCGAGGGTTTTAAAAGGAAAATTTTGAAAACATTTTGAAAACAGGATATAATTTTGAAAAATCATTTTGAATAAAAGTTTGCGGATACAAAATAATGTTCCACTAGATTTTTCGTAGGTTCCATCCTATTTAGGGTTCCATCCCTTTAACGGGCTCGCAGTGGATTCCATTCCATAAATATATTGGATTTTAAGATGCCGGTGCTTTTTTACGATTTTTAACGAAAATTACTAATAATAATAAAAAATACTTATCCTAGAAATCTTGAACCCTTGATAGTCTCGATACTCATGAGTCTTCTATCTTGATATTTTATCTTGATATCTTGATATCTTGAATCTCTATACTGTACAGTCTTCGTCTTAGTACCTGCATGGTTAAATCCTCCATATACATATATATCTAAACTTATAGTGTTAGTATATTTTATAATCTATTCTAAAGTTGTTGTCATCAAAACCATCATCTCACGGACTAACAATCTCCCTCTTTTTGATGATGAAAACCTTTGTTTATAAAATATTATTTCTATTCTAATAACTCCCCCTAAAACTAACAACTCCCCCTTAATCTATACCTAACTATCCTATTTTATATTTCTCCCCCTTTATCATCAACAAAAACTTTATCTAAACTAGATAACTCCAAACTATATAACTCCCCCTAAAACTATTACTCTATGACATGTGATTATAATGATAGTGTTATCATAAATAATCAACACTTAAGTCTAATAATAAAACATAGTCCTAAACTATTAACTATCCTAACTAAGAATTCACAATAATACTTATAATAAAAACACACATAAGAACACGAGTTATTTATTACATATATGGTTGTATTTACATTTGCGTTTGGAAAACATAAAAACACAAACAACAACGGAAGGAAAGAGAAGAAACTAATGTGTGTTTCTTAACATAGGAGATCTATGAATCGAACAGTTTGGATAGTGGAAACAGAAATTTCCACGTTGTTCGACATGATTCCTATTTTTGTCAAAACACACTTCTCCAACACACACTACTTGGTCATCATCCTCCTCCTGTACTTCTTCCATGGGTTCTTCTTCTTCTTCGTCGCTGGCCTCTTGTTCTTGATTGAGTGAAGAGTCTTCATCGATCATGTTGGGTGTATTTCGACCGGCCCAACATCGCCGAACCGACTCCCTTCCTATGCATAACCGAACCAACCCACTCTCCATCTCCCTGCCGAACCAACTCACTCTCTATCTCCCTGCCAAACCAACCCACTCTCCATCTCCCTGCCGAACCAACTCCATCTCCATGCACTACCGGTCCACTCACCACCAAACCATCCACCTCCGAACCAAGACACCACCTCACCTCTAGGGCCCGAACCACTTATCACCGGTCCAAGCTATGCCCACACCACCGGACCAACACACATGCCATTCACTACCGAACCAGAAGCAAGGGAGGACATGACCGGACTAACCTTGCCAGGCCAGATTGCTTCAGCCCAGGCCCACCAGCAGCTATATACATCCAGGACCCCTACCCTCAGCCTCACTCTATAAATAGAGGGGCAGGGGTACAGCAATGGCAGACAAGTTTGAGAGCTCAAGCACGGATAGAACTTTCAAACAACTTTCAGTTACTTGTAATCAAAGCTTGTACTTGTAATCTGAACAGAAAAGGAGAATAACATATAAAGTGGACGTAGGCACGTTCTGCCCAAACCATTATAAATCTGCGTGTCTCTTACAGTTTAGTCCCTGCTTTTTATATATTTGCATAAATCACCTAAATCACTAAGAACAACTTAAAATCGACTAAATCATACGACTTGGAGGTGTTTGCCCATTTTTTGTGCAAACATTTTTGGTGCTTTCACTGGGAAAGGAGCTCGAAACTTCAGCTTCTCCCACTTAACCCTTTTTTTATCAGCATCGTTCATTGCTTGGAAAACATGCCTCCCAGACGGAAGAAAGATGCTAACAAAGGAAAGGACGTCGCAACTGGCAGTATCCCAAATCCGGTGATCAGGGATCAAGATAATCGTCCGGTCCCAACAACAAATGTAAATCAGGCAAATCCGACAGCCCCTGCTACGGAACAACCAATTACAAGGGCGGATATTGACAGAGTTGTGGCTGAAGTAACTAACCGCTTCGCATCTCAATAAGAAGCCTTGGTGGATCAACTCTTGTCACACTTAAGGGATGTTGAAGAAACCAACCGCAACACTGAATCATGGAGTGAGTCCCGGTCTGGAGGATCTAGGAGACAACAAAGGTCTTTCTTCTTCGAAGAGGCTAACAACAGAAACAGCTATGGTAGGAGCCGAGCCCGGACTTAGCCCGAATTCCGACTCGAGGAAACACTTGGAACCGAACCCAACGAGGGAGGTACCAAGCAAGGTTCGGATGTAGCTGAGCCCGCCATGCTACCTAACCATGGAAACACCAAGGGACGGGGCCGAGCTGGAGTCCAGCCCGAAGTTGGACCCGAGGAAGTGCTGAGAAGAGAACCCAGCAGGGAAAGATCAAGGCAAGGGCCGACTGTGGCCGACCCCAGCATGCCCCCGGAAGACCAAAGGTAGCTGTTGGAGAATGTTAGGAGTGATAAACGATACCATCCCTACAGGTCATCTGTACGGAATCAATCCCGCAGGGAAGAACCAAACTCATTTCTATCCGCTCCAAGTTCCGATGAAAGGATGGCGCGATTGTTCAGAGAGTGCGTCCAACGGGAACGAAGGGATCGAGGGATCAGTGCTAGGGTAACCAGCCCCTTCACTCGCAATATCGAAACTTCCATCACCACCCGGGAATGGAAAATGCCAACAATGAAACCTTACAAGGGAACCTCTGACCCCGTTGTACACTTGCAGAGATACACACAACATATGCTAATGAGCGGAGCAACAGAGGGAGTGTTGTGTAAATGTTTTCCACTATTCTTGGCAGATCTAGCTACCTCCTGGTTCTGCCATCTGCCCCAAGGATCCATCAGCTCATGGGAAATGTTGAAAGAAAAGTTCATCACCCAGTTCCGCATTCATGTGGAACAACCCAAGGATGCTTATTACCTATCTAATATTAAACGGAAGCCTGGAGAGACAGTGCAGCAATATTAACCCGATTCAATGCCGCAGCTGCCGCGGTTCAAGACGCCGATGAGAAACTTATCCTAATGGCCCTCTGCAGTGGTGTGCACCCGGATACTAAATTTGCTAGAAGACTAACCAAAGAAAAACCAGCTACTTTACCTGATTTCTTCCCTGAAGCTGGAAAATATACGAGACTTGAAGACGCTGCCACTGAGAGGTAGTCAGGGCAACAAACCAAGGCAGCCCATGGCAACACACCCGCAGTAGCAAAGGACGTTCGAAGAGATGACTCCTGAGATAGTGCTGGGGGCAAGAAGGGAGAAAAGCGTTTGTATAGGCCAGGACCGAGATTTGACTCTTAAACCCCTTTAAATGAAACGATCGAAAACATCTTCTTGGCCACCCAAGACAAGGTCAGATACAAGCGCCCCCCCACCACATAAGAAGGAATCGGATAATGCAATTAAGTCTGGAAAGTTCCGCCGCTTCCACGAATCTCATGGGCATGACACCGATGAATGCCATCATCTTCGGGACTTGATTGAAGAACACATCAGAAGGAAGAGACTAGAGCGCTATGTGAAAGGTCAGAACAGGACTTCAACTCCTGCCAGTGAGAATCCAGGGCTACCCCTCCCGGAAGTAGGCGGAGGAAATCGCAACACCAGCGGCTCCAGTCAAGAGAAGATAGTGGTCCTTACCATATTAGGAGGACCACACATCGCCGACGGAAGCTGGGAAGAGATGGAAAGATACGGTAAGTCACTTAGAAACAATGAAGGCTACGTTAATTCTGTTACAGAAGAACGCAACCTGAAACGGAAAGAGAATGATGACATCACATTCGGCAGGGGTGATCTAGAGGGAAGGCAGTACCCTCACATGGATCCTATGGTCATCTCTGCCTGGTTCGGTCCAGCCAAGGTTTTCCGAATTCTAGTAGACACTGGAAGCTCAGTAAATATCCTATTCAAGCATGCTTTCGACAAAATGAAGCTGTCAATGAAGGATGTGTCTCCCTGCAGCAAACCGCTTCATGGTTTCATTAGAGATGCGAAGATGCCCCTCGGGCAACTGGACCTCTTTGTCGAAATAGGAAGTCATCCCCGCTCCGTTGTGAGAAAACAAACATTTGTGCTAATAGAAAAGCACTCGGCCTACAACGCCTTTTTGGGGAGACCAACCTTGTCTGACTTCCAAATTGTCCTAGCCGCATGGTGCCTGAAAATGAAATTCCCAACAGATAATGGAGTAGGGGAAATAGAGGGAGATCAAGACGCCGCTCGAGATTGCTATGAGACTGAACTTCGTAATAACCGCAGGAAGGATAAAAGGAAGGATGCAAAGACTTCTCTCTGCAAGAAAAACTTGGAAGCATAGCAATTAAATAAAGCCCATCCTCTTTGATATACCAGCGATCCTTTCAACGAATTAGACCCCAGGGACAAAGAGGAAGAGGCCACCACCGAGCCTGCAGAGGCTATGGAATTTGTATCTGTAGACAAACACGACCCAAGTAGACTGCTGAGAGTTGGGTCTCAGTTAAGAGCGGAGTTGAAGGATCAAATCGTCGATTTTCTTCGCCACAACATGGATGTATTTGCATGGACGCACGCCGACATGACATGAATCTCCCCAGACGTAGCATGCCACGTACTGAACATCGATCCCACCGAGGTGCCGGTGAAGCAGGAAAATAGGAGCATGGGGGCAGAACGATAAGTAGCCCTCGAGGAAGAAGTAAAGAACTTACTTGCCAATGACTTCATACGGGAAGCCATCTACCCAGAATGGATCGCCAACCCGGTACTGGTAAAGAAGGCTAACGGGAAGTGGCGAACATGCATCTACTTCTCCAACTTAAATGACGCTTGCCCGAAGGACTGCTTCCCACTCCCCCAAATCGATCAGCTCATGGACAGCATAGCCGGACACGAACTCTTATCCTTTATGGACGCATACTCAGGATATAACCAGATCCCTATGCACGCCCCTGATCAAGACCACACTAGTTTCATCACTGACCGGGGGTTGTACTGCTACAAAGTAATGCCTTTTGGACTTAAAAACGCCGGAGCTACTTATCAGCGCCTCGTCAACAAGATGTTTGCGGAATTAATAGGATGAACTATGGAAGTTTATGTGGATGACATGCTGGTAAAATTGAGGAAAGCCAACGATCATATGAACCACCTGGACAAGATGTTTCAAGTACTTCGCCAATATGGAATGAAGTTGAATCCTCTAAAGTGCTCCTTCGGAGTATCGTCGGGAAAGTTCTTGGGATTCATCGTCCATGCCAGGGGGATTGAAGCAAACCCCAAACAAGTCCGAGCTCTGTAAGATATCAAGATACCATCCACTCGAAGAGAGATGCAAAGCCTAAACGGGAAGGTGGCTGCCCTAAGCAGGTTCATCTCTAAAGCAACCGACAAATGCATCCCTTTCTTCGAAGCTCTTAAGAAAGACAAAGGAAAGTTCGAATGGACTGACGAATGCTCGACAGCCTTCCTTAACCTAATCGAACACCTTCAGAGACCACCAGTACTCTCAACTCCAAATGAAGGCGAAAAACTATACATATACCTTGCTGTATCGTCCCATGCTTTAAGCGCCGCTCTGGTAAGAGAAGACAACCGCGCGCAGCGGCCCGTATACTTTGTAAGCAAGAGATTTACAGGGGCAGAAGCCAAATACCCTAAACCATACTGTTTGCTAATCACGTCATGGAAACTGCGTCACTATTTCCAATCTCATTCCATCAGAGTTTTAACCGATCAACCGCTAAGGCAAGTACTCCATCGCCCCGACACTTCTGGGAGACTACTTAAATGGTGCATTGAACTGAGTCAGTATGATATCACCTACCGTCCTCGCACCGCCATCAAGGGACAAGCCTTGGCCAATTTCGTTGCCGAATTCACTACCAACGAAGGTAAAGATCGATCTGAAATAACAAAGGATATCAAGTGGAATCTCTTTGTAGATGGAGCGTCAAACGAACAAGGCTCGGGGGCAGGTATTGTGATAGTTACCCCCAGGGGAAGGAAGCTGCCCTAAGACTGGAATTCGCTGCCACCAACAACGACGCAGAATACGAAGCAGTGATAGCCGGATTAGAACTTGCCCTAGAGATTGGAGTCAGTTCTTTATGTCTCCATAGTGATTCTCAACTTATTGTAAATTAAATACTGGGAGAATTCCAGATTCGAGGAGAACGACTCACAGCATATCTAAAGAAGACCAAGTTGCTGCTCAATCAATTGGATCACTATTTAATTAGACACATTCCTCGAGGAGAGAATCAGGAGGCCGATGAATTAGCAAAGCAAGCTAGCATGAAAGACGACACCACTTCCGAAACGGTAACCATCTCAAAGAAACTAGCCCCGAGTTTCGAGCCAATGAATCTGATAGCTGCAATCGAAGAGGAAACTTGGATGACTCCCATCCGGAAGTACTTGCAAAGTGGCACACTACCCGATGGGCGTAACGAAGTTAAGAAAATCTTGAGGAAAGCTTCCCGCTACATAATACAAGAAGGCATCCTCTATCGGCGTGGCTTCTCTAACCCCTTATTAAGATGTGTCGCCGGAAGGGAAGCCAAGGAAATCTTATCCCACATCCATCAAGGAAGTTGCGGAGACCACACTGGAGGGCAGACTCTGGCAAAGAAGATACTCCGATACTGATATTTTTGGCCTACCTTAAACAAAGACGCCTTGGACTTCGTCAAAAAATGCGACAGATGTTAGAAATTTGCTAAAATCCCTCGACTACCAACCAATGAGATTACTCAGATGGACAGTCCTTGGCCCTTTGCGGTATGGGGAATTGACCTGATTGGCGAACTGCCGATGGGCCGAGGCGAAGCCAAATATGCTATAGTGGCAGTCGACTATTTCACCAAATGGGTGGAAGCGGAACCTTTAAATAAAATATCTTCGGCAAAAGTTATTAACTTCTTGATCAAAAATGTTTTATGCAGGTATGGGGTTCCACTCAAAATCATATCAGACAATGGACTTCAATTTGATAGCGAGGAATTCACCGACTGGTGCCGAGAGCACGGAATTCACAAAAGTTTCTCATCTGTAGCTTATCCCCAGGCAAACAGACAAGTCGAAGCTGTCAAAAAAATTCTCAAAACTATAATCAATAAGAAACTTGAAAAGTCAAAAGGCGCTTGGGTGGACGAAATTCCTACGGCACTTTGGGCCTACCGCACATCTTACAGAACATCAACAGGACATACTCCTTTCTCTTTGGCATACGGATCGGAGGCCATGCTCCCAGTTGAAACTGTAGTGCCCTCCCACCGTAGGATCCACTACAACCCAGAAGAGAATGAAGAACTCCTACACATGTCTTTGGACCTAAACGAAGAAAGAAGAAATGATGCAGCACTTAAAGCGGCAGCTCACAAGCAAAAAGTGGCAGCACAATACAACTCCAAAGTCAAGCACCGCAGCTTATGAGAAGGAGACCTTGTTCTCAAACGGATCTTCCCGCGCCCCGGGGCGCTAGATCCTATCTGGGACGGACCCTATGTAATTCATAAAGATCTCCACAACGGAGCTTATATTTTGTCAACAGTGGATGGAGAGGTGTTCCAGAGGGCATGAAACATCCAACACCTTCGTCGATACTTTTCTTAACATGTACCGCCCATATGAAGTGAGTTAACAAAGAGATTCATTGGACGTAGGCATTTTCATGCCGAACCACTTTAAAAATCTTGTCTCTTTTTAACTTGTTCCTTTATACCTTGGCTGCTTGTTAAGCTTTATCCTTTTCTGTTGAACAAAATCCTGTATAACGGCATTTCCACTCTAGACACTTCACGGCACAACCTCACCTGGACAAGACCTAGCAGGTACTATGCGAATCTATGCCCTCGTCAATGAGACACTTTTGCTCCAGCATCCCTCTGCTGCGGGTTAACTCATCGCTCGCGACGGCCCTCAAAGCCAACTGTAATGAGCCAATCATAAGCCACTGAGAAGGCCGACTATAGCCGAGGCAGCTCATTGCGGCGTTCGGCTCGTCGGCGACTGTGAACCGACTATAAGCCCCAACATAAGGTGTGGCCAGCCAGGGGCAGTTCACAGTTGACGATCGGCACCCACGCTAGCCGGCCACGGTAAATCGAATAATACCCACGATTACGGGCCATAATGGCCCGGGTAGTTACTGTGCGTGATCTCGGCTCCGATATGTCTTAAGTGCGGCTGTGGTAAAAAAGAAAACTCCCCGTAGAGGCGTAAGATGGGTGACAAATGTCTCCAAGACCCACAGCTAGGGAAAGTGACTACAAAACCCGTTTGCCACGAACTTAAGCATATCGACAGCCTTCCATGATTGGAAGTTTTACTATTTTCTTATATTTCCATTTTATTTATAAAAACTTTCCTCCTATCCTCTATAACGATCACTAAAGTATAGGACACAAAATGGGAGACACTCGCTAGTGGAAATGAGAACTCACAATTGGATAACAGGTCACTCAGCTGCATTCCATCCTCTGTCACACAAGACATTCAAAGCTACCGTCTACAACTAAAACATGAAGGGCGGAATGCCAAGTAAACCAAAAAAGTAGTCAGCTGCAGCAGGTCTCCGCCTCTATCCTGCTAGCCCTCCAGAACCTACTTGACCGCTGGATCAGAGCTCCCAGCGTGATGGCCAGAGGTCCCACCTGTCCGATTCAGGAGAAGAATCCATCAGATAAATGATACGCAGTCGAGTTAAGAAAAGATTGAGAGGGAAGACTTACCAGCATCTGCTCCCTGATCATCATCCCCACACTGCACACCCACTTCCTCGGCGGTAAGCAGCGGCATGCCCTCCTTCACTGCCACTTTCTCCTCCTCAGTAAACTGGGCCGTGACCACATCCATTCTGAAAGCTACACCATCCTCCTTATCCGCCTCAGCCTTGGCCTCTTCCAAAGCCCGGAGATATATCCTAGCCATGACCTGGGGATAATCGTCAATCCAGGACAGGTTGCCCAACTTCCAAGTACGGAAGTACATGTCCTGGAGCATCTCATCCATCATCCCCTCGTTCTACTCAAGCTCCCTCATCGGGGCCTCGAAAGCCGACAACCTTGCAACGGCAGCATCTCTCTCCAATCGGTATCTCGAGCAGTCAGCCTGAAGGGATTTTCGCATTGCCTCCATCTCCTCCTTCAGCTTAGCTTGAGCAAGCTCTGCGGCCTCAAGCTTCCCATATAACTCCTCTATCTGCTCAAGATCCGCTCTCCGAACCTCATCCACAGTGGCAATGGCCATATCGTTTCGTTCCTTGAAGGCGGCCTCTATTTTTCGCAGCTCGGCTCTACTAGCCTCCTCCATAGTTTTCATTAGCCGTCTGGAGGCCACCTCATGCTGGGAGATCTGAATGGCCTGATCGGCAAGCTGTTTGGCCTGATTGGAAACCATTAGCTGCAGCCGGATGTTAGCACTTCCGATTTCCTCTCCAGCCTTGACCAGTCGGGCGTGATGCTCCATTAACTTCTTGGTCTCTTCAACCACCCGATCGATGTTTGCCTTGGCCTCATTCCCCATAGTCACAATCCGAGTATACAACAAGTCGAGGTCCAAAGCCTTAGCCTCATCAAGTACCCTTACCATAGGATTGCGGGGTAGGAGGTGCTCACCGGTAACCTCATCATAGGAAATATCATGAGAACTTGGGTCCTGATCTGGATGACCCGCAAATGGGTTACGAACCAAGCCGGGACGATCAACATGAGTAACGGAAGGATTCTTTGATGGGTGCGGAGAAGGTATGGACTCAGTATCCTCCCCCGTGATGTCATGAATAGGCTGGGTTGGGGGCTGAGGTCCAAGTGAAGGTTCGAACATGAAACGCCTCCTCTTTCTCTTTTGAATATCCTCTTCGATGACTCCGAGATGAGGACGGTAACTGACTATGCCCCCGGAACGGTCAGTCGAGGGCTTTGGTTTAGCAGAAGCTTTGAAGAGTTTGAATTACTCGAGGCGGTGCCGAATGTCTGATGTCTTGGCCGCCTTACCCGTTCCTGAAATAAAAACCAAGTGTTACAAGCATGTATGAGACTATAATCCAAGAAACATGTGAAGTTAAAAGAGGAGTCAAGAATTCACCTTGAACCGCTGGAGCTGAAATACTCTCAGAAGATGGACTGACACCAGTCCCGGCCTTATCAGATTTCTTCAAAGCCGACCCTTCCTCCAACCCCTCGAAGGCTTGGCGGAAAGCATCATCCGTCCACTCTTGAATCTCACCCGCTTGCCCAGAGGTCAGGGCACCAACACCACTACCACCCTGACCTTCGCCACCGTTACCACCATCACCTTCTCCATCGCCTCCGCTCTCCTCCTCGCCTCTTTCCTCCTCTCCACTTTCCTCCTCCGGAACATCTGGACATGTGCTGGGAGAGGGTCCATCAGATTTCTTGAGCTTCTTCCCCCCGACGACGGGAGGCATCGAGAAGGGTCTCCTCTTGCTACTCTTTGTCATGGCCCCTCCTTTGGCTTTGGCGGCTCTTTCCTCAGCCATATCCCTCTGCTTGACCACAGACTGATGTGGTAGAATCAGGTTGTGTCCCAGGAGAGTGGCATTTCTGATTAGGTAAGAAGCTGACCTATCCCTTCCCGAAATGACCGCAAAGCCACCTGCCGCTAGCAAGAGATAAAAGCACATAAGAAGAAGCACCTCGGTCAGAACGGAAATTATAAATAAGCTTCAACTTACAGCCAGAGGTGAAGCGGTGGATCGAAACGGTGTCATCCCGGACGAAGAACCATTCCTTCTTAAACATGGTGAACTTTGAATACAAGTCGAAGACCGGCTTGAAGGACACGGCCGATTCCAAGCTGATGTATGGAGACCCCTTCTTGTAACCTCTCAAGTTGTATAGATACCGAATCTCCCGGTTAGAAGGGGGCGCCCGTACTTTCTCTGGAAAATCACGAATAGGCACACCAAGATAGCGTAGGAGTTGGGCTGGAGCTGGAAAGGGGCCACCTTCAAATAGGTGACGAAGCTAACTATCCAAGCATTGATTGGAGGAATGGCCCACACATACAGTGGTACCTACTATAAGAAAAGTATCCTTCAGGGGGATTATATGGCATGACCCCCTCCCTTGGCAATAGCATGCGTGCTCTATCAATCCCAAAGGAGCGGGAGATAACATCAAGCTGCTCCTCTCTGAGAGAGCTTAGAAAGCAATCGGGAGGAGAGTTCAGAAGCTCTTGGGGACCATACCCATCTACTAGCGATCTCGGGGTGGGTCCACGACGTTCCGGTCCTGGCTGGGCTAGGGGCACAATGGGGGACTCTCATCTATCCGTAGATTTTCTCTTTTCTGATCGAGTTTCCACTTTACGAGATATTTATATGCAACGCAAGAAAGCACGTTGTTAAAAGTGGAGATATAAAAAGCAAGTACGTACAGTCTAGAGTTTCATTCGTAGGTCGAAACATGAAAAGCTAGAGATTCATTCAGCATTCAGGGTCCCGGAGTTCATCCAATAGTTCAAAGCCAAGGTGTCATTCGGTACTCATGCTCTCCGTTCCCATTCGGTAGTTTAAATCATAAAAGTTCATTCGGCGGGGCTAAATCTCACCTTGATTCGGTAGGCGAGACTGGTTCGGCCCTTGGTTGATTCGGCTATCACAAACAGTCGAGTCTGGATCGGCACTTGGTTGATTCGGCTATCACAAACGATGGAAGAAGAACAGGGACACGAAGCCCATACTTATAGGCAAAAATAAATGACCTGACCAATCGGTTTGGCACACAGGACCGAATGAAGATGTCCAAGCCAAAACAAAGCACGCCATATGCATGCACATGCCCTACTTTGGGAAGCAAGTGTTGGGTGTATTTCGACCGGCCCAACATCGCCGAACCGACTCCCTTCCTATGCATAACCGAACCAACCCACTCTCCATCTCCCTGCCGAACCAACTCCATTTCCATGCACTATCGGTCCACTCACCACCGAACCATCCAACTCCGAACCAAGACACCACCTCACCTCTAGGGGCCGAACCACTCATCACCGGTCCAAGCTATGCCCACACCACCGGACTAACACACATGCCATTCACTACTGAACCAGAAGCAAGGGAGAACACGACCGGACCAACCTTGCCAGGCCAGATTGCTTCAGCCCAGGCCCACCAGCAGCTATATACATCCAGGACCCCTACCCTCAGCCTCACTCTATAAATAGAGGGGCAGGGGTACAACAATGGCAGACAAGTTTGAGAGCTCAAGCATGGATAGAACTTTCAAACAACTTTCAGTTACTTGTAATCAAAGCTTTGTACTTGTAATCTGAATAGAAAAGGAGAATAACATATAAAGTGGACGTAGGCACGTTCTGGCCGAACCACTATAAATCTGCGTGTCTTTTACAGTTTAGTCCCTGCTTTTTATTTATTTGCATAAATCACCTAAATCACTAAGAACAACTTAAAATCGACTAAATCATACGACTTGGAGGTGTTTGCCCATTTTTTGTGCAAACGGATCAAGATAGGGTTGGCCTGGTTGTCCATTAGGAATTTTTGCAAATTCCTAAGAATCTTGCCTTGCCTTTACTGTTCCTTTGCCATACGAAGTTGAGTTACTTGAATTTCAGTCAACATCTGAAGAACATCCTTCATAGATTCCTCCATTTTAGTCACAAGAGCGAGAGTAGTGCATTGGAATGGACCAGAAGTAGGAGAGGGAAATGAGAAAGTTGATTTTATGTTTGATTTTGAGGATGAAGCCATGATTTTATTTATTTCAGAAGAGAGAATGAAGAGAAGACAGAGAGAATGAATTAAAAGTCAAAATTGAGAAGAATATATAACTAAATCTTTGAATTTTGGTGGGAATTTTTTTTTTAAAAATCAAAAACGTTATATGTCGACATGTATACCTAGGGGATGCCGACATGGTCTTTTTAAAATTTAACTCTTTGATTTATTTTGATACCAATTGTAAATTATACTTGTTATTTATAATTTATATTTCAGTTATAGAAAAAATACCTAATTCTCTTCTTAATTTAGTAAATGTTGATTCATTTAAGGGTTTTGTTAAGATATCAGCAATTTGATTCTCAGAATTGATATAATCGAGAATAACTACTTCCTTACTTATATTATCTCTGAGAAAATGATGTCTGTTGTCAATATGTTTAGTTCGAGCATGTTGAGTAGTATTTTTGGATAAATTTATCGCACTCGTATTGTCAAAATAAATTAGGGATTTTGAGAAATTTAAACCAAAATCTTTTAAGGTTCGCTGCATATATATTACTTGAGAACAAGCTAAAGCAGCAGAAATATACTCTGCTTCAGTTGTTGATAAAGAAACCGTGTTTTGCTTTTTACTAAGCCAAGAAATCAGAGAATGCCCCAAAAGGTGACAAGTCCGACTTGTACTTTTTCGGTCTGATTTACAAACAACATAGTCAACATCACAGTAAGATATTAAGTCAAAAGAATCATTTTTAGGGTAGAATAAACCATAATCAGACGTGTGTTTAACATATCTTATGATACGTTTCATGGCTTTTAAGTGAGTCTCTTTAGGTTGGGATTAATATCTGGCACAGAGTCAGACACTATGCATGATATCAGGTCTACTAGCAGTAATATAGAGTAATGAGCCAATCATTCCTCTATATAATTTTTGATCTACATCTTTCGAGAGATCTTATTTACTAAGATACTCATTGGTTGCCATGGGAGTGGGTTTTCGACTCGCAGTGGTCAAACCAAATTTACTGATTAGGTCTTTAGCATATTTTTCTCGACTAATAAAGATACCATTATCTAATTGTTTTATGTAATCCTAAAGAAATTTAATTCACCCATATGACTCATCTCAAATTCTCTTTTCATTATTTCAGAAAATTCTTTATTAATTTCAAAATTAGTTGAACCAAAAATGATATCATCTACGTAAACTTGTACTAGTTGAATATCATTTTTATTTCTTTTAATAAAAATCATTTTGAATAAAAGTTAGCGGATACAAAACAATGTTCCACTAGATTTTTCGTAGGTTCCATCATACTTAGGGTTCCATCCCTTTAATTGGCTCGAAGTGGATTCCATTCCACGAATAAATTGGATTTTAAGATGCCAGTGCTTTTCTACGAGTTTTAACAAAAATTCCTAATAATAATAATAAATACTTATCCTTGAAATCTTAAACTCTTGATAGTCTCGATACTCATGTGTCTTCTATCTTGATATTTTATCTTGATATCTTGAATCTCTATACTGTACGGTCTTCATTTGTAGTACCTGCATGGTTAAATCCTGCATATACATATATATCTAAACTTATAATATTATTATTTATATTATAATCTATTCTAAGGTTGTTGTCATCAAAACCATCATCTCACGACTAACAGCCACCACTTCACTGACCTAGCCACCACACACCCCTCCATCCACTGACCAGACCTGTAGCACCTCTGGCCGAGCTCAAGGACCCAAGGCCGAACCACTTTGATGAACCAAAACTACCCTATGTTGCATAAAACCCTTCACCTTCATGCTTTGTAACTCCTCACCTTGTTCATGCTTGTACCCGAGCCATGCTAGCCCAAACTCGAGCCATGTCTTGACCAAAACCTTACCAAAATCATTCCTAGGACGTGCCAAAGAATTTAGAAAGCAAGGCAAAAGACATTGTGTTCAAATCACTTTTCATTTCAAAGTTATTTCATTTCATAGTGTATTGAATTTATGATTTGTTTTGATTTTGTTTTGGGTTGTAACACAAGATTTGTAGCATTGGATCTTTCTCTCCACTCAAATCCGTGGTCTTGTCATTGTGCTTTGATTCCATTGTGTCGGTTGTATTGCAATCTCCAGCATTTAAAGGTGAGTAAATCTCACACGACATTTTATACAAGCAATTGTGAAGCGACAACAACTGAATGTGTAGAATTATATATGATGTTATAACTGCCTGTGATTATTTATATATGATGTTAAACCTATTAATTTAAATGTCATATCATCTGTTACTGTTATATATTGTTAACTGTTCATTTACATCTGTTTATCACACTGCAAGTTCCCTATAGATTAGGTTCACTATGGGTTGAAATGATACATACCCGAACGGACTTTAGAATAGGGAAAATCGTTATGGGCTGAAATGATAGGCCTGAACGGTTTTTATTTACTTTGTTTTAACTTGGGATTGCGGGTTTGAAATGACAGAACTCGGATTTTTCTTTGTAAACTACGGATTGAAATGATATATATCTGTATCACTTGACCTAGGTTAGAAAACTATATACAGGCCCGTGGGTATTCTATAAAGTATTTTGAATATTTTAAGTATTCTTAAAAGTGTAAATTTATGAAGATTTGATTTAAATTGGATTTTTAATGCTTAAATAAGAAATTTTGATTTTTCTATAAGTTAAAAATGTTGAATGATTAAATTATGAAATTGAATTTTTGAAATATAACTTAAATCTGGAAATTTGGACTTTGGCTTTTAAATGACATTTAAGTTATATAAATAAAATTTTAAGTGGTTTATAATGTAAATTTATGATAATTTGATTTAAATAGATTTTTAAAGTTTTTTAAATAAAGGATTTACGATTTTTTTCTTTTTATAAGTTGAAATGTTAAATAAATAAATGGTTAAATTGAATTTTGGAAATATAACTTAAGTTTGAAAATTTGGAAATTTTTGGTTTTAAAAGGGTATTTAAGTTATATAGATAATATGGAAATTTAATTTAGTTTGGAAAATGGTAAATATGATAATTTGATTTAAATGTGAATTTAAGTGATTTATTAAAGTATTTTTGATTTTTCTATGAATTTAAATGGCTAAATAAATGAATGCTTAAATGTGTATTCTTAAAATACAACTTGACTTGGAAATTTGAAATTTGGTTAAATTAAAGGTTTTTGTTAAATGAAATCAATTGGAAATTTAGTTTAATTTGTGAAATGGAAATTTAAAAGTGTAAGTGTTAATAAATTGCATATGTGAAGGAAAGGAAATTATACACTTGAATTTTTTAAGTAAATTTATTGAAAAAATTGATTTATTTATAAGAAATTTATTTTATAAAAATCATATGTTAAAGGTATGTTAATAAACATTTTTGAATGTTAAAATATGATTTTATAATGTTTATAGGGTTTAAATTGAAGTTTATTATTTGCTGGAAATACACTATAATTTGGAAAATACTTTTAGCATTCAGAAATGCTATGGTTTCCGTAAATGAACTAAAACCTAATAAAAAGGCTATTTCAGCAGTTCTGAAATGCTGTAGTTTCTGAAGCAAAACTAAAAGGCTAAAAATTTAATAAAGGCCTATTACAACAGTTTTGTCAATGCTGTAGTGGTCCGTTGTCTTTGTTGAAATTAATAAAAACTTTTAATTTGAAGCCTGAGCTATTACAACATTTCTGGAAATGTTGTCTTTGCTGTTTTAAACTAAAATTTCAACTAAAATGAGATTTAACAGCAGTTTTTAAATGCTGTCTTACTGAATTAAAATATTTTCAAGTATAACTTAAAACAGCTTTTTCTAAATGCTGCATAAGGCTGAAATTTTCAGTGTTTATGGTTTTTAACTAAGTAAATGAGCTCAAAATGTTTTGAAACTTTGGGAATTGATTACTTAACTTGAAAGAATAATAATTTCACTTTTAAATGATTTAAATGAATAAATTTAAATTGGAATATAAATCATTTTAAAAGGTGATTTTAAAGGATAATAAATGAATGTTATCTTGAATTTAGAAGGTATTCCAAGTTGAATATTTGGATTTGAACTTATATAATGATTTGAAAATGAAGTTCTGAAAGATATAAATTAAAATGATTTGAAAATGAAATTCTAAAAGACGAGTGTATATGCACGCCCAGGTGGGCCTGCAAATCACAATGTGCATGCATTTATAGTTATACCCCTAAAGTAAATTTGACGGTATCATTATTTGCATAAACTGAACCTAAAGCAGCATTTGAGAAAACCAAAACAATTGAAGAATAGCCATGAACCAATTTTTTTTATAATACTAAAGTTTTATTATTTGTTTCTTTTGTTTTAGTTTATTTTATATTACTAAAAATGAAAATGATACATGTACCTATACATCCATATGATCTTTTAGCTAATATGGAAACTTATTATATGCATCATCACTTCACAACATGGCTTCATCTCTTCATCTAGTCTAGTAACAAGGAAAATTCAATGCGTAAGACTGTCACCGTGGCTTTTGTTATACATACGAACTTCTATCCATGGTTCTGACATTGACTGTTGTTTATAAAAATACTTTAAAAAATGGAAAACAAAAGAAATAGCGAAACTAAACTACTATCCGGCTTTATATCGACAAAGTATTTGAGCCTTAATAATTAAGAAAGGTGCACTGGTTGATATATTCCTAGGAAAACTCTACATTTGGTTGTATAATCCTTATTTTCCAAATATGAAAATTCTCAGTTGTTTTATAAAGCATATATGACCATGAAAGCATATTTGGTAAGAAAATATACATGCTCAGGTGAGCCTGCTCTAATCACAATATCCATGCATTACTTCAACAACACATTTGTCTAAGGTTTAGAGCAAGTATAGATGGTTGTTGTCACATGATAGGTAAACAATCAGGAGATATAACAGTTTTATACCTACTATGTAGTCAGCTCAACTCTTGCAACAACAAAAATAATAATTTGGTATCAAAAAATGCATCGTGCTTTGCACACAGTCTGCACATGCACATAAGAAGATTTATATGTGTACGACTCAACTATAATCTCATTAGCTTGAATCTAATCTCATTAGGTTCAAGGATTCAGATGTTAAGGATAAAAAAGGTGAATTATTCATGTAAGACAACGGTACCAAGCTAAACTTGAATCCTTAATTATAGCTATAACATAAAAGCCATGAGATGACATAATAAATAAATAAACTGGGTTTATAATATTTAGACAAACATGATGTATTGTTGACATGTTGATATACTCATATGGCACATAATAAGTATCCATAATATGTATAAATAATCAAACAAACACAAAATATTTATTGTGGATATTTTACGCAAATATTTTGTTGCAATTTATTAAGCATATTCTACTTATTTTAAAATAAGTCATTGTTGTATACTTTCTGGCATACTTGCATGGTTCCATGTAAATGGAAAATGTTGTATATTATCTAGCATACGTATATGTAAATAATAAGCATTTTTAATATCAGATGATGAATATTGAATGCATTATTTTAAACACATTTGAATAATAGACATTCTTGGAGCTAACAATGGTCAGTGCGTGGGGATTAGTATAACGAGTACTGAACCACACAATCAAAAGGAAAAAAAGTATTTTCTTTTTCTTTTAGAAGTAACAAAAAATAATGTCCGCAAATTATGATCATGAAAAAGGTGCTGCAGATAAGTTTGTTGATAAATATCTAACATACTTGAATAATCTATATAAGTATGTTACTTACCTTAACATGTATATCAAAACATTTTTAGATTAAGATTACCTAACTTTTATGCTAGGTTCTGTATAAATAATTCACTTGAACGTCTATTATCCTCCCATATTCCATATTAGTGTACTATAAAAAAGATCTAACAAAAAAATAACTAATACAATCATTGAAAGCATAAAATTTTACTTAAAGTTTCGAGTAAATTGGTCTGAGATTTGTGGATTCTATAAATTATCCATTCTTAGTAATATAAATACATGCAGTCTAAAAAAATTATTAGCACTAATTTCATACACATACATCCAAACTACATCCCATCATCTCCTGCGTATAGTCTGATTTCATACCCATACATCTAAACTTTTCTAAGCTATAGTCCTAATTCACCCAGTTACAGTCTAAAAATTATAGTTAGGGAATATACTTCATCCCTTGTTTACTTTATAGTCATAGACTATCATGTCCTTGCTGTGGAAGCCCTTAAGCTTTTACCAATAGTATTATTAACACTGACTTGTTTTAGTTTTGATAGCGTGACCGTAACTTGACTATATATATCCACCGCAGTGCAACTCTGATCAATCCGGCTATAGTAAAATATGTTGCTTGGATTAAGGTGCTCAGCCACACTACTGCATTAAGTATATGTATATTTGTTTAATAGTAGAGATATATATGTATATGTGTTTGTCTATAAGCAAAAAAAAAAATATGTTGAATATACCTTAGAACTCTATCATTTCATTTCAAATGTATATGGTATAAGTTGATTAACATACCAACTTTAATTAGAAAATAAAGCTATCTGTATATATATTTGATTATCTGTAGACTTGTTTACCCAAGAAGCAAAGGTCTTTGCATTTTGCTCTTCATGATCTAGTTACCCAGGCATTGTATTGCTGCAAGTTTGTGACCTGAAATAGAAAAAAAAGGGAAAGAAACTGATTAAGTGGAAAAGATAGGTGATACTGCTAGAAGTATACAGTTATATTATTATTATTTTCTATTTTTTAGGAATGATATAGTTTACCCAGCATCATAGTATATCCCAAGCTTTAGTCCTTTGCTATGCACGTATTCAACAAAGGATTTTATGCCTGAAGGAAATGTTGATCCTTTGGCCACCATATTCCCGACCCTAAAATCAACAGTTTACTTAGCTTTCAGTTACAGTAAATATGTTTATACAACAGAAAACTATTATAACCATTAAGCAGAGGAAAATGAGTTCATGTTTGTATCAAAGAATTTTACCGATTAAGCACTTGTAATAAATGTTGTTTGTAATTAAAATGCTACAATGGAAAAAACATGGATCATAATTCAGTGAACCAATCAATCGGTGTACGGAACAGCGTGTAAGAAATAATATTTGCTTTGAATTAGACAAAACAGGTTTTGAGGAAAGAATCAACAATAACAGCTAAAATTGGCCACACGGTGAACTTTGAAGTTTGGAAAGCTAGCTTCGTATTAAAGTCACTATATAACAAACAACTTATGTATCTTGGCTTGTGTTTTCTATGTGCCTTCAGCACACGGTATTTGCCGATCATCAACAAATATTTGTAGCGCATATAAATACGCTAAATATGGACAAAGAAAAAAGTCCACAATTACGATCAACTGAACGAAGGCCTAAAAAAACTGACGTGGGAATGCAATAGTGTCTTTTACCTGAGTGTCTCTGTCTTGTTCTATCTAACAGTCATCTGATATTATTTTATGAAATTTTCAGTGAGAAATGATCAACAGGTTTTTGAACTTGTTATAATGTCTTGTATGCGGTTGCAAACTTGATATTACATCATTTTATATTCAACTTTTGTCAAGTTGATATGCGATATATATTAATATATTATATTTTACTTCTCAAATATGAATGTGTGCATTCCAATCAGTATGTAGGTGTGTGTGTATAAGATAAATTAAGCTAAACATACTAATCTCTGCTATGTATAAAATTATAAGATATTATATAAAAATGAAAATATATAAGTTTAATACATTGATGAAGAGGTTTGATGAAGTTAAGATTGGTTGACAATTTGATGGATTTGGAGCTTTGTATGGATTATGCTTGGAATGATTGTAGTAGATTTCTATGAGGTGTATGTCTATCTATCACATACCAATATTTGTATTTCATTTTCAACACACACTTGATTCATTTGTATTTACAGTCTACTATTTGTTTGGAACTTTGTATTTGAACCATCTGTAACAACAATTTTTTTTAGTAAATATTATTATCGTTACTGCAATGCCATAGATTGTAATCACTTCCAACTGTTTTTCAGATAACAAATGTTTAGCAACTAATTTGTGCTATATAATTCAACTTCGACTAACTTATATTATGTTGCAACTAATGGATGCTGAACATTTATTGCAACATCGTTTAAAATAATCCACACCCTTGTAACAAATTCAAAACCGCTTACACATCAATTGTTCATGGTGAATTAGTATATAATAATTATTTGTTGACACATTATACCAACTACTGATTAAATGAAGTTTACCACATTTTTTTTCAAATCACTCATTTTTCTTTACTGTATCTACATGTTTGATTGTGTACACAGATGATATGACCCCAAAGCCAATAGTAAACAACAAATGTAGTACTAAAATCAGCCCTTGATTCCATCAATAAACTTTGCAAAGAAGTGCACGTTGATTCTATATTAAATTGAAGCACAAAGGTTGTCTAAGTGTAGATATTTATTGTGCAACATACAGCTTTTGCAGTGTGACTAATATTAAATGGATGATCATGGGTGCTGTAAAACTAATTATTATTTCTAACATGGAAATTTGTTTAGAAGATTTAACTGCTATTTTAATTGTAATTCTGACCATAAATTTTTACTAATTACTACATCAAATTAACTACTAAATTAATGGGAATAAACTACGCAGATTGAAACATACGAAGTAATAAAGTTCAGTATATGATATCCATATGTTTACTATAAATTGCTATGGGCGACTCAACCTGGGAATACTGATGATAGTTTAAAATTGTGGAAGAGCAAACTTCATACTGGAATCCCAAGTACAGAAATGGTGTTAATCAAATAACTGACCATAAATATCTAGCAATTACTACATAAATTAACTACTACAGTAATGGGAATGCCAAACACAGAAATGGTGTTAATCAAATAGATGGTGTTTATGATAATCTCTGAATGATAAATCATATTTGTATCATGTGCATCAGTCTAAGTGATTTGAAGAAGACTATAAAATATAAATGATTATCATGTCAGCTAGTAAAACTAATTCAACATTATTGCTTTTGGTAAAGGCGACTGCTTGTATCAGCATTAAAAAACTTAGAGGCAGGGCCAGCCCTGGCATGCTGCCTTTGCCAACCTACAGGGTCCGAAAATGTTTCTAGGAATGACGCTATTTGCACCATGGAAAACCAATAAAAATCATTTTGACAAAAGCAGTAGGTAAATCATTTTGACAGCAATTTGAGTTGGAAAGTATGTTTTTCATTATAGTCAGTAATATATTGCCCATTGAGGTGAAAAATATGCTTCCCTTACATTGTTCTTTGATAATGTCTCTTGTAATTTTTAAAATCAAATGGCAGTCCTGCAATTTTTCAAATGATTTTACATGCAAAAAACATGATTCCTGCCTACATCAAGTTATGTACAACAGTTATATATCTGACACACAGATATGCATTTTTGTATGTCTGAATAGTTATAGGTTCTCGCACATTCATTAATAATATTCTGCGTATTCTTAAACTCCAAAATTTTGAAGTTCATACGTAATTATGTTAGAATTTTTTATTCAAAATCAATCAAAATATCATACAAATAATAAAAAATAATGCAAGTAACAGAACATATTTTTACATTTCACACACCCTGCAGTCAAAAACTAAATGGTTCAAGCTTGAACTTTATTATGTACTAAGGTAATTCCTCCTTTTTTAAGAATAACTCTAAAATCGTTGAACCCCTATTTACATCGTATATGGAACTGTAACTGCTTTTTACTAAAATGGAAAACTCATGGATTTTTTAGGACTAAATATTGCAACGTTGTTTACAAATTCTCTATTGCATTACCATCCAGTGTATATAAAGTTAAAAAGAATCAATCCATTTTATATTCAACTTAAAGTTATAAAGGACAAAATAGAAACTTAGAATATTAAGTGAATCAATAATAACCTTGAACTCCATAGGACCTGTAGAGAAGACCAAAAGCAGCAGGTAAAGTCGATCGAGCCGAAAATCGATTTTCAAAGATCGATAGCTTGAAACAAAGTGGATGTGGCGAACAGCAAAATCGCGAGGAAGAAAGAGCTGCCGAAGACGCAGGAGCATAGCAACGACCAAGATGGACGCAATTGCGAAGATGCTTGGTGGCGATTTGAGGAACGAATTAGGGCTTTGAGATGCATTTTCAAAAATCTTGGATTGTTCTGGAGCAAGGAGTATTTTGCGCAATGGAAAATGATAAACGGAGAAGCCGTAGTATGGATGTAAAATGGAAGTAGGGCCGAGGGCAGTATTGGTATTTCAAAAAGACACCGAGTAAATGAGTGGAGTGAATTCTCATTATTAGTAGTAGAGATATGATATTTTGATATTAAAATGATTGGAAATGGAGCTTTGAAAGGATATGATATTTTAATGTATTAAAATGATTTGCAAGGAAGTTTGAAAGGATATGATAATTTAATATATGGAAATGGTTAGAAATGACTTGATATTTATTTTGATAAATATTTGAATTTTAAAGATATGGTATGTTGATATATTAAAATGGTTTGGAAATGATTTTATCTTTATTTTGATAAAGATTTGGATTGAGATGATATTTTATATTGAAGTGTAAAATATTATTTTTTAGTTATAACTATGGGTTATAATAATGATTGGTTGGAAAAAAGACCGGGATCGGATATGGGCATACTCTATGTCGATACCGAAAACCACTTTGACAACCGTGTACGCGTTGGAGATTCTAGAATGAAGTAGGATGGTGGCGACGTTCTTGAGGTATGTTACATGGACCCAACTCCCGTGAGTTGGCATAAGGTGGCTAAAAAAGGAGCGATCTCTGGCCAAAAGGGGTAGCTCCGCTGGTCGGACACATTTCTTCGATACCATTCTATCTCTTTTGTGATTGTTTGGGCGCCCCTCCGATTTTGGGAATGTGTTCCAAGGTGGGCGTATGTGGCTGCTGTGTTACCACCAGCCCGTTTGCGTAATTGGTATATCTACCCTGGCATTGCCTTGTGTGCCGTGTCACCTACCCTATCGAGCCTTTACTATAAGTTGGGTTTTCTCCCGTAGCCCATGCATATCTTCTCGTAGTCTCCCGATCATGAGATATGCAGATATTGGATGGACTACTGGGACTATTACATGTCTGGGGCTATATGGGTAACCCCGTGATGCTATTTTAAAGTAAGTTTATTTTACTATAGACATTATTATAATAGCGCAGTATTACTGCATGGTAAATAGTTTAACAGATCCTTAAAGGATGGGCGGTCCCAAGCATCTATCACGACCCGCCATTTTGTACCATTCAAATCGACAATAATCCACACATGTAGGACTTGAATGATGCGAAATAACAGATTGTAAATAAATTTGGAGCAAATGAAATGTAACAACCCGTTATTTTCAACCATTCGCATCCGCACATGTCGGACTCGGATTGCTCAAAATACCGCGTTGTAAATTAAATTTGACAAATCTCATAACATACAGTAAATAAAAATCACCGAACACAGACACGGAGTAAGAAATGCAACGGAAGTAAAAGAGATAGTAGTTCATGAAGCTACTATGTAAATATATCAGAGTTAAATAAAATACAACAGAATAAATAAAGTACAACGGAAGTCTCAAGATGATAACCAAGTACAAGCTGAATAGAACAACAGAATTGAAATAGATAAAACTAGATAAGCAGATAATCTCCAGCGATTCCAATCTCCAGAAAGTGGAATCCAAATCTATGAATAACTCAGGCTGACCCGAGCGTAAATAAAAATAAAAACACTCGACTCAGGACAATATATACTTATATAATGTAAACCAACTCAAGTGAACTGTAATAAGGTACAAGTAACTTAAAGGATGTCTGGGACCGCCCATCCTCTAAGGATCCGTCAAACTATTTACTATATGGTAATGTTGCGCTATTATAATAATGCCTACAGTAAAATAAACTTATTTTTAAATAGCGTTCCGGGGCTACCCATATCACCCTTGACACATAATAGTCGCATTAGTCCATCCAATATCATGATATCTCCAGATCGGGAGACTATCAGAGGATACCACACGGGCTACGGGAGAAAAATAAACTCGTAGTAAATGCTCGGTATGGTAGGTGACACGGCACACAAGGCAATGCTAGGGTAGATATACCAATTTCACACACGGGCTGGTGGTAACGCAGCAGCTACATACGCCCAACTCGGAACACACTCCCATATCAAAATCGAAGGATGACCATCTAATCAATCACAAGTAAGAGTATAGTATCGAAGGAATGTGTCCGACCAGAGGAGCTAACCCTTTTGGCCCGAGATCGCTCCTGTTTTAGCCACCTTAAGCCAACTCATGGGAGTCGGGTCCATGTAATATACGTCAAGAACGTCGCCACCATCCTACTTCATTCTGGAATCTCCACCGCGTACACAGTTGTTAAAGTAGTTTTCGGTATCGACAGAGAGTATGTCCATATCCTTCAAATCACCCTTTAAACAGTTTTTTATTTAAATCAAAACAATTCATTTAAACCATTTAAAAGTGAAGTCATTATATTTACAATCAAATATTTAGTTCCCAAAATTTTAGACAAATTCTAAGCTCATTTATTTAAATCAAAACCTCAAACATTCATTTCAGCCTACCGCAACATTTATCAAGTGTTATTGTAGCCCTTTATTTAGTTTCAGAGTTTAATTATCTTTCTGTTATCACAGCACTTACCAAGTGCTGTAATACCACTTAGTTATAATTTATACATAGTTCATTTTTGTCAACTACAGCACTTAAAAAGCGCTGTAATATCAATATATCAAAATAAAGATCTAATCATTTCCAAACCATTTCAATATATCAAAATATCATATCTTTCAAAATTCATTTCAATTCACATTTCAAAACAATTTATATTTCAAATCAAATTACTTCATTTAAATCAAAAATGAAGTTATTACATTTAATAATTAAATTATTAAATTTCCAAAATTTTCAACTTTCAAAATTCATTTATTCACTTAAGTTTATCAAAACAGTGAAAATTCACCTTTCGTAGCATTTAGAAAACGCTACGAAAGTTACGTTCAGAACAGTTCAATTTAACAAAAGACAACATTTTAAAAATGCTGTAATAGGGTTTACTTAAATTTCAAATAAAATTAGTTAAATTCAATAATTATAGCACTTACAAAAATGCTACAATAGCCTTTAATTCAATTTAGCTTTTTAGTTCATTATCATCAACTACATCATTTACAAATGCTGTAATATCATTTACATCACAATTAATAGCATTTCAAAAATGCAGTTAATTAACTTCGAATAACCAATTTAAGTTCACAACCAATTATATTTTTATTTAAACATTTTTAACTTATAAAATCATAAATTTTCACATTTATAAACATCGTTTAATTTTCCTTAAGTTCTTGATTTTATAAAGTTAAATTTCCATTCAAAAATCAAAATTTAAAAATAATTCACTTATTAAATTTTAACATTCAATTTTAAATTCATTTAATTAAATTTCAACTTAACACTTAAGTTTAAAATTCCAAAATATGACTTAATTTCAATTTTATTTACTTAACTTAAAGTTCACTTTTAAGCCAAATACACAAATTCCCATTTTGGTTATATTTCAAAATTTCAACTTAAATAATCATTCATTTCACATTTTAACTTTATTCAAAAATCATTAATATATTATAAAATCACTTTAAATTCATTTTAAATTTAAATTATCATAAATTTATAATAATTTCTTATTTAATTTAATTTCCAATTATAATTAAATTAAAATTTCCAAAATAACTTACATTCAAATTTTCTTACTTTTCCATAATTTATTTAACTTGTAAATTTCCAAAAAATCAATAATACTTTACAAAATCATTTTTAATTAAGTTTAAATAAAAATATAGTAATATTTACGTTTTTAAAATATTTTAAAAAATTTAGAAAAACATATTTTAAAATTTTTAGAAAAATATATTTTAACTACGGGTCTGTATAAAATTTTCTAGCCTAAGAAAATTGATACGGGTAATATATCATTTCAACCCGTAATTTACAAAGAAAACCGGGTTTTATCATTTCAAACCCACAGTCCCAAGTAAATGAAAAATAATTGAAAATCATTTAGGCCTATCATTTGAGCCCATAACGATTTTCCCTTATTCTAAAGTCCGTTCGGGTATGTATTATATCAACCCATAGTGATTCTAATCTAAAGGGAACTTGCAGTGTGATAAACAGATATAAATAACAGAATATCATAACATAACAGTAACAGATGATATAACAGGCGTTTAAGCATGGGTGAACATCATATGATCATAATATAGCAGATATAATATGGTGATGCATTTTACAAATTCACATGTGATCGATTTACTAGTTATATAAGTACAAAACTGTCTGTTGAGAATAACTCACTGGTATAAGCTGAAGACGACAATTGAAACACACAAACTGAGATCTTCAAAGGCACGAAAGCATGACACATATTCGAGTTTGCGAGAGCCAAAAATTAATTGCCTTGAACACATTCAAACAAGATAACACAAACAACATAAGATTTCAACTAAAAAATACGACTAAACAATGTTAGAGATGAATGTATAAATCATCTCCAAACCACTTGCACTTGCCTTCTACCATTAATGTTTCAGCCATAGGTCAGGTTAGCATGGCCAAAGTGTGTGTTAGGGTCTGGTTTTGGGTTCAATAGGGTCGGACAAACATGGATGGTGATGGGGCAAAGGTGATACAAAGAGATAGGTGCATAGATTTCAACTACAAAGGCAAACTACATGGATTCAATGCAACATTTGGCTCGGCCCAAGCAAGACCAGGCATGACCATCTCTGTAGTGGGCTGGAGGATGGTGTGGTAGAGGGTTTCAGGTCGTCCATGGGTGATGGAGGTGGAGTTGGTGGCGGCCAATGGAAGGTTAAAGGTGATGATGGCATAGGTGTTGGCTATGGTGCATATAAGTGAAGTTTATGTAGATATAAGTGGAGTTTGATCAACTATTAGGCACGAACAGTGGCTTGGGGCTAGAGAGGAGGTGGTGGGTGGTTCAGGTGGTGGAGGAGGCAGCTATGGTGGCTGGAGTGGTGGGGCCGGACCTGAAGTAGAAGAGAAGGCAAGTAAAAATCAACATAAACCAGTAGAAAAACAAGAAGAAAAACAATGGAAAAAGAAATAAATTTTACCAAACTCTTGGAGATGATGGAGGCCGAAATTTTTTTCAGATGGGAAGAAAGATGTTTTACATGAATGAGAAAAAAAACATAGGCGGCTGAAGAAATGAGGAGATATGGCCAATTGAATGAAAAGATATGGTTGAAATGTGAAAAGGTGTGAATACAAAAGGACATCAACAATTCAATGGTCACAACTCTTCAAATTTCTCTTATTTCATTTTTAATTTTATATAACTGAAATATATATATAAATTCAGTAAAAATACGAAAATATAACAAATAAATAAAATATAAATAAATAAATATTAATTATATATGATTAAAATAAGAAAATAGCACAAAAAATTGAAAACCAGTCTAGAAAATTTGAAAATAAATAGGATAAATTTTGGGCAAATTTTATATACTTGGAAAATATTTATAAATAAAGATAAGAACATAAAATAAAAATGCATTCAAAAAAAAAAAATTTAATTAAATATAATTTAAATGAAGAAAATAGCAAAGAAAATAGAAATTGGCTTTAAAAATAAAAAATAAATTCAATAAGCTTTGGGAAAATTTAAACATCACTTTAAATATATTTAAAATTCAAAATATAAATAATATAACATAAATATACAAATTAGAATAAGATATATAAAGTAAAAATATCATTAATATAAATTAAAACAAAGAATATTGCTAAATAACCCTATATACACACAATATTGTAAAGGGTATAACTTTCATAATTTAAATCCAATTTCAATGAAACAAAGAGCAGTATTCATGATATTAAATCTATTTTCATAATAAAAGATAAAATTAAAGAATTCAAATATTTAAATTTAAAATTTAAAAGTCAAACTTTGACAAGTTTTGACCATAAATCCATTTTTCAGGAAAATATTCAATTTATACCAGTTTGAAATTATAATTCATATAATAATCAAAATTTAAATTTAAAAATGAATTGTTTGAAATAAAACAAGTTTAAAATAATTCCAAAATAAAATAAAGTCAAATTTAAATTATATGCAAAAAAATGTAGGGTTGTTACACTCTCCCCCACTTAAAACTTTTCGTCCCCGAAAAGGAATGAGGTACGGGACAGCACAGAAAAAGATAAAGTGAAATAAGATTAAGAAAAGATGACAAGGAGATTGAAATTATACCTGATAACTATTGTTGTATTTAAGTTTAACAAGGTAGAGATTATCAAAGATTATAGAAAGATTTCCAAATAGAAAATTATAGAACAATGCTTACACCAGCCTGAAGCAAAATAAGGAAAATAAGGATAACCAAAAGATAGTTTGAAAAACAAAATAAGGTAATAAGTTAGAAACCATGGAAATTTCAACTTAAATAGATAATTAATTTTTTTACACAAGTTAAGTAAATCTTAACTATCTCAAATTTTATTACCTTATCTTCTAATCATCTTAAATTAACAATTTCTAAGATCATGGATTTGAAAAATAATCATTCTTTATACTCATAATGTACTTAATAAATTTAATTCTTCTTTATTCCTACTTAAAGTTAAATCTATTCCTCTCAATATATTTTTTCATCTATGCCCATTATACTTACTCTTATTATAACTGCTTTAATTTATTGTTAGTTCCATTAACATCATTTTATATGGTAAATTATTCAATTAACCTTTTATTCTATTTACTCATGTTAATCATTTTATAACTAAAATTTAAGTGTATAACATTTATTTTAACCATTCAAATTTTGTTTATAAAATCTTTTTTTTATATTGCATACTATCCAATTACATTGTTAACTTATGTATAATTTGGGTAAGTTATATTTAAATGCAATAGAGTATTATGCAAATAAAACTTTCTAATTCCCTCATCTCAAGTTTGAATCATTTATCTAAATTTTTGATTTTCTTTTTATAATTTAAATGATTCTTTAAGATAAAGTTTAAGAATAAAATTTCCGATTCCTTCAAACCATTTAGAGATAAATAAATATATATATATATACATAATATGTACTCAAATCAAATTTAAATCACATATCAATATATATTATAAATCCAGTCTTATTTTAGAAATTCAAATCAATTAAATTTCCCAAAACAAAGCTCTAGCAAGACTACAGAATGGTCTCTTCACTACGAAACTCGAAAATGAACGTCGATGATGCCACGGTCACCATCGAAGTTATTTTCCAGCGACAAAGAGAAGAGAACTAATTTTAAACTTTAAAATTTCTTGGAAACAAATTTCTATTAGAAAATACTTTAAATAATATACCCATTTGAAAACTTTAAACACAGGGTTTGAAACCATCGGAAATTAAATTCTCAAATTTCTTGTTTTAAACTCATTTCAGTTCACAAATCAATTTATAAACAGCTATTTATAAATTCATTTATAGAACAATAAAAGATAAATCAAGCAGTATCATTTCAAATGATTAATTTAAATCAATTTATTAAGCTCCATAAATTTACTTATATCAAAATTTATTTCATTAACCAAATTTTAAAATAATATTGTGTTAGTTTGTTCTGTTAAAGTGTTTTAGAAATCCTATCGATAGAGTTGATCAGACGAATCAATCGGAAACCCAAATCAACATCAACAACTCAAACAACACAATATAAAACAAAACATTAATATTGATTTACAAGTACAATTCAAAATGTTTGGAAGATAGATTGGAAACAAAAGACAAGATGACTGAATAACAAAATAGGGAGGTGGATAAGCTTAAACAAATCACGGGCAACCTTAACCGGGTCAACCGTGACTTAAAGAATAAGATCGATCTGGATTTTCTAGGGTAAACCTACATTCGATCTTAGTAGATAGAGTTTGGAATAATGTAACGACCCATAAATTTTTAATAATTTAAAATTGTTAAATTGATAAAATTTTGGTAATTTAATATGAAGAAAAGCAAACTTTGTAATAAAATAAGGAAGGAATGTTAAAGTGGAAATGCATATTTTATTCATAAGGTAATATAAAAGAATAAAACTTATCTGAATGAATTTATTTGAGGATTCAATCATAATAAATGTACACATTTAACAAATTCAATATAATTAAGAACAACTGTTAATACAAAGCAAAGAAATTAATTAAATTCATCAGGTCATTGCTTGATTTCTTGCCTTTTTCTACATGGCCTCTTTATTTCTTGCTTTAGCCATACAAAATCTTTTCATAGCCATGTATTTCTCTTTTGCAAATCATTTACAAGAAGATTTATTTCTCATTTCAAAACTCCTCATTTTCATTTGCATTTAAGAATAAAACATATATACGTTTCTTTCTCCTTAACTTATGCCTTTTCTATTTCTTAGCATTTACTCTCACCTTGCTTGCCATCCAAACCATCTATGTATCAACCCAAAAATTTTAATAAATGTTTTATTTATTTAATTTAGATAATTTTGTTATTTAAAATAAATTTTTTGCTGTGGATTAGAATTCCACACATGAATTAATGGAATATTTTCCGGAAAAGTGAATTTTGTCAATATGGTCAAACTTCGACTTTTAAATTTAAAATTTTAAAAGTTTAAATTTTTTTAATTTTATCTTTTATTTTGAAAGTAAATAAAATTTAAGAATATTGCTTTTCGTTTCGTTGAAATCTGATTTATAATGTGAAAGTTATGCCTTTTTAACTATTGTGTGTAATTTGCTGTATTTAACAAAATTGTTTACTATTATATAAATAATAGAGGTTTTTAGGCATATGGAAGAAGTTGCAAAAAAATTTAGTCTCAGGGACTGCAAGTTTGTTTTTTAGTCTGAAGGACACTTTGTAGTGTAAATCACATAATGATAGATGTAGCTATCATTTTATGTTTACACTATAAAGTGTCTTTCAGACTAAAAAACAAACTCACCATCCCTGAGATTAAATTTTTTGTAACTTTTACCTTGTGACTATTTTGCTATGAATAATATTTCATTTGGTAATATAATGTTCTAGTTTATCTTTTCAGGGGTAAAATAACTTGTTTTGTATATATTTTGGTTTTAAAACATTTTTAAAAGTATAATTGACATCTTCCAGTGTCAGTTGTATTTTGTTTACAATTTCTAATTTCCCACTTCAATTAATTTAAGAAATTCTTTATTTATTTTTATATTTTTTCTTAAGAACTTATTTTATTCTCATTCTCACTTTATTTTGTTTCTCAAAGATTTATTTTAAACCATTTTTAAGAAGAGTTGTAATTTTCCAAAGTTAAGTGAATTGTGTTCGCAATTTTCTTAAGCTAGTTTCAATAAATTAAGCCATTTTCTTTATTTATCTTTCTATTTTCCTACAATATAATTATTTATTTTCTTTTTCACTTTATTTAAGTTTGTTTCATTTTATTCACTGATTTTTATTTGTTTTAAGGTGTGGTAGAAATTTTTCCAAGCAAGTGGTATTGTGTGTAAATTTTTAAGCCTTGTTTCAATTTAATAAACTATTTCTTTAATTCTTTTCCATTTTTTTTCCTGAAATCATTGCCCAAAACTTTAATAAATATGGAAAATTTTTGATTTTGGTTAAAGTTTAACATTAATTGGGATTTTAAATCTTTAAACTCTAATTTCCAATTCTTTTAATTTAATTGACTATATTTGTAACAACATTCAACACTTTGCTTTTGTCCCTTTAAAAATTGGTTTTACACCTTTAATATAAGTAATTAATATTTATACACATTTGTTTCTTAGTTAAATAAATAATAAATAAAATTTTAGATTGAATAATATAGATAGTGTATAAATAACCTTTATAAAAGGCACGTTTTAATTTGTACGTTTATACCCGTTTTAATTAATTTAGTGGTATGAATAGTACGTATTTAATGAAATACTCTTTAAACGTATATTTTACTAATAATTAAAGTAGCAAATAAACAGGAAAGTGTATAAATTTAAAAACGTTATTTTCGTTATATTTTGGGCGTATTTTTGATTTAACTTATTGCGTCAGTTTTACGCATCTCTAAAATTCTTACCTTGTCTTTAAATAATTAAATTAATCCGTAGGCGTACATTTCTAAGTGGGAAAGAAATGATTCCCTAGCCGTTCAGTTTCTTTTAAATCTAACTTTGATAAGTTACGTGTAAATTTCTGCACTTCTCTTTTTCTTCATTTTAATAAGAGGAATAAAATCTCCAAATTCGCGTAGCCGTTTCAAGCAAATTTATTTATCTTTAGACATTCAAAATCCTTTTCATGATTGCTTGAAGTTCACATGTAAACTTTTACATGTTCTTTTGCTTCAATGGTTTTAATTGGTATGAAATCCTTTATTTCCTTACCGTTCAAACATCATTATTTCGTGCGTTCTTTAATTTATTTATTAACACAATTACCTCTTCATTAACTAAATCATCGCGCAACAAAATTATCTATACTTCTTCTTGGCTTCCTATTTTATAATAGGAATAATATCCCTACAAATATACAAATCCAAATCAATAAAAAGAAAAGGGTAAAATATTAAATATCTTACCAATCCTTCCTCCTAAATCAACGCATACCTTCCAGTAAAATTCAAAACCTCGCGTACATTTTTTCCATAGCCGTTCCAATATCTTTATTTCTTGCCACTTTCTTCCCTTGATTTGTGCCACTCCCCTGATAAAACTTTATATAACCCATGCAATATTCATTTCTCATCAAATTATCTTCTGCTTGTGGAAGCTAGCATTAGGTATGGCCAATCTTTTTTTTTTCTTCTTTCTTATTTTTCTTTTTCTTCTTTTGTATTTTTTTTTTCATTTGTTCTCCGTCTCCTCCTAACTAGTACTCGACCCTTCTTTTGGCACGACTCCCCTACCTCTCCACCATTACAGCTGCAACCACTACCACCATCATAGTGCACTGACGAGTATCTCTGATGCAGCTGAATTAAACACTGGAACCCATAAAATTTTCGTCACCTGTGTTTAAAATAATAATAATGAGAGGATATGATTTTATCACCTTGTATTTTCCACTCACATATGCCTTGCGGGCATGTCAGACCATGCGTTTGTGCAGGCCAAGCATCTTTGATGCATTTGACCAAAAATCTTGAATTAACGTTAGAAAATAAATAAATATTTATAATAAACAATAAAAATAAGAACATGTGCCACCTGTACAAAATATCGCAGCCTATATATCCCTCTAAGTGCATGTTTTAGATTTTGAAATGGCAGAGCCAAGCATGGAATAGTGGGTTTAGTCGTGTGGGGGAATGGGCGAGCCACTATCGTTCGAACTGATTCCATTCGTTCCAGTTGTTTTGATAATTTCTTGTTAGAATTTTTACTTAGATCTAATTTGTAATTGTTTCATTTCCTTTTCAAGAATTGTATCCAGTCGTCGCCTCTGCAACAATTTGATCGTGCCTTCTATACGTTTCTTTTTCAAGTGATACCATCGCTTTTAAATCTAATCTTCTACGGCATTAAGGTGAGTATTCTCACCCGACAAACATACTTAAAGATCTGTAAATTAATAACAAGTGTAATTGTAGAATGATTTTAGTTTATATTTCTCTTCCCTATGATATAAAATTTATGATGTAAAAAAAACAAAAAAAAAACCTGTTATAAAATTGACACATCATCAGTTATAATATCTACGGTTATATTTAAACTGTTACTGTTTATTTATTTACTATTATCACACTACAAGTTCCCTATAGAATAAAACCGTATGGGCTGAAATGATAGGCCTGAACGATATTTATTATTTATTTAGTTATTTATATAACTTGGGATTGTGGGTTTGAAATGATAGAACCCGAATTTTTCTTTGTAAATTACGGATTGAAATGATATATCATCCGTACCACTTGACCTAGGGTAAAAAATACTATAAAAAACCATGGTGATATATATATATATATATATTTCTAGAAAAATTTTGGTATTTTTCGATGGGTATATTATATTATTTTGATTTGAATTGAATTAAATGATTTTTATTGATTTTATACAAGTTAAATACATAAATAAATAAATGGTTAAGTTGGAATTTGAAATATAAATTTATTTTGGAATTTGATTTTTGTAAACGAATGAAATTCAAGCTAAGTAAATAAAATATAATAAATTTGATATAAATTGAATTTAAATGAAAACAAGGTGTTATTAAGTTTCTTTGAATTAAATGGTGAAAGAAATAAATACTGAAAATAAAATTGAATTATATCTAAATTTAGAAATGGAAATTTGGGTTATGAATAAAAAGGTAAGTTAAGAAATAAATTTAAAATTTAGCTATATTTTGAAGTAATTAAACTTGATGGTTAAGTTAATTTTGAATACAAAGAATAAACTTGTGTATTTGACTTTAATAAGTAAAACCTTAAGAAGTTGATATTTATTTGTGAAATTTACCTTATAAATCATAAATTTTGAGTAATTTAAATAACTATTTTAAAAGTGGAAATATGATTTTATAAGTTAAATTGGTTTAATTGAAGTTTAATTATTTATAATTTATATTAAAGTCTGGAATTTAATTTACTTAAAATCTGTTGTAAGGGATATTACCGCACTTTGTAAGTGTCGTAGTTGATACAAATAAACTAAAGGCTAAAATTTATTTAAAGGCTATTGCAATACTTGGTAAGTGCTGTGGTTGCAAAATTCAAATCTAAACCTGAATAAATTAAAGGGCAACAGTAGCACTTGTTAAGTGTTTCCACAGGCTGGAATGAGATTTTCGAATATTTGATTAGTAAATATAATAGCTTCACTTTTGAAATTTAAAATGAAGTACTTTGATCTAAATATAAACTATTTTTGAAATTTATAACCACGGGTAATAATATTAACGATTAGTTGGCAAGGAGACCGGGAACGGATATGGGCATACTCTTTGTCGATACCCAAAACCACTTTGACAACCGTGCACGCGGTGGAGATTTCAGAATGAAGTAGGTTGGTGGTGGCGTTCTATTGAGGTATGCACGTGGACCCAACTCTCGTGAGTTGGCATAAGGTGGCTAAAACTGGAGCGATTCTCGGGCCAAGGAGGTAGCCCCTCTTATCGGACACATCCCTTCGATATTATACTCTGTCTTTTGGATTCATTCGGTGGCCACTTTTGATTTTTTATTTTGGGGGTGTGACTCGAGGTGGGCGGTAGCTGCGGTTATGCGTTACCACTAGCCCAGATGCGTAATTGGTATATCTACCCTGGCATCGCCTAGTTGTGTCGTGTCACCTACCCTAGCGAGCCTTATACGATTTTGGTTTTGTACCATACCTATGGAGTGCCCTCTGACGACGCCTAGTACGGGGGAGATTACGGTACTGTATAGACTATGGGAATATATTATGTGTTAAGGGCTATATGGGTAACCCCTTAGCACTATTTAAAAGTAAGTTAATTTTACTAATAGACACTATTATAATAGCGAAATATTACTGCATAGTAAATAGTTTAACGGATCCTTAGAGGATGGGCGGTCCCAAGCATCCTTTAAGTTACTTGCACTTTATATTACGGTTCACTTGAATTAGCTTACACTGTATAAGTATGTATGTCCTGATTCGAGTGTTTATGTTTTATTTTACGCTCGGGTCAGCCTGAGATTCAGCTCGGACTTCATCCCCGGAGCTAGGACTTCTGCAGATCCTCTTTTCAAGCTTCCATCTATTTCTTGTTCAGTCCTTATTTTAACCGTTGTGATTGAGACAATTGAATATTGAGATTTCCTATGTTTGTTCCAAACTGTATTGGTTTTAAGACTATGTATTTCGTACTTATTTTGAGACTATTGATAGTGGCTTCATGAACCACTAAGTTATTTTTAAATCCCACTGCGAGTGTTCTGATTCTGTGTCTGTGATTCTGTGATTATTTATTTACTGTATATTCTGAGATTTGCCAAATTTTATTTACAACGCGGTACTTTGAACAATTCAAGTCCAACATGTGTGTCTGCCATTGCACTTGGAGGGTGCAGCATGATAGGGGGTTCTTGCTTCCTCGTTTGGTAGCGAACGGCTGACTCTTACTCCTACATGTCCCCGTAGGGGTTGGTGGTGCAGTCGAGAGGCTGGTCGTAAAGGCGGAACACAGGTACCAATGTATGCTACGGTAGGCGTTATCCCACTGGCGCGGCCCGTTATATTTGGTATCAGAGCTTTGGCTCTAGGCAAAACTTAGAATGTATGGTAAATTTGATTTACAGAATTACTTTCATTCGAGCTTGAATCTCTTCCTTTTGATTCGATTTCCTTTGAATTTCGGAAAGTTCCCTGTGGTTCCAAATGTCATTCGTGTCCCTCGCTATTCATCTTATTTCGATTCTAGAGTATCCCATAACTCCACTTTAGATGATCTTTATAGTGAATTGGCGGTCTCGCCAATATTCTAATAAAGGGGTGAAACTCCTTTACAATTAGCATTGATTCAACAGAGATTTATATTTATCCTCGGTTTAGATGCTAGTATCTTTGGTTATTCTGAACTCTATCTCTTTAGATCGAATGTAGATTTACCCTAGAAAATCCACATCGATCTTATTCTTTAAGTCATGGTTGACCCGGTTAAGGTTGCCCGTGATTTATATAAACTTATCCAGTTCCTTATTCTGTTATTTAATCATCGGATCTTCTGATTCCAACTTACCTTTAAATCAAAATTCTCTTTGATTTGAGTCCATCAAATTTGAATCTCTATCCTTGTTTTGAAAATTTTATTCCTACATTTGGCAAAAGGTTAATATTATATATATAAGTATAATTTTCAGAATTTTTATAATTAATTTAACTAGTTGTCAAGAGATAATAGTCTTTGATTTTATTTATGGTTTTGTAAACCATGAGTTTTGCCTCATATAAATAATTGAACTATAAACTGGTTATAAATTAATTTGGAAACAGAAATGAATTTAAAACAAGAATTTGAGAATTCAATTTTCGACGGTTTCAAACCTTGTGTTTAAAGTTTTAAAAGGATATATTATTTAAATTAATTTCGAATAGAAATTTGTTTCCAAAGAATTTTAAAGGTTTAAAAATCAGTGCTCTTCTCTTTGTCGCTGGGAAGTAATTTCGATGATGACTGTAGCATCATCGACATTCATTTTCGAGTTTCGAAGTGAAGAGACCATTCTGTAGTCTGGCTACAGTGTTACCTTGAGAATTTAATTGATTTGAATCTCTAAAATATGACTTGATTTATAATATATATATATATGATTTAAATTTAATTTCACATATTATGTACATATATTTATTTATCTCTAAATGGTTTGAAGGGAATTAGAAATTTAATTCTTAAATTTTATCTTGAAGAATAATTTCAATTATAAAGGCAAAATCAAAATTTTGAATAAATGATTCAAACTTGAGATTGTTGAATTTGAAAGTTTTATTTGTATAATACTCATCTCAATTGCATTTCAATATAACTTACTTTGATTTTCAGAAGTTAACATGTAATTGGATAATATACAATATAAAAAGATTTTATAAATAAAATTTAAGTGGTTATAAAAAATGTTATACACTTAAATTCTAATTATAAAAAGATTAACAGAGGTAAATAATATAAAAGGGTAATGGAATAATTTATAATATAAAATGATGTTAAAGGAACTAAGAAAATTTAAGCAGTTGTAATAAGTGTAAACATATTTAACATAGATGAGAAAAATATATTAAGAGAAATAAATTTAATTATAATTAGGAATAAAGGAGAAATTAATTTATTGAACACATTTTTGAGTATAACAAATGATTTTCAAATTTATGATTTTAGAAATTTTCATTTTAAGATAATTGGAAGATGAAGTAATGAAATTTGAAATAGTTAAATTTAACTTAAGTGAAATTAAATAGATGAAATCAATTATTAATTTAAAATTGAATTTGTATGGTTTAGATTAATGATTCTATTTTGAGTTTCAATTTAGTTTTCTTTCAGTTTGTTTCTATAAGCCTACCTTCTTCCTTTTCGAGGACGAAAAGTTTGGAGTGGGGGAGAGTGTAACAACCCATAAATTTTTAATAATTTAAAATTGTTAAATTGATAAAATTTTGGTAATTCAATATGAAGAAAAATAAACTTTGTAATAAAATAAGGAAGGAATGTTAAAGTGGAAATGCATATTTTATTCATAAGGTAATAAAAAAGAATGAAACTTATCTGAATGAATTTATTTGAGGATTCAATCATAATAAATGTACACATTTAACAAATTCAATATAATTAAGAACAACTGTTAATACAAAGGAAAGAAATTAATTAAATTCATCAGGTCATTGCTTGATTTCTTGCCTTTTTCTACATGTCCTCTTTATTTCTTTCTTTAGCCATACAAACTCTTTTCCTAGCCGTGTATTTCTCATTTGCAAATCATGTACAAGAAGATTTATTTATCATTTCAAAACTCCTCATTTTCATTTGCATTTAAGAATAAAACATATATACGTTTCTTTCTCCTTAACTTATGCCTTTTCTGTTTCTTAGAATTTACTCTCACCTTGTTTGTCATCCAAACCATCTATGTATCAACCCAAAAATTTTAATAAATGTTTTATCTACTTAATTTAGATAATTTTGTTGTTTAAAATATAAATTTTGTTATGGATTCTACACATGAATTAATAGAATATTTTCCGGAAAAGTGAATTTTGTCAAGATGGTCAAACTTTGACTTTTAAATTTAAAATTTTAAAAGTTTAAATTTTTTGAATTTTATCTTCTATTTTGAAAGTAAATAAAATTTTAAGAATACTGCTTTTCGTTTCGTTGAAATCTGGTTTATAATGTGAAAGTTATGTCTTTTTAACTATTGTGTGTAATTTGTTTTATTTAACAAAATTGTTTACTATTATATAAATAATATTTCATTTGGTCATATAATGTTCTAATTTATGTTTTAAGGGGTAAAATAACTTGTTTGTATATATTTTGGTTTTAAAACATTTTTAAAAGTGCAATTGACATCTTCCAGTGTCAGTTGTATTTTGTTTACAATTTCTAATTTCAAACTTCAATTAATTTAAGAAATTATTTATTTATTTTCATAATTTTTTCTTGAGAACTTATTTTATTCTCATTCTCACTTTATTTTGTTTCTCAAAGATTTATTTTAAACCATTTTTAAGAAGAGTTGTAATTTTTCAAAGTTAAGTGAATTGTGTTTGCAATTTTCTTAAGCTAGTTTCAATAAATTAAGCCATTTTCTCTATTTGTCTTTCTATTTTCCTAAAATATAATTATTTATTTTATTTTTCACTTTATTTCAGTTTTTTTTATTATATTCAATGATTTTTATTTGTTTTAAGGTGTGGTAGAAATTTTTCCAAGCTAGTGGTATTGTGTGTAAATTTTTAAGCATTGTTTTAATTTAATAAACTATTTCTTTAATTCTTTTCCATTTTTTTCTTGAAATCATTGACTAAAATTTTAATAAATATATACAATTTATGATTTTGGTTAAAGTTTAACATTAGTTGGAATTTTAAATCTTTAAACTCTAATTTCCAATTCTTTTAATTTAACTGAATATATTTGTATCAACATTCTGTACTTTACTTTTGTACTTCTAAAAATTGGTTTTACACCTTTAATATAAGTAATTAATATTTATACACATTTGTTTCTTAGTTAAATAAATAATAAATAAAATTTTAGATTGAATAATATAGATAGTGTATAAATAAGTTTTATAAAAGGCACGTTTTAATTTGTACGTTTATACCCGTTTTGATTAATTTAGTGGTATGAATAGTACGTATTTTATGAAATACTCTTTAAACGTATATTTTACTAATAATTCAAGTAGCAAATAAATAGGAAAACATATAAATTTAAAAACGTTATTTTCGTTATATTTTGGGCGTATTTTTGATTTAAATTATTGCGTCGGTTTTAAGCATATCTAAAATTCTTACCTTGTCTTTGAATAATTAAATTAATCCGTAGGCGTACATTTCTAAGTGGGAAATAAATGATTTCCCTAGCCATTCAATTTCTTTTAAATCTAGCTTTGATAAGTTATGTGTAAATTTCTACACTTCTCTTTTTCTTCATTTTTATAATAGGAATAAAATCTCCGAATTCGCGTAGCCGTTTCAAGCAAATTTATTTCTCTTTAGATGTTCAAAATCCTTTTCAAGATTGCTTGAAGTTCACGTGTAAACTTTTACACGTTCTTTTGCTTCAATGGTTTTAATTGGTATGAAATCCTTTTATTTCCTTACCGTTCAAACATCATTATTTCGTGCGTTCTTTAATTTATTTATTAACGCAATTACCTCTTCATTAACTAAATCATCGCGTATGACGCCCCACCTCTATACCCACGCTAGCCAAGAACACTACGGAGTAATGCTGTCAACTAGCGCGGAGAATAAGGATGTTGAGGAGCGACCATCCATGTAACTTCTTTGTGCGAGCACCGATATGTCAGATAGTATAGCATGCATTTCATTTAAGGAGGAAGTCCGACATACCGATACAAACTCAAAGCTATCACACGGTGGCTATAAATAAATCTTCGAAAACAAATATAGAAATAAACATAACACAGCCAGTCACAGACATCCATATCACAAAGGCGGAAAAAGATATGAATATACAACTAACACATGAAAGTGTACATCAGAGTAGTGGTCATGAAAGGACCACATACACAAAAGAATAGCAACACGTGCTATACAAAAGAATACATCTATGAGTCTATATCTCAAGTGTAAACGACAAAAACTGCTAAACTAAATGGTCAGCCAAAAGTCAGAGTAGTAAATCCCTGGGGAAGAAGTCAAGCAGAAGCACCTGTAACATCTCGGTCTGACCCGAGTATTATTTATAAGAAAATAATAAACGGATCAGTCTAGCTATAAATATCAGATAACATGATATAAAACAATAGACGTGGCAAGAACATATAGAACCATAAAGACATACTATGATAAGCATGTATATGAAGATCAAGAGATCAAACAATATCAAAAGAATCTTCTAAAAGATCCAAATTCACCTAAAAAATGTGATGACACACAAATTCACCAAAACATAAAAGTTGGAAAATCATAACAATGAAAGTCATGAAAATAGATGAAGCACAAATTCCAGAAGACTACACAAGAAATCCAGAAATCACAATATAGGAGCATGAAAACTCACAAAATAGGAGCATGAAAACTCACCTACACGTGTAAGACAAAGCGAGACGCTATCTCATGGTTGCAAGCCATTAATTTTGACACACGAATGGCCCGAAGACCGTGGGGAGCTACCCCACATATGTGATGGCGAAACATCACACAAATGCGATGGCGAACCATCACAAGAGCGGGGTCTAGTCTCCCTCGTAGACAAAGAGACATCGCACAATTGCTAGTCTAAAACACAAAAATGATCGTCATGATCATCAAGAAGTGTCAATCACATTAAGCTAGTAAATATATGAGTTTAGCTTCATGTCCCATAACCACTTGCTTAACTTAAATATTTACGAACAAATTGTAGATCTCCACTCGAAAATTGTCACAAGAGATTCAATCGAACGAGTCCAAGAATTAACCGACGAAGTAAACGCAAGCGTTTCATACCACTTGTTTTACTAAGCCGTTTAATTAGATTTCTCATACAAGTGAGGCAAAGGTTTGTATATACTAGTAGATTAGAAAACGGTTTTATAAACGAGTTTGGTATTGAAAATAGAGTTTAAATAATCTTTGATAAAGAGTTTGAATATTTACTACTAGTATAGAAACCTTTGTATTTTAAAGTGATAAACCATAAAAATGATTGTAGAAACATTCAATCATAAAAATTCACATTCCAAGACGTGAATAAAATCCAAAAAAACCGATAAAGGATCCATCGAAATAGATATTCAAAAATCCATAAAATCGACCGAGAAGCCCAAGATAGTTTGTCTCGAAGAATGGTCAACTCAGCATCTCAAAAAAGCAAGTTCTGTTGAATGTTTTTCAAATAAGATCCCCTACGGAGGCGGGGGTCCAGGGGGTAGCGCCCCATCCAAAACGGTATGACCTAGTGAAGACCTAAGGGAGGATAGGATCGAGCGACCTCGATAATAAATGATAACAACAAATAGGATCATCACGAATCTATTTAAATGGGAAATTCAATCCCAAAAGGCAAACTGGACTGAAACAGCAGGTTTAGTCGACTGAATAGAGTTTTCAGTCGACTGACCCTGTACTTGAAAATTTTCCAAGTTCAGGAAATTTTCTGTTTCCAGGTTTAGTCGACTGAACAGAGGATTCAGTCGACTAAATCATGCCTGGAAACTTTCGGGTTCCAGGTTCAATCGACTGAACAGATTTTTCAGTCGACTGAATCTTGCCTGGGCTGTTTTTCAGCCTATCCAAATGAAGAGCAAACTCTTCCAAAATGCAACCGGACGAACATTGGCTCTAAGGGTTTATGCCAATCGGCAACCCGGCCCTATATGCTCCTCGATGCATCATCCAAAGCATGATCAAACATCCATAAAAGGATTTTCACACAAATTTGACTTAAAAACCCAAAATTGAAATATTCACAAAACCAATCCAAATCAAAAGCAAATTCACATGAAGAGGTGTTAGGAATTCATACCTAACCACCAAAGATAATTATAGTTATAGATGTGAGATAAAAATATCACCTTTTCACAAAAACAATGAAGAAGAAGCTTGAAAGAAAAAGGGGAGAATCAACCACTCTTCCACACAACCCAAATGAGCTTGAATCTATGCTTTAAAAGAAGAACATTCCTAAAGTTAGGTTTAGGAATTTCTGAAATTGATAAGAGAATGAGTTGGAGAAGAAGAAGAGGAGGCTTACCAAAGCTTCTTCTATTGATTTGGAGCTAGAACTTGATTTGTAAATGGAAACTAGGGTTTGGAGTTTTAATTTCCCATTCCACTCACCATTGTTGCTAAAGCTTGAGTATTAGGAATTAGAAATGAAGTAATGAAGAGTTGGAGTGGAGTTGGGTTCATATGTTAGGTTAATGGGCTGAAACCCAAACCAAAGCCCTAAGTGAAAAAGTAGCAAAATTCTACTATCTCCAAACATATCAAAGTTTATACTTAAAATGGTCGCAAACGTCATTTTGAACTCAATGGGAGTGGGCTCGAGTCCTAATTTGACTGTTTGCAAAAAGTAGCTTTTTCGGACAAAAATTCGACTAACGATGAAATATTTAAATAAAATATTTAAATACTCAATCGTAAAATATGCGGGTTGTTACATCGCGCAACAAAATTGTCTATGCTTCTTCTTGGCTTCCTATTTTATAATAGGAATAATATCCCTTCAAATGTACAGATCCAAATCAATAAAAATAAAAGGGTAAAAAATTAAATACCTTACCAATCCTTCCACCTAAATCAACGCATACCTTCCAGTAAAATTCAAAACCTCACGTACATTTTTTCCATAGTCGTTCTAATATCTTTATTTCTTGCCACTTTCTTCCCTTGATTTGCACCACTCCCCTAATAAAACTTTATATAACCCATGCAATATTCATTTCTCATCAAATTATCTTCTGCGTGTGGTAGCTTGCATCAGGTATGGCCGATCTTTTTTTTCTTTTTTCTTTCTTCTTTCTTCTTTTTCTTTTTCTTCTTTTGTATTTTCTTTTTTTTCGTTTGTTCCCTGTCTCCTCCTAACTAGTACTCGACCCTTCTTTTGGCACGATTCTCTTACCTCTCCACCATCACAGCGGCAGCCACTACCACCATCATAGTGCACTGATGAGCATCTCTGATTAGCTGAATTAAACACTTGAACCCATAAAATTTTCGTCACATGTGTTTAAACAAATAAAAATTAAAAAAATAATGAGAGGATATGATTGCATTACCTTGTATTATCATTGCATATATGCCTTGCGTGCATGTCAGACCATGCGTTTGTGCAGGCCAAGAATCTTTGATGCATTTGACCGAAAATCTTGAATTAACGTTAGAAAATAAATAAATATTTATAAAAAAAAATAAAAATAAGAACATGTGCCACCTGTACAAAATATCGCAGCCTATATATCCCTCTAAGTGCATGTTTTAGATTTTTAAATGGAAGAGTGGGTTGAGTCGTGTGGGGGAATGGGCGAAACACTATGGTTCGAACTGATTCCATTCGTTCCAGTTGTTTTGATAATTTATTGTTAGAATTTTTACTTAGATTTGATTTTTTATTGTTTCATTTCCTTTTCAGGAATTAAATCTGGTCGTCGCCTCCGTAACAATTTGACCGTGCCTTCTGTACCTTTCTTTTTTCAAGTGATACCATCGCTTTTAAATCTAATCTTCTACGGCATTAAGGTGAGTATTCTCACCCAACAAACATACTTATAGATTTGTAAATTAATAACAAGTGTAATTGTAGAATGATTTTTGTTTATATTTTTCTTGCCTATGATATAAAATTTATGATTTAAAAAAAACAAAAAAAACCCTGTTATCAAATTGACACATCTTCAGTTATATTATCTACTGTTATATTTATACTGTTACTGTTTATTTATTTACTATTATCACACTGCAAGTTCCCAATAGAATAAAATCGTACGGGTCGAAATGATAGGCCTGAACGATATTTATTATTTATTTAGTTATCTATTTAGTTATTTATATAACTTGGGATTGCAGGTTTGAAATGATGGACCCGAATTTTTGTTTGTAAATTACGGATTGGATTGATATATTATCCGTACCACTTGACCTAGGGTAAAAAATATTATACAAACCCGAGGTGATATATATATATATTTTTCTGGAAAAATTTAAGTATTTTTAGATGGGTATATTATATTATTTTGATTTGAATTGAATTAAATGATTTTTATTGATTTTATACAAGTTAAATATATAAATAAATGAATGGTTAAGTTGGAATTTGAAATATAAATTTGTTTTGGAATTTGTTTTTTTAAAGGAATGAAATTCAAGTTAAGTAAATAAAATATAATATATTTGATATAAATTGAATTTAAATGTAAACAAGGTGTTATTGAGTTTCTATGAATTAAATGATGAAAGAAATAAATACTGAAAATGAAATTGAATTATATCTAAATTTAGAAATGGAAATTTGGGTTATGAATAAAAAGGTAAGTTAATAAATAAATTTAAAATTTAGCTATATTTTGAAGTAATTAAACTTGATGTTTAAGTTAATTTTGAATACAAAGAATAAACTTGTGTATTTGACTTTAATAAGTAAAACCTTAAGAAGTTGATATTTATTTGTGAAATTTACCTTATATAAATCATAAATTTTGAGTAATTTGAATAACTATTTTAAAAGTGGAAATATGATTTTATAAGTTAAATTGGTTTAAATGAAGTTTAATTATTTATAATTTATATTAAAGTTTGGAATTTAATTTACTTAAAATCTGTTGTAAGGGATATTACCGCACTTTGTAAGTGCCGTAGTTGATACAAATGAACTAAAGGCTAAAATTTATTTAAAGGCTATTGCAGTACTTGGTAAGTGCTATGGTTGCAAAATTTAAATCTAAACCTGAATAAATTAAAGGGCTACAGTAGCACTTGTTAAGTGTTTCCGTTGGCTGGAATGAGATTTTTGAATATTTTATTAGTAAATATAATAGCTTCACTTTTGAAAGTTAAAATGAAGTTCTTTGATCTAAATATAAACTATTTTTGAAATTTATAACCACGGGTAATAATAATAAAGATTGGTTGGCAAGGAGACTGGAATCGGATATGGGCATACTCTCTGTCGATACCGAAAACCACTTTGACAACCGTGCACGCGGTGGAGATTCCAGAATGAAGTAGGTTGGTGGTGACGTTCTATTGAGGTATGTACGTGGACCCAAATCCCGTGAGTTGGCATAAGGTGGCTAAAACAGGAGCGATTCTCGGACCAAGGAGGTAGCCCCTCTTATCGGACACATCCCTTCGATATTATACTCTGTCATTTGGATTCATTCGGTGTCCACTTTTGATTTTTAGGGTGTGGCTCGAGGTGGGCGGTAGTTGCGGCTATGCGTTACCACCAGCCCGGATGCGTAATTGGTATATCTACCCTGGCATCGCCTAGTTGTGCCGTGTAACCTACCCTAGCGAGCCTTATACAATTTTGGTTTTGTACCTTACCAATGGTGTGCCCTCTGACGACGCCCAGTACGTGGGAGATTACGGTACTGTATAGACTTTGGGAATATATTATGTGTTAAGGGCTATATGGGTAACCCCTTAACGCTATTTAAAAGTTAGTTTATTATACTAATAGACACAATTGTAATAGCGAAATATTACTACATTGTAAATAGTATAACGGATCCTTAGAGGATGGGCGGTCCCAAGAAACCTTTAATTTACTTGCACTTTATATTACAGTTCACTTGAATTAGCTTACACTGTATAAGTATGTATGTCCTGACTCGAGTGTTTATGTTCTATTTTACGCTCGGGTCAGCCTGAGTTTCAGTTCGGACTTCATCCCCGGAGCTAGGACTTCTGCAGATCCTCTTTTCAAGCTGCCATCTATTTCCTGTTCATTCCTTATTTTAGCTGTTGTAATCGAGACAATTAAATATTGAGATTTCCTATGTTGGTTCCAAACTGTATTAGTTTTAAGACTATGTAATTCGTACTTATTTTGAGACTATTGGTAGTGGCTTCATGAACCACTAAGTTATTTTTAAATTCCACAGCGAGTATTCTGATTCTGTGTCTGTGATTCTTTGATTATTTATTTACTGTATATTCTGAGATTTGCCAAATTTTATTTACAACGCGGTACTTTGAACAATTCAAGTCCGACATGTGCGGATTCGAATGGTTGAAAATATCGTGTCGTGACAAATAACAAAAGATATTAGCACCTACACCAAGGATAAATATAAATCTCTAGTGAATCAATGCTAATTGTAAAGCACATTCCCCCTTTACAAATGAATTTTTGAGATTGGCGAACCGCCAATTCACTATAAAGATCATTCGAAGTGGAGTTATGGGATACTCCAGAATCAATAGGAGATGAATAGTGAGGGGCACGAATGAATTATGGAAACGTAGGGAACGTTCGAAAATTCAAATGAAATTTGAATCAAAGAGGAAGAGATTCAAGTTTGGATGAAAGTGATTCTTTAACTAAATTTACCATACATTCTAAGTTTTGCCTCAAAGCCAAAGCTCTGTTACCAACTGTAACAACCTGGTATTTTCAACCATTCGCATCCGCACATGTCGGACTCGAATTGCTCAAAATACCGCATGGTAAATTAAATTTGGCAAATCTCATAACATACAGTAAATAATAATCACAGAACACAGACACAGAGTAAGAAATGCAACGGAAGTAAAAGAGAGAGTAGTTCATGAAGCTACTATGTAAATATATCAGAGTTAAATAAAATACAACCGAATCAATAAAGTACAATAGAAGTCTCAAGATGGTAACCAAGTACAAGCTAAATAGAACAACAGAACTGAAATAGATAAAACTAGATAAGCAGATAATCTCCAGCAATTCCAATCTCCAGAAAGTGGAATCCAAATCTATGAATAACTCAGGGTGACCCGAGCGTAAATAAAAATACAAACATTCGAGTCAGGACAATATATACTTATATAATGTAAACCAATTCAAGTGAACTATAATAAGGTACAAGTAACTTAAAGGATGCCTGGGACCGCCCATCCTCTAAGGATCCGTCAAACTATTTACTATATAGTAATATTGCGCTATTATAATAATGTCTACAATAAAATAAACTTTCTTTTAAATAGCATTCTGGGCTACCCACATCACCCTTCACACATAATAGTCCCAGTAGTCCATCCAATATCATGATATCTCCAGATCGGGAGACTATCAGAGGATACCACACGGGCTACGGGAGAAAAACAAACTCGTAGTAAAGGCTCGGTATGTGTAACGACCCGGAAAATTTTAACAATTTTAATTGTTTCTATAACGTATTTAATTGAATATTTGTGAAATCTTATAATAATTGAATTTTTAAATAAAATGTTTATATATTTAGAATACGTATATTTAAATATGGCAGATTGTAAATTTTCAAATAATTTTATGGAAGTTTATTTAATTGAGAAAACGTGATGTCCAATTCAAGCTATTAATTGCTTTAATTGATTTCTGAATCAGTGCGTAACGGTTTCTTTTTACTACCGTTAAAGATTTCTATTGCTTAATACTTTTCCAATTCAGGTAGACTTTTCCATTCGTAACCATTAATAAATTTGAGATCATCGACCTTGCTTTTATTATTCCCTGTAGTTTCGTGCACTGACTTTACCTTTCCCACTACCCATAATTTTCTCTATACGTTTCTTTTGCAATTGAAGCGTATATTTATATTTATGGTGGTGCGTTTATTCTGGTCTCTCTTTATTTTTGTTTTTAACGCTTGAAAGAATCTCAAATCATCAAGCTAGTAGCATCCGTTCCTTCCCTCGCTTTCATAAGGCCTATAATATATAAACCACTTGCTTATAGATCTGAACACAACTTTGTCATCAAATTTAATGTGCCTTCCTCTCCCTATTATTTCGGTTCCAACCTTCCTAGTGAATGGCTTTAATATTTTTTGGCTAAATCATAGCTACGGACTTTTCAAATTTCTTTTATTTTTTATTTTTTTCCAATTCCTTCATTTGCTTCAAAAATTTTGAGCGTGCCTAATCATCTCAGCATGTATATATAATGTAAGCCTACCTTTCCTTGGAAAGCTATTGCTCACAAAATTTCCTGATTTCTTTCCTTTTATCCATTTTTATATCCTTGACTTTCAAAACTCATTATGTGTTGTACAAACAAACAAAAATTTATTGCCTTAAGCGTATAACTAAATCAACTATTGACCGTTACAATTACTTTTATTTGTATATTCATTTCAATTTATTACTTAAATAACGTTTTGATGAATTAATGGACAGCTTTACATTTCTTTTGCTTTTGAAAACTTTATATTTATAGTGTACGTTTCTTTTGCATTTCAAAATTTTGAAACATGCTGCCCCATTTAAGCCATTAATTGTTTTAATTATTTTCTTAATCAACATATAAACGTTGCTTTTTATTATTCCAGGATTTACATCCATACTTTAATCTCTGTTGTTCCATTTATTTCATTTGAAATCAAAATTTATTTACCATTCATTTATACGCCTCTTTCTCTTCCCTCTTTTACCTCTTCGTTTCCGTGTTTCTAGGAATATATATATATAGTATAGCATAGATTGCATCTTCTTTTCTCTCTGTAGGCTATTCGTTGCCCTCAAATTAATATTAAAAGAGGAGAGAGATTTGTAAATATTATATAAAGTCATATAGCACGTTCACATATCAGATGCAGACCTACCTTTATATTTAAGAAACTAGCATTTTCTTTATTGCCTGAAGAATGCCCTTCGCCATGTCATGTTGCTTGAATCACGCATGCATTCTTCCTTTAAAAATCGCCTGTTCTCATCTCCCCTCCATCTTTTCTTATTTCTTCCAAACCTGAGCATGAGCTCTCTCTTTTCCTTGGCCTGCCTCCTCCCCATGGCCGCATGCATTAGTTGGCAAAACATTTCCTCTCTGGTTTTTAAAAGTAAGTACGCATTTTTTTTGATATAAGTCTATTTTATATATTAAGAACAATATAGATTGTGCATAAGTTTTGTTTTATATGTTTACTGCAACTATGTGGATTTTGAATTCCCTAACAGTTGAACTTTAAAAATAATAATATATTTCATAATAGTATATATATGATAATTGTTATATTTATAAACGTGTATATAAATATTTAACTTCTGTTCATATATAAAGGTTAGTATATATTTATACCGTATTATGTATATTATTTTAAGATTTTACGGTATATAGTTTTTGACTTTTGTTAGCAAATAGTTATCGTACGGCTTTTAGATACGTATGTTTTACTAACTAGTTGAAAAGTTAAATATATATATATATATATACGCATTTTATTTTACTATTGATAGCTTACGGTATATATGGTATAAGTTTGGCAGCCTTCTATTAATATACGTATTTTTATATGTTTTATATATTGGGTTATAACAGTTTCAACTATAATAAAATATGTTATTTTATTAGCTTTCATTTGTTAGATATATAAAATATAGTATTTCAATTTTCGTTACTGTTTTGGTGTATATATTATATAAAATTGGTGGGTACAAGTTCGATAGGTCAATTTATAATATATATATTTTTATGATTGTTTTAGTATTTTAGAGTCTACCGTACTATATTTTATTTTATTTTCAACAATTTACATAAGTTATATTTAAAATGTAGGTATATATATATAAAATTTTCTATGGTAGTTTTACAGTATAAGTTATATCAATATTTTAAAATTTCAACAGTATATGCTTTCAAAAGTTTATTTCATGTCAGCCTTAAGGTTGTTTGCATTGACTGATATACGTTGAATTTTTTTTAAGGGATGTGTATTTTGATTTCAAGTATAGTCATATGTACAGTCATATACAAATTGGTAGAGGAAATGTTATATAGTATGTATATGGTTATATTAATATAGTCGGTCTGCACACCTATGTATATATATTAACCGAGGTATGCATATTTTGTTGCATATTTTATAAACTGTGTCTGCATATGTTGGCTAGTTGTATATAAGCTCACTTATCCTATTTATCTTCCTTGATCCAATTCTGATTTGAATTCGTCTATTCCTATTATCAGCTTTGATCATTGAACCGTGTCCATCTAGCTTTGTTTTGGAATTCGGATCTGGATTTCATAACTCACTTCTTTTTCTCTGGCCTCGAAAGGTGAGAAATCACTCACGATTAACGTTCTTTTATTTACTAAATTTGATTTCAATTGAGACGACAATTGAAATATGAGGCTGTAGTTATTTAAATTGTTATATATGCTATTATCTATAACTATTCACTTATGGGATATGACACCATATCCTATTGTTTGTATATTTATTTTGATGATATATGCCTGTTGTTATTATTATTTACATATCTGTTATCACTCTGCAAGTTCCCTGTTAGTATAGAAATCACTATGGGTTGAAATGATACATACCCGAACAGACTTTAGAATAGGAGAAAATCGTTATGGGTTGAAATGATAAACCCAAGCGATTTTCGTTTAATTGAATTGGGATTACGGGTTGAAATGCTATCCACCCGTATACATTTAGTGTACGGATTGAAATGATAAATGTCCGTAACACTTGACCATATGATAAGAAATATATACAGACATCTTTGGTCCATATATATAAATATTTTGAGATTTAATTCATTGTTTTGGAAAGAAATATATGGTCTTATTAAATGGTAATCCTTAAATTTTTTTATATATAAAGGGTAATGATATATAGATTTAATAATATTTAATTTAGTCAAAATTTGATTTAATACATAAACTATGATAAATATTTATGTAAATTTTATTCCAAAAAGTATTCTGCAATTTACTAAGATTGGGAGATAAATGTGGGTTTATCTAAATGGTATTTAAATAAGGATTTATTCAATTAAATCAATTTGAAATTATTGAATGGGAAATTTAAGGGTATGATTTTGTAACTGGATTTTTATTTAAGTGATTTAATGAATATTTCACGTTTAAATAAATTAAAGAAAATATTGAGTAAAATGTAATTTAAGGTTACTTAAATGATATTGTATCTAATGAGGGATTAATTTAAGACTAGATAATAATGAGGTTAAATCGAGATCTATATGGAACTATTAAATTGAACATTTAATTAAATATTAAAGCTTTGAACTATATTGGGATTTAAATGGTTTATTTTGAGATTCGGATATGTATTTGAAATCAATATAGTTGAATTTATTATTTAGAAACTAAATTGATTAAAAAGTTAATTTGAAACGTTGAATACTTAAAGTTTTGAAATATATTGAATATAAAGGGTATTTTGTGATTTCAAATCTGAATTTGAGATCGATAAAATTGAAGTGGTTATTTTAGAAATTGAGTTGAATTTAAATTAATAAATTGAGATTGAAATAGATTTAAATGGGATGGTCGGGTTGATGTTAAACGATTTGTTAAGTTGAGGGAATTGAAATTACTTTACTGTACAAATTATTTAATATATAAAAATACCATTTGGGAAGTATAGAGATATTTTAAGTGAAAATGATATTTGGTTTTTAAGTACAAATTAAGTTGAAAAGACTATAGTGTTATAGTGTATATTTCTATCTTTTAGATAGTTCCATGGACCCTTAGAGGATGGTTATCCCAAACATCCTCTAAGTTAATTATATTTCAGTTGATATTTCACTTGAGTTAGATTTATAGATATAAGAATGTTAATCCTGACTCGAGTGTTTTGTGTTTTGCTTTACGTTCGGGTCAGACTGAGAGATACAACATTTGAGACTCACCTTCGAAGTTGGAGCTTTGCTTGAAGATCCAGCTATCTATCCCTTCAGTCATCCAGTTGATTGGTTTAGAGAAGCCATCTGTTGCATTGAAGACTTCATGGCATTTGAACAATTTGGTTGTATTTTATTTCTAACTCTGAGGTATATAGTAGCTTCATGAACTACTATTCTTTATCTATTCCGCTGTATTGTATTACTCTGTGTAAGTGATCTATGATTGATTTATTTACTGTATATTTTAAGTTTTGCCAAATTTTATTAACGATTCGGTATTTTAAATTATTCAACTCGGACATGTACGGTTTTATTGTCGATTTGAATGGTCTAAAATAGCGGGTCGTTACAGTTGGTATCAGAGCTTTGGCTCTAGGCAAAACTTAGTACATATGGTAAATTTATTTACAGAATCACTTTCGCTCGAGTTGAATCTCTTCCTTTTGACTCGATTTCCTTTGAATTTTGGAATGTCCCTCGGTTCCGAAATTCATTCTGTCTCTCCCTATTTATATTCGTTTGATTCCGGAGTATCCCATAACTCCACTGAATGATTTGTAAAGGGTGTGAAAACTCCTTTTCAATTGGCATTGACTCACCGAAGATTTCTGTATCCTCGGTTTATGATGCTGCTATATCTTGTTATGCCGAATTCTATATCCCTGGCGATCGAATGTCGAATTACCTCAGAATTCTACACCGATCTAATTGTGGAATCACAGTTGACCGGTAAAGGTCGCCCGCGATTTATAGAAGTATCCATCTTCTATTTTGCAATTTAATTATCTCATCTTTGATCGAGTCTATCTTCGAATCAGGATTCTATTGATTGGAGTTCCTCTAATTTAAATCTCTATCTTTGTTTTGAAATCCATTCTTGAATCACCCTTTGAAAAATCGGGTATGTTGTATTTTTGAAATTGTTTATACCGAAATTATTATTTTGATAACTATGATTTTATTCTATATATAAAAGTAAAATGTTTTCGATAAGGATTTTTACTTATATATAAAGCAAATAAGAAATGTTATTCTACATAAAAAGGTTTTGAAAGGATTTGTGTAACAACCCGCATATTTATCGAGTTTGTATTTAAATATTTTATTTAAATATTAACTCGTTAATCAGGTTTTGGTCCGAAAATCTCCTTTTTGCAAACGGTCAAATTAGGACTCGAGACCACTTCCATTGAGTTCGAAATGTCGTTTACAATTTTTTAAGTATAAACATCGATAGGTTTGGAGTTATAGCAATTTCACTAACTTTTCCCGCTTTGGACTTTGGGTTAGTTTAGCCTATTAAGCCCAAGTTCCAACCCTCTTCTCCTCACTCTTCATAAATTTCCTAACTAACTCAAGCTTTGGCATTAATGGTGAAGAGAATGGGAAATTAAAACTCCAAGCTCAAATTCAATTGCAAATCCAACATTCAACTCCAAATTCAAGTAGAAGATATTGGATTCAAGCTTTGGATTGCTTCTCCTTGCTTTCAAGCTTCATCTTCGTAAACTTTAGTGCAAAGGTGAGATTTTTATCTCACAATTCTAGTTTATATCTATCTTGGGCTATTGGAAATGAATCCCTATCATGTTTGCATGCACATTTGCATTTGGTTTGGATTGGATAGGCGAAAAACTCCACTTTTTAGTGTTTTGGGGTGAATTTCTGGCTTAGGTCGCTCTGTCCCCCTTAGGTTGCCCAGCATCTATAGGTTGTTCGCGTGGAAAAGTCGTCACCTTCATTTGGGTCGTTTCTGGCCTTAGCCCATTCGTCCACTATAGGTCGTTAGGCCTTAGGTCGCTTGGAGTTAGGTCGTAGGTCGGCAGGTCTTCAGCTTGCACGCGTTGAAAAGGCGCGTCTGGAGTTAGGTCGTTCGCGAGTTAACGTTAGGTCGTTTGCGAGTTAGCGCCCTAGGTCACTCGCGTATAGCTCGTTCGGAGTTAGGTCGTTAGGCCTTAGCTCGTATGGCCTATGCAATTTGGTTAGGTCGTCCAACCTCAACACCTTAGGTCGTAAGACCTTAGGTCGTACCCCTTAGGTCGTTAGACCTTAAGCCTTCACTATTGGAACTCGTTAGGTCATAGCAACCATAGGTCGTAGGTCGCTCACACGGAGTTAAGTCGTAGGTCGTCTCCGACCTTATATCGCTCAGCCAGGTTTCACTTTAAGTCGTTAGGTCGTTTGGACCTTGTTTCCAGTTAGGTCGCAAGACCCTTAAACCGTTAGGTCACTAGGTCGCGATGTTTAAGGTCGCTGCACCCTATGCCTCTATAGGTCGTTCGACCTTGCTAACTTTTAGGTCGTGAGTTTTATAAGTCGCTCGCCTCCCTTAGGTCTCCACTAGGTCGCGATGTTTTAGGTCGCTGCACCCTATGCCTCTATAGGTCGTTCGACCTTGCTAACTTTTAGGTCGCGAGTTTTATAGGTCGCTCGACCCTATTCCCCTTAGGTCGTTAGACCTCATTTTGTCTTCACTAGGTCGTACCGTTTTGGTCGGGGCGCTGCCCCGCACCCCGCCGGGGGCGCTGCCCCCTGGACCACCGCGACCTGACCGGGCAGGTCGAACCCCGTAAGCGGTGGCGTTGCCCCTGCACCTCCACCTTGGGGGGTTGCCACCCCCCGGACCCCCCCTCCGTAGGGGATCTTATCTGAAAAACATTGAGCTGATTTCCTTGGATTTTATTCGCATCTCCGTATGCGATCTTTGTGACTGATTGTTTCTACACTTTCTTATGTGTTTTGTCACTTTATAATATAAAGGTTTCAATACTAGTAGTAAATATCAAAACTCTTTTAACAAACAATTTCAACTCTATTTTTAATAACAAAGCTCTTTTCTTAAACCGTTTTCCTATCTATTAGTATATACAAGCCTTTACCTCACTCGGATGAGAAATCTAATTAAACGACTTAGTAAAACAAGTGGTATGAAACGCTTGCGTTCACTTCGTCGGTTAATTCTTGGACTTGTTCGATTGAACCTCTTGTGACAATTTTATTAGTGAAGATTTACAGTTTGTTCTTAAATATTTAAGTTAAGCAAGTGGTTATGGGACATGAAGCTAAACTTCTATATTTACTAGCTTAGTGTAATTGACACTTCTCGTTGATCTTGATGATCGCTTTATGAATTAGACTAGCAATTGCGCGATGTCTCTTTCATTGCAAGGTTAGACTAGACACCACTTGTGTGATTCCATTCACACATACCTTTCTGCTTTTTGGTTAGTATTGACCTCAATCTGTGTGATTCCATTCACACATGTGGGGTAGCTCCCCATGGTCTTCGGACCGTCATGTGATAGGCCTCTTTCCCTTTTTATGATTTCTGGATTTCTCGTGTTGATTTCTGGAATTTATGTCATTGACTTGTTATGAGTACAAGTTTAGGGTATGATTCCCTCTTCGAATCTTTGAGAAGATTCTTGTGATATTGATTATCTCTTATTGATTGATGTTCTGTTGATCATTATTTACATACTTATAGTGGTATGTCGTTATGGATGTTTATGTTTATGCCATATCTTTTATGTTATATCATGTCGTCTGATATTTATAGCTAGACTGATCCGTTTATTATTTTCTTAAATAATACTCGGGTCAGACCGAGATGTTACAGGTGCTTCTGCTTGACTTCTTTCCAGGGATTCATCACTCTGACTTTTGGCTAACTGTTTAGATTAGCAGTTTTTGTTGTATACACTTGAGATATAGACTCATAGTTGTATTCTTTTGTATAGCACGTGTTGCTATTCTTTTGTATTATCATGGATCTTAATGACCACTACTCTGATGTACACTTTCATGTGTTAGTTATATATTCATATCTTCTTCCGCCTTTGTGATATGGATATCTGTGACTGATTTGTGATATGATTATTTCTATGTTTGTTTCCGAAGATTATTTATAGCCACCGTGTGATAAGCAATTACATGGATGGTCGCTCCTCAACAGCCTTATTCTCCGTGCTAGTTGACAGCACTACTCCGGAGTGTTCTTGGCTAGCGTGGGTATAGAGGTGGGGCGTCACAATTTGAAATTTTAAAAAATTATAAGAAATTGATTTTTATAAAAATGATTTATAACTGTAGAGTTAAATTTGAAATTCGAGAATTGAATTCCGGTATTTTGAAATTGGTTTTAAGATTTGGAAAATATATAAAAATAATACGATTTAATAGTATTTTTCCGAATAAGAAATGTTTCAAATGAGTTCAAATGAATTCCAATAATTTGGAAGAAATTTCAAAGAAGTTTCAAGAAAATAGAAGTCCAAAACTCACTTATGTCGTTGGAAAATAATTTTGGTGATGAGTGCACGCATCATCGACATTGATTTTCGAGTTTCAGAGTGGGGGAGAGGCCACTTTAATAGCTTCGCTATGCAAGTGATTTTGTAAAACCGTTTTTGATTTCAAATTCCTAAGTATAATTTGATATTTTAGAAAGATATAAGTATATATTTGAAACAATTTAAAGTGAGACCGGAATTCATTCCTCGAGTTTCGGATTTAATAATTGATTTATTGTTGATTTTCAACTCTTGAATTGAAAATTTGATTTCCCTAACTATTTTGAATGTTCGAACACTTCCAAATCGAGATTAAATTTTCAAAGCTAAGAAATTTCGAAGAGTATAAAATGTTTGATAAAGAATATAAATTTAGTTTTGAAATGTTTTGAAAAATATAGTTTTGAATAATGGGTTTCTGAAAGGCAAATTGGATATTTCAAATAGAAATACATAGTTTAAAAGTTTTAAAGGGATAATTATAAATTTGGGAACCATTTTGAGTATAATTGATTTTGAGAAAATATTTGGTTTTGAAAATTTAAATTGAAATTAAAAACCAGTACTTATATGGTGATTTTGAAAATGAATTTGTTCGACTTGAATTATTTTAATTTGGAAACTGGGAACTTTGAAATTTAGATATTTAATTTGGAAGAAAAATTGATGAAATCATATATGATTTTGAAATTGAATTAATATTGAAATGATTTGAAATTTGAGAACCTTATAGTATTAAGCACTTGATTTAGGAGTGGTCGAACTCATATAAAATGGATTGTATAAGTATGAAGTTGATTTGAAATATATTGATTTGGAAGGTACTCAATTTGGAAAGAGATTTCATATAATCGAAGTCTATATAAGTATGATTTGATCTACTATTGATTTGGAAAGTATTCGATTTGGGAAAAATGAAATCCTATATATATGGACTTTATATAAGTACGATATTTGAAAGTGATTTGAAAAGGTACTATATGATATATATTTTCGAAGTAAAGATATGGAAAGTGCCTTCTGCTTGATATCCGCTTTGTGGCCACATCGTGGATTCATTCTATCGATATTATTCTCTCTGATTTTCGGTTTTCCGGATGTAATACTCGAGTGTTCCCACCGTGGCGTAACCCATGGTTTCTTTTTTCCTCTCGCGAATGCATAGCGCAATTGCCTGGCTGAGTTTTGCCTAGGGGTACGGATTGTTTCCTGGGGGATCCAGGCGTAACCATTGTGTATCCTACACTCTACTAGTCATCATGGCGTAACTCGCAGAGCTGAGAAAGCTTACGGATATGGATTGTTTCCTGGGGGACCCAGGCGTAACCATTGTGTATCTGCGAACCATGATCGGACAAAGGTTTTGGTTTGGTTGTTTGTTTGGATTTTACTTTCCATATCTGTTTTTAAAAGGTTTTTCAAGTATTTTCACTGGGTGTTGAAACAAGTCTACCAAATACTTGAAGAATTCTAGCTTTGCGCCTGATCAACGCATGGCCAGAGTCTGCAAGAATGAGGATAAACTTGTTGAAACATCGAGTTATAAAAGTATTTTCGAAAAGAAAATTTATTTCGATATAAAGGTATTTTATTATAAAAGTATTTTCAACAAAGAAATTTTGTATTAATATTTGAAATTTAAACTCTTATGGTTTGAAATAAATTATTCGTGCCCGATTCTATTCTTTTGAATCTACCTCATCTGCTTAGCTTTATTTTTCACCTATATTCCGTTTTCGGAATCTACCTCCCTTTCCTTTTTGAATAAATCTTTTAAATATTGCTTATTTGTATACTACATTGTTTTATATAAAATTTTAGTGTTATAAATATTTTTGAAGTTATAAATTAAATAAAACATCTTTAAAGAAAATGATTATTAATTTATTGATAATATTTGAAAGGTATCTTGAGAAAAATTAAAAATTTCATAAATTTTGGATTTAATATTTTCAATAGTCTTTGTAAATAGAAGTAATAATGTAAATAATTGTTTGCAAAGGAGTTTGAGAAGTATTAAATATTAAAGAAAGTTTAATTTCAAATGAAATTTTCAAATTAATATTTTAAATAAAATTTATATAGTTTTAAAATTTATTGTTTATCTTGGCTTTCAATCTTTTTTTTCTGGTTGTTTTATTCTCCTACCTCCCTCTTTTTCGGGGACGAAAAGTTTTGAGTGGGGGAGAGTGTAACGACCCGGAAAATTTTAACAATTTTAATTGATTCTATAACGTATTTAATTGAATATTTGTGAAATCTTATAATAATTGAATTTTTAAATAAAATGTTTATATATTTAGAATACGTATATTTAAATATAGCAGATTGTAAATTTTCAAATAATTTTATGGAAGTTTATTTAATTGAGAAAACGTGTTGTACAATTCAAGCTATTAATTGCTTTAATTGATTTCTGAATCAGTGCGTAACGGTTTCTTTTTACTACCGTTAAGGATTTCTATTGCTTAATACTTTTCCAATTCAGGTAGACTTTTCCATTCGTAACCATTAATAAATTTGAGATCATCGACCTTGCTTTTATTATTCCTTGTAGTTTCGTGCACTGACTTTACCTTTCCCACTACCCATAATTTTCTCTATACGTTTCTTTTGCAATTGAAGCGTATACTTATATTTATGGTGGTGCGTTTATTCTGGTCTCTCTTTATTTTTGTTTTTAACGCTTGAAAGAATCTCAAATCATCAAGCTAGTAGCATCCGTTCCTTCCCTCGCTTTCATAAGGCCTATAATATATAAACCACTTGCTTGTAGATCTGAACACAACTTTGTCATCAAATTTATTGTGCCTTCCTCTCCCTATTATTTCGGTTCCAACCTTCCTAGTGAATGGCTTTAATAATTTTTGGCTAAATCATAGCTACGGACTTTTCAAATTTCTTTCATTTTTTATTTTTTTTCCAATTCCTTCATTTGCTTGAAAATTTTTGAACGTGCCTAATCATCTCAGCATGTATATATAATGTAAGCCTACCTTTCCTTGGAAAGCTATTGCTCATAAAATTTCCTGATTTCTTTCCTTTTATCCATTTTTATATCCTTGACTTTCAAAACTCATTATGTGTTGTACAAACAAACAAAAATTTATTGCCTTAAATGTATAGCTAAATCAACTATTGACCGCTACAATTACTTTTATTTGTATATTCATTTCAATTTATTACTTAAATAACGTTTTGATGAATTAATGGACAGCTTTACGTTTCTTTTGCATTTGAAAACTTTATATTTATAGTGTACGTTTCTTTTGCATTTCAAAATTTTGAAACATGCTGCCCCATTTAAGCCATTAATTGTTTTAATTATTTTCTTAATCAACATATAAACGTTGCTTTTTATTATTCCAGGATTTACATCCATACTTTAATCTCTGCTGTTCCATTTATTTCATTTGAAATCAAAATTTATTTACCATTCATTTATACGCCTATTTCTCTTCCCTCTTTTACCTCTTCGTTTCCGTGTTTCTAGGAATATATATATATATAGTATAGCATAGATTGCATCTTCTTTTATCTCTGTAGGCTATTCGTTGCCCACAAATTAATATTAAAAGAGGAGAGAGCTTTGTAAATATTATATAAAGTCATATAGCACGTTCACATATCAGATGTAGACCTACCTTTATATTTAAGAAACTAGCATTTTCTCTATTGCCTGAAGAATGCCCTTCGCCATGTCATGTTGCTTGAATCACACATGCATTCTTCCTTTAAAAATCGCATGTTCTCATCTCCCTTCCATCTTTTCTTATTTCTTCCAAACCTAAGCATGAGCTCTCTCTTTTCCTTGGCCTGCCTCCTTCCCATGGCCGCATGCATTAGTTGGCAAAACATTTCCTCTGTGGTTTTTAAAAGTAAGTACGCATTTTATTTGATATAAGTCTATTTTATATATTAAGAACAGTATAGATTGTGCATAAGTTTTGTTTTATATGTTTACTGCAACTATGGGGATTTTGAATTCCCTAACAGTTGAACTTTAAAAATAATAATATATTTCATAATAGTATATATATGATAATTGTTATATTTATAAATGTGTATATAAATATTTAACTTCTGTTCATATATAAAGGTTAGTATATATTTATACCGTATTACGTATATTATTTTAAGATTTTACGGTATATAGTTTTTGACTTTTGTTAGCATATAGTTATCGTACGGCTTTTAGATACGTATGTTTTACTAACTAGTTGAAAAGTTAAATATATATATATATATATACGCGTTTTATTTTACTATTGATAGCTTACGGTATATATGGTATAAGTTTGGCAGCCTTCTATTATTATACGTAATTTTATATGTTTTATATATTTGGTTATAACAGTTTCAACTACAATAAAATATGTTATTTTATTAGCTTTCATATGTTAGATATATAAAATATAGTATTTCAATTTTCGTTACTGTTTTGGTATATATATTATATAAAATTGGTGGGTACAAGTTTGATAGGTCAATTTATAATATACATATTTTTATGATTGTTTTAGTATTTTAGAGTCTACCGTACTATATTTTATTTTATTTTCAACAATTTACATAAGTTATATTTAAAATGTAGGTATATATATATAAAATTTTCTATGGTAGTTTTACAGTATAAGTTATATCAATATTTTATAATTTCAACAGTATATGCTTTCAAAAGTTTATTTCATGTCAGCCTTAAGGTTGTTTGCACTGACTGATATACGTTGAATTTTTTTAAGGGATGTGTATTTTGATTTCAAGTATAGTCATATGTACAGTCATATACAAATTGGTAGAGGAAATGTTATATAGTATGTATATGGTTATATTAATATAGTCGGTCTGCACACCTATGTATATATATTAACCGAGGTATGCATATTTTGTTGCATATTTTATAAACTGTGTCTGCATATGTTGGCTAGTTGTATATAAGCTCACTTATCCTATTTATCTTCCTTGATCCAATTCTGATTTGAATTCGTCTATTCCTATTATCAGCTTTGATCATTGAACCATGTCCATCTAGCTTTGTTTTGGAATTCAGATCTGGATTTCATAACTCACTTCTTTTTCTCTGGCCTCGAAAGGTGAGAAATCACTCACGATTAACGTTCTTTTATTTACTAAATTTGATTTCAATTGAGACGACAATTGAAATATGAGGCTGTAGTTATTTAAATTGTTATATATGCTATTATCTGTAACTATTCACTTATGGGATATGACACCATATCCTATTGTTTGTATATTTATTTTGATGATATATGCCTGTTGTTATTATTATTTACATATCTGTTATCACTCTGCAAGTTCCCTGTTAGTATAGAAATCACTATGGGTTGAAATGATACATACCCGAACAGACTTTAGAATAGGAGAAAATCGTTATGGGTTGAAATGATAAACCCAAGCGATTTTCGTTTAATTGAATTGGGATTACGGGTTGAAATGCTATCCACCCGTATACATTTAGTGTACGGATTGAAATGATAAATATCCGTAACACTTGACCATATGATAAGAAATATATACAGATATCGTTGGTCCATATATATAAATATTTTGAGATTTAATTCATTGTTTTGGAAAGAAATATATGGTCTTATTAAATGGTAATCCTTAAATTTTTTTATATATAAAGGGTAATGATATATAGATTTAATAATATTTAATTTAGTCAAAATTTGATTTAATACATAAACTATGATAAATATTTATGTAAATTTTATTCCAAAAAGTATTCTGCAATTTACTAAGATTGGGAGATAAATGTGGGTTTATCTAAATGGTATTTAAATAAGGATTTATTCAATTAAATCAATTTGAAATTATTGAATGGGAAATTTAAGGGTATGATTTTGTAACTGGATTTTTATTTAAGTGATTTAATGAATATTTCACGTTTAAATAAATTAAAGAAAATATTGAGTAAAATGTAATTTAAGTTACTTAAATGATATTGTATCTAATGAGGGATTAATTTAAGACTAGATAATAATGAGGTTAAATCGAGATCTATATGGAACTATTAAATTGAACATTTAATTAAATATTAAAGCTTTGAACTATATTGGGATTTAAATGGTTTATTTTGAGATTCGGATATGTATTTGAAATCAGTATAGTTGAATTTATTATTTAGAAACTAAATTGATTAAAAAGTTAGTTTGAAACGTTGAATACTTAAAGTTTTGAAATATATTGAATATAAAGGGTATTTTGTGATTTCAAATCCGAATTTGAGATCGATAAAATTGAAGTGGTTATTTTAGAAATTGAGTTGAATTTAAATTAATAAATTGAGATTGAAATAGATTTAAATGCGATGGTCGGGTTGATGTTAAACGATTTGTTAAGTTGAGGGAATTGAAATTACTTTACTGTACAAATTATTTAATATATAAAAATACCATTTGGGAAGTATAGAGATATTTGAAGTGAAAATGATATTTGGTTTTTAAGTATAAATTAAGTTGAAAAGACTACAGTGTTATAGTGTATATTTCTATCTTTTAGATGGTTCCATAGACCCTTAGAGGATGGTTATCCCAAACATCCTCTAAGTTAATTATATTTCAGTTGATATTTCACTTGAGTTAGATTTATAGATATAAGAATGTTAATCCTGACTCGAGTGTTTTGTGTTTTGCTTTATGTTCGGGTCAGACTGAGAGATACAACATTTGAGACTCACCTTCGAAGTTGGAGCTTTGCTTGAAGATCCAGCTATCTATCCCTTCAGTCATCCAGTTGATTGGTTCAGAGAAGCCGTCTGTTGCATTGGAGACTTCATGGCATTTGAACAATTTGGTTGTATTTTATTTCTAACTCTGAGGTATATAGTAGCTTCATGAACTACTATTCTTTATCTATTCCGCTGCATTGTATTACTCTGTGTAAGTGATCTATGATTGATTTATTTACTGTATATTTTAAGTTTTTCCAAATTTTATTAACAATTCGGTATTTTAAATTATTCAAGTCGGACATGTACGGTTTTATTGTCGATTTGAATGGTCCAAAATAGCGGTCGTTACAGTATGGCAGGTGGCACGGCACACAAGGCAATGCCAGGGTAGATATACTAATTACGCACACGGGCTGGTGGTAATGCAGCATCCATATACGCCCACCTCGGAACACACTCCCATAACAAAATCGGAGGATGACCATCTAATCAATCATAAGTAAGAGTATAGTATCGAAGGAATGTGTCGACCAGAGGAGCTACCCCTTTTGGCCCGAGATCGCTCTTGTTTTAGCCACCTTAAGCCAACTCACGGGAGTCGGGTCCACGTAATATACCTCAAGAACGTGTAGGATCTAGATTAACCCTAAAGGGGGGGGGGGTTGAATAGGGTTATAGAAAATTTTCTCGAATTTGAACACAGAAATAAACTGCAGAAATAAATATGCTGAAAAGTAAATCACACACAAAATTTACCCAGCTTCGGCAACCCCTGCCTACTGCTGCATTTCCAGATTTCTATTAGAATTAAACAGTATCCCGCTTACAAACACTCTACTAGACTCACAAACCTTTGCTCCCGCTCACAAACACTCTACTAGACTCGCAAACCTTTGCTCCCGCTCACAAACACTCTACTATACTCGCACACCCTGCTCCGCCTATAGAGTTTTGCTTACTCGCAAACTCTGCTCCCGCCTATAGAGTTTTGCAAACTCGCACACCCTTCTCACTGAACTAATTCTAACTAGACAATCTGACACTACCTACAACCTAGGTGGTGATTTACCAATTCTTTGACTTGAAAAGAAAAAAACAACTTCAAAAATAAAACCAGGAGCAAAAATTAAAATACAACCTTGACTCCACAATTTTTGCTCAAAATAAAACTAAAAACCCCTTTAAAATTAAACCCTAATAAAAACTAAAACCCCCTTTTGATAATAAAGGCCGGCCTTTTTAATTTCTTCCACCCGATCCACTTCTCTTGCTTTGAGAAAATGATGGCGGTCGTTCCTCTTGAAATTAGGGCATCGTTCCCCTTTTCCTTTGCTACTGTAAAATTGCGTCTTTATTTCTTCGATCCAAATTGGGGCTTTTCTGGAGCACGCTTATGTTGATTTTCTGGTTTGCTTTGCTCCTCTGTTGATCGAGTTCGTTGTTGCTTGGCTCGCTCGTTCTCTGATGATCAAGTTTGTTGTTGATTCGGTATGTAATTTCTCTGTTTGTGCTATTGTAATTTTCGTATGAAAACTCGATGCCGATGATGACTTTTGGGTCTACTATTTATATGAATTCGTGACTTCATCACCTTCCTAATTTTTTACAACTTGATACACACGGCTTTTTTGATATAATTTCAACTTGTTGCTCACGGCTTTGATTTTCACGCGTTCGATTCTTCTTGAATAAAAAGACAGAAACTTTCCCTTTTTAATTTGCATTGACTTTGGACTTTTTCAAAGATACGAATTTGATTTTTGAATTCTGACTTCGGTCATCTCGTAGTCTTCGTCTATGGCCATCTTCTCTGGTCGGTTTTACATGAATTACGACTTCACTGTTGCACTCGAGTTTGTAGCTTGCCACTGACTTGTTTGTTACATTACTGCACTCATGATGGTATAGATACGCATTTTCTTATTACTGCTTGTTGTAGCTGGACTTGTTGTGCATACATGTTTTTATGCTTGTGACATTCCTCTGCCTGGTCGACACTTGATGTTTGTAACTTGTGGTTTCATGCTTCATGCATGCTTTCTGTTCATATGCTCTTGGTGGCATTTCTTTGTGGTTCAGTGGTGTCACTTGTGCATTGTTGTACTTGGTGTCTGATCATCCCTTCTGTTTGTTACTACATAGTGGTATGCTCTGTGCATATGAACTTGGTCATGTTGGTTTAGTTGCTATGCAGTTGCTATGCCTTGTATCACTGCAGTATTCATGTATTTGTGCTTTGATGCATTGAGTTGTTTGTTGTTAGTCGAGCTTGCATACTTCGTGATTGCACTGTTCTCTGTATTTGCTTGGTTGTTGACACTGGTCTGCATACATGTGCTTAAATGCTGCACTGACTTAGCTGTATGCATGCATTCCTGTAGCATGGTCGTTGTTTATCTTGTAGTTGCTCATTTGCAAGTGTATGTTTCAATTCACTATTGCACTTGCTCATTTGCACTACTTTACCATGTCACTTGATCTGTTGCACTGTTTCTGGCCATTCTTGTTGCCTCTTGCAATATTGGTTTAGTTGTGCACTTGTGGTTGCCACCGTGTTATTTGAGTAGCTGGACTTAGTGATCTGGTGCATTTTGCTCGAGTCACTTGCATTCATTTGTTTGTTATTATTTCCATGTTTCTGTTGGTTCTTCTCAAAAATTGCTGTGCCACTTCTCCATGTGTTCATGTTGCTTGTGCACTTCACTGAGTTTCACTGCCATACTTATAATTCTGGTTCTTCATGCATGGTTGGTCTGCACTTGTACCTCTGGTTGGTCTTGTTGGATTTTCTGGACAACTTTCTTGTAATGTTATACTTGAGCTTCACTGTGTCACTGCATTTGTTTGAGACTGTGTCATCTTTGCTGTGATGTCACTTGAACTTCTGCAGTGTTTGGTCTGGTCTGGTCTTCGTTGCATTCATGTCATGTTGCCTTGTGTTGAACCCAGTTTCAAAACTCGGGTTTGACCTTGTGCCCGTGTCGTGATTTTCAATATATTGAATGTGAGTTGAAATCGGCTTTTAATTTGGGCTTGACCTGTGCTCACCTGTCCCTGTAGCATTATCAAGTGTATACCGATGTGCACGGCCTTGTGGCATATAGAGTGATACACTGTGTATGTCACAAGTTGTTCGTGTATGATGAATCCAAATTTAAATGATGACGAACAACCCAAATAACTGAGGAAAATAATATTTTCAAAAATCATATTTCATTTTACATTGCAAAAAGATTTCCTTTTCAATTTTACCGCGTTAGTGAATATTTTTGCAGATTGCTCAGATGCTGGATTCAAACTGGAATGCAGTTGAAGACAAAATACGAGTGTGAGTGATATGTAGTGAGGAAATTATGTAAGCTGAATTGTGATGTAATCAAAAATGTATATATATAGTGAGAGCTTGAATTTGTACTATTCAAGATTGTAATAAATATTTGTTTGAATAAAATTTCTGTTTGAATTCAAATTCTGTGTAACTTGTTCTATTTGAATTCAAATTCAAATTCTGTGTAATTTATTTTATTCAACAAATATTTATTTAATCTATGAAAAACAAAATAGTACATTACCAAATACATTTAAATGAATATATATGTTTATTATCATCAAACAAAAACATATAAGCGCATATTCATACAATCTCCCTCTTTTAATGATAACAAACATATATTTAAGATTTTGACCGTGTTAAATGTATTTGATCAATGATATACTCTAATTGCTCCCCCTATTTAAATGCTTCCTCTCTACATGATGCTCCCCCTACATATATGCATACAAATAGAAATATATAAATGAGCCTAGACGCAAATGGAAAATTATTTGACCTTTGCTTGATTCTATTTGACAAAATCTTAACTTTTCTCTCCCCCTTTTGTTATCAGCAAAAGAATAATAGTGTGAGAGAAAAATAGAGATAAAGTGATCGATATTAATCCAACATTAAACTCAAATTGAATATAAATATTAAACTTCAATAAAAATAAAATAAAAATCATAACTACCCTTGTTAGGCGCATATTCCACTTTTAGAATGATGGAAATGGTATTCTCATATAAAATCATACAATTGTATCAACTTGTGGTACATTTATATCAGGAATTTGAATATCTACTAATCATGCATAACCGTTAGGACTTTTAAATGAGATTAGTAGTATTCCAATTTAATTTTAAAAAATGAAATCAAGTATCTTCTAACCACGCATGACCGTGAGGACTTTTAAATGGGATTAGAATCAACTTGTCTATTTAATCAACTAATTTTGATATGCGTTCCATACATGCATAACAGTAAGGACTTTTAAATGAGCATGGAAGCACATAATCAAAAATCCAAGTAATTCACCCATGCATAACCGTGAGGACTTTTAAATGAGAGTGAATACTTTGGATATTTATTTATTTATTTTTACAAAAAAATGTGACATGAAAAACAAATGATTCCTGATTATAGTACCACATATCGACAAACTATATTAAATATTTGATAAACCATGGTCGATAGAAATAATGATAGATAAAGAGATGGTCATGGAATCTTTACCCAACAAAAAGTTTTATAATTCTTGTTTTAATTCCTAAAGAAATTTTTCAAAAATACTCTCTTGAGTAATGTATGTTAAATATCAACTCTTATCACATTTTCAATCACTATTTATCTTTCTGATAATTAGTAGGGAGTCGGATTAGTCAAAAATTTGTCATTTAAAATCAAATAAGAATGACTAATCTGAAAATATGGTCAAACAATGATTTTCTCGAGGGGGTTATATGAGAAAAATTTCTGCTATTTGAAAGTTATTTGCAATGAAAGATATGTAGATATTTTCTTCGAGAAATGATGCAGTAACTAAATGTTTCACCATAAATCACGTTCAACTCATAGGTTTTCTATCAACTAGATTACCGGTATGAACTGCATCTGAATTTTTCTTTTCAATCCAAAATATCACTAACTTGATAAACAAGACCATGAGAATGTGCATAAGAAACTCAAACTTAATTTTTAACAGCATTTCAAATGACCTTCTCTTAAATTTGGATCGAAGCCATGTAAATAATCAGAAAAAAACCGTGAATATAGAGTCAGAATCAAAATCATCTTCTTTACAACATCATCACATTATTGGCTGATTTAATTCAAAAAAACGGTGCAGATTATCACATTTAATATATCGATCAAATATACCTTCACCTGTTTTACCTTTACGATAATTTTTCGTGATTGCCCATTGTGATTCTGTCACCTTTGTACTTGGCTAAGGAACTTTGCTTTGTCGCCCGATGTGTTTCTGGAACAGCCAAAAATCCAGAGAACACTGTTGTTGTTCCTTAGCCTGCCACCATACCTACACGGGAAAAGATTTATGTGACCTATTTGTTTTTATAGGTCCATGGTTGTTAGTGGCAGAAGATTTAGACAAATAATTTTGTGGAGACCCAAAACTGTTTATATATGTTCCTTTTCGCACCCAAATTTGTTTAACTTTGAGATATTTTATATTTGCGCCTTTTGGAACCCAAATTGGTATGGTTTTCACATGTTTGGGTCTATACCAACAATTATTGTGATTGTGTCCATATTTCCTACAAATTGTGCACATTGAATTTTCTTGATTAATCTTGTTTTCAACAATTTTAGATTGATTATATCCAAGCCCTTTTCTATCCGTGTTAATAGTTTGCTTTCCTAATAGCATATTCAACGATTTTTCATTTTTTGAAATTTTATCTAAAGTCGTTGACAATTGTTGGACTTGTGTTTTGAGAGATTCATTTTCGTTTAACAATTGTGTGCACTTTTGAATAGAATTCTCTCTCCTAGTATTTTCACTCTCTTTCAAAATCAGAATTTCATTTTCAAGTGATTTTTGATTTTTTAATTTCTTCTTCGAATGTTGGACACTTATCACACTTAGGGATCCTACTTTGATAGGTTTTAACAAATTGGTCAAGTTGTTCATTTAATTCTATCAAAGTGTCTTTTTGTGATTCAAGTTTGGCATACTTCTCCCTAAGTCGTTCAAAACAGCCATTCACTTCGTGGAAATAAATAAGTAATTTAGAGTGAGTGAGTTTTGATACCTCGCTTGGCTTCATATTGTGCTCTCTATTTTTTAATTTTTGATTTAGAGCTGGATTTCCGTATTTGCGGTTCCTCCTTTTGAATTTCTTCATTAGTAATGCCAGCTTGGCTGCTCCATCATCATCATCCTCATCACAACTGCTATTTACCAATCCTGTTAAGCACATTTCTTTAACTGAGTCGGTTGTGGAGGACATCTCATTGCCGTTGACTTTTGCTCCGTATATTGCATCAAAAGTATTCCAGATTTTCTGTGCATTTTCACAATGAGAGACGAAATAAAAATTATCACGATTAATATGAGAATATAATATATGCATAGCAAGAGCATTAATCGAGAGAATTTCCTTATTTGTTATATCACACCCATTTTCAATAATATCCCAACATTTAATATTAACAGATTTTAAATAAAATTCCATTTTCAATTTCCAGTTCAAAAAATCTGTTCCATCGAAAATAGAAGGGATAATATTGGAACGACCCTCAACAAAAGTATTATTTGGTGGATTCATGACTCTAAAGTTAAAGAAAAATACCGTGCTCTGATACCACTTGTAGGATCTAGATTAACCCTAGAGGGAGGGGGGTGAATAGGGTTATAGCAAATTTTCTCGAATTTAAACACAGAAATAAACTGTAGAAATAAATATGCTGAAAAGTAAATCACACACAAAATTTACCCAGCTTCGGCAACCCCTGTCTACTGCTGCATTCCCACATTTCTATTAGAATTAAACAGTATCCCGCTTACAAACACTCTACTAGACTCGCAAACCTTTGCTCCCGCTCACAAACACTCTACTAGACTCGCACACCCTGCTCCGCCTATAGAGTTTCGCTTACTCGCAAGCTCTGCTCCCGCCTATAGAGTTTTGCAAACTCGCACACCCTGCTCACCGAACTAATTCTAACTAGACAATCTGACACTACCTACAACCTAGATGGTGATTTACCAATTCTTTGACTTGAAAAGAAAAAAACAACTTCAAAAATAAAACCAGGAGCAAAAATTAAAATACAATCTTGAATCCACAATTTTTTCTCAAAATAAAACTAGAAACCCCTTTAAAATTAAACCCTAATAAAAACTAAAACCCCCTTTTGATAATAAAGGCCGGCCCTTTTAATTTCTTCCACCCGATCCACTTCTCTTGCTTTGAGAAAATGATGGCGGTCGTTCCTCTTGAAATTAGGGCATCGTTCCCCTTTTCCTTTGCTACTGTAAAATTACGGCTTTGTTTCTTCGATCCAAATTGGGGCTTTTCTGGAGCACGCTTATGTTGATTATCTGGTTTGCTTTGCTCCTCTGTTGATCGAGTTCGTTGTTGCTTGGCTCGCTCGTTCTCTGATGATCAAGTTTGTTGTTGATTCGGTATGTAATTTCTCTGTTTGTGCTATTGTGATTTTCGTATGAAAACTCGATGCCGATGATGACTTTTGGGTCTACTATTTATATGAATTCGTGACTTCATCACCTTCCTAATTTTTTAGAACTTGATACACACGGCTTTCCTGGTATAATTTCAACTTGTTGCTCACGGCTTTGATTTTCACGCGTTCGATTCTTCTTGAATAAAAAGACAGAAACTTTCCCTTTTTAATTTGCGTTGACTTTGGACTTTTTCAAAGATACGAATTTGATTTTTGAATTCTGACTTCGGTCATCTCGTAGTCTTCGTCTCTGGCCATCTTCTCTGGTCGGTTTTACATGAATTACGACTTCACTGTTGCACTCGAGTTTGTAGCTTGCCACTGACTTCTTTGTTACATTACTGCACTCATGATGGTATAGATACGCATTTTCTTATTACTGCTTGTTGTAGCTGGACTTGTTGTGCATACATGTTTTTATGCTTGTGACATTCCTCTGCCTGGTCGACACTTGATGTTTGTAACTTGTGGTTTCATGCTTCATGCATGCTTTCTGTTCATATGCTCTTGGTGGCATTTCTTTGTGGTTCAGTGGTGTCACTTGTGCATTGTTGTACTTGGTGTCTGATCATCCCTTCTGTTTGTTACTACATAGTGGTATGCTCTGTGCATATGAACTTGGTCATGTTGGTTTAGTTGCTATGCAGTTGCTATGCCTTGTATCACTGCAGTATTCATGTATTTGTGCTTTGATGCATTGAGTTGTTTGTTGTTAGTCGAGCTTGCATACTTCGTGATTGCACTGTTCTCTGTATTTGCTTGGTTGTTGACACTGGTCTGCATACATGTGCTTAAATGCTGCACTGACTTAGCTGTATGCATGCATTCCTGTAGCATGGTCGTTGTTTATCTTGTAGTTGCTCATTTGCAAGTGTATGTTTCAATTCACTATTGCACTTGCTCATTTGCACTACTTTACCATGTCACTTGATCTGTTGCACTGTTTCTGGCCATTCTTGTTGCCTCTTGCAATATTGGTTTAGTTGTGCACTTGTGGTTGCCACCGTGTTATTTGAGTAGCTGGACTTAGTGATCTGGTGCATTTTGCTCGTGTCACTTGCATTCATTTGTTTGTTATTATTTCCATGTTTCTGTTGGTTCTTCTCAAAAATTGTTGTGCCACTTCTCCATGTGTTCATGTTGCTTGTGCACTTCACTGAGTTTCACTACCATACTTATACTTCTGGTTCTTCATGCATGGTTGGTCTGCACTTGTACCTCTGGTTGGTCTTGTTGGATTTTCTGGACAACTTTCTTGTAATGTTATACTTGAGCTTCACTGTGTCACTGCATTTGTTTGAGACTGTGTCATCTTTGCTGTGATGTCACTCGAACTTCTGCAGTGTTTGGTCTGGTCTGGTCTTCGTTGCATTCATGTCATGTTGCCTTGTGTTGAACCCAGTTTCAAAACTCGGGTTTGACCTTGTGCCCGTGTCGTGATTTTCAATATATTGAATGTGAGTTGAACCCGGCTTTTAATTTGGGTTTGACCTGTGCTCACCTGTCCCTGTAGCATTATCAAGTGTATACCGATGTGCACGGCCTTGTGGCATATAGAGTGATACACTGTGTATGTCACAAGTTTTTCGTGTATGATGAATCCAAATTTAAATGATGACGAACAACCCAAATAACTGAGGAAAATAATATTTTCAAAAATCATATTTCATTTTACATTGCAAAAAGATTTCCTTTTCAATTTTACCGCGTTAGTGAATATTTTTGCAGATTGCTCAGATGCTGGATTCAAACTGGAATGCAGTTGAAGACAAAATACGAGTGTGAGTGATATGTAGTGAGGAAATTATGTAAGCTGAATTGTGATGTAATCAAAAATGTATATATATAGTGAGAGCTTGAATTTGTACTATTCAAGATTGTAATAAATATTTGTTTGAATAAAATTTCTGTTTGAATTCAAATTCTGTGTAACTTGTTCTATTTGAATTCAAATTCAAATTCTATGTAATTTATTTTATTCAACAAATATTTATTTAATCTATGAAAAACAAAATAGTACATTACCAAATACATTTAAATGAATATATATGTTTATTATCATCAAACAAAAACATATAAGCGCATATTCATACAATCTCCCTCTTTTAATGATAACAAACATATATTTAAGATTTTGACCGTGTTAAATGTATTTGATCAATGATATACTCTAATTGCTCCCCCTATTTAAATGCTTCCTCTCTACATGATGCTCCCCCTACATATATGCATACAAATAGAAATATATAAATGAGCCTAGACGCAAATGGAAAATTATTTGACCTTTGCTTGATTCTATTTGACAAAATCTTAACTTTTCTCTCCCCCTTTTGTTATCAGCAAAAGAATAATAGTGTGAGAGAAAAATAGAGATAAAGTGATCGATATTAATCCAACATTAAACTCAAATTGAATATAAATATTAAACTTCAATAAAAATAAAATAAAAATCATAACTACCCTTGTTAGGCGCATATTCCACTTTTAGAATGATGGAAATGGTATTCTCATATAAAATCATACAATTGTATCAACTTGTGGTACATTTATATCAGGAATTTGAATATCTACTAATCATGCATAACCGTTAGGACTTTTAAATGAGATTAGTAGTATTCCAATTTAATTTTAAAAAATGAAATCAAGTATCTTCTAACCACGCATGACCGTGAGGACTTTTAAATGGGATTAGAATCAACTTGTCTATTTAATCAACTAATTTTGATATGCGTTCCATACATGCATAACAGTAAGGACTTTTAAATGAGCATGGAAGCACATAATCAAAAATCCAAGTAATTCACCCATGCATAACCGTGAGGACTTTTAAATGAGAGTGAATACTTTGGATATTTATTTATTTTTACAAAAAAATGTGACATGAAAAACAAATGATTCCTGATTATAGTACCACATATCGACAAACTATATTAAATATTTGATAAACCATGGTCGATAGAAATAATGATAGATAAAGAGATGGTCATGGAATCTTTACCCAACAAAAAGTTTTATAATTCTTGTTTTAATTCCTAAAGAAATTTTTCAAAAATACTCTCTTGAGTAATGTATGTTAAATATCAACTCTTATCACATTTTCAATCACTATTTATCTTTCTGATAATTAGTAGGGAGTCGGATTAGTCAAAAATTTGTCATTTAAAATCAAATAAGAATGACTAATCTGAAAATATGGTCAAACAATGATTTTCTCGAGGGGGTTATATGAGAAAAATTTCTGCTATTTGAAAGTTATTTGCAATGAAAGATATGTAGATATTTTCTTCGAGAAATGATGCAGTAACTAAATGTTTCACCATAAATCACGTTCAACTCATAGGTTTTCTATCAACTAGATTACCGGTATGAACTGCATCTGAATTTTTCTTTTCAATCCAAAATATCACTAACTTGATAAACAAGACCATGAGAATGTGCATAAGAAACTCAAACTTAATTTTTAACAGCATTTCAAATGACCTTCTCTTAAATTTGGATCGAAGCCATGTAAATAATCAGAAAAAAACCGTGAATATAGAGTCAGAATCAAAATCATCTTCTTTACAACATCATCACATTATTGGCTGATTTAATTCAAAAAAACGGTGCAGATTATCACATTTAATATATCGATCAAATATACCTTCACCTGTTTTACCTTTACGATAATTTTTCGTGATTGCCCATTGTGATTCTGTCACCTTTGTACTTGGCTAAGGAACTTTGCTTTGTCGCCCGATGTGTTTCTGGAACAGCCAAAAATCCAGAGAACACTGTTGTTGTTCCTTAGCCTGCCACCATACCTACACGGGAAAAGATTTATGTGACCTATTTGTTTTTATAGGTCCATGGTTGTTAGTGGCAGAAGATTTAGACAAATAATTTTGTGGAGACCCAAAACTGTTTATATATGTTCCTTTTCGCACCCAAATTTGTTTAACTTTGAGATATTTTATATTTGCGCCTTTTGGAACCCAAATTGGTATGGTTTTCACATGTTTGGGTCTATACCAACAATTATTGTGATTGTGTCCATATTTCCTACAAATTGTGCACATTGAATTTTCTTGATTAATCTTATTTTCAACAATTTTAGATTGATTATATCCAAGCCCTTTTCTATCCGTGTTAATAGTTTGCTTTCCTAATAGCATATTCAACGATTTTTCATTTTTTGAAATTTTATCTAAAGTCGTTGACAATTGTTGGACTTGTGTTTTGAGAGATTCATTTTCGTTTAACAATTGTGTGCACTTTTGAATAGAATTCTCTCTCCTAGTATTTTCACTCTCTTTCAAAATCAGAATTTCATTTTCAAGTGATTTTTGATTTTTTAATTTCTTCTTCGAATGTTGGACACTTATCACACTTAGGGATCCTACTTTGATAGGTTTTAACAAATTGGTCAAGTTGTTCATTTAATTCTATCAAAGTGTCTTTTTGTGATTCAAGTTTGGCATACTTCTCCCTAAGTCGTTCAAAACAGCCATTCACTTCGTGGAAATAAATAAGTAATTTAGAGTGAGTGAGTTTTGATACCTCGCTTGGCTTCATATTGTGCTCTCTATTTTTTATTTTTTGATTTAGAGCTGGATTTCCGTATTTGCGGTTCCTCCTTTTGAATTTCTTCATTAGTAATGCCAGCTTGGCTGCTCCATCATCATCATCCTCATCACAACTGCTATTTACCAATCCTGTTAAGCACATTTCTTTAACTGAGTCGGTTGTGGAGGACATCTCATTGCCGTTGACTTTTGCTCCGTATATTGCATCAAAAGTATTCCAGATTTTCTGTGCATTTTCACAATGAGAGACGAAATAAAAATTATCACGATTAATATGAGAATATAATATATGCATAGCAAGAGCATTAATCGAGAGAATTTCCTTATTTGTTATATCATACCCATTTTCAATAATATCCCAACATTTAATATTAACAGATTTTAAATAAAATTCCATTTTCAATTTCCAGTTCAAAAAATCTGTTCCATCGAAAATAGAAGGGATAATATTGGAACGACCCTCAACAAAAGTATTATTTGGTGGATTCATGACTCTAAAGTTAAAGAAAAATACTGTGCTCTGATACCACTTGTAGGATCTAGATTAACCCTAGAGGGAGGGGGGTGAATAGGGTTATAGCAAATTTTCTCGAATTTAAACACAGAAATAAACTGTAGAAATAAATATGCTGAAAAGTAAATCACACACAAAATTTACCCAGCTTCGGCAACCCCTGCCTACTGCTGCATTCCCACATTTCTATTAGAATTAAATAGTATCCCGCTTACAAACACTCTACTAGACTCGCAAACCTTTGCTCCCGCTCACAAACACTCTACTAGACTCGCACACCCTGCTCCGCCTATAGAGTTTCGCTTACTCGCAAGCTCTGCTCCCGCCTATAGAGTTTTGCAAACTCGCACACCCTGCTCACCGAACTAATTCTAACTAGACAATCTGACACTACCTACAACCTAGATGGTGATTTACCAATTCTTTGACTTGAAAAGAAAAAAACAACTTCAAAAATAAAACCAGGAGCAAAAATTAAAATACAACCTTGAATCCACAATTTTTTCTCAAAATAAAACTAGAAACCCCTTTAAAATTAAACCCTAATAAAAACTAAAACCCCCTTTTGATAATAAAGGCCGGCCCTTTTAATTTCTTCCACCCGATCCACTTCTCTTGCTTTGAGAAAATGATGGCGGTCGTTCCTCTTGAAATTAGGGCATCGTTCCCCTTTTCCTTTGCTACTGTAAAATTGCGGCTTTGTTTCTTCGATCCAAATTGGGGCTTTTCTGGAGCACGCTTATGTTGATTATCTGGTTTGCTTTGCTCCTCTGTTGATCGAGTTCGTTGTTGCTTGGCTCGCTCGTTCTCTGATGATCAAGTTTGTTGTTGATTCGGTATGTAATTTCTCTGTTTGTGCTATTGTGATTTTCGTATGAAAACTCGATGCCGATGATGACTTTTGGGTCTACTATTTATATGAATTCGTGACTTCATCACCTTCCTAATTTTTTAGAACTTGATACACACGGCTTTCCTGGTATAATTTCAACTTGTTGCTCACGGCTTTGATTTTCACGCGTTCGATTCTTCTTGAATAAAAAGACAGAAACTTTCCCTTTTTAATTTGCGTTGACTTTGGACTTCTTCAAAGATACGAATTTGATTTTTGAATTCTGACTTCGGTCATCTCGTAGTCTTCGTCTCTGGCCATCTTCTCTGCTCGGTTTTACATGAATTACGACTTCACTGTTGCACTCGAGTTTGTAGCTTGCCACTGACTTCTTTGTTACATTACTGCACTCATGATGGTATAGATACGCATTTTCTTATTACTGCTTGTTGTAGCTGGACTTGTTGTGCATACATGTTTTTATGCTTGTGACATTCCTCTGCCTGGTCGACACTTGATGTTTGTAACTTGTGGTTTCATGCTTCATGCATGCTTTCTGTTCATATGCTCTTGGTGGCATTTCTTTGTGGTTCAGTGGTGTCACTTGTGTATTGTTGTACTTGGTGTCTGATCATCCCTTCTGTTTGTTACTACGTAGTGGTATGCTCTGTGCATATGAACTTGGTCATGTTGGTTTAGTTGCTATGCAGTTGCTATGCCTCGTATCACTGCAGTATTCATGTATTTGTGCTTTGATGCATTGAGTTGTTTGTTGTTAGTCGAGCTTGCATACTTCGTGATTGCACTGTTCTCTGTATTTGCTTGGTTGTTGACACTGGTCTGCATACATGTGCTTAATTGCTGCACTGACTTAGCTGTATGCATGCATTCCTGTAGCATGGTCGTTGTTTATCTTGTAGTTGCTCATTTGCAAGTGTATGTTTCAATTCACTGTTGCACTTGCTCATTTGCACTGCTTTACCATGTCACTTGATCTGTTGCACTGTTTCTGGCCATTCTTGTTGCCTCTTGCAATATTGGTTTAGTTGTGCACTTGTGGTTGCCACTGTGTTATTGGAGTAGCTGGACTTTGTGATCTGGTGCATTTTGCTCGAGTCACTTGCATTCATTTGTTTGTTATTATTTCCATGTTTCTGTTGGTTCTTCTCAAAAATTGTTGTGCCACTTCTCCATGTGTTCATGTTGCTTGTGCATTTCACTGAGCTTCACTGCCATACTTATACTTCTGGTTCTTCATGCATGGTTGATCTGCACTTGTACCTCTGGTTGGTCTTGTTTGATTTTCTAGACAACTTTCTTGTAATGTTATACTTGAGCTTCACTGTGTCACTGCATTTGTTTGAGACTGTGTCATCTTTGCTGTGATGTCACTTGAACTTCTGCAGTGTTTGGTCTGGTCTGGTCTTCGTTGCATTCATGTCATGTTGCCTTGTGTTGAACCCAGTTTCAAAACTCGGGTTTGACCTTTTGCTCGTGTCGTGATTTTCAATATATTGCACGTGAGTTGAACCCGGCTTTTCATTTGGGTTTGTCCTGTGCTCACCTGTCCCTGTAGCATTATCAAGTGTATACCGATGTGCACGGCCTTGTGGCATATAGAGTGATACACTGTGTATGTCACAAGTTGTTTGTGTATGATGAATTCAAATTTAAATGATGACGAACAACCCAAGTAACTGAGGAAAATAATATTTTCAAAAATCATATTTCATTTTACATTGCCAAAAGATTTTCTTTTCAATTTTACTGCGTTAGTGAATATTTTTGCAGATTGCTCAGATGCTGGATTCAAACTGGAATGCAGTTGAAGACAAAATACGAGTGTGAGTGATATGTAGTGAGGAAATTATGTAAACTGAATTGTGATGTAATCAAAAATGTGTATATATAGTGAGAGCTTTAATTTGTACTATTCAAGATTGTAATAAATATTTGTTTGAATAAAATTTCTGTTTGAATTCAAATTCTGTGTAACTTGTTTTGTTTGAATTCAAATTCAAATTCTGTGTAATTTATTTTATTCAATAAATATTTATTTAATCTATGAAAAACAAAATAGTACATTACCAAATACATTTAAATGAATATATATGTTTATTATCATCAAACAAAAACATTTAAGCACATATTCATACAGAACGTCGCCACCATCCTACTTCATTCTGGAATCTCCACCGCGTACACAGTTGTTAAAGTGGTTTTCAGTATCAACAGAGAGTATGTCCATATCCGATCTCGGCCTCTTTAACAACCAATCATTATTATAACTCGTAGTTATAATTTAAATATCATAGTTTATACTTCAAAATAAAGTATCATATCAAATTCAAATCTTTATCAAAATAAAGATCTAATCATTTTCAAACCATTTCAATATATCAAAATATCATATCTTTCAAAATTCATTTCAAATCATTATCTGAATTCAAATCCAAATACATACATTTAAATATCCTTTTTAAGTCAAAGATATCATTCATTTATTATCCTTTTTAATTCAAAGATATCATTCATATATTATCATTTCAAATCACCCTTTAAACAGTTTTATATTTAAATCAAAACAATTCATTTAAACCATTTAAAAGTGACGTCATTATATTTACAATCAAATATTTAGTTCCCACAATTTTAGAAAAATTCTGAGCTCATTTATTTAAATCAAAACCTCAAACATTCATTTCAGCATACGGCAACACTTATCAAGTGTTACTGTAGCCCTTTATTTAGTTTCAGATTTTAATTATCTTTCTGTTATCACAGCACTTACCAAGTGCTGTAATACCACTTAGTTATAATATATACATAGTTCATTTTTATCAACTACAGCACTTACAAAGCGCTGTAATATCAATATATCAAAATAAAGATCTAATCATTTCCAAACCATTTCAATATATCAAAATATCATATCTTTCAAAATTCATTTCAAAACCATATTCATTTTATTCAATTTAAAATACCATTTCAATTCACATTTCAAAACAATTTATATTTCAAATCAAATTACTTCATTTAAATCAAAAATGAAGTTATTACATATAATAATTAAATTATTAAATTTCCAAAATTTTCAACTTTCAAAGTTCATTTATTCACTTAAATTTATCAAAATAGTGAAAATTCACCTTTTGCAGCATTTAGAAAACGCTACGGAAAGTTACATTCAAAACAATTCAATTTAACAAAAGACAACATTTTTAAAAATGTTGTAATAGAGTTTGCTTAAATTTCAAATGAACTTAGTTAAATTCAATAATTATAGCACTTACAAAAATGCTATAATAGCCTTTAATTCAATTTAGCTTTTTAGTTCATTATCCTTAACTACAACATTTACAAATGCTGTAATATCATTTACATTACAATTAATGGTATTTCAAAAATGCAGTTAATTAACTTCAAATATTTAATGTAATTTCACAACCAATTATATTTTTATTTAAACATTTTTAACTTATAAAATCATACATTTTCACATTTATAAACATCATTTAATTTTTCTTAAGTTCATGATTTTATAAGATAAATTTCCATTCAAAAATCAAGATTTAAAAATAATTCACTTATTAAATTTCAACATTCAATTTTAAATTCATTGAATTAAATTTCAACTCAACACTTAAGTTTAAAATTCCAAAATATGACTTAATTTCAATTTTATTTACTTAACTTAAAATTCACTTTTAAGCCAAATTCACAAATTCCCATTTTGGTTATATTTAAAAATTTCAACTTAAATAATCATTCATTTCACATTTTAACTTTATTCAAAATTCATTAATATAATATAAAATCACTTTAAATTCATTTTAAATTCAAATTATCATAAATTTATCATAATTTCATATTTAATTTCATTTCCAATTATAATTAAATCAAAATTTCTAAAATAACTTACATTCAAATTTTCTAACTTTTCCATAATTTATTTAACTTATAAATTTCTAGAAAATCAATAATACTTTACAAAATCATTTTTAATTGAATTTAAATCAAAATATAGTAATATTTACATTTCTAAAATATTTTAAATTTTTAGAAAAACATATTTTAAAAATTTTAGAAAAATATATTTTAACTACGGGTCCGTATAAAATTTTCTAGCCTAAGAAAAGTGATACGAGTAATATATCATTTCAACCTGTAATTTACAAAGAAAACCGGGTTTTATCATTTCAAACCCGCAGTATCAAGTAAATGAAAAATAATTGAAAATCATTCAGGCCTATCATTTCAGCCCATAACGATTTTCCCTTATTCAAAAGTCCGTTCGGGTATGTATCATTTCAACCCATAGTGATTCTAATCTAAAGGGAACTTGCAGTGTGATAAACAGATATAAATAACAGAACAACATAATATAACAGTAACAGATGATATAACAGGTGTTTAAGAATGGGTGAACATCATATGATCATAATATAGCAGATATAATATGGTGATGCATTTTACAAATTCACATGTGATCGATTTACTAGTTATATAAGTACAAAACTGTCTGGTGAGAATAACTCACTGGTGTAACCTAGAGAGGACAACTGAAACACATAAACTGAGATCTTCAGAGGCATGAAAGCATGACGTAGATTCGAGTTTGCGAGGGATAAAAATTAATTGCCTTGAACACATTCAAATAAGACAACACAAACAACATAAGATTTCAACTAAAAAAATACGATTAAACAATGTTAGAAATGAATGTATAAATCATCTCCAAACCACTTGCACTTGCCTTCTACCACTAATGCTTCAGCCTAAGGTCAGGTAAGCATGGCCAAAGTGTGTGTTAGGGTTTGGTTTTGGGTTCAATAGGGTTGACCAAACATGGATGGTGATGGGGCAAAGGTGATACAAAGAGATAGGTGCATAGATTTCAACTACAAAGGCAAACTACGTGGATTCAATGCAACATTTGGCTCGGCCCAAGCAAGACCAGGCATGACCATCTCTGTAGTGGGCTGGAGAAGGGTGTGGAAGAGGGTTTCAGGTCATCCATGGGTGGTGGAGGTGGAGGTGGAGTTGGTGGCGGTCAAAGGAAGGTTGAAGGTGATGAAGGCATAAGTGTTGGCTATGGTGCATATAAGTGAAGTTTGTGTAGGTATAGGTGGAGTTTGATCAACTATTGGGCACAGCCAGTGGCTTGGGGCTGGAGAGGAGGTGGTGGGGTTTAGGTGGTGGAGGAGGCGTCCATGGTGGCTGGAGTGGTGGGGCCGAACCTGAAGTAGAAGAGAAGGCAAGTAAAAATCAACATAAACAAGTAGAAAAAGAAGAAGAAAAACAATGGAAAAAGAAATAAAATTTACCAAACTCTTGGAGATGATGGAGGCTGAAATTTTTTCAGATGGGAAGAAAAATGTTTTACGTGAATGAGAAAAAAAAAGGCGGCTGAAGAAATGAGGAGATATGGCCAATTGTATGAAAAGATATGGTTGAAATGTGAAAAGGTGTGAATACAAAAGGACATAAGCAATTCAATGGTCCCAACTCTTCAAATTTCTCTTATATCATTTTTTAATTTTATATAACAGAAATATATATATAAATTCAGTTAAAATACGAAAATATAAAAAATAAAAAAAGTATAAATAAATAAATATTAATTATATATGATTAAAATAAGAAAATAGCACAAAAAATGAAAACTAGTCTAGAAAATTTGAAAATAAATAGAATAAACTTTGGGAAAATTTTATGGACTGGGAAAATATTTATAAAGTAAGATAAGAATATAAAATAAAAATTCATTCACAAAAATAAATAAATAAATTTTAATTAAATATAATTTAAATGAAGAAAATAGCAAAGAAAATAGAAACTAGGCTTTAAAAATAGAAAATAAATTTAATAAGCTTTGGAAAAATTCAACATCACTTTAAAAATATTTAAAAGTCAAATTGTACATAATATAACATAAATATACAAATTAGAATAATATATATCAAGTAAAAATATCATTTATACAAATTAAAACAAAGAATATTGCCAAATAACCTTATATACACAATATTGTAAAGGGTATAACTTTCACAATTTAAATCCAATTTCAATGAAACAAAAAGAAGTATTCATGATATTAAATCTATTTTCATAATAAAAGATAAAATTCAAGAATTCAAAAAGTTAAATTTAAATATTTAAAAGTCAAAGTTTGACCAGTTTTGACCACAAATCCATTTTTCAGGAAAATATTCAATTTATACTAGTTTTAAATTATAGTTCATATAATAATCAAAATTTAAATTTAAAAATGAAATGTTTGAAATAAAACCAGTTTAAAATAATTTCAAAATGAAATAAAGTCAAATTTAAATTATATGCAAAAAAATCTAGGGTTGTTACATGAAATCAAATACATAGAATCACACACACAGAACAATCAGAATAACTCACAGCGGGTTATAAAAATAACATAGTAGTTCATGAAGCTACTATAATAGAGTCTCAAACCAAATACATAATATAGTCTAAAAACAACATAATAGAAATCCCAAATACATAGAAGTTCACTAATACATAAGATAAAATAGAACAGCTGAAATAGAAATAGATATAAATGTAGATAAGAAGAATCTCCAGTAAAGACCAGCTCCAGAAAAGAGAATCCAAAGCTGTGAATACTTAGGCTGACCCGAGCGTAAAGCAAACACAAAACATTCGAGTCAGGACAATATATACTTATATAATATAAACCAACTCAAGTGAACTGTAATAAAGAAACATGTAACTTAAAGGATGCCTGGGACCGCCCATCCTTATCATTTCATTTCAAAATAACATAGTAGTTCATGAAGATACAAGTAACTCAAATCCATTTCAAAATATCAAACTTATCATTTCATTTCAAAACCATATTCATTTTATTCAATTTAAACACCATTTCAAATTACATTTCAAAGTTAGTTTATGTTTCAAATCGAATTACTTCAATGAAATCATTAAAATCAAGTCATTACATTTAATAATTAAATTATTAAATTTAAAACATTTACAAACTTTCAAAGTTCATTTATTCACTTAAGTTTATCAAAACAGTGAAAATTCACTTTTCGCAGCATTTAGAAAACGCTACGGAAAGTTACATTCAAAACGGCTCAATTTAACAACAGATAGCACTCAAAATACTGTAATAGGGTTACACTATTTTCAAATAAAACTTAGTTAAATTCAACAATTATAGCACTTACCAAAAATGCTATAATAGCCTTTAATTAAATTTAGCCATTTGGTTCATTATTATCAACTACAACATTTACAAATGTTGTATTATCATTTACATTAGAAATAATAGCATTTCAGAAATGCAGTTATTCAATATAATTTCACAAACAATTATATTTTTATTTAAATCATTTTTAACTCATAAAATCATATAATTTCACTTTTAAAACAGTCATTCAAATACCCTTATATTTATGATTTGATAAAGTTAAGTTTTCATTCAAAAATCAATATTTAATACTTATTAAATTCTAACATTCAATTTTAAATTCATTAAATTAAATTTTAACTTAACAATTAAGTTTAAATTTTCAAATATAACTGAATTTCATTTTTATTTACATAACTTAAAATTCACATTTAAGCCAAATTCACGAATTTCCTATTTTAGTTATATTTCAAAATTTCAACTTAAATATTCATTCATTTCACATTTTAACTTTATTAAAAAATCATTAATATATTGTAAAATCATTTTAAATTCATTTAAATTGAAAATATCATAAATTTATCATATTTTCATATTTAATTTAAATTCCAATTATCACCAAATTAAAATTTTCAAAATAACTTATATTTCAAATTTTCTAACTTTCCCATAATTTTTTTTCACTTATAAATTTTCAGAAAATCGATAATACTTTACAAAAATCATTTTTAATTAAGTTTAACTCAAAATATTATAATATTTACATTTCTAAAAAAATTTAAAATTTTAGAAAACATATTTTAACTACGCGTCTGTATATAATTTTCTTCACTGGGAAAAGTGATACGTGTAATATATCATTTCAACCCGTAAATTACAAAGAAAACCCCAGTTTTATCGTTTCAAATTCGCAGTCCCAAGTAAATGAAATAATTTTAAAATCTCTCAGGCCTATCATTTCATCCCATAACGATTTTCCCCTATTCTAAAGTCCGTTCGGGTATATATCATTTCAACCCATAGTGATTCTAATATAAAGAAAACTTGCAGTGTGATAAACTGATATAAATAACAGAACAACATAATATCACAGTAACATATGATATAACAGGTGTTTAAGCATGGGTGAACATCCTATAATCATAACATAGCAGATATAATATGGTGATTGCATTTTACAGATTCAAAAGTGGTCAATTTACTAGTTATATATGTATAAACTGTCTGGACAGAATAACTCACTGGTTTAAGCTGGAGATGACAACTGAAACACACAAACAACGATCTTCAGAGGCACGAAAGCATGTGAAAGATATGAGCGAGAGAGCCAAAGATTAATTCCCTTGAATACAAATCAAACAAAACAATATAACAATTATAAGATTTCAGTTCAAAAATACGATTAAACTATGCTAGAATTAACTACACAAAACAAAGCTGAAATGCTTTACACTTGCTTCCAACATTCTTTAGGCTCAGCCATAAGTTGGAATACATGACTAAGGCAAGGTTTTGATCTAGTTGTGGGTTGAAATGGGCCGGCCTACATAGGTTTGAAGATGGTGCAAAGGTGAGCATGTGAAACAACACAAAGCAAGAAACATCACATGGTTTCAAAGCAATATAAGGCCACGGCCAAGGCATAGGGGCACGGCCATCTCTGGTGGGGTCAAGAGGATGATGTGGCCGAGGGTTTCAGGTTGTCTGAAGGTGCTGGTGGTGGAGTAGGTGGCGGCTAAGAGGTGTTGAAGGTGATGGAAACATTTATATGCTCGGCTATGGTATGTAGTTGGAGTTTTGTGCATTTTGTGGTGGATTATCAAACTATGGTGGCTCAGCTTGGGATGGCCAGAGAGGAGGAGGTGATGGTGATAGGCTCCAGTGGTGGTGGAGGCGGCAAGGCCGGTGGTGGAGCAAGGCCGAACGTAGAAAAGGAAGAACAAGTGCAAATCAAATCAAAAAAACAATGGAAAAGGAATAAATTTTTACCAATTTTTCTTCAAAGCAGTGGCCAAATTTTGTTCAGAAATGAGAAAAAAATGTTTTATGTCAGTGTGAAATGAATGTCGACTGAAGAGAAGAGGTGATATGGCCAAAAATTTGAAAAGATGTTGTTTGAAAGTGAATAGGTGAGAATACAAAAGGCCTTAAGAAATAAAAGGTCACACAACCATTCAAATTTCTCCTATTTCTTTTTTATAAATTTAAATAATTGAAAATACTTATAGATTCAGTTAAAATTTGAAAATATAACAAATAAGCAAAATATAAATAAATAAATATTAATTATATATGATTAAAATAAGAAAATAGCACAGAAAATGAAAACTAGTCTAGAAAATTTGAAAATAAATAAAATAAACTTTGGAAAATTTATATGTACATGAAAAATATTTATAAATAAACATAAGAACATAAAATAAAAATGCACTCACAAAAATATATATTTAATTAAATATAATTTAAATGAAGAAAATAGCAGAAAAATAGAATCTAGCGTTTAAAAATAGGAAATAAATGAAATAAATTTTGGAAAAATTCTACTATCACTTTAAAAATATTTGGAAATGAAATCTTACAAATAAAAAAAATTTAAAATAATTTCAATATGAAATAAAGTCAAAATAAATTTATATTCAAAAATCTAGGGTTTTTACATTCTCCCACACTCAAACCTTTTCGTCCTCGAAAAGAACTGGCAAGGAAAATAAAGGAGACAAGATAGAAAACAAAATAGTACCTGGAACAAATAATTCCGAATTCGAATAAAGAATGCTCTCCTCTGTTTCCCAGGTACAATCTCGATCGTCAGCACTCAACTATTCTTTGACCAGATTAACAAATTTCCTTCTGAGCTGCTTCGTACCTCTGTCGACAATACGAAGTGGCTTCCTCTCAATAGTCAGATTAGGCTCAATATCCAAACTATCGAGAACAGAAGGCTGGATGATAAGAGATGGATCATGAAGATGACGGCGATGATGCGAGACATGGAATACATCATGCACTGCAGAAAGCTTCTCGGGCAAATCCAGGCGATAAGCCAAAGAACCAACTCTTTCCACAATGCGGAAAGGACCAATGAACCAAGGAGAAAGCTTCCCTCTACGACCATAGAGAATGACATTCCTCAGGGGAGAAACCTTAAGGAACACCTGATCACCAACAGAAAATTCCAAATTCCTCCTACGTCTATCAACATAATTCTTCTGCCTATCCCGAGCGGCTCTCAACTTCTTCTTAATCTCCTCAACTTTCTCAAAAGCTTCCAAAATCACATCAGGACCAAGAACCAAATGATTACCGGATTCAATCCACCAAGATGGGGATCTATAAGGTCGTCCGTATAGAGCAGCAAACAAAGACATTTTGAGACTGCCCTGCATGCAAATATGGAAGGAGATAGATAAAAAGATTAAGAATAGACTGAAAAAACAAGAAGATAAGGTTATATCTGATAGCTATTATTGTAGGTAAATTCGGCAAGATGGAGATAACCTTCCCAAGATCCTCCATAATCAAGCACAAAAGCACGAAGAAGATCCTCAAGAATCCGATTCACTCTTTCCCTTTGACCGTCGGTCTGTGGATGGTAAGCAGTGCTCAGATTCAAATGAGTACCCAGAGATTCCTGAAAAGCCTTCCAGAACTGACTGGTAAGGATAGGGTCACGATCACAAACAATACTGAGAGGAACACCATGGAGAGGAACAATCTCTCTCTTGTAGATCTCAGATAAGTTAGAAGCAGAACGAGTATACTTGACCGGAATAAGATGAGCGGACTTGGTCAGTCTATCAAAAATAACCCAGATACTCTCATTACCCCTCCGAGTCCTCAGTAAACCATCGATGAAATCCATGGAAACCTGTTCCCACTTCAAAATGGGAATCTCAAGGGTCTTCAGGAAACCAAGGGTCTTCTGGTGATCGGCTTTGACTTGCTGACAAATCGCACACCGACTAACAAAGACAGAGATATCCCTCTTCATCCCCTTCCACCAATAAAGCTTCTTCATATCCTGATACATCTTCGACACACTAGGATGAATAGAAAGCCTGGATCGGTGATTCTCTTGAAGCAACTCCTGCCTCAAACCATCAACAATCGAAACACAAATCCTGCCATTAATCCTCAAAATCCCAATACCATCAATCTAAGCTCCACTACAACTACCACTACTACCACCAAACCTTCTACGAACATTCTCCTTTATCAATCTAAGCATCTCATCCTCATCCTGCTTAGCCATAATACGATCTAGAAGTGGAGTAGAACAAACAACAAGCTGACACAACAAAGCCTTCTTCCGACTCAAAGCATCGGCCACAACATTAGCTTTACCAGGAGTATAGCTAATATCAAGGTCGTAAGAAGCCAGAAACTCAAGCCAACGAACTTGCCTCTGATTCAAATCCTTCTGGGAGAAGATATATCTCAGAGACTGATGATCGGTGAAAAGCTCAAACTTGGTTCCAAGAAGATGATGCCTCCAAAGCTTCAAAGCAAAGACAACAGCAAGCAACTCTAAATCATGAGCAGCATAATTTGCCTCGTGGGTTTTCAGCTGATGGCTGGCATAGGAAATGAGCCTACCATCCTGCATGAGAACATCACCCAAACCCTCACGACTAGCATCAGTATATACCGTAAATCCATCACTTCCGTTTGGAACGGTAAGAACTGGTGCGAAAGTTAGCTTGCTCTTCAACTCATTGAATGCAACCTTACACTGATCACTCCGGATAACTTAGCATTCTTATGAGTCAAAGCAGTGAGAGGTGCAGCAATCCGAGCAAAATTCTCAATGAATCTCTGGTAGTAACCGGCAAGGCCCAGAAAACTACGAAGATCAGATAGAGTCTTTGGAGTTTCCCAATCCTGAAACAGAATAGGGAAAAATAAGGACAACAGAGAAGATAGAATTATTAAAATGATAAAGAAAAAGATAAAGAAAGAAAGACTTACATTGATCGTAGCGATCTTGGCTGGATCAACTGAAACTCCATTACTAGAAACAATATGCCCGAGATATCGGACTTCATCCTTCCAGAAATGGCATTTAGAAAATTTAGCCTTCAACTGATGATTTCTGGGAGTCTCAAGAACATATTTCAAATGCGACTTATGCTCATACTTAGTCTTAGAAAAGACAAGGATATCATCAATAAAGTCTAGCACAAATTTATTAAGAACATCTCGAAAAACATGATTCATCAAATCAACAAAGAAAGCAGGAGCATTAGTCAAACTGAAAGGCATGACTAACCATTCATAAAAACCATTCTCGGTGTGGAAAGCAGTCTTGGGAATGCTATCCTCGGCAACCCTGAGCTGATGAAAACTAGTGGCAAGATCATGCTGAGAGAAAAATGTGGCACCATAAAGCTGATCAAAAATATCATTGATACGAGGCATTGGATATCTGTTTTTCATAGTGAGCTTGTTCAGCTCCCTATAATCAACACACATCCGAAGAGAGCCATCAGACTTGGTGACAAAAACCACCGCAGCTCCCCAATCAGAAAAACTAGGCCTAATCAGACCTTTGGAAGACAGGTCCTCAATTTGCTTTCCCAACTCAACCTTCACGCGGGGTGCCATTTTTCTAGGAGGATAAACAACAGGTCAAGCACCAGGAATAAGATCAATCCAAATGTCAATTTCCCACTTCAAAGGTATAGAAGTGACTTCACCATACACATCGGGATATAATCTAACCCCAGGAGTCGAATCAAGATCTTTGTGAGAAGAATCCAGAGAATAAATAAAGTTGCCAGCAAAATCCTGAGGCAAGCGGCACTGAATAATTAAGGAATTCCCTTGATCATCAACAAGATGGACAATCTGGGCTTTACAAGAGATATGTGCATCATGATGCACTAACCAATCCTGACTAAGCAGTAAATCAAAAGCATCGAAGCCTAAAACATAAAAATCACCATAAAAACGATGATCAGAATGGAGAAGTTTCACTTGCTTACAAATCCGATTAAGGTTAGCAGGACTCCCAATAGGATTTGAAACACATAATGGAACAGAAGCATACTCACGAGATAGGAGATGCTCAAACTTATCACACAAAGCAACAGAAATAAAACAGTGTGAAGCACCAGTATCAAACAACACACAAACAAGATGATGGAATAAAGTAAATGAACCCTGGAGAGTACCTTGGTCATCACTAGGAGGAGGAACAGGTGGAGGAACTGGAGATGATGCAGAAGTGACATCAAATAACCAGAAGGAGTGCCCCACTCCTGGGTTGGGCGGTCCTTCTTAAAATGACCAGGCTGGAGACAGATATGAAAAAGGTCACGCCTAGCCAACTGAGCAGGTGGAGGAATAGCAGCACCAGATAAAGTAGGATAGCTATTGGCATAGTGCCCCTTCTGATCACACCTAAAGCAAGCGACGGAGGAGAGATCAACTGGTTGCCTCTGAGAAGGAGCAGATGATGAAGATCCTAAAGCAGAATGCTTCTGCCAATTCTTCTTCTATTGTAGGAAATTAGGCTTATGCTTCTTGGAATTAGCAGATGAATGCTGAGCACTAGAAACAACAGGACTTTTAGATGTGGGATTCTCATAGCGAATAGCCATATCCATAAGCTGGGAGAAAGAACCATGAACATGAGAAATGAGGCGACTATAATTCTCTGGACAAGCACCAGCAATAAATTTCTCATTCTTCTTGAGAGGAGTATCAATCAAGTTAGGACCGAACTTGGAAAGTTCATTGAATTTCCTCTCATACTCAGCAAAAGATATGCTACCCTGCTTAAGATCTATAAACTCATGCTAAAGCTGAGATTTCCCGGCTTCTGGCATCCATTTTGCCACAAAAGCCTCTCTGGAAAAGAGATACAGAAAACAAGCTTAAGACATATTCAAAAGAAAGGAAAATGGGAACAAAATTCTGGGTAACACAAAGTATACCTAAACTGCTCCCAAGTGATATCATCCTCGACGGTGTTAGCCGTAACAGACTCCCACCAATCTAAAGCAGAATCATGCAACTGCCAAGCTGCTAACTTACGCTTCTGGGCATCAGTAATATCAAGACCAGTAAATATCCTCTTAAGACTCCGCAACCACCACTGAGCCTCAATGATGCTCTCTGAACTGGTGAATAGGGTACCACCAAGTTGAGAGAATTCCTTACAAATAACAGTAAACCTAACTGGAGAAACAGGTTGAGGAGCTTGGGCAATACCACGACCCCTACCTCTGGCATTTCCTTGATTCATCCTAAAAAATATCAAGAATGAATTTAGGACAAGATAAAGAAAAGCCAAAGATAAAATTAAGATAAGAGAAGATAATTCACTTGGATGAATATCCTAAAGAAAGGGAAAAATCTAACAAGGTAGATATGAAAGAAAGGAAGTTAGAAACATTTGAAAATCCTTTAAAACAAGAAAATTTTTATATATCAAAATAATCTTTGAAAATCCTTTGAAAACATTTTGAGAATCGTTTTATACTTTGAAAATACGTCTCTCACAATGATTCTGAGATTGATTTCACTCATTCTAGGGTAGAAATACTCAATCTCTAATGAGTTTTTGCTCCGCAGAGGCAATGGTTTGCCAAAAACCAAAGCTCTGATACCAACTGTCACGACCCGCCATTTCGTACCATTCAAATTGACTATAATTCGCACATGTCGGAATTGAATGATGCGAAATAACAGATTGCAAATAAATTTGGAGTAAATGAAATCAAATACACAGAATTACAGACACAGAACAATCAGAATAACTCGCATTGGAATATAAAAATAACATAGCAGTTCATGAAGCTACTATAATAGAGTCTCAAACCAAATACATAATACAGTCTAAAAAAAGCATAATAGAAATCCCAAATAAATAGAAGTTCTATACATTAGATAAACTAGAACAGCTGAAACAGAAATAGATATAAATGTAGATAAGCAGAAACTCCAGCAAAGACCAGCTCCAGAAAGAGAATCCAAAGCTGTGAATATTCAGGCTGACCCGAGCGTAAAGAAAAATACAAAACACTCGAGTTAGGACAATATATACTTATATAATGTAAACTAACTCAAGTGAACTGTAATAAAGATACAAGTAATTTAAAGGATGCTTGAGACCGCCCATCCTCTAAGGATCAGTCAAACTATTTACTATATAGTAATATTGCGCTATTATAGTAATGTCTACAGTAAAGTAAACATACTTTTAAATAGCGTTCCGGGCTACCCATATCACCCTTGATACATAATAGTCCCAGTAGTCCATCCAATATCAAGATATCTCCAGATCGGGAGACTATCAAAAGGTACCACACGGGCCAAGGGAGAAAAACAAACTCGTAGTGAAGGCTCGGTATGGTAGATGACACGACACACAAGGCAATGCCAGGGTAGATATACCAATTACGCACACGGGCTGGTGGTAACGCTGCAGCCACATACGCCCACCCCGAACAACATTCCAAAATCAAGGGGTGCAGCCAATCGATCATAACAATAATAGAATGGTATCAAAGAAGTGTGTCCAGCCAGAGGTGCTACATCCTTTAGCCCGAGATCGCTCCTATTTTAGCCACCTTAACCTAACTCACGGGAGTTAGGTCCACGCAAAGTACCTTAGGAAGGTCATCACCATCCTACTTCATTCTGAAATCTCCACCGTGCACACAGTTGTTAAAATGGTTCTCGGTATCGACAAAGAGTATGTCCATATCCGATCCCGGTCTCTTTAACAACCAATCGTTATTATAACCCCTAGTTATAATCTAAAATGGTATTTATTTCAAAAATCAATTATCATTTAACAATTCAATATCCTTTCAAATCCATTTCAAAATATCAAACTTATCATTTCATTTCAAAACCATATTCATTTTATTCAATTTAAATACCATTTCAAATTACATTTCAAAGATAGTTTATATTTCAAATCGAATTACTTCATTTAAATCATTAAAATGAAGTCATTACATTTAATAATTAAATTATTAAATTTACAACATTTATAAACTTTCAAAGTTCATTTATTCACTTAAGTTTATCAAAACAGTGAAAATTCACTTTTCGCAGCATTTAGAAAACGCTACGGAAAGTTGCATTCAAAACAGTTCAATTTAACAACAAACATCATTTAAAATGCTGTAATGGGGTAACATTATTTTCAAATAAAACATTGTTAAATTCAAAAATTATAGCACTTACCAAAAATGCTATAATGGCCTTTAATTAAATTTAGCCATTTGGTTCATTATTATCAACTACAGCATTTACAAATGATGTATCATCAGTTACATTAGAAATAATAGCATTTCAGAAATGCAGTTAATTAACTTCAAATATTCAATATAATTTCACAAACAATAATATTTTTATTTAAATCATTTTTAACTTATAAAATCATATAATTTTACTTTTAAAACAATCGTTCAAATACCCTCATATTCTTGATTTTATAAAGTTAAGTTTTCATTCAAAAATCAATATTTAATAATAATTCACTTATTAAATTCCAACATTCAATTTTAAATTCATTAAATTAAATTTGAACTTAACACTTAAGTTTAAATTTTCAAATATAACTGAATTTCATTTTTATTTACATAACTTAAAATTCACTTTTAAGCCAAATTCACAAATTTTCAATTTTAGTTATATTTCAAAATTTTAACTTAAATATTCATTTGTTTCACATTTTAACTTTATTCAAAAATCATTAATATATTATGAAATCATTTTAAATTCATTTAAATTCAAAATATAAAAAAATTATCACATTGTCATATTTAATTTAAATTCCAATTATCGCAAAATTAAAATTTCTAAAATAACTTATATTTCAAATTTTCTAACTTTTCCGTAGTTTATTTCACATATAAATTTTCAGAAAATCAATAATACTTTACAAAAATCATTTTTAATTAAGTTTAACTCAAAATATTATAATATTTATATTTCTAAATAATTTAAAATTTTAGAAAACATATTTTAACAACGGGTCTGTGTATAATTTTCTACACTAGGAAAAGTGATACAGGTAATATATCATTTCAACCGTAAATTACAAAGAAAACCCGAGTTTTATCATTTCAAACCCACAGTCCTAAGTGAAATAATTTGAAAATCTCTCAAGCCTATCATTTCAGCCCATAACGATTTTCCCCTATTCTAAAGTCCGTTCGGGTATGTATCACTTCAACCCATAGTGATTCTAATATAAAGGGAACTTGTAGTGTGATAAACTGATATAAATAACATAACAGCATAATATCACAGTAACATATGATATAACAGGTGTTTAAGCATGGGTGAACATCATATAATCGTAACATAGCAGATATAATATGGTGATTGCATTTTACAGATTCAAAGTGGTCAATTTACTAGTTATATAGGTATAAACTATCTAGTGAGAATAACTCACTGGTTTAAGCTGGAGATGACAACTGAAACACATAAACAACGATCTCCAGAGGCTCGAAAGCGCGATAAAGATACGAGCGGAAGAGCCAAAGATTAATTCCCTTGAATACAAATCAAACAAAACAATATAACAATTATAAGCTTTCAAACCAAAAATACGATTAAACTATGTTAGAATTAACTGCACAAAACAAAGCTAAAATGCTTTACTCTTTCTTCCAACATTCTTTAGGCTCTTCCATAGGGTGGAATACATGACTAAGGCAAGGTTTTGATCTGGTTGTGGGTTGATATGGGTCGGCCTACATAGGTTTGAAGATGGTGCAAAGGTGAGCATGTGAAACAACACAAAGCAAGAAACATCACATGGTTTCAAGGCAGTATAAGGCCACGGCCAAGGCACAGGAGCACGGCCATATCTGGTGGGGTCAAGTGGATGATGTGCAGAGGGTTTCAGGCTAGCTAGAGGTGGTGGTGGTGTAGGTGGTGGCTAAGAGGCGTTGAAGGTGATGGAAACATTTATATGCTCGGCTATGGTATGTAGTTGGAGTTTTGTGTATTTTGTGGTGGATTATCAAACTATGGTGGCTCAGCTTGGGATGGCAGAGAGTAGGAGGTGATGGTGATGGGTTCCAGTGGTGGTGGAGGTGGCAAGGCTGGTGGTGGAGCAAGGCCGAACCTAGAAAAGGAAGAATAAGTTCAATTCAAATAAAAAAAACAATGGAAAAGAAATAAAATTTTACCAATTTTTCTTCAAAGGAGTGGCCGAATTTTTTTCAGAAATGATAAAAAAATGTATTACGTGAGTGTGAAATGATAATCGGCTGAAGAAAAGAGGTGATATGGCCAAAAATTTGAAAAGATGTTGTTTGAAAGTGAATAGGTGAGAATACAAAAGGCCTTAAGAAGTAAAAGGTCACACAACCATTCAAATTTCTCCTATTTCTTTTTTATAAATTTAAATAACTGAAAAATACTTATAAATTCAGTAAAAATTCGAAAATATAACAAACAAACAAAATATAAATAAATAAATATTAATTATATATGATTAAAATAAGAAAATAGCATAGAAAATGAAAACTAGTCTAGAAAATTTGAAAATAAATTGAACAAACTTTGGAAAGTTTATATGTACATGAAAAATATTTATAAATAAAGATAAGAAAATAAAATAAAAATGCATTCACAAGACTAAATAAATAAATTTTAATTAAATATAATTTAAATGAAGAAAATAGCAGAAAAATAGAAACAAGCCTTTAAAAATAGGAAATAAATGCAATAAATTTTGAAAAAAATCTATTATCAGTTTAAAAAATTTTAGAAATGAAATCTTACAAGTAAAACCAATTTAAAATAATTTCAAAATGAAATAAAATCAAATTTAAATTTATATTCACAAATCTAGGGTTGTTACATTCTCCCCCACTCAAATCTTTTCGTCCTTGTAAAGAACGGGCAAGGAAAATAAAGAGAAGCAAGATAGAAAAAAAAATAGTACCTGAAACGAATAATTCCGGATTCGAAGCACATATGCTATCCTCCGTTTTCCAGGTACAATCTCGATCGTCATCACTCCACTGTACTTTGACCAGATTAATAGATTTCCTTCTGAGCTTCTTCATACCTCTATCGACAATACGAAGTGGCTTACTCTCAACAGTCAGATTAGGCTCAATATCCAAACTATCGAGAATAGAAGGCTGGACAATAAGAGATGGATCATGATGATGACGGCGAAGATGCGAGACATGGAATACATCGTCCACTCTAGAAAGCTTCTCAGGCAAATCCAGACGATAAGCCAAAGAACCAACTCTTTCCACAATGCGGAAAGGACCAATGAACCTAGGAGAAAGATTCCCTCTATGACCATAGCGAATGACATTTCTCAAGGGAGGAACCTTAAGTAACACCTGATCACCAATAGAAAATTCCGAATTCCACCAACGTCTATAAGCATACTTCTTCTGCCTATCCTGAGCGGCTCTCAACCTCTTCTTAATCTCCTCAACTTTCTCAAAAGCTTCCAAAATCACATCAGGACCAAGAACCGAACGATTACCGGATTCAATCCATCAATATGGGGATCTACAAGGTCGTCTGTATAGAGCAGCAAACGGAGACATTTTGAGACTGGCCTGCATGCACACATGTTGGACTTGAATTGTTCAAAATACCGCGTTGTAAATAAAATTTGGCAAATCTCAAAATATACAGTAAATAAATAATCACAAAATCACATACACAGAAATTAGAATACTCGCAGCGGAATTTAAAAATAACTTAGTGGTTCATGAAGCCACTATCAATAGTCTCAAAATAAGTATAAAGTACGTAGTCTTAAACCAAATATAGTTTGAAATCTCCACAGAAACTCTCAATATTAAATTGTCTTGATTTCAAAGGCTAAAATAAGAACTGAACATAAGCTTGACGGCAGCTTGAAAGGAGATGATATGCTGAAGTCCTAGCTCTGGAGGTGAAGTCTGAACTGAAACTCAGGCTGACCCGAGCATAAGAAATAAACACAACACTCGAGTCAGGACATACATACTTATATAGTGTAAGCTAATTCAAGTGTACTATAATATAGAGCAAGTAACTTAAAGGATGCTTGGGACCGCCCATCCTCTAAGGATCCTTTAAACTATTTACTATGTAGTAATAATTTCTCTATTATAATAATGTCTATATTAAAATAAACTTACTTTTAAACAGCGTTAAGGAGTTACCCAAACCGTAACGACCCGATATTTTCAACCATTCGCATCCATACATGTTGGACTTGAATTGTTCAAAATACCGCGTTGTAAATAAAATTTGGCAAATCTCAAAATATACAGTAAATAAATAATCACAAAATCACAGACATAGAAATCAGAATACTCGCAGCGGAATTTAAAAATAACTTAGCGGTTCATGAAGCCACTATCAATAGTCTCAAAATAAGTATAAAGTACATAGTCTTAAACCAACTATTGTTTGAAATATCCAAAGAAACTCTCAATATTAAATTGTCTTGATCTGAAAGGCTAAAATAAGAACTGAATAGAAGCTTGACGGCAATTTGAAAAGAGATGATCTGCTGAAGTCCTAGCTCTGGAGGTGAAGTCTGAACTGAAACTCAGGCTGACCCGAGCGTAAGAAATAAACACAACACTCGAGTCAGGACATACATACTTATACAGTGTAAGCTAATTCAAGTGTACTGTAATATAGAGATAGTAACTTAAAGGATGCTTGGGACCGCCCATCCTCTAAGGATCCGTTAAACTATTTATATGTAGTAATAATTTCGCTATTATAATAGTGTCTATATTAAAATAAACTTACTTTTAAATAGCGTTAAGGAGTTACCCAATCTCCCCCTTAACACAATAATAGTCCCAGTGGTCCATCCAATATCATAGTCCCTCCTGATCGGGAAGCCACCAGAGGATACCACATGGGCTACGGGAGAAAAACATACTCGTACAAGGCTCGCTATGGTAGGTGACACGGCACAACTAGGCAATGCCAGAGTAGATATACCAATTACGCTTCTAGACCGGTGGTAACGCGTAGCTGCTACTACCGCCCACCTAGAACAACACTCCCAAATCAAAGGTGCGCACCAAAACAATCACAAAAGTAATAGAGTGGCATACAAAGAAATGCGTCCGATCAGAGGTGCTACCTTATTAATCCGTCGATCGCTCCTGTTTTAGCCACCTTATGCCAACTCACGGGAGTCGGGTCCAGGTATTTACCTCAAAGGAAACGTCTCCACCATCCTACTTCATTCTTGAATCTCCACCGTGTACACGGTTGTCAAAGTGGTTTTCGGTATCGACAGAGAGTATGCTCATATCCGATCCCGGTCTCTTTAACAACCAACGTTATTATTACCCGTGATTACGAAGAATCCAAAATAGTTATATTAAAATCAAATACTTCATTTTATTATTTAAAAGTGAAGTTATAAATTTTATAAAAATCCAATATACATCCCAAAGGTTATACCTTAGTTCGTTTGAGTAATATAAAATTTTACTTAAAAATAGTTTCAACAATAAATAGACCAATTTAACTTATAGATTCAAAATTTCCACCCTTTAAATAGTCATTTAAATTACTCAAAAATCTATGGCCTTTATAAAGTATTTTATACAAATATATATCTAACTTCTTTTACTTATGCCAATCAAGTACAAGATTTTTCTATGAAATTTGCTTAACATTAAGTAAAATACCAATCCAAAATAACTAATAGGTAGGTAGATACATGCATGAATAACAGTCGTTATGCACTATGAACAGATCCATATGAAGTATTGTATACTAAGAATAATTATGAAGTATTAATACGTAAACCACATGTTGCACTTAGTAATAAAAAAGAAAAAAAAAGAAAATAATAATAATAAATAAATAAATATTGCATGCGCCATCTTTATGTATCACTGCCGTAAATTGCATTGTTGCCCCACCTTTTTATTAACACGTCATAATATTCTGTAAAAAGGATAAATAAAATATAGAGTATAAAATTTATTTTGTAAATTTTGATTTGGAAAAATTAAATGGGCAGGCTGAGCTTTTGTTTTAATGGGTCAAGTCGTGTGGTGAGTGGTCGAGCCATTGTGTCAATTTCCTTTAATTCAGTCTTGTTTCAAATTTGCTGTGTTCGTGATAAGATTCAAATACTTAGTTTTATTTAACTACTTTGTTCAAGATTTGAATCAAGTCGTTGCATCCACTGAAAATTGATCGTGCCTTCCGTACTCTTCTTTCGGGGTAGATATCGTTGTTTGAATAAATTCTGCAGCTTCGAAAAGGTGAGTATCCTCACCTGACAAACGTACTTATATATCTGTAAATTAATAACAAGTGTAATTGTAGCACGATTTTATTTCATTTATTTGACCGTGATATAAATTGATGATGTTAAAAATCCTGTTATTAACCCCACATATCACCAGTTATATTATATATTGTTTTATTTATGTTGTTACACTATTTATATAATTACTATTTATCACACTGCAAGTTCCCTGTAGTATAGAATCATTACGGGCTGAAATGATAGGCCTGAACGATATTTATTTATTTATTTAGTTTATTATATAACTTGGGATTGCGGGTTCGAAATGATAGAACCCGGATTTATTTTGTAAATTACGGATTGAAATGATATATTATCCGTATCACTTGACCTAGGTTAGAAAATATTATACAGACCTGTGGTTATATATATATATATATATATATATTCTGGAAATATTTAAATATAAAAAAAAATCTAAAATGTTATTACACCTTGTTAAAGTGGATTTAAATGATGATTAAGTATAGTGATATTTTTCAAGTTAAATATGTAAATAAATAAATGTTAAAAATTTAAAGTATAAATTCATTTTGTAAAAATTTGTTTGTAAAATAAAGGGAATTTAAGTTAAGAAATAAAATATGGAATTTGTCATAACTTGAATATAAAGCGAGGTTAAGTTTTCTATGAAGTGAATAGTTAAATTGGTGGAAAATATGGAAGTTAAAATATAACTGAATGATAGGCTGGTTTTGAAATAAAGGTAAGATAAGAAATTAATTGGAAATATAATTATTTTGGATTGGTATTTTACTTAATGGTTAAGCAAATTTCATAGAAAAATCTTGTACTTGATTGGCATAAGTAAAAGAAGTTAGATATATATTTGTATAAAATACATTTTAAAGGCCATAGATTTTTGAGTAATTTAAATGACTATTTAAAGGGTGGAAATTTTGAATCTATAAGTTAAATTGGTCTAATTATTGTTGAAACTATATTTAAGTAAAATTTTAAATTACTCAAACGAACTAAGGTATAACCTTTGAGATGTATATTGGATTTTTATAAAATTTATAACTTCACTTTTAAATAATAAAATGAAGTATTTGATTTTAATATAACTATTTGGATTCTTCATAACCACGGGTAATAATAACGTTGGTTGTTAAAGAGACCGGGATCAGATATGGGCAAACTCTCTGTCGATACCGAAAACCACTTTGACAACCGTGTACGTGGTGGAGATTCCAGAATGAAGTAGGATAGTGGAGACGTTTCCTTTGAGGTAAATACGTGGACCCGACTCCCGTGAGTTGGCATAAGGTGGCTAAAACAGGAGCGATCGACGGATTAATGAGGTAGCACCTCTGATCGGACACACTTCTTCGTATGCCATTCTATTACTTTTGTGATTGTTTTGGTGCGCACCTTTGATTTGGAAGTGTTGTTCGAGGTGGGCGGTAGTAGCAGCTACGCGTTACCACCAGTCCGGAAGCGTAATTGGTATATCTACCCTGGCATGCCTAGTTGTGCCGTGTCACCTACCATAGCGAGCCTTGTACGAGTTTGTTTTTCTCCCGTAGCCCGTGTGGTATCCTCTGGTGGCTTCCCGATCAGGAGGGACTATGATATTGGATGGACTACTGGGACTATTATTGTGTTAAGGGGGGATTGGGTAATTCCTTAACGCTATTTAAAAGTAAGTTTATTTTAATATTGACACTATTATAATAGCGAAATTGTTACTACATAGGAAATACTTTAACGGATCCTTAGAGGATGGACGGTCCCAAGCATCCTTTAAGTTACTTGCTCTATATTACAGTACACTTGAATTAGCTTACACTGTATAAGTATGTATTTCCTGACTCGAGTATTGTGTTTATTTCTTACGCTCGGGTCAACCCGAGTTTCAGTTCAGACTTCACCTCCAGAGCTAGGACTTCAGCAGATCGTCTCTTTTCAAGATGCCGTCAAGCTTCTGTTCAGTTCTTATTTTAGCCTTTGAAATCAAGATAATTTAATATTGAGAGTTTCTATGGAGATTTCAAACTATATTTGGTTTAAGACTATGTACTTTATACTTATTTTGAGACTATTGATAGTGGCTTCATGAACCACTAAGTTATTTTTAAATTCCGCTGCGAGTATTCTGATTTTTGTGTCTGTGATTTTGTGATTATTTATTTACTGTATATTTTGAGATTTGCCAAATTTTATTTACAACGCGGTATTTTGAACAATTCAAGTCCAACATGTGTGGATGCGAATGGTTGAAAATATCGGGTCGTTACATGAAATGAGATAGATAAAAAGATTAAGAATAGAATATAAAACAGAAGATAAGATTATACCTGATAGCTATTATTGTAGGTAAATTCGGCAAGATGGAGATAATCTTCCTAAGATCCTCGATAATCAAGCACACAAGCACGAAGAAGATCCTCAAGTGTCTGATTCACTCTTTCCATTTGACCATCGGTCTGTGGATGGTAAGCAATGCTCAGATTCAAACGAGTACCTAGAGATTCCTGAAAAGCCTTCCAGAACTGACTGGTAAGGATGGGGTCACGATCACAAACAATACTGAGAGGAACACCATGGAGACGAACAATCTCTCTTATGTAGATCTCAGATAACTTAGAAGCAGAACGAGTAGACTTGGCCGGAATAAAATGAGCGGACTTGATCAGTCTATCAACAATAATCCAGATACTCTCATTACCCCTCCGAGTCCTCGGTAAACCATCGATGAAATCCATGGAAATCTTTTCCCACTTCCAGTTGGGAATCTCAAGGGGCTGCAGCAAACCAGGGGTCTTCTGGTGATCGGCTTTGACTTGCTAACAAGTCGCACACCGACTAACAAAGATAGAGATATCCCTCTTCATCCACTTCCACCAATAAAGCTTCTTTATACCTTTAGTTATATTTCAAAATTTCAACTTAAATATTCATTCATTTCATATTTTAACTTTATTCAAAAATCATTAATATATTATAAAATCATTTTAAATTCATTTAAATTTAAAATATCATAAATTTATCATATTTTCACATTTAATTTAAATTCCAATTATCACCAAATTAAAATTTCCAAAATAACTTATATTTCAATTTTTTTAACTTTTCCATAATTTATTTCACTTATAAATTTTCCAAAAATCAATAATACTTTACAAAAATCATTTTTAATTAAGTTTAACTCAAAATATTATAATATTTACATTTCTAAAACAATTTAAAATTTTAGAAAACATATTTTAACTACGAGTCTTTATATAATTTTCTATACTAGGAAAAGTGACACGGGTAATATAACATTTCAACCCGTAACTTACAAAGAAAACCCAGGTTTTATCATTTCAAACCCGCAGTCTCAAGTAAATGAAATAATTTGAAAATCGCTCAGGCCTATCATTGCAGCCCATAATGATTTTCCCCTATTTTAAAGTCCGTTCGGGTATGTATCATTTCGACCTGTAGTGATTCTAATCTAAAGGGAACATGAGTGTGATAAACTGATATAAATAACAAAACAGCGTAATTTAACAATAACATATGATATAACAGGTGTTTAAGCATTGGTGAACATCATATAATCATAACATAGCAGATACAATATGGTGGTTACATTTTACAGATTCAAAAGTGGTTAATTTACTAGTTATATAGGTATAAACTGTCTGGTGAGAATAACTCACTGGTTTAAGCTAGAGATGACAACTGAAAGAAACAAACAACGATCTTCAGAGGCACGAAAGCACGACAAAGATACGAGCGGGAGAGCTGAAGATTAATTCCCTTGAATACAAATCAAACAAAATAATATAACAATTATAAGCTTTCAAACCAAAATATGATTAAACTATGCTAGAATTAACTGCATAAAACAAAGCGGAACTGCTTTACACTTTCTTTTAACATTCTTTAGGCTTGGCCATATGGTGGAATACATGACTAAGGCAGGGTTTTGATCTGGTTGTGGGTTGACATGGGTCGGCCTACATAGGTTTGAAGATGGTGCAAAGGTGAGCATGTGAAACAACACAAAGCAAGAAACATCACATGGTTTCAAGGAAATACAAGGCCACGGCCAAAAATGGCCAAAAATTTGAAAAGATGTTGTTTGAAAGTGTATAGGTGAGAATACAAAAGGCCTTAAGAAATAAAAGGTCACACAACCATTCAAATTTCTCCTATTTCTTTTTTATAAATTTAAATAACTGAAAATACTTATAAATTTAGTTAAAATTCGAAAATACAACAAATAAAAAAAATTAATAAATAAATATTAATTATATATGATTAAAATAAGAAAATAGCACAGAAAATGAAAACTAGTCTAGAAAAATTGAAAATAAATAGAATAAATTTTGGAAAATTTATATGTACATGAAAAATATTTATAAATAAAGATAAGAACATAAAATAAAAATGCATTCAAAAAAATAAATAAATAAATTTTAATTAGATGAATTTTAATTAAATATAATTTAAATGAAGAAAATAGCAGAAAAATAGAAACTAGCCTTTAAAAATTGGAAATAAATGCAATAAATTTTGGAAAAATTATGTTATCATTTTAAAAATATTTAGAAATAAAATCTTACATATAAAAAAATTTAAAATAATTTCAAAATGAAATAAAGTCAAATTTAAATTTATATTCGAAAATCTAGGGTTTGTATTGTACTTTTACTACAGTTCACTTGAGTTGGTTTACATTGTATAAGTATGTATGTTCTGACTCGAGTGTTTGTATTTTTATTTACGCTTGTGTCAGCCTGAGTATTCACAGATTTGGATTCCACTTTCTGGAGATTTGAAATCGCTAGAGATTATCTGCTTGTCTAGTTTTATCTATTTCACTTCCAGTTATCCTATTGATCCCAGTGTTGTATTCATTTTGTACTTGGTTATCATCTTGAGACTTCTTTTGTACTTTAATTCTTCTGTTTTACCTTATGTAACTCTGATATATTTACATAGTAGCTTCGTGAACTACTATTTCTTTTACTTCCGCTGCACTGTTATTACTTTGTGTCTATGGTTTGTGATTTTTATTTACTGTATATTCTGAGGTTAGCCAAATTTTATTTACAATGCGGTATTTTGAGCAATTCAAGTCCGACATGTGCGGATGCGAATGGTAAAAAAATACCGGTTGTTACATTTGGTATCAGAGCTTTGGCTTTGAGACCAAACTTAGAATATAAGGTAAATTATTTACAGAATCACTTTCGTTCGAGTTTGAATCTTTCCTCTTTGATTCGAATTTCCTTTGAATTTTGGAACGTTCCCTACAGTTCCAAAATCCATTTGTGTCCCTCACTATTTATCTTATTTTGATTCTTGAGTATCCCATAACTCCGCTTCGAATGATCTTTTTAGTGGGTCGGTGGTCTCGCCAAATTCAAATTGAATTGTAAAGGGGGAAAACTCCTTTACAATTAACAATGACTCACCAGGGATTTATATCTATCTTTGGTTTAGATGCTAATATCTTTTGTTATTCCAAACTCTATCTCTTGAGATCGAATGTAGATTTACCCCAGAAAAATCCACATCGATCTTATTCTTTATGTCACGGTTGACCCGGTTAAGGTTTCCCGCGATTTACTTGAGCTTACCTATCTCCCTACTCTGTTATTTAATCACCTTGTCTTTTGTACCCAATCTATTCTTCCAGAGATTTTGAATTGTACTTGTAAATCTATGTTTTGTTTTATATACTGTGTTGTTTGAGTTGTTGATGTTGATTTAGGTTTTCGGTCGATTCGTCTGATCAACGCTATCGATAGGATTTCTAAAACACTTCGACAGAACAAACTAACACAATTTTAAATTTTAGTTAATGAAATAAATTTTGATATATAAGTAAATTTATGGAACTTAATAAATTAATTTAAACTAATTATTTGAAATGATAATACTTGATTTATCATTTACTAATCTATAAATGAATATATAAATTGTTGTTTATAAATTGATTTGGGAACTGAAATGAATTTAAAACAAGAAATTTGAGAATTTAATTTCTAATGGTTTCAAACCTTGTGTTTAAGTTTTAAAGTATATTATTTAGATTATTTTTGAATAAGAATATGTTTCCAAAGAATTTTAAAGTTTAAAAATCAGTGCTCTTCTCTTTGTCGCAGGGAAACAATTTCGGTGATGACTACAGCATTATCGACATTCATTTTCAAGTTTCGAGGTAAAGAGACCGCTTTGTAGTCTTGTTACAGCTCTTTTTTGGGAAATCAAATTGATTTGAATTTCTAAAATATGACTTGATTTATAATATATATAGATATATGATTTAAATTTGATTTGATAAATTATGTACACACATTTATTTATCTCTAAATGGTTTGAAGAAATCGGAAATTTAATTCTTAAATTTTATTTTAAAGAATAATTTCAAATATAAAAAGAAAATCAAAATTTTGGATGAATATTCAAGCATGAAATGATTTAGTTGGAAAGTTTTATTTGTACAATCAAATATAACCTACCTTAATTTCAGAAGTTAACAATGTGATTGGATAATATACAATATAAAAAGAATTTATAAATAAAATTAGAGTGGTTATAATAAATGTTATACACTTAAATTTTAGTTATATAACGATTAACTGAGGTAAATATAATAAAGGGTAATTGAATAACTTACAATAAAACAATGTTAAAAGAACTAAGAATAAAATAAAGCAGTTATAATAAGTGTACGTATATTTAACATAAGTGATAAATATATTGAGAGGAATAAATTTAAATTTTATTAGGAATAAAGAACAATTAAATTTATTAAGTACATTATGAGTATAATAAATGATTATTTTTCAAACCCATAGTTTTAAAATTGTTAATTTAAGATGATTAGATAATCAGATAATGAAATTTGAGATAGTTAAGATTTATTTAACTTGTGTAAAACTTTATTTTCTATTTAAGTTGAAATTTCCATGGTTTCAAATTTATTTCCTTACTTTGTTTTTCAAACTATCTTTTGGTGGTCCTTATTATCCTTATCTTGCTACAAACTGGTATAGACATCTTTCTATAGTCTTTCTGTTTAGAAATCTTTCTATAATACTTGATAATCTTTGGTACTCATTTTGAATCCACCTTTTTCGTGCTTTTGTTCTTGATTCTTGAGGATCTTGGAAAGATCATCTCCACCCAGTTAAACTTACCTATAACAATAGTTATCAGGTATAATCTCAATCTTCTTGTCACCTTGTCTTAGTCTTATTTCATTTCTATCTTTTATATGCTTTCCCGTACCTCATTCCTTTTCGAGGACGAAAAGTTTTGAGTGGAGGAGAGTGTAACAACCTAGTATTTTTTAATTATTTTAATTGAATTTTGATTTAACTTTATTTTATTTATTTAATTTTTATAATTTTGTTATTTCAAATATAAACTTTGATTTTGATGTGAATTAGAGTTCCAAACATGATTAAATAGAATGTTTTACAAAAAATGTATTTTGGCCAATATGGTAAGCTTTGACTTTTAAATTTAAAATTTGAAAATTTGAATTTTATCTTTTATTATGAAAGTAAATAAAATTTTAAGAACACTGCTTTTTATTTCATTGAAATCTAATTTATATTGTGAATGTTATGCCCTTTTAACTATTGAATGAAACTTGCTGTATTTAACTAAATTGTTTGTTTTAAATTATATAAATAATATTTTATTTGGTCATGTAATGTTCTAATTTATGTTTATATGGGTAAATAACGTGTATTGTATATATTTTGGTTTTAAAACATTTTTGAAAGTATAATTGACATTTTCCAGTGTCAGTTGTATATTTTTTTACAATTTCTAATTACCAGCTTCAATTAATTTATGGAATTCTTTGTTTATTTTTCCTATTTTCTTAAGATCTTATTTTATTCTCATTCCCACTTTATTTTGTTCCTCGTTTATTTTAGTTATTTGACTTTTTATTTGTTTTAAAGTGAAATAGAAATTTTCTAGAGCCAATGGTATTTTATTTGTAATTTTCATGTCCTGTTTCAAATTTTTAAACAATTTCTTTAATTATCTTTCTATTTTCTATCAATTTAATTATTTATTTCACTTTGAATATGTTTAAAGATTATTTTATTTCAAAATTTTGCTTTAGAATATTTTTAAAACGAAGTAGATATTTTTCCAAAGCCAGTGATGTTTTATTTGAAATTTTTGAACCCTGTTTTGAATTTTAAGAAATTTCTTTAATTCTTTTTCCATTTTCTTTAAATTTTTATTTATTTTTATTTTATATTACTTTGTTTAGGTTTTAAATGTCAAATTTACTGATTTTATTTGTTTTTATTTGAATTAGGAAAAGGAAATAAGAAAGGTTTTAAAAGCTTTATTAACTTAAGTCTTTTCGTCTCCAATGTCCTTTCGTTTGACATAACCACTCCATTACTTCACTTGGCCGTGCAATATACTTTGTTAGCTGTATGTTTTGCTTAATTTTCATGCACAAAAATTCCTTTTTCATTCTTCTTCATGGCTTGGTAAAAAGATTGGTAATGGCTACATCTTTTTCTTCCTTTCTTTCTTATTTTTCTAAGTATTTTGCCTTGTCTTCTTGCATTGTTTGATCGGCCTCCTTTCCATTGTCGTGGCCCCCACCTCCTATACCTCTTCCCTGCCATCATCACCACCTACACCCTAGGCCTTGACCATGTCTGAGCCCACCATGGTGCAAAAACACCAAAAAAGTACGACTAGGCCCTTGAAACCATGCTAGTTTGACCACCCTTTGCTTCATCACTTCATCCAGCACCATAGCCGCCACCATTTCCACCACCACTTCACTAACCTGACCACTACACACCCCTCCACCCACTAACTAGACCTGTAGCACCTCTGGTCGAGCTCAAGGACCCATGACCGAACCACTTTGATGAACCAAAACCACCCTATGTTGCATAAAACCCTTCACCTTCATGCGTTGAAACTCCTCACCTTGTTCATGCTTGTACCCGAGCCATGTCTTGACCAAAACCTGACCAAAATCATCCCTAGGCCGTGCCAAAGAATTTAGAAAGCAAGGCAAAAGACTTTGTGTTCAAATCACTTTTCATTTTAAAGTTATTTCATTTCATAGTGTATTGAATTTATGATTTATTTTGATTTTTTTTTGGGTTGTAACACAAGATTTGTAGCATTGGATCTTGCTCTCCACTCAAATTCGTAGTCTTGTAATTGTGCTTTGATTCTGTTGTGTCAGTTGTATTGCAACCTCCAGCATTTAAAGGTGAGTAAATCTCACACGACATTTTATACTTATGCAATTGTGAAGCGACAACAACTAAATGTGTAGAATTATATATGATGTTATAAATGCCTGTGATTATTTATATATGTTGAACCTTGTAATTTACATGTGATCTCATCTGTTACTGTTATATGTTGTCAACTGTTCATTTATATCTGTTTATCACACTGCAAGTTCCTTGTAGATTAGGTTCACTATGGGTTAACGAACTTTAGAATAGGGAAAAATCGTTATGGGCTGAAATGATAGGCCTGAACGGTTTTTATTTACTTTGTTTTAACATGGGATTGCGGGTTTGAAATGATAGAACCCGGATTTTTCTTTGTAAACTACGGATTGAAATGATATATATCCGTATCACTTGACCTAGGTTAGAAAACTATATGCAGGCCCGTGGGTATTTTATAAAGTATTTTGAATATTTTTAAGTATTCTTAAAAGTGTAAATTTATGAAAATTTGATTTAAATTGGATTTTTAATGTTTAAATAAGAAAATTTGATTTTTCTATAAGTTAAAAATGTTGAATAATTAAATGATTGAATTGAATTTTTGAAATATAACTTAAATCTAGAAATTTGGACTTTGGCTTTTAAAATGACATTTAAGTTGTATAAATAAAATTTTAAGTGGTTTAAAATGTAAATTTATGATAATTTGATTTAAATAAATTTTTAAAGTGTTTTAAATAATGGATTTATGATTTTTTTTCTTTCTATAAGTGGAAATGTTAAATAAATAAATGGTTAAATTGAATTTTGGAAATATAACTTAAGTTTGGAGATTTGAAAATTTTTGGTTTTAAAATGGTATTTAAGTTATATAGATAATATGGAAATTTAATTTAATTTGGAAAATGGTAAATATGATAATTTGATTTAAATGTAAATTTAAGTGATTTATTAAAGTATTATTGATTTTTCTATGAATTTAAATAGTTAATAAATGAATGCTTAAATGGGTAATTTTAAAATACAACTTGACTTGGAAATGTGAAATTTGGTTAAATTAAAGGTTTTAGTTAAATGAAATCAATTTGAGATTTAGTTTAATTTGTGAAATGGAAATTAAAAAGTGTAATTTTTAATAAATTGCATATGTGAAGGAAAGGAAATTATACACTTGAATTTGTTAAGTAAATTTATTGAAAAATTTGATTTATTTATAAGAAATTTATTTTATAAAAATCATATGTTAAAGGTATGTTAATAAATATTTTTGAATGTTAAAATATGATTTTTATAATGTTTTAAGGGTTTAAATTGAAGTTTATTATTTGGTGGAAATACACTAAAATCTGGAAAATACTTTTAATAGCATTCAGAAATGCTATGGTTTCTGTAAATGAACTAAAACCTAATAAAAAAGGCTATTACAGCAGTTCTGAAATGCTGTAGTTGCTGCACTAAACTAAAAGGATAAAAATTTAATAAAGGCCTATTACAGCAGTTCTGTATATGCTATAGTGGTCTGCTGTCTTTGCTAAAATTAATAAAAACCTTTAATTTGAAACCTGCACTATTACAGCATTTCTGGAAATGCTGTCTTTACTGTTTTAAACTAAAATTTCAACTAAAATGAGATTTAACAGCAGTTTTAAAATACTGTCTTTGCTGAATTAAAATGTTTTCAAGTATAACTTATAACAGCTTTTTCTAAATGCTGCGTAAGGCTGAAATTTTCAATGTTTATGGTTTTTAACTAAGTAAATGAGTTCATAATGGTTTGAAACTATGGGAATTGAATACTTAACTTGAAAGAATAATAATTTCACTTTTAAATGGTTTAAATGAATAAATTTAAATTGGAATATAAATCATTTTAAAGAGTGATTTGAAAAGATAATAAATGAATGTTATCTTGAATTTAGAAGGTATTCAAAGTTAAATATTTGGATTTGAACTTATATAATGATTTGAAAATGAAGTTCTAAAAGATATGATATTTTGATATTAAAATGATTTGAAAATGAAGTTCTAAAAGATTTGATATTTTGATATTAAAATGATTGGAAATAAAGCTTTGAAAGGATATGATATTTTAATGTATTAAAATGATTTAAAAGGAAGTTTTAAAAGGATATGATAATTTGATATACTGAAATGGTTAGAAATGAATTAATATTTATTTTGATAAATATTTGAATTTCAAAGATATGGTATGTTGATGTATTGAAATGGTTTGGAAATGATTTAATCTTTATTTTGATAAAGATTTGGATTGAAATGATATTTTATTTTGAAGTATTAAATATTATTTTTAAGTTATAACTACGGGTTATAATAACGATTGGTTGGCAAAGAGACCGGGATCGGATATAGGCATACTCTCTGTCGATACCAAAAACCACTTTGACAACTGTGTACGCGGTGGAGATTCCAGAATGAAGTAGGATGGTGGCGACATTCTTGAGGTATGTTACGTGGACCCAACTCCCGTGAGTTGGCATGAGGTGGTTAAAATAGGAGCGATCTCGGGCCAAAAGGGGTAGCTCCTCTGGTCGGACACATTTCTTCGATACCATTCTATTGCTTTTGTGATTGTTTGGGCGCCCCTCCGATTTTGGGAATGTGTTTCGAGGTGGGTGTATGTGGCTGCTGCGTTACCACCAGCCCTTGTGCGTAATTGGTATATCTACCCTGGCATTGCCTTGTGTGCCGTGTCACCTACCCTATCGAGCCTTTACTACGAGTTTGGTTTTCTCCCGTAGCCCATGCGTTTCTTCTCGTTGTCTCCCAATCAGGAGATATGCAGATATTGGATGGACTACTGGGACTATTACGTATCTAGGGATATATGGGTAACCCCGTGATGCTATTTTAAAGTAAGTTTATTTTACAGTAGACATTATTATAATAGCGCAATATTGCTAAATAGTAAATAGTTTAACAGATCTTTAGAGGATGGGCGGTCCCAAGCATCCTTTAAGTTACTTGTACTTTTACTCTAGTTCACTTGAGTTGGTTTACATTGTATAAATATGTATGTCCTGAATTGAGTGTTTGTATTTTTATTTACGCTGGGTCAGCCTGAGTATTCATAGATTTGGATTCCACTTTCTGGAGATTTGGAATCGCTGGAGATTATCTTCTTGTCTAGATTTATCTATTTCACTTCCAGTTATCCTGTTGATCCCAGTGTTGTATTCATTTTTTACTTGGTTGTCATCTTGAGACTTCTTTTGTACTTTGATTCTTCTGTTGTATCTTATGTTACTCTGATATTAGCTTCATGAACTACTATTTCTTTTACTTCCGCTGCACTATTATTACTCTGTGTCTGTGATCTGTGATTTTTATTTACTGTATATTCTGAGATTTGCCAAAATTTATTTACAACATGGTATTTTGAGCCATTCAAGTCCTACGGATGCGAATGGTAAAAAAATACTGTTCGTTACAACTATAGTAGTTTTACTGCAGATTTATTTAGATAAAAAAATATAAAATTTTAATTGTTTTAAATATAATTGGATGTATAAGCTGTAAGTATATACATTTATCTGTTATTTTAAAATGATTTGAAATTTAACCCGGTATTAGTTCTTAAGTTTCCGATAATTAATAGTTCAATTATTGTAGTGAAACGGAAAGTGACTAACTAATAATTGGCACCTCTAATTAAAATAAGAGATTTAATGCTAAGTTATAAATGGGATTAAAAGAAGTTTGAAATTGTAACCTATGAAACAAAGGCTATTGGTATTGAACATTAAGTTGATTAAAAGAAATAAAATAAACTTGTGTGACTTTAGATTCCATTCTTAAAAAGCATATATAAAACTTACCAAGGATTTAAAAGTTGAAATGTCTCATAATAAGAAAATGTAATGGATATTATACAAGTAAAACTTTAAGTAATGAAAGTATTTATTGAAATTCTTTTATAAATAAGAATTTGATGTTGCAATTGTTGTGAACTTAAGTTATAATTGAAATGGTACTGTAATAAAGGTAATATGAATTAAGTATTGTATGTATAATGTTATCAACTTAAGTAAATGAATTAATATGCAAAGAAATTGAATTAAACGTAAACATTTTAAATAAATGAATGTTAATAAATGGAATTGTGTAAAAATGAATGAATGTAATAAAAAGAAGAAACTGGCATTATATGAATAAATGAACTTGAGATATTGTAAGAAATGAAACTGTAAGAAATAAAATGTAAATTATTATACGAATGAAAAGGGAAGTGAAGCAATAAATGTTTGAATGAAATTAATAAGTATGAACATAATTTATGCTTATTGTTATTTGGTTTATGGTTGTTTAGGCAAGGATACTTCAAAATTGTTTGGATGTCTGAATAATCTATTCAGTTTTATCTAAAGTTGTTGAGTAAATGGTATACTTAATAATTTATTTGTCATTCTATACAATTTAAAAGTGTCTAAGCCTGAATTAACTGCTTGTTTTGGTTGATGTGGATGAAAAATTGATTTGTGTTGATTGTATATGATGATTGTAACATGTCCGATTTCTCGACGCCGGAAAGTCGACATCAATACGTCCACCGTATCGAATGCTGCACAGTCGAATGTCGGAAAACCGAACCGTTAGGGTTTAAAGAAGAAGAAGATAGAAGAAGAAACAGAAACAATAACAAATATCACATATCGCAGCGGAACAAATATAATAGATAAATGAATATCTTTAAAACAAAGAACTATATCAGTTATTACGTTACATCACATTACATTATCAGAATGTTACAACAACAAACAGCGGAAAAGAATATAACATATACTAGTGATAAGCTTCGCCATCCAGCTTGCTTCTGATCTCCACAGCATCTCTTTTTCGATTTTTGCTCCTGAACAATGCTAACCTGACTCTAGGCTGCCCGTGTGGAAAATTATGGGCACCCAGAGTTTAGAAAGGGAACAATAAACTCCAGGTCAGTCGTGGGACTGGTGTGAGATCTCAAAAAAAATTATTTTCACAAAGAAAAGAAAAGAAATCCGCTATGATTTTGGAAAATGAAACTACCATAAGGCCTCCCGCCACACACATAATGCAAAGGCAGAATTGGAGGAGATTTCTCCTTATGATAGTCAAACATGCTTAATACGCAAAATCTTTTGATATTATTATTATTAGCGCATAGTGTGGAAAACATTTAGAAAATAGAATATTAATCTTAGCCAGCATAGGCATTTCGCACTTATGCCTACTATAGCTACCATGTTAAATAGCAGGTTACTACCACATTCCATGGCAGGTTATACAACTAAAACCGTACAGGGCTCGTATTGTTTCTTTGGATTTTCCAACAAATGGTCAGGCAAAGGAACGTCCCACATAAAATGGAATGCCTCTGGAGGGACGTCCCCGAGAACCTAACCGAATCTCTGCTACACAAGGCCGGATTACCTCTGTAACTACGTAACAACTGACACGAGTATGCCATTCCCCGGTTGTTACCGACCTTTATCCGAGGGCGCTCAATCCAACAACCACACAATAAAGTATCTGGGCTCCATACCATGATACCACTTTTTATAAAAACTCAACATAAGTAAATATTTGGGCTCCATACCATGATATCACTTTTTATCCGGAAGGAAATGGTCATACCCGCAGGGGGAGCTACCCCCAAATAACCTTGCTGCCACGATTCCTGTTTCGACCATTACCGGGTTGTGAGGCTCGATGAAGTCACGCCCACAAAGCTATGCTTTTTCACAAAGCCATGCTTCAACCACAAATGATCAACAAACAATCATCAACCCACAGCAGTACTTAGCATGCCACATTACCAAATTGGAAATGTATCACTAGTAACCATCAACTACATAACCTCTGAGCTGGTACGTCTCAGAGAATGGTGTTAAGCTAAGAGAATAAATCTCCGCCACCAAAAGAAATGTGTTTGATAGAAACCAGCTTTACATCTCAAAGTGTAATGTCAGACACACATCCATACAAGTCTGTTCCGGGTTCGAACAGAACCGTAGGCACTTCCGAAGAAGCCCTTGCAAATCTGGGTAGTCACAATCCCGATCGGAGTCTATACCCGCGCGACTGAGTGTAGAGACAATCGATGGGTTATCCTTTCGTTCTCGAAAATACCCGGTCTTCACCACCGGTCTTCAAATGCTATCCATATCGAAGTATCATTATTCGAAATGGGTTATATGACACAAAGTCCTCTCCCCTCTCCCGGCTAAACCGAATAATGAGCGTAAATTTAAAAACATATGAGTATGGGATTTCAATTAAGTCACAACTTTAAAATTCAAAACTTTCTTTCAAATGGTTTAAACAAATTACCATTTCAAATCTTTTAAACAAAAAGATTTATTCCACAATGTTCATCCAGTTTCACAAAGATCCATTCACGGATTTCAAAACAATTCCCACCTCAATTGGATTAGCTTATTTAATCTTTAAATCAAAGATTTAACCTATAGCTTTCAAAACTGTTTTCGAAGATTCATTCATAACTTGGAAAACCATTTTCAATTCAACTTGAACTTCCTCAATTACAAATTGGAAATTCATTTCTTATATGAAAGCTTATACCATTTGAAAACAAATAGTTTATATTTCAGAAAAATCCGATTTCATATATACAAGTTAAAATCTTTGGGTTAATTTAAATTCCCAAAGCAACACTTTATAAAATGGTTTAAGTTCATGTAAACTTATATAACCTTTTTGAAATCATAAGCTGACAACATAGAATTCAATTTCAAATTTTTATTCAAATTTAAAACAAATTTAAAACCAAATTAACTTATTTAAAATAACTTTTTATTTTGAAATTCCTTTTCAAAAGTTTTACTACTTTAAATCGGATTTGTTTCCAAAACCATTTGGATTCAAAAATTCAATTCTAAAATTATTTCAAAAAAAACTGTGACTTAACCAATTTCCACGTGCAATCCATATTCGTGTGTGTATAGTGTAGTCCAGGGGTTTAGCACAATAGTGCACAACATCAACCATCACAGATTCAATCATATTAACATCGATAAGCGGTATAATCCATAACGCTTATCTTCATTCACAGACTTATAAATAAAATAAATTTAACAATGAGATATATCACAGAATATAAATAAAATTCCTATTTGTGAGGAATCCAGTTGGATCCCTCCAACCTGTTTCCCTACATCCACAAATATTAGCACAACCAATAAATATTGATTCAATCTGATAATAATTATCATATTCAGCGAAACAACCAATCAAACATTTAAATAGTGGCTATTTAAATTAACTGGTATCAAGATTTGAGTGAGATTACTCACCTAGAATTGTCGAAGAGCGTTCAAATTTAAATTAAATCGAACGGCGTTTGATTTAACCAAAATTTTTACTTGCTCGGAATGATTCCACAATTGCTCCACTGCATAGTACTCGTCACTGCGATTCCAGCAACACCAGTTTCGTCGAAATCATAGCTGTTCGTTCGAAACAGAAAAAGAAGGCCGAAGATGTTCTCTTTCTCCTTCGTCCGCTACAGGCAAATCAAACCCATCGACACGTGACCAAAAATCGAACGCCGTACCACCCTCAAGATACCGGAGCACGATCGATTACTGCCATCGGACAACCCTACGCGCAACATGCCCTAGCCCAAGTCCGGTCACCCATCAAGCTGGCTTTGCCGTGAAAATCGCCCCAAAAGTCAACGTGAACGCGATGCCTATTCCCTTCCAATTATTGACGATACCAGATCTCCACCGTTGATCTGGTCGATCTCATCGAGCTCTTCGTCTTTCCTGTTGAACATTTAAGATAATACTACTTGGATCGATCAGAAATTGGAGAAGAGGAGGACGAATTCACAGCCATTGAATGTTTTAGTGGCGGCCGAGACAACAAACAAGGGTTTCGGCCCTAAAACATATTTATATAATCACTATAAATATTATTTTAATATTTAATTTTCACCAATCTATCAAATTTTCGAACGAACTCCGAATCAGACATGCCGCTAAGCATTTATAATGCTTTATCCGCATTGCGGAAACAATGGAACATGTTTCGGAGGCTAATTTGGTCGTATGCACGAGTTACAAAAATAAACGATTAATTTTTAAATTCAACCGATTAAAATAGTTTCTATGTGTTTTGAGCTGCCAGGGTCAAACGACAACTCTGATTGCTACGAAAATCGAAATCCGATAATAACTAACTATTACGGATCCAATGGAACTGGCTTCGTCGAATTCTGAGATTGTGCCCCAGACGGCTATTTTAACTCGTCGATAAATTCGAGCGATTTTCAAAATTGTCGAAATCACCTAAAATTTCACTTTTAAAACTTTACTAACTCTATTATAAATCATATATAATTTGTAATTACATTAGAAACTATTCTGATTCACTTCGAACCAAAATCTGATTATTTGCGTTATTATATTATTAAATTCCATTATTGAATTAATATAAAACTCCAAATCTTAAACCTATCGACTTTTGATTCTATCCAAAAGTCCAACATCACTATTTAAATTCAAATAGACTTAAATAAATTTTAGAAACCATTTTTATATTTATTTACACCCAGATTCACCAATTATCCCAATTCCAATATTAAATTATTATTATTCAAATTTTAATTGAATTTCCATATTGAAAATTACAACTAAATTCTATTGATTTAACAAAATCCTTATTTCAAAATCAATTCAAAATCCACAATTAACATTTAAAATGAATTAAATGTTCAAATTTTAACAACTAGGAATTCTTGGTCATTACACCCTTCCCCCTTAAAAGAATTTCGTCCCGAAATTTGCTAAGGTAGAAAGAATGCTCCAAACTCAATAGCAAAACTCACTTGGTAAAAATCTCAAATTTCACTTTGCCTAAATTCTTCAGTTTCAAATCAAAACTGCTAGTTTCTATTCCTATTCCAAAATCCTTTTATTTTAATTTGAAGTCAATTTGTCGTTAACGAAACGTTTGAACAATTTCAAAAAAAATTGTAACTCTCAAAATTTTCGGAAAATTTTGGCAGAGTCTCCCTTGTACGGAGGAGCTTTTGCAATATCACAATAGATATAAATATATATACATCGACCCACACGATCGGAAAACCAAAAACAGTTCATATTTCCTATTTTTATTGCGTAGACGTGCCTTTTATTAGCATTTTAAAAGCATGCGACAAATTTATATTGCATATACGCGCTCCAACTCTATCGACTGCCTCCCGTACCTGTACTTACTCAAAAAACACATCGGCTTTCAATAATATAAGAATTTATTAACATTCTATTCGTTAAACTAGCCAAACACATCAATTACGTAGTTTAAACAAATAAACCTCAAAATTTGACATGTTAACCATATTTTAATAGCAATCCAAAGATTTCAATCACCATTTTAATTTCCTGACAAATCCAAACTTCATTTTATTCCACTCGAATGATTTACATTCAAGTTTTCTACATACAATTTATATTTACTTCAGTTCAATTCCAAATTAATTTACAAATCAAATTTTTATTTCAAATATGATACATTTGCATTTATTTTATGATTCACTTGCATCTATATACAAATCCACTTATTAAAATTTCAATCCATTCCAATTTATTCAAAAATCAACTTTATTTGCTTTTCTTAATTGATTAGCTTTGTTTACAACAAAACGACAAATCTCAATGCAAATTTGATGTCATTCAAGCAAACAACAATTACTGAAGTTTATAACCATTTTAATTAATTCCAACTCAAACTATATCAATTTTACTTCATTTGAAATTACGTACAACCCAAACATCCTCATTTTTATTCCACTATCAAATTAAATTCTTATTCTTACACTTCCAATTCCTTATCCATTACAAATTTTAACTTAATTTATTCACTTATTCAATCCATTAAAAAATTATTTTATTAACAACGAGACCACATTAAATCATTTCACTCATTTGAATTTATTTATAATTCAAACCATCACTATTATAATCTAATTCCATTATTCATTCGCACTCTCAAATTTTTACTGCTAAAATTTCATCCATGCCATTACAAATTCCATTTAATTTAGTTTACACTAAATTCATCTTAATCCTATTCTTTTAAATTTAGTTGAGTTAAAAATTTATTCATACAATATCCTTTCAACTTAATTAAATTTTCTTTCAATTCAATTCTTTTCCAATTCTAATTCAAGTTTAACTAATTATTATTTAGTCAACTTAAATTCAATCCACTTCATTTATTACTTAAATAAGAATTGAATTTCATTCGATATTATTTATAACACCACTGAATTTTGATTTCAATTCAATCCAAATTTAACTTAATTTCTTTTTAACCTAAATTAAATCCAATTCGGTCCAATTTTATTTCCCTATTCAATTTAAATTTTACTTTCTAATGTATAATTTAAAACTTATTTACTAACTTAAGTCCATTCACATCTTATATTTTCCTTTGTCTTATCTTCCTTTACCTTTCGTTTAGGGTTTATTTTGAATTCACCATACCATTCAACTATTTCCCATATGTGATTATGATTCCATTTTCTATTTTTAAGTTCATCAACTTATTTACTTAAAAACTTATATTGCTCATTTGAGTTATTTTCATCTTATAATCACAATTCCAGATTATCCATGTAACACCTAATAGCTTAAGGATATAAATTTTCATCACACAATTATAGTCATTTTACATTTCAACTTTATATCCAATTTAATTCGATTCCAATTCCAATTTATATATAACAACCCGATATTTTCAGCCATTCACATCCACACATGCCAGACTTGAATTGCTCAAAATATCACATTGTAAATAATTTTGGAGCAAATGAAATACAATCACAGAATCAAAGACACAAAAATATCAGAATAACTTGCAGCGGAAATTAAAATACCATGGTAGTTCATGAAGCTACTATAACAAACTCTCAAAACATAATACATAATATCAGTCTGAAAAACATATACAATAGAAATCTCAATTACATAGCACTTTATCAATACCAAAGCTGAAATAGAACAACTGAAACTGAAGGGATAGATAACTAGACAAGCAGAATCTCCAGCAATTCCTAGCTCCAGAAAAGAAATCCAAAGCTAAGCTGTAAATACTCAAGCTGACCCGAGTGTAAAGTGAAACACAAAGCACTCGAGTCAGGACAATATATACTTAGATAATGTTAACCAACTCAAGTGAACTGTAGTAGAAAAGCACAATAACTTAAAGGATGCTTGGGATCGCCCATCCTTTAAGAATCAGTTAAACTATAAATTAATTACATCCCGTGGTTAAAATTTCAAAATGGTATTTTATACTTCAAAATCAAATATAATTTCAAAATTCAATATTATTCAAAATATCATATCTTCCAAACCACATTCATTTTTATTTAATTTAAATACCATTGCAAAACACATTTCAAAATAGTTTATATTTCGAAACAAATTACTTCATTTTAAATCATAAAATGAAGTTATTATATTTAATAATTAAATTATTAAATTTTCAAAATTTTAGTCTTTCAAAATTCGTTTAATCACTTAATTTATTAAAACAGATGAAAATTCAACTTTCGCAGCATTTAGAAATTGCTACGGAAAGTTACATTCAAAACAGTTCAATTTAACAAAAGATAGCATTAAAAATGCCGTAATAGGGTTACATTAGTTTCAAATAAAACTTAGTTAAATTCAACAATTATAGCATTTACAAAATTCTATAATAACCTTTAATTAAACTTAGCCATTTGGTTCATTATTATCAACTACAGCATTTACAAATGCTGTATTATCATTTACATTAGAATTAATAGCATTTCAGAAATGCAGTTAATTAACTTCAAGTATTCAATATAATTTCACAAACAATTTTATTTTTATTTAAATCATTTTTAGCTTATAAAATCATATAATTTCACTTTTAAAACAGTCATTCAAATACCCTTATATTCATGATTTTATAAAGTTAAATCTCCATTCAAAAATCAAAATTTAATAATAATTCACTTATTAAGTTCCAACATAAAATTTCAAATTTGTTAAATTAAATTTAACTTAACACTTAAGTTTAAAATTTTCAAATATAACTTAATTTCATTTTATTTACTTAACTTAAAATTCACTTTTAAGCCAAATTCATAAATTTTCAATTTTGGTTGTATTTCAAAATTTCAACATAAATATTCATTCATTTCACATTTAACTTTATTCAAAATCATTAATGTATTACAAAATCATTAATGTATTACAAAATCATTTTAAATTCATTTAACTAAAAATATCATAAATTTATCATATTTTCATATTTAATTTAAATTCCATTTATCACCAAATTCTGATTTCCAAAATAACTTACATTTCAGATTTTCTAACTTTACAATTTATTTATTTCACTTATAAATTTTCAAAAAATCAATAATGCTTTAAAAAAAATCATTTTTAATCAAATTTAAATCAAAATATTATAATATTTACATTTCTAGAATAATTTAAAAATTTTAGAAAAACATATTTTAACAACGGGTCTGTATTTCATTTTCTAGCCTAGGTAAAGTGATACGCGTAATATATCATTTCAACCCGTAATTTACAAAGAAAACCCGGGTTTGATCATTTCAAACCCGCAATGCGAAGTAAAAGAAAATAATTTAAAATCATTCAGGCCTATCATTTCAGCCCATAACGATTTTCTCCTATTCTAAAGTCCGTTCGGGTATGTATCATTTCAACCCATAGTGATTCTAGTCTACAGGGAACTTGCAGTGTGATAAACTGATGAAAGTAACAGAATAGCATGAAATAACAGTAACATATGATATATGATATAACAGGCGTAAATATAGGCGTGAACATCATATGAATATGATATAGCAGTTATAATAGGATGATATGCATTTACAGATTCAGGTGATGTCAGTTTATCACTACATAAGTACATATTAGTCTGGTGAGATTTACTCACTGTTTTGAGCTGATGACACAACGACGAATTGCACAATGGGATCTACACAAGCACAAAAGCACGATACAGATACGAAATGGAGGAGCCAAGGATTAATTCCCTTGAATACAAATCAAACAAACAATATAACAATTATAAGGTTTCAGACCAAAAATACGATAAACGATGCTAGAAATAACTTCATAAAACAAAGATGAAATGCTTTGCACTTGCTTCCGACATCTCATAGGCTCGGCCAGAGGTGGAGTATAGGTCAAAGACAATGATTTAGGGTCAGGTCTGGGTTGCTAAGGTCGGCTTAACATGAGTTTGAGTGATGGTGTAAAGGTGGGTGAAGGCAAGAACACAAAATCATGCATACACATGGGTTTTGGGCCATGAATTGGGCCCGGCCAAGGCCCTAGGTGTCACGGCCAGAGGAGTGGGGTCCACTATGATGGTGTGGCCGTGGGTGTTGGAGGTGCTGGAGGTGGTGGTGATGGAGTAGGGGCGGCCATGGTTGGTGGAAGTGGTGGATGTGGAAGCTAGTGCTCGGCTAGGTCAATATGAATGGTGTTTTGAAACTTTTGCGGATATGCATCACCAAGGGGGTTCATGGCTTGGGTGGCTGGTGAGGAGGAGGTTCTAGTGGTGTGTCATCAGGTGGTGGAGGCGGCTAGGCAGAAAGGTGGCATGGTTGAACCTACATGAGGTGAAGCAAGTGCAAAATCAAACTAGAAAAATCAACGTAAGTGAACAAAAGAAGATAAAAGGAAATAGAATTTTACCAAACTTCTCAATCAAGAGGAGGCCGAAATTTTTTTCAAGAAGGAGGAAAAAGATGTATGTGAATGAATAATGGAGGTAGGCAGCTGAATTATGTGAGTAGTTATGGGTAACTGATGGCAAAAGTACGTTAAAATGTGAAAAGGTGGGAAAATCAAAAGCCATACGAAACAAAAGGTCACAAACCCTTTCAATTTACCTTTTATTATTTATATAAATTTATGTAGCTGAAATAATAATAATATCAGATAAGATTTCGAAATTTTTAACAAATATACAAATATATATAATATTTATCAATTATGTAAAGTAAAATTAAGGAAAATAGTTAAAACAGTGAACTAGACTAGCAAAATTTGAAGTTAAATGAAATAATTTTTAGAAAATTCATATAAGCTTGTAAAGTATTTTTAAACATAAATAATAACATAAAATACAAATATATTCACAAAATAAATATTTAAAATTTAATTTGAATGTAAAATTTTAATGCAGAAAATAGCAGAAAATGGGAAAACAGCCCTTAAAAATAGGAAATCAACACAGTAATTCTTAGAAAAATTCTATTATTATTTTAAAAATATTTAGAGACGAATTTTCACAAATAAAACAAATTTAAAATAGAATAAAGAAATTTAAAATGAAGAAAATGGCAGAAAATTAGAAAACAGCCTTTAAAAATAGGAAATAAATACAGTAAATTTTGGAAAAATTATATTATCATTTTAAAAATGTTTAGAAATGATATCACACAATTAAAACAAATTTAAAATAATTTCAAAATGAAATAAATTCAAATTTAAATATATAGTCAAAATCTAGGGTTGTTACACTCTCCCCCACTCAAATCTTTTCGTCCTCGAAAAGGAAGGAAGCGGAGAAACAACAAGAAAGAGCAATAGGTTGGGAGGCAAAGCAGGTTGAAAGACAAGGATGAACCATTATACATTTCAATTTAATAAAAAAAAAATTGGTATGATGAATAGTCATTTGATTCAAATCTGATGGTTCAAAGTAAACAATATTTAAAACATTTTAAATTTTTAGAAGGGAAAATAACTGATCAAAATATTATTTATATAATACTTTATCAAAATACTTTTATAACTCGATGTCTTAGCAAGTTTACTTTCGTTCCTGCAGACTCTGGCTATGCGTTGATCAGGCGCAAAGCTAGAATTTTCCAAGTACTTAGTAGACTTGTTTCAACACCCAGTGAAAATAATGAAAACACTTATAAAAACAGATATGGAAAGTACAATCCAAACAAATCAACCAAACCGAAATAGTTGTCTAACCATGGATCGCAGATACACAATGGTTACGCCTGGATCCCCCAGGAAACAATCCGTATCCATAAGCTTTCTCAGCCCTGCGAGTTACGCCATGATCACGAGTAGAATGCAGGATACACAATGGTTACGCCTGGATCCCCCAGGAAACAATCCGTACCCCTAGGCCAGCTCAGCCAGGCATTTGCGCTACTAATGCGACCTACATAGAGTGCAGGATACACAATGGTTACGCTTGGATCCCTCAGGAAACAATCCGTACCCCTAGGCCAGCTCAGCCAGGCAGTTGCGCTATGCAGTCGCGATCATAAGACCATGGAGATTGCCATGGAATTCGATGGACACTCGAGTATCATATCCGAAAAACCCAAACCAAAGAGAGAGAATAATATCAATAGAATGAATCCACAGTGTGGCCACAAAGCGGATATCAAGCAGAAGGCACTTTCCATATCTTTACTTCGAAAATATGTATCATATAGTACCTTTCAAAATCACTTCCAAATATCATACTTAAATAAAGTTCATTTTATATAAGATTTTATTTCAAATCAAATACTTTTCAAAAAAATAGTATATCAAATCACACTTATATAGACTTCGATTATATAAGATTTCACTTTTCAAAATTGGGTACCTTTTCAAACTTAACAGTTTTCAAATCAATAGTTTTCAAATCTACTACATACTTATACAAATCAATTTTATATAAGTTCGATAACTCCCAAATCAAAGTATTTAAAAAAAGTTTCTCAATTTTAATTCATTTCAATAGTATTTCAGTTTAAAAATCATATATGATTTCACCAAATCATTTCTTCCAAATAACATATATTCAGTTTCAAAGTTTCTTAAAACAATAGATTTAGAAAATAATCCAAATTTTCAAATCTACAAAATTTAGGCCAAACAAAATTCATTTCCATTTCAAACATATATTCACTTCAAAAGTCATAATACTTTCAAAGTTATGAATCTTTCGAAACCAAAATACTTGAAATCATTACACTTTGAAAATCATAACATTTAGAAATCATGCATTTGAAATCATAAAACATTCCTTTAGTTCTTTACATTTCACAAATTTATTCAATTAAACCAAAATCTAAAATTTCCAAATTTTAATTCCATTCAAACCATCAGTTTCAATTCAATTTAGTTTTCCAACGAAACCATTTCAAATATTATCCAATTTCAAATATAGATTTGATTTACAAAATGAACTATTCAATCTTAAATATGTTTCAAGGCTTAAATATACCATATTTCAAACTAAATTTTATAATTTCATATAGCTCAAATTTTACTTCATTATTACTTAGTGTTGAAATATTTATTTCATAAATCATTATTTTTAAATAAACTCAAATTACAGGTAAACCAAATATCCTTTCATACTAATATAAGCTTCAATTATAGATTTATCAAGATCAATGGTTTTTAAAATCATTTTACACTTACATAAAGTTTATCTTATATAAGGATCAAAATTTTCAAAAAAATAAATTTCGCTACATGAAAAGCCATATGGGATTGAACATCTTTGCTTACTAAAAGATTTTTAATTAAGAATAGTTTTGTATATAAAATATTTTTTATGAAAAACCACTATCAAATTTAAAACCATTTTTCAAAACTATTTTTCTTTTTCTTAAACTATGGTTTTTCATAAAAGAAAAATTCCAATTAAATTACAAAGATATCCAACCCGACAACTTTCAATTTCAGCGTCAAGTATACCAATGATATTAGGATATAAGATGTACATATGTCATCATTTCGCAACATTACATTCGATCGCTCGCTCGATCACACAAGTTCGCTTTCGAAATAGTATTGTCTATTCGACTTCCCTAATGCGGACTTCGATATGGTTTCTTGACTAGAAGCCATCAGTCTCCTTGCATAGCTATATACTATGATAGAGAATTATAGAATCAAGCCCAAAATCCATATCAAATGTTCGCCATCAAGACTCAAATGAAAAATCCTAACACGAAATGGTGTAATTCACCTCGAACTTGTGTACTCAAACTTGGATCAAATTAAATATGCGAATAAAACAGCATACGTACAACTTATGTATCTATTCCAACTTGTTAAATAAATAGTTTTATAAAGATGTTACTAAGTTAAAACATTTAAAACCAAAATTTTCTCAAACATTTGAAGACTAATTTTTTTTCCAAAACATTTCAAAACTAAATTTCGTATTAGTATAATTCAAAATAGTCTTATTTATTTACTTAACAAAATAGTTTCAACTTATACAAATCATATTATTTCATACTTGAAACATACAAACTAAACTTATATTCTTTATCAAATACCTTATACCTTTCAAAAAAAATTTAGCTTTGAAAAAAAATTAACCTTGATTTGGAAGTGCTCGAATCTTAAAATAGTCGAAGAAGTCATATTTTCAATCCAAGAGTTGAAAATCAACACTAAATCGGTAAATCAATTTCAAAAGTTAGGTTTCAAAATCTGAAACTCGAGAGCTGAAACCGGCTTACTTTAAATCTTTTCAAATATATATATATATATATATATATATATATATATATATATATATATATATATACATATACACACACACACACGGATCTATCTTTCGAATATCAAACCATACTTCGAAATCTGAAATCAAAATTGGTTTCACGAAATCACTCGCATAGCAAAGTTACTAGAGTGGCCTCTCTCTCACTTAGAAACTCGAAAATCAATGTCGATGATGCATGCATTCATCATCGAAATTATTTTCCCGCGACATAAGTGAGTTCTGGACTTCAATTAACTTTGAAAAACTTCTTTGAAATTCCTTCGAAATCATTGAAATTCATTCGAATACATTTGAAACATTTCTTATTTGAAAAAAATATCTTTAAATCATATTATTATTATATATTTTCCAAAATCTTAAAACCGATTTCAAAACACCGGAATTTGATTGCTCGAAATTCAAATTCAGAACCCTTCAGTTATAAATCATTTTTGTATAAATCAAGTTCTTATAAAATTTTCAAAATTTCAAATTCTTTCGAAATTTCAAATTTTCATTTTTGAAAGGTATATAGTCCTTATCGAAAACATTTCACTTTTATATATAAAAATATGGCCATCCTTAATAATTTCGATGTATGCACAATTTCAAAATACAACCAAACACAAATTTCCAAAGGATGATTCAAGGAAGGATTTCAAACAAACAAAGATTCAAAATTAGAGGGACTCTAATCAAATAGAATTTAGGTTCAAAGATAATCTCGAACGAAGATGAGATAATTAATTACCAAGTAGATGATGGATAAGCCTATATAAATCGTGGGCGACCTTAGCTAGGTCAACCGTGACTTTAGGAATATAATCAATTCGAAAATCAAAGGCAAATCGACATTCGATCGCCAGAGATAGAATCCGGGTAGAGTAGGAGATAGATAGCATCGTAAACCGGTAATATAGAAATCTCCGATGAATCAATGCCAATTGTAAAGGAGTTTTACCCCTCTACAAATCATTCAAAGATTTACGGAATCACCAATCTTATGGAGGTCATTCCACAGTGGAGCTATGGAATGCTCCAAAATCAAAAGGATAAAATATGGAAGACAAGACTGGACTTCAGAACAACTGGGTGCGTTCCAAAGTTCAAGGAATCCTAGTTGATAAGAATCTAAACCAAGAGATTTCTAACAAGGTGGATACCGAAGAGATGAAGTTTAGAAAATCTTGATTTCAAAGTAAGAAAATTTTTATACCAAAATAATCTTTGAAAATACTTTAAAAATCATTTCTAAACCATTTTATACTTCGAAAATTCGTTCTCTCACAAAGAAAGGATTCTGAGATTGATTTCACTCATTCTAGGGTATTTCTACCCTATCTCTAATGAGTTTTTGCTCCGCAGGCTATTGTTTGCCTAAAACCAAAGCTCTGATACCAACTATAACAACCCGATATTTTCAGCCATTCGCATCCACACATGCCAGACTTGAATTGCTCAAAATATCGCATTGTAAATAATTTTGGAGCAAATGAAATACAATCACAGAATCACAGACACAGAAATATCAGAATAACTCGCAGCGGAAATTAAAATACCATAGTAGTTCATGAAGCTACTATAACAAACTCTCAAAACATAATACATAATATCAGTCTGAAAAAAATATACAATAGAAATCTCAATTACATAGTAGTTTATCAATACCAAAGATGAAATAGAACAACTGAAACTGAAGGGATAGATAACTAGACAAGCAGAATCTCCAGCAATTCCTAGCTCCAGAAAAGAAATCCAAAGCTAAGCTGTAAATACTCAGGCTGACCCGAGCGTAAAGTGAAACACAAAACACTCAAGTCAGGACAATATATACTTATATAATGTAAACTAACTCAAGTGAACTGTAGTAGAAATGCACAATAACTTAAAGGATGCTTGGGATCGCCCATCCTTTAAGAATCGGTTAAACTATAAATTAATTACATCCCGTGGTTAAAATTTCAAAATGGTATTTTATACTTCAAAATCAAATATAATTTCAAAATTCAATATCATTCAAAATATCATATCTTCCAAACCACATTCATTTTTATTTAATTTAAATACCATTACAAAACACATTTCAAAATAGTTTATATTTCGAAACAAATTACTTCATTTTAAATCATAAAATGAAGTTATTATATTTAATAATTAAATTATAAAATTTCCAAAATTTTAGTCTTTCAAAATTCATTTATTCACTTAATTTATTAAAACAGATGAAAATTCAACTTTCGCAGCATTTAGAAATTGCTACGGAAAGTTACATTCAAAACAGTCCAATTTAACAAAAGATGGCATTTAAAAATGCTCTAATAGGGTTACATTAGTTTCAAACAAAACTTAGTTAAATTCAACAATTATAGCATTTACAAAAATTCTATAATAACCTTTAATTAAACTTAGCCATTTGGTTCATTATTATCAACTACAGCATTTACAAATGCTGTATTATCATTTACATTAGAATTAATAGCATTTCAGAAATGTAGTTAATTAACTTCAAGTATTCAATATAATTTCACAAACAATTATATTTTTATTTAAATCATTTTTAGCTTATAAAATCATATAATTTCACTTTTAAAACAGTCATTCAAATACCCTTATATTCATGATTTTATAAAGTTAAATCTCTATTAAAAAATCAAAATTTAATAATAATTCACTTATTAAATTCCAACATAAAATTTCAAATTCATTAAATTAAATTTAACTTAACACTTGAGTTTAAAATTTTCAAATATAACTTAATTTCATTTTTATTTACTTCACTTAAAATTCACTTTTAAGCAAAATTCACAAATTTCCAATTTTAGTTATATTTCAAAATTTCAGCATAAATATTCATTCATTTCACATTTAACTTTATTCAAAATCATTAATGTATTACAAAATCATTTTAAATTCATTTAATTCAAAATATCATAAATTTATCATATTTTCATATTTAATTTAAATTCCATTTATCACCAAATTTTAATTTCCAAAATAACTTACATTTCAGATTTTCTAACTTTACCATTTATTTATTTCACTTATAAATTTTTTGAAAATCAATAATGCTTTACAAAAATCATTTTTAATCAAATTTAAATCAAAATATTATAATATTTACATTTCAAAAAATTTTAGAAAAACAATTTTAACAACGGGTTTGTATTTCATTTTCTAGCCTAGGTAAAGTGATACGGGTAATATATCATTTCAACCTGTAATTTACAAAGAAAACCCGGGTTTGATCATTTCAAACCCGCAATCCCAAGTAAAATAAAATAATTGAAAATCATTCAGGCCTATCATTTCAGCCCATAACGATTTTCTCCTATTCTAAAGTCCGTTCGGGTATGTATCATTTCTACCCATAGTGATTCTAGTCTACAGGGAAGTTGCAGTGTGATAAACTGATGAAAGTAACATAATAGCATGAAATAACAGTAATATATGATATAACAGGTGTAAATATAGGTGTGAACATCATATGAATATGATATAGCAGTTATAATAGGACGATATGCATTTACAGATTCAGGTGATGTCAGTTTATCACTACATAAGTACATATTAGTCTGGTGAGATTTACTCACTGTTTGGAGCTGATGACACAACGACGAATTGCACAACGGGATATACACAAGCACAAAAGCACGATACAGATACGAAATGGAGGAGCCAAGGATTAATTCCCTTGAATACAAATCAAACAAACAATATAACAATTATAAGGTTTCAGACCAAAAATACGATAAACGATGCTAGAAATAACTTCATAAAACAAAGCTGAAATCTTTGCACTTGTGACGCCCCACTCCGAGAGCCTCGTTAACAAATAGTATTACATAGATAATACTGTCGGCTAACGCGGACAATAGAGTATAATGGAAGCGACCATGTGTAATCTTACCTTAACTATTCACTAAATACGTCGAAAAGTAGAGTCATATTAAAATTCGACCTATTCAATAAATATTTAAAGCAAAACTACAATGGCTATAGAATCTATCAGAAGAAAATATAACAACTCAAATGTAATTCACATCACAGAACAGTCGATCATAATATACACATAAACAGATACACAACAGAGTATACAAAATAATACATGTCAAGTGGTACAGGAGACCACAATATTAAGACGAGACGAGAAAAAGTATAAATATCAGAGTTAAAACAGATAAGGACCACTAAAGACGCTATAACAAAATGAAGCTAGCGAATAGTCCATGCGGAAGCAAAATAGGCTAAGTCTAAAAGCACCTAACCTGAAAGATCTCGGTCTAAACCGAGTATAAAATACACGGGTCAGTCTTGATAACAAATCAGTTAGATAAACTGAACAATAATAAACCTGCAAGGTCATACAGTATAACAAATATCTCTAGAGGAGATAACACAATCATCAACAAGAGATGAATCATATAGAACAAGCCTCATACATCGGTAACATATAGAAACAAAGGATACAAATATCCCAAAACAAGCCAAAAGGCAAATAACAAATACCAATAAGGTATACAAGTTCTACAAGGTAATCGTTATACATCATGCGGCTCAAACAGACCAACATGATGGGCGATACCAAGGGAATATAATATCAATGAAACATATGATTGCTCGAGCTCAGTACTGTACAACAAGGATCCATAAGCCCGAAGGCTCCAAACCCAAGTATCACCCATGCGGCACATAAGGCCAACATCAGAGCGAAACTATATAGGGCAACAAACCCGAAGGCACACACCCGAAGGCACACACCCGAAGGCAACATACCCGAAGGCAACAAACCTAGGGAGAAAGTCCGAAGACACCATCCCAGAGGCAACAAACCGTAGTAGTGAAGGTCGTAGACCCAGTACTAGACACCACTAACTGGCGGAATGTGTCACAACTCTCGAAAAGGAATTCGAACGGTGTTAACGTGCATCCCATAACCACTCGTTCGCACTAAACGGTTTACTATCCGTCAGTCACTTTCACACTCAAAGCAGTACAAATTTACCACATATCATCGGTAAACTAAACCTGAAGGTCAAAATGATCAATCGAATAGGTCGGCGACTAATCGGAAAGATAAACGCACAGATTCATGGTCCGTGTTTTGCCCAACCATTTAATCACCTTTCCACTTCGCTCGAAGTGTGAAAGTGTGTGTTTTAAATAGAATTTATAAATTGGAGAAACGAACTTTTAAATGCGATTCGAGAGATTATTTTATAAAAACCCGTGGATGAAGTCAAAAGTAAGTTATCAAAGTCAAATATGCAATAACAACCACTAAAAAGCAACTTGAATCGATAAAATCCGGAAAACAAATCAAAATATGCAAAATAGGCAAAACAGGCAGAATAGAGCAGGTCCGTCGACCGGACTACAGGGCCCGGTCGGCCGGCCAGATGCAGGAAACAAAATATGGCTCGGGGCAGCAGGTCGGTCGACCGAAGCCTGCGCTCGGTCGGCCGAAGGCTGTTTTCCAGCACTTCTTGCCCTTATCAAATGAATTCCAAATCTTTTTCAAATCAAAGCAATAGCACATGAATATTTGTTAGGAAATCATACCCAACATCAATGATAGCAAGAGAGGTAGATGTGAGTTAAAAACTCACCTTTTTACACAAAACAAAGAAGATGAAGAAGCACAAATGCAAGGAATCAACCAACTACACTCCACTTCAACACTACAAGCTTCAATCTAGAATCAAACCAAGTATTTCCTAAGTTAGGGTTAGGAAATTACTGAAATTGAAGAGGAGAAGAGATGGAGAAGATGGAGATGAACTCACCAATGGATTCTCTTTGATTATGGAGCAAGAAATCAAGATGCAAGAAGAACTAGGGCTTGCTAATTTCTATTTCCACTTCCTTTCCCCCATTACTGTTTTTAGCTTAAGAAATGAAATGAAATGAAGAGAGATGAGGGGAGGGGCTGAAGTAGAACGGTTAGCTAAGCTAGTGGGCCGAACCCAAACCCAAACCCAATAGAAAAAGTAGCCAAAATTTCACAAACTCCAAACATATCAAAGATTATACTCAAAAAGATCGCAAACGCCATTTTGGAACAAATGGAGGTAGTTTCGAGTTCCAATTCGGCCATTTGCAAAAAGTAACATTTCGGACCTAAATCCGACTAATGACGCTATATTTAAATAAAACATTTAAATATAAAATCGTTAAACATGCGGGTTGTTACAGATCTCCCCTCCTTACAAAATTGTGTCCCCGCAATTCCTAGAGACGATATTTGTAACAACTACATACATACAACAGTCAAAAGAAAAGTAAACAAGTTAGAAACGAAAAGACATACTCACCGTTTCAAAGCAAAGAAAGAAAACCCGGATAAGATCGCTCGATATACTCTCTGGTTTCCCAAGTACAGTCATTGGGATTAGCGGACCATTGAATTTTAACGAGCGGCATGTCCTTGTTCCGAAGGTGTCGCACCTCCGTGTCAAGCACGCGAATAGGTTGCTGTACAATAGATAAGTCCGGTGAGATCTCAAGCTCTTGCAAATCAGGAGAAGTAATAACAGAATCCGACTCCCGAAGACACTTTCGAAGTTGCGAGACGTGAAACACGTCATGAATGCCAGATAAATGAGCTGGAAGTGAAACTCTATAAGCCACAGGGCCAATATGTTCAGTAATAGAAAATGGTCCTATATAACGAGGAGCCAATTTCCAAGTCGCACTGAAACGCATAACCCCTTTCAAAGGAGAAACACGAATAAAAACAAGATCACCAATCGAGAACCCGAGAGGCTTCCTACGGTTGTCTGCGTAGGATTTCTGGCGACTCTGTGCCTCTTTCATTCTCAACCGGATAAGATCAATCTTCTCGGAAGAATCACGAATAAAGTCCGGGCCAAGAATAAGCTTCTCCCCAGATTCTAACCAACAAGAAGGTGATTGACATGGCCTTCCATATAAGGCTTTGAAAGGAGCCATACCGATACTAGACTGAAAACTATTGTTGTAGGAGAACTCTACTAAAGGTAGGTGATCCTCCCAACTTCCACCAAAATCAAAAATACAAATACGAAGAAGATCTTCCAAGATACGATTCACCCGTTCAGTCTGTCCGTCAGACTGCGGATGATAAGCTGTAGAAAAATTAAGCTTTGTTCCCAAAGCTTGCTGAAGACTCTTCCAAAAATGACTCGTGAATAAAGGATCACGGTCACTCACAATAGAACTAGGAACACCGTGAAGTCTCATGATTTCCTTGATATACAACTTAGCCAAATGCGAAGCAGTCCTATTGGACTTAATAGGGACGAAATGAGCAGACTTAGAAAGGCGATCAACAATAACCCAAATGCTAGAATGGGCAGATCTCGAACGAGGTAGGCCGTCAATAAAATCCATAGAAATCTGATCCCATTTCCACAATGGAATCTCAAAAGGCTGAAGAAGACCAGAAGGACGCTGATGTTCGGCCTTAAAACGCTGACAAGTTATGCAATTGCTCACATAACTCGCCACATCGCACTTCATACCTTCCCAATAGTAAAGGCGACGCATATCGGCATACATCTTACTACTACCGGGATGAATGGTATACCTAGAACGGTGACAGTCATCAAGAATGTCATGCCTAAGTGCAAAGTCAGAAGGCACAAAAAGACGGTTCTTCTTATGAAGACACCCATGAGAATCAATGCTAAAATCTTGCAACGCCTCATCGCAAAATCCAGACTCACAAAGCTGAATAAGATGCAACAACTCAGGATCACACCGCTGAGCATCGGCAATACGATCCAATAAAATAGGTCGAGCTCCCAAACTAAATAATAGAATAGGAGAATCAAAATATGAACCTCGATCACGAATTTCACAAAAAGATAGAGTCTCAAGAACATTCCATTCGGCAAGCATCATAGAAATAACAGCCGAATGTTTGCGACTAAGCGCATCTGCAACACGATTACCCTTACCAGGGGTATATTGGATATCAAAGTCATAAGAGGCAAGAAACTCGAGCCAACGTTGTTGTCTCATATTGAGTTCCTTCTGAGTGAACAAATACTTCAAAGATTTATGATCGGTATAAAGAATGAAGCGCTCGCCTAATAAATAATGTCGCCAAATCTTCAAGGCAAAGACAATGGCGGCTAACTCAAGATCATGAGTGGCATAGCGAACTTCATTCGGACGTAGTTGCCTAGAAGCATAAGCAACTACCTGATCCTCCTGCATAAGCACAGCACCGAGACTACTACCACAAGCATCGGTGTAGACAACAAGATCATGATTCCCTTCGGGAACCACAAGAATATGAGCATTAGTGAGAAGTTCTTTCAATGTCTGAAAGGAAGCTTCACACTTGTTGGACCAAATAAAACGAATGCCTTTCCGGGTAAGGCTTGTGAGAGGAAGCACAACACGGGAAAAATCCTTAATGAACCGACGGTAATAACCCGCCAATCCAAGAAAACTGCGGATCTCATAAACATTCTCAGGCCTCTTCCAATTTTGAATGGCTTCGATCTTTGAGGGATCGACAGAAATGCCATCGGAAGGTACAACATGGCCTAAGAACTTAACCTTATTCTCCCAAAAGTGGCACTTGGAGAATTTGGCTTTAAGCTGATGATGACGGAGAGTACTCAAGACAATTCTCAAGTGATTAGCATGCTCGGCTTCAGACATAGAATAAATAAGGATATCGTCAATAAAGACAAGGACAAACTTATCGAGATATTCTCGGAATATTCGATTCATGAGATCAACAAAGAAAGTAGGAGCGTTCGTCAAACCGAACGGCATAACGAGCCACTCAAAAGAACCATAACGAGTGCGGAAAGCGGTAAGAGGTATGCTATCCTCCGCGACTCGTAACTGATGAAAACCTGTGGCAAGGTCAAGCTGAGAAAAGATCTTAGCACCACTCAATAGATCGAACATGTCATCGATCCTAGGCAATGGATACCTATTTCTAATGGTCAACTCGTTAAGCTTGCGATAGTCAATGCAAAGCCTAAGAGTTCCATCAGACTTCTTCACAAAGACGACCGCGGATCCCTACGGAGAAAAACTAGATTGAATCAATTGCTTGGATTCAAGCTCTAAAAGCTGCTTCTTGAGTTCCTCATTTTCCTTTGTAGACATCCTCGTGGGAGGGCGACTAACTGGCCGCGCGCCTGGAATGAGATCAATGCGGAACTCAATTGCCCGCTTGGGTGGCAAACCCGATACAGGCTCAAAAACATCAGAAAAGTCACAAGCAATAGGAATACGAGATATATCCTCATCATCTCGCGAATCAAGAGGATATAAAGCCATCTCGGAATTATCCACATCCCGAAGAACAAGAGATAACTGAGAAGGCGAATCAGGATGACAAAGATATAAAATTCTCTCGGAACAAATAATCCTGGCATCGTACCTCACTAGCCAGTCCATACCAAAAATCATATCAAAACCCAAATGAGAAACAACGTGCAGATTCGCACGAAAAGAAAAGCCACATAAAACAATCTCAATATCATCACAAAGCAAACTAAGTGTCGCGGATCCCCCAATAGGATTCGCAATCCTTAAAGAAGTAACCATACAAGAAACATCTAAAGATAAATCATCTACAAGCTTCTTCGATACGAAAGAATGTGAAGCACGCGTATCGAAAAGAACTCGTATACTATGATCATGAAATAGAATTGAACCCTCCAAAATAGATGGAGACATACCTTTGGATTGAGATGAACCTCCAGAAGCATTATCCACATTGAGCTTGCCATATTTTGCCTTAGCAGGAGCAGTAGGACAAGCTGAAACATGGTGACCTTCCTTCTTGCAATGACGGCAGAAGAGAGGCTTAGGAAAAGCTCGAATAATATGATCCGGAGAACCACAATTGAAACACTTTCGAAAGAAAGGTGTTCCGGAAGACTGAGGCTGAGAGCTAGGACCACCAGTCTTCTTCTTCTGAATTGGAAACGACCTCTTGTTGGGGTTCTTGGAAATCTCAACATCAACATCACTATCACACTCCTTCTCGACGGTCTCGAGATGAAGTGCCGAATCAACCAATTCCTCAAAAGAAAGTTTAAGTTGGAGCAACAAGGATTTCTTAAGATATTTCTTAAGACCAGAGACAAACTTCAAATTATTCTTGTAAGAAGTACTAATGAATTCAAGACCATACTGAGATAAAGCCTCAAAAGATGCAACATACTCAGAAACAGAAGATTTCCCTTGCTTCAACTCAAGGAAGCGACGGGTCAATAAAACTTTTTCAGATTCAGGAACGAACTTGAGTTCAAATCGCTCCCGAAACTGAGTCCAAGAAAGAGTAGACTCATCAATCTCAGCTACAAGAAGCTCATACCAATCAAGAGCACGCTCCTGCAACAAACTAGAAGTCACAAGAACTTGATCATGGTCAGAAAGATCCATACGAGAGAAGACACGCTCGCATGTGCGAAGCCAAGCTTGGACTTCAAGAACGGATTCAGAGCCTTTAAACGGCTTTCCTCCAAGATGAGCAAAATCACTGCACTGACGTGCAAAAGCAGACTTGCGAGGTGGAGACACTCGAGAAGGAACGGGAGGCTAAGTGCTCCTAAACAACTCCAAATACTGATCGGCAGACATATAAACGCCATCCGGATGTGAGCCACTAGATTACCCAGCATCCGAACGTCGTCCCCTGCCTCTTCCAGCCATACGCTGAAAGTCAAGATAAGAACAAGATTATTCACAAGGTAGATATTGCAATATGGAATACTACGGAATAATCCTAGACGTATTCCCAAATACTATCTAGCCTTGATGGAATAAAGAGACATGATGATTCAAAGATTTGTATCACTTGTACACTTTGATGTACCGTAATATGTGCTCTATTATGTGTTTATCATATTTTGTTCTGAACTCAGCTCCGATACCACGCTGTGACGCCCCACTCCGAGAGCCTCGTTAACAAAGAGTATTACATAGATAATACTGTCGGCTAACGCGGACAATAGAGTATAATGGAAGCAACCATGTGTAATCTTACCTTAACTATTCACTAAATACGTCGAAAAGTAGAGTCATATTAAAATTCGACCTATTCAATAAATATTTAAAGCAAAACTACAATGGCTATAGGATCTATCAGAAGAAAATATAACAACTCAAATGTAATTCATATCACAGAACAGTCGATCATAATATACACATAAACAGATACACAAAAGAGTATACAAAATAATACATGCCAAGTGGTACAGGAGACGACAATATACAGACGAGACGATAAAAAGTATAAATATCAGAGTTACAACAGATAAGGACCACTAAAGACGCTATAACAAAATGAAGCTAGCGAATAGTCCATGCGAAAGCAAAATAGGCTAAGTCCAAAAGCACCTAAGCTGAAACATCTCGGTCTGACCCGAGTATAAATACACGGGTCAGTCTAGATAACAAATCAGTTAGATAAACTGAACAATAATAAACCTGCAAGGTCATACAGTATAACAAATATCTCTAGAGGAGATAACACAATCATCAACAAGAGATGAATCATATAGAACAAGCCTCATATCATCGGCAACATATAGAAACAAAGGATACAAATATCCCAAAACAAGCCAAAAGGCAAATAACAAATACCAATAAGGTATACAAGTTCCACAAGGTAATCGTTATACATCATGTGGCTCAAACAGACCAACATGATGGGCGATACCAAGGGAATATAATATCAATGAAACATATGATTGCTCGAGCTCAGTACTGTACAACAAGGATCCATAAGCCCGAAGGCTCCAAACCCAAGTATCACCCATGCGGCACATAAGGCCAACATCAGAGCGAAACTATATAGGGCAACAAACCCGAAGGCACACACCCGAAGGCAACATACCCAAAGGCAACAAACCTAGGGAGAAAGTCCGAAGACACCATCCCAGAGGCAACAAACCGTAGTGGTGAAGGTCGTAGACCCAGTACTGGACACCACTAACTGGCGGAATGTGTCACAACTCTCGAAAAGGAATCCGAACAGTGTTAACGTGTGTCCCATAACCACTCGTTCGCACTAAACTGTTTACTATCCGTCAGTCACTTCCACACTCAAAGCAGTACAAATTTACCTCATATCATCGGTAAACTAAACCTGAAGGTAAAACGATCAATCGAATAGGTCGGGGACTAATCGGAAAGATTAACGCACAGATTCATGGTCCATGTTTTGCCCAACCATTTAATCACCTTTCCACTTCGCTCGAAGTGCGAAAGTGTGTGTTTTAAATAGAATTTATAAATTGGAGAAACGAACTTTTAAATGCGATTCGAGAGATTATTTTATAAAAACCCGTGGATGAAGTCAAGAGTAAGTTATCAAAGTCAAATATGCAATAACAACCACTAAAAAGCAACTTGAATCGATAAAATCTGAAAAACAAATCAAAATATGCAAAATAGGCAAAACAGGCAGAATAGAGCAGGTCGGTCGACCGGACTATAGGGCTCGGTCGGCCGGCCAGATGTAGGAAACAAAATATGGCTCGGGGCAGCAGGTCGGTCGACCGAAGCCTGCGCTCGGTCGGCCGAAGGCTGTTTTCCAGCACTTCTTGCCCTTATCAAATGAATTCCAAATCTTTTTCAAATCAAAGCAATAGCACATGAATATTTGTTAGGAAATCATACCCAACATCAATGATAGCAAGAGAGGTAGATGTGAGTTAAAAACTCACCTTTTTACACAAAACAAAGAAGATGAAGAAGCACAAATGCAAGGAATCAACCAACTACACTCCACTTCAACACTACAAGCTTCAATCTAGAATCAAAGCAAGTATTTCCTAAGTTAGGGTTAGGAAATTACTGAAATTGAAGAGGAGAAGAGATGGAGAAGATGGAGATGAACTCACCAATGGATTCTCTTTGATTTTGGAGCAAGAAATCAAGATGCAAGAAGAACTAGGGCTTGCTAATTTCTATTTCCTCCTTTCCCCCATTACAGTTTTTAGCTTAAGAAATGAAATGAAATGAAGAGAGATGAGGGGAGGGGCTGAAGTAGAAGGGTTAGTTAAGCTAGTGGGCTGAACCCAAACCCAAACCCAATAGAAAACGTAGCCAAAATTTCACAAACTCCAAACATATCAAAGATTATACTCAAAAAGATCGCAAACGCCATTTTGGAACCAATGGAGGTAGTTTCGAGTTCCAATTCGGCCATTTGCAAAAAATAACATTTCGGACCTAAATCCGACTAACGACGCTATATTTAAATAAAACATTTAAATATAAAATCGTTAAACATGCGGGTTGTTACAGCACTTGCTTCTGACATCCCATAGGCTAGGCCAGAGGTAGAGTACAGGTCTAAGACAATGATTTAGGGTCAGTTCTGGGTTGCTAAGGTTGGCCTAACATGAGTTTGAGTGATGGTGTAAAGGTGGATGAAGGCAAGAACACAAAATCATGCATACACATGGGTTTTGGGCCATGAATTGGGCCCAGCCAACGCCCATAGGTGTCATGGCCAGAGGTGTGGGGTCCACTTTGGTGGTGTGGCCGTGGGTGCTGGAGGTGGTGGTGGTGGAGTAGGGGCGGCCAAGGTTGGTGGAAGTGGTGGATGTGGAAGCTAGTGCTCGGCTAGGTCAATATGAAGGGTGTTTTGAAACTTTTGCGGATATGCATCACCAAGGGGGTTCATGGTTTGGGTGGCTAGTGAGGAGGAGGTGCTGGTGGTGTGCCATCAGGTGGTGGAGGCGGCTAGGCAGCAAGGTGGCATGGTTGAACCTACATGAGGTGAAGCAAGTGCAAAATCAAACTAGAAAAATCAACGTAAGTGAACAAAAGAAGATAAAAGGAAATAGAATTTTACCAAACTTCTCAATCAAGAGGAGGCCGAAATTTTTTTCAGGAAGGGGGAAAAAGATGTAAGTGAATGAAGAATGGAGGTAGGAAGCTGAATTATGTGAGTAGTTATGAGTAATTGATGGCAAAAGTACGTTAAAATGTGAAAAGGTAGGAAAATCAAAAGCCGTAGGATACAAAAGGTCACGAACCCTTTCAATTTACCTTTTATTATTTATATAAATTTATGTAGCTGAAATAATAATAATATCAGATAAGATATCGAAATTTTTAACAAATATATATAATATTTTTCAATTATGTAAAGTAAAAATAAGGAAAATAGTTAAAACAGTGAACTAGACTAGCAAAATTTGAAGTTAAATGAAATAATTTTTAGAAAATTCATATAAGCTTGTAAAGTATTTTAAAACATAAATAATAACATAAAATAAAAATATATTCACAAAATAAATATTTAAAATTTAATTTGAATATAAAATTTTAATGCAGAATATAGCAGAAAATGGGAAAATAGCCCTTAAAAATAGGAAATCAACACAGTAATTTTTGAAAAAATTCTATTATTATTTTAAAAATATTTAGAGATGAATTTTCACAAATAAAACAAATTTAAAATAAAATAAAGAAATTTAAAATGAAGAAAATGGTAGAAAATTAGAAAACAACCTTTAATAATTGGAAATAAATATAGTAAATTTTGGAAAAATTATATTATCATTTTAAAAATTTTTAGAAATGATATCACACAATTAAAACAAATTTAAAATAATTTCAAAATGAAATAAAGTAAAATTTAAATATATAGTCAAAATCTAGGGTTGTTACATTATATTTAACTTATCCTGAGTTGAATGCAAATATATTTTATTGACTACCATTTCCTCAAGCTAAATTTTAATTCCAGGAGTAAAATTTCATTTTTTTTCTTATTAATATCAACTTCACTTTATAGGTTCAATAGTTGATTTATCTTAACTCTCACATTATTAAATAGAGTTCCCAGAATTCAATTACCCAGTTTTATTTCAAAACCACTTTGAAATAATAAATAGCTCATACACTCCGGGTATATCAAATCAAACTTCCAGATTCCAAAACACATGGTTTTACGATAACAAAATTCCCTTTTGAAATTTATAAAGCACCTTATATATTAAACAAATCTAAACATATATCATGCCCAATTATTATGGAAGCAATCCATCACTTTAGAAACTCGAAAATGAATTCTAATGATGTGGCCATCATCATCAGGATTATTTTCCAGCGACTGAAGTAAGCTCAGTGCTTCCTTACTTCCACGAATTCCTTTCAAAACAATTCTCGTTTAGAAATATTTTCCAAAATAATACTACATCATTACCTTAAAACACTTTGGAAACATTTCAATCATTCCATAGATTTTAAATTTCCAAACTTTTTGTTTTAAATTCATTTTAAACACTTTCCAAAATTCCCGGGATTTAAATTCTGGTTTAAATCAAAATTTAGCTATATTCCTTGTTATTTAAACCATACTTAGATAATTCAATTTGGTTATAAACCATATGTTAACCATATGTTTGATTATAATATTAACAACCAGCCATCCAAATATATATAATAATTTCAGAAAATTATTTCTTTTATATCAAAATATAATTTTGGGTAAAATTATTTCATTTACCCACTTTAAAAACAATACAATGTCGGTTTATCTTGTTTAAGAGTTTAGGAACCCCTATCGATACGGTTGTACTTCCCGCATCGACCAGAATTCATAAACACTTAACCGACAAGTCAACACAGTATAAAAACAATTTTATATTCACTAAAAATACGCTCTCATAGCTATTATTACACTCAAACTCATTCTAGAGTACTACTAACTCTATTTCTAATGAGTAACACCCAACAGAGCCAAGGTTGTCGCTTAACCAAATGCTCTGATACCAGATGTAACATGTCCGAATTCTCGACGCCCGAAAGTCGACATCAATATGTCCACTTATCGAATGCTGCACCGTCGAATGCCGGAAAACCGAACCGTTAGGGTTTAAAGAAGAAGAAGATAGAAGAAGAAACAGAAACAATAACAGAATCTCACATATCGTAGCGGAACAAATATAATAGATAAATTAATATCTTTAAAACAAAGAACTATATCAGTTATTACATTACATCACATTACATTATCAGAATGTTACAACAACAAACAGCAGAAAAGAATATAACATATACTAGTGACACGCTTCGCCGTCCAGCTTTCTCCTGATCTCCACAGCATCTCTTTTTCAATTTTTGATCCCGAACAATGCTAACCTTAATCTAGGTTGTCCGTGTGGAAAATTTTGGGCACCCAGAGTTTAGAATGGGAACAATAAACCCAGATCAGTTGTGGGACTGGTGTGAGATCTCAAAAACAATTATTTTTACAAAGAAAAGAAAAGAAAAGAAATCCGCTATGCTTTTGGAAAATGAAACTACCATAAGGCCTCCCGCCACACACAAAATGCAAACGTAGAATTGGAGGTGATTTCGCCTTATGATAGTCAAACATGCTTAATACGCAAAATCATTTGATATTATTATTATTATTAGTGCATAGTGTGGAAAACATTTCGAACATATAATATTAATCTTAGCCAGCATAGGCATTTCGCACTTATGCCCACTATAGCTACCATGTTCAATAGTAGGTTACCGCCATATTCTGTGGCAGGTTATACAACTAAAACCGTACAGGGCTCGTACTGTTTCTTTGGATTTTCCAACAAATGGTTGGGCAAAGAAACTTCCCACATAAAATGGAACGCCTCTGGAGGGACGTCTCCGAGAACCTAATCGGATCTCTACTACACAAGGCCGGGTTACCTCTGTAACTAGGTAACAACTGACACGAGTATGCCATCCCCCAGTCGTTACCGACCTTTATCCGACGGACCTCAATCCAACAACCACACAGTAAAGTATCTGGGCTCCATACCATGATACCACCATTTATAAAAAATCAACATAAGTAAATATCTGGGCTCCATACCCTGAAATCACTATTTATCCAGAAGGAAATAGTCATACCCTCGGGGGAGCTACCCCCAAATAACCTTGCTGCCACGATTCCTGTTTCGACCATTACCGGGTTGTGAGGCTTGACGAAGTCACGTCCACAAAGATACACTTTTTCACAAAACCATGCTTCGATCACAAATGATCAACAAATGATCATCAACCCACAGCAGCACTTATCATGCCACATTACCAAATTGGGAATGTATCACTAGTAACCATCAACTACATAACCTCTGAGCTCGTACGTCTCAGAGAAGGGTGTTAAGCTAAGAGAATAAATCTCCGCCACCAACAGAAATGTATTTGATAGAAACCAGCTTTACATCTCAAAGTGTAATGTCAGACACACATCCATACAAGTCTGTTCCGGGTTCGAAAATAGAACCGAAGGCACTTCCGAAGAAGCCCATGCAAATCCGGGTATTCACAATCCCGATCGGACTTTCCATCATGTAGGAAATCTCTATACCGGCGTGACTCAGTGCAGAGACAATCAATGGGTTATCCTTTCGTTCTTGAAAATACCCGGTCTTTACCTCAAGTCTTCAAATGCTATCCATATCGAGGTATCATTATTCGGAATGGGTTATATGACACAAAGTCCACTCGTGGCTAAACCAAATAATGAGCATAGATTTAAAAACATATGAATATGGGATTTCAATCAAGTCACAACTTTAAAATTCAAATCTTTCTTTCAAATGGTTTAAACAAATTACCATTTCAAATCTTTTAAACAAAAAGATTTATTCCACACAGTTCACCCAGTTTCACAAAGATCCATTCGCGGATTTCAGAACAATTCCCACCTCAATTGGATTAGCTCATTTAATCATTAAATCAAAGATTTAACTTATAGCTTTCAAAACTGTTTCAGAAGATTCATTCATAACTTGGAAAACCATTTTCAATTCAACTTGAACTTCCTCAAATACAAATTGGAAATTCATTTCTTATATGAAAGCTTATACCGTTTGAAAACAAATAGTTTTTATTTCAGAAAAATCCGATTTCATTTATACAAGTTAAAATCTTTGGGTTAATTTAAATTCCCAAAGCAACACTTTATAAAATGGTTTAAGTTCATGTAAACTTATATATCCTTTTTCAAATCATAAGCTTACAACATAGAATTCAATTTCAAATTTTTATTCAAATTTAAAACTAAATTACGTTATTCAAAAATAACTTTTTATTTTGAAATTCGTTTTCAAAAGTTTTTCCACTTTAAATTCGATTTATTTCCAAAACCATTTGGATTCAAAAATTCAATTCTAAAATTATTTCAAAAAAAAACCGTGACTTAGCCAATTTCCACGTGCAATCCATATTCGTGTGTGTATAGTGTAGTCCAGGGGTTTAACACAATAGTGCACAACATCAACCATCACAGATTCAATCATATTAACATCGATAAGCGGTATAATCCATAACACTTATCTTTATTCACAGACTTGTAGGTAAAATAAATTTATCAATGAGATATATCACATAATATAAATAAAATTCCTATTTGTGAGTAATCCAGTTGGATCCCTCCAACCTGTTTCCCTGCATCCACAAATATTAGCACAACCAATAAATATCGATTCAATCTGATAATAATTATCATATTCAGCTAAATAACTAATCAAACATTTAAATATTGGCTATTTAAATTAACTGGTATCCAGATTTGAGTGAGATTACTCACCTAGAATTTTCGACGAGCGCTCAAATTTAAATTACATCGAACGGCGTTCGATTTAACCTAAATTTTTACTTGCTCGGAATGATTCCAGAATTGCTCCACAGCGTAGTACTCGTCTCTGCGATTCCGGCGTTGCCAGTTTCGTCGAAATCATAGCCGTTCGTTTGAAACAGAAAACAAAGGCCGAAGATGTTCTCTTTCTCCTTCGTTTGCTAGAGGCAAATCAAACCCATCGATGCGTGACCAAAAAACGAACGCCGTACTACCCTCAAGATGTCGGAGCACGATCGATTACCGCCTTCTGACAACCCTATGCGCAACATGCCCCAGCCCAAGTCCGGTCACCCATCGAGTTGCCTTTGCCATGAAAATCGGCCCCAAAGTCGACGTGAACGCGACGCCTATTCCCTTCCAATTATTGACGATACCAAATCTCCACCGTAGATCTGGTCGATCTCACCGAGCTCTTCGTCTTTCCTGTTCAACATTTTAGATAATACTGCTTGGATAGATCAGACATTCGAGAAGAGGAGGATGAATTCATAGCCAATGGATATTTTAGTGGCGGCCGAGACAACAAATAAGGGTTTCTATGCTACCAGGCGAACGAACTCCGAATCAGACATGCTACCAGGCGTTTATAATGTTTTGCCCACATTCCAGACACAATGGAACGTGTTTTGAAGGCTAATTTGATCGTATGCGCGAGTTACGGAAATAAAAGATCAATTTTTAAATTCAATCGATTAAAATAGTTTCTATGTGTTTTGAGCTGCAAGGGTCAAACGACAACTCCGATTGCTACGAAAATTGAAATCCAATAATAACTAACTATTACGGATCCATTGGAACTAGTTTCATCGAATTCTAAGACTGTGCCCCCGAAGGCTATTTTAACTCGTCGATAAATTCGAGCGATTTTCTAAATCATCGAAATCACCTAAAATTTCGCTTTTAAAACTTTACTAACTCTATTTTAAATCATATAGACTTTATAATTACATTAGAAACTATTCTAATTCACTTCGAACCAAAATATGATTATTTGCATTATTATACTATTAAATTTTATTATTGAATTAATATAAAATTCCAAATATTAAACCTATCGACTTTTGATTCTATCCAAAAGTCCAACATCACTATTTAAATTCCAATAGGCTTAAAATAAATTTTAGAAGCCATTTTTATATTTATTTACACCTAGATTCACCAATTATCCCAATTCCAATATTAAATTATTATTATTCAAATTTCAATTGAATTTTCATATTGAAAATTACAACTAAATTCTATTGATTTAACAAAATCCTTATTTCCAAATCAATTCAAAATCCACAATTAACATTTGAACTGAATTAAATGTTCAAAATTTAACGACTAGAAATTCTAGGTCGTTACAATGATTGTGTGTTGGTTGCAATTGATTATCGTTGTTTTATATTGACTTGTCTGTTAGTAGTCGAAAACAACTTTAAATATCTCATTTTATATAATTATTAACTCTTTAGATTATATAAGTAAAATGCAGGTTATGAAAGCAATTGCTACTGCTTTTGGTTTCATAATGTAAGCTTTAATTGCCCAATCAATAGGTACGTTCTCGGATTACGGTTTTATAGCATTATTATATTGTTTTCCCGTGTTGGGATATATATTGTTTTGGAAAAAATATATGTTGTATATTGTTATATTTGATATTATATTTTCCTCCGAGCTTCTTCGTATAAAGGAGACTCTGCCAAAATTTTCCGTAAATTTTGGGCATAGAAATTTTTTGAAAAGTGTTTTCCAAACTTTATTAATTTGAGTATAAAAAGAACCAATGGTTATAAAATCGGTATATTTTATTTAAATTAATTAATTTTGTAAGTTTGTTTGTTTATAAAGTTAATATTGTTGAATAAGATGTATTGATTATTTAGTTCTTTCTTTTCCCTTCTGTTCCTTTTCGGGGACGAAAGGCGTTGAGTGGGGGAGAGTGTAACGACCCGTAGATTTTTAATAATTAAAATTGAAATTTAATAAGATTTTTATAATTAAATCTAGTAAGAAATGAAAACTTTATAATTTAATATTGAAATGAACGCTAAAACGAAATATAGCAATGTTAATTTAAAACTAAATATTAGTAATTTGAACAAAATTCTAATAAATGAAGTAATGAAAGTGTTATACCTGGATATAAATTGAATATGAAAAAATAAAAGCAAGTATTGAATTAATTAATGAATATACACATTGTTAACAGTAATTGGATGCAAATTAAGGAAATATGTTAATGCAAGTTAATAATTAATGAATTTGAATGAAATTCCAATTAAATAAAATAATTTAAATGTTATGACTTAGTTATAAAGTGAATATGAGTAAAACAAGTGTAATTATTGAATTAATATGTAAAATATTATAATAGATAGTAGTTGTTTGTGAACAATAAACTTAAAGGTGTTATAAATGTCATTTAAGGTAAATGGTGACTAACATTATTATAGGTTACACATTATTTAATATATTAAAAATTAATTGGGAATCAATTGCAATCAGTTCACTTAATTATTGCGGCTATTGTAGATTAGATTTGTAAGGGAAATATAAGAAAAACAAATGTAAGTATTGAATTAATTAATGAAATAATACAGTGTCAATGGTAAGTAATAAACTCGTAAATGTAAGTAAAAGTAAATAGGTGACAACTGATATATGTTATTTATTTATTTATTTAGTGTATTAAATAAGATTGGTAATCAAATTGCAATTAACGGTAATAATGTTAATAAATAATTAATTTAGTGCAATCCTAATTAATTGAAACCAATTGTAAGGTTATAATTGATTGTAATTAATAAATTGGTAAATAAGTTCAAGGTATATTAATTGACGGAATAATACGTAATAATTGTAATTTGATAAAATCAATATTAGATAAAAAATTGCAATAATTGTAAAGTTCAATAAGGAAGAAAAAAAATGACTGTATGAATGTAAAATTCTAATAGATTGGAACAATAAATGTTACAAAAAGAACAATATATGTTTCTTTACTAAATAAAAAAAATCATATGTTTATTTATTTGAAATGTTGGCAGTTGAAAACTATATTACAGAAATAAGAAATTAATAACTTTTAGTTTGTATACAATAATTCTAATTCCGTAAATACGTTAAATTACTATAAAAAGGAATTGAATTGTCTCATTTATTTTTACCTTATAAATCAATGACAATTAATGTGATTGTAATCTTTTAATTAAAAAGTAAGAAGACATTAGTTGTAAACATATGTTGAAATAAATTTAGACTGGGTGATTTATTTCCACTTAAATCAGTTCACGTTTCAAATTTTAATGCTAGTTTACTGCATATATGTTCATACCTAAATTTAAATTTATGTTTTAGATCTAGTTAGATCATTAAAAAGAAAGGATTATTTAAGTTTGATGTAACAACCCGCATATTTATGGATTTTTATATTTAAATATTTTATTTAAATATTTTATCGATACTCGGAATTTAGTCCGAAAAGTTACTTTTTGCATACGGTCGAATTAGGACTCGGGACCACTCCCATTGAGTTTAAAATGCCGTTTGCGACCTTTTTGAGTATAAGCTTCGATATGTTTGGAGTAAGTTGATTTTTGCTATCTTTTCACTTTGGGTTTGGGTTTGGGTTCAGCTCTATGTTTAACTTATACTCAAATCTGAGCCATTCCTCCGCCATTCACCCTCACTTTCTCTTCTTTTCAGTTCTAAAGCATCAATGGTGGGAGAGATAGGAAATTAAAACTCCAAAACCCTAGTTTTCTATTGCAAATCCAACTTCTAGCTCCAAACTAAAAGAAGAACCCATTGGTAAGCTTCTCTTCTTCTTCTCCAACTCAATCTCTTATCAATTTCAGAAATTCCTAAACCTAACTTTGGGAATGTTCTTCGTTTAAAGCTTAGAATCAAGCTTCTTGAGTTGGATTTGAAGAGTGGTTGATTCTCCTTTGCTTTCAAGCATCTTCTTCAATCGTTTGGGTTCAAAGGTTAGATTTTTATCTCACATCTTAGTCTATAATTATCTTTGATTATTGGGTATGAATTCCTAACACTTATTTTTGTGCAATTGATTTTGGTTTGGATTGATTTGGTGTATATTCCATTTTTTGGTGTTTTGAAATCAAAGTCTATGAAAATCCTATTATGGATATTTGGACATTGATATTTGAGGCGTATCGAAAAGCCGTTAAGGCTGGGTTGATGCTCGACGTAATTTCTTAGTCATTGTCGCTCGATCGATCGCTTTCGGTATCCCTTTGGCCATTTTTGGCCTAGGTTTAAGGAATGCCCTGAACCCTTCATTCAGACGTCTGAAACGTAAGATTCAGACGTCTGAATATTGTTCTGGGAAGATTTCTATTCCCAGATTCAGACGTCTGAATATATGATTTCAGACGTCTGAGTTGGTTAATTTTGAACCAGAAAGGAAATAGGCTAAAAAGTGCCTATTTCAGACGTCTGGATTCAAGAATTCAGACGCCTGAATTTTGTCTTTGGAAAATATTTATTTTCCAGATTCAGTCGTCTGAATCCTTGATTTCAGACGTCTGAATCTGCACTCTTTTTTCCTATTTGCCTATTCGCTTGAGAATTCCAATTTAAATCGATTCGTGATGATCCTATTTGTTGTTATCATTTATTATGCCTTTGATGACTCCTTTTTAAGGATTTTTGAATATCCATTTCGATGGATTCTTTATCGGTTTCCTTGGATTTTATTCACATCTTCGTATGTGAATTGTAGTGATTGATTGTTCCTACAATCTTCTTTGTGATTAGTCACTTTAAAAATTTAAAGGTTTTCTATACTAGTAGTAAATATCAAAACTCTTTCTTCAAATGATTTCAACACTATTTTATTACAAAGCTCGTTTCTTAAAACCGTTTTCCAATCTACTAGTATATACAAACCTTTACCTCACTCGTATGAGAAATCTAATTAAACGACTTAGTAAAACAAGTGGTATGAAATTCTTGCGTTTACTTCGTCGGTTAATTCTTGGACTCGTTCGATTGAAACTCTTGTGACAATTTTCTAGTGGAGATCTACAATTTGTTCGTAAATATTTAAGTTAAGCTAGTGGTTATGGTACATGAAGCTAAGCTCATATATTTACTAGCTTACTGTAATTGACACTTCTTGATGATCATGACAATCATTTTTGTGATTTAGACTAGCAATGTGCGATGTCACTTTGTCTGCGAGGGAGACTAAACCCCATTTTGTGGAGTTTCGACTCAAATTGATGGGGTAGCGCCCCATGGTCTTCGGGCCGTTCGTGTGTCAAAAATTAATGGCTAGCTACATTGAGATAGCGTCTCGTTCGTGTGATACATATGTTGATGAGTTTTCATGCTCCCGTTCGTGTGATAGGCCTCCCCCCTATTTTGTGTGATTTTTGGATTTCGTGTGTCGAATTATGGAATTTTCTTCTTCGCCTTTTCTTGTGATTTCTATTGATATGACTTATCAATTTTTGTGCATAGGTGAATTCGTGTGTCATTGACTGGATTTCTTGAGATGAATTCTAGAATTTGTGTTTCACCAATTTTCGTGATTTCCATTGATAAGTTTTATCAATATTTGTGCATTGGTGAATTTGTGTGTCATTGACTTTTGTGATTGACATTGATATAATCGTCAATATTTGTGGTTTGATGAACGAAATAAGGAGTATGACATTTCTTTGATTCTTGTGTAGACTTGGTGATATTGATTAATCTCTTGTTGATTTTTCAATTACTTATATATATCACAGCTTGGCATTGTGATTATTATGTGTTTAGTCATATCTCTTATTCTATATCGTTTCATCTAATATTTATAGTTAGACTGATCTGTTTATTATTTTCCTATTAAATAATACTCGGGTCAGACCGAGATGTTACAGGTGCTTCTGCTTGACTTTACATCCGAGATTACCTCCTTGACTTTTGGTTAACTACTTAGATTAGTAGTTTTTGCTGTATACATTTGAGATATAGACTCCATAATGTATACTTATTCTTTTGTGTAGTTCGTGTAACTATCCTCTTGTGATATTGTGGATCTTTTTAGACCACTACTCTGATGTACACTTCCTAGTGTAATATTCATACCTATTTCCGCCTTTGTGATATGAATTGTCTGTGACTGACTTATGTTATGTTTATTTCTATATTTGTTTCTGAAGATATTATAGCCACTGTGTAGTAGCTTTGAGTTTGTGTCGGTATGTCGGATTTCCCTCTTGAAAAAGAAATGCATGTTATACTATCTGACATATCGATGCTCGCGCAAAGCAATTACACGGATGGTCGCTCCTCAACAGCCTTATTCTCCGTGCTAGTTGACAGCATTCACCGTAATGTTCTTGGCTAGCGTGGGTATAGAGGTGGGACGTCACAGCTTGGTATCAGAGCCAAACTTCGGAACAATATGGAATATTATAACAAGGATCATCGTCCTAAGTCTTTCTTAGGAGTCGTGCTTTAGGATTTTATTCGAGTCTTCGTACCGATTCATCCTATTTTCTTTATGATTCCTTGTTTTATCTATGAAGATTGCTTGATATTCATTTTGTGAATAACCTTTTTCTTCTTCTTTATTTCTTTCTAAAGGAAGAGAAATGGTTAGACCTGGTCGTCCCAGAGCTGGACCATCTAGTGCTCTATCCCAAGATGGAGTTTTTATGACTACCCAACAACTTCTTAACCTTGTCACGAATGCTCAAGCAGCTAGTTCTAATCCGGAACCTACTCACCCTAAATCTGGGTTTGCACGTTTGTGCAATGATTACACCAACCTGGGCGGGAAGCCATTCAAAGGTTCCGAAACTATTATTGAAGTACAGGCTTGGCTAAGGTCATGCGATCGAATCTTTTCTCGCATGAATCTTATTGACCTTCACCGAGTTCAGGTGGCCTCTAGTATGCTCCGAGAAAGAGCATTGGACTGGTACGAGCTTCTTATTTCTGAGATTAATGAAGCGGATCTCACCTGGGAGCAATTCCGAGAACGCTTCCGAGTTGAAATTCGTACCAGAAGTTGAGAAGGTGACTTTGGCTCGCCGTTTTATAGACCTTGTTCAAGGTGATTCTTCCGTGACTGATTATGTCGCCTCCTTCGAGTCACTTTCTAAATACGGGGTTGAATACATCAACACCCCTTTAAAGAAGAACCAAAGGTTCGTCTATGGCTTAAACAAAAATCTCAAGAAGCCATTACTTCTAAAGTTAGAAGTTTCTTTCGACCAACTCATTGATATCGCTCTTCGTCTTGAAGAGGAGGATAGGGAGAATGATGTTGAAGTGGTGGGTTCCAAACCAAACTTCAACAATAAGAAGAGGTCAAACAAATTCAAAGGTCCTTATCCCAATAAGAAAGGGAGGCAAGCAACTCCTGCTGCAAAGACCTTTTCCTCTACTGAAGGGAAATGCTTTAACTGTGGTTCCAGAGACCATTTTGCGAACAAGTGTTCAAAGCCTCGTACTTGTCGCTATTGTAAAAGCCCGGACCATTTTATGCATGTATGTCCCAAACTTCAAAATAAGAAGGAGGGAAAGCTTAATGTTGCTCAAGCCCCTGGCAACACATCTCATGGCCAAGGTATTTCTCATTCTATTTTGGATGGAATTATTTTATTTCGTGATCATCCTATTCGAGTTCTTTTTGATACGGGTGCGTCCCATTCTTTTATATCAAAAGAACTTGTTGATACTTTTTCTTCGGATGTTTTGTGTTTAATGACTTCTTTGAGAATTGCGAATCCGGTTGGTGGATCCGCGATGATCAGTTTATTGTGTAAGGATGTCGAGATTATTTTGTGTGATTTTTCTTTCCGAGCCGATTTGCATGTCATGCGTTATTTAGGCTTTGGAATGATTTTGGGAATGGATTGGCTTAACCGTTCTGAAGCTCATATCCTATGTCCTGAGCGGACTATTCATCTTCGACATGCTCAATCTGTTAAGCAGATTTCTATTAATCTTAAAGATTCGGATTCCAGCTTGGTTGCATCTTTATATTCTTTGAACCCTCGTGATGGCGATGATGATGATGAGGGTGATATTATTTCTTTTATTCACGTCGTTCATGAATTTTCCGACATATTTGAGCCCGTTTTAGGATTACCACCTAAGCAAGCAATTGAGTTCAGAATTAATCTCATTCCTGGAGCTCAACCTATCACTCGCCCTCCTTATCGTATGTCCAATAAAGAAAATGAGGAGATGCGCAAACAATTATCTGAATTAGAGACGAAGCAATTTATTCGCTCTAGTTCCTCGCCTTGGGGAGCTTCGGCTATTTTTGTGAAGAAATCCGATGGTACACTTAGGCTTTGCGTTGACTACCGCAAGCTTAATGATCTTACTATCAAAAATAAATATCCTTTACCTCGGATTAATGATCTATTCGATCAGCTTAGTGGTGCTAAAGTCTTTTCACAATTAGACTTAGCTACTGGATTTCATCAGCTTCATATTGCAGAGGATAGTATTCCTTTGACATCGTTCCGTACTCGTTATGGATCTTATGAGTGGCTCGTTATGCCATTTGGGTTAACAAATACCCCGGCTTATTTCGTTGACCTTATGAATAGAGTTTTCAAGGACTTCCTCGACCGGTTTGTTCTCATCTTTATTGATGATATTCTTGTGTATTCAAAAAACGAAGAGGAATATGAGAAGCATCTTCGGATTGTGTTGGAAACTCTTAGGAGTAATCAACTGAAAGCAAAATTTTCTAAATGCCATTTTTGGCAATCTCGTGTGAAGTTTCTCAGTCATATTATTTCCGAATCCGGAATTTCCTTGGATCCTTCGAAGATTGAAGCGATTCAAGATTGGAAGAGACCGGAGAGTGTGACGAAGATTCGTAGTTTCCTTGGATTGGCGGGTTATTACCGCCGTTTTATCAAAGACTTTTCTAAGATTATCGTGCCTCTCACTAGCTTAACGAAGAAAGGTGTTAAATACATTTGGTCGGACAAATGTGAAACTTCTTTTCAGAAATTAAAAGAACTTCTTTCTGATGCTCCTATTCTTGTTATTCCCGAGGGGAATCAAGATTTCGTTGTTTATACCGATGCTAGTCGCGTTGGTTTGGGTGCCGTTCTTATGCAAAAAGAACGTGTTATTGCTTATGCTTTTAGGCAATTAAAGCCTGTTGAGACTAGATATGACACTCATGATTTAGAGCTCGCGGCTATTGTTTTTGCTCTTCGAATTTGGCGTCATTATCTTTTAGGAGAGAAATTTGTTCTTTATACCGATCATAAATCTTTGAAGTATTTATTCTCTCAAAAGGAACTTAATTTGCGTCAACAGCGTTGGCTCGAATTTCTTGCACCATATGATCTTGATATCCTTCATACTCCCGGAAATGGGAATCGCGTTGCGGATGCACTTAGTCGAAAGCAACAAGCGGTTTTTTCTATGATGATATCCGAATGGAACGATCTCGAGATCTTATCCATTTGTGAGATTCGAGACCGCGTATCCAATTTATGCTCATCATTTGTTTTATGTAGCCTTGAGGCTCATCCTTCTCTTTTAGACCGCATTCTTGAAGCTCAAAGGCTAGATCCCGACTTGGCTCTTCTTGGCCAAAATATTAAGAATAGAGGTGATATTGAAGGTTTGAAAGACTTTGATATCGATTCTCGTGGCGGCATTCGGAGATTTGGTAGACTTATCGTGCCAAATATTAGTGATCTTTGTAAAGATATTTTAGAAGATTCCCATCAATCTAAATTTACCATTCATACGGTAGTAGTAAAATGTACGCGGATATGAAGCGACTTTATTATTGGAAGGGAATGAAACTTGACATCGCTAACTTCGTTAAGCGTTGCATGACTTGCCAACTCATTAAGGCCGAACATCAAAGGCCCGGTGGGTTATTGCAACCTTTGGAAACTCCAATTTGGAAGTGGGACAAAATTTCCATGGATTTTATAGATGTCCTTCCCCGTTCTCGTTCGGGTCATGATAGCTTGTGGGTGATTGTTGATAAACTTACTAAATCTGCCCATTTTGTTCCCGTTCGGTCTAACCGAACCGTTCCTCGTTTGGCCAAACTCTTTGTTAAAGAGATTGTTAAATTACATGGAGTTCCAACTTCTATAGTTAGTGATCGTGATCCATTGTTTACTAGTGGATTTTGGAAGAGTCTTCAAAAAGCTTTGGGAACGAAGCTTAATTTTAGCACCGCTTATCATCCTTAGTCCGATGGACAAACCGAGCGTGTGAATCAAACCCTTGAAGATCTTCTTCGTGCTTGTGTGCTTGATTTCGGTGGAAGCTGGGAAGATCATATTCCTCTTGTTGAATTTTCCTATAATAATAGCTTCCTATCTAGTATTGGTATGGCACCTTTCGAGGCACTCTATGGAAGGCCATGTCGATCTCCTTCTTGTTGGCTTGAGGCCGGTGAGAAGCTGGTTTTAGGTCCAGACTTTATTCGTGATTCCATAGAAAAGATTGAACTTATTCGACATAGGATGAAAGAAGCCCAGAGTAGACAAAAATCCTATGCCGATAACCCGAGAAGGAAGTTAGAATTTTCTATGGGAGATCTTGTGTTCATTCGTGTTTCACCTATGAAAGGTGTTGTACGTTTCAGTCGATCGGGAAAGTTAGCACCTCGATATATTGGGCCATTTCCTATCACTGGACGTATTGGTTCCATGGCTTATCGCCTTTTATTACTGGCTCAATTTTCTGCTATTCATGACGTGTTTCATGTTTCTCAACTTCGGAAATGTCTTCGAGATTCCGATTCTATTCTTGTGCCCGGTGTTGTGGAAGAGATTGAAGTTTCACCTAATTTAACTTATGAGCAACATCCTATTCGTATCATTGCTTCGGAAGTCAAACGACTTCGAAATAAAGATGTTCCGCTTGTTAAAGCTCAATGGTCTTCAAATCCTAAGGATTTTTCTTGGGAATCTAGAGAGTTCATCGAGCGAACACATCCGGACTTACTTTCTCGTGCTCTTTGAGGTGAACTTCTTATTTCAAACTTCTTTTGTGTTGAATATTCTTTTATGGTTGTTACTTTATATTTTTTTTATTAAATATTGCGAGGACGCAATTTCTTTAAGGAGGGGAGTCTGTAACTACCCGCATATTTATCGATATTTATATTTAAATATTTTATTCAAATATTTTATTTAAATATTTTATCGATACTCGGAATTTAGTCCGAAAAGTTACTTTTTGCATACGGTCGAATTAGGACTCGGGACCACTCCAATTGAGTTTAAAATGTCGTTTGCAACCTTTTTGAGTATAAGCTTCGATATGTTTGGAGTAAGTTGATTTTTGCTACTTTTTCACTTTGGGTTTGGGTTTGGGTTCAGCCCTATGTTTAACTTATACTCAAATCTGAGCCACTCCTCCCCATTCACCCTCACTTTCTCTTCTTTTTAGTTCTAAAGCATCAATGGTGGGAGAGGTGGGAAATTAAAACTCCAAAACCCTAGTTTTCTATTGCAAATCCAACTTCTAGCTCCAAACTAATAGAAGAACCCATTGGTAAGCTTCCCTTCTTCTTCTCCAACTCAATCTCTTATCAATTTCAGAAATTCCTTAACCTAAATTTGGGAATGTTCTTCTTTTAAAGCTTAGAATCAAGCTTCTTGAGTTGGATTTGAAGAATGGTTGATTCTCCTTTGCTTTCAAGCATCTTCTTCAATCGTTTGGGTTCAAAGGTGAGATTTTTATCTCACATCTTAGTCTATAATTATCTTCGATTGTTGGGTATGAATTCCTAACACTTATTTTTTTGCAATTGATTTTGGTTTGGATTGATTTGGTGTATATTCCATTTTTTGGTGTTTTGAAATCAAAATCTATGAAAATCCTATTATGGATATTTGGACATTCATATTTGAGGCGTATCGAAGAGCCGTTAAGGCTGGATTGACGCTCGACGTAATTCCTTAGTCGTTGTCGCTCGATCGATCGCTTTCGGTATCCCTTTGGCCATTTTCGGCCTAGGTTCAAGGAATGCCCTGAACCCTTCATTCAGACATCTGAAACGTAAGATTCAGACGTCTGAATATTGTTCTGGGAAGATTTCTATTCCTAGATTCCGACGTCTGGATATATGATTTCAGACGTCTGAGTTGGTTCATTTTGAACAAGAAAGGAAATAGGCTAAAAAGTGCCTATTTCAGACGTCTTGATTCAAGGATTCAGACGTCTGAATTCTGTCTTTGGAAAATATTTATTTTCCAGATTCAGACGTCTGAATCCTTGATTTCAGACGTCTGAATCTACACTCTTTTTGCCTATTTGCCTATTCGCTTGAGAATTCCAATTTAAATCAATTCGTGATGATCCTATTTGTTGTTATCATTTATTATGCCTTTGATGACTCCTTTTTAGGGATTTTTGAATATCCATTTCGATGGATTCTTTATCGGTTTCCTTGGAATTTATTCACATCTTCGTATGTGAATTTTAGTGATTGATTGTTCCTACAATCTTCTTTGTGATTAGTCACTTTAAAACTTTAAAGGTTTTCTATACTAGTAGTAAATATCAAAACTCTTTCTTCAAATGATTTCAACACTATTTTATTACAAAGCTCGTTTCTTAAAACCGTTTTCCAATCTACTAGTATATACAAACCTTTACCTCACTCATATGAGAAATCTAATTAAACGACTTAGTAAAACAAGTGGTATGAAACGCTTGCGTTTACTTCGTTGGTTAATTTTTGGACTCGTTCGATTGAAACTCTTGTGACAATTTTCTAGTGGAGATCTACAATGTGTTCGTAAATATTTAAGTTAAGCTAGTGGTTATGGAACATGAAGCTAAGCTCATATATTTACTAGCTTACTGTAATTGACACTTCTTGATGATCATGACGAACATTTTTGTGATTTAGACTAGCAATGTGCGATGTCTCTTTGTCTGCGAGGGAGACTAAACCCCGTTTTGTGGAGTTTCGACTCAAATTGATGGGGTAGCGCTCCATGGTCTTCGGGCCGTGCGTGTGTCAAAAATTAATGGCTAGCTACCATGAGATAGCGTCTCGTTCGTGTGATACATATATTGGTGAGTTTTCATGCTCCCGTTCGTGTGATAGGCCTCCCCCCTATTTTGTGTGATTTCTGGATTTCATGTGTCGAATTCTGGAATTTTCTTCTTCACCTTTTCTTGTGATTTCTATTGATATGATTTATCAATTTTTGTGCATAGGTGAATTCGTGTGTCATTGACTGGATTTCTTGAGATGATTTCTAGAATTTGTGTTTCACCAATTTTCGTGATTTCCATTGATAAGTTTTATCAATATTTGTGCATTGGTGAATTTGTGTGTCATTGACTTTTGTGATTGACATTGATATAATCGTCAATATTTGTGGTTTGATGAACGAAATAAGGAGTATGACATTTCTTTGATTCTTGTGTAGACTTGGTGATATTGATTAATCTCTTGTTGATTTTTCAATTACTTATATATATCACAGCTTGGCATTGTGATTATTATGTGTTTAGTCATATCTCTTATTCTATATCATTTCATCTGATATTTATAGTTAGACTGATCTGTTTATTGTTTTCTTATTAAATAATACTCGGGTCAGACCGAGATGTTACAGGTGCTTCTGCTTGACTTTACATCCGGGATTACCTCCTTGACTTTTGGTTAACTACTTAAATTAGTAGTTTTTGTTGTATACATTTGAGATATAGACTCCATAATGTATACTTATTCTTTTGTGTAGTTCGTGTAACTATCCTCTTGTTATATTGTGGATCTTTTTAGACCACTACTCTGATATACACTTCCTAGTGTAATATTCATACCTATTTCCGCCTTTGTGATATGAATTGTCTGTGACTGACTTATGTTATGTTTATTTCTATATTTTTTTCTGAAGATATTATAGCCACTGTGTAGTAGCTTTGAGTTTGTGTCGGTATGTCGGATTTCCCTCTTGAAAAAGAAATGCATGTTATACTATCTGACATATCGATGCTCGCCCAAAGCAATTACACGGATGGTCGCTCCTTAACTGCCTTATTCTCCGTGCTAGTTGACAGCATTCACTGTAATGTTCTTGGCTAGCGTGGGTATAGAGGTAGGGCGTCACATTTGAAATCTCATACGTTATTAAATTAAATGTTAATAGGAGATGATAAAAGGGGTAAAATAGATTTACACTTGACTATTTCCTTTTCTATTAGACTTTATTAGATTTTAATTGCAACGTAACTTACCTTTCCATCTTCACTTTTCTAATTTACTCTTACATTCATTGCCTCCTTATGTGGATTATTTTCATACCTTTTATTTATGAATGTAAACTATAAGGGGCGATAAAGATGTACATATACATATACATATACATACATACATACATACATACATACATGCATGCATACATACATACATACATATATATATATATATATATCATACGCCTGTTTATACTACCTTGTTTATGCTATCATATTTTTGAATGTATGTTAATGCATTTCTAGTAAAACATTCAATCAAAATGTTAACATGTTTGTTTAATTCCCAACCTAATCACAAGGGGGAGAAATAAAAAGTTCTTAATGCTGTAAATTCTTTTAATTTATGACACAAATTTGTGTAGAGAGTTTATTTTCCTTTATTGTGTGTTAATTAAATCTTTAAAGGATGTTAACTTTGGTATGTTCAGGTTTAACAAAGTTAATTAAGTGAACGATTGTTTTGAAATTTGAATTCTAAAAGTTTGTTTACATTATAGAGTTGGTCCATTCATTCCCTTTCTAATTAATAATCGCCTCGTTCTTTTCATTTTTCCCCCATTTGCTCCAGTATTCCTTTCCATTTTGTAACAACCCATAAATTTTATACAGTTTTTAATAACGTATTTAATTAAATTTTGGAGAAATTTTAAATAATAATATTTTGAAATAAAAATTTAATGTTTGGATTACGTATAATTAAATATATGTAGTCAATAAATAAGAAAACATATAAATTTAGATTACGTTACTGGTTAATTAATTTGGGCGTACATTCGTTTTAATTATTGCATCTATTGTATGCACTCTTTTATTTCATATCTTAGCCGTTAAAAATCAAATCAGCACGTGCATTAAAAAAAAGAATTAAAACCCTGCCTCCAATTCACGTGTAAAACTTTCCACTTTCATTTGCATCTCCATATTTAATAGGAATAAAAATCTTTGATTTCTTAACCGTTTCAAAATCTCTTCCCATCTTCATTTTGCAACGCAGTTCAGATCTGGAAAAAAAAGTGTAATGGGTAACGATCCAAAATTTTCGACCAATTTAAAATTCTAATTTTATTAAAATATTGAATAAAATTTGGTAGAAACAAAAATTATGGGAATAATAGTAGTTTATATGAGATTTACACTTTGAATAAACAACAAATGTTAAGAATTTAATAATAATTGTTAATTGTAAATATTGATCTGTTGAGTAAAATTTTAGAGGAAACTATAGTTTAATTGTATTGTTGTAATTTAAATAAGTTAACCTCTAACAAATGAACTAAAATTGGTAACTAATGGATATGTTGAGTTATGTGAAATTAATAAATAAGGTTTGATTTATTGTTGATAAAAAGAAGAAAAAAGGGAAAATATTATGTTCTGTTTATACATCAAATGTTGGTTTTGAAATTTAGTTTTGAAAGCAAGTATGGATTTTTGATTCAAAGAAAAATTTGGTCTTAATATACATATATACACGGAAAGTTTAGTTTGGGTATAGGGTCCATTAATTATTGTGTGAATTCTAGTAGGTATGTATATATAGGTTATGTTAGTATTTTCAAATATATTACCCATTTCCTCGAAGTTTTGAAACACACTGTCCAATCAACCCATCAATTGCTCTAATAATTTATTTTGGGAAATTCAAGGCACGACTGTTTTATTTGCCATCATTTCTTTTTTTTTTCAAACGATTCATTTTGCCTTTATAACGTATCCCTCCATTCCATATTATCTTTTTCCTTTACGCTTCAAATATGGAACGTGCTGTCCAATCAGCAATTAATTGCTTTAATTTCTCAACTAAATCTAGGGTGACTGTTGCCATCCTATAATTATTTTAAATATCAAAACATATAAATTGTATACGTTTACGTTCATTTTTGGTCACTTTTAAAGTAATCTATTTATTTCTTAAGAACGGTTGCATTGTGAAACACGTCTCTTCCAAATCTTCACCGTGCAGCCCAAGCAATATAATAAATTGCTTTAATAACGTTACTGAATCAATGGTGATTTCAATTTATTATTTGTTGTACGTTTCCTTTTTGCTTAAAAATTGGCTACGTAAACATTAATTAAAAAATAGGAAGAAATCATTCGTTTCCTGTAGCCACTTCATTTTCTTTAATTATTTCACGTGATTCAAGCAGGTGACCGTGTCCATTCACTCAAACTTTATCCATATTTTTGTTTTAAATTTCTTTCCTCTGTTCACTAGGGTAATTATGGTATGATTCTCAGCCTATTGGTCTTCCTTTCCTTCTTTCCTTCAGCAATCAAACAAAAAAAACCTTTAATTATTATCTCATTTCTGGCTTGCACGGTTATAGACAATCAACTAGTTAATTGCATGTTGTAGTCTGTTCATGCCTATTTGGTTCATAAAAATTATTAAGCATTTTTACCCAGAGCAGCCAACTCACCTACATCGTTCTATATCTATTTATCTGCGTACAAGTTCAAACTTTTCCATTTTCTTTGATTGATAGATTTGTTGCCTTTATCTATTCTTTATCTCCCTGTCTTTATTGCTTAAAGGAAAGCAATCCATCAAAACGTGAATATTTGATTATAGCCAGCCGTTACCTATACCCAAATTTCCATTTTTATGACCGTCATTCGAATATCAAACTTATATAGTTTTTGCATTCATTTCGCTCATTCAATTTTACGTTTCTTATTCCAGCTTTTAAATATTGAGCTCCTCCCTTATATTTCTCTGTGGCCTTTACTTCTCTTCTCTGTTTCTTTTTTTTTCTCCCCCTCTGTTAGCTTCTCAAAACCATCACTCCGCAGTTCCTCCCTGATCTTCCACCCCTCGTTCTCCTCCGTAGCCACTTAGACCGTGTACTCCTTCTTTTGCGTAAGTATATTTTTTTTTATAAACCTATGGTATATTATAATATATACTGTGGACGTTAGTTTATATGCTTATATATATATTCGTTACTGTATGTTTATGAAAGAAAATATGTATATATTACACACTATATTCTCTGTTTTGTTTTAAAATATATAAGTGTTATAGGGTATAAGGTACACATATATAAAGTTATATGTTGTATAAGAATTTAAGTGGATTTGTACAGATAAAGCATGGGTTTATTGATATTATAATTATGTAAATATTGATTTTATATAAACAGTTATATGATCTATTTTTTTATATATTATAGAAATTGGAAAATCTGGTTCAACAATGAATATATGTTATACTGTTTATACATTTACAGTAATATATATTGATTTTGTTTAAGTATGATATAGACAGTGTTTATAAGTTTTTTTTTTTAAAATAAGTTATATTAGTTTGGATTTTACCGTTGGGTTAGATAGGGTCACTGAGTATACATATGTATATATTTATACCTTATGTACGTTTGTATATATATATTTGTTAACTATATTTTAAGTTATATGTTAGTTATAATATATTATGGTTTGTAGTATTCCTAATATTTTAAAACGAAAAATATATATTGTTGGAAACTTGTAATACAATCGCGTTTGTATATTTTCTATTTAAGTTTATATAACTTTATATATATGTGTGTACATATAATATAAAATTTTGTTCGCAAATGTCTATATGAATATACATTAATTGGTTTTAAAAGATATAAATATATGGAGACTTTGTTCGAAGGAATTAAATTTTAATTTGAGATATATGATTAAATTGATTTTAATAATAAATAATAAAATTATATACATCATTTTCTGTCATATAAAGATGGTTCTAATTCGTTTTCACCAAATTCTTATCTCTCAACTTTGTTGAATTCGTGCCAATCTAGCGTTGCTTTGAAATTCGTAGCATGTTGTGTTGTCTATCTTATCTAGCCTCGAAAGGTGAGCAATCACTCGCGATTAACGTTCTTTTATTTATTAAATTTGGTTTCAATTAAAACGATAATTGAAATATACTGCTGAAGTTAGTAAATCTGTTATATATGCTATTATCTGTAAACTGTTCACCTATGGGATATGACACCATATCCTATTGTTTATACTTTATTTAATTACTGTTGATATATGCCTGTTGTTATACTATTATCATATCCTGTTATATTATTATTATCTATTATCACTCTGCAAGTTCCCTGTAGTTTAGAATTCATTATGGGTTGAAATGATACATACCTGAACGGACTTTAGAATAGGAGAATTTCGTTATGGGTTGAAATGATAGACCCAAGTGATTTTCGTTAAATTGTATTTGGGATTATGGATTGAAATGCTATCCACCCGTATATATTTAGTGTACGGATTGAAATGATAAATATCCATATCACTTGACCATATGATAAGAAATATATACAGACACCGTTGGTCCATATATAAATATTTTGAAAATAATTTCCATGGTTTTGGAAAGAAATATATGGTTTAATAAATATAGATTCTTGAGACATTAGATAAATGATAAATTTTATATATAAATTTAGTAGTAATATTTGATTTAAATTAGATGGATTTAATACGTAGAATATGGTTAAGTATATATGTAAATCTATATTTCAATAGATTTTCTTGTAATAAATTGAACAAGTAAGGTTGGGAAGGAAAATTTGGGTTATTGGAAATGGTATTTAAATAAGGATTTTAATTAATCGATTTGAAATTATTGAATGGGAAATTTAAAGGTATGATTTTTAACTAGATTTGGATTTAAGTGATTTAATGAATATTTCACATCTAAATAAAAAAGATATTTAGTAAAATGTAAGTTAAGGTTACTTAAATGATATTGAATCTAATGAGGGAATATTTCAAGACTAAATAATAATGGGGTTAAATCGAGATCTACATGAAACTGTCAATTGAACTTTGAATTGTAGAATATTAAAGCTTTGAACTATACTGGAATTTAATTGGTTTATTTGTGATTCAGATCTGTATTTGAAATCGATATAATTCGAATTTATTATTTAGAAAATTTAATTGAATAAAAATTTAGTTTGAAACATTGAATATTTAAAGTTTTGAAATAATATTGAATTGTAAAAGGGTATTTTGTGATTTCAAATCCGGATTTGAGATCGATAAAATGTGAAATGGTTATTTAGGAATTGAGTTGAATTTTAAATTAATAAATTGTGATTGGACTAAAATTTGAATTTGGAATTTCAATAGATTTGAATCGCAACTTTGAAAGTGATAAAATTTGAATATATATATATATATATATATATATATATATATATATATATATATTAGATGAAATGATATTTTGGTTTTGAAGTCTAAATAAAATTGAAATGACCACGGTGTTATAGTGTATATTTCTACATTGAAGATAGTTCCACGGATCCTTAGAGAATGGTTATCCCATACATCCTCTAAGTTACTTGTATTTCAGTTGATATTTCACTTGAGTTGGATTTATGGATATAAGAATATTAATCCTGACTCGAGTGTTTTGTGTTTTGCTTTACGCTCGGGTCAGACTGAGTGATATAGCATTTGAGACTCACCTTCAAAGTTGGAGCTTTGCTTGAAGATCCAGCTATCTATCCTTTCAGTCGTCCAGTCGATTGGTTCAGAGAAATCATCTGCCTATTGGAGACTTCACTGCATCTGGGATATTCTGATGGATTTTATTTCTAACTTTGTTTATATAGTAGCTTCATGGACTACTATTCATTTATTCCACTGCATATTACTGCACTACTCTGTATCTGTGATTCTGTGATTGATTTATTTACTGTATGTGTTTTGCCAAATTTTAATTAACAATTCGTTATTTTGAATTATTCAAGTCGGACATGTATAGTTTTATTGTCGATTTGAATGGTCCAAAATAGCGGGTCGTTACACATTTACATTGTCCGAAACTTTTCGATTTTGCAAACATGAAATACTTTTCATACTTTTCGTTCTTTCATTTACCTCCTTTTAATTCCTGCTACTTTTAAAAATGTTGTTCATATTTACTATATTTCAATACCAAATTAGTTCATATTTACTTTCTTTTTTCGTTCAGTTTCCAACTTCATTTTACTGTAACGTCATGTCATTTATTTCTAATTAATAGCGGCCTCTCTTTTCAAATCTCTTTGGCCCTAAACCTAACTCTAACCTTATAAATAAGATATGATGCAAATGAAACCCCAGCTTCCATTCCAATCTTCTTTCTTTTCTTTTTTTCTTCAAATCTCCTTATTATCTCTCATTTTAATTTTTCCTTCCTCTTCAAATATTCTTCTTCTTCAAATTTTATTCCATTTCAAACTTTCTTCTTTCTTTTCAAATCTTGATCTTCTCTTCCATTTTCAGTTCTTCCTATTTTAATCCTTTTCTTTCTCAATTCTTCCTTTTCAAATCTTTTTTCTTCAAACCTTTAAAAAAATACATATATACATACATACATACATATATATATATATATATTAATATAATAAGGAGGGAAATTAAAGTAAATCAAAATAAAAGAAAAATTACGGAACAAAGCTAGCAATCAAGAAGGAGACTAAGGAAAACATTGAGCGAAGCTATTGATTAGAAGTCTATTATTTTCAGATTCGTATAAAGGTGAGTGTTTTAACCCACTCATAATTTCTAAAATTTCTTATGTTTATTAAATTGATTTATGACGTGGTTAGAAATTTATTATGACTGTTTGGCATACTTTTAATCATCATCTCAGTTAAATTGTTATTTATTTTATTACTGCATATAAACTGCCAGTTAATTTGTTATTTAAATATAAATTGCCAGTAAATACCTATTATTTATTATATGTTCTATATGGATGTTATGGATTGAATTGGATGATGATTGTGATAAATGGCTGATGATCGATGTTGGATGAATGGATGTTGTATTTTATAATGTTATAAACTGTAAGTTGTTATGCATTTTTAATTCATTTGGGATTGCGGTTTGAAATGATATATAACTGTTTTCTACTCTAAATTACAGATTGAAAGGATAAATATCCGTATCACTTGACCATAGGATAGAAAATTTTATACAGATACCACGGTCTATATATAAAAATATTTCGAAATGATTTCTATGGTTTGCTAAAGAAATATATGGTTTATGAGATATTGATTTGGATATTTTATAAATTGTTATTTTATATATAGTTAAATTCCTGGTTTTAAGCTATGTATAAAATTGGTTTAATGTAAAAGAAGTTAAATAATAAAATTTGATTTTATTAAGATATAATATGGTTAAGTATTTATGTAAAAAAAATTCTGGAGTTTATAGTAACTTAAATGAGAATAAGGTGGGAAGATAAATATGAAATCGGTTTGAAATTTAATAAAACTGAGATTTTAAAGGTATGCCTTTATAACGGGATTTTTGTTTAAGGTGAATTAAACAAAGATTTTAAGTATAAACAAATTGAAGAAAATATTTAGTTATTTTTAATTTGAGTTTTATTTAAATGATAATGGATTTATTATGCAAATATTTTAAAATTAAATAATAGAACATTGAATCGTAATATCCAATCTTAGTTTTGAAATTGTTTAATACTCAAAGTTTGAAATATATTGAAAATGAAATGGTTTATTGAAACTGAAAGTGAGTTGAAAGTTATGAATTGAGATTTAATTTAAAGTGAATAAATTGTGAAGTCGAGGAAATTATTTTACTTTATAAAGTAATTTTAGATTCAAACTATTTTATTTTATATGCGGTTTGAATATCCAAACCATTTAAGTTTTGGAAGTTATGGTTTAGAAGCTATGAAATTCGAAGTATTATGTTTTGAATGGTTATATTTCAAGCATTTGGTTTCGAAATATTCTTAATTTGAAAGTGTTATGATTTTTGAAAAAGAGATATATTTGAAATAAAAATGATATTATGTGGATTTTAGTTTTTATAACAATGATATCATATTGCTTGGGGTTTTTGAAATGGAAATGATATCGTATTTATATGGTTTGAAATGGATATTATATTATGGTTTCGAAGTAAAATTATTTTGAAATGACCGCGGTGTTATAATAACGATTGATTGACAAAGATACCGGGATCAGATATGGGCATACTCTCTGTCGATACCGAAAACCACTTTGACAACCGTGTACGTGGAGGAGATTCCAGAATGAAGTAGGATGGCGACGATGTTCCTTTGAGGTATATACGTGGACCAACTCCCGTGAGTTGGCATAAGGTGGCTAAAACAGGACCGATCTCGGGCCAATGTGGTCATTCCTCTGATCGGACACATCCCCTCGATATTATACTCTGACTTTTGGATTGATTCGGTGGCCACTTTTGATTTTTTTGATTTGGGGGTATGGCTCGAGGTAGGCGGTAGTAGCTGCCACGTGTTAACACCAGCCTGTGTGTGTAATTGGTATATCTACCCTGGCATTGCTTTGGGTGTCGTGTCACCTACCCTAGCGTGCCTTGCACGAGTTTGTATTTCTTCCGTAGCCCGTGGAGTATTTAGGGTAGTCTCCCGATCTGGAGATACATTGATACTGGATGGACTACTGGGACTATTACATGGTAAGGGCTATTTGGGTAACCACTTAACGCTATTTCAAAGTAAGTTTATTTTACTATTAGACATTATTATGATAGCGAAATATTACTACATAGTAAATAGTTTAACGTATCCTTAGGAGATGTGAATCCCGAGCATCTCTTAAGTTACTTTACTCACGTTAGACACCGGATAGGAGATGTCAAATCCCGTAAACATCTCTGACGCCGTTTACACTCATATTTATTTACCGTTGATTTAACTTACATAAGATCTTTTAGTTCTGACTCTAGTGTTTTGTCTTTTCAATTCGCTCGGGTCAGCCTGAGCATTTCAGGATTTGGAAGACCATATTCTGGAGGACGAAGACGAAGATTTATTATTATTTATTATAGTATTCCACTCCATCACATTATTCTGCTGCATTATTGTTGATTTTTCTATGGTATGTGTAACGCTGATATATATTATATAAGTATAATCGAAAATTTTGTAAAACAACTTCATAAACTGTATATTTGATTATTATATTTTATCATTCCGCCGCAAGATTCTATTTTTTTTCTGCCTTTTCTCATTTACCCATAACAATCCGCCCTTCTGTATGGTTTAAGTACGACGTGTGTGGTTTATCGTCGATTTAAAGCGTACAAAAAGGTGGGACGTTACATTTTGGTATTATTTTAAATGAATTGAGTTTAGAATTAAAATTAAAATGGAATATGTAACAACCCGCATATTTTTCGATTGAATATTTAAATATTTTATTTAAATATTTCATCGTTTGTCGGATTTTAGTCCGGGAAGCTACTTTTTGCAAACGGTCGAACTAGGACTCGAGACCACCCCCATTGAGTTCAAAATGACGTTTGCGATCTTTTTGAGTATAAACTTTGATATGTTTGGAGATAGTAGAATTTTGCTACTTTTCTCTTAGGGCTTTGGGTTGGGTTTCAGCTCATTAACCCCACTTATACTCTAGCTCAGTCCACCTCTCCTCTTCACTTCATTCTTATTTTCCTAACACTCAAGCTTCATCAAAAATGGAGAGAGCAATGAGAAATTAAAACTCCAAGCCCTAGTTCATTTGCAAAATCCAAGCTCTATCTCCAAATTCTAAGAGAAGCCATTAGTAAGCATCTCCTTCTTCTTCTCCAACTCATTCTCCTTTCAATTTCAGAATTTCCTAAACCTAACTTAGGAAATATTTTGCTTGTAAGCTTAGATCGATGCTTCTTGAGTTGTTATTGAAGAGGAATTGATCATAGCTTGTTTTAAAAGCTTCTCCTTCATTGATTTTGTGAAAAGGTGAGATTTTTATCTCACATCTTTGTCTATAACTATCTTTGATTGTTGGGTATGAATTCCTAACACTTATGTGCACTTGCTTTTGGTTTGGATTGAGTTGGTGAATATCCCAATTTTTAGTGTTTTGGGTTCAAATCTTTAAAATCCAAACTTTGATGTTTGAATATGTTTTTGGTGATGCATCGAGGAGCCAATAGGACCGGGTAGTCGATGGGCGTAATCCCCTAGCGTCCGTGCTCGACCGGTTGCAAATTGAGTGAGTTTGCACTTCTATTAAATAGGGTAGAAAATGCAGGATTTGGGTTCGGCCGACCGAACTCTCTAAGTCGTTCAACTAAAGCTGTAGCCGAAAACTTTCTGGACTATTTTCGGTCGACCGACTCAGAGAGTTCAATCGACCGACCTGCTCTTGTTTCCCTGTTTTGCCTATTTATGCTCATTTTGCTTTTCTTTTCCAATCTTTAATAGATTCTTCTTCTCCGATTAGTTGTTATCACCTTTTTCGACTTTGATAACTTCTATTTTTGGAATTTTTGGATATTTCCACTTTGATGGATTCGGTATCGATTTCTTTGGATTTTTTATTCACGTCTTCGAATGTGAATTTTAGTGATTGATTGTTTCTACAATCATTTTTGTGCTTTGTCACTTTAAAAATATAAAGGTTTTCTATACTAGTAGTAAATATCAAAACTCTTTCATCAAAACAATTTCCACACTATTTTATTACAAAGCTCGTTTTCTTAAACCGTTTTCCAATCTATTAGTATATACAAACCTTTACCTCACTCGTATGAGAAATCTAATTAAACGACTTACTAAAATGAGTGGTATGAAACGGTTGCGTTTACTTCATCGTGTCACGACCCAACTTCCAAACTCTAGGAAGTCGCATCGCTAATAAGAAAGAAAGGGATAGAAAAGAGAAAGAAAGAGAAGAAGAAGAAACAACACATCAGAATCTAAACAGCGGAACGAATAAATTATATTAATAACATAAAATATTACATAGTTTACAACCACTATCAGAGTACACAAATATACAACACATACTAGACAGTTATAAATATCTGTCTAGTATTTACAACGTAACACAACTCAGAGCCAATCACAGAACACACAGCGGAATACTATATATCTAACGCAGAAGCCTCCTACTCCATTGCTTCTCCAATATTCGTCAAAGCTGACCTGAATCCCTTGGCTAGTCGTAAAAATTTGAGTACCCAAGAGTTTATGAAAAACAAAAATAAACTCTGGGTCAAACATGGGTCTGGTGTGAGTAACAGGTTAAAGTTGCTTAATTTTCAAAAACCTTTTGAAAAGAAAGGTATCACGTAAGACTTTCCACACATAAACATGGAAAAAAAATTACCTTACGCTAACCAAAACATTTGATAGGAAATCCAGTGATATTATAATAGGTCTAGGGTTTTCAAGTAAATATGAAATAGCCGAAATTGTTACATTTATTAAATTCCAGCTACTTGCCACAAAAGTGGGTAATACAATCAAAACCGTTGGCACTTATTGGATTTTGGATTCCATACAATGGCAGGGCTACTGGGGTACCGCCCGTCACAGTACGTGTCCTAGATCATCGTACCGAGGAGTACGCCCGCTGCCTTGCAACACAAGGCCGGACCCATTCCTTACTGAACAGTTCCAAACAAGACAACCCCGCAGTTGGTGCGCATATCCAACTGCCAACTAAGCTGAATAAAAAGGGACCTCTAGACAGGGATCAATCTTGCTCTCCAGTGGGAGCTACCCACGAAGCCTTGCTACACCTCCCCTGTTTTAGCCATTCCCGGTTGATGAGGCTTGAGGCTACGATTACCTTTAAAGAACACATCTCTTAGAATGCTCATCGTCCACCTGACGATGTTCTGAAAGCATTCAATCCATACGAGTTCGTTCCGGGTTTGAATGAAACCGAAGGCATTATCTCGTTACACTCGTTTTGGAATCACCCTCAGAGTTAACGACGATAACCCTTGCACTCTGAATCTCCATCTCGAATCTATAAGTACTATTCCGTCAAACTCATTACGGAATCACCCATAGAGTTATATTGACGTATAGCCCTTACACCTCGAGTCTTCACTCTTCACATAAGATTCACGACCTATCGTTAATTTGGATCGATGTGGTTTTCGGATATCCAAATATGGAAACCCGATCCCGGTCTCATCGAAATCCAAAGCGTGCCTTTTAAGGCCAAGTTGTTTTAAAGTTTAAAACAATTCAATTTAATTATCTATATACACACAGATAGATAATTCATAGATTCACAACAGATAATTATCATTATCATAATCACAGATAATCCACATTTATCACTATCAAAAGATAATCCATATCAATATCACAATGCAACCAATGCATCCATATCAATCAACATTACTAATCTCATCTCTGAGATTCAAACCATTCAAGGCAACCAATAACAACCATCCATAAGCAATAACTATAATCATACTATCTATAACCAATTTAAAAATGAATTAAATTGATTACATCATCTTTAATTAATTTAAAATGAATTAAATTAATTACTTACACAATATAAATCTTGCTTGCATCATCATTAATTAATTACAAATTAATTAATTAATTATCCTCTAATTTATCATCTTAATTAATCAATCCTGATTAATTATACTTTAATTAATTTCACAAAATTAATTACTCTAAACCAAATACAGTAATTAACCTTTAATTACTTCATTAATTAATTAACTATAATTAATTACATTTAACCTTAATTAATTACAATTAATTAATTATGCTTAATTACTTATTAATGATTAATTAATCTTAATTAATAAATCTTAATTATTTCATTAATTATATTAATTAATGATTCTTAATTATATTCAATTAATTACTCAATTAAATTAATTACTTTTAGTAATTAATCTCACATAAACCATAATTATTAATCATCTTTGATTAATCTCATTCTGTAATTAACTACCCTTATTTACTTATCAAATTAATTACCCTGAATAAATTTCTTTTAGTAATCCCTTGATTAATTATACAAAATAATTTAATCCAAATTATTTCACAATTCCATCATTATTCACTAATTACATACAGTAATTATCTTTAATTACTTCACTGAGTAATTCTACTTTATTAATTACATCAAGCAATTACTATCAAATCTAATGTTTAAAATTAATTAAACTAAATTAATTAATTTAAACCAAACTCAAATAACTCCATTAATTGCATTAAGTAATTAATGTCTTAATTACTTTCATTTAAGTAATTAACTTAAATAAATTTCACAATTTATTAACATTAATTAATTAATCTAATTAATTATTAAAAATTAATCATATTAATTAATTACTAAATAAACTTTAGTTAATGACCATCATTAAATATTTTTAATTCTTTAATTACTTTTCTTTAATTACTTCTTAATTATCTCTATTTTAAATTAATCCAAATTATTAATCTTAAATTAAATAAATAAGTTACTCCTTAATTATCTTATTTATTTAATTATCTTAATATCTTGATCATTACTAAGATAACCCATCTCTTATTAATAATTTCATTTAAATGGGATTAGAACATTGCATTTTAAAATTTAAATTGAAATTCCAATTTGAATCTAAAATTCAAAATAATATTTATCAAAGCATTATCCAATTTAAATTCATTTATATTCCTTTTTAGAATAAATGTAAATAACATTTATCACTTATAATTAAAACTTATATAAGATGAGTCTAAATCAATTTGCTAAATTTCATTTAAAATTAAGTTTAAATTACTTTACCCTTTTAAATTTCAAATTCAAGTTAAAAATCACTTAACTTTCTTTTATAAACTTTTTATAATGACTTCATTTATAAGGAAAATCGAATTTAAATATTTGATTGAAAACAATTTATTTCTAATAAATAATTTAAATTTGAACTTGTTTGAAAACATTCAAATTTTAAAACTTATTCAAATATCAGATTTTAAATTCAATATACTTGAAACCATTCTTTATGTAAATTGTTTGAATTTAACATGAATTTACTCTTGCTTTACACCTTGATTTTAAAACTTCTTATTTAAAAATACAAATTCATTTTTTTTTTAAAAAACTGAAGATTTAAAAATCTTAAGAAAACAACACTTAAATTTGAATTCAAACTGCTAATCTAAAATTAGCTTCCAAATTTACAATGAAATCTAACTTTCCAGAAAACAGTCAGGTTTCCTCTTTTTTTATTATTTAAAACTGAAAATCATTTTCAAATTTGAAAACTTATAAGATTTTCAAAATCATTTGAAACTCTAATACATATTAGATTAAAACTTAACTCAGATTTAAAACTAGATTTAAATCTCTTTTTAAAACTTTACTTTCCTTTTTAAATGCAGGTTTTAAATTCTATTTTTATTTAAAAAAAACTGAAACCACTTCAAATTTTAAAACATATAAGATTTCAAACTTCTTTAAACTAAAACTCTTCTGCAGATTTAAACTTATTTAAATCTTATCACAACTACTAATTCATTTTAAATTTTGATTTAGATTTTAAAACTGCAGACAGTTTCTACAGGAAACTGTAATATTACATACACCCGAGCCCACTCAAATTCTCTTCGAGTCAACAAGCCCAATGCTTCGAGTCATATCCTACAATTTCTCGAGTGATTCTCGAGTTTCCCCTCTACTAAAACCCAGACAATCATCAGGAATTAAAATTGCATGGTGCACATGCACCGTGCCTACGATCATCACCAGCCACCTCCGGTGGTCTCACCCCATCGACGTTCAACACTCAATCTTATGCCGACCATCAGATTGCCACCCAATTCTCGAAATCGAATTCGAGAATCAACTCCAAAACCTGGAACAGTAAAACAGACATCACCACCTAAACCTGTCAACACTAAAATCACCATCCTCCGACCATCATAAACCTTGCAACTCCGTCCACAACTTCATCGTCACCCAAACTATCATCTCCCAAAGGCCCATGACACTCGGTCTCCTTTGAAGGCAGTATTGGTCACAACAGTATGTACGAACAAAACTAGGGCTGCATGAAGAAAAATCGAATTTACTGCAACCATGGTGTTTTGCATCACCATCACTCAATTTTCTCAGCTACACTAGTAACTTCCCTACCCACACGAAGAATCCCTATATTCCCAAATTGTTAGATCATCATAAATCATCACATTTCCATTTTCTGTTCAACAGAAAACTGTTCCCAAACCCCTTGATTAAAAATGCTGATTTTTGATTTAAAAATCTTGTTTTAGTCTAAGCATTCAAATTAAGATCCTAGATTTATAAACTAAAATGTTCCGGTTTTCCTTTATTCAAAGTTTGCTTTTCTTTTTAAAATACCCAGTAAGATTTTCAAATTTTATTTAACTTAAATAATATTTCAAAAACTTCTCTAGGATAAAACAATCGAGTTTTGTTTAAAACTTGATTCTGAGCACGGTTTTGATCGAGAGGTATGATTTTTAATCCCAAAAACTAGAGCTTGAATTATGAATAGATGGGTTACAGTAATATTTATTATACACACCACATACATGTATAAACATACAGACAATTCATATATATACATTCACATAAACATATTTATTTCCAGATGTAAATATGCAACCAATTAGTACTTAAGAAATTTTTAAGAAAAGTGTTACTCACCTAGTTTTAGTATGAAGACAGGTCTTCCAATTTGGAAAACTTTGATAGCTGGTTTTGTAGAAGTGCTTTTAAAACTGGAAACCCCTTTGCTTTCAAACTTACTTTAATTCCAGGTTTTACAATACAAATGCATGTAGAAAACTCCATATTGAAATGATGCAGGCTACATATTTTTGAGATGGTTACAAGCTTGATTTTGATTTCCAGGTTAGAAAATGCTTTTACAGGTTTGATATAGGAGGTGGATTACAGGGTAATGATTTACAGTTTGAAATATGCAATTGCTTTGAATAGTTTTGAGAATGTGTAGGGTTTTCATGCTTTGATCTCTGATTTTGGGTTTTAAAGAAAGTGTTTCAGATTTTGTTTTTGAGAAAGCTTTAAGTTTTTTTTTCAAATTTTTTTCTTTGATTCACTAAGCTTTTGATTTTGAAAAGAAATGGATAGAGAAAAGTATATGTATTAGGCTGAAATTATCTTAACAAAATCAAAGAAAAGATAAAAATTGAATGACACTTGTCATATACTTTTATTCATTAATTTACACATGTATTTAAATGACTTAATATGTTAACACTTGTTGTTTAATTAATCCATATGTTAACACATGTCTCATAATTTAATTAATTATACTTTTAAATGTTAATAAAAGATTAATACAAAAATCAAGCTTAATGAATTGTTAATTAGTATTTATATATGTATAAAAAAAGAAATAAAAACCAAATTCAAATTAAACTTTTGAAATCCAAATTAAAGTCAACTTATTAAATTTTAAAATGATGATCCATCTTCTTATTTTAATTCTTTTTATATTTATGGCTTGAAAATAACAGATTTAGCAATGTTAAATGATTTATAAAAGAGAATACAAATCACTTCTATTATTCAATGAATTAAGAACATATATTATATTGTATTTTAAACTTCTATTTTCAATTCATATATATCTAGTAATATTTAAAAGAAATGAAACAAACTTTCATTTAAATTTAAAAATCCATCTAAGATAAAATTTTAAACAATAACATTTATTTTAAGTATTTACAAACCAAAGAGTTATTCATTAAATGACTTTTGAAAAACATAATATTATTTTAAATCATAATTTCCAAATCACTAAATATATTATTAGAGTTTGAAAACATGACTTAATTATTTATTGAATTCCAAGTCAAAGATTATCTGTAATATATATACAAATACATATATACAATATAAATAGAATATTTATTTAGCTTTTAAAAGATAAAATCACTAATTAAATATTTATTTAATTAGTTTATTAAACCAATTCATATTTTATTAATCAATATTATTAAATCAATTTAATTTTAAACACAGATTATTAAATTGATATTGCCAAAATTCCGAGTCATCACATTCCTCCCCCCTTAAAAGAATTTCGTCCCTGAAATTTAAAACAAAGGTAATTTAATAATCTATTTAAAGATTATAAATTTAAAACACAAGCATATGCCAAACATATGCTAACAACCATAGCAACCTATTCATTCAAACAAACAGTCTAACTATCCAGACAAAATTCTGGATAGAACTTCCACGAGTTTTCCCAAGTATATATATACCGGGATACTCATTCTACAGAATTTAAACAATCAATATTACTAAGCTATAGAGCTCCTATTCATCTAGATATACAAAACTAGACAGCATATCAGACTACAGACGAGTCTGTCTCAAACCTTCTGAACTTCTGGTTCTAAAATCAGAGATATATCATATACGTACTCCCTTAGAGATACGTGAAACTCATCGAATTCCAGTTATCCAAACTTACAATTCAATTTTGAAAACCAAATACCAATCCCACCAAAACACAGATGAGATCCAAACATCACTGAGCTAGCCTTCCAGACTTACTCAGAACTTATAGCTCCTGAATCAGAGAAAACTCCAACAATAACGAAGTCTCCAACTTCGAATTCCAAATTTCTCCATCCCTTATCCACAAAAGTCTTCGGACGATCCTGGGCTGCCAACATCCAAACTGATCATCTCAACCCCTTGCTAATCTCTCTAGAAACAATCAGAACCAAAAACAACCCAACACAATTATCTCCTCAAGATCAATCCAAAATCAAAACACAATTCTACTCCATAACCAACAGAAGACAACAAACTTCTCCAAATTCGAAAAAAGACAACCAGAAACACTTCCAAACTGCTTCCGCTGCACAACTCTGATCCGAAGTAGATAAGAAAATACTGACGAAGAACACAAGCACCAACTGGACATCACTTTCCAGAAATATGGTTCAACAGATCCATAAAGAAAACTCAGAAATTCCATCAAAACTTAGTTGCTTCATCAAATTCCATCTCTAGGAATCATTCTTCAACTAAACAGAACCACCGGTTCCACTCCTGGAATACTAGTTGATAAGAAAACTCAATCTCCAGATGCCGACGAACCTCAGTCTTTCCCAAAAGACATCCAGAAAATCTCCAACAATCCAAGAGAACTCTCATCTATCGCAAGTCGCTTTTGCGATCAATCGAGATAAATTTCCAAAGAAAACCGTTCTCTCTGTAACAAACAGAACAGCTTACATTGGTCTAGTCAATCCATTGAAGAACGGATTCGCTCTGCTGCTTCAGAATTCCATCTCGAGAAAAACTACTCAGCTAAGACCTCCCTGTCGGCTCACAGAACACTCCGAGCTGCACTGCTGACACCAATTCCAAACTCCCTAATTTTAAACACAGATTTATTAATATTTATTTAATTAGTTTATTAAACCAATTCATATTTTATTAATCAATATTATTAAATCAATTTAATTTTAAACACAGATTATTAAATTGATATTGCCAAAATTCCGAGTCATCACATTCCTCCCCCCTTAAAAGAATTTCGTCCCCGAAATTTAAAACAAAGGTGATTTAATAATCTATTTAAAGATTATAAATTTAAAACACAAGCATATGCCAAACATATGCTAACAACCATAGCAACCTATTCATTCAAACAAACAATCTAACTATCCAGACAAAATTCTGGATAGAACTTCCACGAGTTTTCCCAAGTATATATATACCGGGATACTCATTCTACAGAATTTAAACAATCAATATTACTAAGCTATAGAGCTCCTATTCATCTAGATATACAAAACTAGACAGCATATCAGACTACAAACGAGTCTGTCTCAAACCTTCTGAACTTCTGGTTCTAAAATCAGAGATATATCATATACGTACTCCCTTAGAGATACGTGAAACTCATCGAATTCCAGTTATCCAAACTTACAATTCAATTTTGAAAACCAAATACCAATCCCACCAAAACACAGATGAGATCCAAACATCACTGAGCTAGCCTTCCAGACTTACTCAGAACTTATAGCTCCTGAATCAGAGAAAACTCCAACAATAACGAAGTCTCCAACTTCGAATTCCAAATTTCTCCATCCCTTATCCACAAAAGTCTTCGGACGATCCTGGGCTGCCAACATCCAAACTGATCATCTCAACCCCTTGCTAATCTCTCTAGAAACAATCAGAACCAAAAACAACCGAACACAATGATCTCCTCAAGATCAATCCAAAATCAAAACACAATTCTACTCCATAACCAACAGAAGACAACAAACTTCTCCAAATTCGGAAAAAGACAACCAGAAACACTTCCAAACTGCTTCCGCTGCACAACTATGATCCGAAGTAGATAAGAAAATGCTGACGAAGAACACAAGCACCAACTGGACATCACTTTCCAGAAATATGGTTCAACAGATCCATAAAGAAAACTCAGAAATTCCATCAAAACTTAGTTGCTTCATCAAATTCCATCTCTAGGAATCATTCTTCAACTAAACAGAACCACCGGTTCCACTCCTGGAATACTAGTTGGTAAGAAAACTTAATCTCCAGATGCCGACGAACCTCAGTCTTTCCCAAAAGACATCCAGAAAATCTCCAACAATCCAAGAGAACTCTCATCTATCGCAAGTCGCTTTTGCGATCAATCGAGATAAATTTCCAAAGAAAACCGTTCTCTCTTTAACAAACAGAACAGCTTACACTGGTCTAGTCAATCCATTGAAGAATGGATTCGCTCTGCTGCTTCAGAATTCCATCTCGAGAAAAACTACTCAGCTAAGACCTCCCTGTCGGCTCACAGAACACTTCGAGCTGCACTGCTGACACCAATTCCAAACTCCCTAATCCAAAACTCTTCGAGAAACTCGGACTTCAAAGCAAACAGAAACACCACAGCATCCTGCTGATTCCAGCCACAATATCGAAGTAGACTCACTTCCCAAACTTGTTCCAAAGAAATATCTTCGGACACATCCATTGACACTGCATCTCATCACGCAGCTACAACTTCCTGAGGTATCAAAATACCATCACTTGCTCCAGTTCAACCGACTGATCCAAACCCTACTCACCAAACTCTGCACTTCAAAGTTTCTCCGAACCTTAACGGGTTCCCCTCAGAGATCGATGAAATACTTCAACACAACAAAACTTATTCGAGACGGTATTAGGTCTACAGTCTCGACAGATACACTTCCAACCTCAAACATCAGACTCCATCCAATGGTAGCAATCTTGTTACACACACCACTACCTTATCTACCTTTATAGCCAATATTGGAAAACCTGAACAGGTAACCCAAAAGATAGGTAGAAATAGATAAATATATATAAATATATATAAAATTACAAATACGCTCTCTCAAGAAAGACACCACTCCAGAGCCTAGGTATTCACTCAACCTAATGCCCTGATACCACTGTCACGACCCAACTTCCAAACTCTAGGAAGTCGCATCGCTAATAGGAAAGAAAGGGATAGAAAAGAGAAAGAAAGAGAAGAAGAAGAAACAACACATCAAAATCTAAATAGCGGAACGAATAAATTATATTAATAACATAAAATATTACATAGTTTACAACCACTATCAGAGTACACAGATATACAACACATACTAGACAGTTATAAACATCTGTCTAGTATTTACAACATAATCTAACTCAGAGCCAATCACAGAACACACAACGGAATACTATATATCTAACGCAGAAGCCTCCTACTCCATTGCTCCTCCAATATTCGTCAAAGCTGACCTGAATCCCTTGGCTACTCGTAAAAATTTGAGTACCTAAGAGTTTATGAAAAACAAAAATAAACTCCGGGTGAGACATGGGTCTGGTGTGAGTAACAGGTTAAAGTTGCTTAATTTTCAAAAACCTTTTGAAAAGAAAGGTATCATGTGAGACATCCCACACATAAACATGGAAAAAAATTTACCTTACGCTAAACAAAACATTTGATAGGAAATCCAGTGATATTATAATAGGTCTAGGGTTTTCAAGTAAATATGAAATAGCCGAAATTGTTACATTTATTAAATTCCAGCTACTAGCCACAAAAGTGGGTAATACAATCAAAACCGTTGGCACTTATTGGATTTTGGATTCCATACAATGGCAGGGCTACTAGGGTACCGCCCGTCACAGTACATGGCCTAGATCAACGTACCGAGGAGTACGCCCGCTCCCCTGCAACACAAGGCCGGACCCATTCCTTACTGAACAGTTCCGAACAAGACAACCCCGCAGTTGGTGCGCATATCCAACTGCCCACTAAGCCGAATAAAAAGGGACCTCTAAACAGGGATCAATCTTGCTCTCTAGTGGGAGCTACCCACGAAGCCTTGCTGCACCTCCCCTGTTTTAGCCATTCCTGGTTGATGAGGCTTGAGGCTACGATTACCTTTAAAGAACACATCTCTTAGAATGCTCATCGTCCACTTGACGATGTTCTGAAAGTATTCAATCCATACAAGTTCATTCCGGGTTCGAACGAAATCGAAGGCATTATCTCATTGCACTCGTTTTGGAATCACCCTCAGAGTTAACGACGATAACCCTTGCACTCTGAATCTCCATCTCGAATCTATAAGTATTATTCCGTCAAACTCATTACGGAATCACCCACAGAGTTATACTGACGTATAGCCCTTACACCTCGAGTCTTCACTCTTCACATAAGATTCACGACCTATCGTTAATTTGGATCGATGTGGTTTTCAGATATCCAAATATGGAAACCCGATCCCGGTCTCATCGAAATCCAAAGCGTGTCTTTTAAGGCCAAGTTGTTTTAAAGTTTAAAACAATTCAATTTAATTATCTATATACACACAGATAGATAATTCATAGATTCACAACAGATAATTATCATTATCATAATCACAGATAATCCACATTTATCACTATCAAAAGATAATCCATATCAATATCACAATGCAACCAATGCATCCATATCAATCAACATTACTAATCTCATTTCTGAGATTCAAACCATTCAAGGCAACCAATAACAACCATCCATAAGCAATAACTATAATCATACTATCTATAACCAATTTAAAAATGAATTAAATTGATTACATCATCTTTAATTAATTTAAAATGAATTAAATTAATTACTTACACAATATAAATCTTGCTTGCATCACCATTAATTAATTACAAATTAATTAATTAATTATCCTCTAATTTATCATCTTAATTAATCAATCCTGATTAATTATACTTTAATTAATTTCACAAAATTAATTACTCTAAACCAAATACAGTAATTAACCTTTAGTTACTTCATTAATTAATTAACTATAATTAATTACATTTAACCTTAATTAATTACAATTAATTAATTATGCTTAATTACTTATTAATGATTAATTAATCTTAGTTAATCAATCTTAATTATTTCATTAATTATATTAATTAATGATTCTTAATTATATTCAATTAATTACTCAATTAAATTAATTACTTTTAGTAATTAATATCACATAAACCATAATTATTAATCATCTTTGATTAATCTCATTCTGTAATTAACTACCCTTAATTACTTATCAAATTAATTACCCTGAATAAATTTCTTTTATTAATCCCTTGATTAATTATACAAAATAATTTAATCCAAATTATTTCACAATTCCATCATTATTCACTAATTACATACAGTAATTATCTTTAATTACTTCACTGAGTAATTCTACTTCATTAATTACATCAAGTAATTACTATCAAATCCAATGTTTAAAATTAATTAAACTAAATTAATTAATTTAAACCCAACCCAAATAACTCCATTAATTGCATTAAGTAATTAAAGTCTTAATTACTTTCATTTAAGTAATTAACTTAAATAAATTTCACAATTTATTAACATTAATTAATTAATCTAATTAATTATTAAAAATTAATCATATTAATTAATTACTAAATAAACTTTAGTTAATGACCATCATTAAATATTTTTAATTCCTTAATTACTTTTCTTTAATTACTTCTTAATTATCTCTAATTTAAATTAATCCAAATTATTAATTTTAAATTAAATAAATAAGTTACTCCTTAATTATCTTATTTATTTAATTATCTTATTTATTTAATTATCTTAATATCTTGATCATTACTAAGATAACCCATCTCTTATTAATAATTTCATTTAAATGGGCTTAGATCATTGCATTTTAAAATTTAAATTCAAATTCCAGTTTGAATCTAAAATTCAAAATAATATTTATCAAAGCATTATCTAATTTAAATTCATTTATATTCCTTTTTAGAATAAATGTAAATAACATTTATCACTTATAATTAAAACTTATATAAGATGAGTCTAAATCAATATTCTAAATTTCATTTAAAATTAAGTTTAAACTACATTACCCTTTTAAATTTCAAATTCAAGTTAAAAATCACTTAACTTTCTTTTATAAACTTTTTATAATGACTTCATTCATAAAGAAAATCGAATTTAAATATTTGATTGAAAACAATTTATTTCTAATAAATAATTTAAATTTGAACTTGTTTGAAAACATTCAAATTTTAAAACTTATTCAAATCTCAGATTTTAAATTCAATATACTTGAAACCATTCTTTATTTAAATTGTTTGAATTTAAAGATGAATTTACTCTTGCTTTACACCTTGATTTTAAAACTTCTTATTTAAAAATACAAATTCATTTTTTTTTTAAAAACTGAAGATTTAAAAATCTTAAGAAAACTGCACTTAAATTTGAATTCAAACTGCTAATCTAAAATTACCTTTCAAATTTACAATGAAATTTAACTTTCCAGAAAACAGTCAGGTTTCCTCTTTTTTTATTATTTAAAACTGAAAACCATTTTCAAATTTGAAAACTTATAAGATTTCCAAAATCATTTGAAACTCTAATACATATTAGATTAAAACTTAACTCAGATTTAAAACTAGATTTAAATCTCTTTTAAAAACTTTACTTTCCTTTTTAAATGCGGGTTTTAAATTCTATTTTTATTTTAAAAAAAAACTGAAAGCACTTCAAATTTTAAAACGTATAAGATTTCAAACTTCTTTAAACTAAAACTCTTCTACAGATTTAAACTTATTTAAATCTTATCACAACTACTGATTCATTTTAAATTTTGATTTAGATTTTAAAACTACAGACAGTTTCTACAGGAAACTGTAATATTACATACACCCGAGCCCACTCAAATTCTCTTCGAGTCAACAATCCCAATGCTTCGAGTCATATCCTACAATTTCTCGAGTGATTCTCGAGTTCCCCCTCTACTAAAACCCAGACAATCATCAGGAATTAAAATTGCATGGTGCACATGCACCGTGCCTACGATGATCACCAGCCACCTCCGGTGGTCTCACCCCATCGACGTTCAACACTCAATCTTATGCCGACCATCAGATTGCCACCCAATTCTCGAAATCGAATTCGAGAATCAACTCCAAAACCTGGAACAGTAAAACAGACATCACCATCTAAACCTGTCAACACTAAAATCACCATCCTCCGACCATCATAAGCCTTGCAACTCCGACCACAACTTCATCGTCACCCAAACTATCATCTCCCAAAGGCCCATGACACTCGGTCTCCTCTGAAGGCAGTATCGGTCACAACAGTATGTACGAACAAAACTAGGGCTACATGAAGAAAAATCGAAATTACTGCAACCATGGTGTTTTGCATCACCATCACTCAATTTTCTCAGCTACACTAATAACTCCCCTACCCACACGAAGAATCCCAATATTCCCAAATTGTTAGATCATCATAAATCTTCACATTTCCATTTTCTGTTCAACAGAAAACTGTTCCCAAACCCCTTGATTAAAAATGCTGATTTTTGATTTAAAAATCTTGTTTTAGTCTAAGCATTCAAATTAAGATCCTAGATTTATAAACTAAAATGTTCGGGTTTTCCTTTATTCAATGTTTGCTTTGCTTTTTAAAATACCTAGTAAGATTTTCAAAATTTATTTAACGTAAATAATATTTCAAAAACTTCTCTAGGATAAAACAATCAAGTTTTGTTTAAAACTTGAATCTTAACACGGCTTTGATCGAGAGTATGATTTTTAATCCCAAAACCTAGAGCTTGAATTATGAACAGAGGGGTTGAAGGAATATTTACCATACACACAACATACATGTATAAACATATAGACAATTCATATATATACATTCACATAAACATGTTTATTTCCAGATGTAAACATGCAACTAATTAGTACTTAAGAAATTTTTAAGAAAAGTGTTACTCACCTGGTTTTAGTATGACGACAGGTCTTCCAATTTGAAAAACTTTGAAAGCTGGTTTTGCAGAAGTGCTTTTAAAACTGGAAACCCCTTTGCTTTTAAACTTACTTTAATTCCAGGTTTTACAATACAAATGCATGCAGAAAACTCCATATTGAAATGATGCAGGCTACATATTTTTGAGATGGTTACAAGCTTGATTTTGATTTGCAGGTTAGAAAATGCTTTTACAGGTTTGATATAGGAGGTGGATTACAGGGTAATGATTTACGGTTTGAAATATGCAATTGCTTTGAATAGTTTGGAAAATGTGGAGGGTTTTCATGCTTTGATCTCTGATTTTGGGTTTCAAAGAAAGTGTTTCAGATTTTGTTTTTGAGAAAGCTTTAAGTTTTTTTTTCAGATTTTTTTCTTTGATTCACTAATCTTTTGATTTTGAAAAGAAATGGATAGAGAAACGTATATGTATTAGGCTGAAATTATCTTAACAAAATAAAAGAAAAGATAAAAATTGAATGACACTTGTCATATACTTTTATTCATTAATTTACACATGTATTTAAATGACTTAATATGTTAACACTTGTTGTTTAATTAATCCATATGTTAACACATGTCTCATACTTTAATTAATTATACTTTTAAATGTTAATAAAAGATTAATACAAAAATCAAGCTTAATGAATTGTTAATTAGTATTTATATATGTATAAAAAAAAGAAATAAAAACCAAATTCAAATTAAACTTTTGAAATTCAAATTAAAGTCAACTTATTAAATTTTAAAATGATAATCCATCTTCTTTTTTTAATTCTTTTTATACTTATGGCTTGAAAATAACAGATTTAACAATGTTAAATGATTTATAAAAGAGATTACAAATCACTTCTATTATTCAATGAATTAAGAACATATATTATATTGTATTTTAAACTTCTATTTTCAATTCATATATATCTAGTAATATTTAAAACAAAATGAAACAAACTTTCATTTAAATTTAAAAATTCAGCTAAGATAAAATTTTAAACAAAAACATTTATTTTAAGTATTTACAAACCAAAGAGTTATTAATTAAATAACTTTTGAAAAACATAATATTATTTTAAATCATAATTTCCAAATCACTAAATATATTATTAGAGTTTGAAAACATGACTTAATTATTTATTAAATTCCAAGTCAAAGATTATCTGTAATATATATACAAATATATATATACATTATAGATAGAATATTTATTTAGCTTTTAAAAGATAAAATCACTAATTAAATATTTATTTAATTAGTTTATTAAACCAATTCATATTTTATTAATCAATATTATTAAATCAATTTAATTTTAAACACAGATTATTAAATTGATATCGCCAAAATTCCGGGTCATCACACATCGGTTAATTCTTTGACTTGTTCAATTGAATCTCTTGTGACAATTTTCGAGTGGAAATCTACAATTTGTTCGTAAATATTTAAGTTAAGCTAGTGGTTATGGGACATGAAGCTAAACTCATATATTTACTAGCTTAGTGTAATTGACACTTAACCTCGAGTGGAAGTCTACAATTTGTTCGTAAATAATCAAGTTAAGCTAGTGGTTATGGGACATGAAGCTAAACTCTTTTATTTACTAGCTTAGTGTAATTTACACTTATCGATCAATGATGATCATTTTGTGATTTAGACTAGCAATGTGCGATGTCTCTTTGTCTGCAAGGGAGACTTAACCCTATTTTTAGTGGAGCTTCGGCTTGGTGGGGTAGGGACCCATGGTCTTCGGGCCGTTTTAGTGGAGCTTCGGCTCATGGTCTTTGGGCCGTTTTAGTGGAGCCTCGGCTCAAAATTAATGGTTAGAAACCATGGAATAGCTTTCCGTTTAGTGATACACGTGTTGGTGAGTTTTCATGCTCCCGTTCTAGTGATAGGCCTCTTTCCCCTTTTTGTGATTTCTGGATTTCTATTGATTGATTTCTAGAATTTGTGTTTCACCAATTTTCGTGATTTGCATTGATAAGCTTTATCAATTTTTGTGCATTAGTGGATTTGTGTTTCACTAACATTTCCGATTGGCATTGATATGATCGTCAATAATTGTGGTTTGGTGAATAAAATAAAGAATATGACGTTCTTTTTAATGCTTTGAGATTTCTTGTGATATTGTATGATTTTTGTTGTTCGTTGATGTATACTTTATATAGTATGACAATTTCGTTATCATATGTTCTAATCGCATCTATTATCCTATCTCATTTTATCTGATATTTATAGCTAGACTGATCCGTTTATTATTTTCTTATTAAATAACACTCGGGTCAGACCGAGATATTACAGGTGCTTCTGCTTGACTTCTTATCTGGGATTATTATCCTGACTTTTGGATAACTACTTAGATTAGTAGTTTTTGGGTGTATACATTTGAGATATAGGCTCATTAATGTATACTTATTTTTTTTGTTGCACTTGTAACTATTCTGATGGTGATATTGTGGATCTTATATGACCAATACTCTGATATACACTTTCATGTGTAATATTCATATCTTTTTCCACCTTTGTGATATGAATTATCTGTGACTGATTTGTGTTATGTTTATTTCTATGTTTGTTTCCGAAGAATATATATAGCCACTGTGTAGTAGTTTTGAGTTTGTATCGATATGTCGGATTCCCTCTTGAAAAGAAAATGCATGTTATACTATTTGACATATCGGTGCTCGCACTAAGCAATTACACGGATGGTCGCTCCTCAACAGCCATATTCTCCGTGCTAGTTGACGGCATTACTCCGTAGTGTCCTTGGCAAGCATACGTATAGAGGTGGGGCGTCACAGCTTGGTATCAGAGGCAAACTTCGGAATAATATAGAATAATCTAGCTAAGATCATTGTCCTAAGTCTTCCTTAGGAGTCGTGCCTTAGGATTTATCCGAGTCATTGGACCCGTTCTGTCCGATTTTCTTTTATGATTCCTTATTTTATCAATCATGATTGTTTGATATTCATTCTGAGAATAACCTTTTTCTTCTTCTTTCTTTCTTTCTTAAAGAAGAAGAAATGGTTAGTTCTGGCAGTCCCTAGCGCTGGTCAATCCAGTAGTCCTTCTCTGGATGGCGTATTCATGTCTGCCCAACAACTTTTGGATCTTGTAATGAATCAAAGGTTTATCTGTGCTTTGAGTAAGAACCCCGAAATAGTTTTACCTCTGAAACTTGAATTTCCTTTCAATCAGCTTGTGGATATCACTCTTCGACATGAAGAGGTTGGTAAAAGAAGTGATAGTGATATTGGGATTTCCAAGAAGAGGCATAATGTAATGCCCCACTCTCAGACCCACTGTAAAAAAGAGTATTACGGGAGTAATACCGTCTGTTAAAGCGGAGAATAGAGTATAATGGAAGCGACCATTTGTAATCAAGCTATAACTATCTACTGAATACGTCGAAAAGATGGTATCTATTTTTTTTCAAGTGGTTCGACCTATTCAATAAATATTTATAACGAAATTACAATGGCTAAAGACCTATCAGAATAAGCATAGTAATAAATGATAAACATCACAGAACAGAATCACATAACAGATATAACATCCCAGAACAATACACCATCAATACAGATCCAAATACTATAAGTGGGTACAAAGCCACCGCTCACACATGTGAGTCAAAAATATGTACATAAGAGTCTGAAATAACAGAGTAGCTGAATAGTGGACAAATAAAAGAGCTATCTATCAGCATAGCAGATAATGTCCAAGCGGAAGTACAGAAAGCTAAGTCCAGAGACCTAACCTGAAACAACTCGGTCTGACCCGAGCGAAAACACTCGGGTCAGGCTAGCTAAACAATCAGTAATACTGAGATATATATAATAATGCAGTACATAAATAAAACAGTACTTCTCCAAAGAGAAGAGTAATATGGACTACATGAATATAATGACGATCCCTAATCATCAATAAACAGTAAAACTCTCCAAAGAGAATACAAACACCAAAGTGTTAAATAAATAAAATCGCCTCATATCATCGGCGTAGCCAAAGCTATATAAAGTTGCCCACAGGCAGTAATCCCAAGAGTGACCAGAGTCTGTGATCAATGCCCAAGCAAGGATCGATGCTCCAAAGAGCAATAGGGATATAATGAAAAATCAATGAAATCGAATACAGAAATGCAGTGTCCAGAGACACTGTGAATCCATAGGGTAAATAGGGTAATCGCACTTACATCGTATGGTTCCATAGAACCAACACCGAATGGCGATACTCGAATGGATATAAAAATCATCAGATAATACAAATATTGCAAGTGCACCGACCAGAGTCGTTGTTGCCAAGTACTGTTGAGTTGTGATCGATCGCTCGCACAGATGCGGAACGCGCGAAACGACAAGATCCTTCCCAGAAGGATAAAGGCCCAGAGGCACATGCCGTAAAAACTGCTCCATAGAGCAGGTATCCAGAGACGGTTGCCCAGAGGCGTGGTGACCCAGAGGTCCAGTACTGGCCGCCCAAAGGCTAATGTGTCACTAACTTCTTGGAGAGGAACCCGTAAAGTGTTAACAATGAGACACATACCCCACGTTCGCACTAAACGGTTTCCTAACCAATAGCAAACTCACACTCTAAATAATAAAAAGTCCACCTCATATCATCGGCAAACTAGACCCAAAGGTCAAAACGATCAATCGAATAGTTCTGGGATTAACCGGAATGAAAATACACACGGTTTCCATAGGCCGGAGATTTCCTAACCGTTTAAGCACCTTTCCACTTCGCTTGACGTGCTAAAAGTGAGTGTGGGATTTTTGTTATAGAAAATAATGGTGTAAAACGGATTTGTAATTGATTTCGAAATCACTTTTAAAACGGTCTTTTGAAAAGTCTCCCATTATGGAGTAATTAATTTAATAATTAAAAATAATATTATATAATAATTTTCAAAAGCCATTTTGGAGTGAAAAATCCTTTTAAATCCTTTTTATAAAGCCCGTGTACGAAATACAGAGACAGATCTCAAAGAAATCGACGAAAACCAGAAAATCATCAAAAATATTCTAAGTGTTTGAAACCATTCAAAAACTGCTGCGAACCCAAGTTCGGCAATTTATTTGGACCAGCAAACTGTGTCAAATGGCATGAAAACTGGTAGGCATATAGTCCAATATCCCTACTTTAAGATGCAAAAAGAATTTCTAGATTCCGAGTTGAGACGAAGTGGAAGCGACGTCTCTAAGTTGAACCCAGAGAAAGATTCATACTGTTTTCGAACAGCGACCAGAGTCTAACTTTGGCACGAAAATCGAAGTATCAAACGAACTCTAATGTTGTCCAAATTTTCCAGAGATGGAGTTCGCAACTCCACCTTTCCAACGAGACCAAAAATGTCGAATTCCGACTTCCGATGCGAACGTGGCGGCATCGCGAAGTGGCGCTTAAAAGCTGGAAACAGAGGTGATGTTTGATTTTTTTTTTTTGGACGCGGGCCCAGCCCGCCAGGGACGGGACTGGGACGCGGGCTTCGGCCCGCGTCCACTGCTCCCCAGCCCAGGCGGACTGGGGAGATATCAATATTCCCCAGCTCGCCTGGGATGGGGTTGAGACGCGGGCCGAAGCCCGCGTCTTCTGTCCCCAGCCCAGGCGGGCTGGGGGAAGATTAAATCCCCAGCCCGCCTGGGATGGGGTGGGACGCGGGCTTCGGCCCGCGTCCCTGCTTTCCCAGCCCGCCCGGGCTGGGGAGGCTGGGTAAACCCCCAGCCCAGGCGGGCTGGGGGTGTGGGGTGCGGCCAGCCCATCCAGGGCTGGCCTGCCTCTGGCTAGCCCAGCTGGGCTAGCCTACTGCACCAGTGCAGCAGCCAGGGTGCAGCCCAGGCCTGTCTGGTGCACTCAGATTTTGGTTTTTGGCCTGTTTCAGCCTGTAGAACAATTCCAGCCAACAATTTTTGCATTTTTTTTGACATTTAGGGGTGTTTTTTTTTCAATTTGGGCATCAAAATTTTCATCAAAATTTATGCTAGCAATAATTACTAATAAGTAGTAATTACCTCAATGAAGCAAATGATCAAACGGGTTGTGTGCACAATATCAAGCAAGCCAAACCCTCAATCTCCAAGCAAAGATCAAGAGACTTCAAGGACCCAAAATCAACAAAAAAATTACACAATAATTACAACAAGATGGAGGAGATAAATAGGGATTAAGAAGGAGGATTAGAGAATAGGAGAGATTGCATTACCTTTCTTCTTCTCTTTTTTTTTCTAGGATTAAACTAATTTATGAAGAGAAGGAGATGGAGCTTCTAAATGGAGGCCATTAATTTTGTTTAGATCTAGGTTTTAGGAATTTATGAAGAGGAGGAGTGTTAGGGTTATGAGTTTAAGATATTATATAGGAGGGGGTTAGGCTAATGGGCTATGGTAAGAGGGTTTAGAAACCCATTAGGACTTAGTTTATTTTCTAAGTTATCATGTGAACAAAAATCCTAATAAGCATCCTAGTTTTAATTAAAACCATGTAATTATCTCATTTGGCCCATTAACCCATAATCACTTTTTATCTAAAAATTCCCCATTTCAACCCAAAATATTTTAATTTGCAAATTTAAATTCCCAAAAAATTTTTTAGCCCCCGTTTTAACTTAAAATCATAATTTTTAACTTATCATTCGGTAATTGCAATCTCAGGGTTGTTACAGACTCCCCCCCTTAAGAAAATTGCGTCCCCGCAATTCCTTAAATATAGAACTCGTCTATAACAGCTAATCCACACAAGGAATACAGAAGATAAAATATAGATGCTCACCCATGTCGGAAGATAAAAGAAAACCATGATAAGTACGCTCGATAAATTCTCTGGTCTCCCAAGTGCAGTCCTTAGGATTAGACGACCATTGAATCTTCACAAGCGGAACCTCTTTGTTTCGAAGACGTCTGATCTCCGAATCAAGCACGCGAAGAGGTTGCTGCCCTATAGATAGATCGGGTGAGATCTCCAAATCAGGTACGATATGAGGCTCGATAATAGAATCAGGATTGCGCACACACTTGCGAAGCTGAGAAACATGGAACACATCATGTATTCCAAAGAAATGAGCAGGTAGAGCCACTCCACAGGCGACAAGGCCGATGCGTTCCGTGATAGGAAACGGTCCAATATAGCGAGGGGACAGTTTCCCTGTAGAACTGAAACGCACAACCCCTTTCATGGGAGAAACCCGAATAAAGACAGAATCGCCAATGGAGAACTCAAGAGGCTTCCTACGGTTGTCCGCGTAGGATTTCTGGCGGTCCTGTGCCTCTTTCATTCCCTGACGGATAAGCACGATCTTCTCAGAAGATTCCCGAACTGAATCTGGACCAAGAATGAGCTTCTCGCCAGACTCTAACCAACAAGCAGGAGAGCGACATAGCCTTCCGTAGAGAGCCTCGAAAGGTGCCATGCCGATACTAGACTGATAGCTGTTGTTGTAGGAGAACTCTACGAGCGGTAAGTGATCCTTCCAACTACCTCCGAAATCTAGAATACAACAGCGCAAAAGATCCTCCAAAACCTGATTCACCCTCTCGGTCTGACCGTCGGTCTGAGGGTGATAAGCAGTCGAGTGATTCAGCTTTGTGCCCAAAGCTGACTGTAGGCACTTCCAGAAGTGACTAGTAAAGATAGCGTCTCGATCACAGACGATAGAGCTAGGAATGCCATGAAGTCGAATGACTTCCTTCACATAGAGCTTGGCCAACTGAGGTGCAGTCCGAGTGGACTTAATCGGAATGAAATGAGCCGATTTGGTCAAGCGATCAACAATAACCCAGATAGAAGTATGGCCTGACCTCGATCGAGGCAGACCGTCAATGAAATCCATGGATATTTGATCCCATTTCCATAATGGAATCTCTAGAGGCTGAAGAAGACCAGATGGACGCTGATGCTCGGCCTTGATCTGTTGACAAGTCATGCAACTACTCACATAACTTGCCATATCTCTCTTCAAGCCCTCCCAATAATATAGCCGGCACATATCGGCATACATCTTACTCGAACCAGGATGTATAGTGTACTTAGTGCGATGGCACTCGTCTAAGATGTCACACCTAAGTCATAAATCAGATGGTACAACAATACGGTTCTTCCTACGAAGACACCGATGAAAATCCAGAGAATAATCCAGCAATGTCTCATCACTGGATCCCGACTCGAGAAGATGAATAAGATGCAATAAGTTTGGATCCTGCCGCTGAGCATGGGCAATGCGATCCAATAAGATAGGACGAGCTTCCAAGCTAAATAATAAGACAGGAGCATCAGAAGATGAAGCTCGATCTCTAATATCACATAAAGATAGAGTCTCAAGAACATTCCACTCGGCAATCATCATAGAAACTACCGCCGAGTGCTTGCGACTGAGCGCATCTGCAACACGATTACCCTTGCCAGGGGTATACTGAATATCTAAATCATATGAGGCGAGAAACTCAAGCCATCGCTGCTGCCTCATATTGAGATCCCTCTGACTGAAAAGATACTTCAGCGACTTGTGATCGGTGTAAAGAGTGAAGCGTTCGCCTAATAGAAAGTGACGCTATGTCTTCAAGGCAAAGACGATAGCTGCCAACTCAAGATCATGAGTCGGATAGCGAACCTCATTCCGACGCAGTTGCCTGGAAGCATAAGCAACTACCCGATCCTTCTGCATAAGCACAGCACCGAGCCCGCTACCACAAGCGTCGGTGTAAACAACAAGATCCTGGTTACTCTCAGGAACCACAAGAATAGGAGCATGAGTGAGAAGTTCCTTCAGTCGCTGAAAGGAAGCTTCACACTTATCAGACCAAATAGAGCGAACACCCTTACGAGTCAGCGTCGTAAGGGGAAGTGCAACTCGAGAGAAATCCTTGATAAACCGACGGTAATAACCCGCCAAACCAAGGAAGCTGCGAATATCATGAACTTTCTCGGGCTGCTTCCAATTCTGAATAGCTTCGATCTTGGCAGGATCGACAGAAACACCCTCTGATGATACAATATGGCCCAAGAACTTGACCTTGCTCTCCCAAAAATGGCACTTGGACAGCTTGGCCTTAAGCTGATGCCGACGAAGAGTATCCAAGACGATCCGCAAATGATGAGCATGCTCTGCCTCGGATCTAGAATAAATAAGAATATCGTCGATGAAAACCAGATAGAATCTATCGATGTATTCCCGGAATACTCGATTCATAAGATCGACGAAGAAAGCCGGTGCGTTTGTCAAGCCGAATGGCATGACCAACCAGTCAAAAGAACCATAACGAGTGCGGAAAGCGGTAAGAGGAATGCTATCTTCCGCAACTCGGAGCTGATGAAATCCGGTGGCAAGGTCGAGCTGGGAAAAGACCTTCGCACCGCTCAACTGATCAAACATATCGTCTATCCATGGCAATGGATAACGATTTCTGATGGTCAACTCATTAAGCTTGCGATAGTCAATGCAAAGCCTAAGAGAGCCATCGGGCTTCTTAACGAAGACCACAGCAACACCCCATGGCGAAGAACTGGACCGAATGAACTGCTTCGCCTCAAGCTCAACTAACTGTTTCCTGAGTTCCTCATTCTCCTTAATAGACATCCTCGTGGGAGGACGCCCAACAGGGTGGGAGCCTGGAATGAGATCGATGCGGAGCTCAATGGCCCGCTTTGGCGGCAGGCCAGATACTGGCTCGAATATATCGGGGAATTCCCAAACGACATGAATACGAGATATGTCCAAATCCTCATCTCGTGTATCAAGAGAAAATAAAGTAACATCAGAAAGCCCAACATCCTGAAGAATAATAGCTAACGGAGAGGACGAATCAGGGTGATGAATGAATAATATCCGCTCCGAACAAATAATTTTGGCGTCGTGCTGAACGAGCCAATCCATGCCAAGAATCATATCAAATCCCAAATACTCCATAACGTGCAGATTCGCACGGAAAGAAAATCCACAAAGATCGATATCTATATTCTCACAAAGCAAGCTAAGGGTCGTGGATCCGCCGATGGGATTCACAATCCTTAGTGAAGAAACCAGACAAGTAACATCCAAGGATAAAGCATCTACTAGCTCCTTTGATACGAATGATTGAGAGGCACCCGTATCAAAGAGAACTCTACAAGATCTACCATGAAATAAAATAGAACCTTCGAGAACGGAAGGATGCGTTCCTCGAGGCCGAGCTGAAGATGCAGGAGCCTTGGCAGCATTACGCTTGCCAGGCTTGGTACTAGCTGGAGCAATAGGACAAGTGGAGATCCTGTGTCCCTCCTTCTTGCAGAAGGTGCAATAGAGAGGTTTGGGGCATTCTCGAATAAAGTGATCTGGAGAACCGCAGTTAAAGCATTTCTTCGGAGGACGGGTTCCACTAGGGTGTGACTGAATCTGAGGCTGAGTCTGAGGCTGAGCCTGGACATGAGAACCGCCAGTCTTCTTCTTCTTATTCCAAGGCTTGGTCTTCTGCAATGGACCCCGCTTCTGATTGGGGTTTTTGGAACCCCCACCATCATCATCACTATGCTCCATCTCGACTGACTCAAGATGTAGAGCTACATCGACTAGCTTCTCGAATGAGAGCTCAAGCTGAAGCATAAGCTGCCTCTTCAAATATTTCTTCAAGCCCTCAACAAATTTGAGGTTCCTCTTATAAGGAGTAGCAATAAACTCAAGGCCGTACTTGGACAGGGCCTCGAAGGAAGAGACATAGTCGGATACGGAGGACTTCCCCTGCTTGAGATCAAGAAAGCGGCGAGCAAGGGAGTTCTTCTCTGACTCTAGGATGAATTTGAGCTCAAATCTCTGACGAAACTGAGCCCAAGTAAGTGTGGTCTCATCGACCTCGGTAATAAGTAGTTCGTACCAATCCAGGGCACGACTCAGAAGCTGACTAGAAGCAATAAGAACACGGTCATGATCCGGCATATCCATACGAGTGAAAATGCGCTCTCATATCTGAATCCAAGCCTGGACCTCTAAGACATTCTCGGAGCCACTGAACGGCTTCCCTCCGAGATGGGTAAAATCACTGCAGAGACGCGCAAAAACAGACATGCGCGGAGCATCAGCAACTGGGGCTGGAGACTGAGAATGAGACTGAGAATTCCGAACCAGCTCCATAATCTGGTCGGTAGTCATGAACATGCCCTCTAGATGAGTGTTGCTGGACTGCCCAGCAGCACTAGTCTGACGTGTGGTTCTCCCTCTTCCCCTTCCAGACATACTGAAAGTCAAACGGGAATTAGAGTTAGACATGATTCAATGATAAATACTTAATTAAGGAATACTACGGAATATAACAAATTCCTACACATATTCCTAACTTATCTATCAATAAGCATAAGGAAGGGATTTGATTTAATTCGGATCCAATTAAAATGTATTGTACTAAGTGTATCTGTTCTGTGTTTGTTATGCTTAATGCTGAACCTCGCTCTGATACCAAGCTGTAACGCCCCACTCTTAGACCCACTGTAACAAAGAGTATTACGGGAGTAATACCGTCTGTTAAAGCGGAGAATAGAGTATAATGGAAGCGACCATTTGTAATCAAGCTATAACTATCTACTGAATACGTCGAAAAGATGGTATCTATTTTTTTTTCAAGTGGTTCGACCTATTCAATAAATATTTATAACGAAATTACAATGGCTAAAGACCTATCAGAGTAAGCATAGTAATAAATGATAAACATCACAGAACAGAATCACATAACAGATATAACATCCCAGAACAATACATCATCAATACAGATCCAAATACTATAAGTGGGTACAAAGCCACCGCTCACACATGTGAGTCAAAAATATGTACATAAGAGTCTGAAATAACAGAGTAGCTGAATAGTGGACAAATAAAAGAGCTATCTATCAACATAGCAGATAATGTCCAAGCGGAAGCACAGAAAGCTAAGTCCAGAGACCTAACCTGAAACAATTCGGTCTGACCCGAGCGAAAACACTCGGGTCAGGCTAGCTAAACAATCAGTAATACTGAGATATATATAATAATGCAGTACATAAATAAAACAATACTTCTCCAAAGAGAAGAGTAATATGGACTACATGAATATAATGACGATCCCTAATCATCAATAAACAGTAAAAATCTCCAAAGAGAATACAAACACCAAAGTGTTAAATAAATAAAATCGCCTCATATCATCGGCGTAGCCAAATGTATATAAAGTTGCCCACAGGAAATAATCCCAAGAGTGACCAGAGTCTGTGATCAATGCCCAAGCAAGGATCGATGCTCCAAAGAGCAATAGGGATATAATGAAAAATCAGTGAAATCGAATATAGAAATGCAGTGTCCAGAGACATTGTGAATCCATAGGGTAATCGCACTTACATCGTATGGTTCCATAGAACCAACACCGAATGGCGATACTCGAATGGATATAAAAATCATCAGATAATACAAATATTGCAAGTGCACCGACCAGAGTCGTTGTTGCCAAGTACTGTTGAGTTGTGATCGATCGCTCGCACAGATGCGGAACGCGCGAAACGACAAGATCCTTCCCAGAAGGATAAAGGCCCAGAGGCACATGCCGTAAAAACTGCTCCATAGAGCAGGTGTCCAGAGACGGTTTCCCAGAGGCGTGGTGACCCAGAGGTCCAGTAGTGGCCGCCCAAAGGCTAATGTGTCACTAACTTCTTGGAGAGGAACCCGTAAAGTGTTAACAATGAGTCCCATACCCCACGTTCGCACTAAGCGGTTTCCTAACCAATAGCAAGCTCACACTCCAAACAATAAAAAGTCCACCTCATATCATCGGTAAACTAGACCCAAAGGTCAAAACGATCAATCGAATAGGTCTGGGATTAACCGGAAAGAAAATACACACGGTTTCCATAGGCCGAAGATTTTCTAACCGTTTAAGCACCTTTCCACTTCGCTTGACGTGCTAAAAGTGAGTGTGAGATTTTTATTATAGAAAATAATGGTGTAAAATGGATTTGTAATTGATTTCGAAATCACTTTTAAAACGGTCTTTTGAAAAGTCTCCTATTATGGAGTAATTAATTTAATAATTAAAAATAATATTATATAATAATTTTCAAAAGCCATTTTGGAGTGAAAAATCCTTTTAAATCCTTTTTATAAAGCCCGTGTACGAAATCCAGAGACAAATCTCAAAGAAATCGACGAAAACTATAAAATCATCAAAAATATTCTAAGTGTTTGAAACCATTCAAAAACTGCTGCGAACCCAAGTTCGACAATTTATTTGGACCAGCAAACTATGTCCAAATGGCATGAAAACTGGTAGGCATATAGTTCAACATCCCTACTTTAGGATGCAAAAAGAATTTCTGGATTCTGAGTTGAGACGAAGTGGCAGCGACGTCTCAAATTTGAACCCAGAGAAAGATTCATACTGTTTTCCAACAGCGACCAGAGTCTAACTTTAGCACGAGAATCGAAGTAACAAACGAACTCCAATGCTGTCCAAATTTTCCAGAGATGGAGTCCGCAACTCCACCTTTCCAACGAGACCAAAAACGTCGAATTCCGACTTCCGATGCGACCGTGGCGGCATCGCAAAGTGGCGCTCAAAAGCTGGAAACAGAGGTGGTGTTTAATTATTTTTTTTTGGACGCGGGCCCGGCCCGCGTCAGTCTGCCCTAGCCCGCCAGGGCCGGGACTGGGATGCGGGCTTCGGCCCGCGTCCACTGCTCCCCAGCCCAGGCAGACTGGGGAGATATCAATATTCCCCATCCCGCCTGGGCTGGGGTTGAGACGCGGGCCGAAGCCCGCGTCTTTTGTCCCCAGCCCAGGCGGGCTGGGGGAAGATTAAATCCCCCGCCCGCCTGGGCTGGTGTGGGACGCGGGCTTCGGCCCGCGTCCCTGCTTCCCCAGCCCGCCCGGGCTGGGGAGGCCGGGTAAACCCCCAGCCCAGGCGGGCTGGGGGGTGTGGGGTGCGGCCAGCCCATCCAGGGCTGGCCTGCCTCTGGCTAGCCCAGCTGGGCTAGCCTACTGCACCAGTGCAGCAGCCAGGGTGCAGCCCAGGCCTGCCCGGTGCACTCAGATTTTGGTTTTTGGCCTGTTTCAGCCTGTAGAACAATTCCAGCCAACAATTTTTTGCATTTTTTTGACATTTAAGGGTGTTTTTTTTTCTCAATTTTGGGCATCAAAATTTTCATCAAAATTTATGCTAGCAATAATTACTAATAAGTAGTAATTACCTCAATGAAGCAAATGATCAAATGGGTTGTGTGCACAATATCAAGCAAGCCAAACCCTCAACCTCCAAGCAAAGATCAAGAGACTTCAAGGACCCAAAATCAACAAAAAAATTACACAATAATTACAACAAGATGGAGGAGATAAATAGGGATTAAGAAGGAGGATTAGAGAATAGGAGAGATTGCATTACCTTTCTTCTTCTCTTTTTTTTTCTAGGATTAAACTAATTTATGAAGAGAAGGAGATGGAGCTTCTAAATGGAGGCCATTAATTTTGTTTAGATCTAGGTTTTAGGAATTTATGAAGAGGAGGAGGGTTAGGGTTATGAGTTTAAGATATTATATAGGAGGGGGTTAGGCTAATGGGTTATGGTAAGAGGGTTTAGAAACCCATTAGGACTTAGTTTATTTTCTAAGTTATCATGTGAACAAAAATCCTAATAAGCATCCTAGTTTTAATTAAAACCATGTAATTATCTCATTTGGCCCATTAACCCATAATCACTTTTTATTTAAAAATTCCCCATTTCAACCCAAAATATTTTAATTTGCAAACCAATTGCAAATTTAAATTCCCAAAAATTTGTTTAGCCCCCTTTTTAACTTAAAATCATAATTTTTAACTTATCATTCGGTAATTGCAATCTCAGGGTTGTTACACATATTAAGTTCAAATGCCCTTATCCCAATAAGAAGGTGAAGCAAACTACTTTGGTAGCAAAGACTCCAATCCCTAATTGTAGAGGATGCTACAATTGTAATTCTAAGGAACACTATGTAATTAAGTGTCTGAAACTCCTTACTTGCCGCTATTGCAAAATTTTAGGTCATTATTTATCTTCTTGCCCCAAACTTCAAAGTAGGAGAGAGGGAAAGTTGAAAGTTGTGCAAGCCCCTTGTGGCACTTCTCTTGGTCAAGGTATTTCTCATTTAATCCTTGATTACATTTGTTTTGTGATTATCCTTTCTAGTTCTTGTTGATATGGGTTCATCTCACTATTTTGTATCAAAAGAACTTGTTGATTTTTTTTCTCTTTAAACATTTTGGGCTTGATGACTTCTTTGAGAATTTCGAATCCGGTTGGTGGATCCGAAACACTCAATTTGATTTGTTTTGATGTCGAGATTATTTTATGTGATTTTTTCTTTCCGAGCCGATTTGCATGTTATGCGTTACTTAGGCTTCAGAATTGATTTTTATATGGATTGGCTTAATCATTATGAAGCCATATCCTATGTCTCGAGTGGACTATTCATCTTCGACATTTTTAATATGTTAAGCAGATATCTATCTTTCTTTGTGATTTCGATTCCAATTTGATGACATCATTTTATTCTTTAAACCCTCATGATGAAGAAAACGTTATTTTTCTCATTCGGGTAGTTTGTGGAATTTTTCGGTATTTTTGAGCTTGTCTTAGGATTATCACCTAAGAAATCTTTTGTGTGGTGTTAAGGTCTTTTCAGCTCGACCTTGCCACCTGTTTTCATTTGCTACGAGTTGCGGAAGTTAGCATTCCACATACCACATTCCGCACTCGTTATGATTCTTATGAATGACTTATTATGTCATTCACTTTGTCCAGCTTATTTCATCCATTTTATAAACCGAGTATTCTATGAATATTTCGATGACTCCATTCATGTATTTATTGATTTTGGATGAAAATAGCAATTTAGAATTTTGCAAATCTTTTTCATAAGATTTATTTATAAGTATAATTAGATTTTGTTCTTGAAATGAGCAAAATATATTCTAAATTTTTTTAAGAGACTTATTTATCATATAGAAGATGATTTGGTGATTGTATTGCCCATTGAGTGCTTTAAGAGTTCTGGTCGATGCGCTTGATCAACGTTATCGATAGGAATTTCCTAAACGCTTTGATGAGACAGTCAGACACAATAAATTGACTTGTAAAATGTAAATTTTTCTAGAAAATGATTACATAAAGTTAATTATACTATTTGAAAGTTTTAGCTTTTTGGAAAAAAGGATCAATTAAAAGAACTATTTCTTTCTCGATACTCCTATTCTTCTGATTCCCGAAGGGGAACCAAGATTTCACTATTTCTACCGATGCTAGTTGTATTGGATTGGGTGCCATTCTCTTGTGAATGAGAATGTTCTATCATTTATGCTTCCATACAATTAAAGCCTACCGAGACTAGATATGCCACTCATGATCTAGTGCTTGCGGCTATTGTTTTCTCTTTTAGAAATTTGGAATCATTATTTATGAAAGAGAAATTTGTTCTCTACACCGATCATAAATCTTTGAAGTATTTATTTTCTCAAAAGGAACTTAATTTGCATTAACAACGTTGGCTTGAGTTCCTTACATCTTATGATCTTGATATTCTTTATTCTCCCGAAAGGGGAAATCGTGTTGCCATTGCCCTTAATCGTAAGCAACAAGCGGTTATTTCTTTGATGATATCCGAATGGAATGATCTCGAGACTTCGTCCACTTGTGAGATTCGAGATCGTGAATCCAATTTATGTGCATCTCTTGTTTTATGTAGCCTCGAGGCTCATCCTTCTCTTTTAGACCGCATCTTTGAAGCTCAAAAGCTAGATCCCAAATTGGCTCTTCTTAGCCAAAGTTGTAGGGATAAAATTGATATTGAAGGTTTGAAAGACTTTCATATTAATGATCGTGGCAGTATTCGAAAATTTGGTAGACTTATCGTGCCAAATATTGGTGATCTTCGTAAAGATATTTTAGAAGATTCTCATCATTCTAAATTTACCATTTATCCCGGTAGTAGTAAAAGTACGCGGATATGAAGCGACTTTATTATTGGGAGGGAATGAAATCTGATATTGCTAACTTTGTTAAGTGTTGCATGACTTTCCAACTTGTCAAGGCCGAGCATCAAAGGCCCGGTGGGTTATTGCAACCTTTAGAAATTCCAATTTGGAAGTGGGATCAAATTTCCATGGATTTTATTGACGGCCTTCCCCGTTCTCGTTAGGGCCATGATATCTTATGGGTGATCGTTGATAGACTTACTAAATCCGCCCATTTCATTCCCGTTCGGTCTAATCGGACCGTTCCTCTTTTGGCCAAACTCTTTATCAAAGAAATTGTTTAAATCCATGGAGTTCCTACTTCTATTGTTAGCGATCATGATCCATAGTTTGCTCGTGGATTTTGGAAGAGTCTTCAAAAAGCTTTAGGAACGAAGCTTCATTTTAGCACCGCTTATCATCCTCAGTCCGATGGACAAACCGAGCGTGTGAATCAAACTCTTGAAGATCTTCTTTGTGCATGTGTTCTTGATTTTGGTGGAAGTTGGGAAGATCATATTTCCCTTGTTGAGTTTTCCTATAATAATAGCTTCCAATCTAGTATTGGTATGGCACCTTCGAGGCACTCTATGGAAGGCCATGTCGATCTCCTTCTTGTTGGCATGAGGCCGGTGAGAAGCTGGTTTTAGGTCCAGATTTCATTAGTGATTCCACAGAAAAGATTGATCTTATTCGTCACAGGATGAAAGAAGCCCAGAGTAGACAAAAATTCTATGCCAATAACCGAAGAAGAAAATTGGAATTTTCTGTGGGAGATTTGTGTTTATTCGTGTTTCACTTAAGAAAGGTGTTGTGCGTTTCAGTCGATCGAGAAAGTTAGCACCTCGATATATTGGTCTATTCCCCATCACCAAACGTATTGGTTCCATGGCTTATCGCCTCTTATTACTGGCTCAATTTTCTGCTATTCATGACGTGTTTCACGTTTCTCAATTACGGAAATGCCTTCGTGATTTCGATTCTATTCTTGAGCCTGGGGTTTTGGAAGAAATTGAAGTTTCGCCGAATTTAACTTATGAAAAACATCCTATTCGTATTACTGCTTCGGAGGTTAAACGCCTTCAAAATAAAGATGTCTCGCTTGTGAAAGTTCAATGGTCCTTAAATCCTAAGGATTGCTCTTGGAAATCTAGAGAATTCATCGAGCAAACACATCCGGACTTACTTTCTCGTGCTCTTTGAGGTGAACTTTCTATTTCAAATTTCTCCTTTTGTGTTGTTATGCTTTTATGGTTGTTACTTTTTGATTCATTTATTTCTTAATATTGCGAGGATGCAATTCCTTTAAGGAGGGCAGTCTGCAATAGCCCGCATATTTTTCGATTGAGTATTTAAATATTTTACTTAAATATTTCATCGTTAGTCGGATTTTAGTCCGAGAAGCTACATTTTGCAAATGGTTGAATTAGGACTCGAGACCACCCCCATTGAGTTCAAAATGACGTTTGCGATCTTTTTGAGTATAACTTTGATATGTTTGGAGAAAGTAGAATTTTGCTACTTTTCTCTTAGGGCTTTGGGTTGGGTTTCAACCCATTAACCCCACTTATACTCTAGCTCAGTCCACCTCTCCTCTTCACTTCATTCTAATTTTCCTAACACTCAAGCTTCATCAAAAAATGGAGAGAGGAATGGGAAATTAAAACTCCAAGCCCTAGTTCATTTGCAAAATCCAAGCTCTAGCTCCAAATTCTAAGAGAATCCATTAGTAAGCATCTCCTTCTTCTTCTCCAACTCATTCTCCTTTAAATTTCAGAATTTCCTAAACCTAACTTAGGAAATATTTTGCTTGTAAGCTTAGATTGAAGCTTCTTGAGTTGTTATTGAAGAGGAATTGATCTTAGCTTGTTTTAAAAGCTTCTCCTTCATTGATTTTGTGAAAAGGTGAGATTTTTATTTCACATCTTTGTCTATAACTATCTTTGATTGTTGGGTACAAAGCTCGTTTTCTTAAACCGTTTTCCAATCTATTATTATATACAAACTTTTACCTCACTCGTATGAGAAATCTAATTAAATGACTTAGTAAAATGAGTGATATGAAACGATTGCGTTTACTTCATCGGTTAATTCTTGGACTTAATCGATTGAATCTCTTGTGACAATTTTCGAGTGGAAATCTACAATTTGTTCGTAAATATTTAAGTTAAGCTAGTGGTTATGGGACATGAAGCTAAACTCATATATTTATTAGCTTAGTGTAATTGACACTTAACCTCGAGTGAAAGTCTACAATTTGTTCGTAATTAATTAAGTTAAGCTAGTGGTTATGGGACATGAAGCTAAACTCTTTTATTTACTAGCTTAGTGTAATTTACACTTATCGATCAATGATGATCATTTTGTGATTTAGACTAGCAATGTGCGATGTCTCTTTGTCTGCGAGGGAGACTATACCCCGTTTTTAGTGGAGCTTCGGCTTAGTGGGGCAGCGACCCATGGTCTTCGGGCCGTTTTAGTGGAGCTTCGGCTCATGGTCTTTGGGCCGTTTTAGTGGAGCCTCGGCTCAAAATTAATGGTTAGCAACCATGGAATAGCTTTCCATTTTGTGATACACGTGTTGGTGAGTTTTCATGCTCCCGTTCTAGTGATAGGCCTCTTTCCCCTTTTTGTGATTTCTGGATTTCTATTGATCGATTTCTAGAATTTGTGTTTCACCAATTTTCGTGATTTGCATTGATAAGCTTTATCAATTTTGTGCATTAGTGAATTAGTGTTTCACTAACTTTTTCGATTGGCATTGATATGATCGTCAAGAATTGTGGTTTGGTGAATAAAATAAAGAATATGACATTCTTTTTAGTGCTTTGAGATTTCTTGTGATATTGTATGATTTTTGTTGTTCGTTGATGTATACTTTATATAGTATGACAATTTCGTTATCATATGTTTTAATCGCATCTATTATCCTATCTCATTTATCTGATATTTATAGCTAGACTGATCCGTTTATTATTTTCTTATTAAATAATACTCGGGTCAGACCGAGATATTACAGGTGCTTCTGCTTGACTTCTTATCTGGGATTATTATCCTGACTTTTGGCTAACTACTTAGATTAGTAGTTTTTGGCTGTATACATTTGAGATATAGGCTCATTGATGTATACTTATTCTTTTGTGTTGCAGTTGTAACTATTCTGATGGTGGCATTGTGGATCTTATATGACTACTACCCTGATATACACTTTCATGTGTAATATTCATATCTTTTTCTGCCTTTGTGATATGAATTATCTGTGACTGATTTGTGTTATGTTTGTTTCTATGTTTGTTTCCGAAGAATATATATAGCCACTGTGTAGTAGTTTTGATTTTGTATCGGTATGTCGGATTCCCCCTTGAAAAGAAAATGCATGTTATACTATCTGACATATCGGTGCTCGCACTAAGCAATTACACGGATGGTCGCTCCTAAACGGCCTTATTCTCCGCGCTAGTTGACGGCATTAGTCCGTAGTGTCCTTGGCTAGCGTGGGTATAGAGGTGGGGCGTCACAGAAGAAGTGAATGAACTAATAAAATTAATTAGTAAATGGATGGAATTTGATTGAATGAGAATTGAATTAAATTAAATTGGAAGGAAATTTGTTGCTATAGAAGTGAAACTAAAGCTATATTGTAGAAATGACGAGAAATGATCGAATTAACTTAAGTTAATAATCTTGGATAGAAGCTTGGCTTTAATAAATTTATGAAACGACTATTAAGTAAAATAACGTGGAATGGTTCCGAGATTAATTAAATAGATTTGAATATGGTGTGACTAAATTAATCGTAAATGAGCCTGAAATGGAATAGAATTAGATATAAATTAGGATGGAATTAATTTCAAATAGTTGTAAGCTAAAATGATTATTCTATTAAATGAATATCGTTGAATTTGCATAGAAAAATTTGTCTTTTGACGTAAACGACAATAAATTAAATTCTGCGAATGAATGGAAAATGAATAAATTGTTTTTAATCAATTTGGAAGGATTATAAGTTTGTTTGTTTTAAAAATGACTTGAGTTCAAATAAATTGGTTGTAAATAATTTGGATTTAATGAAATAGTATGTGGATTGGTTGAAAACAATTAAATTAGTAATGAAACCTTAAAATTGCTTATAAATATTTGCTTAACATGCCAGTTTATGAAACTTAAGTGTTTGTACTAGTTAAATAAATAAAATGTCATGGGATTTCATGTGTTTCGTACTTATGTGTTTAAATTGAGTAAGTACAGTACCTGGAGCTGTTTTGCTTAGTTGTTATTGCAGAAATTGCATAAATAAATAAGTCGCTTGCTTAAAAATGCTAAAATAAGGTAAGTTTTCGGATTAAATACTGTAAAATATATAAATATTATTATATATTATTTTTCTGACCGTGTGGGTCAATGTATATATATTTATCTCTCTTATCATTTTGCAAAAAGTCCTCCGTACAAGAGATACGCTGCCAAAAATTTCGGAAATTTAGGGTGTTAGAAATTTTTTTGCAAATTTTTGCTAACGACGAAGTAATTTAAAACTGAAATTGAAACGAGAGATTTTGGAACTAGATTTAAAAACTAATTGTTTGGGATAGAACTAAAAAGTTTGAAATGTGAATATCGAGTTTTCATCAAGGGGGTTTCGTTATGTTAATGGGTTCGGGGCATTCTTTCTGCCTTAGCAATTACGAGGATGAAATTCTTTTAAGGGGGAGGAATGTAACGACCTGGGTTTTTTTGACGTTTGATTTAGAATATTTAAATGTTTTAAATATTGAATTTGAATTTATAAATTGACTTTGAATATGAATATTTGGATTTATTTATAAAATAAATTCAGATTTAAAAATAGCGATTTATTAGACAATGTAATTATTGAATTTAATAATTGAATATTGTTTAAATTATTACATCTTGATTTTAAGCTCGATAGAAATAATTTAAAGGCGTGTAAACTTTATATTATTAATAATGAAGATATTAAAATTTTAAAATTGAATTTTAAAATGTACTTTTCAATTTTAAATATAATTTGTTCAAATTGACATTTAAAAATAGCCTTCCGAGGCATAGTCTCGGAATTCGAAGAAACCAGTTCTATTAGATCCGTAATACTGTATTTTTATTGGATCTCAAATTTTATAACGTTTGGAGTTATCGTTTGGTTGTATAGGATAGAAATATGTTGAAATTAGTATCGAGAATTCAATATAATAACTGGATCTAAAAAGCTATCTTCTCCATGCGATCGAATTAGGACTGGAAACCTTTTACATTGCGCTCGAAATAGGGGTATAACATTATGAACACCCAGTGGCATGCCATGATAGGAGATCAAAATTTTAGGTGTCTATAACGAGATATTTCATAATTAAATAAAAATAAAATCAAAGTCCTTTACCTTTTGTAACACGCCACCTTCCCTTTTATGCAACCATTTTCAATTTTAATCATGTCTCCTTTCATTTCATCAGATCGAAGATAAATCATGGCTTCCCTCTCCCTCTTTCAAATACAATTTCGAAAATCGAACGTAAGAAATAAAACTAGTTCAAAGAAAAGGAAATCATTCAAAAGAAATCGACTACCTCGTTTAAAATCACATGTGTTCCATTTTCTCTCCCTCCTGCTTTTCAATTAGAAATCTTGAGATCGATCCACAAAAAAAAAAAAAAGAATTGCGACCTTGTCGCAAAAGTGTTCTCGAGCGCGGTCACTTTGAAGGCGACCTTGTCATCAGTGATCAGAGGCCCTCGCGCGTGCAAAAAGAGGAGGGAGGGGCAGCTAGAGTCACGATGCTCTGTTCGTACTCGACCGGGAGTGAGGGAGGAGGGGCCGCGACTCTCAGGAAGTGGCGGTGGCGTGTACATAGATGCATTCGCTGGTGGAAGTTTGGCCAGGCCAGTGGTGTCGCGTGCATAGTAAGGGCTGCGATGGTGAACTGAGGGTTTGATTGTTGATCTTTGGGTGGTCGAATTGGATGGGGGGTTTTGCAAGCTCTACTGAGCATTCAGAAAGGTATGTTATTTATTTGGATTAAATTTAATATATATACACACACACATATACATATACATATATAGAAATTTTAACTTACAGTTCAATTTAATATATGTGTTATAGTAATTAAGGTATGTATATGTGTGTGTGTCTATATTATATTATGGAATTAAATATTTATAAATGGCATAATTCATTCAGACAAGGTTCGATCGGAATGAAACAAGTCGAGAATGGTTCGTGGTTGGAAAATCTATACATAGGAAATTGGTTTTGGGATTTCAGGAGTCCATTGAGATTTTAAATTAAATCGAATGTTGTTCGATTTGTTTTAAAATCTGGATATTCGGCAAAAATAGGAAATAAAGGCGAGAATTTCTCACTCATTGTTAGATTGCTATATTTAGAATTTAAATGTTGAATTTAAACTGATTGGATTGATAAATTTTAATTATTGGTTTGGTGATTATATAATATATAGTAGTGTATATATATAGTATTTGGTGTGATATTCCCACACATTATAGCGGATGAGAACCTATGTGCCCCGTATGATAGCGGATGACCCTATATACCACGATATCCTCATTGAAGTGGGATTGGTATTTATTTTATGCTGTATTAACATCTGTGGATGCAGGGAACATGTTGGAGGGATCTAACTGGATTCCTCAAATTTATTGCTTAGTTTTCATATATAGTACTATATGGATTCTATAGAATAATCTAGTATGAATTATTGTAGTGATTGGGTTATTAGATGCTATTGTAGCACTAGGCTGTACTTTGATAATTTAAAATTAAAATTTAAGGAATCAAAATGAATGTGATATAAAAATATATAATGGAATTGGAATTATTTTAAAGAAAATTGAATTAGAAAAGAATATAATTGAAATTGGCTATACTTAACTATTGTGAATTAATAAATGGGGTGTTTTTAAAAAATAAATAATAGAAGAGAATTTATAAATGATATCCTGGAAATAATAACATAAAAAGGAGTCAAAATCAATATTGAAAATATATTGGAAGTGTAAAAGAAATTTATAAGAAACGATTGTACATAACGAAATTTTATAAATAAGATTTGTTTAATAAACAGGTAAAATAAAAAGAGGTTATGAAATTGATAATGATACTTATAAATAAAGGAATTCGATATCAGATGATAGTTGGGATATAAATTCATAGGGTGAATTTATATTAGAATATGGAAACATGGTTGAGGAAAATAGTAAATTCTATTTTTGAAATGGAAATGATTATGGAAGAAAAAATAAATCGATATGTTGTGAAATCGAGAGAATGTAATAAATTAAATTGGATATTGAGGATTTTAAAATTATATTTTTAATTTTAAGAAGTGAGTTTGTTTTGAAAGGAAAATTTTATTATGTTAAAACTATGGAATTTTAAACTAGTTGAGATTGAAATACTTGGTAAGTGGATTTTTGAATATGAAGAATTTATTGTAGTAAATTCTAACTTTTAAAATCAGCTTTGAAAATTTATTTGTGTAACTAAAAGACGGGTTATTAATGTTATAAAAGTGTTTTCGATATTTTAAATAACATGTTTTAAAAATAAATTATTAATCTTTAAATATTATATATATATATATAATTTAAAGTAGTTGAAAATACAATTTTATAAATCCTCTCGAGATTCGAAAAAAGGGGCTTATAAAAGGATATGATTTTGAGGATAGGAAATTATTTGCGATTCCGAAGGTTTTTGGAATAAGTTACGAAATAATTTCAGGAACGCTAATAGTGAAAGGATTTTGGAAAATAAGCCTTGTAATTTTTCCTAAGTATAGAAAATAGAAATTTAGAGATATTTCTAAGCGTTGAGGTGTTGGAAGTATCCTGTTACGGATTAAGTATTTGAAAATTTGTTTTCAAATGTTGAAAGAAATTGATATGTCTTTAAAGATATTTTGAAAGTAAAATGTTTGGAGAAAATTTATATTAAGGCCAGATGATTGCTTATGAGTGTTTATTGATAGTTAAATAACAGACTATCAATATTGGCCAATTTCATTAATTGTTTCGAAGAGACCGATATTAGATTTTATTATCTGAAAACCACTTCGACCCGGTTTAAACATAACGAATGAATATCGTGAAAAGGATGTAGACGGCGATTCGATTTGTCCAGACCCAGGACAACTTGTATGGATGATTGCTATTTGAACATCGTCATTAAAGAACGATGGGTATTCTAAGTAAAATTGTTCTTGAAAGGTAAGGTTTAGCCTCGAACCTCATCAACCGGGAATGACTCAAACGGGAGAGATGCAGCAAGGCTAAGTAGGTCGCACCCAAGTAAATTATGTTATCACCTTTCTAGATGTCCTCAGAAAACACATTTATTATGGATATGGGTGTGCATGGAAGGAGCGCTTGGTGGTAAGGGTGGGAATGCTCAGGGTGATAACATATTCGGTTTATCCAGGTTAGCGGCAGGCTGGTCTTGTGTAGCAGGAGATCTCGTGTGGTCATCGTTACATTGTTTTAGAGGTGTACTATAGTGGGCGGTACCCTAGTGGCACAGTCATTCGATGAATCCATCCTCCAATAAGCACCGTATGGTTTTCATTATGCCCAACAATGTGGAAATGTGAGATGGAAGCATTTAAGCTATTTTCTATTTACTTTCTATTGACACTATTATAATATCAGAGGATTTGATAAAAATGTAGGTAAAAACCCGTCGTGTGTATATGTGACGTGGTCTTATGAGATGCCTTTGTTTTCAAAGGATTTTGAGAAAAGTTAATTATTCTAATTGAGTGTGTTTCTCACGCTGCTTTTCCAAACTGACTCGGGTGTTATTTTATTATAATGGTCGGGTCAAACCGAATATTACAGATTCATGATAGAATGCTATGGAGCTCACGAAGCGAGGGGAGGAGTAGAGACGTATCTCCATACTTGATTTAAATTTGCGCTGCATGAGGACAAGTTAGTAAACTGTCCAGATTGATTGTTGTACATTGTACTCTTGTAATGGTATGTATATTAAGTGTACAGTTCTTTGTATAAAAATCTTTTATTATATATTATTTTTTGTTCCGCTGCGACTATTACATTCTATGTTGTTGTTTTCTTTTTCTTCTTCTATCTTTTCTTCTTTACCATAAAGATTCGTATTTCCATCCAATTTGAGTTGAGCTGAGGTGAAATAATATCAACTCAAAGGGGTAAAGATTTGCTGGCCTTTATAAAATTTATATACGAATATGCATTCATAGTTTTGATTGTATCTTCAATATTGTTGTGGTGTGATCAATGTAAGCATCACAACTATTTTTTGATTTATATTCTTCACCCTATACATTATATGTGACGCCCCACCTCTATACCCACACTAGCCAAGGACACTAAAGGGTAATGCCATCAACTAACACGGCGAATAAGGCTGGTTAGGAGCGACCATCTATAGCCTTGCTCTAACTATCTATTGAATACATCGACAATAGACATACAAAGCAGGTCGACATACCCAACGAATACTTAAAACAAAACCATAGGTGGTTGGAGGATCTATCAGAACAGAATATAACAACTCAAATGTAATATAAATCACAGAACAATAAATCATCATATACACATATATTGATACATAACAGAGTTTACAAAATGATACACGTCAAGTGGTATAGCAAACCACAATATACAGACGATTCCAGATGAATACATATATTAGAGTTACAATAAAAAGGACTACACAAAAAGCTTTAACAAAAAGGAACAAGCTGGATAGTCCATGCGGAAGCAAAATAGGCTAAGTCCAAAAGCACCTAACCTGAAACAACTATGTCCGACCCGAGTATAAAATACAAGGGTCAGTCTAGCTCAACAAATCAGTTTGATAAACTGAACAACAATAACCTGCAAGGTCACAAAGTATAACAAATATCTCTAAAAGAGATAACACAATCATCTAACAAAAGATGAATCACATCATAACAAGCCTCATATCATTGGCAACTCAGAGAAACAAAGGATAGGAATATCCCAAAACAAGCCATGAAGGCAAATAACAAATACCAATGAAGGTAACACAAGTTCCAAAAGGTAATCGCTACATATCATGCGGCTCAAAAAGACCAACACTGAAAGGCGATACCTAGGGAATATACATATCAATGAAACATCATAAAATTTGCACGTGCTCAGTACTGTATAAACAAGGATCCATGAGCCCGAAGACTCCAAACCCAAATATCACTCGAACGGCTCATAAAAACCTAACTCCGAAAGCAAAACAATAGGGCAACAAACCCGAAGGCACAAACCCAAAGGCAACATACTCGAAGGCAACATACCCGAAGGCAACAAACCTGAAGGTGCAAACCAGAAAGCAACACACCCGAATGCAACAAACCGTAGTGGTGAAGGTCCGGAGGCCTAGTACTGGACACCACTAACTAGCGGAATGTGTCATAACTCTCAAAAAGGAATCCGAAAAGTGGTAACATGAGTCCCATAACCACTCGTTCGCACTAAACGATTTACTATCCGTTAGTTAATTTCACACTCAAAGCAGTACAAAGTTTACCTTGTCTCATCGGTAAACCAGACCAAAAGGCCAGGACGATCAATCGAATAGGTCGGGGATTAATCGGAAAGACAAACGCATGGATTCATGGTCCGTGTTTTACCTAACCATTTAATCTCCTTTCCACTTCGCTCGAAGTGCGAAATCGTGTGTGGGTTTAAATAGAATTTATAAATCGGAGAAAAGAACGTTTATTGTGATTTAGAGGGATCATTTATGAAAACCCATGAATGAAGTCAAAAATAAGTTATCAAAGCCAAAGAGGCAATGACAACCACTAAAAACCCAACCCGAATCGATAAAATTTGGAAAACCCATCAAAATGAGCAAAAATAGGCAAAACAGAAAATAGGAGCAGGTCGGTCAGCCGGCTACAGAGCTCGGTCAGCTGGCCAGATGAAGAAAAATGCTCGGCGTAGCAGGTCGGTCGACCGGCCCAGAGGTTCGGTCGGCCGAACTGCAAGTTTCTGCAGTTCCTGCCCTTTCTCATCCAAGAGCAAACTCTTCCGAAATGCGACCGGTCGAGCAATGGACCTAAGGAGCCTTAGCCAATAGATACCCCAGCTCCATTAGCTCTCCGATTCGCCACCAAAAACATGTTCCAACATCAAAGCTAGGATCTTGAAAGAATTGAACCCAAACACTAAAAATTTGGATATTCACCAATTCAATCCAAACCAAAAGCAAGTGCACATGAACCAGTGTTAGGAATCCATACCCAACAATCAAAGATAGATATAAGCATAGATGAGAGATCAAGATCTCACCTTACATCAATAATATCAAGAGAAGTAGATGTGAGTTCAAAACTCACCTTTTTATCACAAAACAAAGAAGAAGAAGATCAAACACAAGAACGAGACTAACTACTCTTCACTTCAACTCTACAAGCTTCAATCTAAGAATAAAACACATATTTCCTAAGTTAGGTTTAGGAAACTTTCTGAAATTGAAGAGGAGAAGAGTTGGAGAAGATGAAGAAGGGGCTTACCAACAGCTTCACTTTGATTTTGGAGCAAGAATTCAAGTTGCAAGAAGAAACTAGGGCTTGGAATTTCTAATTCCCATTCTCTTCCCCCATTTTCAGTTTTTAGCTTAAGGTTTTATGAAATGAATAAGTGAATGAAGGAGAGGGACTGAGTTAGGCTTAATTAGATAGTTAGTGGGCTGAACCCAACCCAAAACCCAACTAGAAAAAGTTGCAAAATTCAACTTACTCCAAACATATCAAAGTTTATACTCAAAAAGATCGCAAACGCCATTTTGGACTCAATGGAGGTGGTTTCGAGTCCTAATTCGGCCATTTACAAAAAGTACCATTTCGGATCCAAAAATCTGACTAACGACGCTATATTTAAATAAAACATTTAAATATAAAATCGTTAAATATGCGGGTCGTTACAGATCTCTCCTCCTTACAAAATTGTGTCCCCGCAATTCCTAGAGACGATATTTGTAACAACTACATACAAGCATCATTCAAAAGAAAAGGAAATAAGCTTGAGATGAAAAGATAAACTCACCGTTGCCAAGCAAAGATAGAAAATCCGGATAAGATCGCACGATATACTCTCTGGTTTCCCAAGTACAGTCATTGGGACTAGCGGACCATTGAACTTTAACGAGCGACACGTCCTTGTTCCGAAGGTGTCGCACCTCCGTGTCAAGAACGCGAATAGGTTGCTGTACAATAGATAAGTCCGGTGAGACCTCAAGCTCTTGCAAATCAGGGGAAGCGATAACAGAATACGACTCTCGAAGACACTTCCGAAGTTGAGAGACGTGAAACACGTCATGAATGCCAGATAAATGAGCAAGAAGTGAAACTCTAAAAGCCACGGGGCCAATACGTTCAGTAATAGAAAATGGTCCTATAAAGCGAGCAGCCAATTTCCCAGTCGTACTGAAACGCATAACCCCCTTCAAAGGAGAAACACGAATAAAGACAAGGTCACCGACTGAGAATTCGAGAGGCTTCCTACGGCTATCCACGTAGGACTTCTGGCAGCTCTGTGCCTCTTTCTTTCTCAACCGAATAAGATCAATCTTCTCGGAAGAATCATGAACAAAATCTGGACCAAGAATAAGCTTCTCCCGAGATTCCAACCAACAAGAAGGTGATCGAAATGTTCTTCCGTATAAAGCTTCGAAAGGAGCCATACCGATATTAGACTGAAAACTATTATTGTAGGAGAACTCTACAAGAGGTAGGTGATCCTCCCAACAACCACCAAAATCAAAAATACGAACACGGAGAAGATCTTCCAAGATACGATTCACCCGTTCGGTCTGACCGTCAGACTGCGGATGATAAGCTGTGCTGAAATTAAGCTTTGTACCCAAAGCTTGCTGAAGACTCTTCCAAAAATGACTCGTGAATAAGGGATCACAGTCACTCACAATAGAACTAGGAACACCGTGAAGTCTCACGATTTCCTTGACATACAACTTAGCCAAAAGCGAAGCAGTCCTATTAGACTTAATAGGAACAAAATGAGCAGACTTAGTGAGGCGATCAACAATAACCCAAATGCTAGAATGGCCTAATCTCGAACGAGGTAGGCCGTCAATGAAATCCATCGAAATCTGATCCCATTTCCACAATGGAATCTCTAGAGGCCGAAGAAGACCCAAAGGACGCTGATGTTCGGCCTTAATACGCTGATAAGTTATGCAATTACTCACATAACTCACCATATCGCGCTTCATGCCTTCCCAATAATAAAGACGACGCATATCCGCATACATCTTGATACTACCAGGATGAATGGTATACTTAGAACGGTGACAGTCATCAAGAATGTCATGTCTAAGTGCAAAATCAGAAGGCACAAAAAGATGGTTCTTCTTGCGAAGACACCCATGAGAATCAATGCTGAAATCCCGCAACGCCTCATCATAGGATCCAGACTCACAAAGCTGAATAAGATGCAACAAATCAGGATCATGTCGCTGAGCATCGACAATACGATCCAACAAAATGGGTCGAGTTCCCAAACTAAATAATAAATAGGAGAATCAGAATCAGAAGATGAACCTCGATTACGAATTTCACAAAAAGATAGAGTCTCAAGAATATCCCATTCGGCAAGCATCATAGAAACTACAGCCGAATGTTTGCGACTAAGCGCATCAGCAACACGATTTCCCTTTCCAGGGGTATACTGGATATCAAAGTCATAGGAGGCAAGAAACTCGAGCCAATGCTGTTGTCTCATATTGAGTTCCTTCTAAGTGAACAAATACTTCAAAGATTTATGATCGGTATAGAGAATGAAGCGCTCGCCCAATAAATAGTGTCGCCAAATCTTCAAGGCAAAGACAATGGCGGCTAACTCATGATCATGAGTGGCATAGCGAACTTCATTCGGACGCAGTTGCCTAGAAGCATAAGCAACTACCCGATCCTTCTGCATAATAACAGCACCGAGACCACTACCACAAGCATCGGTGTAGACAAAAAGATCATGATTCCCCTCAGGAACCACAAAAATAGGAGATTAGTGAGAAGTTCCATTAATGTTAGAAAGGAAGCTTCACACTTGTCGGACCAAAGAAAACGAATGCCTTTCCGAGTAAGGCAGGTGAGAGGAAGCACAACACGGGAAAAATCCTTAATGAACTGATGGCAATAACCCGCCAATCCAAGGAAACTACAAATCTCATGAACATTCTCAGGCCTCTTCCAATTATGGATGGCTTCGATCTTTGAGGGATCGACAGAAATGCCATCGGAAGATACAACATGGCCTAAGAACTTAACCTTATTCTCCCAAAAGTGGCACTTAGAGAATTTGGATCTAAGCTGATGATGACGGAGGATACTCAAGACAATTCTCAAGTGATTAGCATGTTCAGCATCAGAATTAGAATAAATAAGGATATCATCAATGAAGACAAGGACGAACTTATCGACATATTCCCAGAATAGCCGATTCATGAGATCGACAAAGAAAGCAGGAGCGTTCGTCAACCCGAACGGCATACCGATCCACTCAAAAGAACCATAACGAGTGCGGAAAGCCGTAAGAGGTATGCTATCCTCCGCGACTCGTAACTGATGAAAACCTATGGCAAGGTCAAGCTGAGAAAAGACTTTAGCACCACTCAATAGATCGAACATATCATCGATCCTGGGCAATGGATACCTATTCCTAATGGTTAACTCGTTAAGCTTGCGATAGTCAATGCAAAGCCTAAGAGTTCCATCAGACTTCTTCATGAAGACGACCGCGGATCCCCATGGAGAAAAACTGGACTGAATAAACTGCTTGGACTCAAGCTCTAAAAGCTGCTTCTTGAGTTCCTCATTTTCCTTAGTAGACATACTCGTGGGAGGACGACTAACTGGTTGCACGCCTGGAATGAGATCAATGCGGAACTCAATTGCCCGCTTGGGTGGCAAACCCAAAACAGGTTCAAAAACATCAGAAAAGTCACAAGCAATAGGAATACGAGATATATCATCATCATCTCGCGAATTAAGAGAACATAAAGCCATTTCGGAATTATCCACATCCCGAAGAATAAGAGATAACTGAGTAGATGAATCCGGAGGTCGAAGATACAAAATTCTCTCCGAACAAATAATCCTGGCATCATATCTCACTAGCCAGTCCATTCCCAAAATCATATCAAATCCCAGACAATAAATAACATGCAGATTCGCACGAAAAGAAAAGCCACATAAAACAATCTCAACATCATCACAAAGCATGCTAAGGGTCGCGGATACCCCAATAGGATTCGCAATCCTTAAAGAAGTAAACAAACAAGAAACAACCAAAGATAAATCATCAACGAGCTTTTTCGATACGAAAGAATGTGATGCACCCGTATCGAAAAGAACTCGAATACTATGACCATGAAATAAAATAGAACCTTCCAAAATAGATGGAGATATACCTTTGGGCTGATAAGGTCCTTCAGAAGCCTTAGCAGCATAAAGCTTGCTAGACTTGGAACTAGCCGGAACAGTAGAGCAAGTGGAAACATGATGTCCTTCCTTCTTGCAATAACGGCAGAAGAGAGGCTTAGGACAAGCTCGAATAATATGATCAGGAGAACCACAATTGAAACACTTCCGAACGAAAGGAGTTCCAAAAGACCGAGGCTGAGAGGTAGAACCACCGGTCTTCTTCTTCTTGGAAGGAAAAGACCTGGACTTCTGAAATGGAAACTGCCTCTTGTTGGGGTTCTTGGAAACCTCAACATCAACATCACTATCACACTCCTTCTCGACGGTCTCGAGATGAAGCACAGAATCAACCAACTCCTCAAAAGAAAGCTTAAGCTGGAGCAACAAAGACTTCTTAAGATATTTCTTAAGACCGGAAACAAACTTCAGATTCTTCTTATAAGAAGTGCTAATGAATTCAAGACCATACTTAGATAAAGCCTCGAATGATGCAACATACTCAGAAACAGAAGATTTCCCTTGCTTCAACTCGAGGAAGCGACGGGTCAATAAAACATTTTCAGATTCAGGAACGAACTTGAGTTTAAATCGCTCCGAAACTGAGTCCAAGAAAGAGTATACTCATCAATTTCGGCTACAAGAAGCTCATACCAATCAAGAGCATGCTCTTGTAATAAGCTAGAAGTTACAAGAACTCTATCACGGTCAGAAAGATCCATGCGAGAGAAAATACGCTCGCACGTGCGAAACCAAGCTTGGACTTCAAGAACAGACTCGGAGCCCTTAAACGGCTTCCCTCCAAGATGAGAAAAATCACTGCACAGACGTGCAAAGGAAGACTTGCGAGGAGGAGAAACTCGAGGAGGAACCGGAGGCTGAGTGCTCCTAAACAACTCCAAAAACTGATCGGCAAACATATAAACGCCATCCGGATGTGAGCCACTGGATTGCCCAGCATCCGAACGTCGTCCCCTGCCTCTTCCAGCCATACGCTGAAAGTAAGATAAGAACAAGATTATTCATAAGGTAGATATCATTAATTCAAACGCGGAATACTACGAAACAAAATGCGTACCTAGACGTATTCCCACATTCTATCTACCACAAAAGGCAAAGAAGAAATAGAGGCAAGATGATTCAAAGGTTTGTTTCATTTATACACTTTGAGGTAACGAAATATGTGCATCTATTCTGTGTTTATCATATTTTGTTCTGAACTCAGCTTTGATACCACGCTATGACGCCCCACCTCTATACCCACGCTAGCCAAGGACACTACAGGGCAATGCCGTCAACTAACACGAAGAATAAGGCTGGTTAGGAGCGACCATCTATAGCCTTGCTCTAACTATCTATTGAATACATCGAAAATATACATACCAAGCAGGTCGACATACCCAATGAATACTTAAAACAAAACCATAGGTGGTTGGAGGATCTATCAGAATAGAATATAACAACTCAAATATAATATAAATCACAGAACAGTAAATCATCATATACACATATATTGATACATAACAGAGTTTACAGACTGATACTCGTCAAGTGGTATAGAAAAACACAATATACAGACGATTCCAGATGAATACATATATCAGAGTTACAATAAAAAGGATTACACAAAAAGCTTTAACAAAAAGGAACAAGATGGATAGTCCATGAGGAAGCAAAATAGGCTAAGTCTAAAAGCACCTAACCTGAAACAACTCGGTCTGACCCGAGTATAAAATACAGGGGTCAGTCTAGCTAAACAAATCAGTTAGATAAACTGAACAACAATAACCTGCAAGGTCACAAAGTATAACAAATATCTCTAAAAGAGATAACACAATCATCTAACAAAAGATGAATCATATCATAACAAGCCTCATATCATTGGCAACTCAGAGAAACAAAGGATAGGAATATCCCAAAACAAGCTATGAAGGCAAATAACAAATACCAATGATGGTAACACAAGTTCCACAAGGTAATCGCTACATATCATGCGGCTCAAAAAGACCAACACTGAAAGGCGATACCTAGGGAATATACATATCAATGAAACATCATAAAATTTGCACGTGCTCAGTACTGTATAGACAAGGATCCATGAGCCCGAAGACTCCAAACCCAAATATCACTCGAGCGGCTCATAAAGACCTAACTCCGAAAGAGATACAATAGGGCAACAAACCCGAAGGCACAAACCCGAAGGCACAAACCCGTAGGCACAAACCCGAAGGCAACACACCCGAAGGCAACATACCCGAAGGCAACAAACCTGAAGGTGCAAACCCGAAGGCAACACACCCGAAGGCAACAAACCGTAGTGGTGAAGGTCCGGAGGCCCAGTATTGGACACCACTAACTGGCGGAATGTGTCATAACTCTCAAAAAGGAATCCGAAAAGTGGTAACGTGAGTCCCATAACCACTCGTTCGGAAAAAACGGTTTACTATCCGTTAGTTAATTTCACACTCAAAGCAGTACAAAGTTTACCTCGTCTCATCGGTAAACCAGACCAAAAGGTCAAAACGATCAATCGAATAGGTCGGGGATTAATCGGAAAGACAAACGCATGGATTCATGGTCCGTGTTTTACCTAACCATTTAATCTCCTTTCCACTTCGCTCGAAGTGCGAAATCGTGTGTGTGTTTAAATAGAATTTATAAATCGGAGAAAAGAACTTTTAATGCGATTTAGAGGATCATTTATGAAAACTCGTGAATGAAGTCAAAAATAAGTTATCAAAGCCAGAGATTCAATGACAACCACTAAAAACCAAACCGAATCGATAAAATTTGGAAAACCCATCAAAATGAGTAAAAATAGGCAAAACAGAAAATAGGAGCAGGTCGGTCAGCCGGCTACAGAGATCGGTCGGCTGGCCAGAAGCAGAAAAATGCTCGGGGTAGCAGGTCGGTCGACCGGCCCAGAGGTTCGGTCCGCCGAACTGCAAGTTTCTGCAATTCCTGCCCTTTCTCATCCAAGAGCAAACTCTTCCGAAACGCGACCGGCCGAGCAATGGACCTAAGGAGCCTTAGCCAATAGATACCCCAGCTCCATTAGCTCTCCAATTCGCCACCAAAAACATGTTCAAACATCAAAGTTAGGATCTTTAAAGAATTGAACCCAAACACTAAAAATTTGGATATTCACCAATTCAATCCAAACCAAAAGCAAGTGCACATGAACCAGTGTTAGGAATCCATACCCAACAATCAAAGATAGATATAAGCATAGATGAGAGATCAAAATCTCACCTTACATCAATAATATCAAGAGAAGTCGATGTGAGTTCAAAACTCACCTTTTTATCACAAAACAAAGAAGAAGAAGCTCAAACACAAGAAGGAGACTAACTACTCTTCACTTCAACTCTACAAGCTTCAATCTAAGAATAAAACATATATTTCCTAAGTTAGGTTTAGGAAACTTTCTGAAATTGAAGAGGAGAAGAGTTGGAGAAGATGAAGAGGAGGCTTACCAACAGCTTCACTTTGATTTTGGAGCAAGAATTCAAGTTGCAAGAAGAAACTAGGGCTTGGAATTTCTAATTCCCATTCTCTTCCCCCATTTTCAATTTTTAGCTTAAGTTTTTATGAAATGAATAAGTGAATGAAGGAGAGGGACTGAGTTACGGTTAATTAGATAGTTAGTGGGCTGAACCCAACCCAAAACCCAACTAGAAAACGTTGCAAAATTCAACTTACTCCAAACATATGAAAGTTTATACTCAAAAAGATCGCAAACGCCATTTTGGACTCAATGGAGGTGGTTTCGAGTCCTAATTCGGCCATTTGCAAAAAGTACCATTTCGGATCCAAAAATCCGACTAACGACGCTATATTTAAATATAAAATCGTTAATATGCGGGTTGTTACATTATATATTATCTCACCTTATGTACTTATTAGATGGTGCTTCTTTTGAGGGGATAACCGTTATGGCATTCTTTGCATTCTCAAAAGTACAGTAATGTTGGTCGCATATTTCTTGAGCTTCTCATACCATGCTTTTGTATAATGCATGGTTTATGTTTTCTCTAAATTCCTCGTGTGCTCTTTCCAGTAGTCCAAAAAAGGCATGTTTTCATTGTTGATCTTTGGAGCTCGAGGAGATGAGCTAGATGTTCACCTATGATAGTATTCTTATTTCCACTTCATTACTATATTATACATATCACCATTTGTGAGGACAAGTTGTTACAACTGTCCAAGTTGATGATAGTATTTAGAATTGTAACTTTGAAATGTTATGCATCTTAGAATGATAATTATTTACTATTTTTTAATATTATATATTATCGTTCCGCTATGAGATTCTTATATTATGTTCCTTCTTCCATTTCATTTTATTTTAACCTGACAATCTATCTTTTTGACACTTGGATGGTTGGCACGTGAGTACCATGATTGTATTAGTGTCAACGTTTTAGGGTCAAAATGGTTGATCGTTACACGATGCTTTGAGCAGGAAGCACACAGAGATAAATGCTAGGTTGATGGCAAGGAGAAGTTTGGAGTTCATATCTAAGTTTGATTTCAGACCACGATCGAAGCACACGCCTGTTGTTAGTAACAATGTTGGTTGGTCAAGTGTTGTTTAATCACGTTGGAGTAATTCAAGGGCAAGACAAATTATTGGTTAATATTATGTAGCAGTTAGGATGGGTGAATGGTCGATCCATTTGGGTCGTTCCTCCAAATATTAGAATGGTTATCTAAGGACGGATGGAAGACTATGTGTACCATAAGTTAAGGATTTGATAGAGGAAGTTTTAAGTGAGTGTCATTGCTCTAGAATGACTATTCAACCAAGAGGGGATAAGATGTATCCTGAAGTGAAGAGAATATTCTATTATCTAGAAGTTAAGAGATAGGTAGCTGAATATGCGACGAAGAGCATGACATGCCAAAGGATGAAGGCAGAACAGAAGAAGCCAGGTGGGCGGTTACTTCCGTTAGACGTGCCATAGTGGAAGTTGAAGTGCATATCTATGAATTTTGTAGATGGATTAGCTAGGAGTAGGAAAGGAAATGAGAGTATATGGGTGATGGTAGATCGTCTTACGAAGAGTTCACATTTTATTCTAATAAAGAGACCAAGAACCAAGATGACTTTAACAACACAGTATATTAAAGAAGTAGTTTTAATATATGGAATTCCATCTAGTATGGTGAGTGTAACAACCCAATTTTTCGACATCCAAAAATTGACATCAATACGTCCACCGTATTAATTGCCGAACCATCGAATGCCAGAAAACCGAACCGTTAGGGTTAAAGAAGAAGGAGGTAGAAGAAGAAATAGAACACAATATCAGAATCTCACAAACGCAGCGGAAATAAATATAATATATAACAATAGCTTTAAAAAACAAAGAAATCTGTACTGATTTACACATTACATCATCAAAGTACAACTCAATTTAACAACACAATCAATATCCAAATGCTGGATAGTTATATAAACTTGTCCTCAAGAATATATACATAACAGAATAAAGATCAAGTACAGAAGTACGTCTCGCCATCCAGCTCGTCTCCTGAGTTCCACAGCATCATATTCAATATTACATAATACTCGGTCTAACCCAAGCATTATAGTTAAATAACATCCGAGTCAATCTAGAAAACCAGCATGAAAAATCACACTCAATTGGATTATTAAAGTTTTCAAAATCCTTTTCAAATCAAAGGTATCTCGTAAGGCCATGCCACAAGTAAACATGTCGGGTTTTTACCTTACGATAACCAAAACATTTCTTATAAAATCCCCTGATATTTTAATAGTGTCTATATACAAATACTTTTTCAAATAGCCAAAATTGTTACATTGTCAAATTCTAGCATACTAGCCACAAAGTGGGTTCTACAATTAAGACCGTAAAGGCACGAAAGGAAAATGGATTTCCATCAATGGCAGGGCTACTGGGGACCGCCCATCACAGTACGTGGTCTAGATCACCATACCAAGGATCCCTTCCAATCCCCTACATCACAAAGCCGGAGCTACCCTTACTAGATAGTCCGAATAAGTTCACCCCGCGTTTGGGATCAACAACTACCACATAGCCAAATATATAAAGGGACATTTAGACAGGGGAGACCTTACCCTAATTGGTTGCTAGCCACTTAGCCTTGTGTGCACCTCCCCTGTTTTAGCCATTCTCGGTTGATGAGGCTCGAGGCTATGTGTTACCCTTTTAGCACACATTCACTTAGAATGCTCATCGCCCTCCTGACGATGTTTCGAAAGCATTCACCCATACAAGTCCGTTACGGGCTCGAACGGAACCTAAGGCACTACTCCTACTACATCCATTTTGGAATCACCCTCAAGATTAGTAGAGATTAGCCCTTGCACTTTACTGCTCCATCTTCGACTTCCAGATCTTGTCTTCCTCACGAAAACGTTCAAACCAGATCGAAGTGGTTTTCGGGAATTAATCCCGATCCCCGTCTCTTCGAAACGATTAGGGCATTAGCCAATATTGATAGTCGGTTATTTAACTATCAAATAACATTCACAAACAATCATCAAGCCATAATAATTTTTGCCAAATTATTTATTTCCAAAATATCTTCACAAGATATTTTCCTACATTTCAATTTTTTGGAAATAGTTTTCAATTCCCTTTTCTCTCTCTTGTGGAAATAAATTTCAACCTAATTGTTTTATTTCCATTGAAAGCCTCCAAATCTTAAATACTTAAGATTTTAAAATAATTTAAATCATTTTATTCTAAAACAAACTTTAAAATATTTAAATTAAAATTACTTAAACACTTTATTCAAAAATATATACTTTAAAAATATTTAAAATAAAACTACTTTATAAAATTTAAGACTAATTTTAAAATAAAAGTTAAGCCAAACTAAATTTTAAAATAAGAGTTACGATATTCTATATAAGTTTCAAAATAAACTTTAACCGAACTATCTTTAAAATAAAATTACTTTATAAAATATAAATATTCATAATTATCTTTTTAAAACATAATACCAATTAAGCTTTAAATAATTACTACTAAAATAAATTTCAAGTAAATATTTATTTTAAAAATTTTAAACAACTTAAATAATTTTACAAAAACATCCTTTCATAACATCTTTAAAACTTTTAACTTATACATAAAATTCTAATTGAAAAACGTATTTGGCTTTCCAGGGAAATACACTTCTCTTTTGCACCTTTAAAAATAAACCACTATTTATTTTTAAAACAAATTACGCATCCCTTTATAAATTCCCATCTTGAATTTATACTTTCAAATATCCACTGATATCTTATTTCCCTTTATAAACTCAGTTTATAAATTCCATAGTCTCATCTTCTTTTAAAACAAAATTTCCAAACTTTAAATCAATTTCCAAATTGATTTTCAGATATTGCTCCATTTTAAAATAAATTTCTTTGCTTACTCAATTTATTTCAAAATCCATTAACTTTAGGTTTTACTTCTTAATTATGATTAAAAATCTTATTTAACTGAAAATACCAATTGCATACATTTCCAAATTCCTTCTTTGTCTTTTCCAATAAATTTAAACCTTGAATTTCAAAATAAATCCTTTATTCCTTTAAATAATATCACTTAAGTTTTAAAATTCATTATTTCCCCTTTTTATCCCAAATCTCCTTCCCATACTCGGAATTTATTTATTGAATTTAAAAATAAACTTTTGTTCTTTTCCAATTGATTCTCTAGTTTATTCAAATTCTCTATAATTATTTTACTTAAAAATTCTCTCTTTTATTTTCTCATCAAAAACCCAATCTATATATTTTTGATAACTCAGTATACCCAAATATATTCAATCAAACCATAGCATCCAATATTTCAATTACCAATATAGTCTATCTGAGCGTTATATTATCTCATCCGCTATTATGCGGTGCATAGGGTCTCATCCGCTATTATGCGATGCATTGGGTCTCATCCGCTGTATAATGGGGGAAATCTATCACTCCAATATATATATATACTACTATATATAATATACCATATCCAATCAATTCAATCATTCAACCAAAATTTAAATTTAACTATTTAAATTTAAATAATAATCCAGATTAGTGAGATTAACTGACCTTTATTTTTTTTTGCAACCCACTCCATCTCGACTTGCTTCTCCATGATTTTTGACCTTGAATAAACATTTTACATTTTATTTATATTTGAATTAATCAAATAATTAATTTTCCATTTGATAAATTTAATTAACTAATGATTTCTATTTTGAAATTACATATATGTACTAAAAAATAATGGATTTTCAAAAATCTAATTTTACACAAACTTTCAAATATTTTAAAATTCATATTTATTTTCAAAAGTCTTATATATATATATATATCTTAGAATTAAAATAGGTAAATATATAATTTTAAACTACATAAGCTATATATATTTTAAAAAAATCTTCTACAACATTTTTAAACCCCATTTTTAATTCCAAATTCTTACCTATAATATATATATATATATATATATTTAAAAAACTATTTTCGGAAAAAAATCTGCATACATATATGTGTGTGTGTGTGTATATATATTTTAGTCACTGCATGTATATATAAACTTGACTTTACAGTAAGCTATAAATCTCTTTTATTTTCTTTCTCAGATTTACCTATACTGTATATATATATATATATATATATATATATATATGTATGTATGTATGTATGTATGTATGTATGTATGTATGTACATATAAATTGAAACAAATCAGTATCTATTTCACTATAAAGTTTTCTTTTGAATATAACTGTTAAATCAAAATTTAAATTAGTAAAAGGATTTGAATACATTACCGGCGAACCCAGACCCAAACTCTACTACCAACCAAACCTCGTGACAACCCTAATCAGCACTGACGAACCGCTACTCCGGCTCCAGAGAAAACGCGAGCTTCCCCTCAAACTCGAACCCTTGACCGCCCATGCTCTCCCAGTCGCCGCGAGCGTGAACTCCGCCCAACCATCGAGAACTTCGAAGTTCCTATAATCGCTGCGAGCGTGCTAGCATAAGCGCTTTCATCCGTTATATCGATGCCCGAACTCGCGAAGTCCATCGTGAGGCCTGCCATTCTTTTTTTTTAAATTTGCGAATTAAAAGCTGAAGGGGGAAAAAGTGTTTTTTCGTGATTTCAAACGAATCGCGAATTTAATTTAGGAAGGCGAGCGACCATTATTACTTCATTTGATTTTTCTATTTGTGAACTGGAACGAGATTTCAGATTTGATTCTGAAAAGAAGAGGGTTCGGCTTCGTTTTCCTTTATTTTTTTTAAAAAACATGTGTAATACAATTGAACACGTGTTTTAAAAATTCCTATAAGTGTCTGCACTTGCATGATGTTTAAAAGCATATTTTATTATTTATGTTTTGAATTTAAATTCAAATCGTCTCGGTTACCGCAACTCACGATCTCAATTTCCATTCAAGGTGTGCCACTAGGCGTTTATAATGTTAAACCCTTATTATGAACACAATGGAAAAGGTCTCGGGGCCTAATTTGATCGTATGGAGAAGAGAGCCTTTTGGACCCAGTTATTAAATTAACTTTTCAATATGTATTTCAGCACGTTTGTATATCGTACGATCACACGACAACCCCAAAAACTACGAAATTTGAAATCCGATAATAATACACTATTACGGATCCAAAGGAACTGGTTTCGTCGAATTCCAAGACTGTGCCTCGGAAGGCTATTTTTAAATTCAATTTAAACAATATATTTTTAAAACTTCACAAAACACTTCCAAATTCAAGTTTAACATTTCCACTATCCAGTATATCAATGTAAATTTTATAAGCCATTGAAATATTTTTAACCAGCATAAAACTAAAGATTCAACATTTTACCCAAGTTTGAATAATTAAATTCGATAATTCAATTGCCAAATAAATAGTGATATTTGAAATTCAAGTTAAACTAACTTTCAAATATCTAAAATCAATTAAATATTTCAATTTCAAATATCTAGAAATTCCAGGTCATCACATTCCTTCCCCCTAAAAGAATTTCGTCGCCGAAATTACCAGTTAAGAGGAATGATCCTTAACCAGTTAACTAATTTCCCAATCCTAATAGTTTTTATCAACTTCCCAAAACCAAACGGTTTTTAACAATACCCAAACCATCATTTTAATAAAGACATTATCACCCTTACTAACTTTCCAGACTTCTTCCATTAGTTCCAACCAATATCTCTTACACCATTCAAATTTAAATTTAACAACCAATTTTAAATTATCAAAATTTTCTCAAAATTTTCCTAACTCCCTAAATTCTCGAAAATTTCGCCAGCCTCCCCTTTGCACGGCTAGCTCGGTACAACTACAAAATGCATCTATGGGCCCCCAAATTTCAAAAGAAAAAAAGGCAAGGTGGCTATACCGGAAAACCATCAAAGTTCATATAGAAATTTAAATACATACCTTTTATCGGTTAATTCACATTTATCTTCTGAAATCAAAAATCCCAATTTCCATTTGCCTTAACACACCTGTATATCCTACTAGCAATTAAAATCCAATCATGTAACAACCCGTAAATTTTCGATAATTAAAATAGCTAATTTAATAAGATTTCGTGATTTAGTGTTAGAAAAAAATTTGTGATTCATTTGGTATAAGAGAGTAGTTGATTGATGAGTAAAATCTATTTGAAATCAAATATTGAATATTGAACACGTAAATTGTTTAAATTAAATATTTAAAACTTATTGAATAATTGAATAAATGTAAAATGAAAATAGTGTTCTAAATTTTGAAATTGTTTTAAAAGTTGAATCTTATAAGTTCAATTTCAATATTTCAAAAGATAATGAATTATTGGATAAGCGAAATTGTCTAAATTAAATATTTGGAATTTATTGGATAAATTAAATAACGGGTTTAATATGATTAAAAATGATTTGTAAAATTTTATTTTATCATATTGAAGTTATAGTGATGTTATAGAACTTTTAAAACTGAATTTAAAATTTATTTGTGAAAATTGAATATTTTAATATTTAATTTTCGACTGGAAAATAGCCAATTTTTGAACAGTCTCAGAATTGGACGAAACTAATTCCATTGGATCCGTAATAGTTAGTTATTATCGGATTTCAATTTTCGTAGCAATCGGAGTTGTCGTTTGACCGTGGCAGCTCGAAACGCGTTGAAATTGTTTTAATATTAATTTGGCGAGTTAAAATAGTCATTTTTCAAACGGTCTCGGATTTCGATGAAACTAGTTTCATTGGATCCGTAATGTGATATTATTGTAAGGTTTCAAATTTTAAGTCAAACGGATTTACCGTTTGTCCGAGGCAAGCCAAAACGCATAGAAATTCGGTTAATCGGTTTAATTTAAATTTGATCGTTTATTTCCGTAACTCTCACATATGATCGAATTAGGCCTTGAAACTAGTTCCATTGCGTCCGGAATGGGGGTAAAACCTTATAAACGCCTGGCGGCACGTGTCGATTGGAGTTCGGATGATTTTGGACCTACCTATATAAATACGCACGCAAACCGAGGCAGTTTTATTATTTTTAATCCAGAAACCCTAATTGACTTCAGCCCTAGCCGCCATTTCCTGAATCAATGGCCACGAAATTCGAAACTTCTTTCTCATTTTCCTCTCAATCCATCAACAATTAGCAAAAACTCTCAACTACAAAGTTGTAGAGCACGATGAAAGCTTCAAATCCATACGGAGATGATCGAAAACGGAGCTTCGAATAAACGGGAAATCGCGTTCAAAGTCGCTGCGTTTTTCACGTTTTTCGAGGCCAAAGGTGCAGCCGAGTTTGACCATACTCACGGTGAAGATGGAGCTCGCGAAGGCCTTCGAGATGATGGGTCCTGATCGTTCTGGAAGTCGTCGAGGTGGTCGTGACAATTGCTTGAAGAACGGCGGCTATGGGTTGTTTATACGTGCGTTTGTCACGTTGAGGAAGAAGAGATGAGGGACGGCTCAGATCTGAAGATGCAGAAATCGATGGCCAAGATGGAGTTGAGGGTTTGATATTTAAAATAAAGCTGAAATTGTATATTTAAATTCGTATAAACTTTAAAATAGCATAACTTTTTCATACGAGGTCGAAAACGCACGAAACTTTTTGCGTTGGAATCGTATCGACGAGGACTACGCAATGGAACTGGATTGGAATCATTTGGAGCTAGAGAAAATTTTGAGTTAAATCGAACGTCGTTCGATTTGATTTAAAATCGTAAAATCAAGGTGAGTGTTTTATAACGCTCACAACGTACTGAATATCTTTATGCTAGTTAAATTTGACATTATGCATTGTTATGATTTTATTTGTCGTTGTTTGGTAAAAATTTAATTGTCATTTGCATTAACCGTTGAAAAATTAAATTGACAGTTAAATTGAAATTAAAATTGAATTGCGATTAAATTACCTGACATTGATAAATATGAAATTGCCGTGAATTGTATTACCTATTGGATGATGTATTTCGATGGATGTTATTGGTTGATATTTAAATGTTTGGATGTTTATTTGCTTATATATATCCTGTTATGCATACATATGATACTGTGATTTAATTTAAGTAATATATGCTCATCCCTGACATTTAATTGAAATAAATAATTACTTGGCCATAGGATAGAAAATTATATACGGACACCGAATTGGCTAAATTAATAATTTTAAAATCGTCGATTTGAAATTTATTTATATGTTTTGTTTAAAGGTTATAAATAGACATAAATTTATAGAAATCGAATTTATCGAAATTTGGGTTTGGAATGTTGAAATAAATTTGGTTAAAAGAAATTGTTAAATAATATAAGTCGAGACTTTGAAATTTAAAAATTAGGATTTGATTTAAATTCGAAAATTGATTTGTTTAAAGATTTAACCTTAATTCGGGCTTTGAATATTACTATGTAAAAGCGATATAAAATGATATTTGAAATGGATTTGATTTTTAAAGCGAACATGATATTTTGATATCAATTATGAATCGATTTGAAATGTAAAAGAGCCAACGGTGTAATAATACGTAGTTATTAAAGAGACCGGGATCGGATATGGACATACTCTCTGTCGATACCGAAAACCACTTTAATAACTATTATACGCGGAGTGTTGATCCAGAATGAAGTGGATGGTTTGGTGAACGTGTTGACTGAAGAAAGAGAACGATTATTGGATGACCCCTGACATGACTAAAACAGGAGCCGCGCCGGGCCATTGAGGTTCGCCACCTCTAGCGGACACACTTCTTCGATACCATATCTATTACATTTGTGATGCGATTTGGGTGCACCCCTTGATTTGGGAGTGTTGTTTCGCGGTGTTGGGGTAGCTGCTGGCTATGCCCAACATCAGTCCGGATCACGCAACTACTAGTATCCTAGTTGGTATTGCCTCATGTACCTTGTCATACTGATTATCCTATTCGCGACCACTACGCTTTGATTTGTACCTTGAGTATATGGATTGCCCTCTGGTGACTTCCGGTTTTGGGGAAACTACGGTCTTGTATATGCTTTTGGGAATATAAAATGTGTTAAGGGGAATTATGGTAACGCCTTAACGCTATTTTGATACTTTATATTACTGATAGACATTATCTACTTAGCGTATATTACTACATAGTAGATAGTTTCACGGATCCTTGAGAGATGAAAAATCCCGTAACATCTCTTGAGTTATTGCACGCACGTTGACACTGGATATGAGATGTCAAACCCCGTAAACATCTCTGACGCCGTTACACTCATATTTATTTACGATTGATTTAACTTTCATAAGGATATTTTAGTCCTGACTCGAGTGTTTTGTCTTTTCATTTCGCTCGGGTCAGTCCTGAGTGTTCAGTTTAGGTTGAAGATCATTTCCTTGGAGGACGGAGACAAAGATTTGGTATATTATCTACTACTATTATATTCATTCCATTCCGCTGCATTGTTGTATGATATTTGTTGTGTATGTAACTCTGATAAATGTTGTATAATAAAAATCAAATGTATTCATTTCAAATGTATTCATTTAATTAACAGCTTCATGAACTGTTATTTTATTATTATACTTTAGCCTTCCGCTGTGAGATTCTGTGTTGTTTCATTTCTTTTATTTTCCTTCCTTTTCTTTTCTTAATTACCCCAATAACTATCTGCCCTTTTAATGGTTTAGAATCGACATGTGTATTTGATCGTCGGTTTAAAATGTCCATAAAAGGCGGGTCGTTACAGTTGGTATCAGAGCTTTGGTTTAGCGATAAACCTTGGCTCTAGTGGGGAATAACTCATTGAAATAGAGGTAAACTATATGAATGAGTTGAGTGTATATGAGAGAGCGTACTTGTTATTTGATATAAAATGGTTTTATATTGTGTTAATTTGTTCCGTTGAGTATTTATGAATTTTGGTCGATACTTGGGACGCCAAGGCGTCGATAGGAATTTCTAAACACTCGAATAGGACAAACCAACACAATATCGTTTTGGAATATATTTTATATAAAGGAATTATTTGAATATTTATTCATTTTGATTGAATTGATTTTTAGGAGATCATAATATTAGATTATTATCGTTATTGTTTGATCAGTCAATATTTACGACAATTGATTAAATAACAATGGATTTAGGAAAATGAAATCTTGTAAACACAATTGATAATGAATATAAATGAATTTTAACTTGGATTTGGGAATTTAAATTCCGGTGCTTGAAATTGACTTACAAGAATATGAAAAACATAATATGAGTATTATATGATAGTATAATTGAGTTGAAATTGTTTTCGAAGGATTTTTTTTTTATGATAAGTGTTATATTCCCTTCTCTTGACGCTAGAAAATGATTTCGGTGATGAGTGCACGCATCATTGGCGTTTATTTTCGAGAGTCCGAGTGGGGGAGACCACTTAATAGCTTGTCTAAACTTTGTTTTGATTCAAATTTTATTTTATTTTGTACTCTCTATAGTATGATTAGTTATATAAATTATATAAGTATATATTATTTCAAAACTTGATTTGAAATGAAACCGGGATTGGAATTCTTAAGTCCTTTCAAAATTAATGATTTTTTTTAATGATTGAAATGAATTTAGACTTGAATCATTAAGGAACTTCTGAATTGTGAAATGAGAAATGAACCTAAGAGCTAAGTGAAAATATCAATTGAAGTAGAAATCCTTAAAGTTAGGGAATTATGAACTTAAAATAAAATTGAAACTGTAAAACTCGCATAGTATTAAATTTCATTCTATAGCATAGATATAACTTACCAAAATATTTAAGAAGTTCAAAAAATGTTATATGAATTGTTAATCGGATAATATACAAGTATAGGTTTGAATAATGAAATATGCATTTAATTAATGGTTTGCAAATATAAATAAAATTGTTAGTAAATAATTGGAATTCAAATTAACATTTAAAGGTGATTCACAATTATGTTAATATAAAATGGAAATACTATATGTGAATGAAAATGTGAAATTAAATTATAGTGAAATTTAAGTAATGACTTAAGAATTAATTAATTGAAAATTCAACTTTAAATGGAAAAGAGTTGTATGTTGTTTAACTACATTCTATTTGCATAACTATAACTTACCAAATACTTAAAAGGTTTAAAATGCTAATAAGGATAAGAAGAGAAATAATATACCAGTGTGAGAATGAAAATAAAATGTGAAGATCTAATTGATAGTTGTAAATATAAAAGAAATTTAAGCGGTAAAATGAATGATATATATAAGTGAATGAATAAAATTTAAAATTAATGAAATATAAATTTGGTAAATGGAAACTGATTAAATTTGAATATAACTAAATGTTTATAAGCTTGGAAGTGTATGAAATTAAAGTTGACTTGGAAATGTATAATTGATTTAGTGTAGATTTTGGATGGATGTTAATGTTTAATATGCATTGGTTGTTAGATGGATGAAAATTGATTAAGTAGAATTCATTAGTGTTAATGGAATTGAATAAACGGAATAAAATAAAAAAATAAAAAAAAATAAAAATTAAAAATTAAATTCAAGTTTGAAGCAAAGTGAAATTAAATATAATTGAATTCAATTTAAATTGAAGCAAATTTACTTGAATTTAAAATGTGAATGAAACAAACTTGAATAAATCGGAAATAAATTGAATGTAAACCTATTGCATGGATGAATAAGAAAATAAATGACTTTGTGTTTATGATTGTTTTTTTTAGAAAATTAGAAGTTTGATGGTTTGTACTTTGAAATAATAAAAGCAAATTTTTGGAAAAATCCAAAATTGTCCAATATATGCTGAAACGAAAACAACCATAACTTTTAAATGACTGAACGGAATTCGACGATTTTGGACTTTCCGAAAAGCTTAGAAACTATAGCACAACTTTTATTTAGAGTGTATTGAGAAATTCCTTCGTCTACTAGGTTAAAAACTTGAATGTTACTCGCTGTCCTGTGTAAAAATAAGTAAAATCTGTAGTATACACCCTTAGTATTTTTGCCATATCTTTTGACTGGTTTATCGGATTTTGGTGATCTTGTACTTTCTGGAAAGCTAAGAACATAAGAGAAAACTTTTGTTTTAAGTGTTTTGTGTTTTGATGTTGTTTAGAAGGTCGGAAACGCGGGTAAACGTCGCTGACCTGCGCAATTCATTGCCCAGGCTGAGGCGTATCCGCTAAGTAAAACGGCCATAATTTTTGAATGAATGGTCCGAATTCGATGATTTTGGACAATCCGGAAAGACTAAAATGAATGCAACAACTTTTGTTTAGATTCTGTTGCCAAATTTTATAGTTTAGGTGACCTAAAACTGAGATTTGTTTGCTGTCCTGAAATTGGAATCTCAGTTTTGAAGCTAAATAGGTTATATATATGTTGTGTAGGCTAAATATATCGATCTATCTTTATATGCATGGTTCTAACTTAGTTATTGAGCATTTTAGTAGGTAGCAAAGGGGTTGCGCTTCGTTGTGGAGTTCGCTTCTACGCTAAACGCATAATGTAAGTAAAATGCTAATAAATGCTAAATAAAAGGTACGCTTACGGTTTTATATGATATTGGTGATATTTATATGTTGTTTCCCCACATATGGGATGCCTCATCATTGAGATGAGATGTATATTTATGATATATATGCTATTATATTTTTCCGATCGAGCCGCGCAAAGGAGACTCTGCCGAAATTTTCCGTAAATCCAAGGGTTAGAAAATTTTTCAAGTTTTAAAATTTTATAACTTGTTTTGATAACTAACTTTTAAATTTAGAAAGCCGTTCGGAGTAACATTGTGGAAGCGTAGTTATGACTTCGTAAATGGAATTTCATTGTTTTATAAGTTGGTAACTTTGATAAAATATATCTGATGTTGAATTCTATACTTAGTTTCTTTTCCCTTCTTTTTCCTTTTCGGGGACGAAAAGTTTTGAGTGGGGGAGAGTGTAACGACCCGTAAATTTTCGATAATTAAAATAGCTAATTTAATAAGATTTCGTGATTTAGTGTTAGAAAAAAATTTGTGATTCATTTGGTATAAGAGAGTAGTTGATTGATGAGTAAAATCTATTTGAAATCAAATATTGAATATTGAACACGTAAATTGTTTAAATTAAATATTTAAAACTTATTGAATAATTGAATAAATGTAAAATGAAAATAGTGTTCTAAATTTTGAAATTGTTTTAAAAGTTGAATCTTATAAGTTCAATTTCAATATTTCAAAAGATAATGAATTATTGGATAAGCGAAATTGTCTAAATTAAATATTTGGAATTTATTGGATAAATTAAATAACGGGTTTAATATGATTAAAAATGATTTGTAAAATTTTATTTTATCATATTGAAGTTATAGTGATGTTATAGAACTTTTAAAACTGAATTTAAAATTTATTTGTGAAAATTGAATATTTTAATATTTAATTTTCGACTGGAAAATAGCCAATTTTTGAACAGTCTCAGAATTGGACGAAACTAATTCCATTGGATCCGTAATAGTTAGTTATTATCGGATTTCAATTTTCGTAGCAATCGGAGTTGTCGTTTGACCGTGGCAGCTCGAAACGCGTTGAAATTGTTTTAATATTAATTTGGCGAGTTAAAATAGTCATTTTTCAAACGGTCTCGGATTTCAATGAAACTACTTTCATTGGATCCGTAATGTGATATTATTGTAAGGTTTCAAATTTTAAGTCAAACGGATTTACCGTTTGTCCGGGGCAAGCCAAAACGCATAGAAATTCGGTTAATCGGTTTAATTTAAATTTGATCGTTTATTTCCGTAACTCTCACATATGATCGAATTAGGCCTTGAAACTAGTTCCATTGCGTCCGGAATGGGGGTAAAACCTTATAAACGCCTGGCGGCACGTCTCGATTGGAGTTCGGATGATTTTGGACCTACCTATATAAATACGCACGCAAACCGAGGCAGTTTTATTATTTTTAATCCAGAAACCCTAATTGACTTCAGCCCTAGCCGCCATTTCCTGAATCAATGGCCACGAAATTCGAAACTTCTTTCTCATTTTCCTCTCAATCCATCAACAATTAGCAAAAACTCTCAACTACAAAGTTGTAGAGCACGATGAAAGCTTCAAATCCATACGGAGATGATCGAAAACGGAGCTTCGAATCAACGGGAAATCGCGTTCAAAGTCGCTGCGTTTTTCACGTTTTTCGAGGCCAAAGGTGCAGCCGAGTTTGACCATACTCACGGTGAAGATGGAGCTCGCGAAGGCCTTCGAGATGATGGGTCCTGATCGTTCTGGAAGTCGTCGAGGTGGTCGTGACAATTGCTTGAAGAACGGCGGCTATGGGTTGTTTATACGTGCGTTTGTCACGTTGAGGAAGAAGAGATAAGGGACGGCTCAGATCTGAAGATGCAGAAATCGATGGCCAGGATGGAGTTAAGGGTTTGATATTTAAAATAAAGCTGAAATTGTATATTTAAATTCGTATAAACTTTAAAATAGCATAACTTTTTCATACGAGGTCGAAAACGCACGAAACTTTTTGCGTTGGAATCGTATCTACGCAATGGAACTGGATTGGAATCATTTGGAGCTAGAGAAAATTTTGAGTTAAATCGAACGTCGTTCGATTTGATTTAAAATCGTAAAATCAAGGTGAGTGTTTTATAACGCTCACAACGTACTGAATATCTTTATGCTAGTTAAATTTGACATTATGCATTGTTATGATTTTATTTGTCGTTGTTTGGTAAAAATTTAATTGTCATTTGCATTAACCGTTGAAAAATTAAATTGACAGTTAAATTGAAATTAAAATTGAATTGCGATTAAATTACCTGACATTGATAAATATGAAATTGCCGTGAATTGTATTACCTATTGGATGATGTATTTCGATGGATGTTATTGGTTGATATTTAAATGTTTGGATGTTTATTTGCTTATATATATCATGTTATGCATACATATGATACTGTGATTTAATTTAAGTAATATATGCTCATCCCTGACATTTAATTGAAATAAATAATTACTTGGCCATAGGATAGAAAATTATATACGGACACCGAATTGGCTAAATTAATAATTTTAAAATCGTCGATTTGAAATTTATTTATATGTTTTGTTTAAAGGTTATAAATAGACATAAATTTATAGAAATCGAATTTATCGAAATTTGGGTTTGGAATGTTGAAATAAATTTGGTTAAAAGAAATTGTTAAATAATATAAGTCGAGACTTTGAAATTTAAAAATTGGGATTTGATTTAAATTCGAAAATTGATTTGTTTAAAGATTTAACCTTAATTCGGGCTTTGAATATTACTATGTAAAAGCGATATAAAATGATATTTGAAATAGATTTGATTTTTAAAGCGAACATGATATTTTGATATCAATTATGAATCGATTTGAAATGTAAAAGAGCCAACGGTGTAATAATACGTAGTTATTAAAGAGACCGGGATCGGATATGGACATACTCTCTGTCGATACCGAAAACCACTTTAATAACTATTATACGCGGAGTGTTGATCCAGAATGAAGTGGATGGTTTGGTGAACGCGTTGACTGAAGAAAGAGAACGATTATTGGATGACCCCTGACATGACTAAAACAGGAGCCGCGCCGGGCCATTGAGGTTCGCCACCTCTAGCGGACACACTTCTTCGATACCATATCTATTACATTTGTGATGTGATTTGGGTGCACCCCTTGATTTGGGAGTGTTGTTTCGCGGTGTTGGGGTAGCTGCTGGCTATGCCCAACATCAGTCCGGATCACGCAACTACTAGTATCCTAGTTGGTATTGCCTCATGTACCTTGTCATACTGATTATCCTATTCGCGACCACTACGTTTTGATTTGTACCTTGAGTATATGGATTGCCCTCTGGTGACTTCCGGTTTTGGGGAAACTACGGTCTTGTATATGCTTTTGGGAATATAAAATGTGTTAAGGGGAATTATGGTAACGCCTTAACGCTATTTTGATACTTTATATTACTGATAGACATTATCTACTTAGCGTATATTACTACATAGTAGATAGTTTCACGGATCCTTGAGAGATGAAAAATCCCGTAACATCTCTTGAGTTATTGCACGCACGTTGACACTGGATATGAGATGTCAAACCCCGTAAACATCTCTGACGCCGTTACACTCATATTTATTTACGATTGATTTAACTTTCATAAGGATATTTTAGTCCTGACTCGAGTGTTTTGTCTTTTCATTTCGCTCGGGTCAGTCCTGAGTGTTCAGTTTAGGTTGAAGATCATTTCCTTGGAGGACGGAGACGAAGATTTGGTATATTATCTACTACTATTATATTCATTCCATTCCGCTGCATTGTTGTATGATATTTATTGTGTATGTAACTCTGATAAATGTTGTATAATAAAAATCAAATGTATTCATTTCAAATGTATTCATTTAATTAACAGCTTCATGAACTGTTATTTTATTATTATACTTTAGCCTTCCGCTGTGAGATTCTGTGTTGTTTCATTTCTTTTATTTTCCTTCCTTTTCTTTTCTTAATTACCCCAATAACTATCTGCCCTTTTAATGGTTTGGAATCGACATGTGTATTTGATCGTCGGTTTAAAATGTCCATAAAAGGCGGGTCGTTACAAATCATAGCTTTCAAAATCATTTTATACATTTCTTTACCAAAGTTTCAATATATATTTCATTCAAATCATGTACGATGTATATATATCATCCATACGCAATACCAAATCTGATCGCTCACTCAATCACACAATTTAACTTCCTAACTAGTAGTGTTCACTCGACTCTCTAGTGCGCACTCAAATCTGGTTTCTTGATCAGAAACCGCCATTCTCCTTGCATAGTCACCAAATATGATAGATAATTTTCCAGAATCAATCAAAATCCATATCCATGGTTCGCTGTCGAAAATCTTGTGAAAAATCCCAACTTCAATTGATATAAATATCTCGATATCCTGCGTTCGAATCTGGATCAAATCGCTATGCGAATAATATAATATACATACATCTTACGTATTTATATCCATTGATATTAACTATATCAATTCTCTTTTATTCACATTATTTTGATTTCTATTCATTTATCCACAATTATCCCATTTCATAACTTACTTAATCTCCATTCAAAAATTACTTAGTATATTTCCAATACCAAACTTACTGAAGAACTTTCACCCTTAACCTTCTTAAGTTTAATATAAGCGTTTTATTGGTTTTTATCTATATTTAATCAAATTGGATTCCAATTCTATATTGATTCGATTTGCTTCAATTTACATATTAATTTCAAATCTCAATACTTTTTCCCAATTCTCATCGAGATTTTCATTTTCAATTCTACTTGAATTCGATTCATCTTCAAACTCTGAATATTGAATTTTATCAAATATCTTTCATTCACAATTGGTTCATATCATTATTTAAATTAGATCCAATACTAGTTTATTTCTAATCTCAAACAATTTCTTATTTCCAAACTTTTATAATTTTAGTTCACTTCGAATTAATTTTATAACTTCACTTTATTTTACACATTTTAAATTAAATATCATCCTAACATACAATTCCAATTCGTCAACTTACCCTCTTGAATCAATTAGTTTATTTACTAATTGTAATTCAGTTCTTTACTTTATTTAGTCGAATCCTGACTAACTTCCATTACACACAATTCAAATTAATCCAAATATTTAGTTTCAATTCTATTTTCTTACAAATGCAAATTCATTTGTCTATCCACAATTTTATTTTCATTCCACTTACCAACCTTCTTCAATTGGCTTATCTTTCTAGCTATATTCTCTAATCACACTTACCTTTATTTGACCCTTTCAAGTTTAATCTTATTCCACAAATTTCAAATTTCAATAAAAAATTTATTTCTAAACTTTTACTTCCTTTAGTTCCTTCGAACAAATTTACAATTCACTTTCTTAACAAAATTTAAATTGATTTTATTATTCAACTTTAATTCTATTTTTAATTTTTTACAAATTTAAATAAATTTGTCCTCATACAAATTTTCTTCCAATAAAATAAATTTTTACTTTTATTTACTAGATTCAATTCCATTCCATTTTAATTCGAATTTTTAACTTCTATAAGTTTTCCGGCATATTTATATTCCAATTAAATTTTTAATAAAATTCCAGAGTCAAAATCATCCGTAAATTTCAAAACAAAACCCAGTTTTGCAAACAACTCAAATTTTAAAATCTTCTTGGCAGCAATTCCTCTTTTGAAAACTTGAAAATAAATATCGATGATGCTGCAGTCATCACCGACATTATTTTCCAGCCACCGAAAAGAGTTCAATGCTTTTATCTCTTTAAAACTCTTTAAATATTTTTAAATTCCAAATCTCACCAGATTTCAATCCATTCCAAAAATATTTCTCAAATAATATCACCATTACCCCTTTAAAACTTTTGAAAAATCTTTTTCAAACTTAAAGGATATTAAACTTTCTTAACATTCTAAATTCATTCAATTCATATTCAATATTATTCTGGAATTTTATTTAATTCATATTTACAAATCTTATTCTGTTTTATAAATTATTCCTTAACTTTGGTTCTAATATTATTTTCTTATTTCAACTTTTACACATCAATGATAATATTTTAGTATTATCACTTCCTAACAACCAAGCAATCATATATAACTATAATAATTTACGAAAAATTGTTTCTTTCATATACAAAAATAATTTGAGTAAAATTATTTCATTTACCCAATTTTAAAATAATACTGTGTCAGTTTATCTTGTCTAAGAGTTTAGAAATCATTATCGATAACATGGCGTCCCACATATCGACCAGAATTCATAAACACTCAACCGATAAGTCAACACAATGTAAAAAAAATTAATATTCACTAAAAAATACGCGCTCTTATCTATCAATAATCTCAAACTCATTCTAGAGTACTACGGACTGTATTTTTAACGAGTAATTGTAATGACCCGTAAATTTAACTAGTTTAATAACATTATTAATTGAAATTTTGTGTGATTTTAAACGATAAAATTTTAAAATATAAATTTGATATTTGGAATGCGTCCAGATAAACATAGCAACCGGTAAATTTTCGTCCGAAAATATGAAAGTTTATTTCGTGCGTAAATTTACTTCAATTTAATCAGTTAAAAAGCGATGAAAATAAAACGTTTTCGAAACCTAAATATTTTTACATAGAAAAATTCTAAATCATCTTCTGAGCAAGACGTCATTTTTCATTTTTCCAAATTCGGACATCTTTAGCTTCGTCGATCTTATTTTTCTGCGTTTTTCTTGCATTTTCCGTTAGTAGAAAATTCGAATTTTTATATTTCAATCGTACCACTGATATCCATATGCCATTTTGATCGTCTCGTCGTGCTTATCTTTATGGTGTACTCGATTTTGAAATTCGGAGTCCGGTGTACGTTGCACGTTGCGTAATGCCTACCGTATCGGTACTCGGTTACAATCTTGTGTCTATTCAAATTTTCTTGTTATTAACCCAACAGTCAGTGGCATTTATTTTCTGCCAAACCTAATAACCAATTATCATAAATAATATTTCAAAATTCAAAGTTTTAAATGATACTATTTCCCGGTGTCAAGCTATAACCGGTTCACTTCCTTACAGTTCATTTTTGAGTTATATTGAATAGTCACGTAACTCTTCCCCTCCTCTTGCATCTTTCTTCATCTACTATCTTTCAAAATTTTCTTTTCCTCTCGGCATGAAACAATTAGCTCGGCCTCCATGTTACACCCCGCGTTCAACCCCAGCCGACTGCCTTAAACACAAAACTTCAGGCCTCCACTCTCCGATCCTTGCTCGTATTCCACTCGACCAGCTCCATCCAGCAAGCCGTCGCACCCGAACCCGTCTCCGCCCAGATTCGATCTGCTCCGGCCGTGAGCAGCCATCACGTGGCTGAGCTCCTTCTCCACTAATCGGCCGAGTTTCTTTCCCCTGTGCGCCGCCATCGTGCCTTGCTTCTGGAGAAAAAATGCATACAATCCAAAGTTGCACATATTTGTGAGAAATTGTGCGTCTTCTTCTTATCCCGTCCATTTGGTTTTCACCGAGCTCACCACTTTTCTATTTGCCGATCTCCATTTCCCCTACCTCACTTCAACACTACTTCTCCGACCAACAACCACCCGTAACCCCTCTACATTGCCATTTCCCCTCCATCTAACCCAACCGAGCAGCCGAGTAGGCCCTTTCCACCATAACCACCCATGCTTGTCACTCTCCCATTAGCCAAAACACGAGCAGCAACCATCTCACTGCAGCAACCCGCCAAAGCCCAGAACCATACTCCCCTCCCGAACACGAACAGCTCCAACGGCCTGCTCTTCTTTGCATATTTCTCTTATGAGTGGTATATAGGTAATTTATTTATTTATTTAAAAAAAAATTGTATGTATATGTTTTATAGTAATATGTTGATTTGAATTTGTGTTACCGTATATGTAGTAAATATTATATTTTTTTATATAGTTGATAAGTTGGCATAGGTTGCAGATTATATATAGTCTAAGTTATTGAGTCAGTATATACGTATTAGTATAATATACATGAGTTATATGGCTTTTAAGTATGCAGATATAAATATATATAAGTCTGTGTGTGTATGCTTTGTATATAGTTTACTATAAGTTTATACAATCTGTAGTTATATATAAGTTGTTGATATATAGTTCATGCAGATCATATATATAAATTTTACGAGTTATAATATGTTGTGTGTGCATATTTTGTTGGGATTTGTATATACATTTTTATATAAGATTATATTATATGTTGTGGGTCAGGTCTTAATTTAATGAATATGGGTACAAAGTACGTATATATAGGAGATATGTTTATATATGACTTTGTGTAACATTGGTATTATATTGGTTTATAAGTGATATAGATTACAGTCTGTTTATTTGTCTGGTTTTGTAAATATATTAGTTTATTTAGTATTATTTTGTCATATAAATCGGTAGACATATTATAGTGTTATAACTTTGTATTACATTAATATAAGTTATATTTGGAATATACAAGCTGCTGTATATGGGTTGAGTGGCCATATACATATGTTTATTTCGATACATGTGGTCTGCATAGTTATACAGCTTGCGTAGTGTTAATCTAACTTTATATATATGGTTATGATGGTACACATATATACAACATGTTGGTTAATATTTTGAAAGGTGATTCGATTAAATGTATATAGATAATATGTTTAATATTGTTTGAAATATCTTGTAAATTATGGACTTTTATAAATATTGTTTTCAAGGGAATACAATATGAAGATTTATTTTATAGGTGTTTATTTAAAACAATGATTTTAAAATACATATTTAATTAAATTTAAAAGTGTGTTTGAATTCAAAATATGTGTTGATATATGTATATAGTCACATATATATAGTCACATATATATGTTCATTTATACCATTGAACTTCATCAATCCAGTTTGATCTGATTTCGTCGATTTTCTTTTTATCAGCTTTGTCGTTAAAATTCGCGTTCAATCGCGCTTTATTTTGGAATTCGTGCTTGGGTCGTAACTACTCTCATTTTGAATCTTTCTAGCCTCGAAAGGTGAGAAATCACTCACGATTAACGTTCTTTTATTTATTAAATTTGATTTCTATTGAAACGACAATTGAAATATGCTGCAGTTAGTTATTTACACTGTTATATATATGTTATTACCTGTATCGGTTCACCTGTGACATCTGACACCATTATCTGTTAATAACTTCGTTTGGTTGGTAATTGATTGTTTGTTTGTTGTTTATATTGGATGTTAAATTGTAATGTATAAAGTGATAAATATTATGCAATTGAATTTGACGCAGGATAGTAAAAATTTTGAATCGATATATGTGTTGTATTTGATTAGTTAAATTTGTATAAATGACCCCTTAAATGTTTAATTATTTGACACGTAGAAAATGGTTAATTACCCTTGAACCATTTGAATTTATGTTGTATTAATTGATGAAGTATAAAATTGAATAATTGACGTCAAGTGTAGAACCGCATAAAATAATAGTGTAATAATCTTTAATCTACATGAAATGATAGTGTAGATTCTAGAAATAATTAAATTAATTTGCACAAACAACAATGTGAATTAATATGATTATTTCGGGATTATTTAAATTAATTATTGGATTGCTATTGATTGTTGTTATTGCTTGTTTATTTAATTTGACACCATCCCAGTTATCACACTACGAGTTCCCTTTGTTATGATTTGATTTTTGAATTGAAATGGAATCGGGTTGAAATGATAAATACCCAAATAAACTTTGTCTTAGGATAGAGAATTAAATAAATTGATTGGTCAAAATTTGATTTAAAAATAAAATAATGATTTTATTTGAATAAAGAATAAGTTTTTGAAATAAAGTTGGAATTTGAAATTTTATGAGAGGGAAATGTTAATATTTAATAATCTGAAACAAATATTAACATAGTATTTGATGAAAGAACGTGGTTTAAAAATTTAATTAAAAATTATGTTTGGAATTATTTAATAATTGAGTTTTGAAATTATTTAACAATTAAGTTTGAATTTATTTAATTAAGAAATGAAATTATTTAATAATTAAATAAAATTGAATTATTTGATAATTAAATACAAATTTGAATACTTTGATAAGAAAAACCGAACTTTTGAATAAGTGAATTTGAACTTCGTTAATAAATGAAATTGGGTTCTTCATTATTTAAGTTTTGGAAAATTTAAGTAAGTTAATAAGTGAAATTGAACTTCTTGAATATGTGAAATTTAGTTTCTTTATTAATTGAGTTTTGAAATTTGTAACTAAGTAAATAAATAAATGAAATTGAATTTCTTTAACAAGAAATAAATGTGATTTATTGAAATAATGTATGACTTGTAAAAAAAATTGATTTGACGAATCTAATTTAATTCAATTTATAAGTTTTGATACAATGGAGTTGAACCTAAGTAATTGATTTAATGAATTGGAAATCCAATAGAAATTGTTTGAATGATAAATTAACTTAACGAATATTGAATGAAATCGATAAATGTATTTAAATGGATTTGGATGTTAAATTAAAGTAAATTTAAATAATTACGAAATGAAATTTATATACGAACTTGAATCAATACTTGGATTGTTTTAAATAAAAATATGAAATTGAATTATAAGATTTTGAAATAGTAATTTGGAAATTTTGAAACGTAAATGTTGGAAATTATTTTGGAAAGACAAATGAAATGTTGAATTTCAAATTCTAATTGAAATTTAATTTGATTTGATTTTGAAATTTATTAAATGATCAATCGGTGTGATAATTACGAAAGGTATTAAAGAGACCGGAATCGGTTATGGACATACTCTCTGTCTAAACCAAAAACTACTTTAATAACTACACGCGGAGTGTGATCCAGAATAAAGTGGTTGGAATGATGTATATGATGACCGAAGAAAGAGAACGATAATGGATAGCCTTGACACTTGTGTCAAATTGGAAATGACTAAAACAGGAGCCGTGCCGGGCCAAATGGGGTTAGCTACCTCGAGCGAACACACTTCTTCATAAACTTCTCATTACTTGTTATTGATTGGTGCACCCTCGGAATTTTGGGAGTGTTGTTTCGCGGTGTTGCGATCGTTGTGGCGATGAGTTTTTGTTGAGTCACAAGCTTTATGAAAGTTTTGATTTCTGACAAATAAGGCGATTGATGTCTGACAAACAAGGCGATCGACAAAAACAAGGTCAATAGAGCTATATATGGTACTCTAGATTATAGGTTGATTATTTGTTGTTGTAATAGTAATAAATTTGTTAAAATCTATCCTCAAATAATCATGCATATCAAGGGAATCAATATATATACGAATAATTTATAAGTTGCATGCAGTTGCACAATTCAATGTGCAATTTAACAGGCACCGGTCGACCGGTCAATATAGGTGCGGTCGACCGTTCCTGTGTAAATTGCACAGTGAACGTGCACACATGCACATAACGTATATATATATATATTTGAATTCCTGTCTACCGGTCCATTTTTGACCTGTCGACCGTTTTTAAACAGAAAGCAACTTTTCCAAAAGACACTTCTCTTCTCCAAAGGTTGCATCTCCTATCTTTCATCAATGATCATAACTCTTAATGGAAACTGTTCACAAAGAGTTACAACTATTTTTCTCTATATATACTCATCTAAATCATTGATTCATACACAAGTTTTTACAACGATTTCATATATTCTTTTAATCTAATCTCTGATCTCAATACTGTATTATAAAAGCTCAAAATTATTTATTGAATCTTTGAAACTATTTCATATTCTTTGATTCAATAATATACTTTCCTTAATCTTTTCAAAACATCATATCGCATACTTTGAGGATAAGATTATAGGAAGGGTGTACTGCTAGTGACAAATCCGTGTTTTCAAGAACACAAGTTGTCAACAACAATTGTATTTGTTCTTTTGTTGAAGTCCTCTGTGTTGTAAGAGGCAAGTGTTGAAGTCCTCAGTGTATTAGAGGCGTGAAATCCCGTTCGGTTGTTCGGGTATTGTAAACCTGTTCCTTCGGGTGAAGCGAGGTAGTTAATAGTGAAAATCCAGATAGAAGTCTGGGACTGGACGTAGGACGGTGCTCCGAACCAGTATAAAAATCTCTGGTGTGATTTTTCTATTTTCTATTTACAATGCTATTATCATCTATTTCCGCATTTGTATTGTAATCCATATTATACGATCCGTGTATACTATATTAGCACATATAATTGTATACACACCGCACTTTCAATTGGTATCAGAGCACGGTCATCATATAACCGTAACACAGTTATTTGATATATTCTTGTAATATGGCAAATAACGCAAGTACTAGCACTCAAAACACTACTTACACAGAAGGGCAATCGACACAAAGACCTCCATTTTTCAATGGTCTTAACTACAGTTATTGGGCAACACGTATGTCATTCTTTATGCAATCAAGTAGCTATGATGCTTGGAATGCTACTCAAAGAGAAATAGTAAATCCAACAACTGATTATTCAGAATGGACTGTGGCTGAGAAAACGGCAGCAGCCGTAAATGCAAGAGCAATAAATATGTTGTTCTGTGCATTAGACCAAAATGAATATAACCGTGTTAGTATCTGCACTACTGCATATCAAATTTGGCAAACGCTAAAAATCACTCATGAAGGTACTAACAAGGTTAAACAAGCCAAAATAGCCATGCTGAAAAGTCAATTTCAAAATTTCAAAATGAAACCAAATGAAACAATCAATGACATGTATTCACGGTTTCAAACTATTCACCATGCACTTATTGGGTTAGGACAAAAGTATTCTGATTTTGATGTTGTTTCAACAGTCCTACATTCTCTGACTAATGAATGGGAAGGAAAAGTATTAGCAATTGAAGAAGCTAATGACCTTTCCGTCATGAAGCCAGATGAATTGATAGGAAATTTAATGTCCTATGAAGCAAATTTGCAGGCTAGAAAAGAACAGAAAGAAGAAAAGAAAAATGTAGCATTTCATGTTGAGAAAGATGAAAATGAATCAGATTCTGAAGATGAAGATTTGGCGTTCATTGCTAAAGGTTTCAAAAAATTCCTAAAATATCGAAAAGCCAGTCGCTACAATAAAAGGAAACCTGGATCAAATAAACAATCTTCATCTGCTATAGAATGTTTCAACTGCCATAAAAAGGGACACATGCAGAAGGATTGTCCAGAACAAAAGAAAAAGCCAGAAAATGACAAATTTAAATATAAGAAGGACAAATCAAAGAAACGAGCCTTCTCAGTAACATGGGATGATTCAGAGTCATCTTCATCAGAAAGTGAAAGTGATTCGGAGAATGAACAAGCTAATGTTTGCTTTATGGCAACAGAAGAAGAGGTACAAATTCCTACATTTGATGAATTACTTGATATTAATGCTGAATTGATAGTCAAATATAAAGACTTAAAACGTCAATTAAAAGTAGTCAAAGCAGATTTAAGTAGAGCAGAGTTTGAACGAGATATGTTAAAAGATGAGAAGAAAATATTAGAAGAAGAACTTGAAAATATTCAAGAATCATCATCTAATGTTGACTCTCAAATATCTCTTTTGAGTCAAGAAATAGAAGCTCAAAAAGAGAAAAATAATGCTCTCACTACTAAAAATCATGAACTTAAAGCAAAAGTCAAAATTCTAGACCTAGAAAAAGCTAGTTTACAAACAAAGTTTGATGACATTACTCAAAATGTTTCTAACTTTAACAAAGGTCGAGAAAATTTGACTAAAATCATTGAAAGTTCACAATCTATTTCAGATAAACAAGGTTTGGGATATAACAAACATGAAACTAAGAAACATCTTAGAAATAAAAGGAAGAAGAAAGTACAAAAAACTGAAGCTAAGAAAAATCTTAGTTTATTATATTTCAAACCAAAACCAGTTATGAAATTTCAAAAGAGAAATGTCAAGACTATCAAAATATGGGTTCCTAAAACAAATAATAATTTGATTAGGAACAAATACATTCAGCAATTCATGAATAATGTACATTTTAATAACAATTATATATATAAAGGGGATACCGGACCCAAATGGGTTTGGACTCCTAAGACCTAACTCTTAGGACCCTATAAAAAGTGGGTACCATGAACTTAATTCTATTTTTTGCAGGTCCCACTGAAGAAAAGAGGAAAGTGGATATTGGACAGTGGTTGCTCAAAGCATATGACGGGAGACAAGAGCTTATTAACAAATATTAAATACTCAGATGGTGGCTCAGTCACTTTTGGAGACAATTCAAAAGGTTATATCATCGGCAAAGGCGATGTGAGCAATTGCGGTACATCTAACTTACCTCTTATTACTAATGTCATGCTAGTTAGAAATTTAAAACACAATTTACTTAGTATTAGTCAATTATGTGACAAGGGTTTTATAATTTCCTTTTCAAATAATAAGTGTAGTATTTTAGATAAAGACCATAATTTGGTTTTTGAAGGTTATAGAGACAGAAATATATATATTCTAAATATGAATATTAATCATAATTCAGATATGTGTCTTGTGGCTAATGACAATGATCCATGGCTATGGCACAAACGTTTCTGTCATATAAACTTCAGAACTATTGACAAGCTAGCCAAAAACAATCTAGTTAGAGGACTACCCAAAATGAGTTTTAAAGTTAACAACATTTGTGATGCATGTCAATTAGGAAAATTGACCAAATCATCGTTTAAATCCAAGAAAGTCATATCAACATTACAACCGCTTGAGTTACTGCACATGGATTTATTTGGACCTACTAGAGTTCAATCAATAAATCACAGTCAATATGTGCTTGTAATTGTTGATGATTTCTCTCGTTATACATGGACAATTTTCTTAAAAAATAAAAGTGATACTTTCGATCATTTCAAATCTTTCGTCAAAAGAATTCAAAAATCAAAAGGGATTAAAGTTAAAAATATAAGAAGTGATCATGGGGGAGAGTTTGAAAATAATGAATTTGAACATTTTTGTACAAAGAAAGGTATATATCATAATTTTTCGTTTCCCAGAACTCCACAACAGAACGGAGTAGTAGAACGAAAGAACCGAACTTTACAAGAATGTGCAAGAACATTATTAAATGGAACCACCTTACCAAAACATTTCTGGGCAGAAGCTGTCGCAACTGCCTGTTATGTTTTAAATCGTGTGTCCATAAGACCTCTTACCAAGAATACTCCTTATGAATTGTTTAACAAAAGAAAGCCCAAAATCTCATACTTCAAAGTTTTTGGTTCCAAGTGCTTTATTTTAAATACGAAAGACCAGCTTGGAAAATTCGATCCAAAAGCCGATGAAGGAATATTTGTCGGTTATTCGGAACGAAGTAAGGCCTATCGGATATTTAATAAACGAACCAAAACTATTGAAGAATCACTTCATGTCTCTTTTGATGAAATTTATCAGCATCCTCACACAATATCAGATGATGACGAAGTCATTGATAATCCAATCATCTCAAATACTGATTCTGACTCAGAAGTAATTATTGAGAATACTCCTCAAATATGTGAATTACAATCACCACCAAGAATATTAAGAGACCATCCGGCCCAAAATATAATAGGTGAAATAACATCACATGTCAGAACAAGGAGTCAACTCAATCAAATGGGTCATGTCGCTTTTCTCTCAAATATCGAACCCAAGAATCCAAAAGAAGTTGCTACAGATGATTACTGGATCATTGCCATGCAGGAAGAACTAAATCAGTTTGAGCGCAATGACGTTTGGGAACTTGTTCCGAGACCAACTGATCAGTCAGTAATTGGTACTAAATGGGTCTATAAAAATAAGGCTGACGAACAAGGAAATATCACCAAAAATAAAGCAAGATTAGTAGCACAAGGATACAATCAGGAAGAAGGTATCGATTATGAAGAAACTTTTGCACCAGTTGCTCGACTAGAAGCTATTAGAATTCTATTATCTTTTGCTTGTCATCATAATTTCAAACTTTATCAGATGGATGTCAAAAGTGCTTTTCTCAATGGATTTATCAAAGAGAATGTCTATGTCGAACAACCTCCTTTATTCGTACATGAAAAATATCCTGACCATGTGTTCAAACTTAAGAAAGCTCTGTATGGTTTAAAACAAGCACCTCGTGCTTGGTATGAACGATTACGTAGCTATCTTATTAATTCAGGATTTGAAATAGGCAAAGTCGATCAAACTTTGTTTATTAAACATTCTCGAAAAGATATTCTGGTTATCCAAATATATGTAGACGATATCATCTTTGGTTCAACAAACTATAAACTCTGCAAGGAATTTGCAAGTATTATGACCAAAGAATTCGAAATGTCTCATATGGGAGAACTATCTTATTTTCTTGGACTTCAAATCAAACAACTTTCAAACGGTATTTTTATCAATCAAGAAAAATACTGTGAAAATCTTATCAAACGCTTCGGATTACAAAATACATCTGGTAAACCAACTCCTATGAGTACAACTACACATCTTGAAAAAGATGAAAGTGGTAAGAATGTTGACCAGAAATTATATCGAAGCATGATTGGTTCTCTTCTTTATCTTACAGCTAGTCGTCCAGATATATTAATGAGTGTTTGTTTATGTGCTCGTTTTCAAGCCGATCCAAAGGAATCACATTTACGAGCAGTGAAACGTATAATTCGTTATCTTAATAATACCAAAGATTTTGGTCTTTTCTATCCAAAAGAATGTCCATTTGAATTAGTATCATATAGTGATGTTGATTTCGGTGGCTCACGAACAGATAGAAAAAGTACAAGTGGTACATGCCATTTTATTGGAAAATCACTTGTCTCTTGGTTTAGTAAGAAACAGAATTGTGTTTCACTATCAACATGTGAAGCTGAATATATATCAGCGGCTCTCGCTTGTACTCAAGTACTATATATGCAACAAACACTTCAAGATTTTGATATTCATTTATCAAATTCTATTATATACTGTGATAACACAAGTGCTATAAATCTTTCTAAAAATCCAGTGAATCACTCTCGAACTAAACACATTGATATCCGTCATCATTTTCTTCGAGATAATATTAAAAAAAGAAATATATGTCTTGAATATGTCCATACTGAAAATCAATTAGCAGACATTTTTACTAAGCCGCTGCTCGAATCTAATTTTATTAGATTACGAAGAGAGCTTGGATTAATTTCAAGAAAAAATCTTGACTAAGCAATTACTAATGTACACCTTCTCTTTTGGTTATTCTCTTTGATTATAATTTTTTGTTTAAACTAAACTAATGTCTTTTCTCCTAGTAACCGTATCTTTTACTTAACCTATTTTTTATATTAAATATTAGCCATTGCTTTATTTAATGGTTAAAATCTATTTACTCATTTTATAAATTCAGTTTTAAAAACAAAGCTATTTTTAGATTTACAATAAAATTTCTGCTTATATTTTCGTGGTTAAAAGTTATCATTAACTCTCATCCATAAAAGTATATATAAGAAACTTATATATATAAGCTTGCAAAAATTTTTTTATTCATCTTTACTTCTTATCTAACCATAATACTATATTCAACTTACACTATGGCTCATATTTGTGACAAATGTGCGCAAGAATCTCACATTTTTATTACAAGCTCTGAGTCGGACGAATATTATTCTCCTACTACTCCAAAACAAAAATCGAGCTGTCATCATCAATGCTCTTATATGTCTGATAAAACTCCAAATTCAAAACGAGTTAAAAGGACACTATTCTATTCTCCTCGAACCAAAGCTCAAATTGATGAGATACACCACTACCAAAAACATCAGATAGACCTTCAGAGACAACTCCATTACGGGCAAAGTCAACTTTATCACGAGCAACAACGGACATCGGCACGATTGTCTGTTTTAGAAAAGTTGGCAACATTTTTCTGCGGTTCCAACAAACATGACGTACATGAACCAATGCCATCTAGGCCATCAACATCTAAAAGTCCTAACTCATGGGATCGGAACTATGAAAAGAATGAAGGAGCTCAGAAACAATGGAGTCCATGGTCGAATCGTATTGAAGGAAACAACGATAAATCTAATGACGATCTTTCTCATTAGATTTATATATAGTTGTTATATATTTATCTATCTCTTGTATAATGATGGTTATATTTTGTATTATGTATAAAATATAATATATATATATATATATAGGTTGATATATAATATAAAAAAAAAAAAACTTGAAAAAGAATCCTATATGCACACAGACCAGGACCGGTCGACCGCCCATTTTATTGCCGGTCGACCGTTTACTCTCTGGTTGAAAACGGTCGACCGGCCAAAATTTGTAGGTCGACCGGTTACACATTTTTCAGTTTTTTATATACAACCCTATACATTACTTTACCCTCTACCCTCATTCACTCTCTACTCAAACTATTCTCTATCCCCAAATCACAAACCCTAGTTCCCATTCTTCAATTCCCAAATCACAAATCCTCCAACAATGGCTCCTCCTCAAAAGAAATCAAAGAAAGGAGCAATCTCTGAAACTTCATCTCATACCATCTCCGTCAAAAAATGGCTTCAAACTCCAATTGCTATAACACGATGGAATCAAATGACAAATTACAAGTTTCATCCGGGATCTTTCATCAAATTTGATGATTTCATGGCTTACGGAGTTCGAAGGTTAGCCGATAATGCCAACATTACTCCATTGATAGATTTTTCGGCAAATAGTGTGGAGATAAATCATTTAATGATTAAATTATTTTACGCCAACATGAATCTTGATGAATATCAACCTGATAATCCAAACGGCGTCATCTGGTCTATGGTCTGTGGAAAACAAAATTTTCTTACTCATGCTAGAATTGCCTCTATACTTGGCATACCAAATCGAGGCGAAGAATTTTCATCTACCTTTTGCGAAGTTTTCACCCGAAATAGTACAAGTCATCAGTTTATAGAAGACAATAGTGATGGCACTAAGTCTATTGGATTTCGACCGACAGCAAGGTTACTTCATCGGGTCTTGATGCATTCTCTTTTTCCTAGACTTGGAAATTATGATGCAGTGTACAAAGAAAACTTCAAGGCACTCTATGCTATCTATGGTGAAATCCAAATCAATTGGGTTCACATGCTTTTCGATGAAATTCTCAAGGTAAATAATTCAACCCGGCCTCATTTCTTCTATAATGAATATATCATGAGACTTTTGTTAGCTTGTGGGGTCAATCCTCCTGATTCTGCAACTTCAACACCAAAATGCATTGATTCCATAACCATCAAAAGAATGAAGCTTCCTCCACCTTATCTTGAGATTATGCCTTTTGAAGAATGGCAACAACGAGGACCGAGAAAACAAAGAGCAACTTCCTCTCGATCTCGTCCCGATGAGGTGAAACTTTTAAGATCAAAGTCATCAACAAAAGAATCTCTTGAAACCATTGCGCGTAATCAATTTCTGCTTGAATCTCGTCTCAAGCGTATGGACTCTAAAATTGATAAGCGCTTCAATAAGGTCAAGTCGTTCTTGGGTATGCTATGGGACGCTATATCATGTTCCTCATCCACCTCTGTTCAAGCACAAGATCCAGGAAAACGTCCTGCTGCTCCAGTTTTCACATGGACATCATCTGACGAGGGCGAATCGTCTAGAGGGAACAATGATGAGGAGGAAGAGGAAGAAGATGAAGATGATGATGATGACGACGATGACGATGATGAAGAGGAGATTCGATCTGCTTCATCCTAGATTCTATTATGTTTTAGCTCTTTAAAAACATTCTTCGACACTTGTACTAAATAGTGTCGTTATTTATGCTTTTCAATTAACATTATGTTCTGTAGTAAACTCTGTTATGTCTTTGATGTGTTAATGATTTATTTTTCTATGCTTATCATATTCATTCTACGCATATCATATTCTAGTGATCTGTTACTCCTTTTTGTCGATGACAAAGGGGGAGAAAGGGCTAACAATTGCTTGCAGGAAAGAAATCACATACTCAGGGGGAGATTCAGATTTGCAGATATATATATTGTCATCAATCAAAAAGGGGAAGAATGTTGAGTCACAAGCTTTATGAAAGTTTTGATTTCTGACAAATAAGGCGATTGATGTCTGACAAACAAGGCGATCGACAAAAACAAGGTCAATAGAGCTATATATGGTACTCTAGATTATAGGTTGATTATTTGTTGTTGTAATAGTAATAAATTTGTTAAAATCTATCCTCAAATAATCATGCATATCAAGGGAATCAATATATATATGAATAATTTATAAGTTGCATGCAGTTGCACAATTCAATGTGCAATTTAACAGGCACCGGTCGACCGGTCAATATATGTGCGGTCGACCGTTCCTGTGTAAATTGCACAGTGAACGTGCACACATGCACATAACGTATATATATATTTGAATTCCTGTCTACCGGTCCATTTTTGACCTGTCGACCGTTTTTAAACAGAAAGCAACTTTTCCAAAAGACACTTCTCTTCTCCAAAGGTTGCATCTCCTATCTTTCATCAATGATCATAACTCTTAATGGCAACTGTTCACAAAGAGTTACAACTATTTTTCTCTATATATACTCATCTAAATCATTGATTCATACACAAGTTTTTACAACGATTTCATATATTCTTTTAATCTAATCTCTGATCTCAATACTGTATTATAAAAGCTCAAAATTATTTATTGAATCTTTGAAACTATTTCATATTCTTTGATTCAATAATATACTTTCCTTAATCTTTTCAAAACATCATATCGCATACTTTGAGGATAAGATTATAGGAAGGGTGTACTGCTAGTGACAAATCCGTGTTTTCAAGAACACAAGTTGTCAACAACAATTGTATTTGTTCTTTTGTTGAAGTCCTCTGTGTTGTAAGAGGCAAGTGTTGAAGTCCTCAGTGTATTAGAGGCGTGAAATCCCGTTCGGTTGTTCGGGTATTGTAAACCTGTTCCTCCGGGTGAAGCGAGGTAGTTAATAGTGAAAATCCAGATAGAAGTCTGGGACTGGACGTAGGACGGTGCTCCGAACCAGTATAAAAATCTCTGGTGTGATTTTTCTATTTTCTATTTACAATGCTATTATCATCTATTTCCGCATTTGTATTGTAATCCATATTATACGATCCGTGTATACTATATTAGCACATATAATTGTATACACACCGCACTTTCAGTTTTCACCTGTCCGGATCAGGCAAACGGTAGTTTCACTACCTTGGGTATTTCCTCATGTGCCTTGTCATACTTGTATCCCTATATACGCGACCACTACAAATTTGTTTTGTGTTATACCTATGGAGTACTCCCTGATATCCCACTAGTTTACGGTGGAGTTTACAGTGCTGTATAGACTATAACGCTTATATGAAATGTGTTAAGGGGGATAATGGTAACGCCTTAACACTATTTTGATATTTTATATTACTGATAGACATTATCTATTTAGCGTATATTACTACATAGTAGATAGTTTAATGGATCCTTAAAGGACGGTTATTCCAACGTCCTTTGAGTTACTTGTATTGCAATTTTTATTTCACTTGAGTTGGATTTATTGATATAAGAATGTTAATCCTGACTCGAGTGTTTTGTGTTTTGCTTTACGCTCGGGTCAGACTGAGTGTACCAGTATTCGAGACTCGCCTTTGGAGTTGGAGCTTCGCTATGAGATCCGGCTATCTATCCAGCTTCAGATATTCTGTTGATTCCAGTGATGTATTCCGATTATTGTATTTGACTTTTGTATTCGAGACTTCTGTTGTAACTTATTAACTCTGTTATATATATAGTAGCTTCATGAGCTACTATCTTTGCTTCCGCTGCATATTTATTACTCTGTGTTTGTGATCTGTGATTATTTATTTACTGTATATGTTCAGTTTTGCCAATTTTAAATTAACGATTCGGTATTTTGAATTATTCAAGTCCGACATGAGCGGATGCGAATAGCCCAAAATAGCGGGTCGTTACAGTTGGTATCAGAGCTGTGGTAGCTCTAGGCAAAACTTAGCATATAGGGTAAATGTATTTACAGAATCACTCTCATTCGAGTTTCAATCTCTTCCTTTCTACTCGATTCCTTTGAGTTTTGTAACGTTCCCTGTGGTTCCAAAATTCATTCGTGTCCCTCGCTATTCGTCTTCTTTTAATTCTGGAGTATCCCATAACTCCACTTCGAATGACCCTTATAATGAATTGGCGGTCTTGCCAATCTTCGAATTATTTGTAAAAGGGTGAAACTCCTTTACTATAGGCATTGATTTATCAGAGGCTTCTGTATCCTCGGTTTACAATGCTATCTATCTCCTGCTATGCCTAAATTCTATCTCTTGCGATCGAATGTAGATTTGCCTCGGAATTCTGCATCGATCTAATTCTTGAAGTAACGGTCGATCCGGTTAAGGTTACCCGTGAATTAAATAAGTTTGCCCATCTCCCGATTCTGTTAATTGAATTATCTTATCTTCTGTTTCGAACTTATTGTCGAATCAAAATTCTCTTTGATTTGATTTCCATCAAATTTGAATCTGTATTCTTGTTTTGAAATCTATTCTTTTTCGTTGAGCGAGGAATTGTGTTTGTGAATTAATATTAAAAATGTTAAAAATATACTGTGTTGTTTGAGTTGTTGATGTTGATTTGGGTTTCCGATCGATTTTTCTGATCAACTGTGACGACTGCTCATGACTCCCGCACTAAAACAGGGAAATGGTGCGCTGAAAGGTGTGCCAGGAAGCCATAGACGATAGTCAGGGTAAGATAAAACAGGAAAATCTATCGTACAACTCACAGCGCATGGATAAAATGCAATAGAGAAATACAAATATAGTGAAGCTCCATAGAACAGAATATCATCATATAAGCATCATAGAAGTTTGATACAAACATCTAAACAATCCATACATCAAGCCTCACTACATAACACTCAAAACATATATAAGCAGCGGAATATCCAGTACATATAGTAAGGAAACAATATGCAAAAGCCTCCAACTCGTCTTCGTCATCAACAGCGTTGGCCACTATGAACAACACCTGTCACCTGCTACCTAGTCTGCCCATCCCAACATGGATGAACAGCCCAAGGTAATAAGAGTTAAACATAAAACCTTGAGTCAGACAAAAGTCTTAGTGAGTAGTAAATCAACTATCAAACATACCAAAAGAGCATAAAGGGTACAAAGGAATAGGAACCCAACCATCCCACTCCACCTCTTTCTACAGTGATAGCCCCCAGACTCACTAAGCAGAGACAACATAGCAAAGCAGACAATTAAAGTAAAGCAATTATCACTCGAGTCAAGGTCGATGTTTTCCAAGTACAAACCCCCAAGGCCTAAACCAAGATCAGATAAGCACCCACAAAACACCGCTCTTGAGACCGAGTGACGATAAAACAAACATCCATGACTCTGGCTATCACTGTTATCATTGCCTCTAAACCACCGTTAATTGAATGGCCGGCACCTTCTTTCAGCCGTAAGTCAAGGGCTAATGGTAACCCCGGTTCTAGACAAACTCCGCACGTCATCGTGACCCGTGCCTAGGACTTACCTACTTTGCCCAGAGTACTCGACCACCTGCCTGTAGTCTTTTGGGTGTCCCGACTACCTACCTGTAGTCGTTTTGGGCGCCCCATGTACTCTTATTTTGAGTTTACTAGAACCTTCAACAACGATGAAATCCAAGCCTCCTAGTCATCCTCCTCGACGACTATTCTCATACTAGCCCAAGCTACCTCTCGAGCAATCCATTATCAACCAACTCGAACCATCCCTCGAGTTATCAACATACTTGGGATGATCCCGTCTGGATTAAACCAAGGCTGTCTCACATCAAACTTTGCTTCATCGCATCATAGCAAAGTCCATCATCATCGAATCTATCCATATGAGCCTCACCATCCGCTTCATATGTCACAAGCAGCTTTCACTATTCAAGAGCCTTTCCACTTAGCTTCTGAATCATCCTCGACCAACTTGTCCAAATCAACTATTAGCTAATTTGCAACAATCTATCAAATCAAACATTAATCCAAGTAATCAATCATTCAAACAAGATCTAAATAAACAATTACAACAATAATGGCAATTTCGTAAATAAAGAGTCCAAATCTAACATGCATTCTAACAAGCATGAATTATGAACAATATCTTTACAACTTGATGAATGAACTTGCATAAGTGAACATGTAGTAAAATAGATGTCAAATCATCATGAATATTAGATCTACATGCAGACTTGAGAAAAATGCACGAAATCACTCTCTTTAACACATAAACAAACCACCGATCCAATATACTCATTTGGGTCCGTGTGAGAGATAACCACCACTCACCAAAACACCTAAACACCTCAAAAGATAACAACTTCAGATCTGGACAGCGAAGAATCAAGCTTGATCCGACAAGATTCCGCTTCAAATGATGAAATCTCACTTCGATGGATGGAGATCTTCAACTTTGGCTCTTGGATCTTCGATTTGATCTTCAATTTAGATGGAAGGAATCACAAGATTAGAGTGGAGAAAAGAAGTGAAGAAGTGTTGTAGTCGAGCTCTCAAAATGGCAACACTTCGTCGCTTCAAAATCCGGTGCCAAAAAGTGAACCAAACCCCTCTATTTATAGGCTGAAATCCCCCATGAGTCGTCCCCCCCTTAGGGCGTCGCCGACCCAACTGCCCCAACCTACGACCTAAGAAATCACACGACCTACCAACCTAACTCCTATGTGACCTAACAAACACGGCCGACCTAGCGATTCAACACACCCTGCCGACCTAACCACTTAACCTGATGCCGACCCAACGACTCATCCCAGGCGCGACTTAACAAACATGCGACATACGACTTATCGAATGCTGCGACCTTCCCAAACCCAGGCCACACAACTTAACTATATGACGACCTAAAAACACACACGACTCAAGCCTTAGGTCATTCACGACCTAACTACAACACATGGTCACACGACCTAACAACACACGAACATACGCGACTTAAAACACAGGCCAACCTAAAAACCTCACGACCTACGACTCAACAGGTCCTGCGACCTACGACCTAACTCCAACACAGGCTAACCACTAGGTCGCTATCCCGTTAAGTCGTTACAAACGACTCACGACCTAAACCCTTAAGCCTCTAACTATCTTAGGTCGCTAACATCCTATAAGTCGTAACTCGCTAACCCACTCTAACTAATAACTCGTTAACTAGTTCTAACATACTAACTCGCTAACTACTAGCTCTTCCCAGTCCCTAAGTCGTTCAACCGACCCATCTACTAACCAGCGACCTAAGCCATTACGCGACCTAACATAAATCGCTTACGACTTAAGCCTTAACACCTACACACGACCTAACTCTCTTAGGTCGTTAACTATATTTTAGGTCGTCCAAATTCTTAAGTCGTCTATTCCTTAGGTCGGTCAATCCCCTAAGTCGCTGGCTTCCCTAACTCGTTAGCTACCATAAGCCGCTCACCACCATGTTGTTAACTCGTTCTAACACTAACACGCTAACTCGTCCAAACTTATAGGTCACTCCATTCCTTAACTCGCTTAAAATACTTAATACGAACGACCTAATTACAATTATTTTACAATTTATCGACTCGTAAAATACGGGTCGTTACATTCTCTCCCCCTTAGGAATTTCGCCTCCGAAATTCCAAACAAACAAGAGCAATCATAACTATTCTGCATGCCTACCATCCATAGCAATCATCAAACCATACATCCAATTACTAACCTAGCGTGCAGAATTCTAAGATTAGAATCAAGTTACAAATTCATGAGATGTCACGACACCTTAGGGCCATACCTCAAAGAGTTCAGGATGAGCTGCTTTCATCCTCTCTTCCTCCTCCCATGTACAGTCATTAACATCATCACTCCATTGTATCTTGAGCAACGTAATCGTTTTCCTCCTAAGCTGTTTCGTGTCGGTTTCAACAACACGAAGCGGCTTACGAGGTCTCGTAACAACTGGGTCAACCTCTAAATCTTCATAGCTATCAGCAGAAACCACTGTATTCGAGTCGTGCACATACTTCCGTAGATACGATACATGAAAAACGTTGTGCATGCCCGACATCTTCTCTGGTAATTCCAACTTATAAGCGAGCTTTCCAATTCGCTCGATGATTGGGAATGGTCCAACAAATCTCGGAGTCATCTTTCCTTTCTTCCCGAATCGAATAACATTCTTCAGTGGAGAAATTTTCACAAAAACCATATCTCCTACGTCGAATTCCAAATCTTTTCAACGCTTATCGGCATAACTTTTCTGACGATCTTGGGCTGCCTTCATTCGTTGCCGAATGATCTCTATGCAATCCAAAGTCCGTCGAATCATCTCTGGCCCAAGTATCAGCTTTTCTCCAGTTTCCAACCAACATGTCGGAGAGTTACACGGTTTTCCATACAATGCTTCATATGGTGCCATACCAATACTTGACTGGTAACTGTTGTTATACGTAAATTCCACCAAATGAAGATGATCTTCCCATGATCCTCCGAAATCCAAAACACATGCTCTCAGGAGATCTTCCAAAACTCAGTTGACTCTCTCGGTCTGACCATCAGTTTGGGGATGATAAGTTGTACTCAAACACAACTCGGTTCTCAAAACTTCCTGGAAGCTCTTTCAAAATCCACTAGTGAACAACGGGTCTCGATCGCTCACTATACTCTTCGAAATACCATGGAATCGAACTATCCACTTAACATACAACTCAGCCAATTTCGATGCAGTCCTAGTTGATCGAAGAGGAATGAATCTTGCACTCTTAGTCAAACGATCTATGATGATCCAAATCCCTTCATTCCCCGTTCTTATTCTAGGTAATCCATCGATAAAATCCATCGATATCTGCTCCCACTTCCATGTAGGAACTTCTAGTGGCTGAAGTAATCCACTGGGTTTCTTTTGTTCGGCTTTTACCATCTGGCAGTTCATGCACATGGAAATAAAATTTCCAACATCCTTCTTCATACCTTCCCAGTAATAGGTTCTCTTCATATCCCGATGCATCTTATTTCCACCTGGATGAATTGTCAGCTTTGAATGATGACTTTCCTTTAGAACTTCATCTCTCAATTCATCTATATCGGGAACAACTAATCGTCCTTGTTTTCGAAGCCAACCTTCTCGATCGACTTCGAATCCTTATCCTTCTCTGGGTCTGATCCGGATTCCAAATCACGGATAATCTTGACAAGCTTATCGTCTCGCTTTTGGCTCTCGCCAATTCTTTCCACAAGAGTAGGTCTTATCGATAAGTTTGCCAACATTTCAGGTTCCAATTCACATCTAGGCCTGAAGTCAAATCCAGCCAAATATTCAAGGCTCTTCCATTCTAAAAACATGGTTCCCAGTCCTGCATGTCTTCGACTTAACGCATCTGCCACTGCGTTACCTTTTCCTGGAGTATATGCTATACCAAAATCATATGATGCCAAAAACTCTAGCCATCGTTGCTGCCGAAGATTCAAATCTTTTTGGGAGAAAAGATACTTCAACGACTTATGATCTGTAAACAACTCGAATCGAACTCCCAATAGGTAATGTCTCCACATCTTCAAAGCAAAAACTATCGCCGCTAACTCCAAATCATGAGTCGGATAATTCCTTTCATGCGGCTTCAGTTGTCGACTTGCATATGCAACAACTTTATCCTTTTGCATCAGCACTGCTCCAAGTCCAGTACCACATGCATCGGTGTAAACTACCATCTCGTCATTCCCACTTGGAATAGTCAAAACAGGAGCACTTGTCAGTTGCTCTTTTAGGATTACGAAAGCTTGCTCACACTTATCATCCCATCTGAACACTTGGTTCTTTTTCGTCAATCCTGTTAACGGTGCAGCTATCTTGGAAAAGTCTTTGATAAACCGCCGATAGTATCCTGCTAATCCAAGAAAACTTCTCACATCGGATGCATTCTTAGGTCTAACCCAATCCTGGATTGCTGCCACCTTGGCGGGATCAACCGCTATTCCATTTCCAGAGATAACATGGCCTAAGAACCTCACTTCGCTCTTCCAGAAGTGACACTTCGAAAACTTAGCCCTCAGCTGATGTTTTCGCAAGATTTCCAAAACAATCCGCAAGTGCGTCTTGTGCTCTTCTTCAGTTCTGGAATAAATCAAAATATCATCCATGAACACAAGTACGAACTGGTTCAACTGATCCCTGAATACTCTATTCATAAGATCCACAAAATATGCTGGTGCATTAGTCAATCCAAACGGCATTACCATCCACTCATAGAAACCAGATGGTGTCCTGAAAGCAGTCTTCGGCATACTATCCTTTGCCACTCTTAACTGGTGAAATCCCATTGCCAAATCCATCTGAGAAAACACACTAGCTTCGTGAAGCTGATCAAACAAGTCATCTATTCTCGGCAATGGATACTTGTTCTTCTTAGTCACTTTATTCAGCTCACGATAATCCACACACAACCTCAACGATCCATCCGCTTTGGTTGCAAACACAACTGGTGCACCCCATTCGGACACACTACGCCGAATGAATCCTTTCTGTAAAAGGTCATCAACTTGCACCTTCAACTCTTGCTGTTCCTTAGGCGCCATCCGCCTAAGAGGCATCACAACAGGTCTGGCTCCCTTAACTAGATCGATACGAAACTCGATCTCCCTATGCGGCGGTAATCCTTTGACCTCGTCAAAGACATCCTCAAATCTATTCACAACAGGCACCGATGACAGTCCATCCCGTGGAACAACCAGCGAATACATGAAGCTCATGAAGACGCCTTCCTCATGCTTACATCGTATCACAACCTTTCGCCCCTCCACATTCTCGACTGTCACCTCAAGCCTCTCACAATCAACCTTTGCCGCATATTTCCTGAGCCAGTCCATACCCAAAATAATTCTGAACCCCGCAAAGTTCAGAACAAAACAATCACAAACAAAAGAGAAATCATGACTCGATACAACTAGACCACGGCATACCATACACAAACATGACGAACCCCCAACTGGATTAGTCACAACCAATGGCCTATCTACAATATCCGGTTCCAAACCCAACCGGCCTACAAGATCATTACAAACAAACGAATGCGACGCCCCAGTATCAAACAATACTCTAACTGGAACACCACATATGGAAAGAGTACCTTGAACCACTACATTCTTCCCCTTTACTTCAGCAGTAGGAGTTTTTGAAGACGACGGCACAGCTCCCAAAGCATAAGCTTGTACAATCTGCCTGTCTTTCCTTGGTTCTGGGCAATCCTTCTTGATGTGTCCCAGCTTATCGCAGTTATAGCACTTTCCCGGCACCTTGGGATTCTTACAATCTCTGGAGAGATGGCCTTTCTGTTGGCAGTTGTAGCAGGTCACTTCACTCCTCGGCTTCTTCTGGCCATTCTTACCCCTTTGCTGCTGCTGCTTCCTCTTCTTGTTCCCACCTTGTTGTGGTTTGGACTCCTCCTTGGTCACAGCAACAACAGATCCTTCTTTAGGAAACTAACTCTCATGCCTGAGAGCCTTCTCCACAAGCTTCTCAAACGGATCGTCCAAATGATCCACCAACTGCCTCCCAAGGTAACTATCCAAGCCTGTCACAAACTTCTCATTCTTCTGATATGAAGACTCAATATACGAGCTAGCATACTTGGACAAAGCTTCAAACTCAGAAACATACTCAAGAACTGATCTCCCTCCTTGCTTGAGCTCCACAAACTTCTTGAACAAAACAGACTTCTGAGCTGTAGAGATGAACTTAGCTTCAAATCTGACTTGGAATTGCTCCCAAGTAATCTCTTCCTCTGGAGTATCAATGGTGATAGAGTTCCACCAATCCGAAGCTCTCCCTTGAAGCTGTCTTGATGCAACCTTCCTCTTAGTTGCATCCTCAATTCCCAAATCACCAAAAATCCTTTTACAAGCATCTATCCATCTATGAACTTCAATGGTTGATTCTGTTCCCAAGAAAACCTTTCCTCCAAGAGAAGTATAGTCCTTGCACAACTTAGCAAAATCCACTGGTCTTGGAGCTTGAACTTGAACTCCAACATCTACTGATGGTCCTGAAGCTGGTATCCTTCTCATGATCGAAGTCATCATAGCCTCGAACATAGCAGCGTAATCAGCGGCCCCATCAACAGCACGGCCTTCCCTAGCAGCCGGTCTCCCTCTTCGACTCATCCTTAATATCTACAAAAAGGAATGATTAAGAAAACCTTGAGAAACAACTGCATAAGGAGTTCAAATCCTTGTAACTACTATATTATATATAGTAATCATCCATCAAAATACAATTACGTCTCTCATACGTAATTACGTCAGCGAGCGTTGGCTAAAATCGATTAACCAAAGCTCTGATACTAAATGTGACGACCGCTCATGAATCCCGCACTAAAACAGGGAAATGGTGCGCTGAAAGGTGTGCCAGGCAGCCATGGACGATAGTCAGGGTAAGATAAAACAGGAAACTCTATCGTACAACTCACAGCGCATGGATAAAATGCAATAGAGAAATACAAATATAGTGAAGCTCCATAGAACAGAATATCATCATATAAGCATCATAGAAGTTTGATACAAACATCTAAACAATCCATACATCAAGCCTCACTACATAACACTCAAAACATATATAAGCAGCGGAATATCCAGTACATATAGTAAGGAAACAATATGCAAAAGCCTCCAGCTCGTCTTCGTCATCAACAGCGTTGGCCACTATGACCAGCACCTGTCACCTGCTACCTAGTCTGCCCATCCCAACATGGATGAACAGCCCAAGGTAATAAGAGTTAAACATAAAACCTTGAGTCAGACAAAAGTCTTAGTGAGTAGTAAATCAACTATCAAACATACCAAAAGAGCATAAAGGGTACAAAGGAATAGGAACCCAACCATCCCACTCCACCTCTTTCTGCAGTGATAGCCCCCAGACTCACTAAGCAGAGACAACATAGAAAAGCAGACAATTAAAGTAAAGCAATTATCACTCGAGTCAAGGTCGATGTTTTCCAAGTACAAACCCCCAAGGCCTAAACCAAGATCAGATAAGCACCCACAAAACACCGCTCTTGAGACCAAGTGACGATAAAACAAACATCCATGACTCTGGCTATCACTATTATCATTGCCTCGAAACCACCGTTAATTGAATGACCGACACATTCTTTCAGCCGTAAGTCAAGGGCTAATGGTAACCCCCGGTTCTAGACAAACTCCGCACGTCATCGTGACCCGTGCCTAGGACTTACCTACTTTGCCCAGAGTACTCGACCACCTGCCTGTAGTCTTTTGGGTGTCCCGACTACCTACCTGTAGTCGTTTTGGGCGCCCTATGTACTCTTGTTTTGAGTTTACTAGAACCTTTAACAACGATGAAATCCAAGCCTCCTAGTCATCCTCCTCGACGACTATTCTCATACTAGCCCAAGCTACCTCTCGAGCAATCCATTATCAACCAACTCGAACCATCCCTCGAGTTATCAACATACTTGGGATGATCCCGTCTGGATTAAACCAAGGCTGTCTCACATCAAACTTTGCTTCATCGCATCATAGCAAAGTCCATCATCATCGAATCTATCCATATGAGCCTCACCATCCGCTTCATATGTCACAAGCAGCTTTCACTATTCAAGAGCCTTTCCACTTAGCTTCTGAATCATCCTCGACCAACTTGTCCAAATCAACTATTAGCTAATTTGCAACAATCTATCAAATCAAACATTAATCCAAGTAATCAATCATTCAAACAAGATCTAAATAAACAATTACAACAATAATGGCAATTTCGTAAATAAAGAGTCCAAATCTAACATGCATTCTAACAAGCATGAATTATGAACAATATCTTTACAACTTGATGAATGAACTTGCATAAGTGAACATGTAGTAAAATAGATGTCAAATCATCATGAACATTAGATCTACATGCAGACTTGAGAAAAATGCACGAAATCACTCTCTTTAACACATAAACAAACCACCGATCCAATATACTCCTTTGGGTCCGTGTGAGAGATAACCACCACTCACCAAAACACCTAAACACCTCAAAAGATAACAACTTCAGATCTGGACAGCGAAGAATCAAGCTTGATCCGACAAGATTCCGCTTCAAATGCTGAAATCTCACTTCGATGGATGGAGATCTTCAACTTTGGCTCTTGGATCTTCGATTTGATCTTCAATTTAGATGGAAGGAATCACAAGATTAGAGTGGAGAAAAGAAGTGAAGAAGTGTTGTAGTCGAGCTCTCAAAATGGCAGCACTTCGTCGCTTCAAAATCCGGTGTCAAAAAGTGAACCAAACCCCTCTATTTATAGGCTGAAATCCCCCATGAGTCGTCCCCCCCTTAGGTCGTCGCCGACCCAACTGCCCCAACCTACGACCTAAGAAATCACACGACCTACCAACCTAACTCCTATGCAACCTAACAAACACGGCCGACCTAGCGACTCAAAACACCCTGCCGACCTAACCACTTAACCTGATGCCAACTCAACGACTCATCCCAGGCGCGACTTAACAAACATGGGACATACGACTTATCGAATGCCGCGACCTACCCAAACCCAGGCCACATGACTTAACTATATGACGACCTAAAAACACACACGACTCAAGCCTTAGGTCATTCACGACCTAACTACAACACATGGTCACACGACCTAACAACACACGATCATACGCGACTTAAAACACAGGCCAACCTAAAAACCTCACGACCTACGACTCAACAGGTCCTACGACCTACGACCTAACTCCAACACAGGCTAACCACTAGGTCGCTATCCCGTTAAGTCGTTACAAACGACTCACGACCTAAACCCTTAAGCCTCTAACTATCTTAGGTCGCTAACATCCTGTAACGACCCGCCTTTTTGAACACTTTAAACCGACGATCAAATACACATGTCGATTCCAAACCATTAAAAGGGCAGATAGTTATTGGGGAAATTAAGAAAAGAAAAGGAAGGGAAATAAAGGAAATGAAATAACACAGAATCTCACAGCGGAAGGCTAAAGTATAATAATAAAATAACAGTTCATGAAGCTGTTAATTAAATGAAGACATTTGAAATGAATACATTTGATTATTATTATACAACATTTATCAGAGTTACATACACAACAAATATCATTGTATCTTTCAAAATATCAGATTCCATTTCAAAATCAATTTTCGCATCAATATCTCATTTCGATCTCAAAATCATTTCGAATTTCAATTTAGGTTGCAACTTCATTTAACTCAATTCGTATTTAAATTCAAGATTTAAATATAAACATTTCACCTTATTGACCAGCTTAGGATTTTAGAAAAATAGTTTTAAGTAGTTTAAAAGTAGTTTAAATAATTAAAATAGTTAAAAATACTTAAATCTTTAAAATGGATTTAAAATAGATAAATTAGTTTAAAATAATTTAAATTGGGTTAAGTAGATTAAAATGGATTAAAATAGTTTAAGTATTCAAAATGGTTTATATAACAGAGTAATTTGGAAAACAAATTAAAGCAGCTTCAAAACCAATCCATTTCAATTATAACTTCCCAATTCCAATAAGTTCCAATTTCCATTCTACCGATTCAATTTCGATTTCAATTCAATCAACGTCAACTTTTACTTCGAATTTATTCAATTTTATATTCACTTTCAATTAATTCAATTTCAATTTATATCGATTTGGAGCTTGATTTTTTTCAAATCAATTTATAATACTTAACAAAATTTTCCAATAATATTCAAGTTTAAATCCAAATTCCAAATATGATTCAATTCCAAACTCGATTTCAAAATATCATTTTTATATTACTTTTACTTAGTAATATTCAAAGCTCAAATTTAATGTTTAATCTTTAAAACACATAAATTTCCGAAATTCAATCATATCCAAATTTTAAATCTCAAAGTCTCCACTTAAATTTATTCAACAATTTCTTTTAACCAAAATTTTATTTCAACATTCCAAACTCAATTTTTCGATGAATTTGATTTCTATAAATTGATTTCTATTTATCACTTTTAAATCGAAACATTTAAATAAATTTCAAATCGACGATTTCAAAAATTATTAATTTAGCCAATTCGGTGTCCGTATATAATTTTCTATCCTATGGCCAAGTAATTATTTATTTTAATTAAATGTCAGGGATGAGTATATATTACTTAAATTAAATCACAGTATCATATGTATGCATAACAGGATCTATATAAGCAAATAAACATCCAAACATTCAATTATCAACCAATAGCATCCATCAAAATACATCATCCAATAAACAATACAATTCATGGCAGTTTCATAGTTATCAATGTCAGGTAATTTAATCGCAATTCAATTTTAATTTCAATTTAACTGTCAATTTAATTTTTCAACGGTTAATGCAAATGAAAAGCTATATGACAATTAAATTTTTATCAAACAACGACAAATAAAATCATAACACTTCATAATATCAAATTTAAATAGCATAAAGATATTTAGTACGGTGTGAGCGTTATAAAACACTCACCTTGATTTTTACGATTTTAAATCAAATCGAACGACGTTCGATTTAACTCAAAATTTTCTCTACCACCAAATGATTCCAATCCAGCTCCATTGCGTAGTGCTCGTCCATACGATTCCAACGCAATTTGTTTCGCGCGTTTTCGATCTCGTATGAAAAAGTTATGAATTTTAGAAGTTACACGATTTTATATTCATAATTTTACAACATAATTTAATTTTTCTCAACCTAAATCAAACCAAGCCGTGAGATCCATCACCCTGCAATCCAGCCCGTCCCTTTGCTTCTCCCTCAACTCACGTTACTTCTACAGGTTAGAGACGCAACATAGAACCCATCAAACGCGGCCTAGGGTTCCAAATCGCGGCCACCACGAACGTCGGGAAGTTGATCAGAGACCATCGTTGCGAAGCCCCGCTCGAGAGCCACCATCGGCTGCCACCATGCTGAACTCGGCCTCCCCTATCACCTCGATTTGCGTGAAAAACGCAACCCCTTCTTACTCGATTTCCCGTTGATTCGAAGCTCCGTTTTCGATCATCTCCGTATGGATTTGAAGCTTTCATCGTCCTCTACAACTTTGTAGTTGAGAGTTTTTGCTAATTGTTGATGGATTGAGAGGAAAATGAGGAAGAAGTTTCGAATTTCGTGGCCATTGATTCAGGAAATGGCGGCTAGGGCTGAAGTCAATTAGGGTTTCTGGATTAAAATAATAATAAAACGGCCTCGGTTTGCGTGCGTATTTATATAGGTAGGTCCAAAATCATCCGAACTCCAATCGAGACGTGCCGCCAGGCGCTTATAAGGTTTTACCCCCATTCCGGACGCAATGGAACTAGTTTCAAGGCCTAATTCGATCATATGTGAGAGTTACGGAAATAAACGATCAATTTTACATTAAACCGATTAACCGAATTTCTATGCGTTTTGGCTTGCCCCGGACAAACGGTAAATCCGTTTGACTTAAAATTTGAAACCTTACAATAATATCACATTACGGATCCAATGAAACTAGTTTCGTCGAAATCCAAGACCGTTTGAAAAATGACTATTTTAACTCGCCAAATTAATATTAAAACAATTTCAACGCGTTTCGAGCTGCCACGGTCAAACGACAACTCCCATTGCTACGAAAATTGAAATCCGATAATAACTAACTATTACGGATCCAGTGAAACTAGTTTTGTCCAATTCTGAGACTGTTCAAAAATTGGCTATTTTCCAGTCGAAAATTAAATATTAAAATATTCAATTTTCACAAATAAATTTTAAATTCAGTTTTAAAAGTTCTATAACATCACTATAAAATCAATATGATAAAATAAAATTTTACAAATCATTTTTAATCATATTAAACCCGTTATTTAATTTATCCAATAAATTCCAAATATTTAATTTAGACAATTTCGCTTATCCAATAATTCATTATCTTTTGAAATATTGAAATTTGACTTATAAGATTCAACTTTTAAAACCATTTCAAAATTTAGAACCCTATTTTCATTTTACAGTTATTCAATTATTCGATAAGTTTTAAATATTTAATTTAAACAATTTACGTGTTCAATATTCAATATTTGATTTCAAATAGATTTTACTTATCAATCAACTACTTTCTTATACCAAATGAATTCAACATTTATCACCCTATTCAACTATCGATTGCAAAGGAATTTACTAAGTAGCATTTATTTTTCATTACTTGGATAATTGTTGCAATTCATTCCAGTTATTATTATTCCAAATGAATTACAATTTTTTTCTAACATTAAATCACGAAATCTTATTAATTTAGCTATTTTAATTATCGAAAATTTACGGGTCGTTACACATCCTATGAGTCGTAACTCGCTAACCCACTCTAACTAATAACTCGTTAACTAGTTCTAACATACTAACTCGCTAACTACTAGCTCTTCCCAATCCCTAAGTCGTTCAACCGACCCATCTACTAACCAGCGACCTAAGCCATTACGCGACCTAACATAAATCGCTTACGACTTAAGCCTTAACACCTACACGCGACCTAACTCTCTTAGGTCGTTAACTATATTTTAGGTCGTCCAAATTCTTAAGTCGTCTATTCCTTAGGTCGGTCAATCCCCTAAGTCGCTGGCTTCTCTAACTCGTTAGCTACCTTAAGCCGCTCACCACCATGTTGTTAACTCGTTCTAACACTAACACGCTAACTCGTCCAAACTTATAGGTCACTCCATTCCTTAACTCGCTTAAAATACTTAATACGAACGACCTAATTACAATTATTTTACGATTTATCGACTCGTAAAATACGGGTCGTTACATCAACGCTATCGATAGGATATCCAAAACACTTGAACAGAGCAAGCTGACACAATATTGTTTTCAAATTTGGTAAATAAACTAAATTTTGAATGATTATATTATATTATATATAAGTATAAATTTTTTTGAAATTTAAATGTAAATAAACCTGTTGTCCGAAATGTGAAAAATTCAATTTTCATTTATTGTTTTATAAATCATTGACTATTTCATGAAATAAATGAATGAATTTATAAAATTTGGTTATAATTTGATTTGGAATTTGAAATGTATTTAAATCAAGACTTTGAGAATTTGATTTCCGATAATTTCGAGTTATGGTTTTAAAGATAAAAATGTATATTATTTAAAAATATTTTCAAATAGAAATCATTCAAAGAATTTTAAAAGTTTAAAATCAGTGCTCTTTTCTTTGTCGCTAGAAAATAATTTCGGTGATGACGGACGCATCATCGACATTTATTTTCAGGCTTCGAAGTGAAGAGACCATCAGTAGCTTGCTACACTTTTGTTTGGAAAAGAATTTGATTTGAATTTCTAGATTACGACTTGATTTATATATATTTGTATATGATTATTGATTTGAGGTGATATATTGAATGTGTGTGTGTATATATATATTTCTAAATTGTTTGAAGTTAATCGGAAATTAATTCTTAAATTTGTTAAAAGATGATTTCGATTATAAATGAAACCAAAATTTTGAATTAATATTTAAACTAGAGAATTGAATTAGAAAATTTACTTGTATAATGCTCAATTGCATTACAATAATACTTACCTAAATTACTCAGAAGTTAACTATGTAATTGACTATATACATTATAAAATGATGTTAAAAGAATCTTAGTAATAAATTTGAGTAGTTATAATAAGAATAATTATACTTAATATATATATGTAATAAGATATATTAAGTAGAATAAATTTTAATAATAATTTCGAATAAAGAAGAATAAAAAAATTTGTTGAATAAAGTATAATTTTAATAAATGACTATTCAAATTTATGATCTTTGAAATTTTTAAATTTAGAAAATTGGATAATATGTAATATAAATTGTCTTTATAAATAAAATGTGAGCGCGTATAACAAATGTTATTCACTTAAATTTTAATTATAAAATGTTTATGGAGATAAATATAATAATAAGTTAATTGAACAATGATGTGATTAATAAAATAAAAAATTTGTTTTGAAAGTTAATAAATTGAATTAAATCAACTTAAGGGAGTATCTTGAATTAATTGAATTTAAATTGAATTTCATTTGAAAGAAACCTTTTGTACCTAACATTAATATATGTGAAATCAAATCAATTTTATGAAAATCTTCAATTTAAAAACAAATTGTTGAATATAAGTATATTTGAATTGAGTTTATATGGTTCGAACCAATTAATTATTTGTTTTTCATTCGATTTTCTTCCGGTTGTTTCCATTCTCCTACCTCCTTCCTTTTCGGGGACGAAAAATTTTGAGTGGAGTAGAGTGTAACGACCCGTAAATTTAACTGGTTTTAATAACATTATTAATTGAAATTTTGTGGGATTTTAAACGATGAAATTTAGAAATATAAATTTGATATTTGGAATGCGTCCAGATAAACATAGCAACCGGTAAATTTTCGTTCGAAAATATGAAAATTTATTTCGTGCGTAAATTTCAATTTAATCAGTTAAAAAGCGATGAAAATAAAACGTTTTCGAAACCTAAATATTTTTACATAGAAAAATTCTCAATCGTCTTCTGAGCAAGGCGTCATTTTTCGTTTTTCCAAATTCGGACATCTTTGGCTCCGTCGATCTTATTTTTCTGCGTTTTTCTTGCATTTTCTACCAGTAGAAAATTCGAATTTTTATATTTCAATCGTACCACTGATATCCGTATGCCGTTTTGATCGTCTCGTTGTGCTAATCTTTACGTTGTACTCGATTTTCAAATTCGGAGTCCGGTGTACGTTGCACGTTGCGTAATGCCTATCGTATCGGTACTCGGTTACAATCTTGTGTCTATTCAAATTTTCTCGTTATTAACCCAACACTCAGTGGCATTTATTTTCTGCCAAACCTAATAACCAATTGTCATAAATAATATTTCAAAATTCAAAGTTTTAAATGATGCTATTTCCCGGTGTCAAGCTATAACCGGTTCACTGCCTTATAGTTCAGTTTTGAGTTATATTGAATAGTTACGTAACTCTTCCCCTCCTCTTGCATCTTTCTTCATCTACTATCTTTTAAAATTTTCTTTTCCTCTCGGCATGAAACAATTAGCTCGGCCTTCATGTTACACCCCGCGTTCAACCCCAGCCGACTGCCTTAAACACAAAACTCCGGGCCTCCACTCCCCCACCCTTGCTCCTATTCCACTCGACCAGCTCCATCCAGCAAGCCGTCGCACCCGAACTCGTCTCCGCCCAGATCCGATCTGCTCTGGCCTTGAGCAGCCATCACGTGGCCGAGCTCCTTCTCCACTGATCGGTCGAGTTTCTTTCCCCTGTGCGCCGCCATCGTGCCTTGGTTCTGGAGAAAAAATGCATACAATCCAAAGTTGCATATATTTGTGAGAAGCTGTGTGTAACGACCCAGAATTTCTGTCATTTGAAATTCAGATATTTAGTTGATTTTAAATATCAACAAGTAAACTTTATAAGTCGAATAATTTATTTTTCGAATATTTAGATTTAATTGGATAATTAAATCGGCAATTTAATATTTGAAATTACAGAAAAATCGAAAATTGGGTTTAATGTGATTAAAAATGATTTATAAAGTTATAATAAATCATATTGAACTTAGAACAATGTTTGTGAACTTTTAAAATTGAAATAAAAGTTAAATTGCAGAAATTGAATATTTTAATATTTAATCGACTAGTGAAAATAGTCATTTTTCAAATAGTCTCGGATTTCGACGAAACTTGTTTCATCGGATCCGTAATGTTATATTATTTCAAGATTTCAAGTTTCGTGTCAATCGGATTTACGGTTTGTCCGAGGCAAGCCAAAACGCATAGAAATTTGGTTTAATCGATTTAATTTAAATTGGATCGTTTATTGCCGTAACTCGCACAGATGATCGAGTTGGCTCTCGATACCTATTCCATTGTGTCCGGAACGTGGGGTAAACCCTAGATACCCCGGTCACCGCGCGAGATTTGGAGTTCGAAAAATTGGAGATGAATAGTGTTCGTCAATTTTCTATAAAAGGACCCATTATCTTTCTATTTGCAAAACCCTAGTTAGCTTTAACCCTAGCCGCCGGCTATACATTTAATGGCAGAAGATGATTCGTTTTCTTCCTTCTCGTTCTTCAAATCCACACACTATTTCCAGAAACTACCAACTGCCACTTTATAGAGCTCATCGAGAGCTACGTAACCAACGGTCATGATCGTTTTTGGGGCTTCGAATAATCGAAAATTTGGCCTCGAAGGGGCGCCATTCAAACGCATTTTTCAATGTGAGACGACAACCGAGAGCACGCGGTCTTCGGCCGTGGGTGGTGTCGGAGTGGGGCTTCGTAGTGGCATCATTTGATCGTCGCGTGGATGCACGGGGTGATCGCGATAATTCCTTGGTGAAGGCGGCTCAATGGGTTTCTTTCGAACGTGTTTACTGAAGGATGGAAGAAAGCAGCATCACGCGGCCACAATTCAGGGTGGGGAAATCAATGGTCCAGATATGAATAGGTTTAAAAAGATGGAATATAAATTGTAAATTAAATATATTAAAGATTGTATAATGTTTGAAATAACATAACTTTTTGATACGAGGTCGGAAAATTACGAAACGAATTGCGTTGGTTTCGTTTTGTCGAACACTACTCAATGGAGCTGGTTTGGAGTCGTTTGGAGCTAGTGATAATTTCGGGAAAAATTAAAAGCACGTTTAATTTTACTCGAAACAAAACGCTACAACTGTTATCGGAAACTTAAGGTGAGAACTTCCCAATCAATCGAATTGTTTCGATTTAAAATTTAAATAGTTAGATTTAAAATTTCTTAATTGTGTGATTGGATGATAGTTATTATCTGTTGTATTTAAATAGACCCTATACGCCGTATATTAAGCGGATGTTATTTATTAAACACATATACCGCGATAATTCGAACTTGAGTGGAATTGGTATTATATATGTACTTGGAGTTGATTTCCCGCATTATATAGCAGATGACACATATTGCGCCGCATAATAGCGGATAGTATTTTATAAATATGTACTTGGAGTTGATTTCCCGCATTATATAGCAGATGACACATATTGCGCCGCATAATAGCGGATAGTATTTTATAAATCCCATATACCATTATAAATCCCATATACCGCGATATTCCATCTTGAAGCAGAATTGGTATTGTGCTAACATCTATGGATGCAGGGAAGCAGGTTGGTGGGATCCAACTGGATTCCTCAAATGGTTGAATTTATTTCAATGTTGCGTGTTGATCTATTTATAATCTACGTGATTATCTTTGAGATTGAAATCGTTAAAGGCTAAAATTTAGCCTAATATATTTTTGGTATCGTTAGATGCCGAAATTGAATAAAATTTGATTTTTGAAAAATTAAGTTGAGAATTCATAATAAAATTTAATTTTGGAATTGATTCATTTTAAATAAATAAACGTTGTAATTTTTATGTTATAAAAATTATGATTTTTGTGATATATAACCGAAATGTGATTTTTGAAATAAGTAGTTGATTAATTTATAAAATGGTTTAAATTGGGATTTTTGAATTATTATAAATGATTTATATAAAATATTTAAAAAATTGATATTTATAAATTAAAATATTGAAATTATAAAACGAGTTTTATAAGTGTTAAAATGAAGTATAAATGGATTTCATAAGTGGATGAAATCTATAGATTTATAAATTGTGAAGTTATAAAATGAATAGATTTTTGTGAAATAAAAGATTTATAAGTAATCAACTTATAATTGGATTTTGGAGTGTAAATGGGATATAGATAGAATTTGTTAATAAAGTGATTTTATAAGTTGAAGTTGTTATAAAGTATAAATGGAATTTATAAACGTTGTTTTATAAATCCGGAATCGACTTATTTTGATAAGTTTAATTATTATAGCTTATTAAATGAAATATGTCCATGATTTTGGACAGTGAATAATCCTTTAAATAAAATACGTAGAAATGTTGAATTTGGTTAACGAAGTATATTCACGATTTTGGACAGTGAATAATATATTAAAGAAATATTTTGGGAAAGTGATATTTTAAATAGAATTAAAACAATTTAAAGATGTTTTAAAATGTACTAAGTATCGAAACCATAGATTTCAACATTCATTGTTGAAATAGACGTTTTCAAGAAATAGAAGGAAATGGTGGACTATAACACTGTTGTTATAGTAAATATTTTCCAAAAGGAAATGTTTTATATAGTATCAGGGTTTATATATCTATCTTAATTTCGAATCCCTATACTAGTGATTTTGGGTTATCGTAACGATGTTTTACGTAACATTCGTTTTAACCCAAATAAATGTGTTTAAGAGAATGTTTTCCTTAAAGAATAAAATTTATACTTAATTGTGATTTAAGTATATTGAATGTTTTCAAAATGTTGGAAATAAATAGATTTGTGAATTACTTATTATTAAATAAGTATGGAAATGTTTTCCAATATGGAGTGAATGTTTTGAGATTATATCTTTTAAAGATAAATTGAAAGTGAATAATTGAAATCGATTTGAAAAATCGTATAAAAAAGTGAATATTTGGAAATGTAAATTCACAATGGAAATTTATATGGGAAATTTGTTTTAAAAATAAACATTTATTTATTTTTAAAAGTGTGGGAATAAATTTACGGATTTGGAACGTAAATTTAAAGTAAATCGGTAAGGATTTATTTAATTGGTTTAAATGAACCATTTTGAAATGGAAGTTGTAAAGGTGAAAAATAATTTGGAATTTGTTTTCAAATGGTTGAAGTGTGGAAATTATATCTTGTAAAGATATTTTTGAAAATAAATAATTTGGGAAATTATTTGAAATCGGGTGATGTTGTGAATATTGATTGATAGTTAAATAACTGACTATCAATATTGACCCTTGAATGGCTATTTGTTATGAATTGGTCGAAATTGAATGCTACACTTATTTTAAATTATTGCGCTCGTTATTCGGATTACCCATTCCGAATAGTGATATGACATAATGGATAGCATTGAAGACCGGTGGTGAAGACCGGGTATTTGTGAAAACGATAGGATGACCTATCGATTGTCTCTGCACCGTTAGCTACGGTATGGAGATTTCCTTTGTGATGGGAAATTCGATCGAGATTGTAAATACCCGGATTGCAAGGGCTTCTTTTGAAGTGCCTCCGATTCTGTTCGAACCTGGAACAGACTTGTATGGTTACATGTCTGACATTACATTTTGAGATATAAAACATATTTCTTTCAAGTACATCTCTGTTGGTGACGGAGAATTTATTCTCTTAGCTTAACACCCTTCTCTGAGATGTACGAGCTCAGAGGTTATATAATTGAAGTTTATCAGCGATATATTCCCAATTTGGTAATGTGGCATGTTGAATGTTGCCGTGTGATGATTATTTATTGTTCATTTGTTGATCAAAGCGTGGTTTTGTGAAAAAGCGTAGCTTTGTGGACGAGACTTCGTCAGACATCACACCCCGGAAATGGTCGAAACAGGCATATGCAGCAAGGTTATGAGGGTTGCGCCCTTTAGGGTATGTCATTTCCTTTTGGAAAAGGGTGGTGTCAGGTATGGAGCCCTGATGCTTAACCTATGTGGTTGCTCCATTCTCATTTTTCTGTGTGGTTGTTGCTTAGTGATCGAGGGCCCTCGGAGAAAGGTCCCAAGGGACCGGGGGGTGGCATATTCGTGTAGTAGTTACCAAGTTACAAAGGTAACCCAGCCTTGTGTTAGCAGAGAGCTGGTTAAGTTCTTGGGACGTCCCGCCAGAGGCAATCCGATGTGGCAGTAGGAAGTTCCTTAGCCCGACCATTTGTTGGAAATCCAAAGAAACAATACGAGCCTTGTACGGTTTTAGTTGTAGAACCTTCCATTTAATATGGTAGCTATAGTAGCATACTATAATGGTACTTATGCTGGCTAAGATTTATATTATACTTTCGAAATGCTTTCATCACTATGCACTAATAATAATATCAAAAAAATGATTTGTTTTGCGTAGTAAGCATCTTTGACTATCATAAGGAGAAATCTCCTCTAATTCTGCGTTTGCATTGTGTGTGTGCGGGGAGGTCTCATGGTAGTTTCATTTTCCAAAAGCATTGCGGATATTTTTCACTTCCCTTGTTGTTGTTGTTTAAAAAAATAAATAACTGTCTTGAGTTCTCACGCCAGTCCCATGACTGACCTGGAGTTTATTGTTCTCTTCCTAAACTCTGGGTGCCCATAATTTTCCACATGGGCAGTCTAGAGTCAGGATATCAGGTCATTCTGAATTCAGAAGTGCTATGGAGCTCAAGTGGCGAGACGTATTACTTGTAAATGATATTATCTTTCCGCTGTAAATTCACTTGTAAAGACATGTTTGTATAACTGTCCTTTGTTTTGTTGTGTTGTATATTGTTGATGTACACTCTGATGATGATGTGATGTAATGTAATAACTGATATAGTTCTTTGTTTTAAAGATTATTCATTTATCTTATATGTTGTTCCGCTATGACTGTGAGATTCTGATATTGTTTATGTTCTGTTTCCTTATTTCTTCTATCCTTTTTCTTCTACCTCTTCTTTTTAACCCTAACAATTCGGTTTTCCGGCATTCGATTGCGCAGCATTTGATACAGTGGACGTAAGAATTCCGACCTTCGAATCCCGATAAAACCGCATATGTTATAATGTGGTATCAGAGCATATGGTTAAGTGACAACCTTGGCTCTGTTGGGGATTACTCATTAGAGATAGAGCCAGCAATACTCTAGAATGAGTTGAGTGTAATAATAGATATGAGAGCGTATTTGTTAGTGAATATGAAATTGTTTTGTATTGTGTTGACTTATCAGTTGATTGTTTATAGATTCTGGTCGGTGCAATCTAGCTAACTATATCGATAGGGGTTTCTGAACCCTTAAACGAGATAAACCGACATAGTATGGTTTTAAATTAGGTAAATGAAATAATTTTACCTCAATTATATTTTATATATAAAGGAATAATTTTTTAGAATTATCAAAGTGTATGTAAAAAATTGAATCGTTTGATTGTTGAAAATGTAAGAAAATAATAAGTGAATCAAAGTTGTTCGAATAATTTGAATAAAAACAACAATTGTGAAAGAATAAATTATATAAAAGCAACAATTGTATAAGTATAGAATTTTAATTGAAATGATTTACAATTGTGAAATAATCTTGTATAAGTAAAGGGAAATACTGAAATTATATGAGAAAGGTTTATAAATGTGATTTATAAATAAAAGTAAAAAATTTAAAAGAACAAAAAAAAACATTGGATTCACTACTGTTGCTGGGAAATAATAAGGGTGAGTACTGCAACATCATCAGTATCATTTTCGAGTTTCTGTGTGATGGATTTGCTACCATAATAAATTGAAATTTTGTGGTGATAAACAGATTTGAAATTAAAATCCAAGTTGAAATTGATGAATATAAGTTATCAAATTTTGAACTTATAATATGAAATAATAAAGAATTTTAGCTTTGGTAAAGTTGAAATAAATTTGAATTAGTATGATAAAATGTATGATTTGAAATTTAACTAAAGGAAGTTAAATAAATTAAATCAGATTTGGAAGTTGAATAATAAGTTGTATAACTTATTAAATGTGAAGATGTAAGTAAAACAAATTATTAAAATGGTTAAACAACTTTGCTAAGCAAAATGAGGTATGAATCTGAATAAGTGATGAAATTGACTTTGGTAAAAGTTAAATAGAATTTACTTCGGAGTTGGAATTTGAATTGGATTTTAACTGGATTAAATATGTTGTTGAAATGGGAATTTAAGTTAAGTTAAACAAATGATGTTTAAAAGGAATATAACTTAAGTGATGCTGAATGAAGTTGATTTTGGTATCGAAGTAAAATAATGAATTGAATTAAATGAATATGAATTTGAGTCATATAAAGGAGATTCAATTTTATTTGTAAAATAAATTAGTAATTGAACTAATGAATTGAATATTAATCAATCGAATGTAATGAATTGATATAGAATAATGGATATAAGTGTAAATTCATTTAAGGCTAATTGAATGTTAAACCAAATTAAAGGTAAACAAAGTGAATATGAAGGTTGAATGTAAAGTGAATAAATTTGGTTGTATTGGATATACATTGGTTGTTAGATTATTGTTAATTGATTGAATAGAAATTCATATGCAATTGAATGAATAAAACTGAAAGCTAAAGCAATTAAATTCAAATTGGAAGTTAATTAAATTTAAATTGAATGGAAATTGATTTGAATTGAAAGTGAACAAATGTGAATGTAAATTAGTGAATGTAAACTAATTGAAAATGAATAATTGAATGTCGTTGTATATAGATTGGTTGAAAACAATTACAAGTGATGTCGAAATCATATAAGTTGCTTATAAACCTTGCTTAGTATGCATTTCTTTTAATATGCATGTGTTGTAGTTGTTTAAAAGGGTAAAAATGTTAATAACTTCTTATATATGTCACTTACGTGTTTATATTGAGTAAGTACAGGTACCGGGGTTACCGTTAGCGGGATTTGGGTTGCGCAAAATGCTAAATAAATAACTGCTTTGCTTAAAAATGCTAAAAAGGTACGCCTACGCAATAAAAATAGGAAATATGAACTGTTTTTTTGTTTTCCGACCGTGTGGGTCGATGCATACATATTTATATCTATTGTGATATTGTAAAAGCTCCTCCGTACAAAGGAGGTTATGGAGAAAATTTTTGAAAATTTAAGGCGTTAGAAAATTTTCGGGAAATTTTGAATTTTTGTTATTGTGAAAACTAAGTTTTGATTTGAAGTTAAAGGTTAAACGATATAGCTGGTTTTGAAAAGATAACTATATATGGATTTGAAATATTAGTGAAGTTTTGTAAGAAGTTTAACTATTGAATTTTTGGAAAAGTTAAACACTTAAGAGATTTGTAAATCAAATTTGAACGGTTTGTTTTGAAAGGTCAATGGATTTCAAAAAAATTTCTTACTTGGCAATTTCGAGGACGAAATTCTTTTAAGGGGGAAGATTGTAACGACCTAGAATTTCTGTCATTTGAAATTCAGATATTTAATTGATTTTAAATATCAACAAGTAAAATTTATAAGTCGAATAATTTATTTTTCCAATATTTAGATTTAATTGGATAATTAAATCGGCAATTTAATATTTGAAATTACAGAAAATTGGGAATTGGGTTTAATGTGATTAAAAATGATTTATAAAGTTATATTAAATCATATTGGAGTTAGAACAATGTTTGTGAACTTTTAAAATTGAATTAAAAGTTAAATTGCAGAAATTGAATATTTAATATTTAATCGACTAGTGAAAATAGTCATTTTTCAAATAGTCTCGGGTTTCGACGAAACCAGCTTCATCGGATCCGTAATGTTATATTATTGCAAGTTCAAATTTCGTGTCAATCGGGTTTACGGTTTGTCCGGGGCAAGCCAAAACGCATAGAAATTTGGTTTAATCGATTTAATTTAAATTGGATCGTTTATTGCCGTAACTCTCACAGATGATCGAATTGGCTCTCGATACCTATTCCATTGTGTCCGGAACGCGTGGTAAACCCTAGAAACGCTTATCACCGTGCGAGATTTGGAGTTCAAAAAATTGAAGATGAATAGTGTTCGTCAATTTTCTATAAAAGGACCCATTATCTTTCTATTTGCAAAACCCTAGTTAGCTTTAACCCTAGCCGCCGGCTATACATTTAATGGCCGAAGATGATTCGTTTTCTTCCTTCTCATTCTTCAAATCCACACACTATTTCCAGAAACTAACAACTGCCACTTTGTAGAGCTCATCGAGAGCTACGTAACCAACGGTCATGATCGTTTTTGGGGCTTTGAATCATCAGCAATTTGGCCTCGAAGGGGCGCCGTTCAAACGCCTTTTTTAATGTGAGACGACGACCGAGAGCACACGGTCTTCGGCCGTGGGTATTGTCGGAGTGGGGCTTTGTAGTGGCATCATCTGATCGTCGCGTGGATGCACGGGGTGATCGCGATAATTCCTTGATGAAGGCGGCTCAATGGGTTTCTTTCGAACGTGTTTACTGAAGGATGGAAGAAAGCAGCATCACGCGGCCATGATTCTGGGTGGAGAAATCAACGGTCCAGAGATGAATAGGTTTAAAAAGATGAAATATAAATTGTAAATTAATTATATTAAAGATTGTATAATGTTTGAAATAACATAACTTTTTGATACGAGGTCAGAAAATTACAAAACGAATGGCGTTGGCTTCGTTTTGTCGAACACTACGCAATGGATCTGATTTGGAGTCGTTTGGAGCTAGTGATAATTTCGGATAAAATTAAACGCACATTTAATTTTATTTAAAACAAAATGCTGCAACTGTTATCAGAAACTCATGGTGAGAACTTCTCACTCAATCGAACTGTTTCGATTTAAATTTTAAATAGTTAGATTTAAAATTGCTTAATTGTGTGATTGGACGATAGTTATTATCTGTTGTATTGAAAAAGACCCTATACGTCGTATATTAAGCGGATGTTATTTATTAAACACATATACCGCGATAATTCCAACTTGAATGGAATTGGTATTATATATGTACTTGGAGTTGATTTCCCGCATTATATAGCGGATGAGACCTTATTGCGCCGCATAATAGCGGATAGTATTTTATAAATCCCATATACCGCGATATTCCATCTTGAAGCGGAATTGGTATTGTGCTAACATCTGTGGATGCAGGGAAACATGTTGGAGGGATGCAACTGGATTCCTCAAATGATTTAATTTGTTTCAATGTTGTGTGTTGATCTATTTATAATCTACGTGATTATCTTTGTGATTGAAATCGTTAAAGGTTAAAGTTTAGCCGAATATATTTTTGGTATCGTTAGATGCCGAAAATGAATAAAATTTGATTTTTGAAAAATTAAGTTGAGAATTCATAATAAAATTTAATTTTGGAATTGATTCATTTTAAATAAATAAACGTTGTAATTTTTATGTTATAAAAATTATGATTTTTGTGAAATATAACCGAAATGTGATTTTTGAAATAAGTAGTTGATTAATTTATAAAATGGTTTAAATTGGGATTTTTGAATTATTATAAATGACTGATATAATAGATTTAAAAAATTGATAATTATAAATTAAAATATTGGAATTATAAAACAAGTTTTTATAAGTGTTAAAATGAAGTATACATGGATTTCAAAAGTGGATGAAATCTGTAGATTTATAAATTGTGAAGTTATAAAATGAATAGATTTTTGTAAAGTAAAAGGTTTATAAGTAATTAACTTATAAATTGGATTTTGGTGTGTAAATGGGATATAGATAGAATTTGTTAATAAAGTGATTTTATAAGTTGAAGTTGTTATAAAGTATAAATGGAATTTATAAATGTTGTTTTATAAATCCGAAATCGACTTATTTTGATAAGTTTAATTATTATAGCTTATTAAAGGAAATATGTCCACGATTTTGGACAGTGAATAATCCTTTGAATAAAATACGTAGAAATGTTGAATTTGGTTAACGAAGTACATTCATGATTTTGGGCAGTGAATAATATATTAAAGAAATATTTTGGAAAAGTGATATTTTAAATAGAATTAAAACAATTTAAAGATGTTTTAAAATGTATTAAGTATCGCAACCATAGATTTCAACATTCATTGTTGAAATAGACGTTTTCGAGAAATAGAATGAAATGGTGGACTATAACACTTTTGTTATAGTAAATGTTTTCCAAAAGGAATTGTTTTATATAGTATTGGGGTTTATATATCTATCCTAATTTCGAATTCCTATACTAGTGATTTTGGGTTGTCGTAATGATTTTTTACGTAACATTCGTTTTGACCCAAATAAATGTGTTTAAGAGAATGTGACATCCCACCTCAATACCCACGCTAGCCAAGAACATTACGGTGTAATGCCGTCAACTAGCGCGGAGAATAAGGCTGTTGAGGAGCGACCATCTGTGTAATTGCTTTGTGCGAGCGTCGATATGTTAGATAGTATAACATGCTCACCAGGAAGTCCGACATATCGATACAAACTCAAAGCTACTACACAGTGGCTATATAAATTCTTCGGAAACAAACATAGAAATAAACATAACACAAATCAGTCACAGATATCCATATCACAAAGGCGGAAAAAGATATGAATATAACATATGAAAGTGTACATCAGAGTAGTGGTCAAACAAGATCCACAATGTCACAAAAGAATAGCTACAAGTGCTAGACAAAAGAATATGGATACATTAATGAGTCAATATCTCAAATGTATACAACAAAAACTACTAATCTAAGTAGTTAGCCAAAAGTCAGGGTGATTATCCCAGATGTGAAGTCAAGCAGAAGCACCTGTAACATCTCGGTCTGACCCAAGTATTATTTAATAAAAAAATAATAAACTGATCAGTCCAGCTATAATATCAGATAAAATGATATAGCATAAGAGATATGACTAAACGTATAATAATCATAATGCCAAACCGTGATAAATAAGTAATTGAAAATCAACAAGAGATTAATCAATATGACAAGAATCTTATCGAAGATCAAAAGGAATGTCATACTCTATTTTTTCATTCACCAAAACCATGAATACTAACAATGATATCAATGCCAATCACAAAAGTTAATGACACACATATTCACTAATGCACAAAAAATTGATAACACATATCAATGAAAATCATGAAAATTGGTGAAACACAAATTCTAGAAATCATCAATGGAAATCCAGAAATCACAAAAAGGGGGAGGCCTATCACAAAACGGGAGCATGAAAGCTCACCAACACGTGTATCACAAAATGGAACGCTATTCCATGGTTGCTAACCATTAATTTTGAGCCGAAGCTCCACAAAACGGCCCGAAGACCATGGGTCGCTACCCCACCAAATTGTGCCGAAGCTCCACAGAAACGGGGTTTAGTCTCCCTCGTAGACAAAGAGACATCGCACATTTTCTAGTCTAAATCACAAAAATGATCATCGATGATCATCAAGAAGTGTCAATTACAGTAAGCTAGTAAATATAAAAGCTTAGCTTCATGTCCCATAACCACTAGCTTAACTTAAATATTTATGAACATATTGTAGATTTCCACTAGAAAATTGTCACAAGAGATTCAATCGAACAAGTCCAAGAATTAACCGACGAAGTAAACGCAAGCGTTTTATACCATTTGTTTTACTACGCTGTTTAATTAGATTTCTCGTACGAGTAAGATAAGGTTTAAAAATGACAAATCACAAAAATGATCGTAGAAACGATCAATCACAAAAATTCACATACGAAGACGTGAATAAAATCCAAAGAATTTGATTCCAAATTCATAAAAGTGGAAATACCCTTGCTACTTAATAGCTACGACTTACGACTTAACCTAAGTCAACACTAGGAATCAACGGCTCAAGAAATAGCACACGGCTTAAAGCAGGTGCGACCTAAAGGATGGTGCGACCTAACTGCAACGACCTAAGGAATGGCGCAACCTAATTGCCGAGCGACCTAAGGTAGAAGCGGCTTAGGGAGCTAGCATGCGGCCTAGGTGGTGCGACCTAATCAAGGCGCGACCTAAGACATAGCGCGACCTATAGGGGTGCAACCTAAAGGGGTAGCGGCATAACATGGCCGAGCGACCAAGGGGTGCAACGACCTAAAAGATAAAAGGAGGCCGAGCGACCTAGTGGGAAGGCCGAGCGACCTAACGACTTAACAAGGCCGAGCAACGACCTAGCATGACGCGACCTAACCAATGCCGAGCGGCTTAAAGAAGTGAAGACGGCCGAGCGACCTATGTTTACGACCTAAGGCCGAGCAACCTAACGACCTATGGGGGAGGGACGACCTAAAGGCGGGCCGAGAATCCTTCATATGAAGGCCGAGCAACCTAAGAGGTTTGGAGCTCAAAACTCATTCAATTTGCAACCTATTGAGCATGAACGCTAGGGGATTACGCCTATCGGCTAGCCGGTCCAATTGGCTCCTCGATTCATCACCAAAAACGCGTTCAAACATCAAAGATTGGAATTTTAAAGATTTGAACCCAAAACAATAAAAATTGGGATTTTCACCAATTCAATCCAAACCACAAGCAAACGCACATGAATAAGTGTTAGGAATTCATACCTAACAATCAAAGATAGTTATAGAAAAAGATGTGAGATAAAAATCTCACCTTTACACAAGATCAATGAAGAAGAAGCTTGAAAGCAAGGAAGAATCAATGGCTTCTCTTTGAATTTGGGGTTAGATGTTGGATTTGCAAATAAACTTGATCTTAGAGTTTTAATTTCACATTCCTTCCTCCATTTTTGATGAATCTTGAGTGTTAGGAAATGTAAGTGAAGTTATGAAGGGAAGGGGGTTGAGCTAGAGTAAATAGCTTAGGCTAATGGGCTAAACCAAACCCAAAGCCCAAAGTGAAAAAGCGGAAAAATTCCACTAACTCCAAACATATCAAAGTTTGTACTAAAAAAGATCGCAAACGGCGTTTTGGACCTAATGGAAGTGGTTTCGAGTCCTCATTAGACCGTATGCAAAAAGTAACATTTCGGACTAAAATCCGACTAACGATAAAATATTTAAATAAAATATTTAAATATTCAAATCGTAAAATATGCGGGTTGTTACAGACTCCCCTCCTTAAATAAATTGCGTCCTCGCAATATTTAGGAAGATAATATATATAGTAACAACCATAAAAGCATATTCAACACATAAGAAATTTGAAATAAGAAATTCACCTCATGGAGCACGAGAAAGTAAGTCCGGATGTGTTTGCTCGATGAACTCTCTAGATTCCCAAGGGCAATCCTTAGGATTTGAGGACCATTGGACTTTAACAAGCGAAACATCTTTATTTCGAAGGCGCTTGATCTCCGAAGCAATAATACGAATACGATATTGCCCACAAGTTAAATTAGGCGAAACTTCAATTTCTTCCACCACACCGGGCTAAAGAATAGAATCAGAATCTCAAAGGCATTTCCGTAATTGAGAAACGTGAAACACGTCATGAATAGAAGAAAACTGAGCCGATAATAAAAGGCGATAAGCCACGGAATCAATATGTTCGGTGATAGGAAATGGCTCAATATATCGAGGCGCCAACTTTCCCGATCGACTGAAACGTACAACAACCTTCATAGGTGAAACACGAATAAACACAAGATCTCCCACAGAAAATTCTAATTTCCTTCTCCGGTTATCGGCATAGGATTTTTGTCTACTCTGGGCTTCTTTCATCCTATGACGAATAAGGTCAATCTTTTCTGTGGAATCACGAATAAAATCTAGAGCTAAAACCGGCCTCTCATCGGCCTCAAGCCAACAAGAAGAAGATCGGCATGGCCTTCCATAGAGTGCCTCGAAAGGTGCCATACCAATACTAGATTGGAAGCTATTATTATAGGAAAACTCAACAAGAGAAATATGATCTTCCCAACTTCCACCAAAATCAAGAACACATGCACGAAGAAGATCTTCAAGAGTTTGATTCACACGCTCAGTTTGTCCATCGGACTGAGGATGATAAGCGGTGCTATAATTAAGCTTCGTTCCCAAAGCTTTTTGAAGACTCTTCCAAAATCCACTAGTAAACAATGGATCACGATCACTAACAATAGAAGTAGGAACTCCATGCAATTTTACAATTTCTATAATAAAGAGTTTGGCCAAAAGAGGAACGGTTCGATTGGACCGAACGGGAATAAAATGGGCGGATTTAGTAAGTCTATCAACTATCACCCATAAGCTATCATGACCCGAACGAGAACGGGGAAGGCCATCTATAAAATCCATGGAAATTTGATCCCACTTCCAACTTGGAATTTCTAAAGGTTGCAATAACCCGCCCGGCCTTTGGTGTTCGGCCTTAATGAGCTGGCAAGTCATGCAACACTTAACAAAGTTAGCAATATCAGATTTCATTCCCTCCCAATAATAAAGTCGCTTCATATTCGCGTACATTTTACTACTACCGGGATGAATGGTAAATTTAGAACGATGCGAATCTTCTAAAATATCTTTACGAAGATCACTAATATTTGGCACGATAAGTCTACCAAATTTTCGAATACCGCCACGAGAATCAATATCAAAGTCCTTCAAACCTTCAATATCAATTTTATCCCTAAAATTTTGGCCAAGAATAGCCAATTCGGGATCTAGCCTTTGAGCTTCAATAATGCGGTCTAAAAGAGAAGGATGAGCCTCAAGGCTACATAAAACAAGAGATGAACATAAATCAGAAACACGATCTCGAATCTCACAAGTGGACAGAATTCTGAGATCATTCCATTCGGGTATCATCATAGAAACAACCGCTTGTTGCTTACGACTAAGTGCATCCGCAACACGATTTCCCTTTCCGGGAGTATAAAGAATATCAAGATCATAAGCTGCAAGAAATTCGAGCCAACGTTGTTGACGCAAATTAAGTTCCTTTTGAGAAAATAGATACTTCAAGGATTTATGATCGGTGTAAAGAATAAATTTTTCTCCTAAAAGATAATGACGCCATATACGAAAGGCGAAGACAATAGCCGCGAGCTCTAAACCATGAGTAGCATATCTAGTCTCGGCTGGCTTCAATTGCCTAGAAGCATAAGCAATAACACGTTCTCTTCTCATAAGAACGACACCCAAACCAACGCAACTAGCATCGGTATAAATAATGAAGTCTTGATTCCCCTCGGGAATAACAAGAATAAGAGCATCAGAAAGGAGTTCTTTTAATTTCTGAAAAGAAGCTTCACATTTGTCCGACCAAATGTATTTACCACCTTTCTTTGTCAAATTAGTAAGAGGCACGGAAACTTTGGAAAAGTCCTTTATGAAACGGAGGTAATAACCTGCCAATCCAAGAGAACTATGGATCTCCGTCACACTCTCTGGTCTCTTCCAATTTTGAATCGCTTCAATCTTTGAAGGATCCACGGAAATTCCGGATTCGGAAATAATATGACCGAAAAACTTCACACGAGATTGCCAAAAATGGCATTTAGAAAATTTTGCTTTTAATTGATCGCTCCTAAGAGTTTCCAACACAATCCGAAGATGCTTTTCATGCTCCTCCTCAGTTTTAGAATACACAAGAATATCATCAATAAAGATGAGAATAAACCGATCGAGGAAGTCTTTGAAAATCTATTCATAAGGTCAACGAAATAAGACGGAGCATTCGTTAAACCAAATGGCATAACAAGCCATTCATAAGATCCATAACGAGTACGGAACGATGTCAAACGAATACTATCCTCTGCAATACGAAGCTGATGAAAATCGGCAGCTAAGTCTAATTGTGAAAAGACTCTAGCACCACTAAGTTGATTGAATAGTTCATCAATCTGAGGTAAAGGATATTTATTCTTGATAGTAAGATCATTAAGCTTGCAGTAGTCAACGCAAAGCCTAAGTGTACCATCAGATTTGTTCACAAAAATAGCCGAAGCCCCCCAAGGTGAGGAACTAGAGAGAATAAATTGCTTCGTCTCCAATTCGGGTAATTGTTTGCGCATCTCCTCATTCTCCTTATTGGACATACGATAAGTAGGACGAGTAATAGGTTGAGCTCCAGGGATGAGATTAATTCTGAACTCAATTGCTCGCTTAGGTGGTAATCCTAAAACGGGCTCAAATATGTCAGAAAATTCACGAACAACGTGAATAAGAGAGATAATATCCTCCTCATCATCATTATCGTCATCATGTGGATTTAAAGAATACAAAGATGCAACCAAGCTGGAATCTGAATCTTTAAGATCAATAGAAATTTGCTTAACAGATTGAGGATGTCGAAGATGAATAGTCTGCTCAGGACATAGGATTTGGGCTTTATAGCGGTCAAGCCAATCCATTCCCAAAATCATTCCAAAGCCTAAGTAGCGCATAACAAGCAAATCGGCTCGGAAAGAAAAATCACACAAAATAATCTCGACATCTTTACACAATAAACTATTGTTGTGGATCCACCAACAGGATTCGCAATTCTCAAAGAAGTCATCAAACACAAAACATCCAAAGAAAAAGTATCAACAAGTTCTTTTGATATAAAAGAATGGGACGCACCCGTATCAAAAAGAACTCGAATAGGATGATCACGAAATAAAATAATGCCATCAAGGATAGAATGAGAAATACCTTTACCACGAGATGTGTTGCCAGGGGCTTGAGCAACATTAAGCTTTCCCTCCTTCCGGCCTTGAAGTTTGGGACAAGAAGATAAATAATGATCAGGGCTTTTGCAATAGAGACAAGCACGGGGCTTTGAACACTTGTTTGCATAATGGTCCTTAGAACCATAGTTGTAGCATTGCCCACTACTTGGGGTAGATGTCTTTACCACCGAAGTTGATTGCTTCCCTTTCTTATTGGGATAAGGTCCTTTGAACTTATTAGGTCTTTTCTTGTTGTTGAAGTTTGGTTTAGCACTCACAACTTCAACATCACTCTCTCTATCAGCCTCTTCAAGTCGAAGAGCGATATCAACGAGTTGATCAAAAGAAACTTCTAGCTTTAGAAGTAATGGCTTCTTGAGATTTTTATTCAAGCCATAGACAAATCTTTGGTTTTTCTTCAATGGGGTGTGTATGTACTCGACCCCATATTTAGAAAGTGACTCGAATGATGCGACATAGTCGGTCACAGAGGATTCACCTTGAACAAGGTCAATGAAACGGCGAGCTAAAGTCACCTTCTCAGCTTCTGGCACAAATTTTAATTCGAAGCGTTCGCGGAATTACTCCCAAGTAAGATCCGCTTCATTTATTTCAGAAGTCATAAGCTCATACCAATCTAATGCTCTTTCTTGGAGCATACTAGAGGCCACCTGAACACGGTGAAGTTCAATAAGATTCATGCGAGAAAAGATTCGATCGCACGATCTCAGCCTAGCCTGGACTTCAATAATGGTTTCAGAACCTTTGAATGGCTTTCCACCCAAATTGGAATAATCGCTGCACAAACGTGCAAATCCAGACCTAGGGTGAGTAGACTCCGGATTAGATCCGGCTGCTTGAGCATTCCTTACTAGATCAAGAAGCGGCTGGGCAGACATAAATACTCCATTTTGGGGAGTAGCACGAGATTGACCGGCACTTGGACGACCAGGTCTAACCATTTCTCTTCCTTAAGAAGAAAGAAGAGAGAAGAAAAAGGTTATTCACCAAATGAATATCAAGCAGTCTTGATAGATAAACAAGGAATCATAGAGAAAATAGGAGGAATCGGTACGAAGACTCGAAATAAATCCTAAAGCACGACTCCTAAGATGGACTTAGGACGCTGATCCTTGCTAGATTATTCTACATTGTTCCAAAGATTGGCTCTAATGCCAAACTATGGCGCCCCACCTCAATACCCACACTAGCCAAGAACATTACGGTGTAATGCCGTCAACTAGCGCCGAGAATAAGGCTGTTGAGGAGCGACCATCCGTGTAATTGCTTTGTGCGAGCGTCGATATGTTAGATAGTATAACATGCTCGCGAGGAAGTCCGACATATCGATGCAGACTCAAAGCTACTACACAGTGGCTATATAAATTCTTCGGAAACAAACATAGAAATAAACATAACACAAATCAGTCACAAATATCCATATCACAAAGGCGTAAAAAGATATGAATATAACATATGAAAGTGTACATCAGAGTAGTGGTCAAACAAGATCCACGATGTCACAAAAGAATAGCTACAAGTGCTAGACAAAAGAATATGGATACATCAATGAGTCAATATCTCAAATGTATACAAAAAAAACTACTAATCTAAGTAGTTAGCAAAAAGTCACGGTGATAATCCCAGATGTGAAGTCAAGCAGAAGCACCTGCAACATCTCGGTCTGACCCAACTATTATTTAATAAGAAAATAATAAACAGATCGTTCTAGCTATAAATATCAGATAAAATGATATAGAATAAGAGATATGACTAAATGTATAATAATCACAATGCCAAGCTGTGATAAATAAGTAATTGAAAATCAACAAGAGATTAATCAATATCACAAGAATCTTCTCGAAGATCAAAAGGAATGTCATACTCTATATTTTCATTCACCAAAACCATGAATACTGACAATAATATCAATGCCAATCACAAAATTTAATGACACAGAAATTCACCAATGCACAAAAAATTGATAACAAATATCAATGAAAATCACGAAAATTGGCGAAACACAAATTCTAGAAATCATCAATGGAAATCCAGAAATCACAAAAAGGGGGAGGCCTATCACAAAACGGGAGCATGAAAGCTCACCAACACGTGTATCAAAAAATGGAACGCTATTCCATGGTTGCTAACCATTAATTTTGAGCCGAAGCTCCACAAAATGGCCCGAAGACCAAGGGTCGCTACCCCACTAAATTGAGCCGAAGCTACACAGAAACGGGGTTTAGTCTCCCTCGTAGACAAAGAGACATCGCACATTTGCTAGTCTAAATCACAAAAATGATCATCAACGATCATCAAGAAGTGTCAATTACAGTAAGCTAGTAAATATAAAAGCTTAGCTTCATGTCCCATAACCACTAGCTTAACTTAAATATTTACGAACAAATTGTAGATTTCCACTAGAAAATTGTCACAAGAAATTCAATCGAGCAAGTTCAAGAATTAACCAACGAAGCAAACGCAAGCGTTTCATACTATTTGTTTTACTACGCCATTTAATTAGATTTCTCGTACGACTGAGGTAAAGGTTTAAAAATGACAAATCACAAAAATGATCGTAGAAACGATCAATCACAAAAATTCACATACGAAGACGTGAATAAAATCCAAAGAATTCGATTCCAAATTCATCAAAGTGGAAATACCCTTGCTACTTAATAGCCACGACTTACGGCTTAACCTAAGTCAACACAAGGAATCGACGGCTCAAGAAATAGCACACGGCTTAAAGCAGGGACGACCTAAAGGATGGCGCGACCTAACTGCAATGACCTAAGGAATGGCGCGACCTGACTGCCGAGCGACCTAAGGTAGAAGAAGCTTAGGGAGCTAGCATCCGGCCTAGGTGGTGCGACCTAATCAAGGCGCGACCTAAGACATAGCGTGACCTATAGGAGTGCAACCTAAAGGGGTAGCGGCATAACATGGCCGAGCGACTAAGGGATGCAATGACCTAAAAGATAAAAGGAGGCCGAGCGACCTAGTGGGAAGGCCGAGCGACCTAACGACTTAACAAGGCCGAGCAACGACCTAGCACGACACGACCTAACCAATGCCGAGCGACTTAAGGAAGTGAAGACGGCCGAGCGACCTATGTTTACGCCCAAAGGCCGAGCGACCTAACGACCTATGGGGGAGGGACTACCTAAATGCAGGCCGAGAATCCTTCATATGCAGGCCGAGCGACCTAAGGGGTTTGAAGCTCAAAACTCGCTCAATTTGCAATCTATCGAGCACGAACGCTAGGGGATTACGCCTATCGGCTACCGGGTCCTACTGGCTCCTCGATTCATCATAAAAAACGTGTTCAAACATCAAAGATTGGAGTTTTAAAGATTTGAACCCAAAACACTAAAAATTGGGATTTTCACCAATTCAATCCAAACCATAAGCAAACGCGCATGAATAAGTGTTAGGAATTCATACCTAACAATCAAAGATAGTTATACAAAAAATGTGAGATAAAAATCTTACCTTTACACAAGATCAATGAAGAAGAAGCTTGAAAGCAAGGAAGAATCAATGGTTTCTCTTTGAATTTGGAGTTAGATGTTGGATGTGCAAATGAACATGAGCTTGGAATTTTAATTTCCCATTCCTACCTCCATTTTTGATGAAGATTGAGTGTTAGGAAATGTAAGTGAAGTTATGAAGGGAAGGGGGTTGAGCTAGAGTAAATAGCTTAGGCTAATGGGCTAAACCAAACCCAAAGCCCAAAGTGAAAAAATGGCAAAATTCCACTAACTCCAAACATATTAAAGTTTATACTAAAAAAGATCGCAAATGGCGTTTTGGACCTAATGGAAGTAGTTTCGAGTTCTAATTCGACCGTATGCAAAAAGTGACTTTTTGGACTAAAATTCGACTAATGATAAAATATTTAAATAAAATATTTAAATATTCAAATCGTAAAATATGCGGGTTGTTACAGAGAATGTTTTCCTTAAACAACAAAATTTGTACTTAACTGTGAGTTAAGTATATTGAATGTTTTCAAAATGTTGGAAATAAATAGATTTGTGAATTACTTATTATTAAATAAGTATGGAAATGTTTTCCAATATGAAGTGAATGTTTTGAGATTATATATTTTAAAGATAAATTGAAAGTGAATAATTGAAATCGATTTGAAAAATCGTATAAAAAAATGAATATTTGGAAATGTAAATTCACAATGGAAATTTATAAGGGAAATTTGTTTTAAAAATAAACATTGATTTATTTTTAAAAGTGTGGGAATAAATTTACGGATTTGGAATGTAAATTTAAAGTAAATAGGTAAGGATTTATTTAATTGGTTTAAATGAACCATTTTGAAATGGAAGTTGTAAAGGTGAAAAATAATTTGGAATTTGTTTTCAAATGGTTGAAGTGTGGAAATTATATCTTGTAAAGATATTTTTGAAAATAAATAATTTGGGAAATTATTTGAAATCGGGTGATGTTGTGAATATTGATTGATAGTTAAATAACCGACTATCAATATTGACCCTTGAATGGCCATTTGTTATGAATTGGTCGAAATTGAATGCTACACTTATCTTAAATTATTGCGCTCGTTATTCGGATTACCCATTCCGAATAGTGATACGACGTAATGGATAGCATTGAAGACCGGTGGTGAAGACCGGGTATTTGTGAAAACGATAGGATGACCTATCGATTGTCTCTGCACCGTTAGCTATGGTATGGAGATTTCCTTTGTGATGGGAAATTCGATCGGGATTGTGAATACCCGGATTGCAAGGGCTTCTTTTAAAGTGCCATCGGTTCTGTTCGAACCCGGAACAGACTTGTATGGTTACGTGTCTAACATTAGATTTTGAGATATAAAGCAGATTTCTTTCAAATACATCTCTGTCGGTGGCGGAGAATTTATTCTCTTAGCTAACACCCTTCTCTGAGACGTACGAGCTCAGAGGTTATGTAGTTGAAGGTTATCAGCGATATATTCCCAATTTGGTAATGTGGCATGCTGAGTGTTGCTGTGTGATGATTATTTATTGATCGTTTGTTGATCAAAGCGTGGCTTTGTGAAAAAGCGTGGCTTTGTGGACGAGACTTCGCCAGACCTCACACCCCTGAAATGGTCGAAACAGGAATATGCGGCAAGGTTATGAGGGTCGCGCCCTTTAGGGTATGTTATTTCCTTCTCTAAAAGGGTGGTGTCAGGTATGGAGCCCTGATGCTTAACCTATGTGGTTGCTCCAATCTCATTTTTCTATGTAGTTGTTGCTTGGTGATCGAGGGCCCTCGGATAAAGGTCCCAAAGGACGGGGGGGTGGCATATTCGTGTAGTAGTTACCTAGTTACAATGGTAACCCGGCCTTGTGTTGGCAGAGAGCTCGTTAAGTTCTCGGGACGTCCCGCCAGAGGCGATCCCATGTGGTAGTAGGAAGTTCCTTAGCCTGACCATTTTTTGGAAATCCAAAGAAACAATACGAGCCTTGTATGGTTTTAGTTGTAGAACCTGCCATTTAATATGGTAGCTATAGCAGGCATACTATAATGGTATCTATGCTGGCTAAGATTTATATTATACTTTCAAAATGCTTTCATCACTATGCACTAATAATAATATCAAAAAAATGATTTGTTTTGCGTAGTAAGCATCTTTGACTATCATAAGGAGAAATCTCCTCTAATTCTGCATTTGCATTGTGTGTGTGCGGGGAGGCCTTATGGTAGTTTCATTTTCCAAAAGCATTGCGGATATTTTTCACTTCCCTTGTTGTTGTTGTTTTAAAAGATAAATAACTGTTTTGAGTTCTCACACCAGTCCCATGACTGACCTGGAGTTTATTTTTCTCTTCCTAAACTCTGGATGCCCATAATTTTCCACACGGGCAGTCTAGAGTCAGGTTATCAGGTCATTCTGGATTCAGAAGTGCTATGGAGCTCAAGCGGCGAGCTGGATGGCGAGAGGTATTACTTGTATATAATATTATCTTTTCGCTGTAAATTCACTTGTAAGGACATGTTTGTATAATTGTCCATTGTTTTGTTGTGTTGTATATTGTTATTATACACTCTGATGATGATGTGATGTAATGTAATAACTGATATAGTTCTTTGTTTTAAAGATTATTCATTTATCTATTATATGTTGCTCCGCTGCGACTGTGAGATTCTGATATTGTTTCTGTTCTATTTCCTTATTTCTTCCATCTTTTTCTTCTACCTCTTCTTTTTAACCCTAACAATTCGGTTTTCCGGCATTCGATTGCGCGGCATTTGATACAATGGACATAAGAATTCCGACCTTCGGATCCCGATAAAACCGCATATGTTACACTGTGCGTCTTCTTCTTCTCTCATCCATTTTGTTTTCACCGAGCTCACCACTTTTCACTTTTCTATTTGCCGATCGCCATTTCCCCTACCTCACTTCAACACTACTTCTCCGACCAACAACCACCTGTAACCCCACTACATTGCCATTTCCCCTCCATCTAACCCAACCGAGCAGTCGAGTAGGCCCAACTTTCCACCATGACCACCCATGCTTGTCACTCTCCCCTTAGCCAAAACACGAGCAACCACCATCCCACTGCAGCAACCCGCCAAAGCCCAGAACCATACTCCCCTCCCAAACACGAACAGCTCCAGCGGCCTTGTGACGACCCGAAATTTTTAAGCATTTGAAATTGGAATATTCGATTGATTTTTAATATTTAAAAGTTAATTTTTAACTTGAATTCAAATATCATAATTTATTTGATAATTAAACTATTTAATTAAATAATTTGAAGTTGAGCTAAATGTTGAATCTGAAGTTTTAAGCTTGTCAAAAATAATTTGAAGGCTTCTAAGATTTATATTGATAACACTGAAGATAATAGAAGTTGTAAAATTGAAATTAACAGTGGTTTGTTCAGTTTTAAAATTTTATTGTTTTAATTGAATATAAAAATAGCCTTCCGAGGCGCAGTCTCAAAATTCGACGAAACCAGTTCCATTGGGTCCGTAATATTGAATTATTACCCGATTTCAAATTTCGTTGCTTTTGGAATTAATGTGTAATCGTATGAAGTATAAACGCTTAGACGATAATTATCGATCTAATTTAAATATCCTTTTCTGAAAGAAATCAAATCAACAGTCACCCTGTATTTCCTTTAGTCAACCTATCTCTGTTGTAGCCCACACGCAGAAACAATTTTTCACGCGAAACGTCTTTCCCTGTTCCCTTGTTATCCCTTTTATAATGCAACCCTTATCGATCTCATTTAGACTGGATATAATGAAATCTTCCTCTACTTCCTTACCTATTTCGACCGGCCATTCAAAAACAAAAAGGAAAATTCGTTTTCCCTCTTTGCAATTCATTCAGATTGGAAATAGGAGGAAAGAATAGATTCTTTGAAGGTAATATTAATGGCGACTTTGAATCGCCGTTCACCCAAATAGCTAGGGTTCGAAGACGAATGATTTAAGCAGCTGCGAGGGATATCGCAAGTGATCTCGTGAACTTGGGAAAGCATTGGGGAACGAGGCTGTTGTTTTGTGAATCTTATTCGAAGCTGCTTGAACTAGGGTTCGAGATTTGGAGAGGCTGCGTGAGGGATGGGTTCGGCCTCGTTGCTTTGGGGTTGGCAGGCGATGGTGCTACTCGAATTGTGTGGCATTTGGTGGTTGTTCAGTCAATGAAAGGGAGACTCTCGTGGGTATCGCGGGGATTTGTGGTGGATTCGAGTGTTCGGAAGGTCTATGGTCGCGAGCACGTCTCTGACCAGATCAGGGATTCGAGCGAGAATCGTCGGTGGCGCGTGGGCGATTGTAACAAACCGAAATTTTCGACTTTCGAAAATTCAACATCGATACTCACTTTATCGACTGCCGAGAAATCAAAGACCGAAAACCGAGATGTTATGGGTTTTGAAAAGAATTTAAGAAAAGAAAAAGAGAGAAGAAGAGAAAAGAAAGACAGAAAATAGAGAAAGAAAACAGAGAATTTGAAAATGGAACGGAAGATAGAAAATTTTAAAAATAGAACGGAACAGAAAGAAATAACAGAACAACAACAGAATCTCACAATTCGCAGCGGAACAACATATAATAATAAATGGATAATCTTTAAACAAAGAACTATATCAGTTATTACATCACATTATATTACATTACATCAAATCATCAGAGTGTACAACAACATACAACAATGCAGCGGAAAAAGAAATACTATATACTAGTAATATGCTACGCCATCCAGCTTGCCTCCAGCAACTCCTGAATATCCAGAATTTCCTGATAAACCTTAACTCTTGACTGCCCGTGTGGAAATTGGTGGGCACCCAGAGTTTAGGAAGGAAAACAATAAACTCCGAGTCAGTCATGTGACTGGTGTGAGAACTCAAAACAGTTTATTTATCTTTAAAATCAAAAAGAGGAATATTTTTAAACTCAATTCGCAATGCTTTTTTTTAAAAATGAGACTACCATAAGGCCTCCCGCACACACACACAATGCAAACGCAGAATCGGAGGAGATTTCTCCTTATGATAGTCAAAGATGCTTGATACGCATTTAAAATAACATTTGATATTATTACTAGTGCATAGTGTAGGAAATCATTTCGAAAGTAGAATATAAATCTTAGCCAACATACGACCATTATCGTATGCCTACTATAGCTACCATCCAAACAGTGGTGACCACCATAAGTGAATAGCAGGTTCTACAACTAATACCGTACAAGTTTCGTATTGGGAATTGGATTTCCAACAAATGGTCAGGCCAAGGAACTTCCCATTGCCACTGAGAATGCCTCTGGAAAGACACCCCCGAGAACCAAACCGGAACTCTGCCAACACAAGGCCGGGTTACCCCTAACTGGGTAACTACTGACACGAGCACGCCATTCCCCGATCGTAAACGATCTTTTTTCACGGGATCCCGATAACCAACAACCACAAAGTAATAAACTCGTAGTAACCACATAGGTTAAATATCTGGGCTCCATACCATGATACAACCTCTATCCAGAAGGAAATGTACATACCCTAAGGGGAGCTACAGCAACCCCTAATAACCTTGCTGCATCTTTCCTGTTTTGACCATTACCGGGATGTGAGGCTCGACGAAGTTTCGTCCACAAAAACATACTTTATACAAAAGCCATGCTTTGGGTCAACAAATGATCAACACAATGATCACTAAGATAGACGATCAAACAAATGATCCTATCACAAATAATCAACACAATGATCATTTCAGCAACACTCAGCATGTCACATTACCAAATTTGGGAATATATCGCTGATAACTTCAACTATATAACCTTTGAGCACATATGTCTCAAAGAAGGGTGTTAAGCTAAAAGAATAAATTCTCCGCCACCAACAGAAATATATTTGAAAGAAATCGGCTTTATATCTCAAATTGTAATGTCAGACATACAATCCATACAAGTCTGTTCCGGGCTCGAACAGAACCGAAGGCACTTACAAAGAAGTCCTTGCAATCCGGATATTCACAAATCACGTTCGGACTTCCCATCACATATGGAGTCTCTATACCGGGGACCAGTCGATGCAAAGACATTCGACAAGAAACCCTTTCGTTTTCGAAAATATCCGGTCTTCAACACCGGTCTTCGAATGCAATTCATAACGACGTATCACGAATTCGGAATGGGTTATACGACCCCATGGTCCTTTCCCGGTTAACCCGAATAGTGAGCGCTTATTTAAAAAAAATAAGTGTGGCATTCAATTTCAACAAATTCACAACAAATACCTATTCAAAGGTATATATCGATAGTCGGTTATTGAACTATCAATGGATATGCCAACATCACCAGAACCCAAATAATTTTCCAAATTATTTAATTCCAAAAATATCTTTAGAAGATATAACTTTCCATATTTCAAAAATAAATCAATATTTATTTTTAAACCCATTTTCCCAATTTCATTTATAAATTCCATATTGAATTTATATTCCCAAAATATTTATGAATATACGATTTCAAATATTCATTTTCAATTTTATCTTCAAAAAGATAAATTCTCAACATATTCACTTTATATTGGAAAACATTTCCATACTTATTAAATAAGTACTTCATAATCTTTTATTCTCAACACTTGGAAAATATTCTATATACTTTAATCGAAATTAAGTATATATTTCATTCTCTAAGAAAATCATTTACTTAAACATATTTATTTGGGCCAAAACGAATGTTGCGTAAAACATCGTTACGACAACCCAAAATCACTAGTATAGGGGTTCGAAATTAAAATAGATATATAAATCCCAATACTATACAAAACATTCCCTTTCGGAAATCATCTATTATAACAACAGTGTTATAATCTACCATTTCCTTTTATTTCTCGAAAACATCTATTTCAACAATAAATGTTGAAATTTATGATTTCAAATCTCAACATATTTTTAAAACATCATTAGATCGTTTTAACTCTATTTCAAACATCACTTCCAAAATAATTTCTTTAACATAGTATTCACTATTCAAAAACGTGAATATTCCTCGTTAATAAATTTCATTACTTCTATTCATCTTAGTTTAAGGAATTATTCACTGTCTAAAACATGAATATAACTTCATAAATAAATTGCAACAATTTACTTATCAAAATAAGTAGTTTGCGAATTTATAAAAAAATGTTTATAAATTCTATTTCTATTTCTTTTATAACAACTTCCTTTTATAAATTTCCTTTATTAACTTATCTCAATTCATATCACAATGATATATTAAAAATTTCATATTATAAGTTAAATACTTATAATTTATTTGTTTATAAAATCATTCCTTTAAACTTCACAAATTTTATAAATCTTATAACTTATAAGATTCATTCATTTATCCAAAATCATTCCTTTAATAACTTTATAAATTTTATAAACCTACTGCTTATAAAATTCTATTTATAACTTCACCGTTATAATTCTATAATTCCATTTCTATTTATGAAATTCATTTTCAATTTATCTTTAACACTTAGAAAAGTTCGTTTTACAAATTCTAATGTTTTTAATTTATAAATATCGTTTTATAAAACTTCTAATATAAAACAATTTATATTATTCTTTTGAAACATCTTCACAGTTCTTTATAATTTCATCACTTATATTCATTTTATAATAGATTCAAAAATCCCAGTTTAAATTATTTTGTCAAATCATAAATCCTATATTCTAAAAAATCAACTTTTAACTACATTTCTCAAAAATCATAATTTTTATAACGTTTATTTATTTATAATAAATCAATTCCAAAAAATATTATATAAACGTATATTTTCAAAAATCACTTTAGAAATTAAAATCGTTGTTTTTTTTTTAATTTCAAAAATTGGATTCGATGATGCAACACATCAAATAGTCAATCACGATTTTTCCGATATCATATATCGATATGATAAACAATCAAACATCACAATATTTAAAATCAATAAATATTTGTGAGGAATCCAGTTGGATCCCTCCAACCTGTTTCCCTGCATCCACAGACATTAGCACAATACCAATTCCGTTTCAAGACGGAATACCGCGGTATATGGGATTTTATAAAAATATATCCGCTTACTAACGGCGCAATAGGGTCTCATCCGCTAAAAGAAAATGCGGGAAATCAATCAACTGCAATATATACATATGCCAATATATATATATTGCTATATATATAATATAATACCAATTCCACTTCGAGGTGGAACATCGCGGTATATGTGTGTAATAAATAACCTCCGCTTACTAACGGCGTATAGGGTCTATTCACATCCAATATATATATAACAATCATCATTCAAGCATTCAATCAACACAGTCAATAAATTTTAAATCTAACTATTTAAAATTTAAATAAACAACTGAGATTCCTTTTGAGTGAGAAGTTCTCACCTTTGCCTTTATTTAGCAATCCACTTTCCCTCTTGACTCGATTTCCTTGATTTATACCTAGTATAAATATTTTATACAATTCAATTAATATTCGAATCAATCGAATAAATTAAATTTTCATTTGACAAATTTTAATTCATCAGTTTTTCTCCTTTAATAGTTTAAATTAACTGATAGTTTTATTTAAACCAGTTTCGTCTTTAAAAAATTTTTATTTAACTAAAATTTTAAATTTCCTTTTTATTAAATTAATCAACTAACAGATTTTTGGTTTTAACTATTAAATTTGTTATAAATAAATTTCCTTTTAAATAGAATATTTGAACTAAGTGAAAAATCACTTACCCTTTAATAGCTTAATTTATTTCTTTATTTAACTTAAAAATCAATTTCCTTAAATAAATCGTTTTATCAAATGATTTGAATTCTTAATAAAATTTCTTTAATAAATTTAATTGTCTAACCAATTTCTTTTAAATAAAAACTTTATTTTTTATTTTTTTTTATTTTTTTTTTATTTTTTTTTTCGACCTATATATATATATATATATATATATATTTATATCTAAAACTTATTTACAGTAAATAAAATTACCTTTCTGCAATTCGAAAACCCTCAGCTCGAACACGAGCTCCTCCTCATCGCCGCTTCACCTCCACGCGCACGAGTAGCCACGCCTCATCGCATACGCCGCCGCCACTGTGCCCTAACGCGAGCACGAACAGCACCTCCAGTTGCCGCGACTTCGTCGCGAATGCCCATGCGCGACTCGCGCTTCACTGTCGCGCGCGGCACTCAATCGCGCAAGCACCTCCAATCGCCGCTCCTAAACTGCGTCGCCCCACGCGTACGTGCGCGCCTGCGCCCCCCTCAAAGTCGCGACCCTTGATTCCAGACCCTGCCTCGCGCCTTGTCGTCGCGCGCCATTGATTTGTGAGAGTTTTTTTTTTTTTTTTTTATAAATCGGCCGTTGTTTCGATTTGGGGAAGATGGAACTGAAGAAGGCTTCGGCCTTAATTCTATTTTGTTTTGATTTTTTTTTTTTCCGCGAATTGCTGTCGCCATTTTTTTCTTCTTCAGAGCATTTTTGTTTTTTGAACGAGATGAAGGAAGAGGGATAGTTAAATCTGAGAGAAGGCATGCTTTCACGATTTCTGCGTGATACTCGGCATGGTTTTAGGAGCGATTATAGGGAAGCGAACGTGTGTTCGCTTGACTAAATTTAAATTTTAAATTTAAATTCGTTTAAAATCTTCAACGCGTTCATGTGTCGTGTGATCACATAACAACTCCAAAAATTACGTAATTTGAAATCCGGTAATAATTCAATATTCCGGACCCAATGGAACTGGTTTCGTCGAATTCCGAGACTGTGCCTCGGACGGCTATTTTTAAATATCGATTCGAACGATTACATTTCAAAACTGAACGTTTCACTTTCAAATTCAATTCTGAAGCTTCTAAAATCTTCAGTGTTATCAATACGAATTTTACAAGCCTTTGAAATATTTTTAATTGGCTTAAAATCAAAGATTTAAATTTTTTTATTCAACTTCAATAGATTAAATTCTAAAATTTAATCGCCAAATTCAAAGTTATATTGAAAATTCAATCCAAACCATCATTCAAATATTTAAAATAAATTAAATATTGTCAAATTAAATTATTCAAAATTCTGGGTCGTTACAATCTTTCCCCCTTAAAAGAATTTCGTCCCGAAATTATAAGTTAAGAAGAATGCCCTTATCCCGTCTACTATTTTTCACAATTCAAATAGTTTTATCAACTTACTAGCCTAAATCTTTTTACTAGAAATTTACTATCATTTCAACTAGCTTTTGAACTCCAATTATAGGTTTCAAACAACATTGTTTTACTAACCATTCAAGTTTAAATTCAAATTCAAATTTCAAACTTTCAAATTTTTCTCAAAATTTTTCTAACACCCTAAATTTTCGAAAAATTTTGCCAGCGTTTCCTTTGCGCGGCTCGATCGGTACGACTACAAAATGGCACCATGGCCCCTCAGAATCAAAAAGAAAAGAGAAAAGCCAAGTGGCTAGAGAAGAAAGTCATCAAATCTCATATTAAAATTGAAATACGTACCTTTTTGTCGAGCAATTCAATTTTATCTTTGAAATCAAAATCTCAATTTCTTTATACACCTGTATAACCTGCTAACAGTAGCATCCAAATATCCAATTCCAACATTCAAACCATTTTGCACATTCTATTACAAAATTTCCATATATGTTTATTTATATGTTTTTATTTCACTATTGAAGTTACATATCTAATTTTCATTCAATTTCACGTTTTAATTCACTTTACGACTTTGAATTCATTCGAATTCAATTCTCAATTTAAATTCTATTTGAATTAAATTCTAAATTCTAAATATTGAATTCTAACAATTAACTTTTATTTAGTAATTCACATTACTATTTTAAATTAGTTTCATTCACTAATTCATTTCAATTTCCATATTCAATTTATTACTCAATTCAATTTTCATTGCTTACTACCAATTCATATACCATCTTTATATTCATTCTATTTGAAATGAATAATTTATCAAGTTAGTTTACTTGAATTCAATCCATTTTATTTAATTCCATATACTAACGGTAATAATTCAATATTATCACTTCTAACAATCATGCAACCATATACTATAATAATTCATAGAAAATCATTTCTTTTCTATACAAAAATAGTTTGGGTAAAATTATCTTATAATATAAATCAATTTTATATTCACTAACAAATACGCGCTCATATCTATTATTACACTCAAACTCATTCTAGAGTACTGCTGACTCTATCTCTAACGAGTAATACCCATCAGAACCATGGTTGTCGCTTAACCAACAGCTCTGATACCAACTGTAACAAACCGAAATTTTCGACTTTCGAAAATTCAACATCGATACTCACTTTATCGACTGCCGAGAAATCAAAGACCGAAAACCGAGATGTTATGGGTTTTGAAAAGAATTTAAGAAAAGAAAAAGAGAGAAGAAGAGAAAAGAAAGACAGAAAATAGAGAAAGAAAACAGAGAATTTGAAAATGGAACGGAAGATAGAAAATTTTAAAAATAGAACGGAACAGAAAGAAATAACAGAACAACAACAGAATCTCACAATTCGCAGCGGAACAACATATAATAATAAATGGATAATCTTTAAACAAAGAACTATATCAGTTATTACATCACATTATATTACATTACATCAAATCATCAGAGTGTACAACAACATACAACAATGCAGCGGAAAAAGAAATACTATATACTAGTAATATGCTACGCCATCCAGCTTGCCTCCAGCAACTCCTGAATATCCAGAATTTCCTGATAAACCTTAACTCTTGACTGCCCGTGTGGAAATTGGTGGGCACCCAGAGTTTAGGAAGGAAAACAATAAACTCCGAGTCAGTCATGTGACTGGTGTGAGAACTCAAAACAGTTTATTTATCTTTAAAATCAAAAAGAGGAATATTTTTAAACTCAATTCGCAATGCTTTTTTTTAAAAATGAGACTACCATAAGGCCTCCCGCACACACACACAATGCAAACGCAGAATCGGAGGAGATTTCTCCTTATGATAGTCAAAGATGCTTGATACGCATTTAAAATAACATTTGATATTATTACTAGTGCATAGTGTAGGAAATCATTTCGAAAGTAGAATATAAATCTTAGCCAACATACGACCATTATCGTATGCCTACTATAGCTACCATCCAAACAGTGGTGACCACCATAAGTGAATAGCAGGTTCTACAACTAATACCGTACAAGTTTCGTATTGGGAATTGGATTTCCAACAAATGGTCAGGCCAAGAAACTTCCCATTGCCACTGAGAATGCCTCTGGAAAGACACCCCCGAGAACCAAACCGGAACTCTGCCAACACAAGGCCGGGTTACCCCTAACTGGGTAACTACTGACACGAGCACGCCATTCCCCGATCGTAAACGATCTTTTTTCACGGGATCCCGATAACCAACAACCACAAAGTAATAAACTCGTAGTAACCACATAGGTTAAATATCTGGGCTCCATACCATGATACAACCTCTATCCAGAAGGAAATGTACATACCCTAAGGGGAGCTACAGCAACCCCTAATAACCTTGCTGCATCTTTCCTGTTTTGACCATTACCGGGATGTGAGGCTCGACGAAGTTTCGTCCACAAAAACATACTTTATACAAAAGCCATGCTTTGGGTCAACAAATGATCAACACAATGATCACTAAGATAGACGATCAAATAAATGATCCTATCACAAATAATCAACACAATGATCATTTCAGCAACACTCAGCATGTCACATTACCAAATTTGGGAATATATCGCTGATAACTTCAACTATATAACCTTTGAGCACATATGTCTCAAAGAAGGGTGTTAAGCTAAAAGAATAAATTCTCCGCCACCAACAGAAATATATTTGAAAGAAATCGGCTTTATATCTCAAATTGTAATGTCAGACATACAATCCATACAAGTCTGTTCCGGGCTCGAACAGAACCGAAGGCACTTACAAAGAAGTCCTTGCAATCCGGATATTCACAAATCACGTTCGGACTTCCCATCACATATGGAGTCTCTATACCGGGGACCAGTCGATGCAAAGACATTCGACAAGAAACCCTTTCGTTTTCGAAAATATCTGGTCTTCAACACCGGTCTTCGAATGCAATTCATAACGACGTATCACGAATTCGGAATGGGCTATACGACCCCATGGTCCTTTCCCGGTTAACCCGAATAGTGAGCGCTTATTTAAAAAAAATAAGTGTGGCATTCAATTTCAACAAATTCACAACAAATACCTATTCAAAGGTATATATCGATAGTCGGTTATTGAACTATCAATGGATATGCCAACATCACCAGAACCCAAATAATTTTCCAAATTATTTAATTCCAAAAATATCTTTAGAAGATATAACTTTCCATATTTCAAAAATAAATCAATATTTATTTTTAAACCCATTTTCCCAATTTCATTTATAAATTCCATATTGAATTTATATTCCCAAAATATTTATGAATATACGATTTCAAATATTCATTTTCAATTTTATCTTCAAAAAGATAAATTCTCAACATATTCACTTTATATTGGAAAACATTTCCATACTTATTAAATAAGTACTTCATAATCTTTTATTCTCAACACTTGGAAAATATTCTATATACTTTAATCGAAATTAAGTATATATTTCATTCTCTAAGAAAATCATTTACTTAAACATATTTATTTGGGCCAAAACGAATGTTGCGTAAAACATCGTTACGACAACCCAAAATCACTAGTATAGGGGTTCGAAATTAAAATAGATATATAAATCCCAATACTATACAAAACATTCCCTTTCGGAAATCATCTATTATAACAACAGTGTTATAATCTACCATTTCCTTTTATTTCTCGAAAACATCTATTTCAACAATAAATGTTGAAATTTATGATTTCAAATCTCAACATATTTTTAAAACATCATTAGATCGTTTTAACTCTATTTCAAACATCACTTCCAAAATAATTTCTTTAACATAGTATTCACTATTCAAAAACGTGAATATTCCTCGTTAATAAATTTCATTACTTCTATTCATCTTAGTTTAAGGAATTATTCACTGTCTAAAACATGAATATAACTTCATAAATAAATTGCAACAATTTACTTATCAAAATAAGTAGTTTGCGAATTTATAAAACAATGTTTATAAATTCTATTTCTATTTCTTTTATAACAACTTCTTTTTATAAATTTCCTTTATTAACTTATCTCAATTCATATCACAATGATATATTAAAAATTTCATATTATAAGTTAAATACTTATAATTTATTTGTTTATAAAATCATTCCTTTAAACTTCACAAATTTTATAAATCTTATAACTTATAAGATTCATTCATTTATCCAAAATCATTCCTTTAATAACTTTATAAATTTTATAAACCTACTGCTTATAAAATTCTATTTATAACTTCACCGTTATAATTCTATAATTCCATTTCTATTTATGAAATTAATTTTCAATTTATCTTTAACACTTAGAAAAGTTCGTTTTACAAATTCTAATGTTTTTAATTTATAAATATCGTTTTATAAAACTTTTAATATAAAACAATTTATATTATTCTTTTGAAACATCTTCACAGTTCTTTATAATTTCATCACTTATATTCATTTTATAATAGATTCAAAAATCCCAGTTTAAATTATTTTGTCAAATCATAAATCCTATATTCTAAAAAATCAACTTTTAACTACATTTCTCAAAAATCATAATTTTTATAACATAAAAATTATAACGTTTATTTATTTATAATAAATCAATTCCAAAAAATATTATATAAACGTATATTTTCAAAAATCACTTTAGAAATTAAAATCGTTGTTTTTTTTTTTAATTTCAAAATTTGGATTCGATGATGCAACACATCAAATAGTCAATCACGATTTTTCCGATATCATATATCGATATGATAAACAATCAAACATCACAATATTTAAAATCAATAAATATTTGTGAGGAATCCAGTTGGATCCCTCCAACCTGTTTCCCTGCATCCACAGACATTAGCACAATACCAATTCCGTTTCAAGACGGAATACCGCGGTGTATGGGATTTTATAAAAATATATCCGCTTACTAACGGCGCAATAGGGTCTCATCCGCTAAAAGAAAATGCGGGAAATCAATCAACTGCAATATATACATATGCCAATATATATATATTGCTATATATATAATATAATACCAATTCCACTTCGAGGTGGAACATCGCGGTATATGTGTGTAATAAATAACCTCCGCTTACTAACGGCGTATAGGGTCTATTCACATCCAATATATATATAACAATCATCATTCAAGCATTCAATCAACACAGTCAATAAATTTTAAATCTAACTATTTAAAATTTAAATAAACAACTGAGATTCCTTTTGAGTGAGAAGTTCTCACCTTTGCCTTTATTTAGCAATCCACTTTCCCTCTTGACTCGATTTCCTTGATTTATACCTAGTATAAATATTTTATACAATTCAATTAATATTCGAATCAATCGAATAAATTAAATTTGCATTTGACAAATTTTAATTCATCAGTTTTTCTCCTTTAATAGTTTAAATTAACTGATAGTTTTATTTAAACCAGTTTCGTCTTTAAAAATTTTTTATTTAACTAAAATTTTAAATTTCCTTTTTATTAAATTAATCAACTAACAGATTTTTGGTTTTAACTATTAAATTTGTTATAAATAAATTTCCTTTTAAATAGAATATTTGAACTAAGTGAAAATCACTTACCCTATAATAGCTTAATTTATTTCTTTATTTAACTTAAAAATCAATTTCCTTAAATAAATCGTTTTATCAAATGATTTGAATTCTTAATAAAATTTCTTTAATAAATTTAATTGTCTAACCAATTTCTTTTAAATAAATCCTTTATTTTTTATTTTTTTTTATTTTTTTTTATTTTTTTTTTTCAACCTATATTTATATATATATATATATATATATATTTATATCTAAAACTTATTTACAGTAAATAAAATTACCTTTCTGCAATTCGAAAACCCTCAGCTCGAACACGAGCTCCTCCTCATCGCCGCTTCACCTCCATGCGCACGAGTAGCCACGCCTCATCGCATACGCCGCCGCCACTGTGCCCTAACGCGAGCACGAACAGCACCTCCAGTTGCCGCGACTTCGTCGCGAATGCCCATGCGCGACTCGCGCTTCACTGTCGCGCGCGGCACTCAATCGCGCAAGCACCTCCAATCGCCGCTCCTAAACTGCGTCGCCCCACGCGTACGTGCGCGCCTGCGCCCCCCTCAAAGTCGCGACCCTTGATTCCAGACCCTGCCTCGCGCCTTGTCGTCGCGCGCCATTGATTTGTGAGAGTTTTTTTTTTTTTTTTTATAAATCGGCCGTTGTTTCGATTTGGGGAAGATGGAACTGAAGAAGGCTTCGGCCTTAATTCTATTTTGTTTTGATTTTTTTTTTTTCCGCGAATTGCTGTCGCCATTTTTTTTTTCTTCAGAGCAATTTTGTTTTTTGAACGAGATGAAGGAAGAGGGATAGTTAAATCTGAGAGAAGGCATGCTTTCACGATTTCTGCGTGATACTCGGCATGGTTTTAGGAGCGATTATAGGGAAGCGAACGCGTGTTCGCTTGACTAAATTTAAATTTTAAATTTAAATTCGTTTAAAATCTTCAACGCGTTCATGTGTCGTGTGATCACATAACAACTCCAAAAATTACGAAATTTGAAATCCGGTAATAATTCAATATTCCGGACCCAATGGAACTGGTTTCGTCGAATTCCGAGACTGTGCCTCGGACGGCTATTTTTAAATATCGATTCGAACGATTACATTTCAAAACTGAACGTTTCACTTTCAAATTCAATTCTGAAGCTTCTAAAATCTTCAGTGTTATCAATACGAATTTTACAAGCCTTTGAAATATTTTTAATTGGCTTAAAATCAAAGATTTAAAATTTTTTATTCAACTTCAATAGATTAAATTCTAAAATTTAATCGCCAAATTCAAAGTTATATTGAAAATTCAATCCAAACCATCATTCAAATATTTAAAATAAATTAAATATTGTCAAATTAAATTATTCAAAATTCTGGGTCGTTACAATCTTTCCCCCTTAAAAGAATTTCGTCCCGAAATTATAAGTTAAGAAGAATGCCCTTATCCCGTCTACTATTTTTCACAATTCAAATAGTTTTATCAACTTACTAGCCTAAATCTTTTTACTAGAAATTTACTATCATTTCAACTAGCTTTTGAACTCCAATTATAGGTTTCAAACAACATTGTTTTACTAACCATTCAAGTTTAAATTCAAATTCAAATTTCAAACTTTCAAATTTTTCTCAAAATTTTTCTAACACCCTAAATTTTCGAAAAATTTTGCCAGCGTTTCCTTTGCGCGGCTCGATCGGTACGACTACAAAATGGCACCACGGCCCCTCAGAATCAAAAAGAAAAGAGAAAAGCCAAGTGGCTAGAGAAGAAAGTCATCAAATCTCATATTAAAATTGAAATACGTACCTTTTTGTCGAGCAATTCAATTTTATCTTTGAAATCAAAATCTCAATTTCTTTATACACCTGTATAACCTGCTAACAGTAGCATCCAAATATCCAATTCCAACATTCAAACCATTTTGCACATTCTATTACAAAATTTCCATATATGTTTATTTATATGTTTTTATTTCACTATTGAAGTTACATATCTAATTTTCATTCAATTTCACGTTTTAATTCACTTTACGACTTTGAATTCATTCGAATTCAATTCTCAATTTAAATTCTATTTGAATTAAATTCTAAATTCTAAATATTGAATTCTAACAATTAACTTTTATTTAGTAATTCACATTACTATTTTAAATTAGTTTCATTCACTAATTCATTTCAATTTCCATATTCAATTTATTACTCAATTCAATTTTCATTGTTTACTACCAATTCATATACCATCTTTATATTCATTCTATTTGAAATGAATAATTTATCAAGTTAGTTTACTTGAATTCAATCCATTTTATTTAATTCCATATACTAACGGTAATAATTCAATATTATCACTTCTAACAATCATGCAACCATATACTATAATAATTCATAGAAAATCATTTCTTTTCTATACAAAAATAGTTTGGGTAAAATTATCTTATAATATAAATCAATTTTATATTCACTAACAAATACGCGCTCATATCTATTATTACACTCAAACTCATTCTAGAGTACTGCTGACTCTATCTCTAACGAGTAATACCCATCAGAACCATGGTTGTCGCTTAACCAACAGCTCTGATACCAACTGTAACAAACCGAAATTTTCGACTTTCGAAAATTCAACATCGATACTCACTTTATCGACTGCCGAGAAATCAAAGACCGAAAACCGAGATGTTATGGGTTTTGAAAAGAATTTAAGAAAAGAAAAAGAGAGAAGAAGAGAAAAGAAAGACAGAAAATAGAGAAAGAAAACAGAGAATTTGAAAATGGAACGGAAGATAGAAAATTTTAAAAATAGAACGGAACAGAAAGAAATAACAGAACAACAACAGAATCTCACAATTCGCAGCGGAACAACATATAATAATAAATGGATAATCTTTAAACAAAGAACTATATCAGTTATTACATCACATTATATTACATTACATCAAATCATCAGAGTGTACAACAACATACAACAATGCAGCGGAAAAAGAAATACTATATACTAGTAATATGCTACGCCATCCAGCTTGCCTCCAGCAACTCCTGAATATCCAGAATTTCCTGATAAACCTTAACTCTTGACTGCCCGTGTGGAAATTGGTGGGCACCCAGAGTTTAGGAAGGAAAACAATAAACTCCGAGTCAGTCATGTGACTGGTGTGAGAACTCAAAACAGTTTATTTATCTTTAAAATCAAAAAGAGGAATATTTTTAAACTCAATTCGCAATGCTTTTTTTTAAAAATGAGACTACCATAAGGCCTCCCGCACACACACACAATGCAAACGCAGAATCGGAGGAGATTTCTCCTTATGATAGTCAAAGATGCTTGATACGCATTTAAAATAACATTTGATATTATTACTAGTGCATAGTGTAGGAAATCATTTCGAAAGTAGAATATAAATCTTAGCCAACATACGACCATTATCGTATGCCTACTATAGCTACCATCCAAACAGTGGTGACCACCATAAGTGAATAGCAGGTTCTACAACTAATACCGTACAAGTTTCGTATTGGGAATTGGATTTCCAACAAATGGTCAGGCCAAGGAACTTCCCATTGCCACTGAGAATGCCTCTGGAAAGACACCCCCGAGAACCAAACCGGAACTCTGCCAACACAAGGCCGGGTTACCCCTAACTGGGTAACTACTGACACGAGCACGCCATTCCCCGATCGTAAACGATCTTTTTTCACGGGATCCCGATAACCAACAACCACAAAGTAATAAACTCGTAGTAACCACATAGGTTAAATATCTGGGCTCCATACCATGATACAACCTCTATCCAGAAGGAAATGTACATACCCTAAGGGGAGCTACAGCAACCCCTAATAACCTTGCTGCATCTTTCCTGTTTTGACCATTACCGGGATGTGAGGCTCGACGAAGTTTCGTCCACAAAAACATACTTTATACAAAAGCCATGCTTTGGGTCAACAAATGATCAACACAATGATCACTAAGATAGACGATCAAATAAATGATCCTATCACAAATAATCAACACAATGATCATTTCAGCAACACTCAGCATGTCACATTACCAAATTTGGGAATATATCGCTGATAACTTCAACTATATAACCTTTGAGCACATATGTCTCAAAGAAGGGTGTTAAGCTAAAAGAATAAATTCTCCGCCACCAACAGAAATATATTTGAAAGAAATCGGCTTTATATCTCAAATTGTAATGTCAGACATACAATCCATACAAGTCTGTTCCGGGCTCGAACAGAACCGAAGGCACTTACAAAGAAGTCCTTGCAATCCGGATATTCACAAATCACGTTCGGACTTCCCATCACATATGGAGTCTCTATACCGGGGACCAGTCGATGCAAAGACATTCGACAAGAAACCCTTTCGTTTTCGAAAATATCCGGTCTTCAACACCGGTCTTCGAATGCAATTCATAACGACGTATCACGAATTCGGAATGGGTTATACGACCCCATGGTCCTTTCCCGGTTAACCCGAATAGTGAGCGCTTATTTAAAAAAAATAAGTGTGGCATTCAATTTCAACAAATTCACAACAAATACCTATTCAAAGGTATATATCGATAGTCGGTTATTGAACTATCAATGGATATGCCAACATCACCAGAACCCAAATAATTTTCCAAATTATTTAATTCCAAAAATATCTTTAGAAGATATAACTTTCCATATTTCAAAAATAAATCAATATTTATTTTTAAACCCATTTTCCCAATTTCATTTATAAATTCCATATTGAATTTATATTCCCAAAATATTTATGAATATACGATTTCAAATATTCATTTTCAATTTTATCTTCAAAAAGATAAATTCTCAACATATTCACTTTATATTGGAAAACATTTCCATACTTATTAAATAAGTACTTCATAATCTTTTATTCTCAACACTTGGAAAATATTCTATATACTTTAATCGAAATTAAGTATATATTTCATTCTCTAAGAAAATCATTTACTTAAACATATTTATTTGGGCCAAAACGAATGTTGCGTAAAACATCGTTACGACAACCCAAAATCACTAGTATAGGGGTTCGAAATTAAAATAGATATATAAATCCCAATACTATACAAAACATTCCCTTTCGGAAATCATCTATTATAACAACAGTGTTATAATCTACCATTTCCTTTTATTTCTCGAAAACATCTATTTCAACAATAAATGTTGAAATTTATGATTTCAAATCTCAACATATTTTTAAAACATCATTAGATCGTTTTAACTCTATTTCAAACATCACTTCCAAAATAATTTCTTTAACATAGTATTCACTATTCAAAAACGTGAATATTCCTCGTTAATAAATTTCATTACTTCTATTCATCTTAGTTTAAGGAATTATTCACTGTCTAAAACATGAATATAACTTCATAAATAAATTGCAACAATTTACTTATCAAAATAAGTAGTTTGCGAATTTATAAAACAATGTTTATAAATTCTATTTCTATTTCTTTTATAACAACTTCCTTTTATAAATTTCCTTTATTAACTTATCTCAATTCATATCACAATGATATATTAAAAATTTCATATTATAAGTTAAATACTTATAATTTATTTGTTTATAAAATCATTCCTTTAAACTTCACAAATTTTATAAATCTTATAACTTATAAGATTCATTCATTTATCCAAAATCATTCCTTTAATAACTTTATAAAT